>CM070567.1:15351904-16758642 GCA_036346405.1 Phyllostachys edulis
TGGCTTCAAAAAACTGTCGGAAGTTATATAGCAATTCCGTTTATTTAATAGAGTCTTACTCTTATTAATTACAGTTCGCGTCGTTCAAACGTGATTTCCAGCTTATCTTCGAGGACGCAGTAGTAAGATATGATTGATTGCTTAGACCAAGCTACACCCTTGGGTTAAAGCAAAGTCAAGTTCGTCTGGCCGTTAGGAACAATTAATTCAAGCAATAATTGATACGATAAATAATTAATCTCAACACGGATCCAGTGTAAATCACAAAATAAGTGCAAAATACATCTCCCGTTGAAAAAAAAGTTGAAAATTCAGAAAAATAAAATCCATTTTACTTCTAACTAGTCACCTTCTCACTAGTCGCAAAACAAAGCCTCTCATGCTCTTCGGCAACCATCCTCACGTGAGGACCTGATCCGGTCACTTAGCCATCTGTCACCGATGGAACCGTAAGCACGGCCCCCATACATAACATCCATGTACGACTTCACACACAGTAGTACCACGTACATATGTACGTATACGTACGTTGTTCTTACGCACATGCATGTGCATGTGCATGCATGGAAGGTGCAGATTTGTAAGAGTAGGGTTGATGTTCTCAGAGCCATATGGCTCCGGCGGCCTTGAGCATGGGCACGAGCTTGCCGCCGAGGTGCAGCGACATGACCCTGTCGGTGGTGCCGACGAGCTTGCCGCCGATGAAGACGGCGGGGACGGGCGGCGCGCGGCCGAGGCGGCGGGCGAGGTCCCGCTCCATCTCGCGGCCGCGGGGGTCCTTGTCCAGCTCGTGCACCGCCGCGCTCACGCCGAGGTCGGAGAAGAGGCTCGCCACCGTGTGGCACATCGGGCACGTGCTCACCGTGAAGATCACCACCGCCTTCTCCGACGACAGCCTCGTCACCCTCTCCATCGCCACCGTCGACGGATGGAGCTAGCTAGTGAATTAGTGAGCTAGATATATAGCTAGTGTTGCTTAGTATTTCTTGCACGAGGGATTTAGTTGGTGATCGAGTGCTTGGCTGTGTGTGGTTTGTCTATGCGGGAGAGAGAGCATTGCACGCTCAAAATGACAAGTGTGGAGCATCATGTCTTTGTACTGTTCTATTGCAAGTAGTACTGTTCTATTGCACATCTATCTCTCATGGAGTCACAACCCTATTAAATGTGTACATGCTTTAATAGCACGTAGAGGCGGAGCCAGAAAATGAATTGGGTTAGATGTTAAGATCTAGAAAGTGAATTAGGTGTGGAATTGATGCAAATCGCAAACAATTAAGGTTTTGTCGGGATCGCGTTCCTAGGTACGTAGGATCATTTTTTCCACTGATCGGATCGTAGAATCACGATCCCATCAAATTTTGGAAAGCGTGTATATTTTATAGAATTTTTTTTTCAAATATGTAAGTCTATATAACAAAAATTGTCACAAAGAAGAAAAAATTTATCAATTAGAATATGACAATTTTTGTTCCAAACTGTGAATTATATATATATTTTTACTAATCGTGACGATCGGTGCATAGCATAGCATTTGCATTAAAACTAGAATTTAAAGAATTGTCATCTACCAGAACAATCACTAGGCTATTCATAGTTTGGCCTATACCATAAAAGTTCACCTATGTGCCTTATTTTTTCATATGGAAAAATCGGGTTATCGGATGAACAATTATCCAAACATGACCGCTTATATATATACTCCCTCCGTTCTTAAATACATGACGTTTGACAAAACATGCAGTCAAACTTATATAACTTTGACCATTACTTTTCATATGATTTTGTTAGTAAAAAATTACAAAATTATTATATTATGAAAATATTTATCATGACAAATCTAATGATACTATTCACTCATGATCAATCTAAATAGTTTTTCATATATTATTAGTCAAAGTTAGATAAGTTTGACTGCACGTTTGGTCAAACGTCATGTATTTAAAAACAGAGGGAGTAATTTATATCTCTACAGAGAATTTTATGTATGCAGGAAATAGTTTTTCATTATATATACATGTGCCCATTTCCATTTGATAAAGCAGCTAGCAGACATGCATACTGGATAACGTTTAAAACAACTTTAAATGGGGGCTAGCAAGATATATGGGGAATATTGGGATATTTTTTGGATGCCAACCACTGCAAAAATATGGAATCACTCCATAGCTTGAAAGATCCTCATGTTTTTGATAAGGTTTGAATCTGCCATTTCTTTTTCAAGGCCAGGGCCACACACACAACAGCATTGGATCATGCTGATGTATGCCAATGTTTCTTCTACTTATACATGCATGAATTTAATTTTAATTTACAAATATTTGAAGTATTAGCTTATAAGCAGTAGGGTGTACTATACAGAAATAAAGAAATTAAGGGCATAGCTTCTGTAATAGTTACACGAGAACAACTTCATTTTCAAAAAAAAAAAAAACTTGTACAGAGAGCTACTTGGCAAAAGGAGAAGGAACTTACCCGTACATAAATGAGAACTTGTTTATTGCTAAAACATACTGAACATGTGAACCATGGGCCCACATTTTAGCTAGTTGAGACAACATTGTCGAATTTTCCCATAAGAATTTGATCGATTAACAATAATTCTCGAAAAGAAAAGGAAAAAAACCACCTGCCCTTCGGCAAAATTAGGCAACTTCCAAAATACTTAGTTTTCATTATTTCAAATAAAATTATTATACTCCAAGTAACATCATGTGCAGTTTTCCAAAGATGTAATGTCTAATGTTTTTCACCCGGGGATTTGCATCTTGTGCTTGTTCCAATTCAACTTATTAGAACCATATATAACTACAAGGGCAAGTTTTCTCAACAAAATATCACCTAAGCAACTTGCCATGTATATTGAGCTAACTTAGTTTTGCATCCACTCCATATGAGTGGAAGTACTATATAGGTACGATATTAAAGAATATATGGATTGATTGTACACCCGGCAACTTGGTTTATAAATTGGTAGAATCTTATCTGGTAAATGAAATTTCACCCTTAATTTCCCTAAAGAAAATTTTAACAATTTTGACCTGTTGCAGTCTTTTATTTAACGTCTTGCATGTACTTCCCTATTGGCTATGTGGTCCAATGTTAGTTTGCAGATAAATTACACTTAAGTTGTGCATAATATATTGTCATGCTATCATTTTGCACATATTAAAAAAACTGTAAAAAACCAAAACCTACCGTGATCAGCGACAATTCGAAGCGCGGAGAATCATTCGTACAACACGACACAACATGAATATATGTACCGCGTCGCCATCAATATCCGTCGATCAACTGTTGTTGCATGCGCAGTTACAAAAGCAATTTGATTCCACGAGAAAAGAAGAAAAATAAAAGAAAAACAAATTAAAAAGTCAAAACAAATTAAAGTGATTCCACATGCATTAGGAGATCGAGCTCTAGCTACCATGCATAGAGGGATTGAGCTCTCGTGCTCACAATGTGGAGCACAACAAGCCACGCGTTTGCCTATGGCTAGCTAGATCTCATCGATCTATCCATTCCATTTTGGTTTTGGAATCTATCAAAATAAAGCCAAAAAAAAGATAAAGTAGTGACCAAATGCAAGTAGCTAGAGGCATCTCTTTTCTCTCTTGCAGGTGCTCATCAGTGTATACAGTGCAAGTGTGATGCCGCGATCCGAGATCGATCGATCCATCGCAATATATCCCATTCATGCATGTCCATATCGCCTTATATCCTTCTATCACTCTATCATCTCACTTGAGTTCAATTCTCTAGTTTGCAAGACCCCAAACCAAGAAAGATAAACACGCGCCTCATCGCCTGTGCATGGATGTATATACACACACTTTTATTATTACGTTAGATATATGGGAGTGTCTATACTTCAGGTGACTGAAATTTCCTTATCTATCAGTCACCGTTTCTCACCGTTGGATCAACATTCTATGGGCCAAATTGTCTCTTTATAAAATAGACAAAAGTATTACAAGAAAAATACAAAACAAATTCTAAACTAGACAAAAATAAATCTAAGTGAACCCTACAACCCTACAAATAAAAAAAAATACAAAAAAATACAAATAGAACTAAAAGTTACAGTAGAGTTGTGCTAAAATTATACATCACCTGATACTGTAATTTTAGCCTTAGTACTGTACAACTATAGGTGACTGATGGATAAGAAAATTTCAGGCAACAAATATCACTGTAATGCATGTGATGGCAAAAAAATTACAACAACCAGTACACCACAACTAAGACGATCGATATGCAAATTTGTACGTATAACATGCGCATGCATTTCAATGATTATTAACTCTCAATACATACATTCATTAGCTAGCTCGTGGAAAAAGGGTGAGTACACATGCATACATCGATAGATGGAATTTTACTTTCTTTTGACTATTAAGGAGCTAAAACCTTATTATCGTCAAAACAGGATTGAAAAAACCTGCCTTGACACATACTAGGTCATCAGGTTATTCTAGGAAAACGTATACTCTTTGACTATATTTTATTTTTCCGAGTGGTACCAAAGTTAAGTCTCTCTATATATAGCTCTACAGCCAAAGGGCACCGGCATTCTTCAGCATGGGGACCAGCTCGCTGCCGAGGTGCAGGGACATGATCTTGTTGGTTCCACCAACAAGCTTCCCGCCAATGAACACCGCCGGCACTGGTGGCCCCCTCCCAAGCAGCTTGAGGAGCGCCCTCTCCATCTCCTTGCCCCTGGGGTCCTGGTCTAGCTCGTGCACGAGCGCATTGACGCCGAGGTCGGAGAAGAGGCGCGTCACGGTGTGGCACATGCAGCAGGAGCTCAGGGTGAAGATCACCACCGCCCTCTCCGACGCCAGCTTCATCACGCGGTCCATTTGCCGTCGTGTGACGTGCACGAACCTCGAAGCAGGTTTGGCTTTCAGAGGATGGAAGGAAACTTGGGAGTGCGCTAGTGAGCCTGTGTACTGTAACTAGCTGCTCAGCTCGTAGATGTGATGACTTGGGATGGTCTGGTAGCACAGGGGTTGGCTGCCTTTATAGATGTTGCTAGGGTTTCCTTAACGGGTTTGGATCCAATGCATGCATGTAAGAACAAACAAGTGTTTCGAACAGGCCAGTATATATGATCCAGCTAGTGATTGTACACCCTAGCTTTAACAATCTGCAAGTGTACTTTGGATGTTTCTGGAAAATATAAATGTGCCAAGGAATCGATGAGCTGCTAGCTAAGCTAGCTAGGGCCATACATAACACATCTTTGACTTTGATAGACCAAAATAAAATTAATTGAAGGGTATATATGTAGATGGTTTTGGATCCAAAGGCAATTGCCCATTGGCTGGTTGCAAAGGTTGGTACGCATGAGATCAATTTGGATAATGCATCGAGCCGTCTTTTCAATAGGGCCCAAAGAATATTTTTGTTGTGTTGACCTATAGAGAATATTGGAATATATATGCCTATGGGCAGCCTTTTTTTTTGGCATGGCTCTGGCCGGCTAAGCTTGGGCTGCAATCTTGAGGAGAAGAAAAAGGTTGCAAGTGTTGTAATTTGAGGACCATTTTGGTAATTTCTCAATTAGAGAAAAGAAGAAAATGGAAAAGAAAAGAAATGGTGGGGCCCACCTGTCGGTGTGAGAAGAGGAAGAGATAAGGCTAGAGACTCAGTCTGAAGAGGAAGAGATAAGCCTAGAGACTCAATCTCCAGCCCTATCCTCTCGTGCGTGCGGTACGGGGACTCCCAAGCGAGTGATGGTGGCGCAGGAGGTGCTGGTGGCCCGTGCGCTTCTGCGTCGGCCGTTGGTTGTAGCCGCGTCGTGTTCTCCGCCTCTCCTCCTCTGAAGGCTGCCTTCTTCTCCTTCTTTCTTGACCTGAAATACAGTGAGTTTTCCCCTCTTTTGATTCTTCTTCTTCCTCGATTTGCCTTCGGTTTGGTTGGGCTTTGAGAGCAGCTGTGCCGCTGAGGTAGGACCCGGCGCCATCAATGGTGAGGTGGTTTCCCTTCCTCCTTGCGCATCTCGGTTTTCCCCCTTGCTTTCTCTTCTCTGTTGAGGTGCAGTGAGGGCTTTGATTTGCGCCGATCAGAGGTGGGAACCGGCTGGCCTTGGCTTGATCTTGGTGTGGGATAAGAGCTTTGTTTTTCTTGTTGATTGGTTCTTGTAATATCCCGTTTTCGGGTGTTGTATAGTATCTTTCCGTTTGTCTTCTTGGTTTTCAAAACCTATTTCAAATTATAGTGTAATTGCAAAATTCTCTAGTTTCTGCCTCATTTCAAATTTTGGGTTTCGAGTTTCAGCCTGAATATTGATTTCAGTTTGAATCCTCTTTGTTGAGCCCAGCCCATCTAGCACCTCTCCGCCCCTGCCCCTTTTTCTTTTCTTTCGATCAGGTGGTCGAAAGCTTCTTTTGACCATGTGCCCACTCTGCCACGTCCCGTGCGCCTTGTCTCGGCTCGGCGCCCTTTGCGACCACCCTTTCAGTTGCGACTATCCCCTCGTAGTTGACCGTCTTCTCATTGTCGACCAGCCTTTCGATGTACGACTAGTATTTTGGTTTCGATCACTCTCTCCGTTACGACCATCCTCTTGGTTGCGACCATCCTCTCGTTTTTGACCACCCTCTCCTCGGTGCATCTTTCTCTCTCTGTTTCTGTAGCACCGTGCGCATTAAATGCTGTTGTCTCTGCTGCGCTGTGTGCATTAAGTGACGTGCGCATTAAATGCCGTTGTCTTTGCCACGCCGTCGCGAATCCCGCCGCTCCATCCTAACTCCCGATCCCCATCCTTCCTCTATAAATGGAGCACCAAGGAGCCATTTTGCCTCCTCCTATTTTCCCCCCCTCAACTCTCCCTTTTTCTCTCCACCTCTCGCTTTTGTTGCTATGGTTGCCTGAAGCTTCGAGCTCCAAGTTCAAGACGCCGCGCACCTCCTCTCGGTTCTCGCCACGTCGGTGCAGCGCCCTCTTCTACCCGCGTATTTTTGTGTCCAAGAGCTCCTTGAAGCAGTCTCCTCACTCTTTTTCAATTGTGTTTCACAGGAGTCACCGCATTTCCTCTTCTCCTTCAGTCCCGGCTGACCCCTTCACTGTCGTCCTCCTCTGACCTCTTTCTCAGTCGTGGTAAGTTTCACGTGCCCTGTTCTCTATCTTTCTCTTTCAACCGCGTTGAGTAGTCAAATCCTCTCATTCTTTCGACCATTTTGGGTAGTCGAATCCTTTCCCTCTTTCGACCACTCTGAGTAGTCAAATCCTTTCCCTCTTTCGACCATTTTGAGTAGTCGAATCCTTTCCTTGTTTTTGACCATGTCCCGTAGTCGAACCTCTTCCAACCACGTGGTGTAGTCGAACCTCCCTCCGACCTCGCGAAGTCGTTGATCTGTGCTCAGAACCAAAACTTCGAGGACTCCGTTCTCCTCTGTTGTAACTCCGATTACAACGTTCTTTGTTTCTAAATTTGTCTAAATTCAAGATCTTGCTTTTGGCACCGGTCTTATTTAATTTGGAGTTCATTTGTTATTTCTCATGTATTTATTTATTCTCTCTGCTTGTTGATCTTTTCCGGTACATTCGTTCGAGGAAGTGGGAAATCCCCAGTTTGATCAAGCACAAGACTACCAAGACTCCCTTGCCCTTAGTTTAGGCGAGTCAATACTTTGATCATTCTGAGCCTACTTTTATGCAAATTATATTCCTTTAAATTATCAAAACTACATGCTTTAATTCTTTAAGCAAATGTATGTTAACTCCTAAGGTAGTTAAACGTCCACTTGTTGGTTAATTAATTATTATCCCATCCTTTGACAGTTGAATCCGTTATTCCATGTCACCATAGTAACTATATGGTAACTATACTAGTTATAGGTTGTACTTAAGCGACATGCTAGTCTTGCTTAAGTACCGGGGCATTAAAATATCCCAATCATCATCTCTTAAAAATATGAAAATGATTTGGGGCAGTCGTGGGAGGTACATGACTGCAGTATTTGAGATAAATTGGTTTTCCTCCTCAAAACCGCAAACTGCTATGCCACATCTTGGCGGATGGTATGATGGTGGGTGCGGAGGTAGCACGAGAATTGTGGATATGCGGTATGAACCGCCTAGATGACTTTAAGGACGTAATGCGGTGATGACCTCTGTTGTAGCAGGGTACTAAGGGGTGCCCCACACCCCAGGATCGTTAGGGATACCGGTGTGCCGTCAGGGATACTGTACATATGTAAATTTAGTTTGTATAGCGTATTTTAGGCAAATGTACCTAAATTACCCCATCTCCCTCTCTCGCCTATGGGGGCAAGAAGGTAAATGTCCCTTCTTGCCCCCTATAAGTAAAGCCCCATGGGCATGTAAGCAAAGGGGGATTCTCATTCATACACAAGCAATACACATGCTCATACATGTCTTTGGCTCCTCTCTCTTTGGTCCTTCTCCCAAGACAAAGGGTACGGGGTATCCTCCGTACCCACTATCTAGCCCTTTTATGCTACGACAGTTGGCGCCGTCCGTGCGGACCGAACAAGAAGCTACACACAAAGTGGAAGCCAAAGCCCACCTTCAGTCATTACCCGAAGTCCACCTGGTGCATGCGCACCCTCAGCCCGAAGGCCCAAAGCACCTTCGGTCATCACCCGAAGCCCGCGGTGCGTGCGTGTCCTCAGGCCGAAGGCCGACATCGCCTTTGGTCCACCCAGTCCACCTTTCCACCCGAAGGCCCCCAACACCCTCATAGGCGGTACCTTCGGTGTCTCCTCAGCCTCACGCCGAAGCTCCATGCCACGCCTGCCCTCGGAGCTCCTCCGGAGCCTCCTCCACCTTCAGCCGAAGCCCCCGTAAGGCCTGGGAATGGGAAGAAGCATCACCCCGAGGCAACCTCAGGCCCCCCTCGGAAGCCCGCCTCTAGAGAATGGGATGAAGCATCACCAATCCAGAACCTACCTTCGGAGACCCTTCGCCGGTGCACCTCTACCTCGCCGGCACCTTCGGGCTCCCGCGGCCTCCTCCAACCAAGCCTCGCCACCGGAGGCACCGCGCTGCCCCTTCAGAGCCACCTCCGGAGGCCCCAGTCATACGCGTTCAGCGAACCACCTTCGGGGCCCCTCCACCTCAGGCCCCTTCGCCACCTCCGCCTCCGCCTTCAGGTCACCTCCGAAGGACCCCACCGGCAAACACCTTTGGCGCACACCCACTTCGGGCCACCTCTGTTCTCATGCTTCCACTCGAAATCCCTTCGGGCGCACCCATCTCGCTTGGGTAGCCCAGAGCATGCCCTCCGGAGCACCCCCAGTTTCTCTGTCGCACCCGCCCAAAGCCCACTTCAGCCAGAGACCTCGTGGAAGCCGCCACCTTCTACACCGGCAGCCTCCGGAGCGCCCTTCGGTGGAGCCCCCGCCTCCTGCTTTGGCCTCTTCAGTGCCACCTCCGAGGCTGCCGCTCCCCACCTCAGGCACACCCCCTCGCCTCGCGCGCGCCCCTTCAGGATGGCTTGCCTTCGGTTCCGGCCGTCCGGAGCCCCCGCCGCTGGCCTCCGGCTCCGCATTGGGCTGCCCCACCTCCAACTCGGGTTCTCATGAGCTTCCATCGGCGCTGCCACCCTCCATCTACTCGCCACCCCTTCATGGGCGACATCATCTGCCGCCGCCCTCCAAACACAAGGCCCGAAGCTCACCCATACCAGTCGAAGAACATCACATAACAACGGAAGCAAATCCCGGCCGAGGCCCAACTTCATATTCGACAACCTCGGAGCCCTCTCGGTGCTCCTCCTTCGGCCGCCTCTGGAGCCCCTTTGCCGGTTCACCTCCGGCTCCGGCGCCACACCTGGAAGCCCCTTCGGAGCAACCCAAAGGAATCCTGCGTGCCCAACCACAACCTCGGCCGCCTCGGAGCTTCCCCTTCGGCCAGAGACCGTCCGGCCTCGCCCCTGCCATCCACCCTTCGCCTCGCGACCTTCGCTCTCCGGAGTCCTCAGATCCGAGCCGGCCGCAGCATCTCTGACTCCACCTCGGCGTCCCGCCTCCTCGAGCCGCTGGGGGCTTTCACGCCACGTCCCACGCTCGAGCGCCGTCTTTGGCTCCGGCCTCTACGCGTGCCAACCTCCAGCCTCCTACAGGTTTGCAACACTCGAGCCTCTGTCCTTCCTCTGCTTGGTTTAGAAGACAAAGCATTGGTGTTAGCTTGGGAAGTGGTAAAGTGCCTGGGTAAAGGATTGATGCTCCGGCACATGTCCCAGTGGCACCCAGGGACAACACGCAAAGATTCCCTAAATCCTAGCATAGAGAAAACATCATACAACCTTGATAAGCTAGTTGCCACTGCCTTTTGTTCCAGTTCAGTAACCAGGTGCAAAACAGGAGTGTTTCTAGCTACATAGCATGGCATATATTATTTCACATCTTGCTTGCATAGAGACCACTTCAAAACATGAGTAGCTACGCCAGTACATGCTCGTAGTTGAAATCAAAAAGAAAAAAAAACTGCACCGTGCATGGCCGGAGAGCCCCGGTGCACACCTTGAAGGCTATGGCCTCGGTGTATAAGCCCACAAGGATGGCAACGTCAATAAGCCCATCACCGTGGCAACGAAGACGCCGTGCATGGCCTCGAGCCCCGGCGCATGCTGACTCGCTCTCCAGAGTGTGCAACGAAAGCCCACAAGGATGGCAACGTCAATAAGCCCATCACCGTGGCAACGAAGGCACCGCGCATGGCCTCGAGCCCCGGCGCATGCTGACTTGCTGTCCAGAGTGTGCAACGAAAGCCCACAAGGATGGCAACGTCAATAAGCCCATCACCGTGGCAACGAAGACACCGCGCATGCTGACTCGCTCTCCGGAGTGTGCAGCGAAAGCCTACAAGGATGGCAACATCAATAAGCCTATCATCGTGGCAACGAAGATGCCGCGCATGGCCTCGAGCCCCAGCACACGCTGACTCGTTCTCCGGAGTGTGCAGCAGAAGCCCACAAGGATGGCAACGTCAATAAGCCCATCACCATGACAACGAAGATGCCGCGCATGGCCTCGAGCCCCAGCGCACGCTGACCCGCTCTCCGGAGTGTGCAGCGAAAGCCCACAAGGATGGCAATGTCAATAAGACCATCATCGTGGCAACGAAGACACCGCGCATGGCCTCGAGCCCCGACGCACGCTGACCCGCTGTCCGGAGTGTGCCATGGAAGCCCACAAGGATGGCAACGTCAATAAGCTCATCACTGTGGCAACGAAGACGCCGCGCATGGCCTCGAGCCCCGGCACATGCTGACTCACTCTCCGGAGTGTGCAGCGAAAGCCCACAAGGATGGCAACATCAATAAGCCCATCACTCTGAGTAGTCGAATCCTTTCCCTCTTTCGACCACTTTGAGTAGTTGAATCCTTTCCTTGTTTTCGACCATGTCCCGTAGTCGAACCCCTTCCGACCACGTGGTGTAGTCGAACCTCCCTTCGACCTCGCGAAGTTGTTGATCTGTGCTCAAAACCAAAACTTCGAGGACTCCGTTCTCCTCCGTTGTAACTCTGATTACAACGTTCTTTGTTTCTAAATTTGTCTAAATTCAAGATCTTGCTTTTGGCACCAGTCTTATTTAATTTGGAGTTCATTTGTTATTTCTCATGTATTTATTTATTCTCTCTGCTTGTTGAGCTTTTTCGGTACATTCGTTCGAGTAGAGTACGAGGAAGCGGGTGATCCCCAGTTTGATCAAGCACAAGACTACTAAGACTCTCTTGCCCTTAGCTCAGGCGAGTCAATACTTTGATCATTCTGAGCCTACTTTTATGCAAATTATATTCCTTTAAATTACCAAAACTGCATGCTTTAATTCTTTAAGCAAATGTATGTCAACTCCTAAGGTAGTTAAACGTCCACTTGTTGGTTAATTAATTATTATCCCATCCTTTGACAGTTGAATCCGTTATTCCATGTCACCATAGTAACTATATGGTAACTATACTAGTTATAGGTTCTACTTGAGCGACATGCTAGTCTTGCTTAAGTACCGGGGCAATAAAATATCCCAATCATCATCTCTTAAAAATATGAAAATGATTTGGGGCAGTCGTGGAAGGTACATGACTGCAGTATTTGAGATAAATTGGTTTTCCTCCTCAAAACCCCAAATTGCTATGCCACATCTGGGCGGATGGTCTGATGGTGGGTGCGGAGGTAGCACGAGAATGGTGGATATGTGGTATGAACTGCCTAGATGACTTTAAGTACTTAATCCAGTGATGACCTTCCATTGTAAAACATGTGCAACCACAAGTGTGCAAAGTGCAACTTGGCTTAGTAAAGTTATCGAACCCTAAAAGTCATCTTGTTGGAGAGGATCGGGGTAGTACAAGTGGCAGATGTGTTCCAGCTTGAAAGGGACATCGTGGTAAGGTGAAGTTGCCAGCTGCACTAGTCGTTGTGGCTAGGGCTAGCTGCGCTAGTCGTTGTGGTAAATATCTCGCATAACGTTTGGGCGTAACCCCATATGGGTGAGATGACGGAAGGGGCGAGGTAATTTAAAAAGTTACTGTGATGGTCTCTCGACCACATGACTAAGGAATCGTGTGGGACTACGAGTTGATTATCTCTTGTGGGTACAGTGTACAAACCTCTACAGAGTGTAAAACTGTTTAAACACTACAACAAGAACTTGTCAATGGCAACACATGTCTCGCAACAGTGGGCAAATATGTTATGGACTAACAAGTAAATGAAGGCACCCAGCCTTCCCAGGCCAAGTCAAGAAAATAAATCAGTTGTGGCCCTCTCCCAACTAGGCCCGCCGTTGCCGCATACAATTCCATTATGTCCTCCACTGTCACCATGGCTTCCTCATCCACCGTCCTCAAGCAGCCATCTCGTCTCTTCCACAACTAGACTGACGGTGTCATTCGGCCCTGCATCAATGCCAGCGGTCTGCCTTCGATTGGAACTGTTTTGAGCTGTTGTCCTTACTCCAGCAACCTCATAGTGAAGCTCTTCATCGTCGTCTCCTTCACCCTCCTGGATAGTATCTCACACACCATCCTTTTCCACAACGTGCCTTGTTTCCCAAAGGTTAGTAAGATTCCCCAATCCCCAATTTCTTTAAATTCCCAATCCCTAATCTCATAGTTTCATCGATTCCCTAACTTCTGTCTAATTGATTTTGATGGGAAGTAATGGATCTTGAATGGTTTCTCCCCTCGATCTCAATTCCTTTCAATAAATATGCAGATTTGCGGCAAATAATCACAATTGGCAACCAGCCTCCCCTATCTGGTGAGGTAGCGACCCGAGTCCCATTATTGACTTAAGAGTCTGGATAGCACAATTGTGGTGAATTATTCTATTTCATTGTTATATAATTTGTGTTGTCGTACAATTGTAATTTATACAGTACGATGCTTGATGTTCTGAATTGTTTACTCTAAATCAAATATGATGATATGGATTAGTGGTACAGGTCGAGCAAGCTCAGATATTCAGATTGTGGCCTCTCCAGATGCATGTCACCCTTTGTCTGACCATGCCATCCAGGCATGTGCTTAAGGTGTTCGCTGAAATGCCAAAGTGGCTCCACTCCTGAATAACTGGGTATGAAAAATATGAATGTGCTTATTCATTAGTACTTGAGTTGCACGAAAAAAATTGGGTTCTGCCCTGTAGTTAACTTAAGCCTAATTTGGGGCCTAATTTTGTAACTAGAACCTTCATATGAACCGTAGTGGTAAATTAATTTGATTTGAAGGTAGCAAAAATTATGTATTGGTAGACAATATTTTGTTACAGTACCGAGGCAAGTTTTTCCAGTTACTAAGACACTCTAGTTACTAAATACACAAGGGGTTGAAGCTTGAAAGAAATATGTATTCAGATATTTAGTAGAGCTGGGAGCATAAAGACTGCACAGGTGGGCTTTGTCTTCTCTCTCATATTTTTTCATGATATGTGCACGGAACTCTTTATAAGATTTTCATATCTTATTTCAATTTCCTCATGACTATGAATGCAGTTTATTATGACTTATTAAAGCATGAGCACATCTCTTAGCTGATTGAACAGTATATGCTAATGTGGAACTTTGTTGACAAAATCTCTAGTACATCAACTTATCAAGTAATTTTTTGAGTGCCGATTTAGTACTTCCACCCAGTGGATGCTAATGCAATGGATTGCTGTCAGTAGCTTGATGCCCTAATGCACTATTTATCCTTAGGAGAATAGAGAACTTCTCTTGTGTAGATTGATCGTCCAACCTCAGGCTATGTAGCTTCAAAAGAGTTTGCACCTCATTTCACTGCTTACTTCAAAAGATGTGTGCTTAGTCTCTTGCAAACCTTATGTCGATAAGATAGGTATATTTTTGTCAGGATTTATTGCAAAAATTGAACTACCTGTTCATTTAATTTAGGTGTAAAATGCAAAAAATATTTTTTATTATGTGTAGTATCTTGATTGTCTTAGTGATTATTGTTTTTATAGGATAAATACAATTAATTGGTTGGCTACCAATTCGATAGCGGTACGACAATCTTTATGTTTATTTGATATGTGATTCTTTAAAAATATTTAAATACATCCTTTGTAAAATATTTGATCATGTACTTATATGTGTGGACTAGGTTGGCACTAAAGTATTCTTGAAGAGCTGGAAAAATGCAAATAAGGATGGCTCTTTCTACAATCATAAGTTGTGATCCAAAAGATAAACTTGATGGCGCTCAACTAGGAAATGAATTTTGGATGGTGCATGTCGATCTTGCAATTGCGAAATATGAAGAATTGATACGGCCATACAAATGCTACAAATTGATTGGTCATGCAGTAGGAGCTAATATTGCGTGGCCATCAACTTATGTACGGTGCTTGTTTTAGTTTTGTTACTTTAATATTTTGATTTTGTTTCTTCCAAATGGTGCATTAATGGACTCAAATTTTTCATTGTAGGTTGATAAGATAAATGGATGATGCTATGGATGACATGTTCAATGCAAGGTGGAGAATGGTGACACAGGCGGATGATCTTCATTACATTTAGATTTCATTCTGTTAGGAAATGATGTTCAAGTAAAATATTTATAGCATGTCTTATGTGGATGATTCTCTATGTAATGCAACAATTTATTTTTAATATATGAGTGTTCTTTTTAACCATGCTACGATCGATAATGATTTTTTTACTTTGGCTTCTACACACTTATAATCGTTGTAGCAACCTAATTATATCCGTTGCCAAAATAGCAAAAGTCATCTGTATGGCAAGTACTAATGCTTCTATGCGTTGTGAATATATAATTATATCCATTGTCAAAATAGTAAAAGTTATCCATGCATGGTAAGTACCAATGTATACAAGTGTAGTTACAGCCTGACTATATCCATTGCTACTTCGCAACGCCTTTCCATATCTATTATCAATGCTTGTTTATCTGTTGTAATAGACTCTCACAACGGCCTCAATTGCAACGCATAGTAAATGCATTGGTATAGACCGTACCAACACTTATTTAGATTTTTAACAATGCATATATGTGTTGTTAAAGGGGTGTTCATCTTGTAGTGAAATAGCCATGCCTACGGTCAAAGGTGGACATGGGAACTTGTTAGAGTTAGTTCTATTTCAAAAACCTTTGTGGGTGGGATGAAAACTGGTCGGATGGATGTAACCCGACATTTGGATTTTTCCTGGGTGGTTGTAACAGCCCAAATTTTCAATTTCAGAGAAAAATTAAAACTTAATTATTTTTGTAGTTTTTCTAAAATTTTAAAAGCTTTACCCTAATTATTTTAAAGCTAAAATAAATTTAATTGCAAACAATATTACCAAATAATAGTTGGAATTATTTTATTTAAGTCCAAAATGCCTTTGAGAATTTTCATGAATTTTCTCATAATTTTTGGAATTTATTTGCTATTTTCTAAAGCTATTTTGATTTATCAGAATTAAATCAATTGGAAAATCAATAGAAAACCTCAACACAGTGTTTGGGCCGAATCTCTAACTCGGCCCAACTCCTTTCCATGAGCGCGCAGCCCAAAACGGCCGTTCCTTCCGTACGATCGTCCCCGAGCCGTTTCGACCGTTGGATCGCAAATCAATGGACCGATTAGATTCAAGTTCGGACGGTTCGAACGTCACATCAACGTGGACCGTTCGATCTGATTTTAACGGCTAGGATTTGTTGTGAACTTCGGACAGTCCGAATGGCCCACTCAGTGTGGACCGTTCAATTTAAATCCAATGGCCATCGCTTCGTCGCTTTCCTTTCCTTTCCTTTTCTTTCACCGACAAGTGGGGCCCACGATGCACAGTGTCGTCCCCTTCCCTTTCCTTCTTCCTCGCGCCCGCGTCCGCCATTGATGCTGATTCGGACCTTCCAAAATTCAGTGCAATCCCCTTTGAATCCCCACAATCTCGCACGCATTGATGACGCCGCGTCACGCCGCGTCCATCTCGGCCTCACCCCTTCCATCTCTGGCACCAAATCCCTTTAATTTCGCCGTTGAACTCGCGCGGCCATCTTTCTCTCCACGCCGCCCAGGCCACACCCGTGCCCTATAAATAGGAGCATCAGGAGCGCCCTAGTCACCGCATCCCAGCGCCACCACCCTCCTAGCCCCTCTCGCCCCATAGCGCCCGAATTTTAAAGGTCTTCGCCACCAGCCAAGTCTGCTTCAATCTTCGATTTCACCGCCGTCGAGCCCGCTCCGCCCCCTGTCGTCTTCACCAACAGCTTCGCGACATCACTGCGAACACGGTGCACCCACTCACTTACTTTGAGAACCCCCAGAGCCCCTTCGCCATCGACGAGCCCATGCCGCCGCCGCTAAACCCCTCGTCGCCGGCAATTCTTTAGCGCCCCTCCGCCGCAAGGTATACCATTATGCTTAGTGTAGCCTCCTCGTTCGTTTGCACACCTCCATTTGGTTCGCCGTGGCGCAACGCGCCGGCGAACCCGGGCCCTAGTGCCACCACTCACCAGAGCCTACGTGGCACGGCCACATAGGTGCCATGTCACCGCCACCTCAGCGTAGGATCCTACGTGGTGCCACGTCACTCACAAGACAACAAGACACATCCTCCTGCTCATCGCCGCATGGACCGCGTCCACCGTGAGCGTTGACCGGTTCGTGGGCGTGGTCCATTGACCACGGGCCCACCCGTCAGTGACACACCGCGCGCTGACGTGTTAAAACCGGATTTTCCTTTAGGAAAATAATTCGGGAAAATCTCAAAAATCCAAATTAGGGTTTAAATTAGGTTTTAAACTTCCAGGAGCTCGTATTTCTTCATACGCACTCCGATTTAGGTGATTCAAATTTCTAAATTTGTATAAAATTAAGATCTAGATATCTAAACTAAAATTATTTGATTTGGAGTTAGTTTGATTTGTCTTTTTGAATTTATTTGATTTTCATTTGAATTTGTCATATAATCGCGTATAAACTTCGACGACTCCGGAGAGGTAGATCCTTCAGAGGACTTAGAGCTCCAAGATTTCAACAAAGGCAAGTTATACCATTGACCATATTTATCCCAATATTTTAAAGTTATTTAATTTAGTTTTAAAAATATTATTGCATGCATACTTTTATCAATTATTTTAATTCCCTGTTTAAATGCTTAGTTATTCCCATCGCTTTGGTATAGCCAATTTGAATATTGTTTGCCATGCCCTTATCACCTTAGTAAAATAATTAACAGAATTATGCTTAGCAACTGCTTAGACCAAAAAGTTGATTTGGGGAATTTGGCCAAAATCCAAAGTTGATTTACAAATGATGCTATGGTATTGTTTTTACCATAGATTGTTGAAAAATGTTTTGACAAGGAAAAATAAAATAAAATTGGTTTAGACTTGGGTGAATTAGACTGTTGGTGGGTGCAAGTTTATGCACGGGCTCAATGCAGTGAATGGTTGAGGCCTGGGGATTGTTTTGGAAGTTGCCTAGTCAATTAAGGACCGGTCTGCAAGCTGCAGATATTAAGCCAATCTTGTACCACCACAAATCTAGAGTGGGACAGACTTGGCTAATTAAACTATATTATTTCACCATGTTTATGTCATAGAAAGATGTGGGTGTTGTGAAGACTTATTTGTTAATACCCACATGGCGCAAGAGGGGGTCATCATTTGGTGCGAAGCCTACGATTACGAAACCTTAGCGGGCATAATTATGTTGAAATAATGTAGGGTAAAGGCCTCGTGATAGTTGCTTAGTCACACGCCATCGGAAGCGTGTATTGGCCGACATGTTAAGCAAACTATCTCTTGTGGATAAAGCTGTACAAACTCTGCAGAGTATTAATCTATTCGAATAGCCGCGTCCGCGGTCATGGACATGCTGAGCAAACCCTTTTGTGGATTAGTTTTGGTTTTGTTTTCAAACTCAATGGTTTTGGATATTTTATCCAGATGGGAATGTTGGGCAGAAAGCCTGGTGTGAGGGGGGTAGTCCTTCACCATTTGTGTATGGATGTTTATCCTACACTTGAGATTGATGAATCAAAATAAGAATTTGTTTTTAATTAAAACTAAAACTGCCTTGGAAATTAATATGAGTATTTAAACTGAAAATGCTATTTTATGCAAATAAACCCTGCCAATCTCTTTTGTTTACGTTATGCATGCATCATAATTCAATATTGGGTGTAACTTGCGAGCACAGTAGTTGTGCTCACTCTTGCTGAATAATCTTTATTCAGGAGAAGACCTCTATCAAGACGGTGAGGACCCAGACGCTTAGGCTACGCCCCCAGACGATTGCCTGTGGCAAGTCGTGTGGCCTACTAATATTGCTTTGCTTCCGTTGTGTTTTACTTTATTTGGACTCAGGCCCTTTGTAATAAACTCTGAATTATTATTAATAAAATTCGTGATATGTTTGTGTTATCACTTTTGTTTGACTGTGTACACTAGCTATCCTGGACTAGTGTATGAAAACATAGAGAATTTGGGATCCTTCGCTCCTGGGCTCGACAAAAGTGGTATCAAAGCCATATCGATTGTAGGTCGTGGCCTTAGAATTCCCTTAAGGACTTATTTTCAAAAACTAAAACTATTTTTAGTCTGTCCAAGAGTCTTCTCAACCCTTCTCTTTAAAATGGTTACTAACTCATCTATTTCTCAAAACTATAGATGGCTGAAAGACCAACCGCTACCTCCCACGGGATTTTCGCAGGACATTGGGCTGTGATTCTTTGGAAGATGATGCAACATCTGGACTACAACGAAAGACCAACCTACCAAGGATACAAGTATAAAGTGGGAAGCCAATATCGCTGGAGAGTTGAAGTGATCCTCTATGCCAACTTACAGCCAAATACGGACTTCCACATCTTCGACGCTCCATTCAGGCGCGACACCTTCACCGATGGCATCCAAGATGCGGCGAGAGAAGCAGTCCGTCGTCTACGCTACATTTATGACAATCGCTTCCGTGACATTGGGTTCCACTACCACCCGATGCATGTCCCGACCCGGCTTGTCAGTACCTTTCGCTCGGCCGAGGACGAAGACTCTCCCGAGCTGACTCACCAGGTGGACCTGGCTAAGGCAATGGACTATGCCTATGGAAACACTCTGGGGGACCTGCGTACCGCTCAGGACAGCCTGCAAGATGTAGAAGAAAGGCTAAAAGCTGTAGAAGAAGAGCTGGCTCGCTACAAGGCAGGTGAGGGTAGCTCTAGTGAGCCAGATTATACCCCTGTTACCCCATAGTTGTTTTCCATAGTGTAATTGTTAGATGCAAATTATGAGCTATCAATATCCTTGTGGTAGCCATAATCAAAGAGTAAAACAAATTAATAAAGAACTATTTTGGAAAAAAATTGGACTCTTTGTCTTGTGCTTGTGTGTTCTTGGGCTATTTAGATTTATCCCCCTTAGAGCTATCTTTCTTTCTATCTCTCTTCTAAGTCTTTGGAAGATCCAGCAGATGGTGACCACTCATACAGGCAGTGGCAGCGTTAGGGGCCAAGGCAACGCAAATGCTGATTATCGAGAAAACCCCACCTAGCAACCACCGCCACCTCCAGCTGAAGGACCTGATTGGCGTCAGATGATGGTCAGTCAAACCCACCTAATTGACCTACTGGCCCTATCACTCAGCAATGTTCAGAGTGTGCAGGTAGCAACTCATGCCCCACCCCCACCTCCACCTCCACCCAGGGCAATGATGTCAGAGTTCATGAGGATGCGCCCTCCGACGTTCTCAAGCAAAGATCAACCCATGAACGCCGATGATCGGCCCGTACATCGAAAGAAATCGACATAGCTCGGTACGATCTTGAGAGGGTCCTTTTCGCCTCTCACCAGCTCAATGGTCCCGCTTCTAAATGGTGGGACAATTTATGCATCGCCTATGCCAACGCACAAGCTATCACCTGGGATGAGTTTGTGTGAGCTTTCTATCATGCACACATCCCCGCAGGGATGATGACATTGAAGAAGAAGGAGTTTTGCTCACTTCGCCAAGGCAACCGCACTGTGAGCGAGTACCTGCACAAGTTCAACCAACTTACTTGCTATGCACCGGAGGACGTGGCCAGAGATGAAGACAGACAGGAGAGATTCCTGGAAGGGCTGAACGATGAACTCTCTGTTCGTCTGATATCCCAGGACTTCATTGACTTCCAATAGTTGGTGAACAAAGCCATTCACCAGGAGGGCAAACATCTGGAGATGGAGAACCGCAAGCGGAGGATGGCCGCTCAGAAGTTCAATGCTGGAGGACAACCTAAGCCTCGCATCACTCAAATTCGGCCGCCACAACAGGAAGATTTCAGTCTTCTCGCCCGAGCTCCAAAGACCAATGCAACAGACCAACACTTCTGACTTCCGCAACTCGTCTACAGGAGGCCCAAATCAGAAGGACTTTTTAGAAGTCACCTGCTATCACTACCAGGAGAAGGGGCACTTCACCAATAAGTGTCCTAAGAAGCAACTCCCAGCTGCACCCAAACCAGGAGTCCAAGTTGCTAGCAACACCTCCCTTGCCATGAGGACAAATCAGTTTGTGAAGAGCCGAGTGAACCACATCACTGCCGAAGCAGCTCAGTTCGCACCGGATGTTGTTCTTGGTATGTTTCTTGTTAATTCAGTACCAGCATCAGTCTTATTTGATTCCAGAGCTTCACATTCCTTTGTTTCAAATAAGTTTGTGGGAAAATATAGGTTACCTATCTCTCCTTTAGTTAACCCTATGATAATCCATTCCCCGGGCTCAGAAATAAGAATCAGTTCTCTATGCCCAAACCTTACCCATGAAATATCCGGAGTATCTTTCCTGGCAGACTTAATAGTCTTGCACTCTCAAGGTCTGGATGTGATTCTTGGAATGCACTGGCTAGCCAAGAATCAAGGACGGATAGATTGTGCCAATAGGTCTATCACTCTCACCAATGAGCAGGGGATCTCAGTAGAATTCAAGCCCAAGACTTGTACCGGAGGGAGTTCCATCCTGACCAGCTTGAAAGAAGTAAAGTTCGAAGATATACCAGTGGTACAAGAATACCCAGATGTCTTTCCTGAAGAATTACCTGGCATGCCACCGGATAGGGACATAATGTTCTTAATTGACTTAGTCCCAGGGACCACTCCAATCTCGAAGCAACCCTACATAATGTCGGCCAATGAGTTAGAAGAGCTGAAGAAACAGATTGAAGAACTGCAGAGCAAAGGATATATCCAACCAAGTTTATCACCCTGGGGAGCACCAGTACTATGTGTCAAGAAGAAAGACAATAGTATGAGAATGTGTGTGGATTATAGATCGCTCAATGAGGTGACGATCAAAAACAAGTATCTGTTACCCAGGATTGATGACTTGTTTGATCAGCTGAAGGGAGCAAGCGTCTTCTCGAAGATTGATCTACGATCCGACTATCACCAACTGAAGATCAGACCAGAAGATATCCCGAAAACTGCCTTCACAACCAGATATGGACTGTATGAATTTACAGTAATGTCTTTCAGTTTGACAAACGCCCCTGCTTACTGCATGAATATGATGAACAAAGTGTTTATGGAATTCTTGGATAAGTTTGTGGTTATTTTCATCGATGACATTCTCATCTATTCAAAGGATGAAGAAGAGCATGAGAAGCATCTCAGGATAATTTTGGAGAAGCTCAGAGAGCACCAGCTTTATGCCAAATTCAGCAAGAGTGAATTCTGGCTACAGCAACTGAACCCCTAGAAGCTAAAGACTGGCTCAAAGACACCAAGAAGAAACTTTGTCTCGCTCGATGCCTAGAAGAAGACAAGGTGGACTGTGCCACCCATCAGCTAAAAGGAGCCGCCGCTGCATGGTGGGAGAACTACCTCGCTACCCGTGGTGGTGAAAGTCCAGTAGTGGAGGAAGAAGAAGAGGCAGAGGAAGCAGAGGCAATAGCATCCACGTCTAGAGATGCACAAGACCTCGCTATCACAGAGGCAATTGCTGAAGTACAGCTAGTTGAGATGGAACAGGCATGGCAGTCAGTCCCCTAGACTGAATTCAAGATTGCTTTCAGAACCAACTTTGTGCCCGCTGGTACGATGAGATTGAAGAATAATGAGTTCAGGGCTCTCAAGTAGGGTCACATGTCAGTCAACGAGTACTTGACAAAGTTCAACCAGCTTGCCCGTTACGCTCCCAACGACATAGCTAATGAAGAGGAGAAGATCGACCGCTTTGTGGAAGGGATGTGTGAAGACATGAGAGTCCAGCTTATCCTCCACAGCTTTCCCAGCTTCCACCACCTGGTCAACAAGGCTTTAGTGCTAGAAAATAAGAAGAATACCGCAGAAGTCAGCCGCAAGCGAAAGATGGCATTCCAGAAGCCACATAGTAGCTACCCCTAGAAGTCAGCATTCCCTGGCAAATCGCCTTCGACCACCAAGAGCCTCGCCTCGAGAGACCTCACCTCGACCCTCGTCCCAATGGGAATGGTTTCTGCACTCTTTGCCCCGCCGGGCAACCTGTAGTAGTCAACCCAGCAACTCACCTTCACTGCTTCAACTGCGAAGAGAAAGGACACTTTGTCAACAAGTGCTCTCAACGCCAAAACACCACCGCGAAGTTCAACTAGGAAGACAACCCAAATCAAGGCCAGGCGTCAAATCAAAGCAAGAGTCTTCAGACTTCACAATCCTCGAGGTTTGCCCCAACACCGAACCGTGGTCGTTTGAACCATGTCACAGCCGAGGAGGCCCAGGAAGCCCCAGGAGTGCTAATGGGTATGTTCTCTATTAAATCAGTATCCGCACGAGTTTTGTTTGATTCTGGAGCTTCGCATTCTTTTGTTTCGAGAACGTTTGTTGAAAGGCATAAGTTGCCGACCTATAAGCTAAAGAAACTTGTGGTGCTTAGTTCACCCGGGGGGATCCTTATATGCTACCTCAGTAAGTCCCAGAGTAGAGATTGTTATGAAAAATTCTGGATTCCTAGCAAACCTTCTAATGCTAGAATCCCAAACTCTGGACATCATCCTAGGGATGGATTGGTTGGCCTAGTATCAAGGAATGATAGATTATGCCAACAAACTGGTCATACTCACCAAAGACCCAGAGACTACGATAAGGGTTAGTGTGGATCATTCCTCTCCCTTGGATCGAGCAGTCCACCACCTTGGAGAGTTGTCCCTAGAGACAACACCTGTAGTCGAAGCTTACCTCGAAGTCTTCCCAGAAGAATTGTCGGGCATACCACCAGACAGAGATGTTGAGTTTGTGATCAACTTAAAATCAGGGACAGCCCCAATTGCCAAGAGACCATACCGGATGTCAGTCGATGAAGTCGAAGAGCTTAAGACCCAGATTGAAGACTTGCAAGAAAAATGATTTATCTGACATAGTTCCTCTCCCTGGGGTTCGCTAGTGCTTTTTGTAAGGAAGAAGGATGGCACCGTCAGATTGTGTGTAGATTACCGAGCACTCAATGATGTGACCATCAAGAACAAGTACCCCTTGCCCCGCATCGATGACTTGTTCGACCAGTTGTCGGGGGCATCAGTTTTCTCCAAAATAGACCTGAGGTCAGGATACAACCAGCTCTAGATCAGAGGTAAGGATATTCCTAAAACAACTTTTACCACTTGGTATGGCCTGCTTGAGTTTACGGTTATGTCGTTTGGCTTGACCAATGCGCCAGCCTACTTCATGAACCTCATAAACAAAGTATTTATGGAATACTTGGACAAGTTTTTAGTCATATTCATAGACGACATCTTGATCTACTCTAAGAACAAGGAAGAGCATGCTGGACATTTGCATTTGGTCTTAGAAAAGCTTAAAGAGCATCAACTTTATGCCAAGTATAGCAAGTGTGAATTTTGGCTTCAAGAGATCAGTTTCCTTGGACACATCATATCTGCTGAAGGAGTAGCAATTGATCCATCCAAAGTAGAATATGTCGTGGAATGGAAGCAGCCTACCTCAGTAACCGAAGTGCATAGTTTCCTTGGTTTGGCCAAGGACTACAGACGGTTCATCGAAGGGTTCTCGAAGCTCTCCAAACCGATGATCCATCTGCTTAAGAAGGAAAAGAAGTATGAATTGACAGAAGCCTGTGAAAAGAATTTCCAATAATTGAAGAAGAGGTTAACCTATGCACCAGTGTTGACCTTGCTAGACATACACATGGATTTTGAAGTATATTGTGATGCTTCACGCCAAGGTGTTAGCTGCGTACTCATGCGAGGAGGAAAAGCTGTAGCTTATGCATCCAGACAACTCTATCCTCATGAGGACAACTACCCAACTCATGACCTGGAGTTAGCATCAGTAGTGCATGCCCTAAAGATTTGGAAGCATTACTTGATTGGAAATCATTGAGATATCTACACAAACCACAAGAGTCTCAAGTATATTTTCACCCAGTCAGACCCCAACCTCCGATAGAGAAGATAGTTAGAATTGATTAAGGATTACGATTAGGATGTCCATTATCATCCTAGTAAGGCTAATGTAGTCGTAGATGCATTGAGCCGTAAGTCCTACTGCAGTAATGTCATGATTGGAGAACACCAACCTGAGCTCTACGAGGAGTTTGAAGCACTCAACCTTGAGTTAGAGAGCAAGGCACCCTAGCCGTCGTGGGAGTGCACCCAACTCTAGAAGAGCAGATCAAGACCACTCAAGAACGACACCCTGGTGTCCAGATATTCAAGTATATCATGGCTAAAGGAAAAACACCTAAGATGATCGAAGATCAGCAATGAGATCTATGGTATGGGAAACGTCTCTTTGTTCCCCACCAGAAGGAACTCAAGAAAGTGATACTGAAAGAAGCGCACAGCTCAGCCTGCACACTCTAATAGCCCAATTTTCAATTTCCAGTTGAAAATAAAATAAAATAATTTTATTGGAATTTTCTGGAATTTTAAAAACTTTTTCCTATTATTTCAAGGTCAAAATAAAATTAATTGCAAAATTAATTACCAATTATAAGTTAGAAATATTTTTTAAGTCTAAAATGATTCTAGGAATTTCTGTGAATTTTTCTAGAATTTTTGGACTTTTTTGTTATTTCCTAAAGGCAATTTGAATTAATCAAATTATTTAAATTACTAAATCAATTAAAAACCTCCAAACACTCTTTCGGTCGAATCTCTAGCTCGACCCATTCTCTTTTCGCGTGCGTGCAGTCAATTTTGTTCTGGACGGTCCGAACGGCCACTTTGATCTTTTTTGGACGGTCTAAACGTCTCCTTTCTCGCTGACGTGTGGGGCCCACACGTCAGGTCCTCCATTGTCCTCTTTCCTTCTTCTTCCCCGACGCCTTCCTTTTTCGTCCACCATTAGCGCCGTTCGGAGACGTTCCAAACCCGGCTCAATCGTCATCAGATTCCCTAGATTTCGCATGCATTAAAACCCCGTATCAAATTTGCGTCCGACCCAGCCTTCACCTTCCTTTATCTCTCCTTAATTTCCTTAAAATCGCCGACGATGCCACGCGGCGAACTTGCGCCCTACGCCACCTTGGCCTCCCCTGCGCCCTATAAATTGGAGCTCCGGGACCATCTTGGCCTCCTCATCCCAATGCCGCCACCCTCATAGCCCCTCTGCCCCTCAGTTGGCTAGAATTTGGAGTTGAAGTTCAAGCCCGAAGCTTCTTCCACTGCGGAATTGCTCACCATCGACGACGCTCCGGCTACCCCGACCACCCTATCATCTTCATCAGACCAAGAGCTACACGGTTGTAACATCCCAATTTTTAGAGTTTTAAAAATCCTTTTATTAGTTAGTAGTTGAAAATTCACCATTTGGATTTATTTAAATTTAATTCAAAAGCTTAGCTTGGACTTTTAGTACCAAAACAATTTAATACAATTAAAGTCAACATCAACTATTGTCAAAACTATTTTATTTGGATTCTATGTGCTTGGATATATTTTCTAGATTTTTCTAGAATTTTTCCATGTTCATTTGCTATTTTCGAATTGCCATTTGTATTTTCTGGTGTTTTCTAAAAAGAAAAACTAATTAAAGCTCAGATAAAAGCTTTGGGCTGAAACCCATTCCTATTCCACCTCTGGCCCAAAGATCACAAGCTTTCGCCGTTTCATACAAGATTGCTGATCGACATGCGGGTCCCGCATGTCAGCCTCTCTTTTCCTTCCTTCGTTCGATCGTCTTTGAATGGTCCGATCGAGTTGGGCCGTTCAGTCTGTTCGAACGTCACAAGCGGTTTGGATTGTCTAATCATGTTTGAGCGGTCCGATGGAGTTGGGCCGTTCTGACTGTCCGAACGACACAAGCGGTTTGGATCGTCCAAATGTGGTTGGACGGTCAGATCAAGATTGACGTCCGAAGCGTGCCCGCGCCGTGTGCCTTTGACCGGTGGGCCCACATCTCAGCCTCACTACCAGGTGGGCCCCGTACCTTTGTCGTCATGAAGCTGTCTTCTTCGCAGAGTCGCCACCGTGTCCGCCATGGCTGCCTTCTAGAAGCTCTATCCGATAACCAGATTTTCCAACTAAAACCTCTTAGATTTTGTTACCAAATCGTATCTCCTATTCTTTCACATCCTTATCTACGCTCAATCATCCCCGAGACGAACTCTATCTCATAAATCAGAAGAGTCCGAGAAAATCCCGATTTGGGGATTTCCAAATCTGTGTCGCCCTGGCCCTATAAAAGACGCCCCTGGGTTCACAGTGTCGCCCTCATCCCAAACCCTAGCTCAATTTCACCCCAATCACCCTAGCGCCGCCGCGATTTGAGATTTAGGGGTCGGTCACCAAAACCCTAAAGCTTAAATTCCGCCACCATTGATCGTGCTCCGCCTCCGTGGATTACACCATCATCATCCTCGTCACCGAAGCTACCGTGTGCGCCTCTCCCTTGTTCTGGGGCGTCTCTAGAAGTGAATCCCGACAACAGTCGTGTTTCGTTCTCCGCTTTGGTTGCAATTTCGGCGACCACCGTCAATCTCCAGTAGCAAAAAGCCTACCAGCAGGTGTGCAATAGCGAGGGCTATCCATTGCGACCACGCACCCTCGTCGAGCCGCTGCTGTTCGCCGTTGTCGTGCGCATCCGAAGCTCACCGTCGTTGATCCGACATGGCGAGCCACATCAGCTAGGCACCTCAGCACCAGTTCAGCCTCGTGCGTGTGTGTCTGCCTAGTTGGCATCGCGTGTGCGCCGCGTGGCAGTCCAACCCAGGCTAGATCCGATCGGTTCGGTGAACTTGGTCTACCGTGAGCCGTGTGGCTGACTTGTGGGTCCCACATGTCAGATTTCCTTTTATTTCTTTTTAATTACTTTAATTCCAAAATTCTCAGGGCTGATGTCATGCTGGCTTCATTATCTGATTTTTCTGCTCAAGAATAATTCGGAATATTCCAATAAATCCTATTTAGGGTATTTTCTTTAGATTCAAACTTCCTAAGGCCGTATCTTCTTCATCCGAACTTCGATTGAACCCATTCAAATTTCTAAATTCATCTGAATTCGAGATCTATTTATCTAATTTTTTATTTAATTTTTGGAGTTTGTTTTGTCTGTGTTATTTATTTGTTTCATTTGCGAGTAGACGTTGATACTTCGGGGAACTTTGAAGAAGGAGTGCCTCAAGAGCAAGATCAGTACCTAGACCTATTCTAAGGCAAGTTATACCTTTGATAATATTAAACCCAATTTTCAAAATACTTTGATTCGAATTATTGCATTTACTTTAAGTATTTAGTTAAATGCTTTTGGGTTTAGTTATTAATCCAATTTGTTATATCCACCTTGTCTATTGTTATGCCATAATCTTTTGTCACCCTAGATTGGTTCATTATTTAGTTGGTATTAGCGTAACACCAACGTGGGTTGGTTAGATACGATTAGATTGCTTAGCCATGATACGAGTCATCATTTCATGTGAGTTGCAAATATAAATTTGACTAAGTGATTATGGAACTATGTGATAAAACTGTGTGTATTATGTGCTATTATTTGTTGATGACATATGTTGCACTTAACCAACTGGGTGGTAAAGGATTTAGACTGAGGCAAGTGGTGGACATTAAGTTATGGTGGAGCTGTGTTCATGGAAATAATAATCTGTGTGACATAGTTAGAAATTGTAAGTCTTGCCTTGGTCAATTAAGGACTTAACTTTGTGCGCCATTGAACTGAGCCTTTCGTACAACCACATGCCTGATGGGACGGGCCTAACTTAGTAACTTATGGATTCTTGACATTGACAACTCAGGTAGTAGGTTAGGTTGTGTGCATATGGGTGGAGGTGTGGACTACCAAGTAGTACACATTTATGAGCGGTTCACCGTCTTCAGGTCCAACGATGTGTGTCGGACTGGCTTCCCGTGTGGGGTAGTCTGGCGGTAAAGCACATCGGGAGTATCAATGTTTGAGATGAAGTTTCTGAAATATTTTGTTATGATTAGTGCTTGCAACACTAGTTGTATCGTGTGGGCAAAGTGTATTCGAATATCCACGTCCACGGTCATGGACATGGTCAGGGATTTCACACGAGGGGTAGTTTTCATAAAACATTGGGAAGGGAGCTGTGTGATCTAAGTCATATGGCTGTGTGAATAACTTGTTTAGGCTTTGTGTTCTTTGTGAAATCAAACTGTTAAAATTTATACTATTTATTTCTTTTACAATGTGTTTCAATCTATTATTCATATTCAATTGCAAATGTTGCATTTCTGCAAAAGAACCACAGAAGCCATTTCTTTGGAATAAGCCATCATGTATAAATTGTATTATGTGGTATGACTTGCTAGTACGGCTGTGTACTCATACTTGCTATAATCAATCGACAGAAGTGGAGGAGTGTTCGCCTGCTTTCGAGGAAGAGTTCTACGAAGGTGCTGATCGTTAGGGTCTTGATCCCAGTCGGTTGCCTATGGCAAATTGATGGGATTCCGCTGAAGTTATCTGTTCCACTGCTTATTTCCCTATTGCTAGCCCTACGAAGCTTAATAATTGTAAACTCGACCATAAGGTCAAAATGGTTATTTGTTAATCAAATTAGTCGTTTATGCTATTATTTGTCTTGTGTGGATCGATATTCATTTATGTTGACACTGTATGCACTAGCGTGATCCTGGACTAGTGCATTATACACAGAGGGTCCAGAATTGCATTTTTGGGTCCCGACAACAGTGTCTCCTCTCATTCCGCTGGAGGACCCCTAGAACACCGGCGCCACCTTTGACCTAACCACGCCGCTGCTATTCCTTGCCGCCGATGACCAAAACCTCGCGCCTGCTAGCTCCCAAGGTGAGCATCATGTTCAGTACGTCACACTGGTCATTTTGGTACCACTCGCATGGCTCGTCGTGGTGCAGAGCGCCGGCAAGCTCAATGCCGGACCATCGCCGGCCATGGGCTGACATGGCATGTCCACGTAGGCGCCACCTCTGCACCATGTCAGCCCTAGTGCCTGCGTTGCAGCTCGCGTGTACGCTTGCGTGGATGTGAACGTTCGGACCACGCACGAGAACGTTCGGACTGAACATTCAGACAACGAATGTTGGGCCCACATGTCATAGAGAGAAAACGTTTCCCTTTAGAAAAATAAATTGGAATCCAGAAAAATCCTTTTTAGGGTTTTCTTTTAGATTTAAACTTCCTGGGGTTCGTTCTCCTTCATACGAACTCCGATTTCGACGATTCAAATTGCTAAATTCATATAAATTCAAGATCTACCCAACTAAACCAAAATTATTTAATTTGGATTTAATTTGGATTTTCATTTGAATTTATTTGAATTTGGCTTGTTTTCGCGTATAGATTTCGACGAATCCAGAGAATTTAAGGTAGTTGAAGAAGAGTCCTTCGAGTAAGGCAAGTTATACCCTTGAGCATGTTGATACTATTATTTTAACTTATTTAATTCTGTTTAAAGTTATTATTGCATGCATAATTCTATTCAATTATTTTAATTCCTGTTTTAAAATTACTAGTTAATCCATTTCCTTTGTATGGCCAATGTTGATATTGAGTTGTCATTCCCTTGTCACCATAGATAAAATAAATTAAAATTTGAAAGATTATATGCTTAGAACATGCTTAGACCAAAGTCTTGAATTTGGGGAGTTTAGCCAAAATTTTGAAATTTGATTTAAATTGAGTCTATGGTATTGTCTTACCATGGAAGGTCTATAAAATGCCTTTACTTGTGAAATAAAATAAAATGGTTTAGACTTGGGCATAATGGATATTGGTACGGTGCAAGTCGATGCACATGATTGATTCATTTCTATGATCGAGTCTAGGGTTGTGGAATGTTGCCCAAGACAATTAAGGACCGGTCTTCGAGCATATTTTGCTACGCCCCGTCGTACTACCATATGTCCTAAGTGGGCAGGACATGGCTAACTAATTTACAATGTTTCACAGTTATCGCGTCATCCGGTTGCGTGGGTGTCTGTACGACCTACTTTTATGTATTCTCACTTGGCGCAAGACGGGGCTTAAATCCGGCGGATAGTTAGTCCAAAGGAAGCGAAACCTTAGCAAGGCGGGGCTACGATGGGATGATGCTTTGTAAAGGCCTTGACACGTGCTCTAGATTGCTTACTTAAGGTAGTGAGTGGTGGTATTGATGAATGCCAAACAAACTAGAGAAGTCGTGTTATGTGGGTAAAGCTGTACAACCTCTCTAGAGTGTAAAACTATTCGAATAGCCGTGTTCATGGTCATGGACATGCTGAGCAAAGCTACTTTATCAAGACCGCACCAGATGTCATTCTTGGTATATTCCTCATCAATTTGATTCCAGCATTAGTCTTATTTGATTCAGGAGCTTCGCATTCTTTCGTTTCAAATAAGTTTGTGGGAAATTATGGGTTACCTATCTCTCCCTTAGGTAACCCAATGATAATCCATTATCTAGGCTCGGAAATAAGGACTGGTTCCCTCTGCCCAAACCTTACCTTAGAAATATCTGGAGTATATTTCCTGGCAGACTTAATAGTCTTACACTCCCAAGGATTGGATGTGATTCTTGGAATGGACTGGCTATGCAAGAATCAAGTACGAATAGACTGCGCCAATATCTATTACCCTCACCAATGAGCAAGGAATTGAAGTAGAGTTCAGATCCAAGACCTCTACCGGAGAAAAGTCCATCCTGACTAGTTTAAAGGAAGTAAAGCCTGAAGATATACCAGTGGTGCAAGAATATCCGGATGTATTTCTTGAGAAATTACCCGGCATGCCACCGGATAGGGATATTATGTTCTTAGTTGACCTAGTCCTAGGAACTGCACCCATATCAAAGAGACCATACAGAACACCTGCTAATGAGTTAGCAGAATTGAAGAAACATATTTAAGAGTTGAAGAACAAAGGTTATATTCAGCCTAGCTCATCACCTTGGGGAGCACCGGTACTATTTGTCAAGAAGAAAGACAACAATACGAGAATGTGTGTGGACTACAGATCACTCAATGAGGTGACAATCAAGAATAAATATCCTCTGCCCAGGATCGACAACCTTTTTGATCAGTTAAAAGGAGCAAGCGTCTTCTCGAAGATTGAATTAAGATCATGTTATCATCAGCTGAAGGCCAGACTAGAAGACATTCCGAAGACTGCATTCACAACAAGATATGGATGGTATGAGTTGACAGTAATGTCATTTTGTTTGACAAACGCACCTGCTTATTTCATGAATATGATGAACAAAGTGTTCATAGAATTCTTAGATAAGTTCGTGGTTGTCTTTATCGATGACATTCTCATCTATTCGAAAGATGAAGAAGAACATGAGAAGCACCTTATAATTATATTGGAGAAGCTCCGAGAGCATCAACTTTATGCCAAATTTTGCAAGAGCAAATTTTGGCTAAGTCAAATGGCCTTCCTCGGACATATTGTGTCAGCAGGAGGAGTTACAGCAGACCCAGCGAAGGTTGAGGCCGTAATGGATTGGAAGCAACCCAAGTCCGTCATGGAAGTGAGAAGTTTTCTTGGTTTAGCTGGTTACTACCGCAGATTCATTGAAGGTTTCTCCAAGACTGCTAGACCCATGACTCAACTTCTGAAGAAGGAAAAGAAATTTGAGTGAACAGTTTCCTGTGAACAGAGTTTCCAAGAGTTGAAGAAAAGACTAGTTTCAGCACCTATATTAGTTTTACCAGATATCCATAAGGACTTTGATATTTTCTATGACGCATCTCGTTAGGTACTTGCATGCATGCTGATACAGGAAGGAAAAGTCATGGCTTATGCATCTCGTCAGTTGAGGCCACATGAAGGCAACTATCCAACTCATGACCTAGAGTTAGCTGCATTGTGCATGCTTTGAAGATCTAACGGTATTATCTCATTGGTAACTGCTATTAGATTTTCACGGATCACAAGAGCCTGAAGTATATCTTCACTCAGTCAGAACTCAACCTTAGGCAAAGGAGATGGTTAGAGCTGATAAAGGATTATGACCTTGGAATCCATTATCGTCCGGGCAAAGTGAATGTAGTAGCAGATGCCCTGAGTAGAAAGGCGTATTGCAACACTATATTGGCCTTGGAGAATCAGCCAAAGTTGTATGAAGAATTGAAACATTTGAACTTAGATATTGTCAGCCAAGGCTGTGTCAATGCTTTGGAAGTTCAACCAACCATACAGAATCAAATCAGAGAAAAATAAAAAGAAGATGAAGACATCAAAGAAATCAAGAAGAACATGAGAAGAGGCAAAAGCCCCAGGATTTTTTTGAGGATGAGCAAGGTACAATTTGGTTTGAAAACCGCATTTGTATACCAGATCATCATGAAACAAAACAGTCGATTCTAAAGGCAGCTCATGAATCGCCTTACTCTATTCATCCCAGAAGTACTAAGATGTACCAAGATCTAAAAGAAAAGTATTGGTGGGTCAGCATGAAACGGGAAATTACTGAGTTCGTTGCACACTGTGATGTTTGCCAAAGAGTCAAGGCGGGATGGATTTCATCATTGGGCTTCCTAGGACCCAATCGGGATGTGACTCCATTTGGGTGGTAGTCGACTGCTTGACTAAAGTGGCCCACTTCATCTCCATCAAGACCACTTACCAAAGCAGTAAATTAGCAGAATTATATATGGCTAGGATCGTCTGTCTGCGTGGAGTACCCAAAAAGATAGTGTCCGACAGAGGTTCACAGTTCACCTCCAGGTTTTGGAAAAGCCTGCATAAAGCATTAGGAACCAGACTCAACTTCAGCATAGCATATCATCCCCAAACAGTTGGCCAGACTTAATGTGTAAATCAAATTCTAGAAGACATGCTTCGAGCATGTGCTATAGATTATGGGAAGAGTTGGGATTAGAATCTACCCTATGCAGAATTCTCATACAATAATAGCTACCAAGCCAGTTTGCTGATGTCGCCATTTGAGGCATTGTACGGCAGAAAGTGTAGAACTCCTCTCCTTTGGGATCAAGTGGGAGAACATCAATTCTTTGGACCAGAATTAATAAAAGAAGTCAAAAGCAAGGTAAAGGTGACAAGAGAACGATTGAAAGTTGCCCAGTACTGACAGAAAAGCTATGCTGATAATCGTCGGAGACACTTGTCTTTTGATGTAGGAGATTTTGTCTATCTCGGAGTTACTCCGCTTAGGGGAGTAAGAAGGTTTCGGACTAAAGGAAAACTCACACCTAGATTCATTGGACCATATAAGATTTTGGCAAGAAGAGGTGAAGTTGCTTACCAATTAGAACTGTCGGCATCCTTGTCTATAGTGCATGACATCTTCCATGTTTTGCAACTAAAGAAGTGTCTTCGAGTTCCAACAAAGGAAACACCACTTGAGAGCATCAATCTTCAGGAAGATCTCACCTATGTGGAACAACCAGTCAAGAGCCTTGATATGGCAGAGCATATCAGTAGAAGCAAAGTCATTCATTCATGCAAGGTACAGTGGAGTAATCATTCAGAAGAAGAAGCCACTTAGGAGCGAGAAGAAGATTTGAAAGCCGAGTATCCCCACATTTTTGCTGACCAAGTCTGAATCTTGGGGTCGAGATTTCCTTTAAGGGGGGTAGGTTTGTAATAGCCTAATTTTTAATTTCCAGTTAAAAATAAAATTTAATTATTTTATTGGAATTTTTTGGAATTTTAAAAACTTTTTCCTATTATTTCAAAGCTAAAATAAAATTAATTACCAATTACAAGTTGGAAATATTTTATTTAAGTATAAAACGATTCTAGGAATTTCTGTGAATTTTCTAGAATTTTTGGACTTTATTTGCTATTTCCTAAAGCCAATTTGAATTAATCAAATTATTTAAATTATTAAATCAATTAAAAACCTCCAAACGCTCTTTGGGCCGAATCTCTTGCTCGATCCATTTTCTTTTCGTTCGTGCGCATCCCATTTTGTTTCAGATGGTCCGAACAGCCACTTTGATCTTTTTGGACAGTCTGAACGTCTCCTTTCTCGCTGACGTGTGGGGCCCACACGTCAGGTCCTCCATCGTCCTCTTTCCTTCTTCTTCCCTGACGGCTTCCTTTTTTGTCCGCCATTAACGCTGTTCAGAGACCTTCCAAACCTGACTCAATCCTCATCGGATTCTCCAAATTTCGCACGCATTAAAACCCCATATCAAATTCACGTCCGACCCGGCCTTCACCTTCCTTTATCTCGCCTTAATTTCCTTAAAACCACCGGCGATGCCGCGCGGCCAACTTGTGCCCTACGTCACCTTGGCCTCGCTCGTGCCCTATAAATAGGAGCTCCAGGACTGCCTTGGCCTCCTCATCCCAACATCGCCACCCTCATAGCCCCTCTCTCCCTCAGTTAGCCGAAATTTGGAGTTGAAGCTCAAGCCTGAAGCTTCTTCCACTGCGGAATTGCTCGCCGTCGACAACGCTCCAGCTACCCTGACCAACCCATCGTCTTTGCCACACCAAGAGCTACACGGTGCCTCCTCTCATTTCACCGGTGGATCCCTAGATCACCGGCGCCACCTTCCACCTAACCTCGTCGCCGCTATTCCTCGCCGCCGATGACCAAAACCTCGCACTCGCTAGCTCCCAAGGGAAGCATCATGTTCAGTATGTCGCACTGGTCATTTTGGTACCACTCATGTGGCTTGCTGTGGCGTAGAGCACCGACGAGTTCAACACTGGACCATCGCCAGCCACAGGCTGATGTGGTGTGTCCACGTAGGCGCCAACTCAGCGCCATGTCAGCCCTAGTGCATGTGTGGCTACTCACGTGTACGCTTGCGTGGACGTGAATGTTCAGATCACGCACGAGAACATTCGTACCGAACGTTCAGACTGCGAACGTTGGGCCCACATGTCATAGAGAGAAAAAGTTTCCCTTTATAAAAATAAATCGGAAAATCCAGAAAAATGTTTTTTAGGGTTTTGTTTTAGATTTAAACTTCCCGGGGTTCGTTCTCCTTCATACGAACTCCGATTTCGACGATTCAAATCGCTAAATTCATATAAATTCAACATCTAGCCAACTAAATGAAAATTATTTATTTTACAGTTAATTTATATTTTCATTTGAATTTATTTATGTTTATTTGAATTTGGCTTATTTTCGCATATAGATTTCAACGAATCTAGAGAATTTGAGGTAGTTGAAGAAGAGTCCTTTGAGCAAGGCAAGTTATACCCTTGAACATGTTGATCCTATTATTTTAACTTATTTAATTCTATTTTAAGTTATTATTGCATTCATAATTCTATTCAGTTATTTTAATTCATGTTTTAAAATTACTAGTAAATCTATTTCCTTTGTATGGCCAATGTTGATGTTGAATTGTCATTCCCTTATCACCATATATAAAATAAACTAAAATTTGAAAGATTATATGCTTAGAACATGATTAGACCAAAGTCTTGAATTTGGGGAGTTTAGCCAAAATATTCAAATTTGATTTAAATTGAATCTATGGTATTGTCTTACCATGGAAGGTTTAGAAAATGCCTTTACTTGTGAAATAAAATAAAATGGTTTAGACTTGGACATATTGGATGTTGGTATAGTGCAAGTCGATGCGCATGATCGATTCATTTCTATGATTGAGTCCAGGGTTGTGGAATGTTGCCCAAGTCAATTAAGGACCGGTCTTCGAGCGTATTTTGCAACATCCCATCGTACTACCACATGTCCTGACTGGGCAGGACCTGGCTAACTAATTTGCAATGTTTCACTGTGGTCGTGCCACCCGGTTGCGTGGGTGTCTGTACGACCTACTTTTATGTATTCCTACCTGGCGCAAGAGGGGGCTCAAACCCGACGGATGGTTAGTCCAAAGGAAGCGAAACCTTAGTGAGGCGGGACTATGGTGGGATGATGCTTTGTAAAGGCCTTGACTCGTGCTCTAGACTGCTTACCTAAGGTAGTAAGCGGTGGTATTGACGGATGCCAAACTACCTAGAGAAGTCGTGTTATGTGGGTAAAACTGTACAACCTCTGCAGAGTGTAAAACTATTCGAATAGCTGTGTCCATGGTAATGGACATGCTGAGCAAAGCTACTCAAGTAAGAATCTGGTTTTGTTTTTTAAAATGAATTTAGTAAATGATTTTAGGATGGTTAATCCTTGTGGTAAATGTGGGCGGTCAGCCATGTGATAGGAGGGTATCCTTCACCATTCATGAATGGAGGTTATCCACTATAAAAGTGACAATTAAAATTTGATTTTAATTATAGATTAAAAATTGCCTTAAAACTTAGTATGAGTATTTACAATTGCAAATGCTACTTTATGCAAAAGAACCCAATTAGCCTCATTTAATTACACTTGTATGCATTATATTCCGTTACTAGGTGTAACTTGCGAGCACAGAGGTTGTGCTCACTCTTGCTGAATAATATTTGTTCAGGTGAAGAATTTTATCAAGACAGTGAGGATCAGGATGAATAGCCTACGCCCCCAGACGATTGTTGGAAATATGCTCTAGAGGCAATCATAGAGATGATTATATTTCGTTATGTTCATAACATTGGATAATATGTTATCTTGTTCCTAGAATAATATCGTTAATATTTATTTTCAAGTATGTGACTTGATTGTGAAACTCTATATTTCTGCGATGATTATTCTTAAACGTTCCCTAGTCGAAAACATATGAGAACACATATGAATAGACTAGCATATGTATTGGTTGATGGCTATGTTTCACAGGTCATAGATATGGAGATATCAAACCAATAATATGGACACATGTTAGAGAACATGGTGTTGGATAAGACCCACCTTGAGACACTGTTGAGATTGTTATGATTTCATGTGTCATCAGTTGGTCTCAAGCAATGATGATGTATAATCCTTAGACCTGAGATCAGCATAGTTTCCTACATGTGTAATAGCACTCTTAGTGGCCAATCGCTACTTGTAACTAGGTAGTTATTGTTGGAAATATGCCCTAGAGACAATCATAGAGATGATTATATTTCATTATATTCATAATATTGGATAATATGTTATCTTGTTCCTAGAATAATATTGTTAATATTGATTATCAAGTATATGACTTGATTGTGAAACTCTATATTTCCGCGATAATTATTCTTATACGATCCCTAGTCAGAAACATATGAGGACACATACGAATAGACTAGCATATGTATTGGTTGATGACTATGTTTCACGGGTCATGGATATGGAGATATCAAACCAATAATATGGACATATGTTAGAGAACATTATGTTGGATAAGACCCACCTTGAGACACTATTGAGATTGTTATGATTCTATGTGTCGTTAGTTGGTCTCAAGCAATGATGATGTATAATCCTTAGACCTGAGATCAGCATAGTTTTCTACATGTGTAATAGCACTCTTAGGGGTTGCCAAACGCTGCTCGTAACTAGGTAGTTATAAAGGTAGCTTTCGGGTATGCTATGAAACATGCAGAGGAATGTGACTGGTCGGATATGGGATTTGCCCCTCCTAACATAACAGGAGAGATGTCTCTGGACCCCTCGCTATAGTCGGATAAAGAAAGTGCATGGCCATGCCACTAGTAGTCGAAGTGTTCGACCACGTAAAGTTATCCGAAATGTGATCGAGAAAGTATTGAATAATCCATGGATGGCACAACATCTCACCTGGAGTTCAACCAGACATCGTGAAGCAAAGGGAGTATACACGAGTAGGTCGCTTAGTTCGAACAGTTACAGACTGGTCGTATGGAGATACGAGCTGGTCGTAGACTGGTCGAACGTAATCACAAGGTGGCCAAAACCTGGTCGTAAGGAGTTACGAACTGGTCGTGACCAAATACGAACTGGTCGTATAGAGATAGGACCTGGTCGTAAGTGATGAGGACCTGGTCGTAGATCATATTGCATCAAGGTTCGTCCGATATAATTTGTGTGTATTCGGGAATCGATATGTTCTGCTAGGAACCGCTACGACTCGTGGTCGGAAAGGGTTTTCAAGTCACAACCGAACTATGCATAAATCTAATGGGTCACACACTTAACGGGTTGGAACAAACCAGTACGGACACGATTCGTCAAACGTGTTCGGATAGGATCCGTCACAAGCACTATATAAGGAGATGCATAAGGCTGTTGGGCAGAACGAGAGTTTCTCCACCGAAACCCTAGCCGGCATCTTCCTGAGAGCTCTGCTGTGCCACTTGGTGCTAGTACACCGATGGACGGTTGTTCCTTCCCTGGACGTGTGGATACTGTAGAGGCACTACTACGACTGTTGCGCTTGAGGACAATCCGTGATCTTCACAAGGAACTACAGACGTTGTTGGAGGAGACGATCGACTCGCGAGGACGCTGGACGATCGGGGACCACTACATCAACGTGCACTATGTTGGATCAGGCTACTCCAACTCTTCTTCCACTGTTCTGTGCGTCTGGTGGTAATGATCTGTGATCATCTACTTGCTTGGCTTCCTGGTTTGCGTGGTAGAAATTTTTGTTTGTAGCTATCGTAGCCTACCTGTATCCCTACACTTTCGGGTATGCTATGAAACACGCGGAGGAATGTGACTGGTCAAATATGGGATTTGCCCCTCCTAACATAACATGAGAGATGTCACTGGGCCCCTCGTTGTGGTTCAATAAAGAAAGTGCATGGCCATGCCACTAGTGGTCGAAGTGTTGACCACATGAAGTTATTCGACACCTGATCGAAAAAGTATTGAACATTCCATGGATGACAATTAATCTCACTTGGAGTTCAACCAAATGTCATGAGGCAAAGGGATAATACACAAACGGGTCGTTCAGTTCGACTAGATAGTACAACTAATATATTTTAACCACACGTGGATAACCGCTTTCTAGGACCTCCTCTCCGGGAGTGGTCCTAGAGTGGTCGAGAAATTGTCTTGGAGTGGTCCTGGAGAAACCTATCGAGGAGGTCCAATAGGACGTCTTGAAGAGGTTTGAAGGTGGTCCGAGAAAGACTTGTGGTTGAAAATGGTCGTATGGAGATATGAGCTGGTCGTAGACTGGTCGAACATAATCACTAACTAGTCGTAAGGAGTTACAAACTGGTCGTAACTAAGTTTGGACTGGTCATGACTAGATACGAGTTGGTCGTAAGTGATAAGGACCTGGTCATAGATGATATTGCATTAAGGTTCGTCCGATATATTCTATGTGTGTTCGGGAATCGTTATGTGCTGCTACGTACTGCTAATGACTCGTGGTCGGAAAAGAGTTTCTGAGTCACAACTGATCACACATGAACCTATAGGGTTATACACTTTAAGGGCTAGGATTTGATTTGGATGGTGATCCGAATTCTTGTAGGCCACGAGTTCCTAATGGGCCTCAAGTTCGAGACCCATCATGGATGCCTATAAAGAGAGGGGTGGTGGCATGGGGTGTGGGGTGTGGTAAGCTTTTGAAGAATTCCCGAAACCCTAATAGCCATGCCTTCCTCAACCACGCAGCCGGTGCTAGCACTCCAGCGCATGGTGTCCCTGCCCCGTACGTGTGGATACCTTGGAGGTGTTGTTGCAAAGCATCAGAACTAGGACGATCCACGACGATCATCAGAGCAGGAGGAGAAGAAGCGTGGCAAGTACGACTATGACTGCATCAAGTCGCTACATTGACTCTACTTTCGCTATGAGTCGGCGCGTCTTGTGGTAATCTTGTGATCTATTACTAGCGGAGGTTCCTTGGTTGTGCGGTAGATTTTTGTTTGTGCTATCGTAGCCTACCCGTGATCCTTCAGTGATATGTGGGAGTTATAGATGTGATCTATTTCTATTTTCTGTTGGTCACTCTATATGATAGATTGTTTTTGGCGATGGTCGATATGATCGTCCATGCGCGGTGGTCGTAATGTGGTTCATGATCGTTATTCCGTGATCGTGTTTTCATAGTCGTATCACGACTTGCCTTTACCGGTCGGTTTCCGCCATCGGGGCAGAGAGTGATCGTAAATCCATAGGGCACGCGAAGATCAATTTGGTTGATCGAATCGAAGTTGCGATCGAAAAGGGGTTAATGTGATTAATCCAATGCGATTTTCATGGATGGAATAGTAGATTGGAATAGTAGACTTGGTTTTGGTATTGCTATTTCCTGCCACCCGTTAGATAGAATGCGATTCTATGCCTAACTTGTTTATGCAGGATTTTGTGAATAGTATGACGCCTGATGTATGAGATGCATGTATGTGTGTAATGTTCATGACCTGCGTGCCATGTTTATTACAGCCCAAGGCTGTCTATATTTGTATAACGGCCTGAGTGTCGACTTTTGATGCTTCTTCATTCCTTGTAATTTTTTACTAGTGCTATTAGGAGTAATGGCTTAGTGGGAGTACTTGGGGGAATTGACCACTTGGAGACATGATGAATAGGGAGCACGATGATGGATATCACCGTGTGGAAGGGTCATACTATCACGATGCAATGTGATTGTCTATGAATGCCTTTACATTCCTGTTCATTTATTTCTATGCATGTTATTTAATTGCTTTAAATGCTTTTAACATGGTATAAGTAAAATTCCCTCACATAATATTAAGTTAAATTGATGCCCTCCCAATTAGCTGCACCATCCAAAGTCATGTATTTTAATGGTAGGTCTTACTAAAGCAGAGTACCATTAACTTTTCTTGACTAGATGGGTTTGTGTCGGACACTTACATGCATAGTATTGGCTTAACTTGACAAGGTCATCATAATAGTTATGGACCTTAGGGCATAGGGTTGGGTGCCAGAGCATAGAGATGATGTCCAACAACAAGAGTCATATAGAGATATGATTAGCAAAGGGTTGCATACCAAGTTCACTTATCTTCTAGCAGTGATGCCAAAGCTCACTAGCAGATAAATGAATTTTGGATCTTGAATCACTAAACTATCATAAGAGGGATATGGTTTTTAGTGGGAGTATATCTATGAAATTGTTTAATAGAAGTTACTTTTCTTGAACATATGTCTTAGTTTTGCATATTTTATGTTGTAGATCATGGCGCCAATTGTTGTACCTACATCTAGTTTTGCTTTACGTTCGATACTTGATAAGGAAAAACTGAATGGAACAAATTTTGTGGATTGGTCCCGCAACCTAAGAATTGTTCTTAGACCAGATAAAAAGGAACATATTCTAGAGGAAACAATTCCAGATGTGCTTGCTGAGAATGCTGCTGCTACTCTTAAAAACACCTATAAAAAGGCATGTGATGAGTCCCTTGATGTTAGCTGTCTCATGCTTGCTGCTATGAACTCTGACCTTCAGAAACAGTTTGAGAACATAGAGGCCTACGATATGATCGTGGCGCTAAAAGGTATCTTTGAGACACAAGCAAGAACTGAGAGAGATGAGATGTCAAAGAAAATGTTTGGGTGTAAGCTAGCTGAGGGTAGTCCGGTGAGCCCACATGTGATCAAGATGGTTGGTTATACACAGAGCTTGGAAAAACTTGGTTTTCTAATTAGTCAAGAGTTGGCTATAGATTTGATTTTTGCTTCGCTTCCTGCAAGCTATGGGTACTTCATTCTGAACTTCCATATGAATGGCTTAGACAAGAATATCACCTAACTTCATATGATGCTCAAGACTACCGAGGACAGAATTAAGAAAAGCAGCAGTCATGTGATGATGGTGCAAAAGAGTACAAGCTTCAAGAAGAAGGCTAAGACTTGGGTCAATGGAAAGCGCAAGGCTAAAGCTTCGGATGGGATCCAAACTATCAAGCATAAACCCAAGACTAAGTCCGGCCCAACTCAAGAGAATGAATGCTTTTACTGCAAAGAGCCAGGCCATTGGAAGAGGAACTGCAAGAAATACCTGGCTGATCTAAAAAGAATGGTGGGACTAAACCTTCCACTTCAGGTATTAATGCTATAGATGTTTTTCTTGCTGATTCTTCTGTTAACTCTTGGGTATTTGATACCGAACCGGTTGCTCATATTTGCAATTTGATGTAGAGTCTAACAAGGATTAGGAGAGTTGCAAGAGGTAAGATGGATCTTCACGTCGGGAATAAAGCAAAGGTTGTTGCATTAGCCATCGAGACTTTGCCATTACTTTTGCCCTCAGGATTTATTATGGAATTAAATAATTGTTATTATGTTCCAGCCATAAGTAGAAACATTATCTCTGCCTCATGTTTGATGGTAGATGGTTATAAATTCATTTTTAAGAACAATGGTTGTTCTATATTTTTGAATGAGATGTTTTATGGCCATGCTCCTATTTCGAATGGGTTGTTTATTTTAAATATTGATGATGCACCCGTCTATAATATTAACACGAAGAGGCTTCGGCCTAATGATATGAATTCCACTTTCATTTGGCATTGTCGTTTGGGTCACATAAGTGAGAAACGTATGAAGAAGCTCCATGATGATGGAATTCTAAACTCATTTGATTTGGAATCATTTGAAACGTGTGAATCTTGTCTACTCGGAAAGATGACCAAGACACCTTTCACTGGTTGAGCTGAGAGGGCATCCGACTTGTTGGCACTCATACATACTGATGTGCGTGGACCAATGAGCACGACAGCTAGAGATAGTTTTCAGTACTTCATTACTTTCATCGATGACTATAGTAGATATGGATATATCTATTTAATGAGGCACAAGTCGGAATCCTTTGAAAAGTTAAAGGATTTCCAGAGTGAAGTACATAATCAACTTGGCAAGACAATCAAATCCTTACGATCTGATCGTGGAGGTGAATTTTTGAGCTATGAATTTAGTGATCATTTGAAACAATGTGGAATTTTTCCACAGCTTACACCACTAGGCACTCCATAATGGAATAGATGATGAGCCAATCGGGTCCGCCATTATCTTTTTGGGGTTACGTTCTAGAAACTGCCGCTTTCACTTTAAATAAGATACCATCAAATCAGTAGATAAGACACCATATGAGATATAGACTGGCAAGAGTCCTAATTTATCTTTTCTAAAGATTTGGGGATGTGATGTCTATGTTAAACGTTTGACGTCTGATAAACTCACACCCAAGTTAGATAAATGCTTCTTTATAGGATATCCTAGGGAAACCAAATGATATTACTTCTACAACCGAGAAGAGGGCAAAGTTTTTGTTGCCCGAAATGGTGTCTTTTTGGAGAAAGGGTTTCTTTCAAAAGGAGTCAATGGGAGAAATGTGCAACTCAAAGAAATTCGGGAAGAGTTTGAAAGTGTTTCAACTCCTATGAACCTCTACAGGATGAACAAAATATTGTTGAACCTGTAAATGAGGCATCAACCCCACGTAGATCTAAAAGGCCACATCAATTGCCTATAAGGTATGGGCATGACATATTATTATTGAATAATGATGAGCCTAAGACTTATGAGAAAGCAATGATGGACCCAGATTATGAGAAATAGCTTGGAGCCATGAAATCCGAGATAGACTCCATGAGAGACAATTAGTTTTGGAACCTAGTCGATCCACTTGATGGTGTTAAAACTATTGAGTGCAAATGGATCTATAAGAAAAAGATTGAAATTGATGGAAATGTTCATATTTATAAAGCTCGACTAGTCGCAAAAGGTTTTTGACAAGTTCAAGGGTTGACTACGATGAGACTTTCTCACCGGTAGCAATGCTTAAATCTGTACGGATCATTCTAGCTATTGCTTAATATCTCGACTATGAAATATGGCAAATGAATGTCAAAACGGCTTTTCTTAATGGAAACCTAAGTGAGGATGTGTACATGACACAACCTAAAGGTTTTGTCGATCCAAAGAATGCTAGTAAAGTGTGCAAACTTCAAAAGTCCATTTATGGGTTGAAGCAAGCATCTCGGAGTTGGAATATATGTTTTGATGAGGAGATCAAAATGTTTGGTTTCATCAAGAACAAAGAAGAACATTGTGTTTACATGAAGGTTAGTGGGAGCGCACTTGTAATTCTAATCTTATATATGGATGACATATTATTGATTGGGAATGATATTGCTATGTTGGAATCCGTTAAGGCATCATTGAAAAATAGTTTTTTTTATGAAGGACCTAGGAGAGGCAGCTTATATCTTAGGGATAAAGATCTATAGAGATAGATCGAGAAGGCTAATTGGATTAAGCCAAAATACTTATATTGACAAGGTGTTAATTTGGTTCAACATGCAGGATGCCAAGAAAGGGTTCTTGCCTATGTCACATGGCATAACTCTTAGCAAGAATTAATGTCCTTCGATAACTGATGAGCAAGACTGAATGAATGGTATTCCATATGCTTCAGCTATTGAATCTATCATGTATGCCATGATATGTACTCGACCAGATGTATCATATGCTCTAAGTGTTACGAGCAGATACCAAGCCGATCCCGGTAAAAGTCACTGGACAGCTGTGAAAAACATTCTTAAGTACTTAAGAAGGACTAAGGATATGTTCCTAGTTTATGGCGGTGATGAAGAGCTCGTTGTAAATGGTTACACCATTGCAAGCTTCCAAACCGACAAAGATGATTATCGTTCACAATTTGGTTTTGTATTCATTTTGAATGGAGGAGCAGTGAGCTGGAAAAGTTCCAAGCAAGAGACGGTTACTGATTCTACGATGGAGGTCAAGTACATTGCGGCTTCTGAAGCTGCGGAAGAAGATGTTTGGATAAGGAATTTCATTGCTGAGTTGGTGTGGTTCCGAGTGCCTATAGCCCAATGGATCTCTATTGTGACAATAATAGAGCTATTGCACAGGCTAAGGAGCCTAGATCCCATCAGAAGTCTAAGCATATACTCAGGCGTTATCATCTTATTCGCGAAATGGTGGATAGAGGAGATGTTAAAATATGCAAAGTTCACACGGATTTAAATGTTGCTGATCCATTGACAAAGCCTCTCACACAGCCAAAGCATGAGGCGCACACAAGAGCTACCGGTATTAGATACTTAAATGATTGACTCTAGTGCAAGTGGGAGATTGTTGGAAATATGCCCTAGAGGTAATCATAGAGATGATTATATTTTGTTATGTTCATAACATTGGATAATATGTTATCTTATTCCTAGAATAATATCGTTAATATTTATTATCAAGTATGTGACTTGATTGTGAAACTCTGTATTTTTGTGATGATTATTCTTAAACGTTCCCTAGTCGGAAATATATGAGAACACATATGAATAGACTAGCATATGTATTGGTTGATGGCTATGTTTCATAGGTCATAGATATGGAAATATCAAACCAATAATATGGACACATGTTAGAGAACATGGTGTTGGATAAGACCCACCTTGAGACACTATTGAGATTGTTATGATTTCATGTGTCATCAGTTGGTCTCAAGCAATGATGATGTATAATCCTGAGACCTGAGATCAGCATAGTTTCCTACATGTGTAATAGCACTCTTAGGGGTTGCCAATTGCTACTCGTAACTGGGTAGTTATAAAGGTAGCTTTCGGGTATTCTATGAAACAAGCGGAGGAATGTGACTGGTCGGATATGGGATTTGCCCCTCCTAACATAATAAGAGAGATGTCATTGGGCCCCTCGTTGTGGTTGAATAAATAAAGTGCATGGCCATGCCACTAGTGGTCGAAGTGTCGATCACATGAAGTTATTCAACACCTGATCGAGAAAGTATTAAATATTCCATGGATGACAATTAATCTCACCTGGAGTTCAACTAGATGCCGTGAGGCAAAAGGATTATACACAAACAGGTCGTTCAGTTCGACTAGATAGTACGGCTAATATCTTTTAACCACACGTGGATAACCGCTTTCTAGGACCTCCTCTTCGGGAGTGGTCCTAGAGTTGTCCTGAAGTGGTTTGGGAATGGTCCTAGAGTGGTCCTAGAGAAACCTATCGAGCAGGTCCAATAGGACGCCTTGAAGAGGTTTGAAGGTGGTCCGGGAAAGACTTGTGGTTGAAACAGATCGTATGGAGATACGAGCTGGTCGTAGACTCGTCGAACATAATCACTAATTGGTCGTAAGGAGTTACGAACTAGTCATAACTAAGTTTGGACTGGTCGTGACTAGATATGAATTGGTCGTAAGTGATAAGGACCTGATTATAGATCATATTGCATTAATGTTCATCCGATATATTCTATGTATGTTCGGGAATCATTATGTGCTGCTAGGTACCGCTAATGACTCATGGTCAGAAAAGAGTTTCCGAGTCACAGCCGATCACACATGAACCTATAGGGTCACACACTTAAAGGGCTAGGATTTGATTTGGATGGTGATCCGAATTCTTGTAGGCCACGAGTTCCTAATGGGCCTCAAGTTCGAGACCCGTCGTGGTTGCCTATAAAGAGAGGGGCGGTGGCATGTGGTTTGGTAAGCTTTTGAAGAATTTCCAAAACCCTAATAGCCACGCCTTCCTCAATCACGCCACCGGCACTAGCACTCCAGCGTGTGGTGCCCCTGCCTCGTACGTGTAGATATCTTGGAGGTGTTATTGCAAAGCATTAGCACTAGGACGATCCGCAACTCGTGACGATCTTCGGAGCAGGAGGAGAAGACGCGCAGCAAGTACGACTACGACTGCATCAACTCGCTACATTGATTCTACTTTCACTATGAGTCGGTGCATCTAATGGTAATCTCGTGATCTATTACTAGCGGAGGTTCCTTGGTTGTGTGGTAGATTTTTGTTTATGCTATCGTAGCCTACCCGTGATCCTTCAATGATTGCCTATGGCAAATTATGTGGTCTACTTAATTATTTTGCTTCCGTTGTTTTATATGTTTGGCCTTGTGCCCAATTATGTAATAAACTCTGATTATCAATTAATAAATACGTGATATAATTTTGCTATCACTTTTGTTGACTGTGTACACTAGCTGCTCCTGGACTAGTGTATGAATCACAGAGAATCTAGGATTCTTCGTTTCTAGGTTCGACACACACTACATTCAGGCAGTACCAAGATGTATCAAGACATGAAGATTTTTTATTGGTGGCCATGAATGAAGAGAGACATCGCTGAGTTTGTAGATTTTTACGATGTGTGTCAACGAATCAAAGTCGAACATCATAGACCTGTAGGATTGCTTCAGCCATGACAGATCCCTCAGTGGAAGTGGGAAGAAATTAGAATGGATTTCATTACTGGTCTGCCTTGAACCAAATCCGGATGTGATTTGGTATGGGTCATAGTCGATAAACTAACAAAAGTCATCCATTTTATCCCAGCGAAGACCACCTACAAGGGAGACCGATTAGCCGAGCTATATATGGCTTGTATTGTGTGTTTACATGGAGTTTCCAAGAGGATAGTCTCGGATCGGGGTTCTCAGTTTACCTCGTATTTCTGGGCTAGTCTGCATGACGACTCCGGAACCTCACGGATTTCAAGATAACAGATCATCCTCGGTCGATGGTCGACAGAGAGAACAAATCAGATTCTAGAAGACATGTTTCAAGCTTGTGCTTTGGAATTTGCCGTAGGCTAGGAGAAATGTCTATCGTATGCCGAGTTTGCATACAACAACAGTTTTCAGTCGAGTTTGAAAATATCCCCGTTTGAAGCATTCTATGGAAGAAAATGCAGAACTCCTCTGCATTGGTCAGAATAAGGAAAAGGTTATGTCTTTGGAGTAGATACCCTCAAGCAAGCCGAAGAGAAAGTTTGACTGATGAGAGATCGACATCAAGCAGCTCAGTCTAAACAAAAGAGTTATGCTGACAACTGTCGAAGGGGATTAACCTTTGAAGTTGGAGATAATGTATATCTCAAAGTTTCACCACTTCATGGAACTCGAACATTCAAAGTGAAAGGCAAGCTTGGACCGAGATTTATCAGCCCATTTCCGATCACCACCAAACGAGGAGAAGTAGCCTACCAACTCGAGTTACTTGAGGATTTGAAAGACGTCCACAACGTGTTCCATGTCTCTCAGCTCAAGAAGTGTCTCTGAGTACCTGAAGAGCATACTCCAGTCGAAGCTGTCGCCTTGTAGAAAGATCTGACTTATCCAGAGCATCCGATCAAGATCATCGACGTCATGGAGAAGCAAACCAGGTGCCGGATCATCCGCCTCTGTAAAGTTCAGTGGAGCAACCACTCGGCAAGAGAAGCCACCTTGGAGCGCGAAGACTAGCTGAAGTTGGAGTTCTCGTCCCTATTCTCAGAGCTACTTGAATCCTGAGGTTGAGATTCCAGTTAAGGTGGGTAGGTCTATAACATTCCATGTTCGGGTGTTGTATAGTATCTTTCCGTTTGTCTTCTTGGTTTTCAAAACCTATTTCAAATTATAGTGTAATTGCAAGATTCTCTTGTTTCTGCCTCATTTTAAATTTTGGGTTTCGAGTTTCAGCTTGAATCTCAGTTTCATTTCAAATCCTCTCTGTTGAGCCCGGCCCATCTAGCCCCTCTCCTCCCCCTACCCCCTTTTCTTTTCTTTCGATCAGGTGGTCGAAAGCTTCTTTCGACCACGTGCCCACTTTGCTGCGCCCCGTGCGCCTTGTCCCTGCTCGGCACCCTTTGTGACCATCCTCTCGTAGTTGACCACCCTCTCGTTGTCGACCATCCTTTCGTTCCCGACCAGCCTTTCGGTTTTGACCACCCTCTCCATTACGACTATCCTCTCGGTTGCGACCATCCTCTCATTTTTGACCACCCTTGCCTCGGTGCGTCTTTCTCTCTCTCTCTCTCTGCAGCGCCGTGCACATTAAATGCCGTTGTCTCTGCTGCGCCATGCATATTAAGTGTCGTGCGCATTAAATGCCGTTGTCTTTGCCACGCCACCGCGAATCCCATCACTCCATCCTGACGCCTGATCCCTCCTCCTTCCTCTATAAATGGAGCACCAAGGAGCCATTTTGCCTCCTATTTTTTTCCCCTCAACTCTCCCTTTTTCTCTCCACCTCTCGATTTTGTTGTTGTGGTTGCCCGAAGCTCCGAGCTCCAAGTTCAAGCTACCGCGCACCTCCTCTCGGTCCTCACCGTGTCGGTGCAGCCCCCTTTTCTACCCACATCTTTTCATGTCCCAAAGCTCCTTGAAGCAGTCTCCTCACTCTTTTTCAGTTGTGTTTCACAGGAGCCGCCACATTTCCTCTTCTTTTTTAGTTCCAGCTGACCCCTTCAGCGCCATCCTCCTCCAGTCTCTCTCTTAGTCATGGTAAGTTTCCCGGGCCCTGTTCTCTATCTTTTACTTTCGACCGCGTTGAGTAGTCGAGTCCTTTCGAGTTCTTCTTTTCTTTTGACCGTGTTGAGCAGTCGAGTCCTTTTGAGCTCTTCTTTTCTTTCAACCTCGATGAGCAGTCGAGTCCTCCTTTTGAGTTCTTCTTTTCTTTTGACCACGTTGAGTAGTCGAGCCCTCCTTTCGAGTTCTTCTTTTCTTTCGACCGCGTTGAGCAATCGAGTTCTTCTTTTCTTTTGACCGTGTTGAGCAGTCTAGTCCTTCTTTTGGGTGCTTCTTTTCTTTCGACTGCAATGAGCAGTCGAGTCCTTCTCTTCTTTTGACCACTTTGGGTAGTCGAATCCTTTCCTTCTTTCGACCACTTAGGGTAGTTGAATCCTCTCTTTCTTTCGACCACTTTGCATTGTCAAATCCTCTCTCTCTTTCGACCACTTTGAGTAGTTGAATCCTTCCATTCTTTCAACCGCGTTGAGTAGTCGAATTATTTCCTTCTTTTCGACCACATCCCGTAGTCGAACCCCTTCCGACCACATGGTGTAGTCGAACCTCCCTCTGACCTCGTGAAGTCGTTGATCTGTGCTCAAAACCAAAACTTCGAGGACTCCATTCTCCTCTGTTGTAACTCTGATTACAACGTTCTTTATTTCTAAATTTGTCTAAATTCAAAATCTTGCTTTTGGCACCGGTCTTATTTAATTTGGATTTCATTTGTTATTTCTCATGTATTTATTTGTTCTCTCTACTTGTTGATCTTTTCCGGTATGTTCGTCTGAGTAGAGTTCGAGAAAGCATGAGATCCCAGTTTGATCAAGCACAATACTACCAAGACTCTTTTGCCCTTAGCTCTCACTTGTTGGTTAATTAATTATTATCCCATCCTTTGATAGTTGAATCCGTTATTGTATGTCACCATAGTAACTATGTGGTAACTATACTAGTTATAGGTTGTACTTAAGCGACATGCTATTCTTGCTTAAGTACGAGGGCATTAAAATGTCCCAATAATCATCTCTTAAAAACATGAAAATGATTTTGGGCAGTCGTAGGAGGTACATGACTGCAGTATTTGAGATAAATTGGTTTTTCTCCACAAAACCCCAAACGGCTATACAACATCTAGGCGGATGGTATGATGGCGGGTGCAGAGGTAGCATGAGAATGGTGGGTATGTGGTATGAACCGCCCAGATGACTTTAAAGACTTAATCCAGTGATGACCTCCCATTGTAAAACATGTGCAACCACAAGTCAACAAAGTGCAACTTGGCTTTGTAAAGTTATCGAACCCTAAAAGCCATCTTGCTGAAGACGGTTGGGGCAGTACAAGTGGCAGATGCGTTCCGGCTTGAAAGGGACACTGTGGTATGGTGAAGTTGCTAGCTGCGCTAGTCGTTGTCGCCGGGGTCAGCTGCGCTAGTCATTGTGGTGAACATCCCACACAACGTTCGGGCGTAACCCCATATGGGTGACATGACGGAAGGGGCGAGGTGATTTGAAAGGTTACTGTGATGGTCTCTCGACCACATGACTAAGGAATCATGTGGGGTTACGAGTTGATTATCTCTTGTGGGTACAATGTACAAACCTCTGCAGAGTATAAAACTATTTGAAAGTCGTGCCTACAGTCAAAGGCGGATATAGGAACTTGCTAGAGTTAGTTCTATTTCAAAAACCTTTGTGGGTTGGATGAAAATTGGTTGGATGGATGTAACCCGACATTTGGATTTTTTCTGGGTGGTCATACCCAGTGTTGTTAAGTGGTGGAGGTAACCACGATAAAAAAAAATAAGCATAAGGTGGAGGTAACATTCACTGTATTTCAATATTGCACAATTACTCCCTTGGCAAAAATGCATTTTGGTTAAAATATATGCTAAGTGAAAGGAAATTTCTAATTTTGTTAATTGAAAGCATTGCTTTGGCAAATAAAAGAACCCATGCCTCCCTTGTTAAGCCATGCATGTATACTATTGCATCTTGTGTGTTGGCTCGTGAGCACAGAAGTTGTGCTCATCCTCGCTCTTTCCCCAAACCTTCAGAGCCCGCCGACCATGGAGACTACGACTACTACGAGGACTCCGAAGTCGATGGACATGGTGGCGATGAAGAGTAGTCTAGTTTCAAGTAGTCTAAGTCTTGCCCCAGTCTAGTTGGCTCGTCGGTACTTGCATACGATTGATATTGTCTAAATCCTTGGTTAATACTAGTCGTATACGAGTACCCCAGTCGCTGCTTGTAGAGGGATGTGCTCGACCTCCCCTGTTGCTTTCACTGTAGTTTTGCAATTCTTATGTGATGTAATCTTTTGGCCTGTTTGGTCCTTATTGTAAACTCAACCCGACGAGGTCTATGTCACTCTGATACTTGTAAAATATTGAATGGTTTGGTCTTATGACTTGTATGAATTGATTCAGCAATGTGCTTGTGAGTGCTATCTATTGATCCAGGGAATAGCATAGTTTATTCACAGAGGATTCGGTATTTTGAATATCCGGGTCCGACAGTTCTTGTTGGTGCATTCGTCCAGTGCACCTCGATTGGTCTTGTGCGACATTCTTTGTACGTACCTCGTCTTCGCACACTGGTTTGTCCCAATTTGTAAAGTTAGCATTGTATCTCCGTTAACCTTATCTGGTATTCGCGGCACAGTGGGGCGATTGGTTTTCTGAGTCAGTGCCTTCGGTGTGCCTTGCCCGGTTTACTACTCGATGGCTTTGAGTGCCATCCGCGTCATGAGTATTGCTATTTTTCATTTTTCGCATTACTTTGCATATGTGCTGCACTAGTAGAAGTCTCAATTTGTGATTGATTTGATTGAAACTAGCATTGGGAATATTGCTTAGTAATGTTGTGGGCTAGGATTAATGCTCGATGAGGATTATTGTCACTTATGAAATTAGATTAACAACGTTGATTATAAATCATGATTGAGCTGCTTGTTGCATGCTATTATCTAGGCTCTATTACTTTTCTATGGTTCGGTTGCTTCCTGTTGACCGAATTTGACTAGGATGATCACTAATTATTCACTACAGTTTATTGTTCCTCTATTGATAGAAATCAGTAAGTGCTGATTTTGTTGATTTGTGATCTCAGTTTACATTGTGATATTCTTGCTCCTTCTGTTGGCAGAAAGTAATTAGTGTTGTTGTGACTTGTGATATTATTCTTACTTGTTCTTGATATAACAGTAAGGCATTCATTTTCAGCTCAAAGTATGATTTATCTTATCTATCTAATTAGTGAATATTCTTGACAAAAGTGGCAAGGAGGCCAAGATATATCTTGAGTATCCCGACATTTCATCGTGCAACAATATCATTTTAGCCTAACTCGTTTCTTGTCAACTCCAGATGTGCCTAGCTAGCTAGCTAGCTACTAGCTAAGAGATTGAAAGCAAGCACGGTACAATCAAGATTCTGCCAAGATAGATAGAGAGTTACGGCATACCGGTTCACTTCATGACGATCTTCAGGCTTCCACAGTGGGCGATCAAGTTAATAAATCGTAAGTGTCGTTCTTTCGTTTAGAAGGGGACTGACTCCATTAGCGGCGGTCATTGCTTGCTCGCCTGGTCGAAAGTCTGCAAACCGTCCGATGTGGGGGCCTAGGTATCCACGATTTGGCGTCGTTCAGTGCTGCGCTCCGCCTTCGCTGGCACTGGAACAGCTGGGATCCCGAGCCAAAGCTATGGCACGGCGTGACTACCGGCGAAGACGCGGAAATCCTGCCCATGTTCAGGGCAGCCACGACTATTAGGCTGGGTGACAGCTCGCGCACGCTTCTGGTATGATCACTGGATCGAAGGTGGGCGCTCGGTTCTCGATGTCGTGTCGGCCCTGTTCTCCTTTGTCAAAAAAAAAGAACAAGTCTGTTGCGGAGGCTTTCGCCAACAATTCCTGGACTAAGGACCTGGGGGGGGGGGGTCTGTCGCTGCTGGTGTTGGCGCAATACTTGAAGCTTTGGGACATTGTTGTCGGCACTCCGCTCCACGCTGGCAGGAATGACGAAATTACTTGGAGGCACTCGGTCGATGGCAAGTACTCGGCTTGTTCTGCCTATCAACTCTTCTTCGCCGCTTCAACAACCTTTGCATGCCACAAGTGCATCTAGAAATCTAAAGCGCCGCCGCGATGCAAGTTTTTTATGTGGTTGGTCATTCATGAGAAGTGCCTCACCAACGATAATCTCCAACGGCGCAGTTGGCCCAATCTCGGGTGTTGTTCTCTTTGCAATCACCATAGCAAGAGTTACAAGCACATGTTTGTCGACTATCCTTTCTCGACCGAGGTCTGGGCAAGATTCAGGACATAGAGCGGCATCCAGTTCCCGATCCCCTCCGCTGCGATGTCTAGCTCCTAAGATTGGTGGCTTGCCACGAGGAATTCAATCTCAAAGCCGCTCCGACGGGATTTTGACATGGTGACCATCCTCGTTTACTGGTGTATCTGGAAAGAGCGTAATGCCAAAATCTTTGAGGGACACTACCGGCCTACGACCGATATGCTTTAGAGTATCAAGGAGGAAATCTTCTCGTGGAAGGCTGCCGGATGTGTTTCAGCTCTTTAGTCCCCTGTGTGTAACATGTCGATGCTATCTTAGCACGGCCGTTTGAGGCTGCAAGGTTTTTTTCCGTTTCAAAGGGCTTTCTCTCTCTTCTTGTTTCTCTTAACTTGTTCTCATATTCTTAATATATTTGACCCAAGAATCTTTCAACCGGCCTGTCAAAAAAAAGTTACGGCATATATCTGCTCCTTGGTTCCATCTTTGACATGCCATTGACACAAGAATCAATCGATCGATTAATCTACCAAAAAAATTTAAAGAAGAAAAAGAAAGATTGAAAAGAATCCATTGATTTGGCCGTATCGTTATCGCAGGTACGCAGATGCCACCTGTGCAGTGCGCAAATCACATGTGCCGGTCGGATCGAGTTGATCCATCGATCGATCCATCTCACAAGTTAATCAGAATATATTTGATCACATAATCTCTTTTTGCGCCGACTGGTCAATGTTAACAACAGTTCCTCCTGTTACTCGATAGATAATTTCGTGGTTTTCAGCCATACCGGCCACCTCCGATAAAAAAAATCCCGGTAATATAAAGGAAATTTCGGCCATACCGGCCACCTCCGGTAAAAGAAATCCCGGTAATGTAGACCCTGGTATCGGCAATGACGGGGAATACCGATACGTTACGGCCGATTCTTGGTCACTCGACACATGGAACCGATTCCGACAAGCTGATCTGGTTTCTAAGGAACCAGGGATCAGTCCCCTCAGGTTCAGAATAGCATCCACATAGCTCTCATCACTCACTCACACCCCTCTTTGTTCCTCCCTCTGCCTTATCTGTGGCACAGAATCTGTTCAACTTGCCTGCTTTTCTCTGGAGATTTGGCTGCTTCTGCTTTGTAAACCACATCATCATCGGCCTGACCCTATCAGATATGAGGCGTTGCGGTGCCTAGATCCGACGGTGCAATGCTTCTTTGCAATATCGATCCTCACCGAATTCTGCCTACAAAACTCTTCGATGGCTAAAGCAAGGAAGGTTAGAGCAAACGATGATGTGGCACAGTCGCTACCTGTATTGTTGTTGCAGGCATCTGCAGAAAGTCAGGTATTATCTGATCTTGTATTTTTCTTCATTTTTAATGCATGACACAAACAACCAGCACAAGCACAGAAGAATGAATATTTGGATAGAGGTATCCTTATCCCATATATCTGCCTTGATAGTCGTCAGCTGGCAAAAAAAGTTAGGAGAGAAGGAAAAGCTGAATATTTGGATAGAGGTATCCTTATCCCATATATCTGCCTTGATAGTTGTCACCTGGCAAAAAAAGTTAGAAGAGAAGGAAAAGCTAGTGTTCTGTAGAGCAATCTCCATTGCTCCAGAATCTTATGATTCTTTTCGGTGTTTGATCAATTCTTGACTCCTCACATTCTCAAGGGGTAGTCTAGGTTCCTGCTAGAAGATGTAAGACGCGCTCAGCTACCACTCACGCGAGAAGAAACAGCTAATATTAGAACACGTACTCATCCACAGCTTTTCTATTTTTCCTCCTTTTATTCATAGCAGATTACAAGCAATTAGTTACATGCAAAATGTGGCCACTAATACCACCTCTAAATGCACTGATAACTAAGTACATGAAAACTCACATCTCAGCCAACTTATGATAGAAAACGGCAGTAACCGGCAATGTTACAACCATGCATTTCTAACCGACTTAAAGACTATGCAAAAAACCAATTAAGTCAAAATTATAGCTAACAATCCCCCCCTATTCTTGACATGCCAACTCACCGTTACGGATCGCTCGCAACCTATTACCACGTGCAGAAGACTAACTCACGTCATGCATTATCTCCACTAGCTAGATGGATGCATGCAGCTACTTTGAAAGGAGGATCAACTCATCTCACGTGCATACCTTCTCAACTATCTCAAACACATCTAGAGCTAGTCTCACGCTCGGCAATGTACGTGTTCATGCTCACGTCCTCACAGCTACATGCACTAATAACTAACACATGACTGATCTAATAACACATGCATGTTCACACAACTGCTAGCTTCACTTGACTGCCGATCCATCCACTACGCTATGACACTACACATGTAACTCTCTTGGACTTAGCCCACTGCTATAACTCTATACGGCAACAAAGCCATGCAACATAAATAAACATGATGAACACATAGACAACAAGATTAGTTCCAACTGAGCTTCAGAGTAGCGCCGGTTCTTCATCCACGTCCGCAACGAAAAAAAGCCTTATCCTTCACCACCTTCTTCAGTTCAGGACATTCCCAAGAATAGTATACGCAGTTCTGGCAGTTGTAGCACCGAACTTTCGCTTTGTCGTATGTGCTCTTCTTGCCGACGCCGGAGCTTCCTTCCTTGTTCTTGGCCCTGGACTCCCATTGGACGCGGGTGAGCTGCAAGTGCTCACCTTCCAGTTGTTTTTCTATTGCATATATGATGTGATTTCAAGTCCTCATTTAGTAGTGTTCTAAGCAAGTGTTCTTATCTAATTTAGAATCAAGACTTTGATTGTTTAAGATTTCATGTAATTAATAGCTGCAGTTTTGCTTTCCCCCTCCTGTTTTAAATTTTTGACATTTGATCCTAAAATATGCAGGCATGTTGCAGAGCATCTAGCGTTCTTTCTCACATAATCAAGGACAACTTGCAATGCAAGGATCGTGTATGTGCCCTTCACCTTTTCATTTTCAGTGAATTCTTACCTGGACAAAGTTGGCTGGAGAAGCAAGTATCCAACTGCTGAGAATTGATCAATTGATTATTGAGTGACCCCACTACTGTTGTCTAAAACTGAGTAAGTTGAGACTTGAGACAAGATTGGCTACTTAGACCATTGTGCATAGGTCCAATGATATGGTTTCCTTCCCTGCTTTTGATGAGATTATCTAACAATTGGCTGACTATTATCGTTCTGATTATTCTTACATTGATTAACCGCTCATGTTACTTACCTTCTTCACTCTTGTGTTATTAAGGCTTCTATGCCTGTTTTTGTCAATTACAGCTAACATAAACCCAGTAGGCTTTAATGGGTGGCTTTCTAAGAAATATATATTTTTTCAGGTATTGCAAATCCAGCTTGATACACCTACGCCATCCTTGGGACGCACTGATCCGCTCCTGCATCGAATTGTTACATGTTTGTCCTTTGCAACTTCAACGGAAGGAGAACATGGCCAAAGCAGTCAACCAGAAGAATCATATATTCAACCTGTTATTCTCCGGCTACTCATCATGTGGCTTGTGGATTGTGCAAATGCTGTAAATTGCCTTCTGGAATCAGCAGTACATCTGAACTACATAATCGAGCTTGCTTCAAGTAAACATTACACTGCTTGTGTTCGTGCATTGGCTGCCGATGTTTTAGGTGCTTGTGTCCTGTATAACGCAAGCCGTCAGAAGGGCCGAGATGCCTTTGCTGTTGCAGATGCTATAAGTCAAAAGATTGGCCTCAGTGTTGGAATTAATACTTCCTATAATAGTTTTTGTTCAATCAGAGTTTGAGTCAGAGTCTATTAGAGTAGTTAGTGTAACTGAGTCGTACTCGTGGAAATCAACTCGTCTCCGAGTTGTATTGTCCAAGTCTGATGTTGAGTCCTCGTACTCAGCCTATATAAGTCACTATTGAGTTTTGTATCGAAATAAGAAGTCGTGAGTTGAGAAAAGCAATAGAAAACAAAAGAGGAGCAATTGCTCCCGAAACCAATCGTGTGTTTTTCGTCTCGAGCACTGTTCATTACGAGTGCTATTCAGAAGTTTCGACTATGCGTGCTCGAAGGGTTTACGACTGCACTTGGTCATAGAAAGCTACGACTGCACCTGGTCGTAGAAGGTTTTGACTATCTGATCGGAGGTTCGACTACATCCTAATCGAGGAGCTTGGACTGGTCGAAGAGTTCCGACTACCTAGTCGTAGGTGGTACGACTACACGTGGTATCAAAGCTGTGTGTGAAAATCAGTCCTCTGACTCCAGAGAAGAAGAGGCCGTTGTCTCCCAACGGATCTTCGTCGACAACGAAGGATGGCCCAAATTTATTGCCGTACCTAGTTCTCACTTTAGAGAATTACCCGACTTGGGATATGAAGATACATGTCAATATGTGTGCCCAGGGGGTCTGGAACGCAGTAGCCAATCCGGTCGATCAAAAGGGAAAGATTGATCCAAAAGGAGAAGTTGTGGTGGTCGACTTGAAGACTGATCAAACAGTATTGGCGCTGATCTATGCTGCGATACCCGACTCGATGCTCAATCAACTTGTTGGGAAAGATACAACTCGGGAGGCCTGGGGTGCTCTTCGTACTATGCACGAAGGTGGGGATCGAGTGAAGAAAGTTCGTCTCCAAACTCTCTGAGGGGAGTATGAGGCATTGCATATGGGCGAAACTCAATCAGTGGATGAGTTAGCAGGAAAATTGACGGCGGTGGTCAATGAACTTCGAGCTCTTGGCAATAAACAGGAGGAAATTGAGGTTGTTGAGAAATACTTGTGGTACTACCCGAGAGGTACGTGCCTGCGGTCACAACTCTTTTGTATTCCAGCGATCTTGAGATCATGAAGCTGGAAGAGGTAACTGGGTCTCTTAAAGCATATGATGGGCTACTGAAAGGTTGCAAGGCTCGCAATGATCAAGCCTAATTTGTGAAAGCTGAGCTGAAGGGAGAGAACAAGTAGACTTAGCGTGATTCTTCATCAAATCAAGGTGGTCGTGTCTCTGCTTGGCGCGGCCGAGGAGGTCGTAGTCATGGTCGTGGCCGATGTGGTCATGGAGATTTTGCCGAATGCGGCTATAAGCCTGATCGTGGCAACGGTGAGTTCAAGCAAGATAAGTTAAAAATTAAATGCTTTGAGTGTGATAAATTTGTACATTATGCTTCTGAGTGCTGAAGTCATATTAAATGCTTTGAGTGTCAAAAGTTTGGGTATTATGCTTTTCACTATTGAAACAAGAAAGATAAGGTGGAAGCAAATTTGTCACAAGCTCAAGGGGAGAAAGATCCGGCTCTACTACTAACCATTGGTGTAGAGAAATCATCTGGGTTGGTCATCCTTGAAGAAGGGATTCACTCGAAGCTACTGAAAGTTGGTGAAGAGGTAGTCAACTCAGATGTTTGGTATCTTGATAATGGAGTTTCCAACCACATGACGGGTCAGATGGGGAAGTTCAGAGAGCTCAATCAGGAGTATCGTGGTCAGGTTAAATTTGGAGATGGTTCTGTTGTATACATAGAAGGTAAAGGCTCAATTCTACTCCAATGCAAGAATAGAGAGCAAAGATTATTGTCAGATGTTTACTACATCCTAAGACTTTGCAACAATATCATCAGCCTTGGTCAAGTAACTGAGGATGGTTGTGATATAGCTTTACGAGGCTCTTTGTTGCTTCTACATGACTGAGAAGGAAAGCTACTGATGAAAGTCCCTCGTACACCAAATAGGCTATATAACATTCAACTGGATACATGTAAATCGATATGTTTGAATGCAAGTCTGAAAAACCCTGTGTGGCTATGGCATGCAAGATTGGAGCATGTTGAACTTTCGATCTCTAAAACAGATATCAGGCAAGAAGATGGTCCTTGGTCTGCCACACATTGATCATCCCACTCAAGTCTGTGAAGGTTGTATCATTGCTAAATAGACAAGGACTGCATTCCCAGCACATGCGAATTACAGAGCCTCGCGACCATTGGAGCTAGTGTACATTGATATCTGTGAGCCAATTAATCCCTCTACTGATGCTGCAAACAAGTATTTTCTTCTCCTAGTTGACGATTATTCAAGAGTAATGTGGGTTTACATGCTTAAGAAGAAGAGTGAGGCTAAAGACGTGTTCTAGAAGTTTGTCAATCTTGCTGAAACTGAGATTGAGCACAAGCTAAAGGCTTTGAGATCAGACCGAGGAGGAGAATTCCTGTCCAGTGAATTTGAGTCAATTTGTGAGAAAAGGGGCATCACCCGATTCTTCACTGCTCCTTACAGCCCTAAGCAAAACAGAGTGGTGGAACGGAGAAATAGGACGGTGATGGACATGGCACGGAGCCTGTTGAAAAGCAAGTCCATGCCGTGCAAATTTTTGGCTGAGGCAGTAAGACACGCGGTGTGTATTCTCAATCGAGTTCTGAGAAAAGCATTGGATGGAATCACACAATATGAAGCATAGAGTAGAAGAAAACCAAACCTAAAGCACTTAAGAGTGTTTGGTTGCTTAGCATATGCTAAGGTGACCACATACTTGAAGAAACTCGATGGTAGAAGCCAAAAGTTGATATACTTGGGCGTCGAGCCGGGCAGCAAAGCTCACCAGTTGTTTAACCCTATTGACTATAAGATTGTTCTCTCCAGAGATGTTGTCTTTCAAGAAGATCAACAATGGCAGTGGGAAGATAATCAAGAAGCAAGTCAAGAAAAGCGAAGTTGGGTTACTTTCACTGTCGATGGAGAGGATACAATTGTAACATCCCAAACATGGTTTGTGTTTCAAATGTATGAAAATGAGAAGAAATTAAAACTTTTCATACATCATGTTGTCATTTGAATTTTCTTGGAATTCTTCCAAAGGATTTCTTCATTTCGAAGAAATAATGCTTCAATTTACTTGAAGCATCATCTTTGAAAACTTCTAAAGAAAATCTTGTGATCATGCTCTAGAAATATTTTTCCTAGATTATAGATCATTCCAGTGACTTGTCTAAAAAATTTCAAAATTTTTAGATTTATTTTGCTATTTTGCAGAGGACAGTCAAACCAGTTGGTCCCTTAGTCAAACCCCTAGGGCAGCAACTTGTGATTTTTCTAGAGAGAAATGCATTATATAAAAAATTCTGGAAAAATTGCACAAGGTTTCTCTCAGATCCAATAACCTTCCATAAACATTTCAGAATTTTTGGAGCAAATATTCTAGATAAAAAAAATCCCAAACTATCTCAGCCTTATCTTTCCAAAAATCAGTTTTCACTGTTCCTCAGGCTTAGACCCAACCCCGACTCGAGCCACTTGATTTGGTCGCACCGCCTAACCACACTGGCGCACCTAGCTTGAGCCAAACTTCGCGTGAGCCATCCGATCTAAATCAGACCGCCTAGATCGGTTGGAACGTTCGTTCGGACTGCCTGGACGTTCATTTCAATCAGGACCATCCAATCTCCATCGGACCGTCCACGTTGCTTGGGCTGTTCAGACTGTCCGAATAGCCATCTCAATCGGGCCGTCCATTTTCAATCGAATGCCCCGAGTAATCTGACCAAGCCATGCACTATTGACCGACCGGACCCTCTCGGCCGCGCCACTTACCTCACAGCCACTGACCGCCCGGGCCCACGTTGTCAGCGCCATCTTCAACCTCGGGCAAAAATGCTCAGGCGCTGAGCACCACGAGGCCGCCATGCTCTGCGTTGCCTCCGTCAACACCGTGACCGCACCGCCGAAACCAACCTATCCTAGAGCATCCTCACTTAATGCTGCCTCTTTCTCCGTCCTTGGATTCGCTCAAAACCGGCTCTACCCCTCTCTCTCAGCTCACTTCTCTTCCCGGCCGAGGAAGAGGAGGAAGCTCATGTGAGCATTCCTCTCGGGTAAAATCCATGCAACCAAAGTTCCCTGGTGCTATCTATGCATGCCTTTTCCATCTTGGCTCATTGGAACACTTGTGGTTGCTTGTAGGTTCCGAGAAATAAACGTGTCAACGCTGCCAGAGCGCGTCCTCGGCCACTTCACCATGTCATTTGTGTCTCCGGTGAGTTTATCCCTCGCCTAAGTGCGTCAGCATATGTTCTAGAACACTAGGAATTATTCCCCTCCACTGATTTTAACTTTCGTTCACAGGAATCGCCAGGATCGAGTTTTTCCCCATTTTCGGTCGAAAGCTCCCCTTTCGTCCCCACCTCTGGCCCAGTGAGTCTTTTTCTGATTCACACCTCTCTAAGCATCTACTTGACCTCCTTTAGCTTTTTCGCACCTTAATTCCCTCCATTTTTTCTCAGGCCACTCGATCCACGGTGAAGCCTCCGCCACCGTTGCGGTTTCTCGTCGCCGGCATGTCCCTGTCTAGCTTATCTTCTGTGCATCACTCCGGTGAGTTTCTAGTGTCTAGTAGTACCTTATGCGTGCGTTAGCTAGGCGAGAGCGTTGCCGAAACGTTTTTGCCATTTTGGCCGTATCTTCTCCTCTGCTCCTCTTTGACTCACTGCCGCTTCACGTTGTCCCGGCCATCGCCACTGGCACCTTCGTGTGCGCATTAGTAATGCAGTCCTGTTTTGGCCCTTGGCCAGCGTCGCAATGGACTAGATCACCGGCGGCACGCCAGGCGAGTTTGCGGCCGAGAACGCTCTGTTGTCGAAAGTTCTGACCAGAACTGTAGTATCGGGACTAGGAGTAAATCCCTGTCTTAAGCGCGCATCACTGTGTAGATCTTGGTTTAAACGCGTTGATGTTTCGCTTCCATACGGATCCCATGAACAGAAACCCACACGCTTAATGCTTAAGCTACGCATTGTGTCGCTGACATGCGGGCCCCGCGCTTTAAGTGCGTAGTGACCCCTTACTTTAGACCATCCATGTTAAGATCAACAGTTGTCGGGACCCAAAATTACAATTCTGGACCCTCTGTGTTTTATGCACTAGCCCAGGATCACGCTAGTGCACACAGTATCAACAAAGATGAGTATCGATCCACACACGCGAATAATAACATAAACGAATAGTTCGATTAATAAATAATGGTTTGACCTTATGGTCGAGTTTACAATTATTAAGCCACGCAGGGCTAATAGAGAAATAAAGCAGCGGAAACAGAAATGGCAGCGGCATCCCATCGATTCACCACAGGCAACCGACTGGGATCAAGACCTCACGATCAGGCGCCTTCGATAAACTCCTCCTCTTCTGCTTGATTTATTTTAAAGCAAGCATGAGTACACACCGTACTCGCAAGTCACACCACAGAAATGCAATTATACATGCAGGCTTATTACAAGGGGATGTCATTTTGTGGTTCTTTTGCGGAAATGCAACATTTGCAGTCAAATACAAATAATAGATTGAAAGCAAGTAAAAGAAATAGACAATAATAATTTAACAATTTGATTTCACAAAGACACACACAGCCCAAACAGATTATTCACATAGCCATATGATTTAGATCACACAGCTCCCTTCCCACACAGTTTTTTTAAAGATCTACCCCTTGTGTGAAATCCCCGAGCATTGTCCATGACCGCGGACGCGGCTATTCGAATAGATTGTTTACACTCTGCAGAGTTTGTACACTTTACCCACAAGATACAACCAGTGTTGCAAGCACTAATCGTAACAAAGCATTTCGGAAACTTCATCTTAACATAGATGCTCCCGATGTGCTTATGTCATACCAAACCATACATAGTGTATGGTACAACACACACCGTTGGATAGGGAAGCGGCGAACCGTCCCGCGATGCGACTACATGGTAGCACACACCCCCACCCTATTCACATAGCCTAACCTACCGCCTGAGCAATCCATGCTAAGAATTCGTGTCTTACTATGCTAGGCCTGTCCCATAACAGGCATGTGGTCGTACAGGAGGGCTCAGTTCAATAGCGCACAAAGTTCATTCCTTAAATGACCGAGGCAAGACTTCCATTGTTCTAACTAAGGCACACAGATAAATATGACACACAAATTCACAAGCCTATATCACATAGCCACCATGTCACACAGTTCCTTCCACTTGCCTCAGTCTAAACCTTTTTCCCACCCAGTTGATTTAAGTGCAACACATGCCACAAAGACACATAGTGCACACAGATTATTACAAAATTACATAGTCACTTAGTCAAGTTAATAATTGCACTTTACATGAATAGGTGATTCGTGGCATGGCTAAGCAATCTAATCGCACTAACCAACCCACGTTGGTGCTATAATATTTACCAACTAAATATCAACTAGGGTGACAAAGGATCAAGGCACAACAAGTTACACAAGGGAGGCATAACAGATTGGATTTAATAGCTAATCCCAAAAGCATTTAAATAATTACTTGAAATAAAATGCAATACTTTGAATTAAAATAATATTTGGAAAACTGGGATTTCAACATGGTCAAAGCATGACTTGCCTTGGAATAGATCTAGGAATTGATCTTGGTCTTGATGTGTTCCTTCTTCTTCAAATCTTCCCGAAGCGTCGAAGTCTACTCGCAAACGAAGCAAACAAACAAAATAAATAAATAACAGAGGCAAAACAACTCCAAAAAAATAAATAAAAATCTCCATTAAATAGATCTTGAATTTATAGGAATTTAGAAATTTGAATGGACTGATTTGGAGTTAGGATGCAAAAGTTATGAGGTTTGGAAGTTTGAATCTAAAGAAAACCCTAGAAATTGGATTTACTGAATTTCGAATTATTCTTTAAAAGAAAAACCGGATTATTGCGCAATCTTTGGCGTCGTGAAGGATTTCAAAAGATAAATAAAAAAGAAAAACCTGATGTGTGGGAACCACACGTCAGTGACACGGCTCACGGTGGACCAAGTCCACCGAGCCGGTCAGATCTAGTCGGGCTGGCGTGGCGCACTCGCGCATGCGTGGCGCCGACTCAGTGCACACGTGGACGACACGCGGCGGAAAAGGGTGACGCGGCACCGAGGTGGCAGCCGACGTGGACGACGGCGAGGGCGGCGGCGCACGGGAACCAATGGTTCCGGCGAACAACAGCGAGTTGACGGCGATGAGTGGAAGGGGGAGGTAGAGGGTGATGCAGGGATCTCGAGGGTGTGCTCACTGGTGCTCAAGGACGAGCGAGGCAGTCGGCGGCGAGGCTTTGGCGGAGGAGGAGGTACGGGCTCGACGGCGACGGGGCTAGACAGCTCCTCTGGCGAAACGGAGGTGATCCCAGGGTTCCTCTAGATCGCGCGATGCCAACGGTGTAGGCGTCGAGGCTCCGGCGGCTTCGGGTGAGGTGGAATTGCTCGTCGGAGCAAGCGGTGGCGGAGAGGGGATCTTTGGGGTTCTTGCGGCTGCTAGGGCTAGGCGCTGTGGCTATGGCGGTGGAAAAGGAAGCAGAGGGCGAGGCCTCCTCCCTTTATATAGGCGGCGGCTCGAGCGTCTAGAACACGGACGCCCAAAACGGCAAGGGCGGCGCAAACGAATTCATGACGAAAAAGGAGATAGAGACGATTTCGAAGTTCAAATTCAAACTGAGGCGATGCGGAGGAGATAGGGCTTCTAGAAGGGCTCATCCGCGCGAAGAATCGGGGCCGTTTGCGTGTTTAATGGTGAAGCTTGGGCGACAATGGCGGACGCGGCGCCACATGAGGAAGAGGCCGAGTCAGAGATGACGACACCAGAGCGCCCCACGCGTCGAGGGTGAGGCGAGGCGCGCGGGCGAGATCTGGCGTCGCCCACGATCGGACGGCCACTCTGAAGGAGTGGGCACATTCTTTGGGCCATCTTGCGAGATGAATAGGAACGGGCTGAGTAGATTCGGCCCAAACACTATTTGGAGATTTTAAATAGCTTTTCCATTTTAGAAAATACTGTGAATTCAAATAAGCAATAGAAATTAGCAAATGAACTTGGAAAAATTCTAGAAAATTCTAGAAAATATATCCAAGCACATAGAGTCCAAATAAAATAGTTTTGACTATTGTTCATGTTGACTTTAGTCATATTAAGTGGTTTGGTTACTCAAAGTCCAATATTAAGCTTTTAAATTAAATTCAAATAAATCCAAATGGTGAATTTTCTCACTACCAACTATTCAAAGGATTTTTAAAGCTCAGAAAAATTGGGATGTTACAATAGTCCAGATCATTTTGGCCGTTCGGACCACCCGAACGTACCTTTTGTTTGGACCGTCCGATTTTGATTCAACCATCCAGATCATTTGGCCGTTCGGACCATCTGAACGTCTCTTTTATTTGGACCGTCCGATTTTGATTCAACCACCTAGATCATTTTGGTCGTTCGGACCGCCCGACGTAACCGTTCGTGTGGACCGTCCGATTAGATCTCAACGTCCAAACGTTTTCAGCTCAGGGTTTATAAGAAAATCCATATATCAATTATTTTTGTACTGTAAATTGTTTTAAACTTCGAAACTGCATAAGCAATTCATCTTAACTCCAAAATGAGTGAAACCGGTTTTGAAAATTTTCATTTTAAACTAACTTTATTTTAAAATAGGTTTCAAATACCTCACTATCATAGAAAATATAGTTTGTGGAAAGTGATCCAAAAATGAATTATTTTTACACTATAAATTGCTGTTAACTTTGAAAATTCATAACTAATTTATAAAAACTCCAAATGAGATAAACTCAGTTATTTTGGTCTTACAATATTATTCTCTATTTATCTATGTAATCCTTGTATCCACCACTACCTGCAAAATGGCACCAAATAATTAATTTTGGTGAACAATAACAGATTTGAATTTTCTTGGATTTTATGAAAATCTGATTTTCCAACAGCCATAACTTCCTCATACGAACTCCAAACCAATTGATTTTTCTTTCTAAATTCATCTAAAATCATGATATACCTACTGTGAGATTTTCATACTTTTTGAAGAAATTTGAAGTTTTGGATATATTTGGTGTTATGTGTTCTTATTGGCTTTTCGTATTCGAACGTTAGATTGCGAAGATCCGAACGAGCTCAATTGTGATCCTCAATAGCAGCAAGAGGGTTACCTTCAACAAGGCAAGTAGCCCCCCCCCTTTGATAAATATCTTGTTTGCAACTTGTATGTATGCATGTTCTACTTGAATGGTTATTTTTCGTTAGAGGTGGTTATTCCTATTAGATGCATGAGCGGTAGCAAATGTTTATCCCTTGCCACTAACCCTAAGTTATTATTCCCACTGATGTTAGTGCTTGGTGGATGTTATGGAGTCTATACATGTATATGCGATGTGTTGCTTAGTCATGCATAGATTTCGGTAGAATTGGGTGGTTATCGACTTAGTCAATAACCTTGATCACACAAATCATTTTATTACACTATGTCTAGCACCTTGTGCTATATTACTTTGAAAACTAAAAGTGTAAATAAAATATTTTAGACTTGGGCAAGTGGTTGGATGGTGTGCTATTGGGTGTGTGAATGTCTTGCCTAGGTCAACAAGGACCGAACATCTTGTTTCACCAAAACCAAGCATTATTGTGTGCTAACCACATCAGAGGGATATGAGACCTCTCTTGACTTAGTACTTTGGCGTGTGTTGGCTCCGAGTCGTAGGTGGTGGCTGTGTGTTGTGTGTAAAAAGAATTGTGTTGTTGTTGTTGGGTGTGACGGGGTGGGTTCCTTTCAAGGTTCTCTACCTCGAGGAGCACCGGTAAGTTATCTCTTTGCCGATGATTCCGACACAACGTATGGTTTCCATCATACGGGTGACTCGTAGTTAATACATAATATTGAAAAACGTCTCGTAGGATTTAGCCTTGCTGGCATACCTAAGGAAGTGTGCTCTATCATGTGGCGAAAAGGTGGTCTGGCATGTGGGTACATTGGTACACCTTGCAGGGTATAAATTATTCGAATAGCCTCCTCCTAGGTTATGGACACACTTGGGATTGGATTTGTAGGAGTTAGACTTAACGTTTTGGAAGCTTAACTTAAAAACTTGTTTGGGTGGTATTGAGAATGGTCTCATGCTATGTTTGTGAGCTGCGGGGCAGCCACCTATTGTTGTTTAGATGTTGTCTAATAATGTTGATCCGCTATTATTTAAAGTTATTAAAAATGTTTGCTTACTTGGCATTTCAATCTATTACTTGTACTTCAAATCAAATGTTGCTTTATGCTGAACATTGCCTAGTGTTGGTACAACTTTGTACTCAACCTGCTTACTACAATTTTAGAGGAAGTTGATCCTCAAGGGATCAACTATTGTGAGTCCGACTTCGCGCAAGACGACGACTAGCTTGGAGATTTCCAGTCAGGTCGCCTTGTGGGTAAGGGCACACCGGTCAGCTTTTCTTTTGGTGCCATCTTATGGCTATGTTTCTGCTGCACTCTTAGTACTTTCATTATGGTTATTTGGCCGGTCGGCCGTATGTATGAAAATTGAAGTTGTATGATGACTTGGTTGTAATCTTTTGTGATTTCGGTAATGAACTATTGTGTATGGCATTGATATTGATATTGTTTTATGAATGGTGTGTGTATACCGCTCTTGGGAGGTATACAATACATCGAGGGCGGGATATTTAGTTTGTAATGCTAGGACCTATGGATGGTTAAGTATTATAAGTTAAATACCCCGGGCTCTCACAACAACGATGAACTCGCTTCACCTATTGCCTCTACAACACCAACTGCGTTGCAATCACAAGTTCTGGATATAACTGTTGCAGACACCGACAATGGTATTAGGGAAACTGAAAGCTCAGCTGAGCCTACTCCAGAACTGTAGCACCTAAATACAGAAGCTTGAGGGAAATATTATGAGCACACTGAGCCGATGGACCTTGTGGGAGACATGTACATGATAGGTGTGGAAGAGCCTATTGATTTTCAGGAGGCATCGAAGGGGGAGCACTGGAGAAGTGCAATGGAAGTTGAGATGGAAGCAATTGAGAAAAATAACACCTGAAAGTTGACTCCTCTCCCACATGGTCATAAACCTATAGGATTGAAGTGGGTATATAAACTGAAAATAGGCACCGATGGTAATATTGTGCGCTATAAGGTGAGAATGGTTGCTAAGGGGCATGTTCAAAAACAAGGAGTCGATTATGAAGATGTTTTTGCACCTGTGACAATAACTGAAATGATGAGAGTACTTCTTGCACTTGCTACACATTTTGGTTGGGAAGTCCATCACATGGATGTCAAGTCGGCATTCTTAAATGGTGATCTCACTGAGAAAGTTTATGTCAATCCACCTGAAGTTTATACTGTAAAGGGCCAAGAAGACAAGGTTTATAAGTTGTCAAAAACATTATACAGGCTTAAACAAGCCCTAGGGCCTGGAACCGTAAGCTAGATGATAGTTTAAAGAAACTTGGTTTTGAGAGATGCAATCAGGAGCAAGCCCTTTATAAGAAACAAGAAGGCACAGACATAATCATAATTGATGTCTACGTGGATGACTTGATTGTCACAGGCACTGATGTTGCAAAGGTTCAGTCGTTCAAACTTCAGATGATGAAAGAGTTCGAAATGAGTGATTTGGGACTTCTCGGTTTCTATCTAGGTCTAGAGGTAGAACAACGAAGTCACAACATTTCAATCAAACATTCAGCTTATGCAAAGAAGATCCTTGATAAGGCTGGACTGGTAGGTTGCAATTCATGCAAATATCCGATGGAACCAAAAATCAGATTGGAAAAGGATGATAATGCATAACCGGTATATGCTTCTAATTATAGAAGCTTGATTGATTGTTTGCGCTATTTGCTACACACCCGACCAGATTTAAGTTATGTAGTCGGAGTTGCAAGCAAATTTATGGAAAGGCCAACAAAAACACATGAGGAGGCGTCGAAGCATATTTTGAGGTATGTGGCTGGCTCTATTGATCACAGGTTGATTTATTCTAGGAAGGAACAGGCGTCGTTGCTAGTTGGATATAGCGACAGTGACTTGGCTGGAGACTTCATTGATAGAAAGAGCACCACCGGAACTATCTTCTTTCTGTATGGTAACATAGTAACATGGTGTTCTCAGAAACAGAAAAGTGTAGCATTATCCAATTGAGAGGCTAAATTCATGGCAGCAACCTCGGCAGCTTGTTAAGGAATCTGGCTAAACAGATTGTTGCAAGAATTGCAAAGGGAAGATACTGGACCGTTTGAGTTGTATGTCGATAACAAGGCAGCACTGGCGTTAATGAAGCCCAGTATTCCGTGGGAGGAGTAAACATATTGATACACGTTTTCACTTTATAAGAGAATGTGTTGAGGAAGGACTGGTCGATGTACATCATGTACCATCAGATCAACAGAAGGCTGATATCCTAACAAAAGCTTTGTCGTGTGTGAAATTTTAGAAGATGTGTGATTTAATTGGTATTCATGTTCTCACTAATGAGAGTTAGGATTAGACGGAGTTTGTTGGAATTAATCATTCCTGTAATAGTTTTTGTTCAATCAGAGTTTGAGTCGGAGTCTGTTAGAGTAGTCAGTGTAACCGAGTAGTACTCGTAGAAATCAACTCGTCTCCGAGTTGTATTGTCCGAGTCTGATGTCGAGTCCTCGTACTCAGTCTATATAAGTCACCATTGAGTCTTGTATCGAAGTAAGAAGTCGCGAGTTGAGAAAAGCAATAGAAAACAAAAGAGGAGCAATTGCTCCCAAAAGCAATCATGTGTTTTTCATTTCGAGCACTGTTCATTACGAGTGATGTTCATTGAGTATTGTTCAGAAGTTTCAACTACGTGTGCTCGAAGGGTTTACGACTGCACCTGGTCGTAGAAAGTTTCAACTATCTGATCGAAGATTCGACTACATCCTGATCGAGGAGCTTGGACTGGTCAGAGAGTTCCAACTACCTGGTCGTAGGTGGTGCGACTACACTCACTGCATACTTTTTGAGGTTTAATGAGTTGTGGTCTTGCGGAAAAGCTTTGTGCATCCATCATCAAAGGCGCGTATTTGCAAAGGTGTTTCAGCGGTCAAGTGCAAATAGTATGTCGATTTCCAAGAGATTGAAGAGGATGAAACAAATAAAGGTGATCAACATCCGGTCCTCTCGAAATCTTTGATTCACAATTGTTAGCTTCCTCGAGAAGCTTGAGACTGATATTAGAGATAATATAATGGATATCTTTAGTCGAACAAAGACCGCAACTGCAGTTCTACCTGCTGAGTTGGAGCAGAAGAATGGTGAGGTTGATGGATGTGAGGAACTCCCTCGGAGACTTACTGCCCGGATTTTTTTTTTGCAATCGGTACTACCGTGACAAGGGCAGCGGTATTACCTCACCACAACCGGTACTACCGCACGGAGGAGTGGTAGTACTGCTGCTAAGCTTAGCAAGCACTTGCCAGCAGACTCGGGGTGGTCGGATGGACCGCCGGAGCGTCCGAGTACTGCATGATCGAAAGGACCCTGATAAGTCCGAGAGGAGGTCCGCCAGGACCTCCCAGGAGATCCCAAGACCTCCTGGAGGTCTTGGCCTTGTGCACACCGAGCTAGTTTCAGGATCAGATTGGCTAGCTCGCACAGATCCAACATTAGTATAATCAAATCCATACAACACGCACAAAGAGAAGCAGACCAAAATATCACATATATTAACAAGGGACCTTAAGGTCAAGGTTAGTACAAGGGTGCCTCTCAAGGCTAACAGCAAAAGAGAACACAACACAGCGGAAACAAAACAACAGCAAGGTCCATTCGGCCAGCCCACAGGCTACCGAGTGGAGGACGTCCTAGCGCACAAGGTCTTCAAAAGAGCTCCCCTCCTGAGAGTACCTAGTCACTTGGATCTCCAACCTCTGCTGATCAAAAACAGTAGGGCACAAGCCAATGAGTACTTTGAATGTACTCAGCAAGCCGTGGGAAAGGTATGCAAGTAGTATTATGCACGGCTTGACAAGGAGGGTTGTATGGTTAGCTTGCAGAAAGCAAAGTTTGACAGTAAATAACATAATAGATTATAAGGCAACAAGTTAAAAGCATAATACATAATTACATTTGATTTTGCAAAGGAGATAGTGAGCACCCACTCACTCCCAAGGCACCCACCAACCTCTCTGGAGCACCCACTCCAGAGCACCACAAGACCAACCCCTGGACCACTTTGTGAGCCAACCATGACCCCTCTGGAGCTGGCCAAGGTCTCTTCGAGTCACAAGCCATGACCTCTCACCAAAGCACCCAGGAGGAACACAGTTTCATAAAAGGAATTCTACCCCTCATTCGAAATCTTCGGGCGTGTCCATAACCAAAGATGTGGCTATTCGAATAGATTTACTCTGCCGAGGTGTACAACTTTACCCACAAGAGGTAGTCGCTTGATATTACACATGTTACCTTAGACATGTGAATCAAGTAGAGACCACCACCAGGCTTTTACAAGGACCTGCTCCGACCCAGTCACCAACACTAAGGTTTCCCATCACAGTGTGCGTATAGCACCTGGCGGCCCCCTCTTGTGCTGTGGTGCGCTAACGGCACCTCCTCTACCTTGGAACCGAATCAAAGCATGACCAGTTATTACACCTGGTCCACCCCATAATAGACATGTGGTTGCACGGCAAGGCCCAGATCAATGACTCCCAAGGTTCAGTCCTTAATTGGCTGCTTAGGCAAGGCTATCCTCAACCCAATGTGGCCCCACTGCAACAACAAATGGGGCACCCAGGTGACTCCATCGCACCAACAAATGGATCCCCCAAGTGACTCCATCGCTACAACAAATGGAGCACCCACTACTCACTCCCAGCCAACTTGCCCGAGCATAAAACAATTTTGGGTTCACCTAGCCAAAGACCACCCTAGTATTGGCACAACATATTTTAAAATGGCCTCGCACCACAAACAATACAACTATGACTTCCGCCCTAGTTGCTTATCCGTGGCACCAACCAAAGTTCCATAATTCAATTAGTCAAGTTTATTAACAACATTGATTCATGAGAAGAACAACGTCTACTAGAGCATGGCTAAGCAAACACGATACCCATGTTGGTAAGCAAGAAAGTCTAACTAACAGTACCCAAGCTAAGGTTATCAAAGGTAACATGTCAACATGTGAATTGCCAAATAAACAAGGAGACATAAAACCAATAGGTATTTAACTAGAACCCAAACCAGTTTCTATAAAAGTAGCTGTGCAAGTTTAACAAAATCAAAATACTTTTGCAAATGGGATCAAGATGGTCAAGGGTCCCACGACTTGCCTTCAGTGGCGAGCTGCTGAGCTTCTGAGAAGGCGACTGGTTCCTCGAGCTCCTTAGCGACACCGCAGCCTACACGATCGCAAAGAAACCAACTCAACAAAGCAACTCCAAAAGACAACCGAAAAGAACTAAGCAAGAGCCGAAGGAAAAGGTCCATAGAGAGGGAGGTCCAACAAGGAGGAGGTCCAAAATTGAAGAAGTCCCAGAGGAGCAAGGAGAGCTTCTCTAGAACCGAGAGAAGGAGAGGAGGAGGAGTTGAAATGAAGAACAAGGAGGCAGTGGTCACTCTGTGATGCTCTATTTAAAAGGGAAAAAGAGAATAGAACCGCCACAAAAAGAAGTGACCAGGTCCAAGGCATTAGTACAAAAGGTACACTGCTAGCAAGTACCAAAAAGGACAGCAAGAGGGCTAAGGAGGTGACAAAAAGGTAGAAATAAGTACAAAGATAGGTGACAGCATTTAATGGGACTTCACCCACATCAAATGCACTTAAGACTGTCAAGGAGCCAGTCAAAAGGGTGAACGGATTGGTCAAAGGGAATGGTCCAAGGAGGAGGTCCTACGAGGAGATCCTGAAAGGAGGTCCTGTGAGGAGATCCAAAGAGGAGGTCCAAAGAAGAGGTCCTGAAAGGAGGTCTGAGGATAGGAAGTCCTAAGACAACCAAGGAGGTCTTGATTACAAAGGTCCAACACAAGGAGGAGGTCTAAACCTAAAGGGGTCCAAACACACACAAGAAGGAGGTCCGGGAGAACAAGGAGGCTCGAAGGACAGGGGGGGTCCTAAACGATTCGATCAACAAAGGGGAGGTCCTCAAATGATGAAGACCAAACTCGAGCGGTAGGTCCAACCGAGCAAGCGGTAGGTCCGACCTGGGGAGGTCCTAAGGACACGGGAAGGTCCAAAGGAACGCGGCAAAAGGGAAGTCCTAGGGACAGGAGGTCCAAAAGACACACAACGGAAAGGTCCTATGGACGGGAGGTCCAAAAGACACACAACGGGGAGGTTCTGAGGACAAGACCCACAAAGGGCAGGTCCTGACAGTCGGATCCTCAAACGAGATCCCAACGGTCAAAATCTAGAGCAAGGGGAGGTCTGTGGGAACAAGGATGCGCAGGAGGAACAGGGGCTGTCAGATCTTGATCGGATGGAGCGGGGCTAATGGGCCGTTCGGACCAAGCGAACGAGCCATCCCAACCAAGCAGCCCGATGCGGATCGGAGGGCTAAAAGGAAAAGGGATGTTCGGACCATCCGAACGCTCCAACAAGATTGGGCTGTCTGATAAGCATCAAACAGTCCTAAGGCAAGAAAGGCAAAACTCAGGCGGTACGACTGCAAGAGCCAGTGGTGAGTCCAAACACAAGGGAGGTCTAGACCTAAAGAGGTCCGGGCCTTCCTATCCAAACAAAGAGGAGGTCTGGATCGTTAGATCAAACATCGGAGAGTTCTGGACCCTTGGATCAAACAGAGGAGGGATCTGGATGGTTAAGATCTCAAAAGGGGAGGTCCTAACGGCCAGATCTAAACAAGGGGAGGTCTGAGCGGTTAAGATCTCCAAAGGGGAGGTCCGAACGGCCAGATCTAAACAAGGGGAGGTCTGAGCGGTTAAGATCTCCAGAGAGGAGGTCTTAATGGCCAGATCTCAATAAGGGGGAGGTCTGAGCGCAACAGAGAAGCGGTACAACCAAGATGGCGGAGGCGACGACCGCTTAGAGGATTTGAGCAAGCGGGAAGCCCGCGAAAGCAAGGAGAGAGCCAAGGGAACCAAAGGGAGGTCCGACAGGGAGGTCCGAGAGGACACGGGGATCAAAAGAGCTCCTTATGGACACAGGGAGATCCATATGGGCACAGGGAGGTCCAAAGGATTCCAAGGATGCCCAAATGAACTCAGGGAGTTCAAATGAACGCTGAGAGGTACACGGGGAGGTCCAAAACAGATAAGGAGGTCTAAGCAGGAAGAGATTCAAACCAACAAAGGGAAGGTCTGGACTAAGGGAAGTCCAAACAAAAGATACAAGGAAAGGTCCAAAGATCAAAGAGGTTTGAAACACACACCCGAGCTGGTCTAAAACTCAAAAGAGAGGACTTAGACCAACAAAGGGGTCCGAGCAAGAGAAGGTCTGGAGGAGGACAAAACAAGACCCAGCAGAAAACACTATAGGAGGTCCAGGGGGCAAGGGAGGACCGGAGAGGAAAGAAAAGCACTGGGCCGAGGCCAAGAACAAGGCAAACAAAGACAAGGGAAGAACTCCAACACAGCTCAAAAGGACAAAAACTGATTTTTAGTTAAAGTTTGATTTTAGTTAATTAAAGCTCTTTTGAAAACTCAAGTTAAGCTTTGAACTCTCAACAAATCCAAATGGTTATTTTTATTTTGAAAACTACAGGAACTCAGGACAAACGAGATGTTACAATGGAGACTATATCAAGCAGTTGAAGTCATTTGTAGAGAAACAATGCAATGAGATGCAGGTTAGTTTCCCATTCATTACATTAATTTCAAGCTATCTACTCCTGCGTATTCCCAAAAAAACCTTGTTTGTGGACAATTCCTGACAGTAGTTTACATGAGCACCAAATCCTTTTATCCTTAGGAAAGATTTGGTCACTTAACAAGCATTGTAGATCTTTTGGCATGATCTTATCAGCAAGTAGATGTTCTCGAATTAGCTTATTCAGTAAGTTTATATATCATAATGTGATAAAAATATTAATCCCATATTTCCGATTTGGTAGAGCTTACCCTTAGACACTACTTTCTTATTAACCAACAACTACCACAACATTTGGTATCAGAGCCACTCACCATGGCTTCCAGTGCCGCACCATCTCTCTTGGAGAAAGGCTAACAACGACGGGTGGAAGGTCTTACTCGACATGACTGTTGTCCATTGGAGCTTCATTGATCCTCATCCATGTGATGCGACAGCGTCATCATACCCTCTCATCAATATGGGGCCACCAAGAACTTCAACCGTGGTCACCACAGCAGCTCGAGGACGAGCTGACTCGCTGCGAGGGGTGTAATGTTATGGACCAAGCCACGGGGCACCATAGCAGGTGCGCGAACAACACCGTGGGTACTGTAGTAGTGAGTGAGCAGGCTGTAGGTACTGTAGCGACTCGTGAAAAGTACTACCCACAATTATTGTGAAGGGTTTGTTATTTATGAATCTATCTATTAGGTGTTTGGTATTATTTATTAGTTAGGCAAGTTATTATTAGATTGGATCAAGCAATAAACAAAGTTAGTCCCTAACCGGTTGGCTAAAGATCAGAGCCTACTTGTTTGCCAGGAAGAGTCCCGATTGAGCTTGGAGGATGATCCCTCGCCTCCCTGGCTAATCAGGCCTCAAAGCCTTGTTGCTTCGACAGAGAAGAGCCATGCCGGCGGTTAGATGGGGGCGAGTGCCCTACCCTCTGTCCTCGAACCGTACCCATCCAATGACCACAATAACTTAGACAAGCAATGTGAGACTAATCCTGCCACACAACTCCACATGGGCCGCACTACGAGCAGCCTAGAGTATTACATTTAGACCATGAGGAAAAGTACATGTTTTTTTTGTTCAGAATGAGAATGCAACTCCTTAATAATGATACAAGAAAATGCTCTTTAGTAAAAGTTTGATTCTTTCACCTTGTCGGATGGATCTTTTTTGTTTCCTCCAAAAGCAACAAGAACAATTTTGTGCTTGTGGTACAAAGGAACCATGCTGAAATCCTGCATGAGTCGTTTTCACTTATTCAACAACCAGACGAAATGTAACATCCCAAAAATGCCTAAATGCAAAAAATACGAGATTTTTATAACTTTTTGTATGCTATCTAATGTCGTTTCGCTTGTCTGTATTTTTGGGAGTTATTTGAAGTGCATTTTCTCTTTTGCCGGTACAAGTGAAGTGAAATAGAAACTCCGAATATGGAAACTCTAGAAACATAATTGGTCTACACAAATTAAACTCCAAAGCATTGCTCTTCTAAAATTTACATATAGGGTAATCCCAAAGATCAAGGGTATAGAAATTCAAAACCAAAATCCGCTAATTGATCAAAAAGTCCTAGGAGAAGTACCCAACATATACCAAACTATATCTATCATTGCATAAGAAAATTACCCAACAAAAATACCACAATATTTAGCTAACCCTAAAAATTCTATTTCAGTCCTTAACATGTTTTCCCTCTCCCTCTTACTATTCCTCTAGCTTGAGTCACACAAATCCGGTGGGCACTTGAACCCGGTTGCCATCGCACCTTGCCCCTTTTGTCACATGGTTTGGCGCTGCTCCTCTTCTTCTCCACACACACCAGAGAGCGGCCGCCCTCTCCCTCAGCATGAATCGCTACAGAAATTCGTCGCCACATCTCGACCATGCAGGGAGCCCGGTGGCTTGCCCATCGCTTAGCGTCGCCATCAAAGCCAATGCCCATACCATCCTCGGCTGCCCATGCCACTTCTCTGCCCCTACTTTCACTTCCTGCATGCGTGCCACGCCCGCGCCTATCACCTTGCCTACCCATGCCGACCGCCATCGCTCTCTCCGCCCCCTGCCTACAAAGGCCAATACCCAGCCGGCCTCACCCTTCTGTTGCCACCCACTCCTCTTCTCCCCAGCTCCCTTGGCTCCCCGCACCTCCACCTCACCCTGAGGAAGCGCCCCAGTCGCCTCAGCACCACCGCCATCACCACTCCCGCTGCTCCGGTGGCCTCCTCCATGGGGCAACCCCGTCACGGTGCATTCCAGCCCCCAATGGCTTTTATCCCTCCTCCAATTGCAAGCTCAATCGACCGGGAGCCACGCATCGCCTCCTTCATTCACCGGTTCTGGCCCGAAACCGCCACTCCCGTCACCCCTTATTCACCAGTGTGTATCTCCTCGATTCCCCTCGCTCGGAGCACCTCCTTGCCCTCCCCGTTCATTCCCGATCACCGCCTTCGGCTTTCCCTCTCCCAAGTTCCGCCACCACGATGAATCGGCCACTCCGCTAGTGGTCCACGGCACCAACCCACTCTGGCCTTCCTCAGCTTCCAACAATGGCACTGGTGAGTTTCCTAGGCCCTATGTAGCTCATGTGCGCCCCTGCTCCTTTCCCCTCCCACTTCGGCACTGCCGCACTGCTTCTCCTCCATGGCCGACCGCCACTCACCTTCCTCCGACCGCCACTCACCACCTTGGCCACACCACAGGTACTCCCTAGGGTCGGGTGGAACTCAGGGATCCATTTTAGGCAACCCCTAGCGCTGCCATGCCCTTACCCGTCGGTGGCGAACAGCACCCTCACCGCTCTGGAGCACCCCCGTTGGTCCGAAAGCGGACAAGAACTGTAGCATAGTTAAGACCAAATCTTGGTCCTCAAGTTAAACTAATCATTACTGATTAGATTTAATTAACCGCCAATCACACTGCCGTGCGGTACCATAAAGCAAAAATCTATATGCTTAAATGCTTGAGCTATGCACTTAATAACCAAATCAGTGTTTTAAGCGCCATTTAAAACTAATCATTGGTCAAATCTTGGTTTAATGGCTGCTAAATCCAAGCAGATAGAAGCCCTAGGTTTCGCGTGGTATCGCTGCCATGCGGGCCCGAATCATCTAATGCACAGCTGTAACATCCCAAACAATGGTTTGTATTTAAAATGTATAAAAATGAGGAGAATTTAAAACTTTTGATGCATCATGATATCATTTGAATTTTCTGTAGATTTTCCCCAAGGGTTTCCTATTTTCAAAGACCAATGTTTCAATCAATGGAAGCATAGTCCTTGAAAATTTCTTAAGCAAATCTTATGATTCATCCTCTGGAAATATTTTTCCTAGGTTCTAGATCATTCCATTGACTCCTCTAAAAAATTTCATAATTTTTAGAAATTATTTACTATTTTTCAGAGTCCATTCAAACCAATTAGATCCTTAGTCAAACCCTAGGGTAGAACCTTGAGAAATTTCTAGAGAAACATGCATTGCATAAAAACCTCTGAAAATTTTATAAAAAGGTTAATCTTGGAGTTAGTAACCTCCAGTAAAAATTTCAGAATTTTTGGAGTTACGCAACTCTATCTAAAAATTCCTCTAAGCTCAGCCTGTTTTTCAAATCTAATCCTTGCTAATGTTCCTCGGGCCGGACCCAAGCCTTTTTGGCCGAACCCAACTGCGTTCACGTTTGGACTTGGTCCCAGCTAATGCGCGCGAGCCGTTGGATTTCAATCGGATCATCCAGATTGGTTGGGAACGTTCGGACTGTCCGAACGCCCATTTCAATTAGGACCGTCCATTTCAATCAGACTGTCCGCATCGCTTTGAACGTTCGGACCGTCCGAACGAGCGCGCAATCTCGACCGTCCATTTCAGATCGGACCGTCGAAATTCTCTAACTCAATCTTTTGATTCAAACCGAACCGAGCCATGTTTGTTTTGGTTTCGCTGACCAGTGGGCCCCGCTGTGCAGTCCTTCTTCTCCACGCGGCCTCCGCATGCTTGCCAGCGCCATGGGAGAGCATCATGGATGAGCTCTGCTCGTGTGTCATCTTCAACGGCTCCGCCCCTGGTTTGCGATGCTTGCTAGTGGTTTGACCCATGGTTTCGCACCTGCCCATGCTCCTATCACCTCACCATCGTGTCACTGTCGCTCGTGGTGGAGCCATGGACCAAGTTCACCGTAGGAGCTCCATTCTTGTGATTCTTCGCCCCAGAGCTTATAAACTCTCCTCAATGGCTTCACTGCTTTCTTTTTGACACCACCGAACCATCCACACCTCCAATTTCATCTTCCACCAAAAGAAATTGCTTTGAGCTCAAGCTCTCAATTCGACCGCAAGCACTCAACGTCGTTCCGTGTCATGCAGGGTTCATTTCCATTTCTGTTCGCGTCATTTTGCGTCCCTCATCACCATCATCATTTCCCCTAATCCAATTTTGATTTGCATTCTTAGGAATCATCAAATTTTGGATTTAAACTTCTTCGGTCGGAATTTGTCCCCTTCGTCCCCAACTTCGGTAAGGTGCTCCATTCTTCAATTACTTGCTCTTGTACCATCTCTAAGCCTTACTGAAGCTTCCCGTATCACTTGGGCCCTTCCTTTTTGCTCAGGCCACCGTCTCCTCGTTGTCTTCCTCAGCGCCGGTACTGGACTTCGCCATCGGCACGACTCTGACTAGCTTATCCTCCCTTAACCTCTCCGGTATGCTCCTAGCTTTTCCCTGATGCTAAGGCGTGCATTAGATGGCTTAAAGAATAGCCGAATCAACGTTGCCATTTTTACCGTACCTTCACCTCCGCTCCACCTCGTCGCGCCGCTGCTTCCGTCCACCTCCGGCGAAGCTCTGGCCATGATTGGGTGCGCAATAGTATTAGGAACCCATTTTAGCCCCTAGCTCACGCCGCCGTAGCCTCCTTCACCGGCGATTAGCCGGAGAAGATCACGGTCGGGAGCGCCCCTGTGTTGTCGTTTTTGGACACGCATTGTAGCACAATCATTAGCCATTAATCGCTGTCCTAAACCCACTTTTCTATGTTAATCCAGTAGTATTGGGTTAATGTATCTCTTACATGTGGGCCCTTGTACAGAAAACAAGAAGTTTAAAACTTTGATGAAAGCTTGAGTCTTTGACATGTAGGACCCACCTGTCAGTTCCCTTCGCTTAAGCTAGAGTCTGAACTTGTATTTTGTTTGGACCGTCCGATTTCGTTTCAACGGCCCAGATTGTTTCGAACGTTCGGACCGTCCGAACATCTCTTCATTTTGGACCGTCTAATTTCAAATCAACCGCCTGGATCAATTGGGCCGTTCGGACTGTCCAAACGTCCCTCTCATTTGTACCATCTGATTAGATCTCAATGGTCCAAACGTTTTCAGCTCAGGGGTTATAAGGAAAATCCATATATCAGTTATTTATGTACTGTAAATTACTTTCAACTTCAAAATAGCATTAGTATTTCATTTTAACTCCTTTTTGATGATTCAAATTTTGTTGGATTGCATTTTTAGTGTATTTTATTTTGCTTTAGTTTTTGAGGCTTGTTATAGTTCCAGTTTTAATCGTTAGTAGGATTACTTTTGGTTTAGCATTATTTCTTGTACTAAAAATTGTTTTAACTTCAAAACTGCATAAGTCTTTCTCTGTAACTCCAATTTGGACAAACACAAGCTTGTTGGTCTCCTCTGTTACTGTACTTTATTGTAGAATAGGTTTTGAGTATGTTACTGTCTCTGGAAATATTATTTTACATATGGTTTGTGCACCACTTTCTTGACTTCAAAAAATCATAAGAAATTCATTTTAGCTACAAATGAGGTGAATCAAATTCCATTGTTCATCTCATGTGGTGCTCTGTCCATCATAAAATTTTCTTGTACACCACCTCTCTGGAAAATTTCGCCAAAAATTTAATTTCGGATGAACAGTACTCGAGAGGGATTTTTTTTGCATTTCTTTTGAAAGCTGATTTTGTTTTGGCTATAATTTTTGGATGCATCATCCAAATCATTTGATTTTTATTGATAAATTCATTTAAAATCATGCTTTACCTTTTGTGAAATTTTCATGATTTTTGGATGACTTTGAATTTTTGAGCATTTTCGGTGTTAATCGTTCTTATTGTTCTTTTCGTTCTTTCAATAGGTTCCGACGAAGTTGTTGATTACGAGAGTGATCCTCTACAGCAAGGAAGTTATCTCCAGCAAGGCAAACAATTTTCCTTTGATGCACGTTGATCCAATTATTTGCGCATGTTAATATTTCAAATGTTTCAACTATATGTATGCATGCTATGTTGTCAAGTTATTTCTCAGTCTTGATAGTTTATGTTGTCAAGTTATTTCTCAATCGTGATAGTTTACTTAATTAGTTAAATGAACTGTAGGTAAACATCCATCCTTTACTACTGAGCCTAGGATTTATCTCCGTTGTGACTTAGAGCTCGATGGATGGGCTCTAGTCACTTTATATTGTAGTATACGAGTTGTGTCGCTTAGTAATGCTTAGAACGATAGAATGGGAATCATCGCTTCAGTGATGGTTATTATATCATCACTTTAAATTACTTGGGTCAGGATACCCATGTATGTATTGTATTTGAGAAACCAAAACTGAAAATAAAATATTTTCGACTTGGGCATATGGTTGATGGTGTGGTTATCAGGTGTGTGGTTGTATGCCTAAGTCAACAAGGACCGAACAACTTGGACACTGACCCAAGCACTTTTGCGTGCTAACCACATGAGAGGGATATGGGACCTCTCTTGACTTAGTACTTTGGCGTGTGTTGGCTCCGAGTTGTAGGTGGTGGCTATGTGTTGTGTGAAAAAGGAAATGATCTATGTGTGTTGGGTGTGACGGGATGGGTTCTGGGTTTAAGTCCCCTACCCAGAGGAGCATCGGTAAGTTATCTCTCTGCTGATGACTCCGACACAATGTATGGTTTCTATCATACGGGCAACTCGTATTTAATACACAATATTAGAAAACGTCTCATAAGACTTAGCCTTGCCGGCATACCTAAGGAAGTGTGCTCTATTGCATGGCAAAAAGGCGGTCTGGCGTGTGGGAACTTTGGCGCACCCTTGCAGGGTATAAACTATTCAAATAGCCTCGTCCTAGGTTATGGACACGCTTGGTTAGGTCTCTACAAGAGTTAGACTCAACATTTTCGTTAAAATTTGAAATTGGGTGGTACAAATGGGTAATTTGTGCTATGTTATGGTGGCTGTTGGGAAGTCACCTCTAGGATGTTAATTATGTTTATAAATGTTGTCTCACTGTTATTTAATAAAATAAAAATAGATTTGTCAAACTGCCTTCAATCTATTATCTATTGCAAATGAAAAATTGCTTTATGCGTTGAAATGAACCCTATGACTCCTCCTTTGACTTAGCTTGCATGTAGCTATGTATAGGTTTGTTTTGCGTAAGTCTTGCGAGTACATTTTTGTACTCAAGTGCATTGCTTAATTGTTGCAGAGGAGGTTGACCCCCAAGGGGTTAACTATTGTGAGACCGACTTCGTGCAGGACGACTAGCTTGGCGGCCCAGTCGGTTGTCTTGTGGGTAAGGGAAAACCGGTTGGCTTTTGTTTATCGCCATCTTATGGCTTTTGTTTCCACTGCTACTTTGTTATTTACCTTGTCCTTTGGCCGGTCGGCCCCTTTTGTAATAACTTTATTATGTATGTCTTTGTGATGTAACTTTTAAGACTCGGTATTATAATGACTTGTGTATGGAGTTGATGCGTAATTTTTGTACGGGGTATGTGTACCGCAATTCTGGGAAGTACATGTACGCCGAGGCGTGGGATATTTGGTTTGTAATGCTAGGACCAATTGGATGGTTAAGTATTACAAGCTAAATCGCCCGGGTCCCCACAACAGCACCCTGGACCGGTGGACCGAGCCATAGATTGAGGTCCATGTATTGTTTTGAAGACTAGTCACTGTCAGTAGATCCCATTTGTCAGAAAGTGGTTTTTCTTTATAAAAATAAATAGAAAGGAAAATACATGGGGCCTACCTATCTGTCACTACAATATTTCGGCTGAAAAATAAAATTGGATAGAAAAGGAAAAACAGTGCGGGTCCCACTGTCAGTGGAGGGTACTCTCTCTTCCTTTTTCTTTTTCCAGGATTTAAATTAGGGTTCCAACTTTAGAAGGCTGATTGTCGGGACCCTGGATATACAACTCTGAGACCCTCTGTGTACTCTAAACTAGTCCCAGATTAGTAGCTAGCTCACACAGTTGCAACATTGATGTAATCATATCCAAACAAAAAAACAACGGATGAAGCAGGCAAATTAATACTTAGTAGCAAAAGGACCTTATGGTCAAGTCTTACAAAGTTTGCCACGCAGGGTTTAACAACGAAAGATAACTTGCAGCGGTGAACAAAACATCTCGTGGTGGCCATCCGATATGCCCACGGACAATCGAGTAGAGGACGCGACCTAGTTCGCGAAGTCTTCGTAGTGGTCTTCCTTGTAGAACTCGGTGGTCTCTGGTTCTTCCTCGGTGACTGATCAACAAATGGCATATATCCATGAGTACATAAAGTACTTAGCAAGTCATAGGGAAATGTATGCAAATAGTATTCATGCAAGGCTTGACAAGGATAGCTTTATGCTATTTTGCAGAAAGCAATATTGACAGTAAATACAGTAAGTAGATTGTAAAGCATAATTTAAAAGATTAATACATAATTAATCAAGTTTCTTTAAAACAACTAGTGAACACCCCGTTCACTTTTCAACCAACAAGTAGTGAACAACCTATTCAGTTCTCAACCAATCCAACCAAACCATTCCAATATTTTTGATAAGAGATATTCGAATCTACCCCTCATCATGTGAAATCACTAGGCATTGTACATAACCGGGGACACGGCTATTCGAATAGCTTTACACTCTGCAGAGGTTGTACAACTTGACCCACAAGAGATAACCATCTTATAATGTCAGACATTTCATGCTTCCGAAGGCGTGTGACTAAGTGCGTATCACAAGACTTTTAAAAAGCTCTGTTTTGACTCAGTTCTGCTTGCTAAGGATTCGCCTACCCGGCCCTCTCTTGCGCCACTTATCAACCCAAACAGAACTGACTCAAAGCATTGCTAATTAGTTGGCCCAGTCCACTCCATAAATGGACTTGTGGTTGTAAGGTAGGGCCCAGATCAATGGCGCACAAAATTAAGTCCTTAGAGACTACTCAGGTGAAACATCCTCATCCCAAATGTGCTTCCTGCACCCCCTTTATTGCACGATCATTCACCTGAGTGTAAATCATTTTGGGTTCAACCCGGCCAAATGGCAACCCTTGCCATGGCACAACCATTTTTATCAATAGTGGCTCTACCACAATTCCATAATTCATTAAGTCATGTTCATTCATTCTTTGAGTAAGTGATCAAGAATCCATCGTGACTAAGCATGGCTAAGCATAAACGATACCCAAGTTGGTAGTACAATAATGTCCAACTAATAGTTAACCATTCTATGGTGTCCAAGGATTTATGTCATCCAAGGGTACATGTCATTCTCAATTTATCAAGGAGGCATAATGGCAATTAGGTAATTAACTATTCCCAAAACCATTTTTATACAAGTAGCCATGCATGTTTATATCAAAAAATATAGTTTTATAAATTGGGTACAACATGTTCAAAGGTCTATGATTTGCCTTCGTTGAAGAGTTGAGACGCTTCGGTCATCGGGTATTCGGGTCCACGAATTCTTCCGAAACACCGGAATCTATACGTGTAAACAAAGGCAAATAAATAAAAAAAATAAAAATAAAATCCAAATAATTATAAAATTAGCACCAGTAGAAATATAATGAATTTAGATGAATTTAAAATTTTGAATCACTCAAATCGGAGTTCGAATGAATAAGATATGGCCTTCGGAAGTTGGAAAAACACATGAAATGATAAAACCGCGATTTTCCAGATTTTTTGGGAATTATTTTTGCAAAGAAAATCCAATTAATTGCCACGCGGGCGCCACTGGACTCCCACGTAGGCAACCGTGCCGACGTGGCCATGACGAATCGCCACGTGGCACTGCCACATCGACACCAGCGGCGGTGAACACGGCCGGTGGCTTCTTCGGCGAGCTCGGCGAGGCGAGAAGCGGCGAGTCTGGGGTTCGAGACAAAGGTGAGTCGCTATCTGGGTGAAGGTGGCTGAAGTGGGGGCGCCGGCGAGAAAGGAGGTGGCTGCGAAGCTCCGGGTGGCGCAAAGCTTCGGGAAAGAGAGAGGAAATGGCGGAACGGAGGGCGAAGACGGGAAGGGAAGGAAGGGGAAAGAAGGAGCCGGGCGCTGTGCTTTATAGCGAGGAGGGGGAGGCGAGCAACGGGCAGGCACAAGGGAATCCGGGGTGGCGTCGATGGGAAACGGGGAAGGGGAGCGCAAATCTGGGGTGGAGACGGGACGGGTCCGGGTGCGGGACACGGGGCGGCAACGGGACGGCGGCGTCGGTGGGAATCCGGGGCGGAGAAGCGGGACAAGACCTGGCATGAGAAGATTTGGTGAAGAGATGGGAGAACTGGCGGGATTTGCGTGCACGGTGCAGGCGTGAAGCGATGCAAACGAAGGACCAGGGGGAAGATGGTGAATAAGTCTTGTGATCACGTGGGGGGGGCCGTCGTGAGAGAAAGAGAGCGGGAGCGGGAGGCCGGCGTCTTGAACTGAGCATCTGAGCGCGGGCCGACTTCTTTGGGCTTTCGGGCGGAAGTGGAGTTGGGCTGGGGAGAAATCGGCCCAAAGCCGGAGGAAGGATTTAAAATGGGTTTTTGATTTTTCAGAAATAGAAACAAAGCAAATAGGCTTTTAGAAAATAGAATATAATGCCCAAAAATTCTAGAAAAATGCACAGAAATTTCTTGAACCATTTGGAACTTAATAAAAAATACTTTTAACTTACTTTAGCTTTTGATTTTGCAAATAAATTATTTTTAACTTCGGACAAAAAGGAAAACCCTTTTTAAAATCCAATAAAATACTTAAAATATTACTTTTGACTTTAAATACCAGAAAACTGAATTAAATCAAATTTGGATTACTTGAAGTTTGATTAATTCAGATTAAATTGCTTTTAATTTCTAAAATTTCAAGTTTAAGCTTCGGCAACTTAATAAAAATCAAATGGTTATTTTTATTTTCACAAATTTTCAAAAAGCCTAGGAAATTGGGATGTTACACTCATACTCACTCGTTTCAACTCCGATTCGAGTGATTTTTGTCTTTAAATTCGTCTAAATTCCAATCCTACTCAACCCAACCGAAAACACTCATTTTGGAGTTCATATGAATTTTCAAATGATATTTGAACTCTGTGTTGTGTGTCTGAATCCCGGGCGATAAACCTTAGACCGAGGCTAAAGTGATAAGAGCATTAAGGATACGTGACTAAGGTTAGTCAGTAGGTGTTACGAGAAGATGCTAACAAATAAAACGCAGAACCTTGAGCCCTATTATTACAGAGTTGGACACATAAAATGTCAAATGACTGGTAGGCCCTAGGCCATCGCTATAATAAGGGAAAAATGATAACAATGATAGTACATGAACGACACATTCAACCATTAGTAGAGTAGTTAGATGATAACTGGGTATCATTAACCTATAAGCCCTATGTCTAGGAGTACCCCCACATGAACTTAGGGTTGTACAACCTAATTTAGCAACACCGTGTCAAGGATTAATTTTAGTATATGTAACCCTATGGTGAGTCATATGAACTCACATAAACTTATGGTAGTTCATTAGTAAATAGCAGATGGGCCCTATAGCCAAATCTAAATTATAAAAGACCCAAAATGAATAGTGGATCATACCAAGTGTTTAAGCCAACAGCTTTAGTTAAAGGATAAACCTATGATAATTACCAGGCGGCCCTAAAGATTAGTAGTAGCTATGATACAACCTCCTACTAGTTAATCCAAATGCGATAAAATAAATCCTTGAACAAGCAGTAGATAGATGAAAATACATAAGACCGTATGTAACAGTAACCTACTTAATTAAAAGTAGTCATTAGCAGATGACATAGCTAAAGAATCAACCTAATGTAATAGGATCACCTTAGTGTATACCGAACCACGCAAGTACTGAAACTAGCTAAAGTTCACCGCAGTGATAAACCTAAATTCGTAGTCACCCCTAATTCCATGTTAGGCTAATATCTAGCCAATACTTGGAAATTCCAGCTAAGGCTCATGGAATTTCCTTGATAAATATAAATCAATAAGATAAACTATTAAATGAGATAGGTCCCATGTGGCAGTGAGACTTATGTCTACACAGAGTGAACCCCGCATTTATATAGAGGTCTCACCTAGCTCACATGGAACTTCCGCGGTAAATAGGAAGTAATAACTAAAATAATCATGAGAACACATAAGAGGATTGATTTTGACTGTATGATCATCGTAGATGTATACATAGAATACCTAGAGAGAGTACTTGTGAGTACTAGGTGGCCTGTTAAGGAAAACAACATCACTTAGGCTCTAGGTATCGTTCGTCGTCATCCGTTCTTAGTAGCAGAACCCTTCATGATCCGAAAAAAAATCAGAGAGTTATACCTAACCAGGTAATCTCTCCCAAATCGGTAACCCGTGAGGAATGTTCCTGCGAACATTCTCTCTCTGCTAGATTTATCTACTTTGGTCTGAAGTATTTCCTTCATTCCAATTATCAACGGATATAATTTGTCTGTGTTATTTCCTTCATCAACTCCTATGAATATACTTTGTCTGTAGTATTTCCTTCATCAACTCCTTTGGATATACTTTTGTCTGTTGTATTTTCTCCATCAACTTCCTCGGTTATACTTCGTCTAAAGTATTTCCTTCATCAACTCCAGATGAGTGTGATTTGGTCTCATCTGAAGTAATCCATCTTTCAAGGTATCATTAGATGCATTTACTTTAATTCGAAGTATTTCTTTCTGTTTGTATGTATTTGGACTTATTGGATTTCATTTGGATGTTTTTAGTCACTCTTGGATTTAAACGTATTCTATGTAGATAGAATCTGAAGCTATGATGGGACAGTGGTCCGAGACAAAACAAGAACAAGACCAGAATTATCATGATATTGGGTTTTATCAGAATATGGAGCAAGGCTATTATCAACATATTGAGCCTTATTAGAATATTGAGCAAGGCAAGTCAATACTTTGATCATATTGCACCTACTTTTTGCAATTATATTGTTTTAAATTATGAAATTGCATTACTATGTTTTATACAAATATATTGGTCTAGCTCATAGTTAATGCCTTAACAATAATTGTGTATAAACTTTCAATCCTTGAACTTGGACATTATCCTTGACACCATAGAATTAATGGTTAACATACTAGTTAATAAGTCTGTATCTAAGTGTCATGCTTAGCCTTGCTTAGATACAATGTCATTCGGGCATTAAGTTGCATGACATCAATCAACGCTTTGAAAATGAAATTGGGCAGTCGAGGCTGGGAGCCTGGCTGGTATGTTGGATTAAAGGTTATTTTGAAAACAAAAGAAAAACCTGAAAAACAGATTTCGACTTGGGCGGCTAGAAAGAGTGGCTGGTGCTAGGTGCACGAGAGAGAGAGTTGGTATGTGAATGTACTGTCCAAATCAATTAAGGACCGAATCTGGTAATGATCTCTCATGTAAAATAGTGCAACCACAAGTCTGTAACATCTAAGACCTGGCTAACTAATTTGTCCGCCTCCTCGCAATTTCACCATCGGTGGATGTGTGGAGTGTACAAAGGGCAAGGGAGTCACCGATCTGCATGGCGCCAATGGGAGACCTCCTGGGGGCACGGCCTAAGGAGGTGATACCTAGCGGCATGAAAGTGCGATAAGGTGGGACACTGTAATGGCCTTGTGATAATCAACATTAGCCACACACCTACGGAAGTGTGTCGGGGCAGTATAAGTTGATTTATCTCTTGTGGGTAAAGTGTACAAACTCTGCAGAGTAAGAAAACTATCTAGATAGCCGTGTTGACGGTCATGAGCGGTACTGAGAACTTGCTTGATATAGCTTTCCTTTTCATAAAACCATTGGTGTGTGTGTGGAGTGAAAAGGGTGGGTTTGAGCCCAGCAATTGGAAATGTTGAGGTTGGAATCCAGAGAGTTGAGAAAGCCTGGTCAGGGACCAGTGGTAAATATGGGATAGCCTGAGCATTGAGTAGACGTACTCACTCAGTGGTATAGGAGACGGAATCTCCACTAGTACTTTAGAAACAAAAAAACTCAGTTTATAAAATCTGTATTGGTTGAAAATGCTAAGTCTCAGGATTTGCTATTACTTAATCTATTTCAATAAATTGCTTTGTGCAAAATAAAAGAACCATGAGCCTTCCCTTTGATTAGCCTTGCATCTATAATAATTGCATTGTGTATTGGCTCGTGAGTACGATTGTGTACTCATGCTCGCTATTTATATTCTTTTAGTTACTAAGCATAAAAGAAGGCTTCAGGGACAATTATGAGCATTGGACAAGACTGAAGATCAAGAAGGCCAAGAACTAGGTCACGAGCTTACAGTCGATTGCCGGTGGGCATATCGTGAGGGTTCCACGCGTTATACTTTGAATCTGCTTCTGCTGCTGTTCTCTGAAAAGTATTTGGCCTGCCTGACCATTCTGCAAGTCAAAAGCCGTAAGGTATATTTACGCTTTGTTTAATATTATGCAATAGCTTTACATTTTCGTGATATGTGTTTGAACCAACAATGTAACTGTGTGTACCAGCTATTGATCCAGGGAATGACACAAATATACACAGTAGGTCCCAAGTTCCAAATTTGGGGTCTGGCACAAAATGAGAGAACATGGGGGCTAGTGGGATTATCACACAATAGAACTACACTTTGGACATGAAAAAATGCTAGAAGTTTTGCTTTTAAAGATAATGTTTCTAGTTTCTATTGTTATGAGCAAGAACACAAACATGGATATGAATATTCATTTCCGTACTTCAATATTGGTTCCACTTAAAGCAACTGGTGTTGCATTTATTTCCACAACAAGAGAGGCAAGAATCAAATGACTTACTTTCTTTGTAGTAATCGAGGAGCTAGGGGGCACTACACAAACATACCACTTAGATTCTAGAACATCAAATACCCAGGTTTCTACATGTCACGAGAATTTGATTTCTAGTTAGAAGTAGTCCGAGAACGTGGCAAGACATTCTTGTAAGAATACATGTATTTTGTGCATACAAATCGAAATCAACCTACTCATCTTCCAAATGCTATACCCATAAGTTGAGAGCTTGAAACATACGTTTTTTCTTGCTTCCACCACCAGCAATGTACCACTTAGTTCCACATAGAGCTCTGCTGCAACCAACTCTAGGTGATGGGTGAGGACCATGGGTTTTCACTCTTGACCATACCATCTGACAAGAAGATAGACGTTTAAGTAACCTTTTACATGCAAAACCTATTGAGGGATATTGGTTGAGGTAATCAAGGAACCTCATGGAACTTACTGTCTCAAAATCTAAAGAATATAGATCATTAAAGGTCTTGGATTTTGAGTGGCCTCCAAAAATTAAAAGGATCCTATCATCGTACAGTGCAGCAATCAGCCACACATACATCAGCCAAAAGTGGGAGAACCCTTGCTGGTCTCCCGGTAGGGGAGCCACTCAGAAGCTAGAAGGCGCCCACCCAGATGTGGAGTTTCGTAAAGCAGACGGATCGAGGGAAGCGGGGAAGGCAACGTCGGCAGCACATTAAGGTGAGGTTCGAACTCGCGCACTAGTAGCAGTCCTTGGGACCTCTCGTAGCACAGTAGGCCAGCTCGAGGAGGGTGGGTGTGGTAATGGTGAAATCCCTAACTTGCCCTCAGATCTGGTTGGGTCTGATAAGCAGTCTTCGGATGCTTTCCAACACCTTGACTCCCTCTTGTGGCACCTCTGGCATTGGGAGCCATGCGCTAGGACTAGCTACGGTGGAGGTTGGTGTGAACTCCCTTAGAGAGGCGAGGAACTGAGATCGAGTCCAGCTAGTTTCTGGCATCAGTGGCCGAGGATTGGTTACGAGGGTGGAGAGAAGGCTTGGGCTGGTTCTAGCAAGGGCAACGTAAGATCTTTTCTAGAGGTGTGTGAAGCTTCAAGCCCAAATCCGGTCATGGAGGGTTAGGGTGACCAAGGAGGGCGATTTGGGGAGCGCTTCCATGGAGTAGGGTGTGGGGGAGAGCAGACCCATCGCCTTGAGATGGGGCGTAGCTCCAATGCCATGCACTTACCTCCGACGCAGGCGTTGGCTCAAAATCAACAGAGATCAAATCAAGAAGCTTAGCGGCAGCAGCAAGTCCAACATGGAGATTAGGTGGGAGGTTTCCATTCAGCTCAGATGCAGCAAAACCCAAGTCATGCCCCTATTTCGTTCTGCTCTAATCACTCAAATCAGTAGCAGATGCAGAGACATTTGTCAAAGGGGGGCTTGCAGGAGCAGCAGAAGTTCCACCAAAATCAAAAATAGTTTCAACCTCAGATTCAACACCAACTTCAAGGGAACTGGTAGGACAACACTCAGATGCTCAAGAAGAACCAACCTTCTTAGTCCCAGGAGAATGTCCAGAGGCATGGACATTTCAGGCGATAGGGTTAGCCAAGGGCTTCGACTTGACAAATACAGGTCAAACCAATCTCCATCCCAGCTGGGCTTTGATGGTGCACATCAGGAGCTTTCGGCTGCAACTTTGGAGGTAAGTGCTGATCCTGAGCTGGCAGTGGGGGATTTGCCCAAGATCATTTGCTACAAATGTGGGGAGAAGGGGCATGGGGTTAAGGAGTGTCTAAACAAAGTTCTATGTGTTGTTTGCGGCAAAGACTCCCACCTTTCATCTAAATGTGCTTGGTTGAGGCAGGCTAAGCTAGTAGCTAGGTTTGTGGGGGTACGCAGCTTCAGGTCTGGGATGTTTTGTGATTGATCATGCTAGAGAAGCTATCATGAAGGATAGAAATAACTCTATGGCCTTGGTCATGGTGGTGTCTGGGAACCTTAATGCTCAGCAACTAGCTCATGATTTCGAGTTAACCTTTCCTTGGAAGTGGGAATGGAATGCCTGGGAGAACAGCCCTGGAACCTTTTTGATGAAATTCCCTTCAATAGCTAGAATTGGTGAGGTTTCACCCTTCTCTTCTGTTCCTTTCAGAGGGTCTGGTGCTCAAGTTAGTGTTTCCAAGTGGACTCCTGAAACCATGGCTTCTGGAAAGCTACATAGTGTGTGGATTAGGATCTCTGGGATCCCTGACACTATGAAGAACTACCAAGCTCTTTGTGAAATTGAATCTTCCTTGGGAGTGGTCCAAGAGGTGGATATAGAAGTGCTAGAGACACATGATGTGGTCAGGATGAAGATAGGAGTTAAGGATCCTTTTAAGATCCCAGCAAAATCTAAAATCACAACTCCCAAGCTGCTGATCTATGACATCTTTTTCAAAGTAGAATCAGTGGCTGAGATTGGATGGTCAAAGAATGTTAGGTTGGCACATGATTCTTCTTATGGTGGTAATAAAGTTGTCATTGAAGAAGCAGAGGGGGGTCAGGACAGAGAGGCTAAGTGGCTAAAGGGGGTGGAGAACTCTGAACAAGCTCTTGGGAAGATGCAAGATTTGGGCCCAACAAGTTGTGACACTGCTATGCTCGACAAGGTAGGAACTCCTACAATTGGGAGTAAGAAGGTTGTGTTGGAAGTCAAAACTCTTTCAGTGGAGGCTGAGGGTGGATGTAACCAAGCTTTTACCAAAAAGGATCAGCAATTTATAGCAGCTCAGAAGACCAATTTTGCAGGGCATGTCAATCAGGAGAGGGGCAAAGAGGGTGACTAGGGGATTAGCTTGGTAGAGGAAGGGCAAGGGAGAATGCAGGCCTTAGACAGTGAAGAGGTGGACCTCTCTGGAACTCAAGACTCAGACCTTGGGAACTTTGCTAGGCAAGTGGGGGTGACACTAGCAGAGAGTCAAGAATTTGAGAGCCAATTTGAAGATAATGACCAATATCAAGGTGGCAGAAGCCTCTCTCAACCCAGAAGAAGCTTAAGACTCAAGGACAGTGAAGATGCAAATGTTTTTGATAAGGCCAAAGAGAGAGCTAGACTCAAGGATTTGGAAAAGGGTTCAGGTACCTTTCCTACTGTTTTTAATTCTTCCAATGAGTCCCTTTTTCAGATAGCTTCCTCTCTAGGTTTTGATTTAGGCTATTCTTTAGAGATGGTGGAGCACAACTTAGGTTTGCTCAAATCTCAAGAACAGGCTCATGTTAATCTGATGTTGGAGAGTAAAAAACATAAATCAACAAAGCTTAGCGAAACTATTATAGATCAGGATGAACCTGAATCTATAGTGTTTCCGGATCAGGGGTCTGAGAAAGATGTAGAAGAGGATGGGTTGGATGAATCCAGTTTGGCTCTATTCCAGCTGGCTTCAGTAGGCCGGAAGAAAAAGAAAGGAGGTTCTCCTGAGCTTTGTTCTGTTAAACCTGCTCTAAAATTTAGTTTCAGCCGAACTAAAGCCAAAACAAAACAATGAAAGGCCTCATATGGAATTGTAGAGATTTAGGTAGTCCTGTGAAGAGGAGGTTTCTTAGGGAAACCATCCTAGACATGAAGTTATAGTTTATTGGTATTCAGGAAACCATTAAAAGTGACTTCTCCAAAGAAGAGCTGAACTTTCTTTGTGGAGACCAAGACTTTTTCCGGATTTGGTCTCCCCCGAGAGGAAGATCAGGTGGCATTTTGGTTGGGACTGATCTGAACTTTTTCAAAGTCACCAATTCATGGGTGAGTGATCTGTTTGTTAAAGTATCCCTCTAAAAAAAAATGACAAGTTTATGTGGGACTTGGTTGTTGTCTATGGGCCTGCTCAAAATAAGGGTAAAGAATCCTTTCTGACTAACCTAGCTCAAATTCTGCATGGTTCAAACCAGCCACTGTGTTTGGCGGGTGATTTCAATATGATTAGAAATTCAAGTGAGAAGAATAAACTAGGAGGCTGCAGTAGATGGAGTTCTCTCTTTAACTCTATCATTGAAAGCGCCGGGCTGCTGGAAATAAAGCTGAGTGGTAGACGTTTCACTATGAGCAATGACCATGAAAATCCTACGTTTGAACTGTTAGATAGGGTACTGGTTAGTATCCCATGGGAACAACACCATCCTCTAATCCACATTAAAGCCTTACCTAGAGTGATATCAAATCATGCTCCTCTCCTCATTGATACAGGAGGGAAGTGTCAGCACAAGGCCGTGTTTAGGTTTGAGCTTGGCTGGTTCTTGAGGGAGGATCTTGCTATTGTGATCCAAGTAGTTTGGAAGCAACCAAATGGGAGGGTGGCCCCTTTGGATGCATGGCAAACCAAACTAAGAAAGCTCAGAAATGTTTTAAAAGGATGGAATAGAAATGTGGAAGGTCATTATAGGAAGAAAAAAGGGGAACTTCTGGGAAAGTTAGATTTGTTGGATAAACATTGTGAACAGCATGGGATGGATGCTGCTAATAGAACTTACAAGGCTAGTTTGGATTCTCAATTGGCTCAGCTTCTAAGAGAAGAGGAACTGAAATGGTTCCAAAGATCCAAAGAGAAAAACCATTTAGAGGGGGATAATAATACTAAATACTTTCATGCCAAAGCAAATGGAAGACATAGGAAAAATTCCATTTTTACTCTACACCAAGAGGAGGGAGTGATTGAGGGTCAGGAGAATCTACTTCTGTACATTACCAACTTCTATAATAACCTCTTTGGGCAGCCAGAGAACTCAAGTATTCAGCTCAATCTGCATGGCATTCCCCAGTTGAACGAGCAGGACAAGATGTCCTTAACTCAAAGTCACAACAAGGAAGAGCTGAGAGAGGCTATTTTTTCCATGGAAGAGAATAAAGCCCCTGGACCAGATGGATTTCCAGCAAAATTTTATAAGAGATTCTGGCCTTTGGTGAAGGCTGATCTCAAAGTGGTGTTTGATGACTTTTTGATTGGAAAGATGGATATTTCTAGACTCAACCATGGCATGATCTCTTTGATTCCAAAAGAGAGGAATGCAGATAGAATTCAGAACTTTAGACATATTTGTCTGTTGAATGTTAGTTATAAAATACTAACCAAAATCTTAGCAGCTAGGCTAGCTAGAGTGATAGATAATGTGATTCTCCCGGCTCAAACAGCTTTTCTTAAGGGTAGATTTATCATGGAAGGGGTGGTAACTTTGCATGAAACCTTACACGAACTCCATAGAAAGAAAAAGTTTGGGATTCTGTTCAAAGTTGACTTTGAAAAAGCTTATGATGAAGTGAATGGCCCTTCCTTTTTAGGACTCTCAATATGAAAGGTTTTCCATCTCAGTGGAATGATTGGATTTTAAAAGTAGTTACTGGTGGGAGAGTTTGTGTTAAAGTCAATAATGATCTGGGGCACTACTTTAGAACCTACAAAGGTCTCAAGCAGGGTGATCCTCTTTCACCTCTATTGTTTGATCTAGTGGGGGACATATTAGCTCTCTTAGTTAAGAGAGCGCAAGATTTGGGTATGATTAAAGGGCCGAATTCACACTTAGTTGAGGGTGGTCTAGCAATCTTGCAATATGCAGATGACACTATTTTCTTTGTCCAGGATGATATAGAGAGTGCAAAAAATTTGAAGTTTATCCTTTGTCTTTTCGAGCATGTCTCAGGTCTGAAAATTAACTTTCATAAAAGTGAAATCTTCTGCTCGGGATCAGCAGGAATGAGACAGGAAGTTTATGAGGAAATCCACACATGTAAGGTGGGGGATTTACCTCTTAAATACCTGGGCATCCCTGTTGATAGGAAGAAAGTCAAAAACTTAGATTGGAAAAGGATAGAGGATAAACTTAAGCATAAACTAAGCTGTTGGCAGGGGAAGCTTTTATCAATAGGGGGGAGGTTGGTGTTAGTGAACTCCTCTCTTATAGTTTACCTTTGTATATGATGTCCCTTTATAAGCTCCCTGTGAGGGTTAGGAAAAGAATGGACCTCTTTAGGTCCAGATTCTTATGGAAGGCAGATGAAGGTAGAAAAAATACCATTTGGTTCGTTGGCCGGTGGTATGTCTATCTAAAGACCAGGGGGATTAGGTATTCTCGATTTGAGTGACATGAACTCAGCCCTACTGGGTAAATGGTTATGGAGGTTGGAGAATAAGGATGGTCAATGGCAAAACCTGATTAGAAGAAAATACCTTAGTAAGAACACGCTGGCTCAGGTGACTCCTAAGGTGGGGGATTCCTGGTTCTGGAAAGGTGTTCTAGGGGTAAGGGATACCTTTTTGTCTTGCTGCAAGAGAAAACTAGGAGATGGTACTAGAACCAGATTTTGGGAAGATCTATGGTTTGGGGATGTGCCCTTCTCAGTAAAGTATGCAAGGCTATATACAGTATTACCATGTCCAAAAATATCTCAGTAGCAAAGGCCCTTGAGCAGGAGTGTTCAAACATCAAATTCAGAAGGTCGGTGTGCGGAGAAGGGCTTGTTCAGTGGAATAGGCTTATTGCAGACTGCAATGGTGTAATACTCAATGAGGAATGTGATTCTTTGGTGTGGATGTTGTCTCCTTCGGGGACCTTTTCGGTCAAATCCTTTTACAATTTTCTGAGGATGCAGAGTATTGTCTTCCCACCTAATTTCATTTGGGATGTTAAACTACCCCTAAGGCTCAAAATTTTCCTTTGGTTAGTGATGAAGCGAAGCATTTTAACCAAAGATAATCTTGGCCACAGGGGTTGGGTGGGTGACAAAAAATGTATGTTTTGTGGAGCGAATGATCATTTGTTTTTGCAGTGTCCTTTCGCAAGATATATTTAGAATATCATGAGTTGTACCTTTGGCCTACCTAGCCCCCCAGCTGATACTGCCCGTTTATTCTCTTTATGGGTAGGTAGTTTTGCTAGGAAGGCCAGGAAGTTCATGTTGGTTGGCGTATCAGCCATTTTGTGGAGCATATGGAAAGTACGCAATTCGGCGCGTTTTCAGAAAAAATGGCCTACAGAACCTATCTCAGTGATTCATATTATTTTCCATTGAATTGATTTTTGGTCTACTTTAGAGAAGGAGGAATGACGGGAGGTGCTCCTCAAGGGTGCTAGAGCAATTGGGAAGGTTGCTACTGAAGTTTTTGGTGATAGGAGCAGTTAGGCGCTTTGGACCAGCAAAATAGCTCCTGGTAGTGGATAGTTTTTTTTTTTTTTGCTAGGAGGCTGACTGAGCTTCTCCTGAAGCTTTGTAACTTGTAATTTGCTCTTAGTATCCAAGGTGCTTCTCCTTCTAAAAGTCCATGTATATATCCCTACTGCTCTCTGGATCTTGTAGTTTGGATTCCTTTAAATGGAAATGGGGTGCAAACCTTTTATCAAAAAAAATTTTTGTATAGTGCATCAACATGCTTGGATCTTGGAGAAATTCCAGAGCCTCTACAATTATGAGCTTAAATCAGTATAACGAGTGCATATTAAATTCAAATAAAAATTCTAAAACTCGAATGCTTCTAGATATGACTGTTGGGCACTGATAGATTATTAGCAACTACCACTAATTTACTTTCTAAAGTCTAAGTGCAAAGTAAATTGAATAAATAATTCCTCTTCCCCCACTTATTCACATGATTCTTTGGCGTTTGGAAGGACGACTTGCTTATAATTCAAAGGAAGCCATGTTAATGACTTCAGAGCGAACATGTGAAGGTCATGCCGTTTCTTTCCTTTTATGTCCTCGCCACCAAAAAGTATTAGTGTTGCACCTACTCTGATCACCGTGTGGCCGCTTCGAGCTGCCTAAAATCAGTACGACAAGACAATTATGTTAGGTCACATGAATAATTGATTTCCGTGAGTGACCAAATCTCCGGCCGTTTCTGTATTAAAAGTCCACACTACAGCAAACACAAGATGGGTAATCTATCTGGCAGAGGTCGATGGCATATAGATCCAAGGGTTTTTGAGAATCAGGTGTTATGAGCAAACCTGATAAATGATCGGAAGCAGGTTCACTTTTACCTCCGACAAGAATGACGCTATTCCCCCATGGAACCTGTCAAAAGAAGCAAGTGAGTATGAAGTTACATGTATAAATATTTTTTCCATTGCCAGGTCCATTACGAAAAATGGGAGCAAACAAAAATACTTGAGGACAAGTAGCCATCTAACTTGAAAATCAGAACTAAGAACTAGCTTGAGTAGTGAGAATCGAATTAACAATAGTGAGCTACAAGAAGTATACCAGACAATGACCTTTGCAGGCTGGCAACTTCAAAGAACGTCCATTTGGCGATGGAGGAACTTTAGGAGCTACAGAATCCCATGTAAGCTTCTCTAAATTCAGTATCTGATGGATATAGAAGATAAAATCATAATGTTAGTTGATGATTAACATGATACTGCCTCGTGCAGAGTTCCTAACACACAAAACCCCCAATTACCTTTGTATCATCCAACAAGTGATGACCAGAATCACCACCAAACACTACCATCTTGCTCCCTACAATGGCTGCTGCGTGCTGTTTAATCAAAATGGAAGGGAAGTCAATTGGATATATGGACATTCTTATGAGGGCTGTGAACACAACCCTATTTAGACTTAAGAGTTTAGATGGTTACTTACAGCGAAATGAGGAGCTGGTTTGTCGCCCTGCGTAGACACTACTGCCCAATTTTCTGAGCTATCCAATGCATGACCATCGAGATAAAATGTATCAGATGAGCAGCGGTAAGCAAGGTCATCTGCACGGCCGCTCACTGATGTTGTAATCGGGTCATCCCCCTGAAACAAACTAAAGTGCTAACAATCGAAATGCACCAAAAATACAACAAAACTAAGACTAGATATTAAGCACTTTTGTCACGAAGGCTAACATTGGGCAGGCTGGGGTGCCTCGTAGGCCTCGCAGGGCTCCTAGAGCCGTGCAATGAATCACTTTGGTGACCCTTCAACCTGCAGAAATGATGAAATCTTACTCTCTTTTTTTTCTATGAGGGAAATCATGTCTAATTATTCTAGGAAAAAAATACAATCATGGCAAATAAGAGAGCAAGCAAAACGAATGACAAATAGGACTAACTAAAGCAAGAATATTCAGCACCCAAATGTAACTAGGAAATTTAATCGAAGGAGCAACCTACTAAATAATGTGTAGGCTAAATGGGCTTCATAAACCTAAACGGATCCACAAGTTTAGATTACATTTCTCCAGTTTTTATCAACAAACATTACTTGCCTGAACATAGTAATAGTACCAGAAATCGTCCACAACCACATGTAAATCCATTAAAGCAACCAAAATGAGCAACTGTTAATGAATCAAATTTGGTGAAGGGGCTAAATTAATTGCCAAAATAAAAACTGTACTGATATTTAAATCAGAAAGCACACAAGAAACCGAATCTGTCATGAATAAGCTTGGACTATCAGTACTTTTCCATGATCCCATCATAGCAAGTACTAAGAAAAAAAGGTACTATGGAACAAGGGTACTAAATTGATGAAATCTGCAGTACAATTTCCACCTTCCAAGCTTCATCCGGCGCCGCAAAAAACCAAACATATTCAACATTGCGCTTAATTTCTCTCCAATTCTTCTTAATACCCAACCACCGGACTGCACAGTATTCTCTCACCTACAAACAGGTCAATGCAAAAAATTAGAAAAAAACAGAAGTAAATTGGGTTAGTGGAGTAGTGGGCTTGCATACACCAAATCACGGCGGAAAACAAGGGAAGAAGACCAAGAGAAAAATCCGAGCATTTTTTTTTCCATTGGGGGAAAATGATTCCTTTAGGATTTGGAGCAAGAAAAATAAAGCATGCTGGACATATTCATAGTTTGTGGTCATATTCATAGACGGCATCTTGATCTACTCGAAGACCAATGAAAAGCATGCTGGACATCTGCTTTTGGTCCTAGAAAAGATTCAAGAGCACCAATTTTATGCCAAGTACAACAAATGTGAATTTTGGCTTCAAGAGATCAATTTCCTCGGACACATTGTATCTGCTGAAGGAGTAGCAGTCGATCCATCCAAAGTAAAAGCTATTTTGAAATGGAAGTAGCCTACCTTTGTCACTAAAGTGCGTAGTTTTCTCAGTTTGGCCGGATACTACAGATGCTTCATTGAAGGATTCTCAAAAATCTCCAAACTGATGACCCATCTACTTAAGAAGGAAAAAAAAGTATGAATGGACAGAAGCCTGTGAAAAGAGTTTCCAAGAATTGAATAAGAGGTTAACCTCTGCACCAGTATTGACCTTGCTAGACATACACAGGGGCTTTTAAGTCTATTACGATGCTTCGCACCAAGGTCTTGGCTACGTACTCATGCAAGGAGGAAAAGCTGTAGCTTATGCATCTAGATAACTCCGTCCTCACGAGGACAACTACCCAACTCATGATATGGAGTTAGCATCAGTAGTGCATGCCCTAAAGATTTGGTGGCATTACTTGATTGGGAATCATTGTGACATATACACAGACCACAAAAGCTTCAAGTATATCTTCACCCAGTCAAATCTCGACCTCCGACAACGAAGTTGGTTAGAGTTGATTAAGGATTACAATTTGGATGTCCATTACCATCCTGGAAAGGCTAATGTAGTCGTAGATGCATTTAGCCGTAAGTCCTAATGCAATAATGTCATGATTTAGGAGCACCAACCTAAGCTATACAAGGAGTTCACAGCACTCAATCGTGAGTTAGTAGAACAAGGTTCCCTAGCCGTGGTGAAAGTACATCCAATTCTAGAAGAGCAGATCAAGACCACTCAAGAAGGACACCCTGGAGTCCAGAGATTCAAGCATCTCATGGCTAAAGGGAAAGCCCCTAAGATGATCGAAGATCAGCAAGGAGTCCTGTGGTATGAGAAACGTCTCTTTGTTCCCCCACGAGAAGGAATTCAAGGACTTGATACTGAAGGAAGCACATAGCTCAGCTTATACCCTGCATCCAGGCAGCACCAAAAAATATCAAGACAAAGATTCTTTATTGGTGGCCGCGAAGGAAGAAAGACATTGCCGAGTTTGTAGCTTGCTGCGATGTGTGTCAACGAATTAAAGCCGTACATTAGAGACCTACAGGATTACTTCGACCACTGCAGATCCCTCAGTGGAAGTGGGAAGAAATTAGAATGAACTTCATTATTAGTTTGCCTCGAACTAAGTCCGGATGTGATTGATTCGATATGGGTCGTAGTCGATAGATTGACCAAAGTTGCCCATTTCATCCAATAAAGACAACTTTCAAGGGAGACAAATTGGTCGAGTTATATATGGCTCGTATTGTGTGTTTACATAGAGTACCCAAGAGGATAGTCTCGAATCAAGGTTCTCAGTTCACCTCATATTTTTGGGCTGGTCTGCATGACGCACTTGGAACCCACCTGGACTTCAGCACCGCGTATCATCCTCATACCAATGGTCAGACAGAGAGAACAAATCAAATTTTAGAAGACATGCTTCAAATTTACCGTAGACTGGGAGAAGTGTCTACCGTACACCGAGTTTGCATACAACAACAGTTTTGAATTAGGTCTGGAAATGTCCCCGTTTGAAGCACTCTATGAAAGAAAATGCAGAACTCCTCTGCATTGGTTAGAATCAGGAAAGGGGTATATCTTCGTACTAGCTACCCTCAAGCAAGCCGAAGAGAAAGTTCGACTAATTAGAGATCGACTCCAATCAGCCCAGTCCCGACAAAAGAGTTATGCCGACAACCGTCGTAGGGAATTAACGTTTGAAGTCGGAGATAATGTGTATCTCAAATTATCACCACTTCGTGGTACTCGAAGATTCAAAGTAAAAGGCAAGCTTGCACCAAGATATATCGGCCTGTTCCTGATCACCGCCAAGCGTGGAGAAGTAGCCTACCAATTCAAGTTGCTGGAAGATTTGTCAGACATCCACAACGTGTTCCACGTCAATCAGCTCAAGAAGTGTCTCCGAGTACCTGAAGAGCATACTCTAGTCGAAGCCATCGCATTACAGGAGGATCTGACTTATCTAGAGCATCTGATCAAGATTCTTCAAGTCGTGGAGAAACAGACCAGACGCCAAACCATCCGTCTCTGCAAAGTTCAGTGGAGCAACCACTCGGCAAGAGAAGCCACCTGGGAGCACGAAGACCAGCTGAAGTTGGAGTTCTCGTCCCTATTCTCGGAGCAGCTTGAATCTCAGGGTTGAGATTCCGTTTAAGGTGGGTAGGTTTGTAACATCCCATTTTCGGATGTTGAATGGTATATTTCCGTTTGTCTTCTTGGTTTTCAAAACCTAATTCAAATTATTGTGTATTTGCAAAATTCTCTAGTTTCTGCCTCATTTCAAAAGTCGAATTTCACTTTTTAGCTTGAATCTTGGTTTCAGTCCAACCCCCCTGGGCTCGACCATTTCTTCTCCTGGGCTCAACGTTGAGCCACACTGGCGTGCTCGTGACTACTCTGCCGCACCCCCGTGCGCTCACCTGCTCACCAGCGCTTTGTCGCATCCCGCACCTGTTCCCTTGCCTACTTTGCCTACTCTGTCCTGTCGCTCACCTACCTCCTGCCTCGAGACCACGCGCCTCCAAGTCTCAGCGACTCTCTCCTCCTCTCCTCCAGGCTATAAAAGAGACCGAGCAGCCCCCTTCATCTCCTTCCCCTACCTAACTCTCCCTATCTCACTCTTGTTGCTATGGTTTGCTTGAAGCTCCGAGTTCAAGCCACCGTGAACCTCCTCTTGGTCCTCGCCGCACCAGTGCAGCCCCCTCTTCTACCAGCATCAATCTATGTCCTAGAGCTCCTTGAGGCAATCTCCTCACTCCATTTCAGTTTTGTTTCGCAGGAGCCGCCACTTTTCCTCCTCTCCTCCAGTCTCGGCTGATCCCTTCACCACCGTCCTCCTCCACTTTCGACTACGAGCTTCCTCGCCGCTGTTCACCATCCGTCGACCTCCTCCGGTCTCTCTCTCTCTTTCCTGGTGAGTTTCTCCGTGCCCTGTTCTCTCTCTGGTTCTTTTGACTGTGTCGAGCAGTCGAATCTTTCTTTGTTCTTTCGATCGCGTCGAGCAGTCGAATCCTTCTTTGTTCTTTCGAATTCTTTGTTCTTTATATCGTGTCAAGCAGTCGAATATTTCTTTGTTTTTTCGACCGCGTCGAGCAGTCAAATCCTTCTTTGTTCTTTCGACCGTGTCGAGCAGTCGAGTCTTTCTTTGTTCTTTCGACTGCGTCAAGCAGTCAAATCCTTCTTTGTTCTTTCGACTTCTTTGTTCTTTCGACCACGTCGAGTGGTCGAATCTTTCTTTGTTCTTTCGACCGCATCGAGTGGTCGAATCCTTCTTTGTTCTTTCGACCGCGTCGAGCAGTCGAATCCCTCTTTGTTCTTGCGACCACGTCGAGTAGTTATATCCTTCCGACCCGTGGTCGAAACCTCCCCTTACGACCACGCGTAGTCGGGTGAGCAGTGCTCAAAAGAAAAACTTCGAGGACTCTCTTCTGTTTTGTTATAACTCTGATTACAGTGTTATTTGTTTCTAAATTTGTATAGATTCAAGATCTTGCTTTTAGCTCTGGTCTCATTTACTTTGGAGTTCATTTATTATTTCTTTAGTATTTATTTATTCTCCTTGCTTGTTGTTCATTTTTCCGGTTCATTCGTCCGAGTAGAGTTCATGGAAGCAGGAGATCCCCAATTTGATCAAACCCAAGACTACCAAGACCCTCTTGCTTTTAACCCAAGTGAATCAATACTTTGATCATTTTGAGCCTACAATTTATGCAAAATTATATTCCTTTAAATTACTAAATTGCATGCTTTAATTCTTTAAGCAAATGTATGTTAACTCTTAAGGTAGTTAAATGTCCACTTGTTGATTAATTAATTATTATCCCATCCTTTGACAATTGAATCCATTATTTCATGTCACCCTAATAACTATGTGGTAATTTGCTAGTTATAGGTTGTACTTAAGCGACATACTAGTCTTGCTTAAGTACCGGTGCATTAAAATTTCCCAACCATCATCTCTTAAATCATAAAATGGTTTTGGGCAGTCATGGGAGGTACATGACTCACATATTTGAGATAAATTTAATTTACTCCTCAAAACCCCTAACTGCTTTTACTACATCTGGACGGATGGTATGATGGTGGGTGCGGATGTAACACGAGAATGTGTGGAATATGGTATGAACCGCCCAGATAGCATTAAGGACTTAATCTGGTGATGACCTCCCATCGTAAAACATGTGCAACCACAAGTCTGCAAAGTGCAACTTGGCTTAGTAAAGTTATCGAACCCTGAAAGTCATCTCGCTGGAGAGGATTGAGGTAGTGCAAGCGGCGAATGCGCTCCGGCTTGAATAGGACATCGTGGTAAGGTGAAGTTGCCAGCTGTGCTAGTCGTTGTGGGGAGTAGAGGCTAGCTGCGCTAGTCATGATGGTGAACATCCCGCACAACGTATGGGTGCAACCCCATATGGGTGAGATGACGGAAGGGGAGAGATAACTCGAAAGGTTACTGTGATGGTCTCTCGACCACATGACTAAGGAATCATGTGGGGCTACGAGTTGATTATCTCTTATGGGTAAAGTGTACAACCTCTGTAGAGTATAAACTGTTTAAACAGCCGCGCCTATGGTCAAAGGCGGACATGGGAACTTGCTAGAGTTAGTTCTGTTTCAAAAACTTTTGTGGGTGGGATGAAAACTGGTCGGGTGGATGTAACTTGGCATTTGATTTTTTTTCCTAGGTGGTCGTACCTAGTGTTGTTAAGTGGTGGAGGTAACCATAATCAAAATAAGCATAAGTGGAGGTAACCTCTGTTGTTATTAATATTGCACAATTATTCTCTTCAATAAAATGCATTTTTGTTAAAATGTTAAGTGATAGGATTTTACTGTTATGCCTATTTGAAAACATTGCTTTAGCAAATAAAAGAACCCGAGCTATCCTTGTCAGGCCTTACATGTATATCATTGCATCTTGTGTGTTGGCTCATGAGCACAAAAGTTGTACTCATTCTCGCTCTTCCCCTCAAACCCTTCAGATCCTGCGGATCATGGAGACTACGACTACTACGAGGACCCCGAAGTCAATGGACAAGGTAACGATGATGAGTAGTGTAGTTTCGAGTAGTCTAAGTCTCGCCCCAGTCTAGCCAGCTCGTCGGTGCTTGCGTACGACCGGCATTATCCAATGTCTTTGGTCAATACCAGCCGTGCACGAGTACTCCAGTCACTTGGCTGTGGAGAGATGTGCTCTACCACTCCTTTGCTTCCGTTGTAGTTTCCGCTGTTTTTGTGATGTAATCATTTGGCTGGTTTGGCCCTTATTGTAAACTCGACCCGACGTGGTCTATGTCACTCTGATGTTTATTATATTATAAATGATATGGTTTTCATCGTGTATGAGATGATTCAGTGATGTAGCTGTGAGTGCTATATACTGATCCAAGGAATAACACAATATTTTTACAGAGGATTTGAACTTGTGAAATCCGGCCGACATGCATGATGGCAAAATGGCATGATATGTCTACAATATATATTTTTCTTTGACAACTTACAGTATGGGTTTCGACCGATGGTTAGTGACGAAGCACAAGATTGAGACCAACTGATGTCGAATATACTTCTCGATTAGATTATGTATGTCCCTTCTTTGGCTGGCTTCTGCCAACTGGAAAGACGGTTTATTTGACAAACAATAACATTTGTGCCTTTCATATTAGAACCATCTTGTTCCTTGAAAATGCTTTTTGCCAATTGTTTTTGTTCACTAAAATGAAAATAACGCAAGGCAAAAGCAGAGGGCTATTGGGCCAACCTGGGCCTTTCAAGTTTCAACCCACTCGATCGTTTGGGCTATATTATTTTATTCTTCATTTGGGCCCGTCTACAGGATTGGGCCGACTCAAATAAGGCAATAAGAAAACAATTGTTTGAGGCCAAAGGCCAAACAAAGATATATGTTACTCTCTCACACAAAGATGCATGTATAATAGTTAAAGAAGTACCTATGTTCACTGATTTTAGGGATGCCTTCGATAAATTCAAAACGTAGGGATGCGTATATGTGATGTGTATTGAGTATGTGTGCCTGCTTTGTACTCTAAAAATGAAGGCATGCGCATGTAAGTAGGAAACTTGGGGAGACGGCTAGAGAAAGACTGGGAGAGAGATGGAAGGAACATTAATTAATGTAGCACTATCATTAAATATTAATTAAAATACGATAATGAGAATTAGAAACCGTGATCTCAATTTCAAGAAATTATATCTTCTAGCAAGACACTCACCGTCCTAGTTATATGAACCATTGCATATATAGGAGGACCTCGCAAATATCTCTCCCCTCCTTAATTTTATGGGTCCGTCTATATAAGATTTGACTGTTTTCTCAGCAAAAAATAGTCAAATTTTAATTCATTTACAACTTCATTATACATAAATTACAGTAATTTATTTATGTAATTTTTGTTCTTGTCACTGTAATTAGTATCGAAAGTCTTAAAAACTCATATTTCCATCATATGGTTCAATATCTAAGAGTAAAGTCCATTACCGGTCCTTAAACTTTTTATGCTGTGTCATCCCGGTTCATAGACTTTCAAAGTGTGTCATCTTGGTCCCTAAACACTGTTTGGGTCTCAAATTAGTCCTTAAACTTTTATCTTTGTGTCATCGGTCCATAGACTTTCAAAGTGTACCATTACTGTGCCTAAGCAAGAGGGCTATGTTTGAGACCCAAACAGTGTTTAGGGACCAGGATGACACACTTTGAAAGTCTATGGACCGGAATGACACAGCATAAAAAGTTTAAGGACCGGTAATGGACTTTACTCAATATCTAACATATACTTTAAGATATTGAGTAGGAACAAAGGCAACAAAATAAATAAATGAAATTATATACCAACAAAATACGGCAACATGGTGAACCCATTATATTCCAAAAAAATCATAATAAATTCGGACTTAATTCATCATATGAGAAGAAGTACAAATCTCAAAGCATATCGGACGGATGAAAATTCGACTATTTTCACCAAAAAAAAAGTCGAATGTTGTTTAGCAAATCTCAAAATGAAAGCTGTCTGGACAAGATATCGGGTTGCGAATCCAATACTGAGAAGCGAACCTAGATGACCAAGTCAACAACACGAATCTTATAGCACATCTAACGAACAAAAAACTGAATGGTTTGACTTCAAAAAACTGTCGGAAGTTATATAGCAATTCCGTTTATTTAATAGAGTCTTACTCTTATTAATTACAGTACTTCGCGTCGTTCAAAGGTGATTCCCAGCTTATCTTCGAGGACGCAGTAGTAAGATATGATTCTTAGATTGCTTAGACAAAGCTACACCCTTGGGTTAAAGCAAAGTCACACGGGTTTATCCTTCCTTACCGAGTCACCTTCTCACTAGTCGCAAAACAAAACCTCTCATGCTCTTCGGCAACCATCCTCACGTGAGGACCTGATCCGGTCACTTAGCCATCTGTCACCGATGGAACCGTAAGCACGGCCCCCATACATAACATCCATGTACGACTTCACACACAGTAGTACCACGTACATATGTACGTATACGTACGTTGTTCTTACGCACATGCATGTGCATGTGCATGCATGGAAGGTGCAGATTTGTAAGAGTAGGGTTGATGTTCTCAGAGCCATATGGCTCCGGCGGCCTTGAGCATGGGCACGAGCTTGCCGCCGAGGTGCAGCGACATGACCCTGTCGGTGGTGCCGACGAGCTTGCCGCCGATGAAGACGGCGGGGACGGGCGGCGCGCGGCCGAGGCGGCGGGCGAGGTCCCGCTCCATCTCGCGGCCGCGGGGGTCCTTGTCCAGCTCGTGCACCGCCGCGCTCACGCCGAGGTCGGAGAAGAGGCTCGCCACCGTGTGGCACATCGGGCACGTGCTCACCGTGAAGATCACCACCGCCTTCTCCGACGACAGCCTCGTCACCCTCTCCATCGCCACCGTCGACGGATCGAGCTAGCTAGTGAATTAGTGAGCTAGATATATAGCTAGTGTTGCTTGGTATTTCTTGCACGCGGGATTTAGTTGGTGATCAAGTGCTTGGTTGTGTGTGGTTTGTGAGTGTAGGGTGTAAGGCCCTTTTTATAGTGTTCATTCTAGAGAGGCAGAGGACAACGGTGTGTGTCTATCAGGCATTGCACGCTCAAAATGACAAGTGTGGAGCATCATGTCTTTGTCCTTTGGTTTCTTTTTCATTCGTATTTTAGCGGCGGCGGATCGGGTTAGGGTTAATTTGTATGTATCATCCTGCAGGCACAATTCATTTTGTATATATGCCAATTAACTTAGAGATAGCTAAAGTGGCACTATTGAAGATGCCCTTACAGCAAGTAGTACTATTTTATTGCACATCCACGTTGGACCTCTCACGAGTTACAACCCTATTAAATGTGTACATGCTTTAATCGCACGTAGAGGTGGAGCTAGAAAATGAAGTGGGTTAGACGGTAAGATCTAGAAAGTGAATTAGGTGTGGAATTGATGCAAATCGCAAACAATTAATAAGGTTTTGTCGGGATCGCGTTCCTAGGTACGTAGGATCATTTTTTCCACTGATCGGATCATAGAATCACGATTCCATCAAATTTTGGAAGGCGCGTATATTTTATAGAAAAAAAAATATAATATCAAATATGTAAGTCTATATAACAAAAATTGTCATAAAGAAGAAAAAAATGTATCAATTAGAATATGACAATTTTTGTTCCAAACTGTGATTTTTTTTTTACTAATCGTGACGATCGGTGCATAGCATAGGGGAAAATTGCAATTATAGGACAGCAAACAATGCGCTTCGTAATTATAGGACTTCAAACATCGACTTCGTTAAAATGACCCTTGAAACGTTGGCTTCTTGTTTTTCATGACATTTGGTGTATTAAGTCTCTTTTCTCATCTAAATACATGTATTTGTTACCCAAAGTGACCCTTTTGCCCTTGACCATTACGTATAAGCGACCACCATGACCAGTCCCGCTTGACCATGCCCGAGCGGCGGCCGAACGTGACGACAACGCCAGCGGCGGCGGACGGTTGCCCGACCTAGGCATGAGCGAGCAACAACCGACCCACGTCCTTTTAATCTCACAAGGGCAAAAGGGTCACTTTGGGTAACAAGTACATGTATTTAGATGAGAAAAGAGACTTAATACACCAAATGTCATGAAAAACAAGAAGCCAACGTTTCAAGGGTCATTTTAACGAAGTCGATGTTTGGAGTCCTATAATTGCGAAGCGCATTGTTTGTTGTCCTATAATTGCAATTTTCTCATAGCATAGCATTTGCATTAAAACTAGAATTTAAAGAATTGTCATCTACCAGAACAATCACTAGGCTATTCATAGTTTGGCCTATACCATAAAAGTTCATCTATGTGCCTTATTTTTTCATATGGAAAAATCGGGTTATCGGATGAACAATTCTCCAAACATGACCGCTTATATATATAATTTATATCTCTACAGAGAATTATATGTATGTAGGAAATAGTTTTTCATTATATATACATGTGCCCATTTCCATTTGATAAAGCAGCTAGCAGACATGCATACTGGATAACGTTTAAAACAACACTTTAAATGGGGGCTAGCAAGATATATGGGGAATATTGGGATATTTTTTGGATGCCAACCACTGCAAAAATATGGAATCACTCCATAGCTTGAAAGATCCTCGTGTTTTTGATAAGGTTTGAATCTGCCATTTCTTTTTCAAGGCCAGGGCCACACACACGACAGCATTGGATGCTGATGTATGCCAATATGTTTCTTCTACTTATACATGCATGAATTTAATTTTAATTTACAAATATTTGAAGTATTAGCTTATATAGAAGCAGTAGGGTGTACTATACAGAAATAAAGAAATTAAGGGCATAGCTTCTCTAATAGTTACACGAGAACAACTTCATTTTCAAAAAAGAAAAACTTGTACAGAGAGCTACTTGGCAAAAGGAGAAGGAACTTACGCGTACGTAAATGAGAACTTGAGAACTTGTTTATTGCTAAAACATACTGAACATGAGAATGACAAGTGAACCATGGATCCACATTTTAGCTAGTGAGACAACAATGTCAAATTTTCCCATAAGAATTTGATCGATTAACAATAATTCTCGAAAAGAAAAGGAAAAAAAAACCACCTGCCTTTTGGCAAAATTAAGCAACTTCCAAAATACTTAATTAGTTTTCAATATTTCAAATAAAATTATTATACTCCAAGTAACATCATGTGCAGTTTTCCAAATATGTAATGTCTAATGTTTTTCACCCGGGGAATTGCATCTTGTGCTTGTTCCAATTCAACTTACTAGAACCATATATAACCTACAAGGGCAAGTAGTCTTTCTCAACAAAAATTTCACCTAAGCACCTTGCTATGTATATTGTGCTAACTTAGTTTTGCATCCACTCCATTTGACTGGAATATTTGACCTCAGCAGCTTTAGATGCAGGTCGAGGGAATTAATTCAACTTGGGACGACGATATTAAAGAATATATGGATTGATTCTACACCAGGCAACTTGGTATATAAATTGGTAGAATCTTATCTGGTAAATGAAATTTCACCCTTAATTTCCCTAAAGAAAATTTTAACAATTTTGACCAGTTGCAGTCTTTAATTTAACGTCTGGCATGTACTTCCCTATTGGCTATGTGGTCAAATGTTAGTTTGCAGATAAATTACACTTAATTTGTGCATAATATATTGTCGTGCTATCATTTTGCACATATTAAAAAAACTGTGAAAAACCAAACCCAACCGTGATCAGCGACAATGATATCCACCAAAAAGTCGAAGCGCGGAGAATCGTTCGTACAACACGACACAAATCGAATATATGTACCGCGTCGCCATCAATATCCGTCGATCGACTGTCGTCGCTTGCACAGGTACAAAAGCAATTTGATTCCACGAGAAAAGAAGAAAAATAAAAGAAAAACAAATTAAAAAGTCAAAACCAAAGTGATTCCACATGCATTAGGAGATCGAGCCCTAGATACAATGCATATAGGGAACGGAGCCCGGCGTCCTCCTTGCCGTTGGCGCTCGGACTTCCTTCTCTAACTCTCGAGGAAGCGAGGGGAGAAGAATGCTCTTTCAAAGCTTGCCTGTCCCTCTTTCCCAACTCTTGAACGGTTGGCCCAGTAGGAATCGCTTCAAGCTCTGGGGCAAGGTTATCAGGCTCAGGATTGGGCGCGAACAGAGGAGAGCGAAAACTAAGTCAAAGGGGGAAGAGCTGTAGCTCGTGATAATTTGTTTTCCGAAGATGCGTGCGACCTTATTTTTTATGATTCACGAACCCATGCAAACAGGCTTAAAGGCAGTGGATAGCCTGGTTCCTATAGGCCGTGGTCAAGTCCCCGACCGAGTAGACACAGCACCACGCCGCCGTAGGAGCCCTCGCGGTAGTTCCTGTACCACAATCATCCTCACTGTCTTCGACCGGTCTCTCCCTCCAGCTCCTCCCCCCCCCCTCCCTTCGTCGGCCCTCGAGCTCTACTGTGCCTCCTCACCTCCCACGGCCACCTCGGGCTCTGCCATGCCTCCTCGCCTCCCACGGCCGCCGCCGCTCTACCGCGCCTCCCGCCGCCTCGTCGCTCTGCTGCGCCTCCTCCGCTCCACCCCGCCGTGCCACCTCGCCTCCTCTGCCTCGCCACTCCACCAAGGGCGCATGAGGCAAGGCTCATGGGTGCAGGTGAGCTAGGCCACAGTGGATCAGAGGAGGAGGCGCTGGGGAGAGGAGCTGGTGGCGGGTGCAATGGGCCAGAGGCGCGGCCGAGTGAGCAGGGGGCCGGTCCGCCGGTGGCACCGAAGAAGCTCCATGAGGAGGGAATAGAAGGAGGAGATGAGGGATGGGGGATGGGGGAGGGTCGGAGGGAGAGACGATGGCGGAGAGCCGGAGGGGGAGGCGATAGGGAGACGATGGGGACACGGGAGGGCCGGGGGAAGCGATGGGGAGATGGGGAGGTCGGAGGAGAGGCGATGGGGGAGGCGCTCGGGAGATGGGGTGGGTGGTGGAGGTGTAGTGGGGGATTGGGGATCCAGGCGAAATGAGCCAGCCAGGAAAGCGAGCGAGAGAGAGAGAGAGAGAGAGAGAGAGATTAGGAAGGAAATAAGGAATAGAGGAAATCTGGGTGGTGGTGAGGACCGAGGCTTTGGCTTTCTTTCAAATCGAGAGAGGCAGGCAGAGGGAATCCAGGGAAAAGATAGAGGGAGACAGCGAGTGACCGGTGTACAGGTCATTAGCAATGTTCGGGCCACAACAGTCATGTCTTTTTTCAATCACGAGAGACAACGAGCAAGCACAGAGAAGCAACGGACAAGCCGCGAGAGACCGAGTGACAACGGCTCTACGTGAATTGCGAGACACGAGATATGACATGACATAAATTTGATGTGATAAGACAAGACGAACGAGACAGGCAACGGCTCTACGGGTGTTTCTTCTCTCCGACGCTCTGCGCGACCGTGCCTATAAAATGAATGCCTATACTACACAAAGGTCCATGCTCATTTATTCATCCACTTTTGGCTCACCTCATTTCTTCAACATCTATCAACTCTCTTCATTTCTTCAACATCCATCTACTCTCCCCATTTATTCACCATCCATCCATCCATTATGCTACCAAGGAGTCGGAGCACCAAGAAGCTCCCGAGCGGTATGCTACCGAGGAGTCGTAGCACGAAAAGGGCAGCAGGGCGACTTAGTGTAAGCTCCCGCAGTCGCTCCCTTAGTCCTCCTCCGGCTCCGGCTCCCATTGATGCTCGTCAACTCTCACCAAGAATGGGAGACTACGGCATGGATGACCATCATATGGATGGTACGGAGGGCTACGAGGAGTACCAAGGCGGTCCGGAGGCAATGGGAACATCAGAGTTCTCTCCCCTATCCATGGACGACAACATTGACAGGTCTGGACGAAGGGAAAATTGCTGGAAGCATATGACCTGGAGCCAGGAAATCCAATATGGCCAAACAGTAGAGTTTGCAACTTGTAATTATTGCCAAGCTAAATTAACTACTCGTACAGCTGTAGGGATAGGGCACTTGAACTGGCACTACAAAGCATGCTTGCGCAAGATCGGGGCGGAGAGCCGAGGGGGAGGAGTACAAACACAGCTAAACTTCGAGGCCGATGGCTCTGTAAGTACTTGGGTATACAACTCGCTTTCTGCCCGTGAGGAAATTGCTAGATATATTGTTGCGGAAGATCAACCGATTAGGATGGATGAAAGTCGCGCGTTCGAAAGAATGGTCACGCAGCTTTTGCCCACAGTACGAATATGTTAGTAGGAGAACAACTACATCCGATATTTTACAGATGTATAATAAGGAACTAGCAGAACTAAAAGAACTATTCCTACAAGTTCAGTTCTCTTTTGCTATAACTTCAGACATTTGGACATCATCACACCAGATAAGTGTCTGCCTTAGTGTTGTAGCCCATTATTTAGACAATAATTATAAGCTAAACAAGAGAGTCATAGGGTTTAAAGTAATTAACGAATCACACACGGGAGAGGCCATTGCCAAGCATATACTACACGTACTAGATGATTTTAAGATAGATAATAAGATTGCTTCTATAACTCTTGATAACGCATCAGCGAACACGACTGCTATGAACATCCTCACCCCAAGATTGCAGGCGTATATTGGTGGTTATGTTGTCCACTAGAGATGCGTATGTCATATCTTGAACCTTGTTGTTCAAGACGGTATCGAAGCGATTGGCAGATATTTGAACAAAGGTCCGTGATCTTTTTCATCGCCTCTAAATTCCCCACAAGTGGCGGCCGGAGTTCATGAGTCTCGTGGCCAATGGGAAGGAGCCAAGAAAATTCGGTCTTAACATGAAGGTGAGGTGAAACTCGACATACATCATGTTAAAGAAGTTACAAGGGTACGAACATGTTATATCTGTTTTTGTCAATGTTAACTCCCAAAACAATGAATTAGTAGTGACGAGGATTAAACTCTCTATGTATTACTTTAATACATAATAAAAGACCATATGTCATCATGTTCGTAACCCCTAAGGCTCACGACCTCCGTGGTTGTAAGGAATCCAGAGATTGTATCGAGGATACCTTGGTCGGATGAGGTGTTGTACCTATTCCCCAACCAGATGACTGCTCGTAGAAGTAATGAACTGACACCCGGATCCAACTCCGGGTATATTCCATACCGTGTAATGAATGGAACACATGTCATATTTGGTCCATACCACACGACGTTTCATAATCTAAAGACACTGACAACAACCACCTGACGGTTGTATGTCTCACAAGCGCACAACCTTCGAACGGTTGATACTTTGTCAACCACTGCCTCCCTTTGACCGGACGCGCCACTTCCCAACAGGCGCCACTTTTAGGAGTAACTGCCGCCACTTCGTCAACTACCTAAAGAAGAACGCAAGCGGCAAAAGGCAATCGAATCCAATTCGAAAGATCAACAGACAATTGGATTTTAAGAGCATAGCAAGCATTACGCTTAGTGTAATTAGGCTTAGTCCTCCGCCTTATCGAAGGCACCCCCTATAATAGCCAGTTCATAGCAATAAAGGGCAGTCTCATTCTCTTCCAAGAACTCTCTGTCATTTTTCTCTTTTCATTTCGTAAGATCGGCGACCTGATCGTCGACAGTTGGCGCCGTCTGTGGGGCAGAAGGCGTTGAGTTCTTGAAGATGACTTTGCTCAAGTATTCCTCGTCTACTTCTTTTGCTCCATTATCGCTCATGCGAATATGGCAGTGACTTGGGATGAGAAAAATTGGTTTGACTTGGTGGACTACTCCAACCTCGACATGGACACATGCATCTGCGTCATTGAAGAAAACGGGATGTCATCGTCCTCTTCCTCCTCCACCGGCTCGCCAGTCGCAGAGATTGACGAAATCGACCGGATGGATGTGGATACACCGCCACCAACAATGGCGCTCTTAGAGGAACCGCCCGTTCCGACCAGTTCGAAATGTCCTAACACCTCTGCAAGCCCGGTCAATCGGCCAAGCGACTAAGCAACAATAGGAGCCCAAGATTTGCGACGAGAGTCCAAGTACTCGATATTGTCATAAGCGACCGATGATTCGCCAACTCTCTACGTATTCCGGGGGCCAAGCGACATCTAGTAAGGGTATCAATGAAGTTATCACCGATTGCTAGCTAAGTAGGCATGGTGAAACTCAGCACACGATCGGCAATGTGCCGGATCAGGCTGAGTCCACCACAAAGCTTGCTAGAGGCAGTAATCTCTGACCGCTCTCCATCGTGGAAGCTCCTTGCAGAAGCGCTAGAAGGCTCTCTCTTAGCTACGACGGGAGTTCCTCGGAAGTTCATTGTTGGCGCCACGAAGTTAACACAATCAGAGATACCAATCCGGATGCCATGCACAGTCCTCTACGGGTTAACTCGCCACCACCTACTGGTGGAAATGGTATAGGCGCTCAAGCACCAACTACCGGTGGTAACCGAGCTAATGGACGTGCATCAGTTAATTCACCTGTTCCTACCCCATCGCAAGTAAGGAATCAGGCAGGGCCATCCGGGAGGTCGAGAGATAACTCGACTCATCGGATGCCCACTGCAAGCGGAAGTTTGCCACGACCTTCAGTAACGATACAAAACCTGCAACGAGTTCGAGATATCTTGAATAATCCAGACCCTACTTTAGCAGGAACTCTAGGTTATGTTCAGCTTACAGGTCAGGTGTCGAAGATCCTCCAACAAACCATGTGACGTACAGAAATGTACCGGGACCAGAGGAATTCACAAAGTTACACGATGACCTCGTCCCAGCGCTCCTCTCTCAGTAGAGGACAACATGGTCATGTAGAGGATCGAGCAACACCAACACCCCCTCATAGGTTCCGACCAGAAAATCACGAGGGAAGGCGTCTCTTCACAGCAGCCACACCTCCTCCTCGCCAAGAGGAACAATCTCTTGATTCAGGCGATCTCAGGCATTATCTAAACCAGGTAGGTGGTGAAAGGCGTTATCATAACGTCCATGACTAGGTTGGGACACCGGATCCAAGATATGCAAATCTGAGGAACTGATCCCCGACTGACTATAATCCAGCTCCTTTTCAGAGAAGGCACCATGACCCCATTATGGGATGCCGAGCATTCTCGGCAGGTCTCCAAGCTGTTCGTTGGCCGGACAGGTTCCAACTAGCCAACATAGAGAAGTTCAATGGGACCCAGAACCCATTAGAATTTCTTCAAATTTATTCTACCGCCATCAAGGCCGCTGGTGGTAATGATAACGTGATGGCAAATTATTTGCCTACGGTCCTTGAAGGGTCTGCCCAGTCGTGGTTGCTTAACCTACCGGTCGGATCTATCTATACTTGGGAGTAGCTCTATGATACTCTGATCGCCAACTTTCTAGGGTCATACGACTGCCCCAGAAAGGAGGATGATCTTCATCGAATGAAGCAGAAGACCAATGAAACTCTTCGACAATATATCAAGAGATTCAGTCAGGTTCAGAATTCCATCCCAGATATCGCAGAATCTTCTATGATCCAGGCCTCAAAGCAGGGCTGAGGAATCACCGGTTTATGGAGGATATTGCAATAAATCCTCCACGACAACCGTCGAACTTTTCGACATGGTAGACAAGTACACGGCCGCTAGTGAAGCGGTCGAATGTTATGAGGCTATTGATCGGAAGGACAAAAATCCCCAGTCGGGTCTGGAGAAGCAGGATAAGAAAAGTAAGAAGTCTTTCAAGAACAAGAAGAATTGTAAGCCTGACAATAAGGAAGTCCTTGCGATTCCAGAGAAGATACCAAGGGCAAGAAAGATTTCACCGGTCGGAACAAAGGTAAGGCTTCGATCAGTGATTTCAAGAAAAGTAAGAAGTGGTATCCACTTCATAAAGCGGTGGGGCATGATCTGCTCACCTGCCAGGCCTAGCAAAGTAAGCTGGAAGATTACTACTTGGACAAAGGACCCTTCCCCTCCATAACAGAACTTGGAGAATCAAGCTCCAAGAAGGATAGAGATGGCGATGAAGAGATGGACTACCAGGAGCCGCAACATACGGTGGATATGATCTTCGGAGGATCCTCCTCGTATGATTCCAGACGTCATCTGAAGGCCATGGAGTGAGAGGTCAACCTTGCCGAGTCTCCAATCACTGTCAAGCCGTCTAGGCGGTTGGAAACTGTAATCTCCTTCAACAAAGAAGACTGCCCTATCCCGTCGACTCGACCAGGTAGGCTTCCTATCGTAGTTGAACCTACTATTAACAATGGTAAAGTTAATCGAGTCTTAATACATGGAGGTAGTTCTTTAAATATTCTGTTTGCGGGAGCATTGGAAGAAATAAAAATCCCAAGGTCTAAGGTAAAACCTGTGAAATATGCCGTCCACGGCATAATTCCTGGTTCTACTGCTAAACCGATAGGACAGTTGTCCCTACCGGTTACGTTCGGAAGGCCCGACAACTTTTGAACAGAAAAAATTTCGTTTGATGTGGTCAATTTTGAAACTGCATACAACGGAATCCTCGGTCGTCTAGCTCTAGCAAAATTCCTGATAGCCACACACTATGGTTATCAGAGTCTAAAGATGCCAGGACCGAAAGGTGTCATCACGATTCGAGAAGACCGCAAAATGGTTTATGAATGTGATCGGAAGTCCTTAGAACTGGTCGATGAGCTTTCGACCAGGGAAATTAACCCGCCACCCTTGCAGGTCAAGCACTCGAGGCCAAAGATGGCGCCAAAGCCTTCCGACTAGACCAAGGAGGTTCCACTCAGCAAAGGTGCTCCAACGGGAGACATCAACACTCCGTTTGGGTCAAGAAACGCTGATGTATCCGACCAAAAGGTACTAGTCGAGGCAGGAATCAACCTCAAATAGGAAGAGTCGCTCGTCTCCTTCCTCCGAGCAAATCAGGATGTATTCGCCTAGTAGGCGTCCGACATGCCTGGGGTCCCCATGGAGGTGATTGAGCACATGCTAGCTCTCCAGCCTGACAAAAAACCGGTCAAGCAGAAGCTCTGGAATTTCGCACCTGATCAGAAGGAGACAATCCAATCGGAGATTGACAAGCTTCTCAAGGCTCGGTTTATTCATGAAGTCGACCACCCAGAGTGGCTCGCCAACCCTGTAATGGTTAGAAAAAGCAATTGAAAATGGCGAATGTGTATTGACTTTACAGATCTTAATAAAGCTTATCCGAAGGATGACTTTCCCCTTCCACGCATTGACCAACTTGTGGACTCCACTTCTGGGTGTGAGTTATTAAGTTTTTTAGATATATACTTAGGGTACCACCAGATTAACATGAGTAAAGAAGATGAAGAGAAAACTTCCTTCATCACTCCATGTGGCACTTACTGCAATGTTAAGATGTCGTTTGGTCTCAAAAACGCTGGTGCGACTTTCCAAATGTTGATGCAGAAAACCTTTAATCGTCAGATAGGTCGAAATCTGGAAGCCTATGTTGATGACTTGGTCGTAAAAAGCATCAACGCTGGCGACCATATTTCTGACCTACACGAGACTTTCAATAACTTAAGAAGGTATAACCCTAAGTTAAATCCAAAAAAGTGTGTGTTCAGAGTTTCGTCTGGAAAGCTTCTCGGGTTCCTAGTTTCGGCTAGAGGTATTGAGGCAAATCCAGCAAAAATTTTGGCCATCGACCATATGCGCCCTCTGACCACAAAAAAATAAGTCCAAAAACTAACCGGCTGTATGGCAGCGCTAAGTCGTTTCATAGCACGGTTAGGTGAAAAAGGACTCCCTTTCTTCAAACTCCTTCAGAAACACGAAAGTTTCGAATGGACTAAAGAGGCAGACGATGCCTTTGAAGAACTTAAAAAGTACCTTACGAGTGCCTCGATCTTAGTCTCTCCAAGATCGGGGGAAACATTGTGGATTTACGTGGCTGCAACGCTACAAATAGTCAGTGGTGTACTCGTCGTTGAACGTGAAAATATCCAACGACCGGTATGTTACGTAAGCGAAGTCTTACATGGACCAAATGAACGATATCCACAGGTACAAAAGCTGCTCTATGGTCTCCTTATGGCTTCAAGGAAACTAAGGCATTACTTTCAGGCCCACAAAGTGGTCGTACCAACCGAATATCCCTTAAGTCCTTGCAAACAGGGAATCATCAGGACGAATAGCAAAATAGGCGGTCGAGCTTGGGGCATTTGACCTCCATTTCATTTCACGAACAACAATCAAGTCTTAGGTAATAGTAGAATTCATTGCCGAATGGACAAACCCTGAACCCACCTAAGGGCCCGAGTACGAATACCACGATGAGTGAACAATGTACTTTGACGGCTCCTTGATGCTTAAAGGCTCGGGGGCTGGAGTTGCCTTGATATCCCCTACTGGCGAACACATCAAGTACGCCATCCAGTTACATTTTCCTACTACAAATAATGTGGCAGAATATGAAGGTTTACTGGCAGGACTTCGAGCAACTCGTCCGCTCGGGATTTGCAGATTACTAGTGAAAGGTGATTCTCAACTAGTAGCGAATCAAGTCGGGAAAGAGTATCAATGCTCAAGTACCAAGATGTTGTCTTATCTGGTGAAAGTACGAAAACTCGAAAAGCACTTCTTCGGTTTTCAGATCCAACACGTTCCTAGAAAGGAGAACTTTCTGGCAGACCAGTTGACACGAATGGCCTCCACCAGGTCACCTGTCCCACCTGGAGTTTTTCTCGAGCAACTCGATTCACCCTCAGTGATCGAGCTTTCCGAGGACGTAGATGTTCCACTAGAGGTCGTACAAATCGATCCTAAGAACTTGGATACTCCACAAATCGTTGATGGTTGGTGCCGTCACGATCACGGTAGAGATTGGATGACATCGATTTACAATTATCTTTAGCATGACATTATTCCTGACGATGATGTAGAGGCTAATCGTATAGCACGAAAAGCCAAATCATACACTCTGATCGAAAGTACCTTGTACAAACAAGGATCTCACAGAGTGTTGATGAGATGCATATCTCAAACGGATGGCATTAAGCTACTATTTGACATTCATGGAGGTGTATGTGGAGCACATCATTCCTACAGAACATTGGTCGATAAAGCCTTTATGCAAGGGTACTGCTGGCCAACTGCCCTTCATGATGCAAAAGAGCTTGTGACGAAGTGCGTACAATGTCAATTTCATAGTCGACAAGTACATCAGCCGACACAAGCTTTGCAAACCATACCTCTTTTTTGGCCTTTTGCAACATGAGGACTAGACATTCTAGGACCTTTCTCAAGAGCACTAGGACTTCGAATTCCTTTTCGTCATGATTGACACGTTCACAAAATGGATAGAAGCCGAGCTAGTTGTTAAAACAACAACTGAAGACGCTAAGAGGTTCCTCACAAAAAACGTGGTCACATAATTTGGTATACCTAGTCGTATAATCACAGACAACGGTACCCAGTTCTCTAGCGGAAATTTTTAGGAATTCTGCGATGATCTAGGTATCAAAGTACACTTTGCTTCTATCGCTCATCTGCAGAGCAATGGAGCAGTAGAGCGGGCCAATGGTATCCTAATGCAAGAAATAAAATGCCGAGTATTCGACCAGTTAATCAAACGGTCAGGAGCTTAGGTTCAGGAACTTCCTTTTGTGTTATGGGTTGTTTGAACCACGACCAGTCGTGTGACCGGTGAAACTCCATTTTTTCTGGTTTATGGTTCTGAAGCAATGCTTCCTCTAGAACTAAAAATAGGCTCTGCTCGTACTGATTATTTCAACGAAAACGATCAGATCCAACGAAGACTCGATGACGTCAACTTCCTTGAAGAACGACAAAACCAAGCCCTCATACGATCGGCGGTTTAAAAATAAGCCATGCGTCGGTATCATAGTTGTAAGGTGCAACCTCGCAGCCTGGCTATAGGTGATCTGGTTCTACGACGAATTTAGAATTAGGCTAATCGCAATAAACTTTTTGTCAAATGGAAAGGTCCATACACTGTGGTCGAAGTCACCCGACCTAGTTCGGTACGACTAGCTATCTCAAACGGGCGTGTTTTGTCCAACTCTTAGAATATTGACCAATTGTAACATCCCAAAGTGTTGTTACCATAATAAAATTATTATTTTGTTGGATTTCCTGAATTTGAAAGAGTTTGTTTGCTTTATTTGAATTTCTGAAGTTTTAAAAAGTCAAAATTAAAATTTATCAAAGTGTTTGAAGTTTTATTTGAGTTAAAGTTGAAAAATAAAAATTAAATTAAATTTTAGAATTTTACGAAAATTTTAAAAGCTTTTTCCTAAATATTTTAAAGCCAAAATATTTTATTTGCAAAATTAAAAGCCAACTTTAAGTTGAAAATAATTTTATTGAGTCCAAAATAACTCTAGAAATTTCAGTGAATTTTTCTAGAATTTTTGGATTTTATTTTCTATTTTCTAAAAGCCAAAACGATTTAATTTATTATTTAAAATAGCAAAATCATTTCAATTCCGGGAAAATCAAATGGGCCGAATTCACCTCCGACCCGTTTCCCTCTCTCCATGCGCGCAGCCATTTTGGGCCTCCTCTCCCGCATCCGTTGTGACCGTTGGATCTCAATCCAACGGCCATCACTCCACCCGGCCGATTCCCTTTACCCCGCACGAATCACAGCCGCCCGATGTGAATCCAACGGCCGGCCCACGCACCTCTCTCCCTCTCTCTCTTCATCTTGCTGCAGGTGGGCCCCCACACCTTCTTCCCCGTTCTTTCTTCCTCCTCACGCAGCCACACGCCACCGCCATTGGCGCGCCACTAGAGCTTCATTCCCGCCGTGATTTTCTCCCCCTCCTCCCACGCACACGTGCGCAACGGCTCCCTCTAATCTCGCCGCCTCCCTTCCCGCCCGTTGCCCCCTCATTCTCGCGCGTGATCGCTGGAATTTTGAACCAGTCGTCGCCGCCTCCGCGCGCGTGATCTCCCGCTCTTGGCCTCCCCCAGCCCCTATAAATAGAGCACCGGGTGCACATTCTCATCACCATCTCATTCCCATCACCCATTCCTCCTCTCCCCTCCTTGTTCGGCCGGATTTCTCAAATCTTTGCCGCTGGCCGAGCAGCTTTTCGCCGCCTCTAGTGCCGCTGTCGATGATGCCCCGGCCCCGCAACCACCACCGAAGGCTTCGCCGCATCGTCGCCTACGCCATGCGCGCCTCCACCTCGCCGGAGCGCCTCCCGAACCACCGCGCCGCCTCCAACCCGATCTCACCACCGCCGTCGTCCTCGTCACCGCCGTTCTGGTCGCACCCCCAGGCAACCAAGGTAAGCACCGTGATCAGTGGACTCTCCTCTTTCATTTGGTACCCCTCGCCGCCGGCGAAACGCCGCCGTTCGCTGGTTCCTTGGAACCCGTGCGCCGCCCCTGTCCGGCACCAACGTGGCCGCCACCGTGGCGCCACGTCCGCCCTAAAGCCCGCGTCAGCGCCACGTGGCTGCACGTGTCATCGTTTGCGCCAGCTCACACACACCGTCACTATTTCACGGACCAAGTCTACCATGGACTTTGACTACCCGTGGACCCGGTCTTTTGACCACGGCCCCACTTGTCATAGACTCCAAGATTTTCAGTTTGAAAATAAATCCGGTCGGAAATTCTTTTCTGAGGGCTGACGTCATAAACCGGATTTTCCTTTAGGAAAATAAATCGGTAAATCCTTTTAAATCCAAATTAGGATTTAAAACTTTCCGGGGTTCGTTCTCCTTCATACGAACTCCGATTTCGTTGATTCAAATTTCTAAATTCATATAAATTCAAGATCTAGCTAACTAAACTAAAATTATTTAATTTAGATTTCATTTGAGTCTTCATTTGAATTTTGTTTGAATTTGGCTTAATTTCACATAGATTTAAGCGACTTGAGAGTCGAGAATTCGACGCCGTTTGAGAATAATCCATCAAGCAAGGCAAGTTATACCTTTGATCATATTTGATTCCATTATTTAAAATTATTTAATTTCTATTTTAAATTATTGCATGCTTATTTATATTCAAGTTAATTTAAATTCCTGTTTTAAATTATAGTTATACCTAATTCCTTTGTACTGCCAATTTTGACATTGAAATAAACCTACCTTGTCACCTTAGATGAAAATATAGTTTATGCAATAGTATGAACTAGAGCATTTTGTCAAATTATGCTTAGCCATGCTTAGACCTGAAATATTTGATTTGGGATTTCAACCAAAAATCAATTATGGTTTAATTTGTATCCATAGCATTGGTGTGCTATGGATGTTTGGAAATGACTTTGAAAAAGGAAATAAAATGATGGTTTGTACTTGGGCGAAATGGTTGTTTGGTGGGTGCAAGTTTATGCACGGGCTCAATGCAGCAAATGGTTGAGGCCTAGGGTTCGTTTTGGAAGTCACCCAAGTCAGTTTAGAACCGGTCTTCGAGCCGCATCTTGCTAAGCCAAATCGTACTACCACATGTCCTGTATGGGCAGGACCTGGCTAACTAATTTGCAACATTTCAATGTGGTTGTGCCATCCGGTTGTGTGGGTGTCGCGAAGACTTATTGTTAATACTCACATGGCGCAAGAGGGGGTTATCGTTTGGTGCGAAGCCTACGATAGCGAAACCTTAGCGGGCATAAATACTTTGGGATGGCGCATTGTAAAGGCCTTGACACGTGCTCTATACTGCTTACCTAAGGTAGTGAGCGGTGGTATCGACGGATGCCAAACAAACTAGAGAATTCATGTCATGTGGGTAAAGTTGTACAACCTCTGCAGAGTGTTAAGAACTATTCAAATAGCCGTGTCCACAGTCATGGACATGCTTGGCAAAGCCACTCAAAGTTAGATCTTTGGTTTTGATTTCAAAATGATTTGGCATCAAATGGTTTATCCAAGTGGGATTTGGGCAGAAAGCCTGGTGCAAGGGGGGTAGTCCTTCACCACTTGTGTATGGAGATTTATCCTACACTTGAGAAATGATGAATAAAAATGAAATTTGATTTTAGATATAGTATAACTGCTTTTGAACTTAGTACTGTATTTAAACTGTCAAACTTTGCTTTTGTGCAAATCAACCATATTAAGCCTTCCTTTGGGATATCCATGTATGCATGTCATTCTATTATTTGACGGGTGTAACTTGCGAGCACGGTAGTTGTCCTCATACTTGCTTTATGCAAACAAATTTCAGAGGAGAAGGACTTCGCTCCGGTGTGGATCATGATGACTAGGCCGCTACCCTAGTCGATTGCCTGTGGCAGATCAGCTGGACTCCACTACTTCTTTGTCTTCCGCTGTGTTCTTTATTGTTGGCTTGTAAGCCTCTTTTGTAATAAAATCTGTTGTTTATTAATAAAGTATACGATTTATGGATGTTACCATATCTGTTTAACTGTGTGAACTAGCTACTGATCATGGGACTAGTTCAGAAATAAAAACAAGATTTGGGAGTGTTAATCCTGGGTCCGACACCAATTGTGTAAGTTCTTTGTATAATTGTATTTTCCATTATTTCAATTTATTAATAAAGATGCATTTCCTTTCCTTTCTGATGAATGATGTTGTCTATATGTCTGTCTTGATATCTGGTTTACATACTATTGTTGCCTCATTGGTCGGCGAAGACAAAATTCTCTCTGATATCCTTTCTTAAGGATCTCTATTACTCTATGGCTTCGACACACAAGTCAAACGCCGTAAGGGTCCTAGTCGTAACCATTCAGGCAATGGTTCTCGCATGTGACCAACGCTCTTTTCTTAAAGAAATATACGAGTAAAAGGAGCATTACACATGCAACTTCATATAGTACTTTACATGCTATAGATTTCGGGGACTACATTTCTTACCTTCAACAATCTGTTCCACTCCTGTTTTGACTACTAGTCAGGATACAGAAAGCCTCCTAGTCGAAGTCTCTCCTTCTCCGCACGTGGTCCTACCCACTGGAAGGAGCTTCCTAGCGATGGTCCATTTCTTACGATCCTCGCTGCCAGTCGGAACTCGAGCAAGAACACGTTTTACGAAGTGTTTCTTTTAGTCTCTAGTTCTTAGCAACCTTTACGACCAGTTTTGGATACGACATATAAACAAGTTCATTTATCATTTTTTGCATGCATGTTTGCATATTTTTCTTATCAATCAATACAAGTCTTAAACATCTTCCAAACACACAGGGTACTACACAGTATTTCGATTATGGAACTGACCTAAAACTGGTCAAAATCACACGCTGGTTCCGACCACATTGATTTCCTAGTGATACTTAGATCATTTTTTATAACATAATCAGCATATGATCTGTATCATGGTCATAGCTATTGCTCATTTTTTGGTCTACTGTTTCTTTAGTAAAGTTCTTCTACTAACACAAACAGTCGGGGGCTAGGAAATATATGAGTATTTGGCAAATTTAGGAAGATAAAACAAAGACTTCATTGATGATAAAAGGTAAGTTTTATTTACAACTGTCAAAATATTACATTCTTTTACTTCTCAGAGCCACTAGACTGATCGCTGCATGGAGAGCCGACCTCTATTTCTTCGGCAACCTTATGTCCGAGAGGTACCATTTCCTCGAACACTTTGGTTGCTTCTTCTCCTAAGCAATTGAAGTCTTCCTCAACAGTTTGGAGATTTATGGAAGGGTCATAGACTTTTAGTTTTGCCAAAGCAAAATTAACTCCATTCTAGACAGCATCAAACATGGTCTGCGCATGGTTCTCCCAAGTAGTCTTGAGAACGCCCCTAAGGTCTTTGAGCTGTTGGCCAAGGTAGTTGATCTTCTCTGTGGGATCTCCTAAATTGGGCAGTTGTGTTCCCGATCCCGTATCGAAGAGCATCTTGTTAAGAGCCTTAACCTTATCTTCAAGACTTTGCCCAAAGGCTGCCTCCTTGTCACGCTTGAACTCAACAGCCTTTTCTGCTCACCTCAATGCTTGAGTTTGCTCTATATGATTAAACCAAAAGATAAGTACATACGACTAGAAAAAAGGAAGCACACTGGTCGTGCTTACGATCGGTTACCTTGGCACTTCTTCTCAATAGTCTCAAGAATCTCTTTGTGTCTCGTCGTTAGGTATTCGATCGACCAGTCCTTGTTCTGACATTCTTCTTTAAGATTGGTAATTATGGCCTCTTTAGCTATAACTTCTTCTTTAAGCTTCTCCGAATCTATCAAACATGATACAGTGGAGAATTATTTAAAAGAAAAAGAACCAAATGGTAAAGAAGGAAAGAAGAAGACAATAAAAGGGTGCTTACTTTCTAATTCGGAGTTCATTTTCTCCAAAAGCTTTATTCGCTGGGTCAGTCCTCCAACCACAGCGAAATTTTCCACAAAATGCTACAAAACAATAGCAAGTTCCTTTGAGTATTTTTAAAGGGAAATGCTATTAAAAGTAGTCGTGAAAGATTACCTCGATTGCTATGTCATTATATTCAGCAAAAATTGAGTCGGCACTCATCTTTGCTTGACAGTCCGAAATTCTTCCCCACGCTTCATTAAGCTCTTCACCTTTGAAGATTCGGAAGCGATGAGGAAAGGTGACTAGACGAGAAGAACTCTCAGCAGGGGTTGGAACCTGCTGAGATTCCTCAAGAACTACCACCTCCACAGGTGGGGATGGCACCACCACTTCAGCAGGTGTGATCGGAGCCACCACAGGTTCCTGAGCTGGTGCTATCACCTGCTCGGGGGCTGGTTCGACCTCTTCAGGAACTTCTTCCTGAAGGGTGCTGTCGAACCCCAATCTTGGAGCTTGGGATCCACTTTGTATAGTTGTGTCATTTTCTGGATCAGTAGCTGAAACACACAGTTACATTGTTGGCTCAAAATACATATCCTGAAATCGTTCAATTATTACATGATAATAAACAAAGCACAAATGCACCTTTTGACTTGTGGAATGGCCGAGCAGGCCCAATCCACACAGAGGGTCAGCAGCGGGAGAAATGCCTAAGCACAACGTGTGGAATCTCTCACGATACGCCCACCGGCAATCAACTGTTGGCCCGCGACCTAGTTCTTGGCCTTCTTGATCTTCAGTTCTTGATCAGTACTCATAACTATCCATGTAGTCTTTTGCTCCCCAGCCTTGATCGGTACTCATAGTCAACCCAAGGCAGGACAACGACTAGGAGGTCTGGGTGATCTTAGGAGGTCCAATGGGAAGCCCTGGAGAGGTCTCAAAGGAGGTCCAGGAGGAGGTCTCGAGATGTCTTAAAGGAGGTCCAAGGGGAAGTCTTGGGATGTCTCCGAGGAGGTCCAAGGGGAGGTCCTGGAGATATCTCAGAGGAGGTCCGAGAGGAGGTCTTGAGCAGTCTTGGAGAGGTTCCAAGGGGAAGTCCCGGAGAAGTCTTAGAGGAGGTCCAAGGGATCTGGAGATGCCTTGGAGGAGGTCCAAAAAGTGGTCCTGGGGAGATCTCCGAGGAGGTCATGGGAGGTCTTAGGAAATCCCGAGGATGTCCTGGGACACCCTTAGTAGTTCAAGTTAGGTCCCGAGAGGTCTGGAGATGTCCGGGAGGAGGTCTTGTAGACCACACCCGGGGTAGGATGTATGACTACACACAGAGTGGATCGGGCTGGGTGCGATTAGTGTTCTTAGGGACAGTGCTCGTAGGGATAATGCAAAACCCACAACATGATATACTAGAAACGTACTTATATTCATAATAGGCCATAAGGCCAATTGTTTTACAGAAGTTGTCATGAGAGTAGAAACCTTACAAAAGCCAGAGTACAAAAATGAAGATGAGGGTGGAAGCAAAGCAAGTCAAAGTGGATCCATTCACTCTGTCCATAGGCAAATGACTGGGGTTCCCGGCTTAAGCTTCATTATCTTCAACACCATCCGGTTCAGCCTTTGGGTAGTAGTGGTTGCCGGGGTCTTGATCACATGGGTCTGAAAAGATTAAAATGGCAGAGCCTGAGTACACAACCGTACTCGCGAGCCAACACACAATGCGGTTGTATAGATGCAAGGTTAGTCAAGAGAAGCTTTAGAGTTCTTTTATTTGCACAAAGCCAAGTTTGAAATAGATGAGTAGTAGGAAAATCCTGAGACTTAGTATTTTTAACAAATCTGTTTTCATAAATGAGTTTTCATTTGTAAAGTACTAGCGGAGGTCCCACCTCCTATACCATTGAGTGGCTACATCCACTCAATGCTTAGGTATTCCTGTAATTACCACTGGTCCCCGACCAGGCCTTTCTCAAATCCCTGGGGTCCCACCCCAGCCTTCCCTTTTCATCACAAATAGTTTTGTAAACATGAAGACTATATCAAGCAAGTTCTCAGCACTGCTCTTGACCGTGAGCACGGCTATCATGATAGTTTTCTTACTCTGCAGAGTTCGCACACTTTACCCACAAGAGGTAATCGTCTTAATATATACACACGTTTCCTTGGACATACGAATCAAGGGGAGATTACCACGAGGCCTTTACAATGCTCAACCTCAACGCACTCCATCCACTACACTAAGGTTTCCACTACCCTAAGCCCACTCCCGAGGCTCTCTGGGAGGCCCCCTCTTGTGCCAATGCGGTTCGTGTGGCTTTGTTCTCCCCCGGCTATCCACCCGCAATCATCCCAACAGCAGATCTACGCTGAGGCGAGCAAATTAGTCGGCCAGGTCGTACCCATTATTGACTTGTGGTTGCACTATTTTTGCATGAGAGGTCATCATAAGATTGGGTCCTTACTTGACCAGGGCGGCACATCCACATACCAACCTCTTCTCGTGCCCCAGGCACCAGCCACTCTTTCCAGCCGCCCCAGTTGAAAATAGTTTTTCAGGTTTTATTGTTTTGAAAATATCATTTACTTCAACATACCAGTCAGGCTCCCAGCCTTACTGTCCAAATCATTTTCCAAAGTGTTTAAGGATTGTGGTCGGGCAACTTAATGCCCACATGATAATATATCTAAGCAAGGCTAAGCATGACACTTAGATACAGACCTATCAACTAGTATGTAATCCATTAAGTCTAGGGTGACAAAGGATAATATCCAAGTTCAAGGGTTGGAAGTTTATACACAAGTATTTGTTACGGCATTAACTACGATCTAGACCAATTTAGTTTGATAAAACATAGTAATGCAGTTTCATAATTTAAAGCAACATAATTTGCGAAAGATAGGCTCAAAATGATCAAAGTGTTGACTCGCCTTGGCCAATGTTCTGATAAAGCTCTATATCCTGATATTCATCCTTCTCGTTATCCTGGTAATAATCTCGCTCACTTTGCTGATATTCATCCTGTTCAACGTTCTGGAAATCTTGTCCTGGTTGGGGTTGTAGTTCCATTATATCTTCCATTGCTAAATACGCATAATACGATTGAACTCCAGAATGACTAAGAGCAACCAAATAAAATCCAATAAGTCCAAATATATTCAACAAATGGAAATACTTCGAATGAGCAAATGTATTTAACAACAACACAACAGGATGCCCAGACCATTTCTTTAAGTATGGCGCAGGGGGCTCTCTGATCGACCGGCTTATACGTCTGTAAGCCCCATCGACCAGAGACTGGTAGTGGAAGGAACTTATGCCCAGGTGGTAGTAGAAAGGCTTACGGCTAGGAACTGATCGTGAGGACACTTACGACCAGGAGATGGTTGCAGTAGCTATGGCGGTCGAAGCTATGGAAGTCGTAGAGGCTACAGTGGTCGCAAAAGAATACGACGGGGAGGTCATGAAAGTACTGTGACTTGAGGAGGTCCTGGAATCACTATAGCCAGGGGAGATCCTGGAATCACTGTAGCCAGGGGAGGTCCTGGAATTACTGTAATCAGGGGAGGTCGTTAGAGTGCTAAGACTAAGGAAGGCCGTGGACCTTAAGGGTGGTCTTTACAAAAAGATCAAGAGGGTGGTCTTTGCAAAAAGACTAGTAAAGAGATCTAACGAGAAGGAGGTCTGAACCCTCAGATCTAATCAGGGAGAGATCTGAACGAGAGAAGATCTGGACCGTTAGATCTAACGAAGAGAGGTCTGGATCATTAGATCCAGGTGAGGGGAGGTCTAGGCCCTTAGATCTAAGCGGAGGGATGTCTGGGCCGTTAGATCTAAATGAAGGGAGGTCTGTACCCCTAGATCTGAGCGAATGTGTGAGGACCCCGGTTTATTAGGCTTGTAATACTTAGTCATCCCTTGACCCTAGCATCACAAACATAATAACCCGTGTCTTCGAGATATGTATACTTCCCAGAAATGCAGTATACACACCTCTTTACAAAATCATGCATCAAGTTCATACAAGACATAGAACCAAGCACGAACTAGAATAAGCGACATACATAATATAGAGAGTTATTACAAAAGGAGAGGCCAACAGGCCAAACAACAAATACAAAACTAAAATAAGCAATGAAGCAAAAGTGCCATAAGATGGCCATAAATAAAAGCCAATTAGTGTGCCTTTACCCACAAGGCAACCAACCGGACCGCCAAGCTAGTCGTCAAACCCGAAGCACATCTCACAAGAGTGAAGCCCTTGGGGCTCACCTTCTTTCTCTGCAACAAGGTTATTAAGCAAAGCAAATGAGTACAAAGAATGTACTCAAAGGCGGCGTGTAAGATAACAGAACTATAGTTTAGCTACATGCAAGCTTTATTTAAGTGGATGAGGCTTTGGACTTATTTTAGCATAAAGCAAGTTTTCCTTTGCAATAATGTAATAGATTCAAAGCAGTTTGCAATTCATTTTAATTTGCAAGAACCACGAGACAAGTAACAAAATAAAGACAACAACAATCACGGAAGTGACTAACCCAATAGCCACCACAACAATAGCATGAACATCCATTCATACCAACCCATCAAGTTTTAATTAAATGGTTGAGTCTAGTTCTTCTGGGCGTTTCGGCGTGTCCATAACCTAGGGCGAGGCTATTGAATAGTTTTAACCTGCAGGGTGTACCAATGTACCCACACGTCGAGACCGCCTTTCCTTTAAGCACACTACCTTTGGTATGCCGGCACAGCTAAGTCCTCTGAGACATTTCCAATGGACGATGCTAATTAAGAGCCGCCCCACGGGGATAAGGATACATTAGACACCCTAACCTATGCATTAATGCTCCCCTCCCAACACCACACACACACACATTTTATTAAAACATACCCACCGACCAGCTCATAATTAACACCTTCCAAAGTACTTAGTCAAGAGAGGTCCCATATCCCCCTCGTGTGGTTAGCACGCAAAATTGCTCAGAACGGTGGCGCAAGTAACTCGGTCCTTAATGACTCAGGCATACTACCACATTCCAAAAACCACACCATCCATCCAATATGCCCAAGTCCAAATAGTTTTCATTTTTATTTGTTTACAAATTAACAAATCATACAAGGGGACATAATGGAATAATAGTTTTTGTGTGATCAAGGTTATCGACATAATGTCGACAACCGCCCATTTCTACCGTTATCTAAGCATTGCTAAGCATGACACCGTAAAAGCAATAAAAGAGCATAATTAAATCACCGGGCTCTAATTCACCAGCGATATTAGTAACTTATGGTTTGTGGCAGGGGTAACAATTTAGGGCAACTATGCAATAGGAATAGCTACCTCTAAACGATAAAATACTTTGACACAAAAGCATGCATACATACAAGTTAAACAAAATATTAGACTTTAAAGTAATGGGATTAAGCGGGATATGATCAAACTGCTTGCCTTGCTGTTGCTGGTCACTATGCTGCAGAGAAACACTCACGGATCAACCCACTCAATCGGCACCTAATCGAAAAAGACGAAAAGAATCGATAAGAACGATTTAAAACGACAAAGACAGCACAGCAAACAAACTCCAAATACTCTGAAATTTCTACAGAAGCAAGAGGATGATTTTTAGGGAATTTAGCAATAAGAACCAATGGATTTGGATTCTCAATGCAAAAGATATGAGCAAAACAATTCTGCTCAGCCCTAAAAATACCAAACTGCTACTATTCACTAATTTAATTAATAGGCAACATTTTCTAGAAGGGTGGTGATACTGAGATTTTTACTGTAAAACCAGAACCTCATGAGATGAATAACACAATTGAGTTCATCTCATTTGGAGCTATTATGCATTTTCTATAATTTTCCAAAAACAAGAACTTGAACAAAATTCTAATGCACAAGAAAGTTTTGCGAAAACAGTGACAAGTCTAAATCTTATTCTAACATTTAGTTTACTAACAGAGGAAGCCAACAAAGTTGGATTCACTCAAAAAGGAGCTCTAGAGAAATACTTATGCATTATACAAGTTAATTTGAATTTTTATTGCAACATTTAAAGTTAGTTTTGAAAACCATTTGCAAATGCATGTTCTGGAGCTGAACTGAGCCCATAGCCATTTTTAGATTAGAGCTTAGTTCAAACCAGAGCTACAGAAATTTGAATCACCCTATTTGGATTTAAATTGAATTAGTTATGAAATTTTAAAGTTCATACCTTTTTCAGCTTACAAATAAGTGCTCACAGGAAAAATTCTAAAACCAAAAGAGAGGGGGAGGACGTGAACCGTTGATCTAAATCAAACGGTCCAAGACCTCCAGAGGAAAATCTTGCGACGCTTTGTGTAGTCCAGAGAACATGGGCCGTTGATCTTGGATCCAACGGTCCATGTCCTCCTACCACGCCACTTGCCAAGCAAGAGGGAGGTCGTGGCCGTTGATACCGCATCCAACGAACCACAACACATGAGGAGGACCGGACGGTCCAGATCAAACGAGGGAGGTCCTGAACGGCTGAGATCTTCCAAAGGAAGATCTAAACTATCAAGATCTCCCCAAGGAAGATCTACATCGTCAAGACCTCTCGAGAGAGGTCCTGGACGGTCCAGATTTTCCAAAGGAGGACCTTAATGGTCTAGATTGTCCCAGGGAGGACCTTAACGTTCAAGGCAACACAGAGGTCCTGGGCGGTTCAGATCCACTTGGGGTGGTCCTGAACGGCCAAGATCTAACAAAGGGAGGTCCTAAACGGCTCAGATTTCCACTAGGAGGTCTGGGCGGCTAAGATTTACCCGAGGAGGTCCACAAAGGTTAAGAGGACCTCGAGGAGGTCCTACACGGTGGAGATCAACATAGGGAGGACCTCAATGGCTAAGATCTCCCACAAGGAGGTCCTAGCGGTCAAGATCACAAGGAGGGAGGTCCTGGGGGTTGTCCCTACAAAAGACCAAGGGTGGTCTTTTGCAAAGAGGACCCCGAGGGGAGGTCTTTGGGGAGGTCTTTGCCAAAAGTCCACGGGGTGGTCCTTTGGCAAGGAGGTCCTAGAGATGCACGCGCGCGGGGAGACCAGGCGCGCGGCCTTAATTGCGCAACAAGGGACAGAAATCAAGGCATTAAAGGCTGACCCGAGTTAACCAATGATAAGCAATGATGATCGCATTTAAGGGGGAGATCTTTGTCCTAACGACAACGGCATTTTGCCATTGTCGTCCGACAAAACCCCGAGAGGCTCCCAAGGCTTGTCGCGGCGATGAGGACCTCGCCGCGCCATCCAGGACACCAACGTGTGCGCAATAGTGTTGCGCACACACCAGGACCATTCCCGGCGGTGGGGGTGGCCCTGAACGGCGACGAGCCATAGATTGGCGGTGCAAAACACACGCCAAAACACAAACAGCGATAATGAGCTCCGCGGCGTACATTCAAAGTGTGCCCAAGAAAAGCTCCGCAACAACATACATTGGGTGCCAAGCATCTACGGGACTACCAAGAGGGTTACCTGGAGGTCGCGGAGGTGCTGAGGAGGTTGGGGACGTGGAGGACCTGAGTTGGGGAAGAAGGGTTGCTCCATGGCCAACTCCAAGCTCCAAGCTCCAAGGGCCTCTTGAAAATGTCAACCCAAATGAGGTTAGGGTTAACTCCAGGAGGTGCAGGGAGCACAAAGTGAACAAGAGTTTGAAGAGGAGCCCTTTGGAACACTGTGCCACCGAGGGCTCCAAGCTTCAACAATGGCGGCCAAAAAGGGAGGTCGGTGGAGGGATGCTCGGCCAAGCACAAGCAAGGCCAAGCTCAATGGTGTGTCAAAGAAGCCAAGGGCAACAAAGGGGGGGTTTTATAGCTAGGGCAAAAGAGGTCTCGACCACGGGTTAAGCTCATGGTGAGCTTAGCCCAAGGAGGTCCATGGAGTTGGACAAGATGGATGGGACAGTAGGTCGGTCAGACGGGGCATGGGCTAGGGCGGAAAGGCACCGACACGCATAAATGCGCCTGAGCACTGAGCCGTTGGATGTGACAAGGCTCGACTTTGCCCATCGCCATAGCTCGCACGCAGCCTAAGGTAGGAAAAACAGACCTCACATCCACCGTTGGATTACGTGGATGGGGAGGTCTGCCCTCGGATTTTAAGTTTGAACCGCTATGTTTTAAGTGGTGGGAGGAGGTCCCACCACACGATTTGAAAGGGAGGTCGGCCAAAGCGCTGTGAGAGAAGGAGGTTATGGCGGTTAGATTAAAATCTACGGCTACAAGATGATAAAGGAGGTCGTGGCGGTTGGATTTTAATCCAGCCCGCACGACTGAGGCTTGGAGGTCTTGGCCTGGGCAAGACACTAGAACGGGATGGGGAGGTCCAAGCGCGAGATTTTCATCTAGCTACGATGAGGAGATGGGGAGGTTGTGGCGTTGGATCTGATCCAGCAGTTCTGACCTCGACTAGGTGAGAGGTTTGATCGCTAAGCGAGGGAGGTCGTGGGCCTTGGATTTTAATCCAACAAACGCACAACAATTGAAGCAGGAGGTGCAGTGCGCTAGATATCAAGGGAGGTCTGGTTGCGATGAATTGCAGCGGAGGTCGTGGCCTTTGGATCTACATCCAACGGCTACGACCTCAACAAGGTGGAGAGGAGGTTTGAGTGGTTTGATAGCGAGTGGAGGTCATGGCTGTTAGATATGAATCCAACGGCTACGACCTCAAGTGGTTTAAGGAGGTCCGGTGAGCTGAGGAGTGGGTTGGGTTCAACCTAGATAGGAAAATGGCTCAGCCCAAGGAACAGTGTAAAATTTTGAATTCAATTTTAACAGCTGAGACTTTAGGGATTCATTTGAGATAGCAATTCAACTCCAAAATTTATAAAATTTTAACTGGAGCTTGCTAACATCATGATTAAACTTACATAAAATTTCCAGAGGTTATTATGCTATGCATTTTTCTCAGAAAATTCATTAAGGCTATTCAAGGAATTGTTTTACCCCCAAAAATTATCAAACAAGTTTTACAACTTGCGATATTTTTCAGAGGGGTCCCACATCAACTTTAGGACCAAGGAAAATTATTTTCCAAATGTTTGGCACAGGAGTGGTGACAAATGGAAAAAGGACTTGACTTTTGGTCAACAAGGACTTTGTGTTTTTGGATTACACAAATCTTGGACAATAATTACATGTGAGAAAAAGTTTTAATTTCTACACATTTAATTACATTTGAAACAAACCCTAATTATACATTTGGGATGTTACAGAATGGGAGGTCTGGTCCTTTAGATTTAAGCGAGGGAGGTCCCGACGGTCAAGATAGAACCAAAAGAGATCCTGACAGTTACGATGAACACAAGGGAGGTCCTGATGGTCAAGATGGAACCAAAGGAGATCTTGATGGTTACGATGAGCGCAAAGGAGGTCCTGGCGGTCAAGATGAACGCCAAGGAGGTCCCGATGGTCAACATGAATGCAAAGGAGGTCCTGGAGACACCAGGACCAGGGGGAGGTCTGGTGAAAGAAGAGCTAGGTTGAGGGAAGACACAGAGCGTACAGAGAGAAAGAGGGAACCCCAACAAGGTCGAAAGAAACAAAACTTATTTGGCTGGAGTTGATTTGGTCATTTAAGGTTCTGTACAGAATCTCCAAATAAGCTTTGAACTCTCATGAAAACCAAATGTTTCTTTTTATTTGAAAATTTAGGGAAAGGGAGATGCTACAAGGAGGTCGCAGACGCGTACGACCTGTGGGAGGTCGTGGAAATACCATGACTAGGGGTGGTCGTGGAGGTGTACGACCATAGGGTTATTTTTGCAAAAAGAGAGGTCGTGACCCGATGAGTGGTCTTGCCCCAAGGGGGTGGTCTTTGTAAAATGGGAGGTCGCGTTCACGAGGGTGGTCTTTGTAAACTAGGTGGTCGTGACTATATGGGTGGTCCCGACCAAGAGGGTGGTCTTTGTAAAGTAGGAGGTCGCGGCCAGTGGGTGGTCTTGTATAATGAGAGGTTGCGACCACAGGGTGGTCTTTGTAAATTGGAAGTTCGCGACCACGGGGTTGTCTTTGCAAAATGGGAGGTCTGTGCAAGAAAAGAGGTCTTGGGAGTGTTAACTGTGTGTAGTCAATGGAGAGAAAGGATCGATTGCACAGCCGGGATCAAAAGAATCAACGGGAAAGCCAAAGGAAAAACCAAAGGAGAATCCAAAAGAGAATCAAGGTGACTCGAACCATGAAGAGTATCTGTCCACTAGGAACTTACCAGCACGGAACTAGGAGGTGGTTAGCCGGAGCCGCACAGGCGATGGTGGATCTCAATAATGGTAGAAGCTTCGTGCTGAACGTATCTTAAGGAGAAGAGGGTGGTCTTCGGTCTTCAAGGGTGCTCTCTAGAAGCAGATAGATTGTCCGCCAAGGAGGTCTTGGAAGGTCCCGGTTGGAGGTGAAAGGAGAGTGGTCTCCAAGGCTATTCTGATGGGTGCCTGCGGCAAGGCGGTGGTGTGGGGGCGCTCCACTGAGACGAGCGCTTGAGCTTGACTGGAGCTCAAGCTCTCCTGGAGAAAAGGAGAGAATGGGGGTAGCTCTGGATTTGGTGAAGAAAAGCTACAAGGAGGCAACCAGGACGTGGCCAAACACATATAAATATGCATAACCTGTACAGGGGCTGGGTGGTCGGAGTGGTGGCACAGTGTTGTTGAGTGACAACCTAGGAGATGGCTATTAATGGCCGATGGAAAACACCATGGCATGCCGTGTCTTTGATCTGGTGCACGCAGCGCATGGGTGAGAAGGGCATGTCTGACTTGGTCTCTGTTAGGGAGGTCCGGCCATAATTGGTGTGGACCTGACGCTGGTCGATGGATCAGGAGAGAGGTGCACGGGAGCGAGCGTGCTGGATCAAGCACTGGGCTGATCAACCCTTTAACCAAAGGAGATTGGGAATGAAGGAAGGTGGGCTAAGAAAAAAAATGGAATGAGGCAGGGCAGCAGGATTTTAGATTAGCTAAAATCCTGATGTTCACTTAGGGAAATCCTAACACGATGTTAGATCAAACCACGAGAGCAGAAAAGATAAAAAGATGTCCTCAAATAACTCTCAAATATGCAACCGAGAAGAACAACGCCAGTTGTTGCGCAAAAAGTTTTAATAATCCCGTATTTTTGCATTTATGAATTTTTTGGTTGTTACAAACCCTACCCCCCTTAAGATAAATCTCGACCCCGCGATTTCGGTTGGATGGTTGTAAGTAGATAGAATGGAGACGTAAATAGGGATGCTAAAGTGCTCTTGGTAGGTTGTTAACCCTTATGTGACTTCTTGACGGGTCCCCAGTACTGTTGATCCTGGTTTCTGGAATATATAGAACATTAATGCTCGAGGATCTTAGGAGAGATAAGGGGAATTCAAGAGAGGGAGAACGGAAGACAGAGAGACAGTGAACATGGAATAGCTACTTAGGGCTTCATTTCATCGATCATTCCCCAATTCCTTGTGAGACCATCGCTTATCCCTTTCGTGAGGCGGGCCAGCAAACAGAGGCCACGCGATCAACCCAAAGCCATGGTGAACAGTAACGGCATTTCATGAGACAGGGGATTGTAAAATCCATCCCTGTGAACCGTCCGATTGAAGGGTATTGGAATTCATATCCATCCGTTAACTAACTTAGACTGAACTTCATCAATCTATATCAAATCCCTTCAGATTCTGATACCGGCTCCTGATGTGGCTCCTTAGCGCCATTGTCTTTTGCCCCCTTTATGGCAACTTAAATTTTCTATTGTTGGATTTGATAGAAATCAATCATATCTGAAGAAATAGCTAAACTTGGACATGCCGATATAAATTCATATTCCAATCCTCTTGTCCTAGTTTCTACTATAATCCAATCATTTTCTTTTATCTCGTCTACTACCCTAATTCAATATCTAGGTTCATATTAGAATCAATGTTACCGCCAATATATAACTTTATGTGATCATAACGGTTTGATCCTCCCTATATTTTGGCTACCACCCTTAAGAAATGTCCACCCATACTCGTTGTTTCTTCAGCCTCCAATAACTCAATCGTTATTATCCTCCGACATCCAATCTCTAGAATTAACTAACCATCCATTTATCAATCATTCCTGGTTTATAGATTCAATCACCTTGGTTAATTTAATCCAAGAGTGGTCTCACTGAGATGTCCTAAAAGCTCTTATAATTACGGTTACTTCAACAATATGTCACATATTTGATTTATTCTCAAAACCACAAGGTACACTTTACATATCGAACTAACTACTTATCCTATATGTCCCAAACGACATCAACTAGGCCTAGGATATAGCATGAGTCAATACATTGGTAGTAACCACTTGTCGGACACATCCTCTATGATACAGGCTAGACCTATGATCATAGCAGGTGGCAGTATGCTGCCTAGGCTGCCTTACATGCCTTCTTAGTCGGGGACTGTCTTCACTGTGGCTTTGGCGGTTGTGAGACTTACTTCTGCGGCAAACCCGTTGCTGAAGTTCAACCGGCTTGGCAATCAATCGCTTCAGTTGGCCCCCTTTGAGGTAGCGATCGTGTCCTTGGCAGAGAAACGAGTGACCTTGCTTGTCGGGTAGTCTCCAAATGGGTGGTCTTTGTCGCCATTGGCACAGTCGGTGTTGCGCTGGTTGATATAGTGCCCTTCCTCCCACAGCGTCGATAGGCCTTGATCTTCCTGATCGCCTTGTTCGACTTCATGATCGCCTTGTTCGACTTCTTTAGATGACAATTTCGAGCGAAGTGCCCCACTTCACCACAGCTAAAGCAAATAAATGGCTTTCGCCTCTTTCGCTTGTCATCTGTGGTTGCTTTCAGCAAGGAAAGAGGGAAAAGCATGAGATAAGCAAAAAGATCATGGAGCTAAGGGAATTAGACCCAATTCCCTTTTAAAACTTAGAATTTTGATATACAAAAAGCCGGGGAGGCTCAACCAAATCACACCAATCTTTTAAAACAAGCTTTTCCTGTGACTACAAAATACGATGCCAAAGGGGCAAAACAGGCAGTACACAGGTTCCAAATGAAATCTTGCGACAGTACATCGTCTACTTGCGGTATCACGCATGGAGGTGCACAATTCTGTGCACAAGGGTTACTCAAAATAATATTAATATTGCCCTATCCTAACAAGCCATCACGTTCTTGGACTTACACTTTTGAAGCTTGAGGTAAGGGAAGAGGCAACCAATCACTTTTTGCAATAAAAAAGAATGTCCATATAGGTAAGAGAGAGTAACCTTTGAGAGGGATGCGAATGAGCAATACTACTCATCTTTTTCACAAGGCTTTTATAGGCGAAGATAGATTTTGAAAACCTTCACTAATGGAACTAATGGCCATGATAACTAAGGTCACGACCTAGAGTCGATATGCTCTGATACCAAGTCTGTCAGACCCCAATTTTGGAGCTTGGGATCCACTGTGTATAGTTGTGTCATTCCCTGGATCAGTAGCTGACACACACAGTTACATTGTTGGCTCAAAATACATATCTCGAAATTGTTCAATTATTACATGATAATAAACAAAGCACAAACGCACCCTAAGGCTTTTGACTTGTGGAATGGCCGACAAGGCCCAATCCACACAGAGGGTCAGCAGCAGGAGAAGTGCCTAAGCACAGCGTGTGGAATCTCTCATGATATGCCCACCGGCAATCGACTGTGGGCCCGCAACCTAGTTCTTGGCCTTCTTGATCTTCAGTTCTTGATCAGTACTCAGAACTATCCATGTAGTCTCTTTGTTCCCCAGCCTTGATCGGTACTCATAGTCAACCCAAGGCAGGACAACGACCAGGTAATGGCTGGGGGGGTTGTGGCCGTGTTGTGTAGGGGACACTGGTTCAAGCCTATGACCACACTAGGTCGTAGAAGGAGGTTCGGGGGAGGTCCTGGGTGGCTCCGGACAGGTTTTAGGGTGGTCTCAGGGTGGTCCTATGGGTTCTGGAGAAGTTCTGAAGAAATCCTGAGGAAAACCTGGAGTTGTCCCAAGGAGATCCTGGGGAGGTCTTGAAGAGGTCCTAAGGGAGTCCTGTAGAAGTCTTGGGGAGGTCTTAAGGGATGCTGTAGAGACGTCCTGGGGAACATTGTAGAGACGTGTTGGGGAGGTCCTGAGGAGTACTATTGCGACATCCTGGGAGGTCCGGTGGAGGTCGTGAGGATACGACAAAAAGAGGTACAGGAAGTCTAGAGTAGAAGGTTCCGAGAATACGACAAAAGGGTATAGGAGGTCTTGTAGATGTCCTGAGGAGATCTTGGGAGTTTTTGAGGAGGTCCTGTAGGTCTGGGGAGATCCACGGAGATTCGGAGGAGGTCCTGGGAAGTCCAAGGGGATCCTGAAGGGGTCTTGGGACATCTGGTAATGATCCTTAGACCATATAGGGGTGGTCGTGAGACATCTGGTAGTGGTCTTAGACCATTTAAGGGTGGTCGTAAGGCATCTGGTTGTGGTCCGAGAGGTCAGGGGAGTTCCTAAGGAGATCCTTTAGGTCTTGGGAGGTCTTAAGAGATCTTGAGGTGTCTTAGAGGAGGTCTAAGAGTAGGCCATGGAGAATCTGGAGGAGGTCCTGTAGTGTACGAGGAGGTCTGGGTGATCTTAGGAGGTCCAATGGGAAGTCCTAGAGAGGTGTTAGAGGAGGTCCAGGAGGACGTCTCGAGATGTCTTAGAGGAGGTCCAAGGGGAAGTCTTGGGATGTCTCCGAGGAGGTCCAAGGGGAGGTCCTGGAGATATCTCAGAGGAGGTCCGAGAGGAGGTCTTGAGCAGTCTTGGAGAGGTTCCAAGGGGAAGTCCCAGAGAAGTCTTAGAGGAGGTCCAAGGGATCTGGAGATGCCTTGGAGGAGGTCCAAAAGGAGGTCCTGGGGAGATCTCCGAGGAGGTCCGTAAGGAGGTCATGGGAGGTCTTAAGAAATCATGAGGATGTCCTGGGAGACCGTTAGTAGTTCAAGGTAGGTTCCGAGAGGTCTGGAGATGTCCGAGAGGAGGTCTTGTAGACCACACCCGGGGTAGGATGTATGACTACACATAGAGTGGACCGGGCTGGGTGCGATTAGGGTTCTTAGGGACAATGCTCGTAGGGATAATGCAAAACCCACAACATGATATACTAGAAACGTACTTATATTCATAATAGGCCATAAGGCCAATTGTTTTACAGAAGGAGTCATGAGAGCAGAAACCTTACAAAATCCAGAGTATAGAAACGAAGATGAGGGTGGAAGCAAAGCAAGTTGAAGTGAATCCATTCACTCTGCCCATAGGCAAGCGACTGGGGTTCCCGGCCTAAGCTTCATTATCTTCAACACCATCCGGTTCAGCCTTTGGGTAATAGTGGTTGCCGGGGTCTTGATCACATGGGTCTAAAAAGATTAAAATGGCAGAGCCTGAGTACACAACCGTACTCGCGAGCCAACACACAATGCAGTTGTATAGATGCAAGGCTAGTCAAGAGAAGCTTTAGAGTTCTTTTATTTGCACAAAGCCAAGTTTGAAATAGATGAGTAGTAGAAAAATCCTGAGACTTAGCATTTTTAACAAATCTGTTTTCATAAATGAGTTTTCATTTGTAAAGTACTAGTAGAGGTCCCACCTCCTATACCATTGAGTGGATCCATCCACTCAATGCTCGGGTATTCCTGTAATTACCACTAGTCCCCGACTAGGCCTTTCTCAAATCCCTGGGGTCCCACTCCAGCCTTCCCTTTTCATCACAAATGGTTTTGTAAACATGAAGACTATATCAAGCAAGTTCTTAGCATCGCTCTTGACCGTGAGCACAGCTATCATGATAGTTTTCTTACTCTGCAGAGTTCGCACACTTTACCCACAAGAGGTAATCGCCTTGATATATACACACATTTCCTTAGACATGCGAATCAAGGGGAGATTACCACAAGGCCTTTACAATGCTCAACCTGAACGCACTCCATCTGCTACACTAAGGTTTCCACCTCCCTGAGCCCACTCCCGAGGCTCTTCGGGAGGCCCCGTCTTGTAACAATGCGGTTCGTGTGGCTTCGTTCTCCCCCGGCTATCCACCCGCAATCATCCCAATAGCGGATCTACGCTGAGGCGAGCAAATTAGTCGGCCATGTCATACCCATTATTGACTTGTGGTTGCACTGTTTTTGCATGAGAGGTCATCACAAGATTCGGTCCTTACTTGACCAGGGCGGCACATCCACATACCAACCTCTTCTCATACCCCAAGCACCAGCCACTCTTTCCAACCACCCTAGTCAAAAACAGTTTTTCAGGTTTTATTGTTTTGGAAATATCATTTACTTCAGCATACGAGCCAGGCTCCCAGCCTTACTGCCTGTAAGACCCTCAAATATTGGAATATGCCGAATTAAAATTATACTGGTAGCATAATTCTTAATTAAGGAACAGTGTAATTCCCTCATTAAAAATCATACTAGAAGCATAATAATAACAAGTAACAATTCCAATATTCAGGTTCCCGGATATATGTCATGCAATAGTTCCCAGGATTAGTGACTATTGCGCATATATCCTTAAACAACATTGCATCATACACATACAAGTCATACATTTACATAATTATACATGACAAGTTACATCTTGGTTCGGTTGCTACAGAAACAGATTTTGCTACAGTAACAGATGACTTTGGTCATCACAAAAGTTCAACAGCGGAAGCAAAATAAACAACAAAAACCACCAATGGCCCCATCCCGCAGGCTATTGCGTGGAGACTAGAACTAGCTTCACTCGTTAGCGTCACCCGGATCGGCGCTAATGGGCATCTCATACAGATAACCATCCTCACCTGCAACAAGAGGTCATAACCCCTGAGTACGGAAGGTACTCAGCAAGACTTACACAAACTAATAAAAGAAGTGTTTAATAGAACCTACACAAAGGAATAGAAATTTTACATGCATAAGGTTAACAACAGAAAAGCTTGAATGGTTCAATTTTGCATAAAGCAATTCATCTTAACCAACAATTGCTAAGTTTTGACAAAGCAATTTTAAGAAATCAATTTGGACTAAAAGCAGAAGTAATTGAGAGCATAAGCATAAACAAGAATAATAATAAGTCACAGATCACAATCAAACCGTGCATGATAACCATCATGCGAAGTAATTCCCAAAACCAAATTTAGAGCAAGGTCTATACAGGTGACATCAATTCAAGTATCATCCGTGAATCGTGGACACGGCTATTCAATAGTTTTAAAACCTGCGCAGGGTGTACATCTTTACCCACACGACTTAGTTAGCCCGTAAGCCTTCGGAATAATAGCACACTGCCTTTGGTATGCCGGCCGGGTAGACTAAGATTTGGTATTTTTCAACAAGTTAACACTATTGAGTTGGACAACCCATGTGAGACTGATCCCGCTTAAACAATGACTGATAGCATCTGCTCAACCGGGGCCCACATGTTGTGTCGGGAATGCCGACCCAATCAATTAAATGCGAACTCGTGCATAACTGCACATATTAGACCGCAGTCGGGGCCCTGAAGGTACGTACATGCGATGGAACACATCTACGCCCTCACCCTTCTAAGAACATCTGATATCAATATAAACTCCACATGGCATACGACACGGCCTGAAGACTTAAGCATCTATGCCATATGAAATCAATACACATGTCCTTACTCTCCTGTTTCCAACTCAATAGTATTAACCTTTTACTTAACCAAACAGTGCCCATACACTGCGTGTGGAAGTACGTTGGGGCTTGAATTGGGCTGTCAGAGTTCAATCCTTAATCAACCCAGACAAGACATCCACATTTCCCAATTCTCGTGCACAAAGGCACCATCACTAGCATCCACTTGCCCAGATTTGAAATCAGTTTATCACCAAGATTTAGAGTCATTTCAGATTTAAATAAACTGAACAAAGAATTTAAACAAATAAAATTTAGTTGTTGTTCCCAGGTTTGACAAGATAAGCTTGCCAAACACTACCGTTCTATGGACTGCATGGCTAAGCAAAAACTAAATATTATAATACAAAAGACTACCTTAGGTTGAGGGTATGATCAGATTTAGGGTAAGCCGCAAAGATTGGGTTGTAGCTAACTAGAGACAGAGCACAAATAATTTTTTTTGAAAATTGCATGCAACAATATCACTGTATTTTGTAAATCTACAGTTCACAAATTTGGGATCAACATGGTGCAGAGAGGAAGCTTGCCTTGGTAGTAATAAATAACCTCTTGCTCAGGTTCTTGCTGCTCAACAATAGACTCAACAATCTCAGAAGAATCAGTATCTAAAAGAAAATAAAAATCCAATGAACACAGGGAAAACAGAGAATAGCATGCATAAAAGAATGCATGGTCAATGGCTTAATGCATGATTAGCAACATGCTAAAGGTACATTAATTTAATTAAGAATAGTAAGCTACAACTAACCTTTGCTAGTACTATTTACTATAGTTTGGAATTTAGATTGAGCTATCGTTTCAGATTTTTGAAACTGGAACAGGACAGCTCATAATTGAATTACTTGCCTAGCTAAACATTATGTAAATGAAATACTATGCTGAAGCTAAGTGTTTTTAAACTAGTGCTGTGACCTAGCTGATCATTTAATAACTATTAATAGTAATTTAAGAAATTGGACTCTTGCTGTCTATGTTGTCGGTTTGACCAACAACAATAAAACAGCAAGACCCTTTTTACCAGTTTCGGTTGGCTTGGAGAACTACACAAGACAAAGACTTTAAGTGGAGTTACAGCTATCTGGGGAGTACTTAATACCACAACCCATCATTGCTAATCCTTAATTGCCTGGTTCACAGAAAGAAAGAAGGATTAGGTCTTTGTCGGTTTTAACCGACAATAACCAATGTAAAAGGGTTTGCGACAATAAATGAATTGGTGACCTTAAGAGTTAAAAGAAAGATTGTTTGGTGATGCTAGGGTTTACCTAGGACCTAAATGAGCTAATATACTTTGGTAAGAGAAACCCTAAGTTTTGAAAAACGATATGAAAGACCTAAAAGTTATAAATACAACTTTTAGTTAAAGCAAGATTGGAGCATCACATGAACATGTGAGTGATTCATAGGAGCTAAAGATGTCCTTAGGGAGCCTAAGATGACAAGAATCAAGGTTTAAGTTTACCACTAGGGTTGGAGAAGATGAAATCAAGGTCTTGGTCAAACAAGTAAAGATCCAAAGTCCTTTCCACCGTCCGACCAAAACAAAATAGTAGAAGCTTAAGCTCTAAAGAACACCAGCACATTTTTGATAGGAAAGGATGGAATCCAACTCACCAGGATGAGGTTTCACCAAGGTGGTGTTTCACTGGCTCAAGTCGACAGAGAGGAAACCCTAAGTTCAACCCTACAAAAGATGCCCAAAATCCACATTAACATGAGATTTAGGCATGCTTAAAGTTGAACTAGGGTGAGAGCAAGAAAGCTTCACTGGGAAGGAAGACAACTAGTGGAGCTCTTCTTGGTCAACAATGGCAGAAGCTCCACAGCTAGGGTTTATATAGTGTTAGAGCTACTAGAGCAAACGAGAACTCTCCAGAGCTGGTGAGGTGGCAACTAGGGCTAAATATCAAAGGAATATTCGCATATTCCCTGTTCAATGCCTCTACTCCGGCAGCAACACCGGCGGTGGCGCACAGAAGCAAGGAAGAAAGTCACTGGCGAGTGGGTCCCAGCGCCAGCCACAGCACCCTCAACACACTGCAAGCTCCAAGGAACAACCACCGTTCGATTTAGAAGTGGGCGGCTGCGATAAGGTGGCCAAATAACACTGAACCGGTATCCTTCAACATGGGCCGTGCGATCTCAAATGAACGGCTAGGATTGAGGGGAGGTCCGGATGGTCCGAACGTCACAATCCCCAAGAGCCGTTCGATCATAAGCCAACGGTCCAAGATTTAATGCGTGCTGGTGAGCTTCGGCCCAAAAAGGAAGTCACCGTTGGATCTAAAATCAACGCTCAGAATTGATGGGAGGTCCGGATGGTCCGAACGGCCCAATGGATGTGGTCTGTCCGATCAAATTTCAACAGTGGATATCGCTTGGCACCTTCGGCCGGTCCGAACGGCCCATCTGATCAGGTCCACACGTTGAGGATCCAACGGCTCACACGCTTTTCAATTTCTGCCATCTAAAAATGGCATAACCTGATGATCGTGCGCCGCACATTTTTGATCCTACGGTCAATATTGAAGGGCGGATTGGAGTGGTCCGAACATCCTAGTAAATCTGGCCCGTCCGTTGAGATCTAACGGCCACGTGTTGGAGGCACGCTAGGGTTTCAAGGAGGAGGCTAGATGCGGTAGGATGGAAATCCAATGGTGGAGATCGCGTCGTGTGCTAGGATGGCCTGCACAGTGCTGCGAATCGCAACCGTCCGCGAGGATATCAACGGCTCACGAGCACGGAAAGTTTGGACGTGCGCACGAGTCGTGACAGGGCTATACCACGCTGCACTGGTTTGGACCCAACCTAGGTGGACTCGGGTCGCTATAGTGTCACGGTTGGGTTTAGGCTGGAAAGGTTGACCCAAACCAATTTAAACCTTCAAAAGTTTGATCGGGCCTTTAAAAATAGCAAATAATTTTGTAAAATTATGAAACTTTGCAGAATTGCTACTGGGATGATATATTTCCCAAATAAATTTTTAAACCACTGTTTCTCCTTTTGAAATACATAAATAATTCATTTAGACCGAATAGGTTTTGTTTAAAGACAAATATTTTTCTCAAAATCAAAATAATTTCTAAAAATTCAACAAAATTTTTAGATCCAGGTAAGGGGAGGTACTAGGCCCTTAGATCTAAGCGGAGGGAGGTCTGGGCTGTTAGATCTAAATAAAGGGAGGTCTGTACCCTTAGATCTGAGTGAAGGGGAGGTCTGGTCCTTTAGATTTAAGCGAGGGAGGTCCCGACGGTCAGGATAGAACCAAAAGAGATCCTGACGGTTACGATAATCGCAAGGGAGGTCCTAACGGTCAAAATGGAACCAAAGAAGATCCTGATGGTTACGATGAACGCAAAGGAGGTCCTGGCAGTCAAGATAAACGCCAAGGAGGTTCCGATGGTCAAGATGAACGCAAAGGAGATCCTGGAGACACCAGGACTAGGGGAGGTCTGGTGAAAGAAGAGCTAGGTTGAGGGAAGGCACAGAGCGTACAGAGAGAAAGAGGGTACCCCAACAAGGTCGAAAGAAACCAAACTTATTTGGCTGGAGTTGATTTGGTCATTTAAGGTTCCGTATAGAATCTCCAAATAAGCTTTGAACTCTCATTAAAACCAAATATTTCTTTTTATTTGAAAACTCAGGGAAAGGGAGATGCTACAGGGAGGTCGCGGACGCGTACGACCTGTGGGGGGTCGTGGAAATACCATGACCAGGGGTGGTCGTGGAGGTGTACGACCATAGGGTTGTTTTTGCAAAAAGAGAGGTCGTGACCCGATGAGTGGTCTTGCCCCAAGGGGGTGGTCTTTGTAAAATGGGAGGTCGCGTTCACGAGGGTGGTCTTTGTAAACTGGGTGGTCGTGACTATATGGGTGGTCCCGACCAAGAGGGTGGTCTTTGTAAAGTAGGAGGTCGCGGCCAGTGGGTGGTCTTGTATAATGAGAGGTTGCGACCACAGGGTGGTCTTTGTAAATTGGAAGTTCACGACCACGGGTTGTCTTTGCAAAATGGGAGGTTTGTGCAAGGAAGGAGGTCTTGGGAGTGTTAACCGTGCGTAGTCGATCGAGAGAAAGGATCGATTACACAACCGGGGTCAAAAGAATCAGCGGAAAAGCCAAAGGAAAAACCAAAGGAGGATCCAAAAGAGAATCAAGGTGACTCGAACCATGAAGAGTATCTTTCCACTAGGAACTTACCAGTACGGAACTGGGAGGTGGTTAGCCGGAGCCGCGCTAGCGATGGTGGATCTCAATAATGGTAGAAGCTTCATGCTGCACGTATCTTGGGGAGAAGAGGGTTGTCTTCGGTCTTCAAGGGTGCTCTCTAGAAGCAGATAGATGGTCCGCCAAGGAGGTCTTGGAAGGTCCCGGTTGGAGGTGAAAGGAGAGTGGTCTCCTAGGCTATTCCGATGGGTGCCTGCGGCAAGGCGGTGTTGTGGGGGCGCTCCACTGAGACGAGCGCTTAAGCTTGACTGGAGCTCGAGCTCTCCTAGAGAAAAGGAGAGAATAGGGGTAGCTCTAGATTTGGTGAAGAAAAGCAACAAGGAGGCAACCAGGACGTGGGCAAACACATATAAATATGCATAACCTGTACAGGGGGTGGGTGGTCGGAGTGGTGGCACAGTGCAGTTGAGTGACAACCTAGGTGATGGCTATTAATGGCCGATGGACAACACCATGCCATGCTGTGTCTTTGATCTGGTGCACGCAGCACACGGGTGAGAAGGGCATGTCTGACTTGGTCTCTGTTAGGGAGGTCCGGCCACAATTGGTGTGGACCTGACGCTGGTCGGTGGATTAGGAGGGAGGTGCATGGGAGCGAGTGTGCCGGATCAAGCACTGGGCTGATCAACCCTTTAACCAAAGGAGATTGGGAATGAAGGAAGGTGGTCTAAGAAAAAAATGGAATGAGGCAAGGCAGCAGGATTTTAGATTAGCTAAAATCCTAATGTTCACTTAGGGAAATCCTAACACGATGTTAGATCAAACCACGAGAGCAGAAAAGATAAAAAGATGTCCTCAAATAACTCTCAAATATGCAACCGAGAAGAACAATGCCAATTGTCGCGCAAAAAGTTTTAAAAATCCTGTATTTTTGCATTTATGAATTTTTGGGCTGTTACAGGTGCTTTGGTCATCTTCGACCAGAATACCAGAGGATCTATAATGACAATAAAAGAAGTTCTAGACTCAAAAAGACACCGAAGGTAATTACTTACATAAGTCTTTATTTCGTGTATACATACCTGGTCGTTTTCTTGGTCTTGATTTTAAAGCGCGCCAACGCAAAATCCGTCGCGCTTGCCTTCCTCTTCTTTTCGACTGGCTTCACCGACCTTAGACCGGTGGGGCTAGTTAGATCCGCCACGTCCTCTAACCGAAGGTCGAAAGAAATGTTCTCGACCAACTGGTCGAGAACGAGATCCCTGACCATCGGATCAGTGGGTGTGGTCTTGTCGGTCTCTCGAACAGTCACCACTGTAGCAACTGTGAAATCTTGAATGGTCATCCTGGAGCCAACGACCTCCACAGTGTTGATCTGCAAACCTTCTTTCTCTCCCGTCTGAAATACAATTCAAAGTTTTAATCATACGATGTTATTTTCCATCTAAACTGTATGTTCTTCTTTCTGCAAATGCTCTTTCTTACCTCCAAAAGAGCATCATCTTGTGCGGTCTCTGAGCAAGAATTGGTCGGAACAGTAGTACAAAAGGAATCCTCGTTGGATTTGGCATACTTCTATCCGACCGACTATATATTAGAGGAAAAGATTATATGCGGATCGGAAGATATATAATAGAAGAAGAAAAGATGGTTATTTACCTTGAGTCTTCTTAGTCTCTCCTCGTCAAAGACAATGGCCAAAAGACCTGGGAAGGCAGCCTTGGTATCAGGCTCCCCATCGCAAATCATCTTGATTCGCTCTCTGACTTCATCAAAAGAGAGGACTTCGAGAAGACAGGGAGATTTCAAGGTTTAAAAAAATAAAAATTAATTAAATAAAATATACTGGTCGGAACTTTCCAAAGACTTGCCATCTTTTGAGTCTTTGATCGCTTCATCACGACCAATATACCAGAGCAACGAATGCTCTCAGAGCTTCAAGGGACTAATCTGGCACAAGGAAAAGTCCCTAACTATGTGCCAGGAAGTCAATCACTTGGCACTAAGGTCTTGAGTGGCATCGACCACCCTTTCGACTCATCCTTCCTTCTTCTCGGTTGACCTCCACTTTATGTTCTCATTTGCCCTCTTGCCGATGAAATATAGGCCGTCGTCCTTCGTGACCGTCATATAGAACCAATTCTTCTTCCATGACGACCATGAAGATTTTGAGTACATCTGGATGTACTCATCAACCTTCCATCGTGGAGGCGCAGTGAGCACTCCTCAGGTCCGACCGCCGACTTCCCCGACTTCGCCATCCGGTAGAAATACCTGAAGACCTTCAGATTTGGTCGGATCCCCAGGTACGCCTCGCATAGGTAGGAGAAGATGCTGATATTGGCGATGGAGTTTGGGGCCAAGTTCACCAACTCGACTCCATAATACTCCAGGACCTGAGAAAGGAATTTGTGAGTCAGCAACCTCAGTCCGCACTCATTGTAGGCGAGGAAAATAGGGATTTCTCCTTCCTCACGGCTCAGAAAGTGCTCTCCGGTCGCTGACCTCCATTTGATCAGATTCCTATCCGGAAGCATCCCGATCTCCTCCAAAGCCCTGAGCTTCTTGTCGCTCAAATAAAAAACCAACCACTTAGTAATTTGATCCGACATGGTTGGGTTTAGAACAGTGGTCAGAAAAGGATTTGGGGGAAGGAACAAAGGGGGTTGGAAGAGATTTTCAGCAAGAAGATGAAAAGGGTCGAAGGAAAAGCAGAAGGCGTAAAAGGTCTAAGCCCCGTGCTAAGGGATTTTATAGCCACCATTCTTTAACCGCAATCGGGAGTTACCCAAAAATCCAACGGACAAAACATTTTGTCCAACGGACAGAAAAACTCTTCGAGTTCCAAGGTAGTTTCTTAACTTTAAAGTGAATACATATCACCTCGAGTGTCACGGCATTAAATGAGGGTCTGCCCGGTACGACTTCGTCGAAAAAAGTGTTTACACGACCAATTCACTTAAATTTTGGGGGCTAGCTAACGAGGATTAAACTCTTTATGTATTACTTTAATACATAATAAAGACCATATGTCTTCATGGTTGTAACCCCTAAGGCTCACGACCTCTGTGGTCATAAGGAATCCAGAGGTTGTATCGAGGATACCCTGGTCGGATGAGGTCCTGTACCCATTCCCCGACCAAATGACTGCTCGTAGAAGCAATGAACTGGAACCCAGATCCAACTCTGGGTATATTCCATACCGTGTGATGAATGGAACACATATCATATTTTGTCCATACTACGCGACATTTCATAATCTAAAGACACTGACAACAACCACCTTACGGTTGTGTGTCTCACAGGCGCACAACCATCGAACGGTTGATACTCTGTCAACCACTGCCTCCCTCCGACTGGACGTGTCACTTCCTAACAGGCGCCACTTCCAGGGGTAACTGCCGCCACTTCATCAACTACTTAAAGAAGAATGCAAGCGGTAGAAGGCAATCGAATCCAATTTGGAAGATCAACAGACAATTGGATTTTAAGAGCATAGCAAGCATTACGCTCTGTGTAATTAGGATTAGTCCTCCGCCTTGTTGAAGGCACCCCCTGTAATAGCCAGTTCATAGCAATAAAGAGCAGTCACATTCTCTCCCAAGAACTCTTTATCATTTTCCTCTTTTCATTTCGTAAGATCGGTGACCTGATCGTCAACAGGTAGTTACTAATTCAGAAGAGTTTTTAAGACCTTTTTATAAAGCAACAAAGGTTCTATCTGGTGTTTATTACCCTACCTCTTGCGTAGTTATAGAATTTATTTGGTTAATTGCAGACAAGATTGCCAAATCTAGGGAGGATCCCCTTTTAGGTTATGCTGTCGCACTGATGGAGGAAAATTTTATTAAATATTTTGGTTCTATTTCACACGTATATTGCTTTGCTATCATTTTCGATCCTACGAAAATTTGCCAGATTTGCAGATCGGTATGGAGGGAATAGGTGAATGCCTTGGTCTTGATTACTCGGAAGCTTTTGCACATGTCAAAGAGGAGCTTTTTCGTGTTTTTTGCATGTATCATGACAAATTCGGTAGCAGCGCGAGATCGGAGGCCTCACAGCAGACGCAACAGGGAAAGAAAATCTTGACATCCCATCTGTGGAAGAAGTTAAAGGGCAAGTCCAGTTCTTCGTCCTCTCAGTCTCAGGCAGACCCCAAGTGGAATTCTGTCTCAGAGCTAAACCAGTACCTGGGGCATGATTTTACAAACATCGATCCTGATCTTTCCGGTGGAAAGATAGACTTGCTCGAGTGGTGGAAGAACAACAAGCGGATATTTCCTATGCTGTCACATTTCGCATGGGATGTTTTGATGGTGCCGATGTCCACTGTCGCTTCAGAAGCAACGTTCAACATGGTATGGAGAATAATTGAAGAAAGAAGATCATCCCTCACGCCTAGGATGGTGGAGGCAATCGCATGTGCCAAGGACTGGGAATTGGCTAAAGAGCGGCAACAGCATCAACTAGAGGATCTTGAGATCATGCAGGCGTACGCTGACCTCGAACTCATGAACGATCTCGACATTGATGAGTAGTTAGTATGTACGTATGTTGTTACTGTACTCTTTTCCTTACTCGGGGAACCCCACTCTGGAGCGTAAGGTTTTTAACGAGGCAGTAACATTGTATCTGTAAAATATCAAGAAAATTCCACTTTTCCCCCGAAATATTTACGTGCCCATGTTTTTACACAATTAATTCAATTTTAACTAGGTTTTTAACGAGACGGGCATGAGAGGAATGAAGATGGCGGTCGTCGCCGCCTCTGCCGTCTATAGTTACTTAAGGCTAGGCTTAAGCTGACACGCCACGGTCCCTGCACAGTGGGCTTTGGGCCGTGCCTGAGCCTGGCCGGAGGAGAGGCGGGCCAACACGGAACAGCACGGCGGGGTGGCCGAGCTGAGCCGGCACGGCATGACGTGGTCCTGAAGTACGACGGGTCTGTGCCGTGCCAGCACGGCACGGCCCAATGCCCAGCTCTACTAGAGAGGAAGAGGACACACCAGTGTGTGTCTATGAGGGAGAGAGAGCTTTGCACGCTCAAATTTTCAAGTGTGGAGCATCATGTCTTTGTCCTTTGGTTTCTTTTTCATTCGTACTAATTGCGGGTCAGGGTAGGGTTAATTTGTATGTATCATCCTGCAGGCACAATCCAGTTTGCATATATGCCAAATAATTGTTTTTAAGACATGCTACATACAGCATGCAGTACTGTTATATTGCACATCCACGTCGGACCTCTCACGGAGTCACAACCCTATTAAATGTGTACATGCTTTAATCGCACGTAGAGGTGGAACCAGAAAATGAAGTGGGTTAGACGGTAAGATCTAGAAAGTGAATTAGGTGTGGAATTGATGCAAATCGCAAACAATTAAGGTTTTGTCGGGATTGCGTTCCTAGGTACGTAGGATCATTTTTTCCACTAATTGGATCGTAGAATCACGATTCCATCCAATTTTGGAAAGCACGTATATTTTATAGAAAAAATTATAATTTCAAATATGTAAGTCTATATTTTTGTTCCAAACTGTGAATTTATTTTTTTACTAATCGTGACGATCGGTGCATAGCATAGCATTTGCATTAAAACTAGAATTTAAAGAATTGTCATCTACCAGAACAATCACTAGGCTATTCGTAGTTTGGCCTATACCATAAAAGTTCATCTATGTGCCTTATTTTTTCATATGGAAAAATCGGGTTATCGGATGAACAATTCTCCAAACATGACCGCTTATATATATAATTTATATCTCTACAGAGAATTATATGTATGTAGGAAATAGTTTTTCATTATATATACATGTGCCCATTTCCATTTGATAAAGCAGCTAGCAGACATGCATACTGGATAACGTTTAAAACAACTTTAAATGGGGGCTAGCAAGATATATGGGGAATATTGGGATATTTTTTGGATGCCAACCACTGCAAAAATATGGAATCACTCCATAGCTTGGAAGATCCTCGTGTTTTTTATAAGGTTTGAATCTGCCATTTCTTTTTCAAGGCCAGGGCCACATACACGACAGCATTGGATGCTGATGTATGCCAATGTTTCTTCTACTTATACATGCATTAATTTAATTTTAATTTACAAATATTTGAAGTATTAGCTTATATAGAAGCAGTAGGGTGTACTATACAGAAATAAAGAAATTAAGGGCATAGCTTCTCTAATAGTTACATGAGAACAACTTCATTTTCAAAAAAGAAAAACTTGTACAGAGAGCTACTTGGCAAAAGGAGAAGGAACTTACCCGTACGTAAATGAGAACTTGAGAACTTGTTTATTGCTAAAACATACTGAACATGAGACTGGCAAGTGAACCATAGGCCCACATTTTAGCTAGTGAGACAACAATGTCGAATTTTCCCATAAGAATTTGATCGATTAACAATAATTCTTGACAAGAAAAGGGAAAAAAAGCACCTACCCTTCGGCAAAATTAAGCAACTTCCAAAATACTTAGTTTTCAATATTTCAAATAAAATTATTATACTCCAAGTAACATCATGTGCAGTTTTCCAAAGATGTAATGTCTAATGTTTTTCACCTGGGGATTTGCATCTTGTGCTTGTTCCAATTCAACTTATTAGAACCATATACAACTACAAGGGCAAGTCTTTCTCAAGAAAATATCACCTAAGCAACTTGCTATGTATATTGAGCTAACTTAGTTTTGCATCCACTCCATTTGAGTGGAAGTTCTATATATAGTTCAGCAGCTTTAGATGCAGGTTGAGGGAATTAATTCAACATGGGACGACGATATTAAAGAATATATATATATATATGGATTGATTGTACACCCGATAACTTGGTATATAAATTGGTAGAATCTTATCTGGTAAATGAAATTTCACCCTTAATTTTCCTAAAGAAAAGTTTAACTATTTTGACCAGTTGCAGTTTTTAATTTAACGTCTTGCGTGTGCTTCCCTATTGGCTATGTGGTCCAATGTTAGTTTGCAGATAAATTACACTTAATTTGTGCATATAATATATTGTCGTGCTATCATTTTGCACATATTAAAAAAAACTGTGAAAAACCAAAACCTACCGTGATCAGCGACAATGATATCCACCGAAAATTCGAAGCGCGGAGAATCGATCGTACAACACATTACATGACACGGCACGAATATATGTACCACGTCGCCATCAATATCCGTCTAGTCGTCACATGCACAGATACAAAAGCAATTTGATTCCACGATAATAGAAAAAACAAATTAAGAAGTCAAAACTAAAGTGATTCCACATGCATTAGGAGATCGAGCTCTAGCTACCATGCATAGAGGGATTGAGCTCTCATGCTCACAATGTGGCACACAACAAGCCACGCGTTTACCTATGGCTAGCTAGATCTCATCTATCCATTCCATTGTGGTTTTGGAATCTATCAAAATAAAGCCATTGATGCAGATGAAAAGAAGATAAAAGTAGTGACCAATGCAAGTAGCTAGAGGCATCTCTTTTCTGTCTTGCAGGTGCTCATCAGTATCACCGCTACCTCGCCGGGATAGCGAGTGTATACAGTGCAAGTGTGATGCCGCGATCCGAGATCGATCGATCCATCGCAATATATCCCATTCATGCATGTCCATCGCCGTATATCCTTCTATCACTCTATCATCTTATACAGTTGCAATATCCATGTGCGTGCAGCTACAGCTTGATTGATTTCTAGTAATTGCGCAGTATGGATTCAAAACATGCTTATATCACATGCATGAGATCAATTGCAACTTGCTACCTAGCACTTAATTAGCATCATCGCTAAACCATGCGTATAACTGTATACCTTGATTTTATGTAATTAATTAATCAAGCGACCCAAATTTAACATTAATCTAGTTCGTTAAGTAGTTGAAAACTAGCATCCCATCATGTGAGATCAATCGATGCGAATGAAATGTGAAATAATCAATATACACGCGATGACTTGGTTAATTAAAAAAACAGCTATGGATCGGTGTCGATGCTCATGTTAAAAACCAAAGAAATTTTTAACAAAAAATGACAAAAGGCAGTTTTTTTTTTGCTATTTCTCTTTTGGTTTTTTTATCCAATCAAATCTTGATTTGACTAGGATTTTATTAAATTTACATTGTGACTTGTGAGAATGAGTAACTTAACGATTATCCTGCCCATGTATCATATTATATTTATAATTAGTTAGTTAGTGGGCATATTAATTATTACCATCTGATCGAACGATTATATTTCCTTTGAACTTTAATTGGGATGTGCTTTAAACCTATGTGATTAGAAGAACCAAATCAAGAAATCAAGAATATATGCATGTACACGTTATTTAAAGATTCAGAATATAGAAATGAAAAATGTTACTTTTCCATATTATAGTATTTCTTTTTTACTTTTCTTGACTTTACTAATTACCTTTTCCCCATATTATAGTACTTCTTTCTTGATTTGGTTCTTCTTGACTTTGATAGAAAGAATCGTGAGTGTTTTCATGTTAGCCTCTTTAATTAGTGGTGAAGATATGTGAAAATTCCCTTCTTGTCTTGGAGGAAAGAAGAACTGTATTCTTTTTATAAGATTTATTTTCAAGAAAACTAGCATTTTGTGATTAAGAGCTTTCAACACTGGCCTACAAATTGATGGAAATATATACTTGTGACACATCATGCATGCTTACAGCATGTGAAGCCCTTTACAAGTATATATTGGGATTTAAATTCTAGTCCCAACCAAACTTGGTTCCTTACCAGTTGAGCTACAGGCCTACAGCATATGTATAGTTGGCACTGGTTTCATCCTTACAGGAGAAATATAAATGATTTTTCATCTTCTATATAGATTTTTTAGTTATTAATTACAATGAGATCTGGAGGTGTGATCACTATAGCACTTACTATATCAATAGTTCATGAAGCGCTTTATTTGTCACTTTGAACTCTTCTTTGTGCGCTGTTCCACCTTTAGGCCCCATTCGGAACACAGGAATTTTGCCCGATTTCTACAGGAAATGAACTTTCTTATTTCTATGAAATTCTTGCATTCCAAACATGGCCTTACTCTGGCTTCCGGTCCATGTTCAGTCCTAGATGCTTCTCACAAGGCTTGCAAATTGGAAATGCTACACTTCTTACTGCATTCTTTCTGTTTTTTTAAATGACAATATTTTTTGTACACCATTTTTAAAAATATAAGAATATATTATTACTATAACAAACAAAAGGCAAGTGCAAGATATAATTAAAGATAAGTAGTGTGTACTTTACTGCACACTCAAACTCACTTGAGTTCAATTCTCTAGTTTGCAAGACCCCAAACCAACAAAGATAAACGCGCGCGTCTCATCGCCTGTGCATGCATGTATATACACACACTTTTATTATTACGTTAGATATATATGATGAGTGTTGCCGTAATTAGTTATACCATTTCTTTGTTGATCTTATGATTAATGTACCATTTCTGGTAGTGCATGCAAAAGAAACAAATATCACTATAATGTATGTGATGGCAAAAAAATTAGAACAACCAGTACACCATAACTAAGGTCATTTACAATAGGCTTACATCAGCTGTCTATAGGCTCTGCCACGTAGGATTTAAGCTGATATGGATGAAAGAGAATAAAGAGAGAGAAATGTGTTGTCTACAATCCTATAGCCGACTGTAGCACCAGAACCAAAAAAAACATTAAAAGATTGTGTGTTGTCTACAATCCTGTAGCCGACTGTATCACCATAACCTATTGTACGAGTTGTCTTTAGTTGTCTACAGATGACATGGAGAGTTGCTATAGACAGCAGCTGTCTGTACTATTGTACACGCCCTAAGACGATCGATATGCAAATTTGTACGTATAACATGCACATGCATTTCAATGATTATTAACTCTCAATACATACATTCATTAGCTAGCTCGTGGAAAAAGGGTGAGTACACATGCATACATCGATAGATGGAATTTTACTTTCTTTTGACTATTAAGGAGCTAAAACCTTATTATCGTCAAAACAGGATTGAAAAAACCTGCCTTGACACATACTAGGTCATCAGGTTATTCTAGGAAAACGTATACTCTTTGACTATATTTTATTTTTCCGAGTGGTACCAAAGTTAAGTCTCTCTATATAGCTCTACAGCCAAAGGGCACCGGCATTCTTCAGCATGGGGACCAGCTCGCTGCCGAGGTGCAGGGACATGATCTTGTTGGTTCCACCAACAAGCTTCCCGCCAATGAACACCGCCGGCACTGGTGGCCCCCTCCCAAGCAGCTTGAGGAGCGCCCTCTCCATCTCCTTGCCCCTGGGGTCCTGGTCTAGCTCGTGCACGAGCGCATTGACGCCGAGGTCGGAGAAGAGGCGCGTCACGGTGTGGCACATGCAGCAGGAGCTCAGGGTGAAGATCACCACCGCCCTCTCCGACGCCAGCTTCATCACGCGGTCCATTTGCCGTCGTGTGACGTGCACGAACCTCGAAGCAGGTTTGGCTTTCAGAGGATGGAAGGAAACTTGGGAGTGCGCTAGTGAGCCTGTGTACTGTAACTAGCTGCTCAGCTCGTAGATGTGATGACTTGGGATGGTCTGGTAGCACAGGGGTTGGCTGCCTTTTATAGATGTTGCTAGGGTTTCCTTAACGGGTTTGGATCCAATGCATGCATGTAAGAACAAACAAGTGTTTCGAACAGGCCAGTATATATGATCCAGCTAGTGATTGTACACCCTAGCTTTAACAATCTGCAAGTGTACTTTGGATGTTTCTGGAAAATATAAATGTGCCAAGGAATCGATGAGCTGCTAGCTAAGCTAGCTAGGGCCATACATAACACATCTTTGACTTTGATAGACCAAAATAAAATTAATTGAAGGGTATATATGTAGATGGTTTTGGATCCAAAGGCAATTGCCCACTGGCTGGTTGAAAAGGTTGGTATGCATGCGATCAATTTGGATAATGCATCGAGCCGTCTTTTCAATAGGGCCCAAAGAATATTTTGTTGTGTTGACCTATAGAGAATATTGGAATATATATGCCTATGGGCAGCCTTTTTTTTGGCATGGCTTTGGCCGGCAGAGCTTGTGCCGCAATCTTGAGGACAACAAAAAGGTTGCAAGTGTTGTAATTTGAGGTTCATTTCGGTAATTTCTCAATTAGAGAAAAGAAGAAAATGGAAAAGAAAAGAAATGGTGGGGCCCACCTGTCGGTGAGAGAAGAGGAAGAGATAAGGCTAGAGACTTAGTCTCCAGCCCTATCCTCTCGCATGTGCGGTGTGGGGGCTCCCGGCGAGCAGCGGTGGCGTAGGAGGTGCTGGCGGCCCGTGCGCTTCGGCGTCGGCCATTGGCTATAGCCGCGTCGCATTCTCCGCCTCTCCTCCTCTTAAGGCTGCCTTCTTCTCCTTCTTTCTTGACCCGAAATACAGTGAGTTTTTCCCTCTTTTGATTCTTCTTCTTCCTCGATTTGGCTTCAGTTTGGTTGGGGCTTAGAGAGTCGCTGTGTCGCCGAGGTTGGACCCGGCGCCGTCGGCGGTAAGGTGGTTTCCCCTCCTCCTTTTGCATCTCGGTTTTCCCTCTTGCTTTCTCTTCTCTATTGAGGTGCGGTGAGGGCTTCGATTTGCGCCGATTGGAGGTGGGAACCGGCCGGCCTTGGCTTGATCTTGGTGTGGGAGAAGAGCTTCATTTTTCTTGTTGATTGGTGCTCCTTGGTGCGTTCGGCCGGTGCACCTTGATTGGTCTTGTGTGGCATTCTCTATACCTTGTCTTCGCACACTAGTGTGTCCCAATTTGTGAAGTTGGCATTGTATCTCCATTAACCTCATCTGGTATTCACTGCACAGCAGGGCGATTGGTTTTCTGAGCCAACGCCTTCGGCATGCCTTGCCCGGTTTACTACTCAGTGGCTTTGAGTGCCATCCGAATCGTGAGTATTGCTATTTTTCATTTTTCACATTACTTTGCATATGTGTTGTGCTAGTAGAAATCTCAATTTATGATTGATTTGATTGAAACTAGCATTGGGAATATTGCTTAGTAATATTGTGGGCTAGGATTAATGCTCGATGAGGATTAATGTCACTTATGAAATTAGATTGACAACATGGATTATAAATCAAGGTTGAGCTTGTTGTTGCATACTGTTATCTAGGCTCTGTTACTTTTCTGTGGTTCGGTTGCTTCCTGTTGACCAAATTTGACTAGGTTGATCACTAATTGTGCACTATGGTCTATTGTTCCTCTATTGATAGAAATCAGTAAGTGTCGATTTTGTTGATTTGTTATCTCAGTTTACATTGTGATATTCTTGCCCCTTCTGTTGGTAGAAAGTAATTAGTGTTGTTGTGACTTGTGACATTATTCTTACATGTTCTTGATATAACAGTAAGGCATTCATTTTCAGCTCAAAGTATGATTTATCTTGTCTATCTAATTAGTGAATATTCTTGACAAAAGTGGCAAGGAGGCCAAGATTATATCTTGAGCAGCCCGACATCTGAGAGCAATAAACAAACATTCTAAACCTAAGCAATATGCTGATTTTGTATGTTTTCATGTTCTATCTATTGAGCATACTATCCTGTTTATTTGACATGAAGATATTACATGTTTATATGTTATTTCTATCATTTATATGCTGCTGGAAATATGCTTTAATTATCTTAATTTATGCTGGAATTAATTCTGAATATTTGCTAAAAACCGTTAATTTTACAATAATTTAGAAAATCAATAATTGAAGAAATGACTTCCTTGTCTGATGTCGTTAAGCTGGAAGTATTTGATGGTGCCAACTTTAAACGTTGGCAGGCTAAAACAAAACTATGGCTGATTGGCCTCGGACTTTTCTAGGTCATTTCAAATCCACCGATGTTCCAATTGGAAACCGCTGATATGACACTATAGGAGGATGTGAACAATTCAGTCTTAGCTCGTTTGTTAGCCATCCTATCCAACTGGTTGTTCGATGTGTACGTTAACTTCAAAGATGCTAAGCAACTCTAGGATGAACTTGATGAGAAATATTCCGAAGGGGATAATGGGAATGAGTTATTCATAATTGCTACCTACATGAACTTTAACATGGTTGAGGGGAGGTCAGTGATGGAGCAACTCCATGAGCTATAACTCCATATACGTGACTTAAGTTAGTACGACTGCATCCTACCAGAGAAGTTTCAAGTGAATGTCATCCTGGCTAAGTTACCACCCTCATGGCATGACTTTGTGACCGCTCATAGACATATAAAGGAGCGCTTGACTTTTAATGAGCTGTCAACTACTATTATTGTCGAAGAGTGTGTAAGAGCCGGTGACGATATAGGAAATGTTCAAGTTTAGGCTCATCAGGTGGAGGTGAAGAATGTTGGAGGCTTTGGGAAACAGAAGTTCAAGAATTAGCTCCAGAACAAGCTAAAAGAAAAGAAAATTAAGAAGAATGAGGAAATTATCTGATTTGTTTGTGGAGTGGTTGGTCATAAAACCAACTATTGCTGCAATCGTAAGGGCAAGGGTCCTTCTCCTGGTCAGCATAAAGGCCATAAGGCTGAAGTGAATGTCGCACTGGCTAGTTCCAGATTAGAAGGGTATGTACCTCAGGCCTTTATGACAAGTCCATTTATTGATTGGTGGATTGATATAGGTGCTACTAGACATATATGTGCTGATTAATCTTGTTTCTCTTCATTTCAGGGTGAAGGTGGTGGATCCGTTCTGATGGGGAACGGAGTCGCTGCTACAGTACGTGGGATTGGACATGTTTACTTGAAGCTCACTTCAAGCAAAACACTCATCTTGAAAGACATGTTGTACATGCCTGCAATGATTAGCAATCTGATGAATGAGTCTATGCTGTGTAGGCAAGGAATAAAGCTTGTGTTTGAGTCCAATAAGGTCGTGTTGACCAAATTTGGTAAGTTTGTAGGCAAAGGCTATGATAGCTGAGGGATGTTCCTCTTGTCTATTCTTGATTTCAATAATGTAAACATTTTTAATGTTTCCTATTGCAATAAAATTCATGATGTTTGGCATTATCATGTTAACTTTGAAGCCATTGTGCGGTTAAGCAAAATGAGTTTAATTCCAAACTATAATTATGAGAAAGGTTCAAAGTGTGAAGTGTGTGTGCAAGCAAAACAACCCCAAAAACCTTTTCATAGCGTTGAAGGGCGGAACACCTCACCTAATCCATTTTGATCTTTGTGAGATGAATGGAATATTAACTAAAGGTGGCAAACGTTATTTTCTAACTCTTATAGATGACGCGATTAAGTATTGCTACATTTACTTACTTAAGTTGAAAGATGAAGCACTAGAACACTTTAAAATCTTTAAAGCCAAAGACAAAAATCAACTAGAAAAGAAAATCAAACGGTTAAGGTCAAACCGATGCGGTGAATATGTCTCAAATGATTTTTCTCAATTATGTGAAGAAAGCAGAATAATTCATGAAATTACTCCATCATACTCATCTCAATCGAATGGAATAGCCGAAAGGAAGAACCGAACTCTTTGTAACTTGGTTAATACCATGCTACATAGTTCTAGTATGTCGGACTATTGGTAGGATGAAGTAGTTCTCACCGCTAATTATGTCCTCAATAGGGTTCTACCTCGCAATCAAAAGGAAACACCTTATGAAGGATGGAAGAGGAGAAAACATAACTTATCATTTCTTCGAACATGGGGGTGCCTTGCAAAAGTGCACGTGTCCTTACCAAAGAAAAGAAAACTTGGTCCTAAGACTGTTGATTGTATCTTTCTAGGGTATGCTAAAAATAGCACGACTTATAGATTTCTAGTGGTCAAATCCAAGGTGAGTGACATCTCTACAAATGTAATGATGGAATCTCGTGATGCGACTTTCTTTGAACATGTGTTCCCTATGAGACCAAATGAAGTCATTGACCCTAATGGTTCAAATGAACACCCTATTCTTCCTAGTGTGGATGACACCACTCTAGAATTGGAGTTAAGGAGGAGTAAGAGGCAGAGGACTGAAAAGTCTCTTGGCGATGACTATGTTACCTATGTCGTGGATGATGAACCACAAATCCTTTCAGAGGCATATGCATCCCCGGATGTGGATTACTGGAAGGAGGCAGTCTGTAGTGAGATGGATTCCATCATAGCTAATGGAACGTGGGGGGTTACGGACCTCCCATCTGGATACAAGCTAGTGGGCTGCAAATGGATCTTTAAAAGAAAGCGTAGACCTGATGGTACTATAGAAAAGTACAAGGCCCATTTAGTGGCTAAGGGTTTCACACAAAAAAAAGGGTGAGGACTACTTTGACACATACTCTCCTGTGGCTTGTTTACCCACAATTCAGGTACTTTTAGCACTAGCTACCGTATACAAACTCCAAGTACATCAAATAGATGTAAAGACCGATTTCCTAAATGGAGAGTTGGATGAGGAGATTTATATGCAGCAACCCGATGGTTTTGTGATTGAAGGCAAGAGAAGAAAGTATGTCGATTGATTAAATCCTTGTATGGTCGAAAGCAAGCTCCCGAGCAATGGCATGAGAAATTTGATAGTATTATGACATCAGTCAGCTTTTGTGTAAACAAAACCGATAAATGTGTCTACTATCAGTTTAGTGGAGGCGAAGGTGTCATTCTATGTCTTTATGTGGATGACATATTGCTTTTTGGGACCAACATGGATGCAATCAATAAAATAAAGTCTTTCCTCTTCCAGAATTTTGATATGAAATACCTCGATGAAGCTGATGTTATCTTAAACATCAAGATGATAAAGGGTGAGAATGAGATTATTCTTTCATAATTCCATTATGTGGACAAGGTCCTAACTAGATTTGGATTCATGGACTGTAAGTCAGTAGCCACACCCTGTGATCCAAATGTTAAGCTACATAAGAACACTGGACATGGAAAAAAACCAACTTAAATATTCTCAAATAATTGGATCTTGAATATATCTAACTAGTGCAACGAGACCAGACATCTCATATGCTGTAAGTAGATTGAGTCGTTATACGGCCAATTCAGGAGATGGTCATTGGATAGCACTAGAGATGGTACTTAGGTACCTAAAGAGGACCACAAATTTGGGAATACATTATTCTGGCCATCCGGCAGTCTTAGAAGGATTCAGTTATTCTAATTGGATCAGTGACTTGGATGACATGAAGGCTACGAGTGGCTATGTTTTCACTCTAGCAGGTGGGGCGGTTTCGTGGAAGTCTTCTAAACAGACTATCCTTACACGGTCCACCATGGAGGCTGAGTTGGTAGCTCTTGACTCAGTGACTGTAGAGGCAGAATGGATTAGAGAACTCCTTTTTGACCTACCTATGCTGAAAAAGCCAATTCCAGCTGTATTAATCTACTGTGATAACCAAATCGTTTTGGTTAAGGCGAAGAGTAGAAAGGACAATATGAAGTCCTCAAAACATATAATTAAAGAGGTGACTTAAGTCAGTAAGGCATGCTAGAGAGACGGGTGTTATTTCTATGGAATGCATCCAGTCTGAAAGAAACTTGACAGATCCTTTCACCAAAGGAATGGCGAGAAAGGCCATCTTTGCAGCATTAAAGGGAATGGGGCTCATACCCCTGTAAAGGCCCACATTGGTGGTAACCTATCCTAGTAGATCGGAGATCCTGTGAACTAGGCTCTTGGACAACAAACTGTGTGGGATTAGAGAGCACATCTAAGGGTCCCATTAGTTGTAGTGCTCTTTTTGTATAGGAGGTTGAGCAATAGCTCTTAATGAATTCAATACTTATATGGCATCGGAAATCGTCCTACAGGATTCCATGAAGAATCCACCTACTTGAGTATGATCATGAGGTCGCGATCAAAGGAAGATAAGGGTATACTTTCTTAAATACTCATGAGTTAGATATGGTGATATGACCGTAACGTCCCAACCTGAGAGGCAAAAGGGCAAGCCGCCCAGTACAGAATGTAACTTGGTTGAAAACTCTCACACCAAAGCATTGGATCAAGGCGAAGTCCTCCTTTGTCTGTGCAGAGTCGTAGTCCTTGTTGCTAGGCTTTGGGTTCAAACCCACAAGGCACCCATCGTCGAAGAACTATATATTAAACAAGATTTTGAGCATCTTTTATCAAATTGATAAAATTGGTAGGGACTATTGTAATTTGAGGGCCATTTTGGTAATTTCCTAATTAGAGAAAAGAAGAGAATGGAAAAGAAAAGAAATGGTGGGGCCCACCCGTTGGTGAGAGAAGAGGAAGAGATAAGGTTTGGATCGAGTCTCGGCCCTATCCTCTCGTCGTCGGCGCGTCCGGGCTCCCAGTGAGCAGCAGCGATCACGAGAGTCTTGGCTGCCGTCTTGATTCGCCTGTTGGTATTGGTTGTAGCCACATCGCGTTCTCCGCCTCTCCTCCTCTTAAGGCTGCCTTCTTCTCCCTCTTTCTTGACCCAAAATACAGTGAGTTTTCCCCTCTTTTGATTCTTCTTCTTCCTCAATCTGGCTTTGATTTGGTTGGGGCTTTGAGAGCCGTTGTGCCGCTGAGGATGGACCTGACACTATCGGCAGTGAGGTGGTTTCCCCTCCTCGTTGCGCATCTCGGTTTTCTCTCTTGCTTCCTCTTCTCTATTGAGGTGCGGTGAGGGCTTCGATTTGCGCTGATTGGAGGTGGGAACTAGCTGGCCTTGGCTTGATCTTGTTGTGGGTGAAGAGCTTTGGTTTTCTTGTTGATTGGTGCTTCTTGGTGCATTCGGCCGGTGCACCTCGATTAGTCTTGTATGGCATTCTCTGTACCATGTCTTCGCACACTGGTGTGTCCCGGTTTGTGAAGTTGGAATTGTATCTCCGTCAACCTCGTCTGGTATTCACGGCACAGTGGGGCGATTGGTTTTCTGAGTCAGCACCTTCGGTGTACCTTGCCCGGTTTACTACTCAGTGTCTTTGAGTGCCATCCGCATCGTGTGTATTGCAGTTTTTGATTTTTCGTATTACTTTGCATATGTGTTGTGCTAGTAGAAGTCTCAATTTGTGATTGATTTGATTGAAACTAGCACTGGGAGTATTTCTTAGTAATGTTGTGGGCTAGGATTAATGCTTGATGAGGATTATTGTCACTTATGAAATTAGATTGACAACGTTGATTATAAATCAGGCTTACGCTTGTTGTTGCATACTGTTATATAGGCTCTGTTAATTTTCTGTGGTTCGGTTGCTTCCTGTTAACCAAATTTGTAGCATCCCAAAAATGTGATTTTGCCCTTTGCCACCACCCGGTGGCATCCACCACCACCCGGTCGCATCACCGTCGAGAGAGGAACCCATTTTACCCATTGCCCGAACCTCTCCGTGCCTGCTTCGCTATCGGTGAGCGTGCCAGTAGGCCCGAGTGATTAGGAGATGTTTAGCACTAATTAAAAGAGCTTAAAAGATATTAAGCCTATGACAAGTGGGACCAGCCAAAAAGATTAACAGTAATATAATTTCAAACGGTTTTAGTAAATGCGTCACTAACTTGTGGCACCACGTACTATTCCCAGTTTTAAAAAACGGTTTAAAAACTGAGAGGCTAACATGTGGGCCCCATCCGTTAGTTAATTAAAATCATAAATATGTTTAATAATTAGTTAATAAATAATAAGTCTATAACATGTGGAACCACCTCTGGTTTATAAATAAAAACAATAAAACAAAAATATGAGTCCCTAACAAGTAGGCCCCACATGTAAATTAATAAATATTAGATAAATGAGAAAAGCCGCTTTAGTTCAGAGGAAAATACGCTTTCTCTGTTGGAAGGCGTAAACATCAGAAAATACGCTTTCGACGTCAGCACTTTTCTAATTTCTAGAATTTTCAAACCGAAGTAAATTAAAACGTTAGTAACTTTTGCATACAAACTCCAAATTGAATGAATATTTTCTCTAAATCCATCTAAAATCATGCTCTACCTGAATGTGGTAGAACATTTGGATTTTTTTACTATTTAAATTATTTTTCTTTATTTAATTTGCTTCTGGCTCTTTTGATTATACGTCGATTGTCCGAACGACTTTTACAATGATCCTCCATCCTCTTATTCAGAGCAACCAGAATAAGGAAAGCACCTCCTTTGACCATGTTGATCCTACTATTTTAATTATTGTGCTTCTTTTTGAAAAACCTATTATGCATGTGTGTATGTTAAAATGGCTATATTTGGGGATAACGGTAGTTATAGTCCTATTCAATGCATGATCCTCCTTGAAATATTGATATCCTTATTTTTGTAGCCATCAAGGTATGGTTTAGACAATGTATGATGTCAAATTGGGTTTTTCGAATGCGAATATCGTATAAATGCTTAGCTTGGCTTTAAGTCTTTACTAAAATTGGAAAAATGGATGACATGTTGAATATGAGTTTGGGAGATTTTGAAAAGATGGTTCAGAGGGGTTTAGCTCTATTATTTTATATAAAAATAAAAATCAAAAACTTAGTTTGTGATGCGGACGAGTTATATTATAATCTGAGAAGTATGAGAGGTGTGTCTCACAAGTAAATAGGGGGAGATCCTTGCCCTGGTCGGTTAAGGACAGAACACTGGTATATCTGACCTAAGCATAAGCATACAACCACATGTGTCGGTATGAGATGGCCTTAGCTCATTAAGTCATCGAAAATTAGCCTTGCACGTTCGTAGGCCGTGGTAGTGCCAGCATGACAGGTGTAGGCATGTTCAAAGGGGCTCCCTTCACCGAGGCATTAGGAACAAAGCCTTCCGACACAGCGGTGAATGCCTCACTTAGACTGGGTGTACCCGGGTGAATTGAGGTTGTTCATTCGCCAGGCTAGTGTAAGGTTAGGACTAGATGATGTAAAGGCTTCGATACGTGCTCTAGACTGCTTACCAAAGGTTAGTGAGTGGTAGTATCAACGGATGCCGATTCGTGTGCTCTGGGTAAAGTTGTACCCCTTTGCAGAGTGTAAATCTATTTAAATAGCCATACTCGCAGTGATGAGCGTGCTGAGTGTAGTATTGCCGGGTATAGTCTTGGTTTTCATAAAAACAGTTTTGTTGGAAAATATGGAAAATGGTTTGTTGGTTTATATTTGAGTTTAGTGCCATGTCTATGGCTGAAAAATACAATGTTGCTCGCAGCCGAGGAGGGTTGCGAGTTGTTATTTATTCAATTACATACTTGTTGCCTTTTACCTATTCAATCGCTCTTTAAATTTTCGTTGCAAAGTACTACATATTGATATTGCAAATAAAACTTGCTTAATGCTGAAAACAACTTGTAGCATAGAGTCATATTCTTTGATAAGCCTTTCATTTATAATATGTTACAATACACCATAAGTCTTACTAAGTACACAATGTTCTCAATCTTGCTTAAATTGTTGTTCAGACTTAGAGGATGAGCCTATGTCGGATGACGCTTTCTTTGCACCCAGCGCCGGAGGGTTCGGTGGCGGGTCTTTTTAGGACTTGTCTCTTGTCGGTTGCCTACGGGTTTGGATGGGGCATACCGCTGGATCTTTTTGGCTTATCATACTATTTTGCTTCCACTGTTATATTTGCTACTTCTAATACTTGAGCTTTTATTTGGCTGGTCGGCCCTTGTAACATAAAGTTTATAATCACTTAAGATACGTACCATATCTGTTTCATTTTGTATGTATGTATGTATGTATGTGTATGCCATCATTGTGAATGTGTGTGCTCGCCACTGATCATGGGATTAGTATGGTACACATATGAGGGCTTCGGGTATTCAAAGCCTGGGGTCCGACAACATTAGTATTAGAGCCATACTGACTGTAGGATAAGCCCTATAGAATGGCCACTAGATTAGGAATTGGTTTTCAAAATGTATCCTATTTTAACCACAAAAATATTTGAGAAAATTTTGGAGTGTTTGCTAACTTTTCCCCTCTTAGCATTCTCCTCTCATCCGAGTCATTCTTTTGCTATCTCCTCTCAACTTCCTTCAAAATGATCCTAATTTTGGGAGAAGATATGTTCTTTGAAAATAAATGTTTTCAACTATATTTAAAACATTAAAACTGAGCCAAAATGTTTTGGAAAAGTCCCTAAAACAACCCACATAAAGATCTTTTGAAAACATGTTCTTAAACTAGCAAGAATGCTAGTTTAGATAGATCTTTACGAAAATTTCAGAACCTAGTTATATTCTAAAAATGATGCGATGTACTAATCTTTAAACCCCTCCTACCTTCACTTGGGGTTAAATTGAATGGATATTATAAAGGTCTATTTATACATAGAGACCAAGGGGTAGTATGACCTGAACACAAACCCTAGGTGTTGGTTAAATAATGTAGTGAACGAATAAAAAATTGTGCTACAATTCTTTTCTTGTCTTAGTATCATTTCTTATCTATGTCTCCTATTATGTGTAGAAATGATCACTAACTTTCCCTTTTCTTAAAATATAGATGCTGACCTACTGGGAGTCGCAGTACCGCACTAGTGCCTTCGAGGAGGGTACATTGCAGCACACCTTGTGGGTTATGCTACATCATATCGACTGGCCGTACCCACCTCAATACATGGTATTCAGCACGCCCTCTAGTGCAGCGTCCATCGAGTACCTTACCTAGGTGCTCATCTAGGGGCGTCACTTTGGAGACCCCACTTTCCGTTACTACAGACGGGGCTCTTGCATCCTGATGTCACTGTACGATGTGGCCTACATCGCCATCATATGACTGCGACATGAGCTACCGGAGTTGGAGGAACTGTTCTTCCACTTCCCCATGTGGACAGTGGATAGGGAGGAACACACCTATCAGGTGGAGGAAAGGTCATTCCACACTCCCCATCTGCATCTCGCCGACCTCGTGAGATTGCTCGACGAATACCTCTGTCGTGTGACCCGCGAGTTGTTGGAAGCCCGCCGGAAGATCTCCACTCTCGAGGATAGCATTGCGCCAATGGTGGCCCATGGGTTCTTCTCACGAGAGCTACTGTACAGGGAAGATGTCACACTAGCACCCGCTGAGGAGCTGCCAGAGCCCACCATCCGCATTCAATCAAGTGCCCGACATCTCCGTATGTCAGCTATCGGTCACCGCCATGATGTGATGGCCATCTACTCAGAGACGGAGGAGCCCTCATGAGTGGTGCAATGACACCTTCTTCTCCACGATGGGCATGAGAAGGTTGAGTACCTTGGTCGTTCATCCTCTGCTGCCCCGGAGTCTTCAGTTACTGCACGGCACGACCACGACGACTAGACGGAGACTGACAGTCGAGAGCTCACTTGTAAGACTTTAGTGTGAGAAATTTTTGGTATTTTTTAGGCTAAAATTTATGTAAGATACTGCTGTATAATGATTGTAATTTGTTACATATAATAGTTTAGTTGATTCCTTTTGTAATGTTTAAGCAACGGGCATGCGAACCATGTAAGATTTGACTAGTATGTTAGAAATTCATGTGTGATGCCCTTATGGTTTAGAAACATGTGCATTTCATATTAGATTATGTAAGACCAAGAGGTTTTTGGTCATGTTATTTGATGATGAACACATTGACAATAAGTTAGACTTAGTCTCAGTACTTAATGTTGAATACTTTGTCCTTAAGACTTGCTGTGGTGATTTGGTTCAGAGCTCTGTTAAGTTCTGTTGAAAATTGGTTTTTGTCAGGATTATCGGTAGTACCGGCTTTGTTTGTGCGTAACTACCGGAGTACGGTATGACCGCGGGTGTGCAGCGGTAGTACCGCAAGTCACTGAGTCTGAACGGTGGTTTGCTCGAACTGTTAGATCTTGATCTGACGGCTAATATTGAAGTGAACGTTCGGACTTGCTACAGTGCTTTCTAAATCGGACGGTTGTGAAGAGTGGTCCGATCGGCCATATCATCTGGAGCGTCCACGTGGCAAAAAGGGCTTTGTTCTGAAGTTTTTGAGCTTTTTCGTGTTACGGTAATACCGGCGTTGTTTTCACGGAACTACCGCTTTGCGGTACTACCGCGAGTAGTTTACGGTAGTACCACAAGTCCTTTTCTCTGGTGCGTTTTGCTCGGTTCGTTAGATCTTGATCTAACAGCTGATATTGAGATGAACGTTCGGACCGTCCGAACGTCTCAAGGATTGTGAGCCCTTGATCTAAAATCCAATGGCTGATATTGTTGTGAACGTTCGGACTTTGAACAGTAAATCCAACGGCTGTGAAGCACGGTCCGATCAACATCGCATCTGGGCCGTTCGTGTGCTTTAAGGTTCGTAACACATTTTGCCATACGTTCATACCGTTTGTGAATGCGGTAGTACCGCGTGTCCGGTAGTACCGTGGTGAAAACAACGGTAGTACCGCGCTTGTTCTTGAGAGAGAGAAAGGTTCGGCAGTCTTCGTTAAGTGAAAATCGGTAATCTGCAATTGTGAAACTCAGACGATCGCAGGACGGTAATATCATGAGCTTGAACAATGATTAATCTTGCACAAAGGTATGACCGCAATGTTGCGGTATGGAAATTCCAGATAGCATGTTTTTAGAAGGTCTTGAGACTTCCCAATAAGCGGTAGTTCTGCAGTGCTCTGAGCGGTACGACCGCGTGTGCGGTAGTATCGGACGTGTACTGGCGGTAGTTCCGATTGTGCTCTGTGAAATTGTCGTTTTGGGGTTTTTACTGAGGATTTGTTAAATTCGTAAGTTTTATCTTGTTGCATGTTGCATGATAGTGTTTATGGGTGTGAGTGAGCTAATGGATGGTCAAGTTGGATAACTTGTGCCAGGAATTGGTTTCCTTGGTCTTTGCATGTGCAGGTTAGGTGTTGAAGACGAATCACGGTCGGTGACGGAATTGACTCGGACTAGGATGGGGAATCTAAGGTCTTGGAAGTCATGGATGTCAAGAGGTGGTTTGGATCGCGCTGGAGCACGTCGAGATCAAGGGGTGCACGCTGGAAGCTACGGGATGGAGTCCTGGAGGCTTACGGCGTGGAGTTTTGGAAAGATAGTTTTGGAAGGATTTCCAAATCTGGTTGTTTTGAGATAGAGTCCGTATTGGTGTCATGTTGGACATGGATAGGACTCTAGGCTATAAAAGAAGGCAGTAGATTTTTGGGTTTTTTGACATTAGCTTGTTTTGCTGTTTTGCTATGGTTTAGAGGTCCTTTGTTTTGGGGCTTTGAGGGGTGATTGCTGAAAGCCTTGTAGACACAAACCAAGTTTGATATATAAAGTTTAGTTTCGTTCAACTTTGGTTCTTGATTTGTTGATCTTGCTGTGCGCCTGAGGTGATACTCGCTGTGAAGTTTTTCAAGTCATCCAAAGAGTTTGCTGGAGTTCTTGATAACAAAAAGAAGTTGGAATGCGGGGGTCTATTCGCTGCAATCATTCAACCCCCCCCCTTCCGATTGCCATTACGATCCTACAGATGAGTTGTTTTTGTATGGGATGATGTTACTTGCCGACCCACTTAACTTGTGCTTATTCCCCCTCGTCCTGCACATATTTGTTAAACTGCGTGTTGTATGAACAGGATGCTGGTAACACGCTCGGTTAACCAACTCATGATTTCGGGAGCTGCCTCCGGATCCTGGCAACTGGGAGGCAAGGTTCCTAATCCTTCACAACCCAACCCGCTACATCCTCCTACATCCTTGCCACAAGTTGAGCAGTCTTAGCCTACCGTAACTGAAGAACGCGAGGTTCTGCTGCAACCACCCACCATGGCACAAGTGCTTGCCATGATCAAACAAGGGGGACAAACAAACACTCTTATGTTCCAACAACTGGTTTAGAACACCGCTGCCCTTAGCATTGCTACCAGAGGAGGCGGAGCTACTGTGAACCAATTGCAGTCTAGGATGGGAGAGTTCATGCGAACTCGGCCGCTGACCTTCTCGTCGGTAGTAGATCCTCTCGACGCCGACGATTGACTTTGCACCGTCGAGAGCAAGTTGGTTATTGCCTAGTGCAATTACAAGGAGAAGGTTCTATATGCATCTTACCAGCTACAAGGAGTCACAACCGCTTGGTGGGAGAACCATTAGACCATTCTCGAGGAAGGCCAGACCCTCACTTGGGCTGCCTTCAAGAAGGCATTTTGTGATGCCCACATCACAGCGGGTCTCATGGACATCAAGAAGTGGGAGTTCCATGATCTCTGGTAGGAGAACATGATGGTGACAGAGTTTCTCCATCGCTTCAACTATCTTGCCCGATATGCTGCTTCCGAGATACCGAACAAAGGGAGGAAGGTTGCATTCTTCTGAGAGTGCCTCAATAACGAGATGAAGTGGTCACTCGCTGCCCATGACATCCCCAACTTCTAGACCTTGATCAACAAGGTAATCTAGATTGAAGATAGCACTCGGACAGTGGTGGAAAGCTGCAAGCATAAATGGCTAGCATAGAAATCAGCAAGCAGCGCCACACAAGACCGCGCGTTTGGCAACCATCGAACGTACATCCTTCGGCACCACCACCTCCGAGGTTCTAACCACAAGGTCCCCGCCCGCAGCAAGCCACGGTTCAGCAGTACAATCGTGGAGGACAACCGTCTGGTACACAAAATCGGGCAGCAGTCGTCACCTACTGCAACTATGGCGAACGCGGGCACTTTGCGAATGAGTGCCTGAAGAAGAAGTTTCCAGCGCCTCAACCTCAACCCCTTGACGTCCAGCAGTGACCCTAGGGCCTTGCACGAGGTTAACGAGGGCAGCAAGCCCCCAAACCGATGCAAGGCTTCCGACGCGGTCGTCTAAACCATACGACCGTCGAGGAGGCCATTGCAGCACCTGATGTAGTGATGGGTACGATTCTCGTTCACTCAATACCTACATTGGTGATATTTGATTCTGGAGCTTCTCATTCATTCATTTCTAGGAAATTTTCCATGCAATAAGACATAAAAACTACACACCTAGAAAACAACATGGTGGTTTATTCTCCCGGGTTTGTCATGAGGGCAAAAATCAGATGCTTGGATGTTGAAGAATATAGGCTCCATTTTAGTGTTTTGGTAATTAAAGACAACCATCTGTTGAGAACTAACTTATTTTGTCAAGTGATTGAAAATGTTAGTCTTGGATAAAGATAAAGAGCACTAAAGGTACTCAAGTTTTGGATATCAACATCTTCTAGCTCAAGGCAAAGGTATCTAGTCGAATAGGATCTTTTCATAAGTTTTACCGGTCTAGGAGTATGGAGGATAAAAGACCGGATAGTAGTGTAGGTAGCCGTACTATAAAGAGAGATCAATAGCTAGTAGCTTGATAGCAAAGTGTGCCACAATGCTCAAACTCCCTTGATTGAATCTTGGACTTCTTGGTGATCTTTCGGCCACAATTTATCTGCTCTTTAATTCTTGGCCGAACTGACCGCAGTTGGAGGGCCGGACTGGCCGAACCCCTGGTTCATCTTTGCGGTTAGCTTTTTCCAGAGAGCTCCTATTTCGCATTTTAGCTGGCCGGACTAACCACAAGTATAATCCCGGACTGACTGGACCCCCGGTCTAAGTAGGGCGGTTAGCTTTTTCTAAAGACTCTCTTTTGGCTTCAACTCTTCTCTATTTTGTAGTCCGGACTGACCGCTGTTGAAGTGCCATACTGACCAGACCTCGGGGTCATTGACGCGGTCAGCTTTTTCTAGAGAATGGTGTTTTTGGGTCTTGCTACCTAAATTTTCCACACCAGACTAACCGCAGTGTTCTCACCAGTCAGACTGGAACCCTCGGTCTGACCAGCGCGGTCTACTTTTTCTAGTAGCATGTATCTTCTGGTTTGGAAATCTTTGAACCCAGTCTGACCGGATCTTGAGTGTGCGGACTGACTGGACCTGGCATAACGGATAGTTTCTGTAGCATTAAATACTGTAGAGTTTACCGTTGTACTGTAGTCCGGTCTGATTGGCCTTGTGCCTCTGGACTGACTGGACTTACTATTTTTGCATAGACACGAGTGCCAATGGCTAGTAAAGTGGGTGGAGGCTATAAATACCTCACCTACTGCAAGGAGTCTTTAGAACCTCAATTGAATATTGTTTAGCCATTTGCTCTTCTTCTACTCTTTGAGAGCAAAAATTCCATCTCGCAAAGATTGTAGAGGTTTCTGCAAGTACATTGAGTTGAGTTTGATTCTTGTGGCACTTGAGCATCTTCAAGTGAAGTGTTGTTGGTTTATTACTCTTGGAGGTTGCCGCCTCCTAGACGGCTTGAAGAAGGTGATTCAGTGATCTTCTCAAGAAGCTTGTGAGAAGACTCGGGTGATTGTGAAAGTTGGAGCTGACCTTTTTGGAGTGCGGAAGAGCTGCCTCTAGTGATCAAGGGGTGTGCTTGTGTGAAGCTGTCTTGATTTATTCAAGCTTCCTCAACATGGATTAATGGAGACCAACAAGTCTTCGAGACCACAGGAAAAACATCGATTGTCTCCCTATTGTGGTTTATCTCTTTTACTCTTCTCACAGTGCATTTATTTATATAGATATATTGTATCTTGATTAGGTTGTTTAGGTTGATTTAGAGTAAGTAGTGCACTTAGAAAGAATTAGTTTATTTAGGTTTTGAATTGTGAAATTGAATTTCATAGCCTTAATTGCCAAAAAAAATCTATTTTAGCCCATAAGTTTTAAAAACCACCTATTCACCCCCCCCCTCTTGTTAGTTATCCTTGATCCTACAAGTGGTATCAGGGCTTGGTCACTCATCTTTTAGGCTTTACCGCCTAGAGAGAAAAGGATGGCCAATGAGGGATTTTCCATTGGTAAGGCACCTCAATTCGATAGCACAAATTATGCATATTGGAAGGTTCGTATGACCATTTATCTTAAGTCCATGAGCTCGAGCATATGGAGAATTGTAGGAGAGAGTTTATTATGCCCATTGATCCCAATCATCTTACCGATTTAGATGAACAGAACGCTCTCCTAAATGCTCAAGCAATGAATGCTCTTTATGGAACCTTGAACGTAGATTAATTCAATAGAGTGAGTTCTTCTGAGACGGCTCACGATATTTGGAAAACTCTTTGCAAAATTCATGAGGGAACATCCGCAGTCATGGAGGCCAAATTGTATATGCTTAAAATCAAATATGAGACATTCATCATATTGCCACATGAAAACATCAATGAGATGTACTCAAGGTTAAACAACTTAGTGAATGAACTCAAAGGCCTTGGTTCGACACTAACCGATCTTGATGTTGTAAGAAAAATGCTTAGGTCTCTATCAGACAAGTATGAGACAATGGCGACATTGTTCCTAAACTCTTTTGATTTGCCAAGAATAACTCATACCAGCCTCTTAGGTAATCTTTTCACCAATGAGCTCTACAAAAAGGATAAGGAAGATCTCTTGGAGCAAGTTGCCTATAAGAAAAAGAATATTACTTTCAAGGCAAAGGCAGAGTCATGTGATGATAGTGTCGAAAGTGAAGATGATGATTCCGATGAAGAGATGGCTCTTCTCGAAAGAAGAATGAGTAAATTCATGAAGACACTCAAATCGAAGCTTCAACTTTGACAAAGGCAAAAAAGATCAATCCTTAAGCAAGAAACACTACACCAACGTGAGGTGTTATGAGTGTGATGAGAAGGGTCACATTGCCCAAACAAGAAGAATGAAAAATCCAAATCATTCAAGAAGAAGGACTACAATGGCAAGAAGAAGCTTTTCAAGAAGCTTCACTAGAATGGCAAAGGTGAAGCTTACATTGGAGAATGGAACTCCGATGAAGAATTTTCGGACTCCGACTCCAAAGATAACGAGTTCTCAAGAAAGAGGGAACTTGCTGGAGTTGCTATCAAAGAGGCTCCATCACTATTCTCTACATCCTATTGTCTTATGACAAAAGAGGGACAAAAGGTAACAAATGACAATGATGATGAGCTTATAGATATGCTAGAGGACTTGAATGCATATCTTAGCAAGGAGAAGTCAAAAGTTAAGGTCTTGAAGAAAGGATTTTTTTTCTCTCTCAAAGACTTTTATGAGGAGCTAAAGGAAGCTCATGAGACTCTCCTTATCAAGGATCAATCAAAGTCCAAGGTGGATGTAGGCATTACTTGTGATATTATTGATAACATATCTTGCTTGAATGTTGTATCTTGCATTTCATCTAAGACAATCATATCCACCTCATGTGATGACTTGATTGCAATGCCATGTAGCTCTAAAATTGATGATATTGCTTGCATGAGTGTAATAAGTGATCATCCTCTTGTTATTGAAAATAATGAACTCAAGGAACAAGTAACCAAGCTAAGTAAGAGCTTTGATAGGTGTTTTAAGGGAAAATCCACTCTTGACAAAATTTTGAGTGGTCAAAGGTGCTCATAAAACAAAGAAGGACTTGGTTTCATTCCTAAGAAAGGAAAAATGCCAATCTACAACTCTACAAGGTTTGTGAAGAAAAATGGTAACTTTTGTTACAAATGTCATGATGTAGGGCATTTAGCAAAAGATTGCCAATTGGTAGTTCATCCAAATCCTTTGTATTTGATTCTTGCTATATGCTTAAGAAATCTAAGGATCGTAGAATTGTAGCTAAGTTTATTGGCACTCCCATACTAGGTAATAAAAAGAAGACCATTTGGGTGCCCAAAACCTTGGTAACTAACCTCCAAGGACCCAAACAAATTCGGGTACCTAAAAGAGTATAATTTTGTTTTGTAGGTGAACTACAAGACCGATAGAAGACATTGGATACTTGATGGCGGTTGTACCCAACACATGATCGGAGACCGAAAAATATTCACCACTTTTGAAAATGGAAAAGGAAACAATGACAAGATCACATTTGGTGACAATAGCAAAGAGAAGGTAATTGGATTGAATAAAATTTCTATCTCAAATGATCTTTCAATTTCTAATGTATCTCTAGTTGAATCACTTAATTTTAACTTACTCTCGGTTGTCAAATTTGTGATTTTGGTCTTACTTGCACATTCTCTGAACAAGGTGTTTCTATTTAAAATAAGAAAGATAACTCTTTGATTTTCAAAGGTTTATCTTTTGGCAATCTTTATTTGGTGGATTTTTCATGAAGAGATTGTTGCCTCAAAACGTGTTTGATTGCAAAAACCTCCTTGTGTTGGCTTTAGCATAGAAGGCTTACTCATGTAGGAATGATTCAACTCAAAAAAATTAAACATGATTTAGTGGTGGGCTTGAAAGATATGAAATTTGATAAAGATAACTAAGCTATATAGTGCTTGTCAAGTCGGCAAGCAAGTAGCAAGCTCTCATCTATCCAAGAGTATCATGTCCACCTCTAGACCATTGGATCTCTTGCATATGGATTTGTTTGAGCCAACAGCCTATAAGAGCATAGGAGCAAATAGTTATTGTCTTCTGATTCTGGATTATTACTCAAGGTACATGTAGGATCGGAAAGACGACTAGAAGGGGGGTTGAATAGGAGCTCCAACTATTTTTGTGACCCCCAAAGTGTAGCAACGAAATACAGAAGGCAGCAACAAAATATAGAAGCTCTGCTAAAGAAATACCGAAATCGGTACTACCGCCGTGATGAGCGCGGTACTACCGTAGTTCATAGTGCGGTATGACCGATTTTCCTGGAGTTCTTGCCGACAGTAGAGAATCAAAACCAAAACTTGCACAACTTTTGATTCAACCGACCAAAACCTATGAGATTTGAAACATATCTTCCCTAAGTTATCAAGAACCTATTCCAATCATCTATTGAGTAGATCCACGTCAAAGTTCTGACCTTTTTGTAAATAAGTGAAGATCGTTTCAAAACCGAGTCAAAAACCAAAATCTGATCCTAGGCTTTCTCGTGGACTATGGATGATCAAGATGATCTTTGATGGTCTCCCACAAGTCACAGCAAGCAGGATCAACACAAATATTTAACAGAAATAGGATGGATCATCAAAAACACCAAATCACTAAAAAGGAGTGCAAGAACATAAGAGACTCAACTTAGAGAACATACTTCGATTGATTGAAGATAGGAGATTGATGTTTACAGCCACTCCAACTTGGAGAACACAACTAAATACATAAGCATACGATCAATCAATCCCTAGAACCCTAACCTCTCTTTCCTTCTTTCCTAAGCCCTAAAACAAACTAGGGTTTTTCTCAATGAAGTGCTTGAGGGCTGCTTGACAGCACCCCCTCCTATTTATAGAGAGGCCTAGCTTCTTGAAGAGTTAACCCTAATGGGCTCCCGTTAAGGCCCAACACCAACGGGTTACACACGCACGTATTTTAAAGCACCGTCTTCACTTATCTTGCCATAAACCGCTTCTCCATGCATCGTCTCGCGTCGTGGTTTAGTCAAAAGGGTCACCAAGGCAGTATTTAGTGAAATTACCAAAATACCCCTTCTCGGTCCTTCTCCGAAGACTAAGTCCAATCTAGGTGAAGCAATCGCCTGCTTCGCTACGTGTAGGTAGATCAACGGCTCTCATCATGTCGGCAAGTCTCTCCCATTCGGCTCCCGCCGAAACCACCAAGGCACTTGCACCGACCCCCGCGCCGCTTGATCCAACCCGTCGCATCAAACTGCACGTTCGATCATCCTCGTCCATTCAGCGCCACGCTAGTCACCTGACCTCACCCGGCATCCATGATCGATCTGGACCTTAGCTCTGCAAGCTTAGTCTCGATCCTCCTCGCCGTTGACCGTCATTGACCTGCAAGCCACAGCAATAGACAAAGAAATCGTCTCCGGGAACAAATTCTCACAACTTGACCCACGTTAGCTCAAAACATGCAATATGCAACACATATGCATTGTTAAATAAGGATATGACCTATCCCAAATCGGATTTACAAAGATAACCAAAATTCACAGTAAATGCGGTACTACCGCCATGTAATACCCGGTATTACCGCATCACGGTAGTACCGCTTTCAACATTGCGGTTGTACCGCAGTCAGGGAAAACCCGAAAGCCCCGAAAAACATCCCTTCTGGAAAAAGCATACTGCTGTCATCCGGTGATACCGATGAGCGGTGTTACCGCTATTAGCTTGCGGTACTACCGCTTCACGAAATCGCTCAAAAACCTTAGAAACAGCCCCTCTGCCACGAGGATGCACCAGATTGAATTGGCTATTCGGAACACGTGTCTTGGCTGTCAGATCTGGGCACTACTCGGCGGTCCGAACGTCTCACATAATCTGCGCCGTTTGATTTCAATCGAACGTCCAAAGCATCCAAGTGACTTGCGGTAGTACCGCTCAACACTTGCGGTTATACCGCACTACGGTATTACCGCGGTTTATACGCCGGTACTACCGATATACCTAACACTTGATGAAACTTTCTGAAAAACAGGAAATCCAACAAACCTTCAACCGAATTGCTAATTGTAACATCACCTAAGATCATGAGCATATCCTCATGATGTCCACAATCTCCCCCCTTGATGAACACATTGGCAACTTCCCAAAAATAAATGTTTTGAGATTTGAAGGTAAAAGACATCAGCTTATCGCACAAAGGCACAACTTGGTCCTAGAACAAGTGAAAGTAAAGGAAATGACCAAGTTGGCTTCAGAATAGCTTCAGCAAGTGAGATAAAGCAGAAGAAGCCAAGAGAACTTCAAATTCCAGAAACAAGACAAAAAAAACTCACTTAAGGTCCAAAAGAAAGAGCAATTTTTCAGAATGACCTAAAACAGGAAAACTCCCAATTTTTGCAAGATTTTGCACAAAGACTCCAAATCAAGCTCTAAACAACATTTTTATCAATGTTTCTCCCCCTTTGACAATGGAGTCATCAAGGTGCAAGGAAGAAGATAGAGCAAGAATAACATGGAATGGCTGCAGTTTTTCAATTCTTCAGTTTTTTTTTTATTTTTAGCAAAAGGAGTCATGAAGATTATCCATGAGGACTGTACAAGTATTACACCAAGCCATATGATGGGAAGAAGCTATTTTCTATTATAGCAATACATGTACAGTAAAGCTAAGGCTAAAATAGCAATAATCTGAAATTAAATGAATTGGTAGCATGACAAGGTGCTTAAGATCATAGTTTAACTAAAGGTATCCAAGAATGAGTCAAGCCATGTCTATAAGCAAAATGGAGCCCAGAAACTAGAAAATGAGTCAATTTTGAGCGCTATGAGTTCAATTACGAATCAATTTTGTTCAAGCATTTGGAATTTAGCACATTGAGCACTTTGCTGAAAATTTTTGGTTTTATCTTAGTAAAGTAAGTCTTGGACTAGGAGCCATCCACAACTGCCTCCTAAGCTTCAACCAATTGACAAATTATTTTCTTAGCATTGTGCTAGATCTCAAGCCTTGCTGCGACCATCCCAAGCAAAAAGCTTAAGAGAGTGATCTAGGTCATCCAAAACTCCCCCTGAGTTCATGCCTAGTGCAATGGCAAGCCATCTCATGAGAAAGAATTGGTGAGATCAGTTTTTTCGCACAGAAAAACTCATTTTTCATTTGCTTGACTTAAGAACTTGCATAGCTCAAATTAAAACTCAAAGTAAGTTCAAGACTCAATTTTAGCCTATATGACATGGCATGAATCATGAGAGGATCACTATGGCAAAACTAATCACAAGATCCAACAAGTCATGTTTCAATTCAATTTTCTCACAGATAATAAAGCTAGCATGGCAAAAGCGAAGCTATACATGAAAAGCTATAAAAGAAATCTAGCAAACTAGCACAAGACATGGCAGGGTATAAAGAATGAAATCATGTCATACAAGGATAATAATCAAAGCTTCGCAAGTTTATATTACAATGCAAGCTGCTGAATTTTAAAGTGCATTATGGTACAATGAATGCAAAAAGAGCAAAATCCCCCTCAAAACAGGCCAAGAGGACTAATAACCCTCAACTCTCCCCGCAAAGAAGCAAAACAAAAAGAATCAAGAGCTTTAGTAAAAATATCCGCAACCTGCTGCTCGGACTCTACAAAGTGAAGCACAACATCACCCTTCTCAACATGGTCTCTAAGAAAATGATATCTAACATCAATGTGCTTGGTCCTAGAGTGTTGCACTGGATTTTTGGCAATGTTAATGGCGCTAGTGTTGTCACAGAAAAGAGGAACATTACCCAAAGACAACCCATAGTCCCGAAGAGTAGATAAGATCCAGAGAACCTGAGAGCAACTACTGGTTGTAGCTACATACTCGGCCTTGGCAGTGGACTGTGCAACAGAAGACTGTTTCCTAGATGACCAAGAGATAAGAGATGTGCCTAAGAAATGACAAGTGCCAGAGGTACTCTTCCTATCCACTCTACACCCAAAAAAATCAAAGATCGAGAAAAAGCTCGAATGGAGAGAGCGAGAATCAAGAATACGAGTCCAAAATCAAGAGTGTCATGGAGGTACCTGAAAATGCGACACACTGCTTGACGATGTGAGGCACGAGGGGAAGCCTGAAATCGAGTGCACAGACACACAGCAAACTGTATGTCCGGCCTCGACGCCATGAGGTAGAGGAGAGAGCCAATCATGCTTCAGTACTCCTTCTGGTCCACGAGCTCTCCATCCTCATCAGGGTCCAGCACGGTGGATGTGGCAATGGGAGTAGACATTGGCCTCATCGCTTCCCATGTCGAGCGCCCAAAAGGTCCTTTGTGTACTTACTTTGATGAATGAAGGTACCTTCTTTCAGTTGCTTGACTTGAAGACCAAGGAAGAAAGTCAATTCGCCCATCATGCTCATCTCGAACTCCCTGCTCATAGAATCTGAAAAACTGGACACCAAGGCATGAGAAGAACCACCAAATATGATATCATCCACATAAATCTGAACCAATAAAAAGTCACTGCCATGCCTGAGAGTAAACAAGGTTTTATCAACCATTCTCATTTTGAAATCATTTTTAAGCAAGAAACTCTTAAGCCTATCATACCAAGCTTTAGGGGCTTGCTTCAATCCATACAAGGCTTTAGAGAGCTTAAACATATAGTTTGGGAACTTGTGATTTTTAAAACCAGGAGTTTGCTTGACATAGACCTCTTCTTCTATGAAACCATTCAAGAAAGCACTCTTAACATCCATTTGATAAAGCTTAAAGCCCTTAGATGCCGCAAATGCTAGCAAAATACGAATGGCTTCTAATCTAGCTACAGGAGAAAATGTTTCTTCAAAGTCTAAGCCTTCTACCTGGGAATAACCTTGAGCTATAAGCCTAGCCTTATTGCGAACTACCAATCAATCCTCACTTTGCTTGTTTTTGAAAACCCATTTTGTTCTAATTACACTATGATTAGGTGGATGTTCAACTAAGGTCCAGACTTTGTTTCTTTCAAAATTTTCAAGCTCTTCATGCATAGCATTGACCCAAGAGGAATCAGATAAAGCATGGGTGACATCTCGGGGTTCAAAAGACACGACGAAAGCAGAATGTGCATGAGAATCTGGAGAAATAAACCTGGAGCGAGTGACTCGCTCATGAAAATCCCCAATCATCTGCTCAGATGGATATTGTCACTGAATATGAAGAGGAGGTCCAGGTGCAGAAGTGGCCTCTACCTCATGAGTTGTAGAGGTAGGAGCAGAGCCACTCACATCGTTGGTGAAGGTAGGAGGAGGCTGCTCAGCTAAAACTGGAGAAGTAGAAGCAGGCTCTCCAATCATCTCAGAAGTGACTAGAGGATGGACTGGGTCCTCATCCTCGAGTCGCCATCGATTTAAGATACTCTCGTAAACCTGTACTGCACCACCGGGTCTAGTACCAGGACTAGCCTCATCAAAAGTGACTTCGCAAGTCTCAACAATTTTGTTAGTATCCAAATTAAATACACGATAGCCACGAGAATGAGCAGGATATCCAAGAAAAATGCCATCAGAACATCTTGATTCAAATTTATCTAAGTTGCCATGTTTAAGAATGAAGCACTTGCAACCAATAATCTTGAAATGAGAGACTTTACGCCTATGACCAAATCTAAGCTCAAAAGAAGTTTTGCCAATCACAGATCTCAAGAAAACCCTATTTGATACATAACAAGCAGTAGAGATCGCCTCAGCCCAAAACCTTCGAGGTGTACTATGCTCATCTAGCATGTTCCTAGCCATCTCTATAAGGGTCCTATTCTTCCTCTTTACAACACCATTCTGTTGGGGAATTCTAGATGAAGAGAACTGGTGCTCAAGTCCCCTATCAGTGTAGAAAGTGGCAAAGGAAGAGTTCTTGAATTCTGTCCCATTGACACTCCTAATGGCTCTCAAAGCTCCAGGAAGGTCAACATCTTGTCTAAGGACCAATTCTCTAAAAAAAAGCCAAAAGCCTCGTCCTTAGAAACTAGAAAATAAACCCATGAATACCCGGAGAAATCATCCACAATCACAAACACATACCATTTCCCACCTGCATACTGGACTCTAGAAGGGCTAACAGTGTGTAAGTGCAAGAGCTGACCTAGTCCATCAGTCATCACTAAAGTAAGAGGTGGATGAGAAGCAGAAACCATCTTACCATGTCTACAGGGTGTGCACACAAGGTCTCTAGCAGCCTTTAGCTTAGGCAAACCTCTAATCAAATCCTTGCAACTGGCTCTGGTCAAATGGTCAAACCCTATGTGTCCAAGTCTATGATGCCACAAAACTAGATCATGAAAGTCAGAAGCCACAAGACATCTAGGACTAGAAGTAGAAGAGATACAAAAATCAGCACAAAAGATCCTCTCAAAACTGGTGATCGCAAAAACATGCTCACCCGAGGAGTCTAGAACTCTACACTCACCACTTTTAAACCTCACCTCCAGACCCTCATCAAGAAGCTGAGAAACAGATAGTAGATTATACCTTAGCTTACTTACTAAAGCGACGTCCTTAAGCATGAACTTGTTGTTGACGCGCACTGTGCCCTTGGCTGTCATGGTCCCAGTAGAAGCATCCCCAAATGTCATCAATTCATTGCCGGATGCACGTGTGAGGGAGGAGAACCATCTAGAATCTCCAGTCATGTGTCGAGAACACCCGGAATCAACAAGCAATATGTCCTCCTTCCTCGCACGACGGACCTCATCGAGATCACTGAAAAACTCATCGTCGTTGGAAGAGTCGATGACATGGCTGTTCTTGGCCATGAAGCACATGCCGGTGAAGTCCTAGGCCTTCTTCTTGCCATGGGAATCATCATCGTCGTCCTCCGTCCCTGAGTCCACATCGCTCATATCAACATTCTCAAGAGCGGCAAGGACCCAGTTGACGAACTTCCTGTAGTTGGGCTTCTTGGCTTTCGCATCCCGAGCTTGAGGACACCTCCAGAAGTCCTTCTCCTCCTTACCCTTCAAGTTGGGACACTTGGCCCAAATGTGGTTTGGCTCACCACACTCAAAGTAGGTAATAGGGCCACTCCTCCTTTTGCTCCTCACTTTGTTGTAAACTCTCGTGAATTTTGTGGATAGGAGGGCTAAGTCATCCTCAGGTAGCTTCTCTAGCTGCTCATCGCTCAACGAATACAAAGCGGACAATGAAAAACTAGATGAGCCAAAATCCAAGGAATCAGAAGAGCTACCCTTAGATGGGTCAACCACTAGAGCCATCAACTCTGTCTTGAGGAAACGCGAGATGAAGTCAATCTCATGCGTCTTCAACCTCAAGTAGAGCTTATCCATGGAAAGCTCACTCATGACAGTGTTGTCATTGATGAAAGTGATCTTCATCCCCCAACCTCTCACATCAAGAGCACCCAAGAGCTGACATGCATTTTCAGACTTAGTAAACACAAGATCCACAACACGTAAGTCATGAAGGATTTTGGAAAACCTTCCCCACAACTCATCCAAAGATTTACCAAGCCTTTGTTCGATCTTTGAGTATTCTTTCTTAAGCTGGTTCTATCTCACTTCCTTTATCGTAGTAGATCCCTCGTGATAATCATAGAAGGTCTTCCAGATCTCATGAGCAGACCTCAAATGAGCGACATGCTCAAACTTAGATCGACCAAGCCCTTGAATCAAGAAGTTTTGAGCCTTGCTATTTGCCTCCACATCTGGAGTGATCACATCGTCATTGGCTAGCACAACATAAGGATTTTCGACTTTAAGCCAAATTGCGTGCCCTTGAGTCTCGATGTAGGCATGCATGCGAGCCTTCCAGTAAGAAAAATTAACTCCATCGAACACAGGTGGTTTGGTCGAATACTTGTCAGACGCCATGGCTCCTCAAACCGGTTAAGATCTATGAGAAGAGCTAACCGGGCTCTAATACCACTTGTAGGACCGGAAAGGCGACTAGAAGGGGGGTTGAATAGGAGCTCCAACTATTTTTGCGACCCCCAAAGTGCAGCAACGAAATACATAAGCTCTTCTGATGAGCGCGGTACTACCATTGCGGTACTACCGCAGTTCATAGTGCGGTATAACCAATTTTCCTGGAGTTCTTGCCGACAGCAGAGAATCAAAACCAAAACTTGCACAACTTTTGATTCAACTGACCAAAACCTATGAGATTTGAAACATATCTTCCCTAAGTGATTAGGAACCTATTCCAATCATCTATTGAGTAGATCCACGTCAAAGTTCTGACCTTTTTGTAAATAAGTGAAGATCGTTTCAAAACCGAGTCAAAAACTCAAATCTGATCCTAGGCTTGCTCGTGGGCTATGGATGATCAAGATGATCTTTGATGGTCTCCCACAAGTCACAGCAAGCAGGATCAGCACAAATATTTAACAGAAACAGGATGGATCATCAAAAACACCAAATCATCAAAAATGAGTGCAAGAATAGAAGAGACTCAACTTAGAGAACATACTTCGATTGATTGAAGATAGGAGATTGATGTTTACAGCCACTCCAACTTGTAGGACACAACTCAATACATGAGCACACGATCAATCAATCCCTAAAACCCTAACCTCTCTTTCCTTCTTTCCTAAGCCCTAAAACAAACTAGGGTTTTTCTTAATGAAGTGCTTGAGGGCTGCTTAACAGCACCCCCTCCTATTTATAGAGAGGCCTAGCTTCTAGAAGAGTTAAACCTGTTGGGCTCCCGTTAAGACCCAACACCAACGGGTCACACACGCACGCATTTTAAAGCGCTGTCTTCACTTATCTTGACCTAAACCACTTCTCCATACATCATCTCACGCCGTGGTTTAGTCAAAAGGGTCACCAAGGCAGTATTTGGTGAAATTACCAAAATACCCCTTCTCGGTCCTTCTCCGAAGACCGAGTCCAATCTTGGTGAAGCAATCGCCTGCTTCGCCACGTGTAGGTAGATCAACGGCTCTCATCATGTCGGCAAGTCTCTCTTGCACCGACCCCCGTGTCGCTTGATCCAACCCATCGCATCAAACTGCCCGTTTGATCATCCTCGTCCATTCTGCGCCACGCTAGAGTCACCTGACCTCACCTGGCATCCATGATCGTTTTGGACCTCAGCTCTCCAAGCTTAGTCCCGATCTTCCTCACCGTTGACCGTCATTGGCCTGCAAGCCACTGCAGTAGACAAAGAAATCGTCTCTAGGAATAAGTTCTCACAACTTGACCCACGTTAGCTCAAAACATGCAATATGCAACACATATGCATTGTTAAACAAGGATATGACCTATCCCAAATCAGATTTTCAAAGATAACCAAAATTCACAGTAAATGTAGTACTACTGCCGTGTAATACCTAGTACTACCGCATTACGGTAGTACCGCTTTCAACATTGTGGTCGTACCACTATCAGGGAAAACCCGAAAGAACTGAAAAACATCCCTTCTAGAAAAAGCATACCGCTGTCATCCGGTGATACCAATGAGCGGTATTACCGCTATTAGCTTGTGATACTACCGCTTCACGAAATCACTCAAAAACCTTAGAAATAGCCCCTCTGCCACGAGGACGCACCAGATTGAATTGGCTATTCGGAACGCGTGTCTTGGCCGTTAGATCTAGGCACTATTCGATGGTCCGAACGTCTCACATGATCTGCGCCGTTTGATTTCAATCGAACGTCCAAAGCATCCAAGTGACTTGCGGTAGTACCGCTCAACACTTGCGGTCATACCGCACTACGGTATTACCGTGGTTTGTACGCCGGTACTACCGATATACCTGACACTTGCTGAAACTTTCTGAAAAACAGGAAATCCAACAAACCTTCAACCGAATTGCCAATTGTAACATCACCTAAGATCATGAGCATATCCTCATGATGTCCACAGTACACTTGGGTTTTTTTTTTCTACGTGGGTTGGATATAATTCTTGGTATGGACTGGCTAACCAAACATAATGGAGTAATTGATTGTGCATAACGAGTCGTTTCTCTTGTCAACTCTCACGGAGAATGATTGTTGTCTCCTCCACTTATGCTGCTCTATCGCAGCAGCCCACGCTCATCTCCATCTCAATCCCAGAGCTTAGTTAGGTGCCTGTGGTATGTGAATATCCTGACATGTTTTTGGATGAATTGCTAGGGATGCTACCGGACCGTGAAATGGAGTTTGTCGTCGATTTGCTACCCAGGACAACACCTATATCCAAATGACCTCATCGAATGGCGTCTGATGAATTGGCCAAATTGAAACAACAAATCAAAGAGAAATTGGAAAGGATTCATCTGTCCTAGCTCGTCACCATAGGGAAGCCCCGTGCTATTCGTGAAGAAGAAAGACGACAGTTTGCGGATGTGCATCAACTACCGTTCTTTGAATGAAGTCACCATAAAAAAAATCCTCTCCCAAGGATTGGATATTTATTTGATCAAATAAATGGTGCTTGTGTCTTCTTTAAGATTGATTTGAGGCTCGGTTATTTCCAACTCAAGATCAAGCCAGAAGACATTCCAAAGTCTGTATTCACCACCCGTTACGGTTTGTACGAGTACACCGTAATGTCATTTGGACTCACCAATGCTCCTGTAAGTTTCATGAATCTTATGAATAAGATTTTTATGGAATACTTGGATCAGTTCGTGGTGGTTTTCATCGACGATATTCTTATCTATTCGAAGAACGCATAAGAACACGAGCAACACTTGCGTATGGTGCTCGACAAGCTATGCAAACATCAGTTGTACGAAAAATTCAGCAAGTGTGAATTTTGGCTAAAAGAAGTCGACTTCCTAGGACATGTTCTATTTGAAGGAGGTGTAGCCATGGACCCGAGCAAAGGACAGGATGTCATAGCTTAGGAACAGCCCCGCACCATTCCTAAAGCCCGAAGCTTTCTTGGTCTGGCCGGATATTATCGCCGGTTCATCGAGAACTTCTCAAAGATCTCAAGACCAATGACACATCTTCTTAAAAAGGAGAAGAAATTCGAATGGTCAGCGTCATATGATGAGAGCTTCCAAGAATTGAAGAAAAGACTCACAACAACCTCAGTGCATACTTTGCCCAACATACACAAAAACTTCATTATTTATTGTGATGCATCCCGCTACGGCCTCAGTTTTCTGCTAATGCAAGAAGGCGAGGTGGTGGCCTATGCCTCACAACAGTTGCGGCCCCATGAAGCTAATTATCCAACTCATGACTTGGAATTGGTACCATGGTTCATGCTCTCAAGATCTAGAGGCATTACTCATCGGTAATCGATGCGAAATTTATACCGATCACAAGAGTCTGAAATATTTCTTCACACAGTTAGATCTGAACCTAAGCAACGAAGACGGCTCAAGTTGATCAAGGACTACGATCTTGGTATTCGTGACCACCCTGGTAAAGCCAACATTGTGGCCAATGCTATTAGCTGGAAGCTTCACTGCATAAACATGTCGATTAAAGCAAATCAACTTGCGTTGCATGAAGTGTTTCAAAAGCTTAATTTAGAAATAGTTGAAGAGGGTTATGTTGCTGCCCTAGTGCTGCAACCTACCCTTAAATCTCAAATCCAAGCTGAACTCAAGGATCCAGCAGTCACCGAAATCAAGCACGACTTGCAGAACGACAGGAAGTCAAAATTCACTAAGAACCTAAGGGGAATGGTTATGCATGAACAGTAGCTATATGTCCCAGATAATCACAATATAAAGGAGCTAATCCTCATAGAAGCTCATGATTCACCACTTTCCATTCACCCCGAGAGTACAAAGATGTATCCGGACCTCCAAACGCAATTCTGGTGGCCCAGTATGAAGCGGGACATCACCGCATATGTTGCCATGTGCGACGTGTGTCAACATGTTAAGGCAGAACACCAATAACCAGCAGGGTTACTTCAGCCCCTGAAGGTTCCCGAATGAAAATGGGATGATGTTGGTATGGATTTCATTACCGGCCTGCCGAGAACCCAAAATGGGCATGACTCAATATGGGTTATCATCGACCGCTTGACCAAAGTGGCTCACTTCATTCCAGTTAACACTGCCTATAAGGGCGCTAAACTCGTGAAACTCTACCTGAACAACATTGTCCGCCTGCACGTTGTGCCAAAGACAATAACTTCTAATCAAGGTCCTCGGTTCACCTCACAATTTTGGGATAGCTTGCACGAGCTATTGGGAACCGAGCTATTCTTTAGCATGGTATTCCACCCACAAATGGGAGGCTAAATAGAAAGGATAAATCAAATTCTAGAAGATATGTTGCGAGCCTGTGTGCTATCCTATAGCACGAATTGGGAGAGATGCTTGGCGTTCGCCGAATTCTCCTACAACAACTGCTTTCAATCAAGCCTCCAAATGTCCTCGTTCGAAGTACTTTATGGGAGGAAGTGTAGAATAGCCCTATTCTAGTTCGAGGTCAACGAGAGACAATTCTTTGGACCAACCATTATCCAAAAAGCGCAAGAGCACGTTGATACGTTCAAAGGGCACTTATAGGAAGCGCAGTCACGTCAAAAGATTTATGCCTATCGTCACCGTCGTGAGCTGAGCTTCAATGTGAAAGATTATGTTTATCTCAAAGTCTCGTCGCTACGAGGCATCCGCCGCTTCCAAGTTCACAGAAAATTGGCATCTCGGTACATCGGACCGTACCGAATTGTTGAAAGGAAGGGCGAAGTAGCATTCCAACTGGGGTTGCCACCCTAACTCTCAGATGTGCATGACGTCTTGCATGTGTCACAACTCAAGAAGTGCCTTTGGACTCTAAATGAACTTGCTCAATTGGAGAACATCGACCTCCAAACAAATCTTTCTTATCGGCAGCACCCGATTCGAATCTTGGATGAAGCCATACAACATACTTGTAGCCGCGCCATCAAGATGCTAAGAGTCCAATGGAGCAACCACACCGAAGACGAAGCCATGTGGGAACGAGAAGACCATCTTAAAGCCGAGTTTCCCTATTTCTTTACTGAGTCCAACGAATCTTAGGGACGAGATTCTTTTGGGGGCGATGAGTCTCAGAACATCCCAAAAATGTTATTTTTTTGGGAAGATATAATAAAAATAAATGGTAAAATATTTTTGAGTATATTCTATGTGGGAAACTATATATGCATGAATTTTGAACTTTTTGTATAAAGCAAATAATAAAATTTCATACAAGCAGCAACTTGTAAGAATTTTTGAGAAAATCACAGAGGAGATAAAATCCTAAAAAGTTTACAAGAGAAAATATACAATGTTAAAAGACCTCACAAAAGGTTTCATAAATTTTGGAGCCTGTTTGATAGGTGCAAAAATTTGGCAAAGACTCAGCCAGTTTTGAAAATTCAAAAACTATTTTTGAATTCTCGCTCGCCCTTTTGGGTCGAATCCAAGCCAGCCCAAAATCCGCTCGCCAGCTCTAGCCCGCACCAATGCGCTGATGTGTGGGCCCCACTCGTCAGAACTCATCGTCCACCTCGCCTTCACCCTCGCTCGCTAGCGCGCCCAGGCATCCTCGCCAGCTCCCCCGCTCGCCCATTGTTTTCGACGACCACCCGCCATTTTTGTGCCTCGCCTACCTCTGCCACCTTTGCTTGGCTCCACCCATGCTGCCTACCTCTTAATGGCAGTCAACCCCCCACCCTGGCGGAGGCGCCAAAGCGAGTCCACGAGATTCTCGTCGCGGTCACATTTTCTCGCCGTAAATCTCACGAGTTGTTCGTTGCTATTTAAGCCTCCGAGCATGTCACTATCTCTCTAGCTCACCCCTCGTTCAATCTTGTGCTTTGTCCTAGCTTTTTGCTCTTTGAATCACTGAGAACGAGTGTGTTGTTCTCAACTCTAGTGAGCAAGCTTCTCACCGCCATTAGCTCTAGTGAGCTTCCTTGCCCTCGCCACCTACGTCACAGTGCGCCCCTTACCTTACTGATGCTCTTTCTTTGCTTGATGTGGCTTCGGGAACCATGTAGCGTGAACGCGCCATCGTCTTGTTCACCTTCGGTGCACAGTCCACTTCGGACCTTCGTGTTCCCGATGTTCTGGTAAACTTGAATCTCACCTGACCGCGTTATTTCGTGTCCTATACTTCACTGATGCTTCTCCCTCGGTTGATGATGATCCACACACAGGGAATCCCCTGAATCGAACTTCTTCCCTATTTTGGGCCGCTGCAGCCCTTTTCTAGTTAGCCACCACCTCGGTGTGTCTCTGGTTGATTCCTTCTGTCCCTACCACCCTCAGTGTGCATGCAAGCTAATGTGCACCTCCTCATAGCATCTCCATCACTACAGCACGTTGTCACTGAGAGCCTCCTCTGGGGCATCGCTACTCCACATCGCCAAGCTTCTCTGGCCATTCCTCGACGTCGTTAAGAGCCTTGGTGAGCTTCTAGTAGTCCCCTAGAACTTTTGCGCGCATTAGATCGGATGATTAGCTAGTGTATTGTAGACTTCGTCATAGCCGGCCATGGTGCCGCCGCGGGAAGTTTTGTCACCACCGCTCTAGTGACAATTGGTCCTGATGCCACTGCCAATAGCATCGTAGACGTCCCCTAGAGCCAGTGTGCACCACCTTTCACCGCTGATTGGCTCAAATTGCAAAATCCACTTTGGACCCGAGGGGCTCCGCTGCTCATCTCCACCATAGCACCACCTCTAGCCATCTCTCTGGCCTCCACCACCACCTGGTGGCATTGCCGCCGAGAGAGGAACCCATTTTGCCCTTTGCCCGAACCTCTTCGTGGCTGCCTCGCCGCCAGTGAGCTCGCCATGGCGCTCGGCCGCGCACAGCTCTACTGCTCTTCTCCTTCTCTCTCTCTCTCTCTCTCTCTCTCTCTCTCTGCTAGAGGGCCTAGGTGATTAGGAGATGTTTAGCTCTAATTAACAAAGCTTAAAAGGTATTAAGCCTATGACAAGTGGGACCAGCCGAAAAGATTAACAGAAATATAATTTCAAACATTTTTAGTAAATATGTCACTAACATGTGGGACCACGTACTGTTCTCGATTTTAAAACACTGTTTAAAAACCGAGAGGCTGACATGGGGGTCCCATCTGTCAGTTATTTAAAATCAGAAATACATTTAATCATGAGTTAATAAATAATGAGTCTATGACATTTGAGACCACCTCTAGTTTATAAATAAAAATAATAAAACAAAAATATGAGTCACTGATAAGTAGGCACCACATGTAAGTTAATAAAAATTAGAAAAATGAGAAAAGCCACTTTAGTTCAGAGGAAAATACGCTTTTACTATTGGAAAGCATAAACCTCATAAAATACGCTTTTGACGTCAGCACTTTTCTAATTTTTGGAATTTTCAAACCGAAGCAAATTAAAACGTTAATAACTTTTGCATACAAACTCCAAATTGAATGAATATTTCTTCTAAAATCATGCTCTACCTGAATATGCCAAAATATTTGAATTTTGTTACAGTTGAAATTATTTTGCTTTATTTAATTTGCTTCCAGCTCTTTTGATTAGACATCAATTGTCCGAATGATTTTTACAACGATCCTCCATCCTCTTATTCAAAGCAACCAGAACAAGGCAAGCACCTTTTTGACCATGTTTATCCTACTATTTTAATTATTGTACTTCTTTGTAAAATCTATTATGCATGCGTGTATGTTTGCTTAAAATTGCTATATTTGGGGATAACGATAGTTGTAATCATATTCGATGCATGATCCTCCTTAAAATATTGATATCATTATTGTTTGTAGCCATTAGGGTATGGTTTAGATAATGTATGATGTCAAATTGGGTTTTTTTTCGAATACGGACATCGCATAAATGCTTAGCTTGGCTTTAAGTCTTTACTAAAATTGGGAAAATGTATGACATATTGAATATGAGTTTGGGAGATTTTGAAAAGATGGTCCAGATGGGTTTTCCTATGTTATTTTGTATAAAAATAAAAATGAAAAACTTAGTTTGTGACGCGGGCATGTGATATTATAATCTGAGAAGTGTGAGAGGTATATCTCACAAGTAGATAGGGGGAGATCCTCGCTCAAGTCGATTAAGGACCAAACACCAGTATATCTGACCTAAGCGTAAGCATACAGCCACATGTGCCCGTATGGGATGTCCTTAGCTTACTAAGTCATTGAAAACTAGCCTTGCATGTTGGTAGGCCATGGTAGTGCGAGCATGACCAATGTAGGCATGTTTGAAGGGGCTCCCTTCATCGAGGCGTTGGGAACAAAGCCTTCTGACACAATGGTGAATGCCTCACTGAGATAGGGGTGTACCCAGGTGAAGTGAGAGTGTTCATTCACTAGGCTAGAGCAAGGTTAGGACTAGGTGATATGAAGGCTTCGATACGTGCTCTAGGCTGCTTAACAAAGGTTAGTGAGCGGTGGTATCGACGGATGCCGAATAAACTAGAGAATTCGTGTGCTGTGGGTAGAGTTGTACCCCTCTATAGAGTGTAAATCTATTTAAATAGATGTACTCACGATGATGAGCGTGCTAAGTGTAGTATTGCCGGGTATAGTCTTGGTTTTCATAAAAATAATTTTGTTGGAAAATATGGGAAATGGTTTGTTGGTTTATATTTGAGTTGAGTGTCATGTCTATGGCTGAAAATAAGATGTTGCTCGCAGCTGAGGAGGGTTGCGAGTTGTTATTTATTCAATTACATACTTGTTGTCATTTACCTATTTAACTGCTCTTTAAATTTTCGTTGCAAAGTTCTACGTATTGATATTGCAAATAAAACTTGTTTAATGCTTAAAACAACTTGTAGCATAGAGCCATATTCTTTGACAAGCCTTGCATTTATATATATTGCGATACACTATAAGTCTGGCTGAGTACGCAATGTACTCAATCTTGATTAAATTGTTGTTCAGACTTAGAGGATGAGTCTACACCGGACGACACTTACTTTGCACATGGCGCTGGAGGGTTCGGTGACGGGTCTTTTTAGGACTTGTATCTTGTTAGTTGCTTGCAGGTTCGGATGGGCATACCACTAGACCTTTTTGGTTTATCATACTATTTTGCTTCCGCTGTTGCATTTGCTACTTCTGATACTTGAGCTTTTATTTAGCCGGTCGACCCTTGAAACATAAAGTTTGTAATCAATTAAGTTATGTACCATATCTGTTTCATTTTCTATGTATGTACGTATAGACGTGTATGCCATCATTGTGAATGTGTGTGCTAACCACTGATCATAGGACTAGTGTGGTACACACATGAGGGCTTCGGGTATTCAAAACCGGAGGTCCGACAAAATTTGACTAGGGTGATCACTAATTGTGCACTGTGGTCTATTGTTCCTCGGTTGATAGAAATCAGCAAGTGCTGATTTTGTTGATTTGCGATCTCAGTTTACATTGTGATATTCTTGCTACTTCTGTTGGCAGAAAGTAATTAGTGCTATTGTGACTTGTGAGACTATTCTTACTTGTTCTTGATATAACAGTAAGGCATTCATTTTTAGCTTAAAGTTTGGTTTATCTTGTCTATCTAATTAGTGAATATTACTGACAAAAAGGGCCAAGAGGCCAAGATTATATATTGAGCAACCTGACATTTGTGAGCCCCCGAATTCGAATCTGTTTCAAGTCAAGTGATTGCACCGGAGGCACAACACTTAACAAGCAACGAAAGCAATTTCGAGTGCCTAGATATGTGTCTCATGTTAGCTCCTAAGGATCAGTGGCTAACATGCACATATCCAAACACAACATTGCAATCACATCCATACACAAATATACAAGTATAATAGAATCGTTATTACAACATCAACAAAATATGACCTTATGGTCCAAGTTTGTATAAGAGGGCCGAACGGCCAAATTTAATTATAAACAAATTAAATCGCAGCGGAAGTAAATAAGGGAAGTAAAGAGAAAAACCAAGCTGGCATACCCAAACCCACAAGCAACTAACTAGAGTTAAAGCCGGAGCATCTGAAGTACTTAAACCCGATTCGAACGACTTCTCACCTGCAGCATGGACAATCTGATTGAGTACAAAAACATACGTGCGAGACTTACAAATAGCAACATATAATAAATGCATTCAACTGTCAAAAGAAGGCTACTACACTAGGCAATTTTCAGTATAAAGCAAGTTTTTCATTGAGATAACCGATATAGATTCAAATTGCCATTTGTTAAACATTTAGAAAATATTATATAACAGCATGTAATCCCAATTCATGATCAAACAACAATAGATACTCCAATTATAATCAACACACGAACCTCCCGTTCGTGACACAATTCATTTCTTAACTAATCAACACGCGAACTTCCCGTTCGTGACAACACATGATGTAACATTTCCAACATAACCCAACCCAAACCCATAAGCTAACTATGCATGGTTTCACCAAGCGATGTCCATAATCGGGGACATGGCTATTCGAATAGTTTGTTAACTCTGCAGAGGTGTACAGCTTTCCCCACATGATATGAATACATCGTACTGTCGCCATGCACTCTTTCGTAAGAGTGTGACTGAGATATCATAACGAATCTGTTGCAATGTCATGTACTAAGTATCAAACCACCCGAGGAACAGATCCCATGGCAGGCTATCGGTCGCACTGGACCACAGGTAAACCTCGTTGTGTAAGTAAGTCCCTTGCGCACATGAGACCCTTAAGGGCAAGTAAGACGACACTTAGCATACCCCCACTAGATTGACAAGACAACAACAGTTGTCAATCTAATTGTGTTCTGAGAACTAACACATAACAAATTATTTAGCTAAGCCATCGCCAATAAACTCGGCGTGTGGTTTCACGTGAGACTTGGTTCGACACACCACTGTCCAGTCCTTAATAACCCAGACGGGGCTACACAAATTCGGGACAACCTCCCTTCATCACCCTATCACCTGTCCAAGTCCAATACACAATAACACTACCCAACAAGTCTACAAGAACCAGATTCAAAAATCTGGATATATTCCTCAAATTCAACATAATTCAATCCATATATTCCTCAAATTTCATCAATATTCGATTCAATCCATCGGCCGATGGATTAGCTCCATCAACCGCTTTCAACTACAACTACTTGCTCGACTAAGCATCGTTCTACAAATTAGCAAATAAACCCATATAACATATAACCTTAATCATTCAACGTAACAGGGTAATCAACTTTCAAAGGATGGCAAATGCAGCAAGAGGATATAACTAATTCTACCCAATTGACATACAAGTATTTAAAATTAAAGCGATGCATAGAATACTTGAAAATCAACATAGATACTTTTGAAATTATTAGGAAATCAACGTGCATCAAAGGAGGGGATTGCTTGCCTTTGCTGTGGATAGTCCAGGTGCTATTGAAAACCACTCTCGATCACACTCGAATCCCCAAAATCTACCGAACGAACGAGACAACCAAATAAGAATGAATAACACCAAAAACATCCAAAATATTCAATATCATCCAAAATGCATGCAACTAAGTTAAAGAATAACCTTAACCGACAAAGATTTGTCCTAATGGTTACGATACGGAGGTGGTCGAAATTCCCATAACACAGAGAAAATCTCGGGGCTTCACTGTTGCGCTTGCCGTCGTCAATGTAGTCCACGTTGACACACTAAGCAATTGAATGCATGCAAGAGCCTCTACAAGGTAAAGTCAAACTACCTAGGTGGTCGAAAGTGGTCGTAAGTGGTCGTAAAGAGGTTCGACTACATCCTAGTCGAAAGGAGGTTCGACTACACGTAGTCGGAAAGAGGTTTCGACTACCTGGTCAGAAGGAGGTTCGACTACACGTGGTCAGAAGGATGTTTTACTTGGTCGAAAGGAGGTTCGACTACATGAGGTCGGAAGGACGTTTGACTACATCCTGTAGCGGCAGCATGGCGAAGTCTAGCGGCGGGGCTCTTCGTGCTCTCATGCCAAAATACAATCCGGCAATGCCTATAGCTAACCAACACACGCAAGAGTGCATATAAGCTACAAGGAGCTCACCAGAGTAGAAAGGAAGGTCAGAGATGCATGGTGGATGGCCGGCGATGATGGTGCTACCGTGGAGAGAACAACCTGAGGAAGGAGGAAAGGAAGTGAAGGTAGGAGAAACACATGTGATGCTAAGAGATGGTGTTAGAGACAAGAATTGGAAAATGGAGCACATCACCGGAGATGGGGAAGGAAGGTGTGGTTTTTGGTCGAAGGTGGTCGTACGAGGTCGAAGGAGGTCAGAAGAAACTTAGCACCGTTAATGGGCGACGGCGGCGATGAGCTTCATGAGGAGACGATGCCTTGAGCTAAGAGGAGAGAAAAGAAAGGTCGGGTTAGCTTAAGCGAGACCAAATATGGTGTCATAGCAAAGAATTGAAGAATGGCTCACCACGCTAGAGATGGAGAAGAAAAAGGGGTCTTCTGTCGGAGTTTAAAGAAAACCCATACTCCACGAGCTCCTGAAAAGATTGAGGGAAGTGTGTTGACGGAAAATCATCCTCATACCCTAGAACACAAGATGACGAACATATAAGAGGATGAAACTCACCAGAGGTGAAAAGGGCACGGCGGTGGCACTTTCGGTCATGATCCTTGATGGCATAAGCGACAACCGCGTTCCGAAGGCTACATGCAAAGGAAGGAGCTCGCATTAGCACAAATGGACACGGTGAGGAAAGGAGAAGCAAAGGGACATGACAGCGAGGAACTCACCTGAAAAAATTACACGAGAGAGCGTCCTCCTCCTCAGCCACCGAGAGGAGAAGTGAGGGAGAGTGAGGGCATGGAGGCGATTAAGTATGAGCAATTTGACGAGAATGGTGACGGCGTGAACAAGCGATGCGCTGGGTTGGTTGACGCGGGCGGTGGTGTGATGGCGTGAGCTCGTATGGACGGAGCCGAGACGTGGCCAACACGTGGAGAAGAAGCTTTGACGAGTGGGTCCAGGCGGTCGATGGCACAGGTGAGCATGGTTTGGAGTTTGATTCGGGCTGGTAGAAAACAAGGGGGTCTGGTCGAAACCGAGTGGATGGTCGGAACTGAGTGGTTCTAATCAAAACCGAGTGGGCTGGTCAAAAACGAGTAGGCTGGTCGAAATCGAGTAAGCTGGTCAAAATCGAGTAGGTGGTCAAAAACGAGTAGGCTAGTCAAAAACAAGTAGGCTGGTCGAAATCGAGTAGGCTGGTCGAAATCGAGTATGCTGGTCGAAATCAAGTAGGTGGTCGAAAACGAGTAGGCTAGTCGAAATCGAGTAGGCTTGTTGAAATTGAGTTACTGGTCAAAATCGAGTAGGCTGGTCGAAATCAAGTAGGCTGGCCGAAATCGAGGGCTGGTCGAAATTGAGTAGGTGGTCGAAAACGAGTAGGCTAGTCGAAATCGAGTAGGCTGGTAGAGTCAACTCGATTGGTTTGACCAAGTTGATTTAAAAAGGCTGAGAGGGTTGCGAATTTTAAGACAGAGTTTTAAATCCCCAAAAGTTCTAAAATTTTTAAGGAATGTTTCTGACAAAGTTTAGACCCTAGTGTAATTTTTTCAGAGTTTCTAGAGAAATAAATTTTTTTGAAGAAATGTTTTAAGTCTCTGGTTTAGGTGTTTTGCCAAGGACTAACTGGTTTGACTGGCCAGTTTAAAATAGCAAATATATTCTGAAATTTTTGAAATTTTTCAGAGGAGTCACTGAAATGATCCAGAACCTAGGAAAATTATTTCCATAGACTGTACACAATATTTGTTTTAAAAGTCTTAAAGGATTATGTTTCTAGTAATTAATGCATTAGGTTTTTCAAAATGCACAAAACCTTTGAAAGAAATTCCAGAAAAATCAAATGACAACATGATGCATCAAAGTTTTAAATTCTTCTCATTTTTATATATTTGAAATACAAACCCATATTTGGGATGTTACAACATTTGAAAACAATAAGCAAACATTCTAAATCTAACAATATGCTGATTTTGTATGTTGTCATGTTCTATCTATTGAGCATATTATCATGCTTATTTGACACGAAGATATTACATGTTTATATGTTATTTTCTGTCATTTATATGTTGCTGAAAATATGCTTTAATTATCTTAATTTTATGCTGAAATTAATTCTAAACATTTGCTAAAACCGCTAATTTTATAACAACAAGTACTGATCTGAACTCATGCAAATTGCTCACAGTTGGCTCGGAATATTCATTAGGCTTTGTACTTCACTAGTGCCCAGCATGTTTGTGCTTATTCTCTCGCCGACGATAGTTCACGGATTTTTCGCAAGAAAGGGTTAACTCAGAGTTCATAATTTTCTTAGCTTGTACATTAATTATAGGATATACATCCATGTGTTCCCAATGGGTCTTAAATTAAACCTATCTTGATTCACACCTCCATAGATCTTTACACTAGTAAAAACATTTCTTTGAAGATGAGTAAAAAGACATAGATTTAGTATCACTCGAGTACTATATATCCTTAGTATTTTTCCAATTTTCCTCCCCTCCATAAATTAATATATGTTTTGGCTTAATTGCCACTGTTGCACGACAAAATAGCATCCCTCTCCCCCGCGCCCCCGCGTGCTAATTGACAAAAATGACATCGCGGACACACCGGTACAGCCGCACCCCACCGCTAGATCCCCCTGTCGCGCCCCCACCGTGCGGCAGGTGGCCTGCTGCCGCACGGGAGCTCGCCACGTGGCCTACCGTGTGCCCAAGGCGCGATAGGCCCCCTCTGCCGTGGCATGTGAGTACGGAGCCGGTGCCATTTTTACCAATTTGCTTACAGAGCTATTCTTGCTATTTCGTCCCACAACAATATCATTTTAGTCAATAACTCGTTTCTTGTCAACTCCAATGTGCCTAGCTAGCTAGCTAGCTAGCTACTAGCTACGAGATTGAAAGCAAGCACAGTACAATCAAGATTCTGCCAAGATAGAGAATTACGGCATATAGCTGTACCTTGGTTCCATCTTTGACATGCCATTGACACAAGAATCAATCGATCGATTAATCTACCAAAAAAATTTAAAGAAGAAAAAGGAAGATTGAAAAGAATCCATTGATTTGGCCGTATCGTTATCGCAGGTACGCAGAGGCCACCTGTGCAGTGCGCAAATCACATGTGCCGGTCGGATCGAGTTGATCCATCAATCGATCCATCTCACAAGTTAATCAGAATATATTTGATCACATAATCTCTTTTTAATCAGAATAATATTTGATCACATAATCTCTTTTTGCGCCGACTGGTCAATGTTAACAACAGTTCCTCCTGTTGATAGATATCGTTTTAGAATGCATTTTCAGGCTAGCTTTGACCAATAATATACAACAATAAGTATTTAGATTAGTCATATAAAATAATATTAATGAAATCGACGTCAAACTTACTTTCATAATATTATATTGTAATTTATAGTTGTTACTAAAATATATTCAATAATAGTCAAAGTTGTATACTTTAAACCATGCCGACAACTAGAATGGCAACTAGCTACATGGTAAAAGAGGATGTACATGAGATGTGTTTGACAAATGACAAAAAGAATTAAAGAGAGTATTGGAGAATGTACTATGCAGGTTGGACGATTGCGATGGATGGAATCCATACCAGCAAGGATAATGTACCTGATGTGACGCTACTAAAAAAATACTAATACTAGACGTCTGATCACAGACGGTTCATCGAAACCATCTATATTAAATACAATCTCAGATGGTTTTTGTTTACCGACCGTCTGTGTTATTTTCTGCGCTAAAAACCCTCTATAAAGAAGTTATATCACAAACGGTTCGTGTTAAAAACCGTCTGTGAAGTATCACAGCAGTTCGACCAAAAAGCGCTGCGTGATATTACCCAATATCCGAGCGGTTTTGGTGAGAACCGCTCGTGATACTTCACGATTTATTTTAAACACGAACCATCCATGATATTACTACATATCACAGACGGTTTTTGTTGAAAATCATCCGTGATAATTAACTCATCAAAGACGGTGCAGTGTATATAGCTTCTTAACAGAGTCTTCTTGATCTCCATCTCTGGCGCTACAGTAACCGCGGGAGATCTCCAAGCCTGGTGAGTCCATCGCCACTCCGTGCCCGGTTTGAGTATCGCCTCACCTCACTGAGCCCGCTCGTGTGGTCCATTTTAGCTATTGTCACCGAGGAACTTGCCGCCATCGCCTCTGTTCACCGATCGACGACCAGCCGTCTTGGACCTCCCCGACTTCATTGACACCTTCCTCGTGATCGAGGTGAGCTACTGGAGCATAAGCATCCTTTAATTTAAGTAGTTTCAGGCGTTTACGCCGAAATCGCTAGTGAAGCCCATGACGCTGCCACGAGACATCACCATCGATTCGCCTTAGGCGACCTTAGGACCTCGAGCCACGACTATTAGCAATGTAATGTCACCCTAAGCCCAATTTGAGCTTCAAATCCTACTGTTTTTAATCATTTAGTTAATAAACTACCGAGTCTATGACATGTGGGACCACCATAGATTTTATAAATAAAATCATGAAATAAAAAATGAGTCACTGACAAGTAGGGCCCACATATAAGTTAATAAAATCCAAAAAATAAATAAATAAATAAATAAACCACCTTTAGTTCAGATAAAAATACGCTTTCTCTGTTGGAAAGCGTAATTAAGCCTCAAAAAATATGCTATCGAAGTCACCTTTTTATTTATTTCCAGGGTTTTCAATACAAACCGTGTGATGGACCGAAGCTGGATGTACGCTGAGAACCGTGTGAGTGAAGAGTACATTAATGGCGTGTCTGTTTTTACAAGAGCTGCCGAGGAGGATATGTTGAATAAGGGGGCGGAATATATGTACTATCCATGCATTGACTGCGAGAATATGAAGATGTTTAAGAACCGAGCGCAGATCAAAGCACACTTGATTCGAAGGGGTTTCAAAAATGGTTATACACGTTGGACCAGTCACGGTGGAGAGCATATTATACAGGAAGTCAACGATATGCTGCCAGATGATGTCGATTGTGGTTCCGATTCGGATAGGCCGCGATGACAATCTAGATCGAGATGCTTCATGATGCGAAGGAAGCGTGATGAGAGGCAGTATGTTAAATTCCGGGGCTTGATGGAGGACTCGGAGAAACCTTTGTTCCTAGGCTGCAAGCCGAAATACACAAGGTTGTCATCCGTGCTTGAACTGCTGAAATTGAAGGCAAGCAACGGTTGGTTCGACAAAAGTTTCATGGGGCTGTTAGGTCTCTTAGCGGACATGCTTCCGAAGGGAAACGAGTTACCCAAAACCACCTACAAAGCCAAGAAGGTTCTTTGTCCATTAGGAATGGAAGTAGAAAGAATGCATGCCTGTTCGAACGACTGTATCCTCTACCGTAACAAGTATACAAACATGCATATGTTCGGTGTGCAACGCATCCCGATACAAGCGTAAGAATCAATCAAATGATGACGAGGGAATCGAGGTGAAGAAAGGACCTCCTGCTAAGGTGGCGTGGTATCTTCCTATAATTCCCTGTTTGAAACGGTTTTTTGCGAACCCAAAGAATGCAAAACTGCTGCATTGGCACTCAGCGGAGCGTAAGAATGACGGAAAGCTAAGACACCTTACTGATTACGTCCAATGGAGAAACCTCGATAGGAGGTTTGCAGACTTCAGTGCGAAACCGAGGAATATAAGGTTTGGATTGAGTACAGATGGAATGAATCCTTTCTGTAACATGAGCAGCCGACATAGCACTTGGCCCGTGACGCTCTGTATCTACAACCTTCCTCCTTGGTTGTGTATGAAGTGGAAGTATATTTTGCTGTTGATACTTATCAAAGGGCCGAAGCAACCTGGGAATGATATTGATGTATACATAGCACCATTGATGGAAGATCTAAAAATACTGTGGATTGAAGGGGTACAGGTATGGGATACGTACAAACAAGCTAACTTCACTTTACGTTCCTTGTTGCTCTGCACCATAAATGATTATCCTACCCTTGTTAATCTATCGAGCCAGGGTACAAAAGGGGGCCAAAGCCTGTACTCACTACTTAGATGATACTGAGAGTGTGTGGCTGAATCACTCGTGCAAAATCGTGTACATGCGTCATCATAGGTTCCTTCGGAGGGCTCACCCATACCGCAGGATGAAGAAACAATTCGACGGAGAGAAGAAGGACAGTTCAGCTCTAAGGCATTTAAGTGGAAAAGAAGTCTATGATATGGTTAAGGATTTAGATGTTGTGCTCGGAAAGGGACGTAAATCGAGGACCCATAAGAAGAACATGTGGAAGAAGAGATCAATATTTTGTGACTTACCTTATTGGGAGCACCTAGAAGTTCGCCATTGCATCGACGTCATGCACGTAGAGAAGAATGTATGTGACAGCTTGATTGGTCTCTTACTGAACATTCATGACAAAAAAAGGATGGTGTCAATGCACGGCTTGACTTGGTTGATATGGACATCAGACCTGAGTTAGCACCAACAAAAACTGATAAAGGACGAACGTACATTCCCCGTGCTTGTTACACTCTGTCCAAGGCCGAGAGAACTGAACTGTGCCGGTGCTTGCATGGTGTGAAAGTTCCGTTCGGTTAGTCCGCCAACATGAAGAAACTTGTTTCGATGGAAGATTTGAAGTTGATTGGCATGAAGTCTTATGGTTGTCATGTGCTGATGACACAAATACTCCCTGTTGCAATTAGAAGTATTTTGTCGATCAAGGTCCGAGAGACTATCATGAGGTTGTGTTATTTCTTTAACACAATTGCTTAGAAGGTCACCGATCCCGAAGGACTAGATGCTCTACAGGACGAGGTGGTGACGACTCTATGTGATCTTGAGATGTATTTCCCTCTGTCGTTTTTGGATATCATGGTCCATCTCATTGTTCACATTGTGAGGGAGATAAAGATGTGCGGGCCCGTGTTCCTACGTAGCATGTACTCATTCGAGAGGTTCATGGGAATTCTCAAGTCCTATGTACGGAATCGATCTTGGCCGGAGGTCAGCATCGTCGAAGGTTATGCAACCGAAGAGGTCATTGAGTTCTACGTTAATTACATGGTTCAGGTCGAACCGATAGGTGTGCCTTGATCTTGCCATGAGAGGAGGCTCGAGGGTATTGGGATTATCGAAAGGAAAGCAATCACTCCAAATATTGATGCGTATGCTCAAGCACATTTCATGGTCTTGTAACACATGACTGAAGTGTCCCCGTATATCGACTAGCACAAGGACGTGCTTCAGCAACAGAATCCGGAGAGGCCGGATGTTTGGATCACGAGACAACACAACAGACGGTTCAACTAATGGTTGAAGGAGCGACTCGCTAGGAGCTCGTCAAGTGATATACTGACATGGTTAGCAAAAGAGCCAACATTTACAGTTGTGACATGGCGAGGATACGGCATAAATGGGTACACATTCTATACGTAGGCTCAGGATATAAAGAGCACTAACCAGAATAGCGGTGTCCGCATAGATGCATTCTGTTAGACCATGTGGCTAGGTCTAGTATATTTTAGTTGATGAATAATTGACAATGTTGAGTATTGATGATTATTTGAGACGTGTGGTGTGTGTGGACTAATGTTGGTCAAGTTGGAAAGAACTTGTGCTGGGAAAATATGTTGTTTTGGTCTTTGCATGTACAGGGTGAGGCGATCGTGGTCTACGGCGGTGACCGGGAGATGGCTTGGTGCGAAGTCATAGTCCAGAGGGTCGAGGATACTGGAGGAGACGGTCGAGCTCGAGTTGGGGCGCGTGGAGATCAAAGATGGGTGATGCGTGTTGGAGCTATGGGGTGTGGTCCGGAGGCTACAACATGTGATAATTTTGGGGTGTCCAAAATTGGGAAGCTAAGAGAAATTAGGAAATCCTTGTTTGTTAGGATTGGATTTCCCTGTATACAAGGATATTGCTGTGCGGGCTTCAGTGGCTATACGTGTACGTGAAAAACACGTATTGTAGTCCGAAGTCGTTTGGGAGTCTAATCTATTCCTGTGAGATAAAAGGAGGGGTCGGCTGGCTTGACCTTTGGGGCAGTCCTGGCGGCGGCAGAAAAGAAAAGGTTTAGGGCCGACGGCAGTACACAGGCTTGCAGCGGCTTGAGTCTTCTGGATCGATTGCAGAAGGAGCGGCGGCGGCTGCGCATGCGTCTGCACAAGGATTGTGCTAGCACCGGCTTTTGTGCTTGTGTCGTACATGCAGGTTTGGCAATCAGTGTGAACTCCAGGATATACAGATGGTTTTTGGTGGCCTTGGGTTTTGTGCATGTGAACAATGCTTTGGCTGTGTGCATTAATTGAAAAAGCTTTTTGCTATTTTGATCTTTTGGGTTGAGTAATCTCCAGAAGAACCTTGTGGCAGCGTTTGAGTGATCTCCAGAGCATCTTCAGTGTTTTTGTCCTGCGCGAGTTATCAATTCAATACCATCTACTACAGCAACATTGTCGCATCAGTAGAACAGAGAACTGATCTAGGAATTTTTGGTGTGTGCAACGCCACGTGATCCTTTCTTCTAGATCAAGTACGAAAAATCTTCCACAATCATTCACCCTCCTCTGATTGTCATTAACGATCCTACATATTCAGTACCGATGGGCTAAGGAGCTCCTACTATGGGCAAATAGAGGAGATATGGGAGCTCGACTACGTGCTTTTCAAGATCCCCCTATTTCGGTGCCGTTGGGTCCATCTCCCACAGGTGAAGGTCGACAAATACGGCGTCACTACCGTGGACCTCGAACGTGTTGGATACAAAGATGAACTATTCGTACTGGCTAACCAAGTTGTTCAAGTCTTCTATGTAACCGACCCGGCAAATAAGAAACGCCACGTAGTTCTTTATGAAAAAATAAGGATTGTCGGAGTTGGGAATGTAGTAGACAAGGAAGAATACAATCAATTTGACGAGTTGCCTCCTTTCGGAAACGGCATAAGGGTCGAGGAAGAAGAATATGACGAAACTAGCTACATACGCGTCGATCATCATGAAGGGCTAATTTTTAAAGATTAATTGAACAATGTGTGTGTATGTACGTTCTGATGAATGGTTAATTTTAGTTCATTTGAGTTAATTGATTTGTACTGTGAAATAGATGTGCTTGTTTCTAAAATGAATGTAAATTGGATGTATATACATGTACTTGTTGTGTTTTCTGCTTGTTTCAGAGGGCATGGCTAGCATTCCCTGAGACTAGCCAATAAACATAACTAAATTAACCAATACAAAATAATATCGCAGACGGTTTCATCTACAAACCGTCTGTGATAGTCGACTATCACAGACGGTTTTGAGTTAATAACCGTCTGTGATATTATGTATTACAGACGGTTCGAAAACCGTCTGTGATGACCTCATGTCATTACTGACCCATAAACTCAGACGGCTCACGAAACCGTCTGTGATGACGTTTTTGAACCGTCCGTGAAAGCCTTTTCTGTAGTAGTGTGACTACGTGTACAAATGCTCAATCTGATGGGATTTGAACTTAGTTAGAATCCCATCATCTATTGTGTACTGGTATTATTCTGAATTAAGTTCAAAGTCAACAGAAAATTTCAATAGCAAACTGTAAGATTATTCAGTCCCCTCAGGTTCAGAATAGCATCCACAGCTCTCATCACTCACTCACTCACACCCCTTTGTTCCTCCCTCTGCCTTATCTGTGGCACGGAATCTGTTCAACTTGCCTGCTTTTCTCTGGAGATTTGGCTGCTTCTGCTTTGTAAGCCACATCATCATCGGCCTGACCTTATCAGATATGAGGCGTCGCGGTGCCACGATCCGACGGTGCAATGCTGCTTTTCAATATCCTCGCCGAATTCTGCCTACAAAACTCTTCGATGAGCTAAAGCAAGGAAGGTTAGAGCAAAAGATGATGTGGCACAATGCTTTCTTTCTATAAAAGCCGGGTTTCTTCTCTTTTCCAAAAAAAAAAAAGATGATGTGGCACAGTCGCTACCTGTATTGTTGTTGCAGGCATCTGCAGAAAGTCAGGTATTATCTTATCATGTATTTTTCTTCATTTTTAATGCATGACGCAAACAACCAGCACAAGCACAAAAGAATGAATATTTGGATAGAGGTATCCTTATCCTATATATCTGCCTTGATAGTTGTCACCTGGCAAAAAAAAGTTAGGAGAGAAGGAAAAGCTAGTGTTCTGTAGAGCAATCTCCATTGCTCCAGAATCTTATGATTCTTTTCGCTGTTTGATCAATTCTTGACTCCTCACATTCTCAAGGGGTAGTCTTGGTTCCTGCAAGAAGAATGTATAGTTTAGCTCTTCAGATCAAATCTGGCTGTGCCTCATTGCAAGAGTAGAAAATTCTGAATTTTACATGTGTGACAGCAAGTGTAGCTTTATTTACAACCAATTCGAAGCCACTGCATTTTGTTCAACTGCAGTTCAAATTGTCAGACATAGCTAATACTTTTGAACTAGATTTACTTTTCTTGCGTTATCACCTTCTCTGAAGTAGAGCTGCAGACGTACGTGTGAGAGTACATTTTGACATGCGCATCACAATTCACAAGACCAAACCTACATTGTTGCTATAGCCTATATGCCTTAAAGTCGTGCCGACACCTAAGAGGATCTTATGCCTTGATCTGTACCATGCCATTTGTGCAAGTGCGCGACCTAAGAAGTCTATTTGTTGATAGGCATGAGCATGAGCCTCCATACCTGAAACCAAAACCAGACATGTTTCGCAGTCTCGGATCCTACCATATCACATCCTATCCATCTTAAGGATTTAAATTCCACTTTGAACATGGCAGCAGTTGATGTCTATAACTCTATCCAGCCTACTAGATGAATGCCTATGACTATCATCCTTTCATCTTCACCTTCAGATAATCCTCTTTTGATGTGCTGTACTGACTTGGATGCTTCTTCCTTCCTTCCTTTCAAGATGCACAATGTTTTCGGTGAAAGAGGCATGATTTTTTCAGAGCCACATTTTGTTCAAATAAGAATTGCATTTCTCAATCTTCAAATGCATAGCTGACACGAAAGCGTGCGTCTGCAAGGATAAGGTGAAAGCTACAGAGAATATGGAAATACCTATGTGACAATAATCACAAATTGAAACTGAAGCATATAATCTTTCATATCCATGAAGCTATTAGAGTGAGCATGAAGTTTCCACATACGATTTGTACTTGAACAAAGGGCCCAAAGGCCAAATCTCAGAGTTGATACCTCTCTTTTCCTCAGAAATGCCTTTATGCACACCTTTATCAGCAGCATGGTGGTACTAGAACGATGTACAGAGAATGCAAACAGAGAATAATACACAAGATTGTACGATCGTTGATACTGAAAGGAGGAGGATGGCTACCATACCAGTGACTTTGTTGGATTGATTCCGTGACGAATTGTACACAGGGATGCCTCGACAGGATGACGGTTCCCTAAGCATCGAGCATGTTGCTGTACGTCAAAGTAGTGGTATATCACGCTTTCAAAGGATACTGTAGAATCAATGCAAGCAACACCGCGACAGATTTTTTTTTTGAAAAACCGGCAGAGGAATACCCGTTATATTAATAAAGACGGAAAGAGACCGCGAGGGGTCGGAGTTAAAGGAAACAAAGCCTAATTACAGAGAAAAGAAAAACTCCAAAGATTTAGCCCCCGCAAGGAACCACGCTCTTCCCTCCTCCTTGATCTTGGCTAGGAGAACGAGAGGCGCTGAGGCTCTGTTGTTGAAGATTCTTTCATTCCGTTCCTTCCAAAGTTCCCAAGAGATTAAGATCGTGATCATCGTCCTGGTCTTCCGGAAGGGATCTGATGCCTTTGCCACATTTGCCCACCAATCATGGATGTTCGTGTAGCGTGGCCAGGTGGTGGGTTGGAGGCTTTCGATACTGTCGATCTGCCATAAGCTTCGAGATCTGGCTGAGTAACGACACAATACGATGAGGTGCAGTATTGATTCCGGGGTGTGTCTGCAGAGGGGGCAGACGCGATGGTTTGGTCATCCCCTAACTTGCAGCCTGTCCGAGGTCCAAAGTTTGTTTTGAATTGCTAACCAAGTAAAAAGTTTCCCCTTCGAAGGGGCTTGAGATTGCCAGTTTAGGGCTTTGTAATTGCTAACACCGCGAGAGATATGTACGTTTTTGTCGTAAAACAAAAGAAATGCATGATGCGTGCGTGTTGCATGTTCGGTCTTCCCCTCACCTCATAGGTTTTTCATTCTCTAGTAATAATTATGGTTCTTACCAGTCTCATGGAACCATCCTGAACTCATACTCAAAAAGGGAAATCGATAGCTTAAATTTGGCGTATGCATGGTGACTTTTGGTTTATGGCATGGATTTAATAAAATTTTCTCAAGTTTGACAATGATGCTATATCCATCAGTGAAGACAAGAACAGGCCATGGTGATAAAAAATTCAGATTCATTCTAATGTGTCATGCTCGAACTGTTCATGGAACTTGCCTGCTGAAACAGGAAGCAGAAGCAGGATGAACTACCCAAGGATGCCCAAACTCAAAAGTCATCAGCTGAAGAATACCTTGTGCTCCATACTTAACCTGGGGAAGGCATGACATCAATCCAGCAGGTACAAACTTAGACAATAGGTGTTAGATGTATTTGTTAGATTTATATAGGCTGTGCTATTCTTCTCTTGTTTAGGGGGTTTTCTGCTATTTACCACTACTGTATATATTGGCCCTTTGGGCCCCTTTGTAATACAAGCAACTCATTTGTAACATGGTATCAGGCTAAGGTTTCCCCTCTCTTTTTTTTCGTGCGCCGCCACTCTCTATTCTTCCCGTGGCGTCGCCTGTTCTCCAGCGCCTCCGGCTATCCCGCGGCAGCCCCATCTCCAGGCGCCGCCGTGCCTCCAGCACCTCCTCCCTCCGACTCGGGCCGCCGGCATCTCCCTTGCCTCCCCTGCTCGGACCGCCGCCACCGAGCCTCCTCTTGGCGTGGCACGGCGCCATCACCGCTTTCTCCGGCTCAAGCCCGCCGCCACCGAAGCTCTCCGATTCGTCTTGCCACCGAGCTCCTCTAGGCGCGGCATCGCCTCCGAGACCTCCTCTCCTCTACCTCGACGGCTCGCGTCGCCGCCGCCACCGCCGAGCCCTCCAGGTCGCGCCGCCGCCGAGCTCTTCCCTTGGCGCCGTTGAGTGCCGGTACTACTGCAGCTCGGGCACTACTCTACTGCTGCTACTCCTCCCTCCAAAGATCATTATTATTGCTGCTCCTCCCTCCAAAGATCGACTTCTTTGGTAGAAGGCGTCCACGATGGCACATTCTGGAACCTCGAGTGCTGGTGCAGTCTTGGTTCCAAAGCCGCCGGTCACCTTCAATGGCGTCAACTACCGCGAGTTTGTCCAGCACATGAGGATTCACCTGCGGGGATAGTGCCTGTGGGTCTACCTCACCGGCAAGCGGCCTTGCCCACCCCGCCCCATCCAGCCAACCGAGCCTGTTTTTCTGGCGATGCTCTCGAGGATGTTCGGCGAGTGCGGTTCTTGCCTTTGAGGACACGCTGAGGAGTGCGGAACATACGCCCACGCCACGAGGTTTGGAACGATGGGGATGCTAAGGCCTCCGCTATCGTGGTGGCCAGCATTGAACCCGAGCACGCATCCGATGTGCTTGGGTTGTCTACGGCCAAGGAGATGTGGGATCGTCTTCATGCCCACTACGAGCCGAAGAGCGAGGCCTCGTACCTTCGCTCTTGAGAGGAGCGGTCTCTCGCAGCAGACGCGCACCAGGGCGCCTTCTACCAGTAGTTGGCTGCGGTTTGGCATCAGCTCGACTCTTTGGGGCCCGATGTCTGCTGGTCCTATACCTGCTGTGTACGTCAGCAAGCTCACTTGGAGACTCGTCGCCTCTGTGAGTTCCTCACCCACCTTCGTCCAGAGTATGAGGTGGCTCGCTCTCAGTTGCTGATGAGACAGCCCCTTCCCTCCATACTGGAGGCTCTCGCTGCTATTCGGGCAGAGGAGGCTCGACTTCGCATGGCTGGGATTCTACAACAGCCCTCTTCAGTTTTGGCTGTTCACACCCCAGCACCGGTGCCTACGCCTACCTCTGCCTCAGGTTCTTCTTTGCTACTTCCACCGCCTTCATCATGACTACTATGATCATTCAGGCGCCTTGTCGATCTTGTCGCCGCTGAAGCGAAGGCTCGTCAGAGTGGCCGCACTTCAAGGGGGGAGCTGGCTCCTCCCAATCAGTTTCACGTTAGAGTTCCTTGGAGTAGACGCACCAGGAGATGCTCACGCTGCTTCGACGCCTTGCTGCTTCTGCTCCTACACCTGCACCAGGTTCTGTTGCTAGGTCTTCTGGTCCTACGTCATCACCTCCTTTAGGTATATCATCCCCTTGGATTCTGGATTCCGGTGCCTCTTTTCACATGACACCGGATTCTACTCATCTTTGTTCTGTGAGACCCCCTGATCTTCCTCTCATAGTTCAGACTACGGATGGGACATCTCTTCCTGTTGCAGAACGAGGCACTCTTTCCACTTCATCTTTTCGTGTTCCTATTGTTTCTCATGTTCCTAGTCTTACTATGCAGCTTATGTCAGCTAGCCAGATCACTGATGATGGCTGTCGTATCATTCTTGATTCTGACTCTTATTGTGTTCAGGATCGTCGTACGGGGATTCTGGTTGGGACTGGTCCTAGGCGCCATGATTCTCAGCGTCTTTGGGAGCTCGACTGGCTACATCTTCCTTCCGCTGCCTTCCCTAGCCAATCAGCCAGTACCACCGCCTCGGCTTCTGCTGCTTCTTTCGCCACCACTTTTGTCTAGTGGCACTATCGGTTAGGTCACATTGGTGGTTCTCGTCTTTCGTCACTAGTAGGGAGTGGTGTTCTAGGTTCTGTTTCTGGTGACACTACTTTACATTGTACGAGTTGCAAGCTTGGCAAACAACTGCAACTCCCTTATCCCTCTAGTGATTCTGAGTATCAGCGTCCTTTTGATTTGATTCATTCTGATGTTTGGGGACCGGCTCCCTTCACTTCGAAAGGGGGTCATACCTATTATTTGATCTTTATTGATGATTATTCGAGATACACTTGGCTCTATCTTATGTCTTCTCGTAGCCAGTTTCTTTCCATTTTACCAGCAATTTACCACCATGGTTCGCACTCAGTTTGAGTCAACCATTCGTATTTTCCGTGCAGATTCTGCTGGTGAATATATCTCCACTTCACATCGTCATTTTCTTGCTGAGCAGGGCACTCTACCTCAGTATTCTTGTCCAAGTGCTCATGCTCAGAATGGTGTTGCTGAGCGCAAGCATCGTCATCTCCTTGAGACAGCTCGTGCTCTCATGCTTACTGCTCATGTCCCACCTCATTTTTGGGCTGAAGCTGTCTCTACCGCTGCCTTTCTTATCAATCGGCAGCCCTTTTCTGCTCTCAAGGGATGCACCCCTTTTGAGCGTCTCACTGGTTCGCCTTCCCAAGATCACCTTATTTGTTTTGCTTTACCGTGGTTGCGCTTTCGTGCTTCTTCCACCTCGAGAGAGCACCAAGATGACTGCTCAGTCGGTTGAGTGTGTCTTTCTTGGCTACAGCTCTGAGCATAAGGGTTATCGTTGCTATGGTCCTGTTGCTCGACGAATGCGGATCTCTCGAGACGTCACTTTTGATGAGTCTCGTCCTTACTATCCTTGTTCCTCTACCACCAGCTCTACTTCCGCTGAGTCGCTTTCCTTTTTGACTTTTCCTGATTCTTCGCCTCCTCTGGTTCAAGTCTTATCACCCTCATCTCAGTCCCCACCGTCTCCTCCACCACAGTCTCCTTCGCCACACTCTCTCATGTCTCCTCCGGTTTCCTCACTTCCTCCGGAGGTTTCTACCAGCTCTCCTGTTGAGAGATCTCCTTTTCCGCTGCACTACTCTCGCCATCCACGGCTTACTACTCTTCCAGATGAGCCTTCTACTTCTTTTCCTACCTCATCCTTGCTCGGTCCTGCTCCAGCCTCGCCTCCTAGGTATGATCTTCGTGATCGTCGGACTATCAGGCCTCCTGAGCGTTACGGCTTTGCGGTCGCTGCTCTTGTTGAGCCTACGACTTACCGTCAAGCTGTTGCTCATCCTGAGTGGCAGCAGGTGATGGCTAAGGAGATTTCGGCCCTGGAGCGCACCGGGACTTGGGATCTTGTTCCCCTACCTGCTCATGTTACTCCAATCACATGCAAGTGGGTCTACAAGATTAAGACCAAAAAGCATACAGTAGTTTCCGCTCGAGTGCTGAGGCTGAGTTGAGGGCTATGGTGTCATTGACAGCTGAGGTTACTTGGTTACGGTGGCTCCTTCAGGATTTTGGTGTCCCTGTTACGACACCGACCCCACTTTTGTCTGACAACACTGGTGCGATCAGTATTGTGCGAGATCCAGTGAAGCATGAACTGACCAAGCATATTGGAGTTGACGCTTCCTATATGAGATCGCAGGTGCAGGCTCAGGTCGTGGCTCTTCAGTACGTGCTTTCGGAGCTTCAGCTGGCTGACTTCTTCACGAAGGCCCAGACACGAGCTTAGCACAGCCTTTTCCTCTCCAAACTCAGTGTTGTTGATCCACCATGAGTTTGAGGGGGGGTGTTAGATGTATTTGTTAGATTTATATAGGTTGTATTATTCTTCCCTAGTTAGGGGGTTTTCTGCTATTTGCCACTACTGTATATATTAGCCCTTTGGGCCCCTTTGTAATACGAGCAACACATTTGTAACACAATAGGCACTGCCTAGCTTTACTTAAAACCAAAAGGAACAGTGTACATCAGCAGGTACAGACAACAAAAGGGTAAATAAACAATACAAACACACAAACACAAATAGGTTTGACATGTGCAATCTTCTTTTTTGCGATTAATATGTACAATCTTCTGATCAAAGCACTGGCGATTTACATCAAGCAACAGATCATAGATGTACAATTTCCACAAACACACATTCCCTCCCCACAAACAAGAACACCATTTTTCAGTTCACTGAAGAGGCAAGCAAATCAGGAGCACACCAAGAAGTACAGTACAATACCATGGTGTGCTTAGGCCTTAGCTGACAGCATTACAAAAATATACCATCAACCATGAGAACGATCAAGATTCAAGAATGTGTCTAGACCGTGGCAATAATGTATGTCTAGTACTACTAGCAGGCAGCAGCCATGCATGCAGCTCAAGTTCCTACAAGGTGGAGAAGAATCAAGAAATGGACTGGATCTTGATAATGGCAGGCTAGGATTTAGCAGACTTGCCACACGACAACTTTGTCCTTGCACATAAGGTTCAAATGTCATTTGCAGAGAAATTGATGAGTACTACCCTAGCTTAATCGCATACACACCTACAGATACACATGGCAATTCAAAACACTATCAGGAGGTTGAAGATAAACTTAATGATTACAATGGTGTTTTATTTGAAAGAATGTGACTATGGTTTTGCTTCTCTATGTGTAGGTATGCTGGACACCCTACAAATAGTGTGGGCTAGAGGTAGGAGAGGAAGGCTGGCCCAAGGGAGGAGGTAAGTAGCACCACTGTAATACCCCAAAAATCACATTTTTGGGAAGACATAGTGAAAATAAATTGGAAAGTAAATTTTGGGCATATTTTATATGGAAAATTTCTTATGCATGATTTTTCAACTGTTTGCATAAAACAAATAATGAATTTAACACAAGCAGCAACTTGTAAGAATTTTTGGAAAAAAACACAGGACACATAAAATCCTAAAAAAATTATATAAACAACTATACTAGGTCAGGAACCCTCCCAAAAAATTTCGTAAATTTTGGGCTCCGTTTGCTCAGTGCAAAAATCCAGCAAACATTCAGGCAGAAATTAGAAATTCAAAATTGTTTTCAAATTTCCCTCTCACCCTTTGGGCCGAAACTACGCCGACCCAAATCCCTTCGCCAGTGCCAGCCCGCGCTAGCGCACACGCTCGTTGTCTCGCTGACGGGTGGGACCCGCTCTCCAGCAAGCACCTTCGCCTGCTCCACCACTCGCCCGCGGATTTCCTTCGTCGGCCACAGTTTTGTGCCTCACCTACTGCCATCACCTCTGCTAGACCTTGCCCAGGCTAAACAACCGCTTAATGGCGCCCAACCCTCGTGCGGGTGGAGAGACCTAGAGCAGCACACGAGTTTCTCGCGTTGACCGATGGCGTCTCGCCGTTTTCTCACGCAAACGTCCTAACTACTTAAGCCCTATCATGTGCATCGCTTCCTCAACTCGCCCCCATTCTATTTCGCGCTAACCCAAGCCTCATAGCTCTTTGGTTTTGCGGGAGCGTGCGGGTCGTTCTCGACACCGGTGAGCGCGCCTCGGTGAGCGCGCCTCTACTCCATTCTTGCTCTAGCGAGGTTCCTCAACCATAACACCTATGTCATTTTGATCCTCTTACCTCACTCACTCCCTTCCTGTGCTTAATGAAGCCCCGAGAGACCCGTAGCTCGAAAGCATTCACCTTCGTCCTCAGCTCTGGTGTGCACTCAAGCTCACCAACGCATTCTCGTTGCTCTGGTGAGTTCATGCTCAAACCAACTGCGTCACCACCTGTTCCATACCCTATTAAGGTTTTCCCCTCACTCAATGCAAGCAATCCCGCCCTGAATCTGAGTGTCACCTTCATCTTCCTCATTCACGGCCGCCACCGCCATTTTTTATCTTCCTTGAAACCCGGTGAGCCTCGATCTAATTCCTCGTGTCTAAACCATCTCTAAAACCCCAGTAACCTAATGTGACGCTTCTTGTAGCACCTCCGTTGCTGTGGTGAGCTGCCGTCGTAGACCTTCTCTGCGCCGTTGCTGCTCGTTGTCGACAAACCGCTCCAAAGCCTCCTCGACCTCATCTTCTGCACCCTCGTGGTCGTGGTGAACCTCTGAACCTCATGCGCACTTCAATTTGTAGAGGACAAGTAGTTTACACCGTATTCCTCATAGCCACCCATGGTGCCACAGCGGCTGCATGTCGTCGGCTCGCCTCCGGTGACCCTAGGTCTACGCGCCTAGCTCGTTAGCATCGCTTGGACTCACTAAGTACAGTGCGCCTCTCCTTTAGACTAAAGGAAGCTTCCTCCGCCAAAGACATCGCAAACCCGAGGTGTTCTGCCGCTCTTTGCCGACATAATCCCGTCTCTTGCCATCTCTGTCGTTGCCACCACCACCGATAGCTTTGCACTGCTTCCCTCTTTCCATTCTGCCACCTAACGTCACCGTTCATCGCACCATCCGCCCACGGCGAGCTCACAATCGCGCTCGGCCATGCGTGCAGCTCAGCTACCCTCCGTCTCTCTCTCTCTCTCTGACTGGTGGGACCCACTGGTAATTAGGATTAGTTAACACTAAATGATAGTGGTTAAATATACAAAGTGAATGATAGGTGGGACTGGCCGAAAATTTAATCAAAAATCTAGTTTCAAACGTTTTTAGTAAATGTGTCACTGACATGTGGGACCACACACTATTCTTGGTTTTAAAACACGTTTTAAAACCCGAGAGACTGACATGTGTGCCCTAGTTGTCATTTAAATAAAATCAGAAATATGTTTAATCCTTAGTTAATAAACAATGAGTCTACGACATGTGGGACCGCCTCTGTTTTATAAATAAAATCAATAAAACAAAAGAATGAGCCACTGACAAGTAGGCCCCACATGTAAGTTAATAAAAATCCAGAAAAATGAGAAAGCTGCCTTTAGTTCTAAGGAAATTACCACTACAAAACATGTCATACTAGACACCTCATCACAGACGGTTCCTTTAGAACTGCGTATTATCCTTCCGAGACGGTTCAGTATCATGAACCATACGGCATCTTGATATCACGCAGCGGTTCGTATCACGAACTGTCTATGATAGTATTACAGATGGTTCGTATTACGAACCGTTTCTGATAAGTACCACGTCACAGACGGTTCATATCACGAACCGTCTGTGATACTATTACAAACAGTTAGTATCACGAACCGTTTGTGATAAGTACCTCATCACAGATGGTTGGTGATACGAGCCGTCTGTGATATGTGATTCACAACGCGGGAGTTCAAAAATTTTGAACGCGTGCGCGAGAGTAGCAGGAGTCCTTATATATTATAGCCGGTCCTCCTCCTCCCGCAGTCCCCAACCTCCTCTAGTCCTCCTCCTCTCGCAGTCCCCAACCTCCGACAGTCCTCCTCCTCTGGGCTCGGCCCTCCCTTGCTCCCGTAGTCCTCCTCCAAGCTCCGGCTGGTCGCTGCTCCTCCAGTCCTCCCTTGCTCGCTCCCGCAGTCCCGCAGCTCCCGGCCTCCTGCTACTCCTCCCCAACAGCTGAGAGTCGACACCGACGCCAATGCCAACCTCCTCTAGTCCTCCTCCAACGCCGACCTCCTCCAGTCCTCCTCCGATGTCGGCGCCAACCTCCTCCAATCCTCCGACACCAAACTTCTGTTGTGTATGAGTGTATGACTGTATGTGTATCCATGAATCCATGTTTGGGAGGCTTGGCTATATGAGCTTCTGTTGTATATGAGTGTATCAGTGTATGTGTATGAGTGGCTTGGGTATATGAGCTTGATCTGTTGTATATGAGTGTATCCATGAATCCATGATTTAGTTTAAGACACCGTAGATGAGCTTCTGTGATAGTGTTCTATACATTTAGTATTTTTTTTGCAGTAGAAAAAACTATCACAGACGGTTCTTGTTCAGAACCATCTGTGAAAATATACTATCACAGACGGTTCGAAAGTAGAACCGTCTGTGATAGTAGTTATCACAAACGGTTCTACTTCCGAACCGTCTGTGATAGCTTTTTCACAGACGATTGGAAAACCGTCTGTGATGACAGATGTCATCACAGACGCACAATTACAAACGGTTCGAAAAACCGTCTGTGATGACGGTTCCGAACCGTCTGTGATGAGGTTTTCTCTAGTAGTGAAAATACGCTTTCTCTGTTAGAAAGCATAAACCTCGGTAGAACTCAAAGAAGAATACAATTTCATTGCTGGAAAGCATAAACTTCAGAAAATACGCCTTCGACGTCAGCCTTTTCTATTTTTTTGGAATTTTCAAACCGAAGCAAATTGAAACCTTAATAACTTTTGCATACAAACTCCAAATGAGATGAATCTTTTTTTTCTAAAATCATTCTCTACCTATATATGCAAAAAAAATATTTGGATTTTGTTGCTGTTTAAATTATTTTATATATTTAATGTGCTTCCAGCTCTTTCGATTAAACGTCGATTGTTCGGACGATTTTTATGTCGATATTCCATCCTCATATTCAGAGCAACAAGAGCAAGTAAAGCACCCCCTTTGACCATGTTAATCCTACTATTTTAATTATCATACTTCTTTTTGCAAAATCTATTATGCATACGTGTATATTTGATATAAAATTGCTATGTTTGGGATATCGGTAGTTGTAAATCATATTCGATGCATGAACCTCCTTGAAATATTAATACCATTACTGTTGTAGCCATTAGGTTATGGTTTAGACAATGAATGATGTCAACTTGGGTTTTTCAAATGCAAATCTCGCATAATTACTTAGTCAGGCCATAGTCTTTCATAAAATTGTATAAAGGACGGCATGATAAATATGAATTTGGGAGTTTTGAAAATAAAGTCCACATGGGTGTACCTATGTTATTTTGTATAAAAATAAAAGTGAAAAACTTAGTTTGTGACGCGGGCGAGTTATATTATATTCTAAGAAATGTGATAGAGGAGTCTCACAAATAGCTAGGGGGAGATCCTCGCCTAAGTCGATTAAGGACCGAACGCCAGCAAGTCTTATCTAAGCCTAAGCGTACAACCACATGTGCCGGTATGGGATGGCCTTAACTAATTAAGTCATCGAAAACTAGCCTTGCACGTTGGTAGGTCGTAGTAGTGTGAGCATGTGTGATTGCTCGAAGGGGCTCCCTTCACCACGGTGTTGGGCATAAAGCTTGCCAACACAATGGTGAATGCCTCACTTGACGAGGGGTACCTGGGCGAAGTGAAGGTGTTCATTCACTGGGCTAGTGTAAGGATAGGACTAGATGATGTAAAGGTTTCTAGACTGCTTACCAAAGGTAGTGAGCGGTGGTATCGACGAATGCCAAGCAAACTAGAAAATTCATGTGTTGTGGGCAAAGTTTTACACCTCTGCATAGTGTAAATCTATTTAATTAGCCGTACTCGCAGTCATGAACATGTTTAGTGTAGTCTTAATGGGTATAGTCTTGATTTTCATAAAAGCAATTTCGTTGGAAAATGTGGGAAATGGTTTGTTGGTTTATATTTTGAGTTGAGTGCCATGTCTATAGCTGCAAATGAAATGTTGCTCGCAGCTGAGGAGGGTTGCGAGTTGGTATTTATTCGATTACTTAATTTTTGTCTTTTATTTAATTAACCGCTCTTTAAAAATTCCGTGGCAAAGTACTACATGTTGATATTGTGAATAAAACTTGCTTGATGTTGAAATAACCTGTAGCTTAGAGCCCCCTCCTTGTTAGCAATGCATGTATATAAACTTTGCGATACACTACAAGTCTTGATGAGTACACAATGTACTCAACCTTGCTTAATTTGTTGTTCAGACTTAGAGGATGAGCCTACGTCGGACGACGTCTTCTTTGCACCCGAAACCGATGGGTTCAGTGATGGGTCTTTCTAGGACTTATCTCTAGTCAGTTGCCTAAGGGTTTGGATGGGCATACCACTAGAATTTTGGACTTATTACCTATTTTGCTTCCGCTGTTACTTTGTTACTCATGGCACTTAAGCTTTATTTGGTCAGTCGGTCCTTATGCTGTAAATAATGTAATCGCTTAAGTTATGTACCATACCATGTTTTATTTTGTATGTATGGATGTGATTGCCAATGTTGTGGATGTTTGTACCATCCAATAATCATGAGACTAGTATGATACACACACGAGGGTTTCGGATATTCAAAGCCCGGGGTCCAACAACCATTATGGAGGGAAGCATATAGCCCAAGAGGAAGATACAAGATCAATCATGTTTCGGTCAACATCGTGCTCACAGTTTTATCCACTAAGTTCATGAAGATATCTGCACAAATTCAAAGGGCTCCAATGCACACAAAACACATAATTAGAAAGCTTATCAAGTGTACTTTCCAATAGATCAAACCATGTGTGATTTGGAGCTTTCTACAAGAAGTTATAGCAATTAGAGTGCATGCTACGCAGGTTGTCAAGAACGACCTGTGGGAGTTAGAAAACATATTAAGTCTGTGGCCCATATGGCATGTATGGGTAGTTTATGTGGACAATATTTTAATTCCAGATTTTATTAAGAGGCAAACATCACATAAAACTAGAGATGCATATAGCGATACTAACAGCAGACAACTCATTGCACTTTTGAATTGTAATATCCCAAATTTTAAGTTCTGGTTAGAAATAAATTTTAATTATTTTCCTTGAATTTTCTGAAGTTTTTTGGGATTTAAAAAGATTTTCTCTAATTATTTTGAAGGCAAAATAATTTATGTGTGAAATTAAATACCAACTTTAAGTTGGAAATATTTTATTTAAGTACAAAATAACTCTGGGAATTTCTATAAATTTTTCCATAAGTTTTGGAATTTATTTACTATTTTCTAAAAGCTAAATTGATTTAACACAATTTCTGAAATTGTCAAACCAAAAGAAATTCGGAAAAAGCCTTTGGGCCTAATCTCTTCGACTCGTTTCTATTCCCCACGTGCGCATGGCCCAGCCCGCGCTCCTTCTCTCTATCTCACTAACACGTGGGCCCCGCGTGTCAGTCTCTATCTCCCCCGCGCCTTTCCCTCTCTCTCTCCCTCTCTCTCTCTCTCTCTCTCTCTCTTTGCCTTCTGGCCCCACTTATTGGATCCTCCTCCCTCCTTCACTGTCTTCCTCCTCACACCAGCGCGTGCCACCGCCATTGCTAGAGCTCGAAGCTTGTTTTCAAAAATGGGCGTAGCAACCCGATTTTTACGCGCAAACGCCGTCATCTTTGTCCCCTCGACTCTCCGCGTTCATCCCGACCCTTATCCCCTCTTTTCTCACTGCCAATCTCCTATTTCACCGCAGCTCTGAAATGGAGTCCAACAGCAATCCGCTAATTTGGCCATGCTTCCGCCCTATAAAAGGACACCCCGTGCGCCCCTCTATCTACTCATCCCATCTCCGCAACCCTCAAAACCCATCGCTGCCTAGTTTCGCCGGAATTTGGGTTTAGGGTTCGCTGGCCACCAAAGCTCTCATCGTCGATTGCCACGCCGTCGACGATGCCCTGCCACATTCAACTGCGCCATTGTCATCATCGCGTCAAGCTCTACCCCAGGCGCACCTTCACTTCGCTGGAGCTTGGCTGGTGCCCCGTCGCCGTCACCAACCGCAACTCGCCGTCGCCTTCATCCTCGCCGCCAGTGACTCCCTCACGCTCTCACATCGCAAAAGTGTGCACCAGGTTCACCTCACCACCCTCAACCTCCTGGTACCCTCGCCGCCAGCTAGGTCACCGCTGTTCGTCGGCGACCATCGGGCCCAGAGCTCCGCCGCGTCGGGAGTGACGTTGCAGTCCACGTGGCAGCCACTTGGCGACACGCAAGCGCCACGCCACCTCCTCTAACCCACGTCACCGCCCACATGGCGCATTGTGCCAGCACACGCACTCACGTGCACTGTTTCGTAAATCGCGTTCACGGTGCACGTTTGACCGATTCGTGGACCAAGTCTATGGACTTGGTCCTACACGTCAACGATAGAATTAGATTTCCTTTAGGAAATTAATTTGGTCGATAAAAGAAATTCCAATGCTGACGTCAGACATGCGTCATAATTAGCTTTTCCTTTAGAAAATTAATTTGGTAATTTCATAAAATCGATTTTAATTAATTTCTTCAGGGTTTAATCTTCTGAGGACTCATTCTCCTTCATACAAGCTCTGTTTTCATTGATTCAAATTTATAAATTCATATAAAATCAAGATATAGCCAACTAAACCAAAATTATTTAATTTAGAGTTTATTTGAATTTTATTTGAATTTATTTATTTATTTTGAATTTGGATTGTTTTCACGTATAAATTTTGACGACTCCGGAGAGCTTGACCCTTCTGAAGAGTTAGATTATCAGGACTTTGAGCAAGGAAAGTTACACTCTTTGATCATATTTGAGCCTATTATTTAAAGTTATTTAAATTCTGTTTTAAAGTTTTATAGTTCAATATTTTAAATTCCTAGTTACTCTATTTCCTTTGTATGGCCAACATTGATATTTGGATTGTGATTTCCTTGTCACCTTAGTAAAATAAATTAGAAAATTATGCTTGGTCAATGCTTAGACCAAAATGTTGATTTTGGGGAATTTAGCCAAAATACAAAGTTGATTTAAAAATGAGACTATGGTATTGTCTTTACCATAGAATGTTTTTAAAATGTTTTGACATGAAAATAAACAAAATTGGTTTAGACTTGGGCGAATTGGACTGTTGGTGGGTGCAAGTTTATGCACGGGCTCAAATCAGTGAATATTTGAGGCCTAGTGATTGTTTTGGAAGTCGCCCAGTCATGTAAGGACCGGTCTGCGAGCTGCGGATTGTTAAGCCAAACTCATACCACCGCAAGTCTAGAGTGGGACAGACTTGGCCAATTAAACTATATTATTTCACCATGATTATGTCATAGAAAGATATGGGTGTTGTGAATACTTATTGTTAATACTCACATGGCGCAAGAGGAAGTCATCGTTTGGTGCGAAGCCTACGATAACAAAACCTTAGCGGGCATAATTATGTTGGAATAATGTAGGGTAAAGTCCTCGTGATAATTGCTTAGTCGCACGCCTTCGGAAGCATGTTTTGGCCGACATGTTAAGCAAACTGTCTCTTGTGGGAAAAGCTGTACCAACTCTGCAGAGTACTAATCTATTCGAATAGCCGTGTTCGCGGTCATGGACATGCTGAGCAAAACCTTTCATGGATTGGACTTGGTTTTAGTTTCAAAATAATTTCAAACTTAGATGTTTTGGATATTCAATCCAATTGAAAAAATTGGGCAAGAAGCCTGGTGTAAGGGAGTTGGTCCTTCACCATTTGTGTACGGAGGTTTATCCTACACTTGAGATTGATGAATCAAAATAAAAGTTTGATTTTAACTATAGATTAAAATTGCCTTGAAACTTAGTAATGTAATTTAAAACTTAAAAATATCGCTTCATGTGAAATAACCATATGAACCTTCCTTGATATTATCCTGCATGCATTATATCTGTTATTGGGTGTAGCTTGCGGAGCGCAGTTGTTTGTGCTCACCCTTGCTTAATAACTCTTCTTCAGGAGAAGACTTCTATCCAGACGGTGAGGACTTGGCGGACTAGGCCGCGGCCCCAAACGATTGCCTGTGATAGATCGTGTGGCCTATATTTTATTTACGCTTTTTCGCTATATCTTTTATTTAGCCTCAGGCCCGCTTATAATAAACTCAGTTGATTATTCAATAAATGCGTGATATAGATTTGCTATCATTTTTGTTTGACTATGTACACTAGCTGTTCCTAGACTAGTGTATGAAATACAGAGAATTCGGGATCTTTCGTTTCTGGGTTCAACATGAATATAAACAATAATATGATTATAACAAAATAGAGTGGTCGAACGACCAACTTACAGTCGGGCTCGATGAAGAACAAGAAGCAACGCAAACTTGAAGCAGAGCAGGTCGTGAATATAGCAGTACAGCGAGCGGTTGTGCAGATAGACTGTCTAGAAACCTTATTGCATTTGTGCAAGTGGGCGACCTAAGAAGTGATAGGCATGAGCATGAGCCTCCTTTTACCTGAAACCAAAACCAGACATGTTTCGCAGTCTCGGATCCTACCATATCACATCCTATCCATCTTAAGGATTTAAATTCCACTTTGAACATGGCAGCAGTTGATGTCTGCAACTCTATCCAGCCTACTAGATGAATTCCTATGACTATCATCCTTTCATCTTCACCTTCAGACAGTCCTCTTTTGATGTGCTGTACTGATTTGGATGCTTCTTTCTTCCTTCCTTCCTTCCTTTCAAGATGCACAATGTTTTCGGTGAAAGAGGCATGATTTTTTCAGAGCCACATTTTGTTCAAATAAGAATTGCATTTCTCAATCTTCAAATGCATAGCTGACACGAAAGCGTGCGTCTGCAAGGATAAGGTGAAAGCTACAGAGAATATGGAAATACCTATGTGACAATAATCACAAATTGAAACGGAAGCATATAATCTTTCATATCCACGAAGCTATTAGAGTGAGCTTGAAGTTTCCACATACGATTTGTACTTGAGCAAAGGTCCCAAAGGCCAAATCTCGGAGTTGATACCTCTCTTTTCCTCAGAAATGCCTTTATGCACACCTTTATCAGCAGCATGGTGGTACTAGAACTATGTACAGAGAATGGAAACAGAGAATAATACACAAGATTGTACGATCGTAGACACTGAAAGGAGGAGGATGGCTACCATACCAGTGACTTTGTTGGATTGATTCCGTGACGTTGTACACAGGGATGCCCCGACAGGATGACGGTTCCCAGAGCATCGAGCATGTTGCTGTACGTCAAAGTAGTGGTATATCACGCTTTCAAAGGATACTGTAGAATCAATGTGCAGCATGGCGCCATTGTTTTCGAGATGGTCTCCTCTCCGGTGCTTCTTTCTTCCATAGACCACTCCTTTAAAAGCACAGAAAGGTAAGCAACACCGCGAGAGATATGTACGTTTTTGTCGTAAAACAAAAAAGATGTGTACATTTTTAAGAAATGCAGGATGCGTGCGTGTATAATTATGGTTCTTACCAGAGTCTCATGGAACCAACCTGAACTCATACGCAAAAAAGGGAAATCGATAGCTTAAATTTGGCGTATGCATGGTGACTTTTGGTTTATGGCATGGATTTGATAAAATTTTCTCATGTTTAACAATGATGCTATATCCATCAGTGAAGACAAGAACAGGCCATGGTGATAAAAATTTCAGATTCATTCTAATATGTCATGCTCAAACTGTTCATGGAACTTGCCTGCTGAAACAGGAAGCAGAAGCAGGATGAACTACCCGAGGCATGACATCAATCCATACTAAACCTGGGGAAGGCATGACATCAATCCAGCAGGTACAAACTTAGACAATACGCACTGCCCAGCTACTTAAAACCAAAAGGAACAGAGTACATCAGCAGGTACAGACAACAAAAGGGTAAATAAACAAAACAAACACACAAACACAAATAGATTTGATATGTGCAATCTTCTTTTTTTGCGATTAATATGTGCAATCTTCTGACCAAAGCACTGGCGATTTACATCAACAGATCATAGATGTACAATTTCACACAAGCACACATTCCCTCCCCATCAACAAGAACACCATTTTTCAGTTTACTGAAGAGGCAAGCAAATCAGGAGCACACCAAGAAGTACAATACCATGGTGTGCTTAGGCCTCAGCTGACAGCATTACAAAAATATACGATCAACCATGAGAGCGATCAAGATTTAAGAACGCGTCTGGACCATGGCAATGCTGTATGTCTAGTACTACTAGCAGCCATGCGTGCAGCTAAAGTTCCTACAAGGTGGAGAAGAATCAAGAAATGGACTGGATCTTGATAATGGCAGGCTAGGATTTAGCAGACTTGCCACACGACAACTTTATCCTTGCACATAAGGTTCAAATGCCATTTGCAGAGAAATTGATGAGTACTACCCTAGCTTAATCGCATACACACCTACACATACACATGGCAATTCAAAACACTATCAGAAGGTTGAAGCTAAACTTAATGATTAAAATTGTGTTTTATTTGAAAGAATGCGACTGCGGTTTTGCTTCTTTGTGTGCAGGTATGCTGGACGCCTTCAAATTGTGTGGGCCAGAGGAAGGCTGGAACCACTGTGACGCCCCAAAAATCTCATTTTTGGGAAGACATAGTAAAAATAAATTAGAAAGTAAATTTTGGTTCTCTATGAAAATTTTCTTATGCATGATTTTTGAACTATTTGCATAAAACAACTAATGAATTTAATATAAGCAGCAACTTGTAAGAATTTTAGGGGAAATCACAGGGCACATAAGATCCTGAAAATTTTATATAAACAACTATATTGGGTCAGGAATCCTCCCAAACTTTTTTGTAAATTTTGGACTCCGTTTGCATAGTGCAAAAATCCAGCAAACATTCAACCAGAAATTAGAAATTCAAAATTGTTTTCAAATTTCCCTCTCACCCTTTGGCCGAAACTGAGCCGGCGCAAATCCCTTCGCCAGCACCAGGAGCCGCTCGTCAGGAGCCATCGTCCACCTCGCGCTCGCCTCCACTCGCCAGCACGCACCTTCGCCCGCTCCGCCTCTCGCCTGCGGATTTCCTTCGCCGCCCACAGTTTTGCGCCTCACCTACTGCCATCACCTCCGCCAGACCTTGCCCATGCTAACCATCCCCTTAATGGCGCCCAACCCCCACACGGGGGAGAGACCCAAAGCAGCCCGCGAGTTTCTCGCGCTGACCATCGGCGTCTCGCCGTTTTCTCATGGAAATGTCCTAACAACCCCGGGAGACCCATAGCTCAAACGCATCCACCTTCGTCATCAGCTCCGGCGCACACTCGAGCTCTCCAACGCGTTCCCGTCACTCTGGTGAGTTTGGGCTCAAACCAACTGCGTCACCACCTGTTCCATACCCTATTAAGGTTTTCCCCTCACTTAATGTAGGCTCGCCCTGAATCCGAGCGTCACCTTCATCTTCCTCATTCACGGCCGCCACCGCCATTTCTGATCTTCCTCGAAACCTAGTAAGCCTCGGTCTAATTCCTCATGTCTACACCATCTTTAGAACCCCGGTAACCTAACATGATGCTTCTTGTTGCACCTCCATTGCTGTGGTGAGCTGTTGTCGTGGACCTTCTCTACGCCGCCGCTGCTCGTCATCGACAAACTGCTCCAGAGCCTCCCCGACCTCATCTTCTGCACCCTTGTGGTCGTGGTGAGCCTCTAAACCTCATGCGCACTTCAATTTGTGGAGGGCGAGTAGTTTATGCCGTATTCCTTGTAGCCACCCATGGTGCCGCCGCGGCTCCATGTCGTTGGCTCGCCTCCGGTGACCCTAGGTCTTCGCACCTAGCCCGTTAGTATCACCTGGACTCACTGAGTCCAGTGCGCCTCTCCTTTAGCCCGGAGGAAGCCTCCTTCGCCAAAGACGATGCAGACCCAAAGCGTTCCGCTGCTCTTCGCCGCCGTAATCCCACATTCGGCCATCTCTATTGCTGCCACCACGACCGATAGCTTCGCATTGCTTCCTTCTTTCCATTCTGCCACTCAACATCGTCGCTCATCGCGCCGTCCGCCGGCAGCGAGCTCGCCATGGCGCTCAGCCATGCATGCAGCTTAGCAGCCCTCCGTCTCTCCCTCTAACTGGTGGGACCCACTGCTAATTAGGATTAGTCAACGCTAAATGACGGTGGTTAAATATACTGAGTGAATGACAGGTGGGACCAGCCAAAAAGTTAATCAAAAATCCAATTTAAAACATTTTTAGTAAATGTGTCACTAACATGTGGGACCACGCACTATTCTCGGTTTTAAAACATGTTTTAAAACCCAAGAGACTGACATGTGGGCCCCAGCTGTCAGTTAAATAAAATAGGAAATAGGTTTAATCATTAGTTAATAAATAATGAGTTTATGACATGTGGGACCGCCTCTATTTTATAAATAAAATCAATAAAATGAAAGAATGAGTCACGATAAGTAGGCCCCACATGTAAGTTAATAAAAATCCAGAAAAATGAGAAAGTCGCCTTTAGTTCTGAGGAAAATATGTTTTCTCTGTTAGAAAGCGTAAGGCTCGGTAGAACTCAAAGAAGAATACGCTTTCCCTACGGGAAAGCGTAAGCGTCGGCAATACAATTTCGACGTCACCTTTTTCTATTTTTCTGGAATTTTCAAACCGAAGCAGATTGAAACCTTAATAACTTTTGCATACAAGCTCTAAATGAGATGAATTTTTTTTTCTAAATTCATCAAAAATCATGCTCTACCTGAATATGCAAAAAAAATATTTGGATTTTGTTGATGTTTAAATTATTTTGCTATATTTAATTTGCTTCCGGCTCTTTTGATTTGACGTCGATTGTTTGGACAATTTTTACGACGATATTCCATCCTCATATTCAAAGCAACCAGAGCAAGGAAAGCACCCCCTTTGGCCATGTTGATCCTACTATTTTAATTATTGTACTTCTTTTTGCAAAATCTATTATGCATGCGTGTATGTTTGATATAAAATTGCTATGTTTGGGATATCGGTAGTTGTAAATCCTATTCGATGCATGAACATCCTTAAAATATTGATACCCTTACTGTTGTAGCCATTAGGTTATGGTTTAGACAAGGAATGATGTTAACTTGGGTTTTTCGAATGAGACCATAGTCTTTCATAAAATTGTATAAAGGATGACATGATAAATATGAATTTAGGAGTTTTGAAAAGAAAGTCCAAAGGGGTGTACATCTGTTATTCTGTATAAAAATGAAAGTAAAAAAACTTAGTTTGTGATACGGACGAGTTATATTATATTTTGAGAAGTGTTAGAGAGGAGTCTCACAAGTAGATAGAGGGAGATCCTCACCTGGGTCGATTAAGGACCGAACGCCAGCAAGTCCTATCTAAGCCTAAGTGTTCAACCACATGTGCTAGTATGGGATGGTCTTAGCTAATTAAGTCATCAAAAACTAGCCTTGCACGCTGGTAGGCCGTAGTAGTGCGAGCATGTGTGATTGCTCGAAGTGGCTCCCTTCACCACGGTGTTTGGCATAAAGCTTACCGACACAACGGTGAATGCCTCACTTGATGGGGGGGTACCTGGGCGAAGTGAGGGTGTTCATTCACCAGGCTAGTGCAAGGATAGGACTAGATGATGTAAAGGTTTCGACACGTACTCTAGACTGCTTACCGAAGGTAGTAAGCAGTGGTATTGACGGATGCCAAAAAAACTAGAGAATTCGTATGCTATGGGTAAATTTGTACACCTCTGTAGAGTGTAAATACATTTAAATAGTCGTGCTTGCAGTCATGAGCACGCTTAGTGCAGTCTTAATGGGTATAGTCTTGATTTTCATAAATACAGTTTCGTTGGAAAATGTGGGAAATGGTTTGTTGGTTTATATTTTGAGTTGAGTGCCATGTCTATGGCTGCAAATAAAATGTTGCTCGCAGCTGAGGAGGGTTGCGAGTTGGTATTTATTTGATTACTTAATTGTTGTCTTTTATTTAATTAACTGCTCTTTATAAATTCCGTTGCAAAGTACTACATGTTGATATTGCAAATAAAACTTGCTTGTTGCTGAAAATAACCTGTAGCTTAGAGCCTCCTCCTTGTTAGCCATGCATGTATGTAAACTTTTTGATACACTAGAAGTCTTGCTAAGTACACAATGTACTCGATCTTGCTTAATTTGTTGTTCAGACTTAGAGGATGAGCCTACACCGGACAACGTCTTCTTTGCACACGAAACCTGTGGGTTCGGTGACAGGCCTTTCTAGGACTTGTCTCTAGTCGGTTGCCTGAGGGCTTGGATAGGCATACCGCTGGAATTTTGGACTTATTACTTATTTTGCTTCCACTGTTACTTTGCTACTCATGATACTTAAGGTTTATTTGGCTGGTCGGCAATTTTGCATGTATGAATGTGATTACCAATGTTGTGGATATGTGTACTAGCCACTGATCATGGGACTAGTACCGTACACACAGAAGGGATTCGGGTATTCAAAGCCCAGGCTCTGACAACCACTATGGAGGGAAGCATCTAGCCCAAGAGGAAGATACAAGATCAATCATGTTTCGGTCAGCATCGTGCTTACGGTTTTATCCACTAAGTTCATGAAGATATCTACACAAATTCAAAGGGTTCCAATGCACACAAAACACATAATTAGAAAGCTTATCAAGTGTACTTTCCAATGCATCAAACCATGCGTCATTTGGAGCTTGCTACAAGAAGTTATGGCAATTAGAGTGCATGCTACGCGGGCTGTCAAGAACGACCTGTGGGAGTTGGAAAACATATTAAGTCAGTGGCCCGTATGGCATGTTTGGGTAGTTTCTGCAATATCCCATTTTTATTTAAGGAATTAGAAAGAGGATTAAAGAGAGAAAAAAAGGAAAAGGAGGAGGAGAGGGAGTGGGCCGGCTAGGGCCCAAGCGAGTCCAATTTGGACTCGGCGAGGGGGGCATGTGCGCCACATACAAGGGAGGGGAGGGGCTACCGAGCCAAACCCTAGCCCTGTCAGCCTAGCCGCGTGCCACGCCAGCCCTATTGTCCCCTGCCGGCGCCCCTGCCCCAAGTCGCGCCATCCGCCTCCTGCCGCTACTTGTCGCGCCAGTTGATGCCGGCTGCTGTCGTGACTTGCCGCTGTCACACCACTTGCTAGCTACCACGTCTAGCTTTCTGCTGTAGAGGAGGAGAAAGGGGGAAGCAAGGAAGGATAAGGAGAGGAAGAACAAGGGAGAAGAAGGAGAAGAGGAAGAGAAGGAATTTAGGGTTTCGTGATCCAATATCCTTCGTCGTCCATTTTCGAGGGGTAATGATCTGGAAATCCTTGCTACGTTATTAGATTATCATTTAATCATAGTTGAGGTGAGGGTAAATCGATAGCAGGAATTGGTATTTTGGTTATGCTATGTTTCGGTTAATTGTGTTGCTAAGCCTTGTGAGGGAGTTTTGAGGTATCTACGTACTGTTTCATAGCTTTGCCATATTATGAAAGTTGTAGTTTATTATTTAATCTTTCCATAGAGTGAATGATCGCTGGATTTGGTTTAGTATAAAAGTTATGGCTTCTGGAGTGTTGCTATCCAGAATTCCATCGTCGTTGGTAGCAATCGTGTGGTTTGCTTTATTACATTTAGTAGATGGTCGAATAAAACTATGATCATAACTAGGAAAAGTTAGGTAAATTTTCATAGTTTCCAGAAGTGGTAAGGTTTGTTACTTTTTATGTGGTAGAAAAATAGATATAAAATTGTTAAGTCTAGTGTTCAACAATATTTCAGTTTGACCTTCGGGGTTAAAAACGAGGATTTAGGTGACTTGATTAGAAAATTTTCATAGCTAGTAAAGTGTATCAAATTTTGTTTAGATTCCATAAAACATAGAGTTTGCTATGTTTGGGTTCCAGGATTAAAAGTTACGGTTGTTTGATTACTGGGACTGTAGGTGGGTTGTCCGGTGAAGATGGGTTAATTATGTTGGGTTTGCGCGTTAGAGCGATATTGATTTGTTTTATGTTCTTGTACTGTTGTTGCATATTTTTAGGTGAATTATTGGATTTATCAAGGGAGTGTTCCTTCAAGTTCGATGCTGCCTTTGCATCGTTCTGGTTTTCATGGCTAAAAGGCAAGTGCATGGTGGAGCGGTAGGCATGGTGGATGTTGCACCCCATATGAAAGAGAACGGGGTAAGAGTGGTTCATAGACGGGTGAACACTCCGCTACTGGTATAAGCTATGAGATGTACATGTGGACATGCAGCATAGCCAAGTATTGCATTAATGAAATAATGAGATGGCGATGATGGTATATATGAATGATAAGATGAATATGAGTATATTTATTGTTTTATTATGTACTTCCTAAGTCTTGGACTCACCCTTGCTTTATTGTTGTTTTTAGGTAATAATTGAAGGCGACATGCATGAGATGGAAGTAGCATATATGCATCACATGATATCAAATACACAGTTATCATTGTTTACTTGATATCATTAAAACTAGAGATTTGGTGTTTTCACCTAGATTTGATTAGTAGATATGGATTTCATTATCTTAATTATTGGAACATACTTGATTTAGTTATGATTTGTTTGTTTAGTTTAGTTGCTTATCAATGTTCCCAAGCACATGGTTCCAGGCGTTCTCGAGCACGAGGTCCCAAGTTGTGTAAAAGTTTATCCTTAATGCCTTTATCTTGTTATGCTTGTTGAAAGGTAACCCATTATGGGTTTAATTCGATGCAAAGGTTGCTGGAATTATAAGTAATTATGATTTAAATTGAGAGTGAAAAATGTAGAGATTATATGTTATGCTCTGTGTTGAGCTAGGGTGTTACAGTTTCCTTCTATTCCATGGCTTTGCAAGGTTTAGAAGACTTCTGTTACTTATCCCTCATAGATTGGAAAACAAACAAACAACGAAAGGAAGGATATCAATAGATGTTTCCAAGTCGGACTCGGTTCAGAACAGCTAACAGGGTCTGTTTAAAAAGTCAATAACTTCTACAAAAGAAAAAGTCTGATTTGGGTGTTCTTGTGCTTATTGGAAACATAACTTCAACACTAACACAATGGATCCACTCTCACCAGAAGCTAGTTCCATTCGACATAAGAAGAATGTACAAACCCCAATTGGTTACACAAGCTCGGGCAAAGAAGCTACAACTAGAGGGAAACTAGCTTCTCGCTGACTTAAACTTTAATTTAGATGAGAATTGTTTACTACCTAATGTGACTTCTTTGTTTGTTCTCAAATTTATTAAGAAAGAAGAGCTAGAGGCTGAGAGGATTGGAAATGATGCTATTGTACAAGAATTTTGCTTGATGGCGCAGGCTACTCTTAGGGAGACCCAGAAGGAGGAGAGGGAAGCCGGGAGCATTACTACTCTACCGTCAGAGTGTTTATGCACACCAGACGGAGTGATACAACACTACCATCGAAGTGTTATTGCATGAACGACATCGAAATCGAATCCGAGTCGGTTGTATCTTAATTAGGAGAGTTCGGATTGCATGAGGGAAGTAGAGATAAAGCATGTTTCTTTATTTTGACCGAATAGGACTTGGAGTCGGCCTTAGGCCATGCGTGTTGAGTTTTGCTAGCTATAAAGACAAGGGGTGCGCCTCATCTATCAAGGACCACGTTTTATTCAGCAAATATATTGCTTTTGAATCTACACGGCGCCTTGTGCCAGTTCTTCCTATTTGCTTGGCAAAGCCACAATATAGAGGGGAATTGGACATTCTCTACTCTGTTGTTCTTGTGATTCCTTGTGTTTTGCAGGAGCAGCAACACATCTACTTTGTGTGGTTGAACAATCTAGACCCACCATTATGAATTAATTGAGTATTTTTGTAATTAATGGCAATCGTTTTGTGGGACTAATATTTTTCATGAGTTGATGAAATAGGTTGAGTCCCATGATGATGAAGACTTTAGATAGCTCCATGTGTTGAAATCCATCAAGTCATGTGACCGACGTCTTGTGTTGATGCTCAAGTTAAGAACACGATCTTGGAGAGGAGATGTGAGCCATCAACCAAAAGCTCCAAGCGGATGCGTAAGGCAAAAGTATAACTAGCATAAGCTAAGGATGTCTTTCTTAGTTATTTTACTGTTCTCGGTGTTTGGTTTGGAGACCAGATTGCTATTGTAGGTTATCGTACTATTAAGAGAGGTCTTGACTAGTAGCTTGAGTGTGTCATGTGTTGATAGCTTATTATGCTTGCTCTAGCTCTCCTTGACATGTTGCCGGTATTTGCGAATGTGTTTTGCAAATAGTTGAGGCTCATGCATGTTTTTTGTAGCATGTGGCTTTAGTTTGCAAATGTGTCTTGTAGACGGTTCGATTCCATGTCCCCAATCATTACGACATGATTATAAAAGTTGGCGAATGTATTTTGCAACTTGTCATTAATCATGTTTTTAACCTTTGTTTGCGTGGTACTACGATTTGCAAATGTCCTTTGCAAATTTATTGAATTATGTGCAAGATGGCCTTTGTTGAAAATTGAAGGACAGTCTAACCGCCATGTGCCAGCCGATCAGACCAGTCGACTACCAGGTCCTTTGTGGACAAACTGACAAGAGGGTGTGTTTTTGCCCTCCTGCCGAGTCCGGTCAGACTGTCATGTGTTTGCCGGTCTGATCGGAGACGCGATCTGATCAGTCCCTATGTGGACGGTCTGCCGGGTGGGTGTGTTATGGCTAGTTTTCTAGCCGTTGCAGTGGCGGTCAGTTTGACCGGCCATGTGTTGGCAGTTAAACTGGATTTCCCTGATTTTTTCAGGAAAACATGTCCAAACGGCTAGTTTCTTGGTGTGGAGTATGAATACCACCCATGTGGCCAGTTGGGCAAGTGTGCTGCTAATGCTTGTGTCCCATTTTTCTTTCTGGAGCTAAGAGCAAGCCATCTTAGAGTCTCACCTCTTATGTGTATTTGTTGCACTTAGTGAGTTTGGAGTGGCAAATATATTGTGCATGTGTTGCACTTGTGGATTGTGTATCCATCAAGTTTCGACACTTGATTCGTTCAAGTGAGCGTCTCCAACTTATTACTCTTGGAGGTTGCCGTTTCCTAGACGGCTTGGAGGAGTTGTGTCGGTGATCTTATCAAAGAAGGTTGTGAGAAGATCCGGGTGTTGTGAGTGATTCTGTGCTCACTATCTCCGGAGTGAAAGAAGAACAACTCTAGTGGATTCAAGATGTCGACTTAATTCATGGAGCCGGTCTAATTCGTTTGGGCTTACCTCAATGTGGATTCAGGGAGACCAGCAAGTCTCCGAACTCTATGAAAAAATATCGTGTCATTATGGTTTGCTTTATTGTGCTTTATATCATTGCAATTTACATTCATAGAATTGAATTGCTTGCTTGTTACCTTAGAATTACAAACGTTGACATAGACTTAGGTTATTTGTGCACTTAGTTAAGACTAGTTTATTTAGGTTTTTTAATTGCAGACATTGACAAAGAGATTTTTAATCGTCTATTCATCCCCCTCTCTAGTCAACCTCCTCGACATTATAGTAATCGGGTAGACGAAGATCGAAGCGTGAGGTTTGGTGAATTTGAGTGTCGCGGGTTGCTACAATCAAGACAGTAGTTGATGTCGTCGTTTGTTAGATTACACATATCCAAATTATCACAATCCTAAGCCGTGAAGATCGTCCTGCCTGTGGGGGACTATCCGTATCAGAAATCCATGGCAAGAATTAACGAACTGGTGGACTGCCAATGCCAGTCTGCCGATCGTCCAGGCGGGCGCAAGAAACCTCAGGGCTCGAGCTAATACTAATCAGGCGAACAAACAAATGGTGGGCAAGTGCATGTACCATGGTGATGAGCACCTCGAGCATGCGATGGCGGACGCCGAAGGAGAGGAGAGGAGTGGCAACCATGGCGGCGTCGGGCACCGAAGAGACTAACACAATTGCGAGACAGCACCTACAGAAGATCAGAGCTGTCCATCCCCGAACAAACGGTTGGAATCGGATCGCGCACGATACCCGCGATCCCACCCAAGAACTTGTGCCACGGATCCAACGCGCGGTATAGCCTCCCTCCATCGATCGTCACCGTCCATCGTGCGCCAGATCACGGTGGCGACGACCGCCTGCGACGGTGAGACCGCCGGGCTGGCCATCAACGGCGGCTACAGGCGGCAGGCCTCGACTATCTTTCCGCCTTGGACATAAGTTTCATCAATATATACACGTGCATACGTACAAGCAACATCAACATACATTATACATATGAACATCACAATTTTCTCTCCCTATTGTAATATAATCATATTAATATTTTCCTGAAATTCCTTCAACCTGTAAAAAAAGACATCCTTGTAGTTTTACTCAAGAGGCAAGAGGCAAATCAGCAGCAGTTCAGTACATAGCACCCACCAACCAACAATCAGGTATCTCATAGCAGCAGCAGCAGCATTCCCATGGATTACAAATATCAAGATCCAACTCCTGAATAACAACATGCAGGGTTTCACCCACAGTGATACATAAAGCCATGGATATCATAACAATGTTGTTCGTCTAGCGGCAGTAATGCAGTACCTGGAGTTCCAACAGATGAAGATTCAAGAAATGGATTGAATCTTGACAAAATGGCAGGGCTAGCCGTCTAGGGAGTCTGGCATTTGACAGGCATGTCGCAAAACAATGTTTCTTCTTCTATGTATGGGTCTGGGATTGCTTGTGTAGACCAGGTGCACACCAGCACGACGTATCCTCTACAGGTTGTTCTCGGAAGAATCTGATGTAGATAGAGAACTGATACCTGATGAATCTGTGGGCCGTGACGTCGATCGAGTGTTATATGAGTGGCAGTGGCTGCACTTGTGGCCAACCACATGGAAGTTCACTTCTGAGACTTTGTTGCAGTCATTGCAAAGCACCCAAACCTGGAAATTTTAACACGAGGAATAACCCCTGGTTAGCCTAAAATAAATCCGAGTAATGTGAGTTTGCATGAGAATGATATCCTGATCTCTTCAAAGGTTAGCTCAAATTGATCAGAAATGTAATATAATGGAGCTTACTCCTTTGGATGCTTATTTCTTTGAAATAGCCAATTTGTCAATATAGTAGGCGGCATAAAAAAGTTTCGAGGTGGGTTCTAAAAGTATTGTCAGTGAAGGTGGTTTTGAATTATATAGCAATGCGCAACATATCCTTGGCTAGTGCACTAGCATAGCCCAGTTTGGCAACGGAAGCTATATGAGTTGACTGCATAGTTCAGTCAGAAGAGAATACCTTGTACCGGTAGACAGGAGGCATGATTGTCGCTTCAATCTACAAACGAACAAATCATCTGTTATTCAAGCAAGCAGCAAAACATGTCTAAATATTAAGAGCTGTCCATGGCATCAGTGCATCACAAAGTCAGAATATGATGAATACTTGTGGAGTGACTATCTCTAGTTTTATTCTATCCATCTCATATCCAACAGTTATTTCCTAACAGAAGTAAGTTTTGTTTTGCTCTGATAAAGTCTACAACTTATTTATTGCACAGCAGTGTGCTTTACGAACACACATCCTTCTAAAGTTAAAGTCATTACTAAGTTTGTTTGACCATGTCGCTTTACATGTTGTAATATGCAGAAAAGAAACATGATACCTCTCGATCCATCATTTCCCAGTTATGTGACATGTCAAGAGCTGTTTTGAAGCATATTGGGCAAGTGTATCTGTAGCAGCAAAACCCAATAACTTGTTACCATAAATGCCACCACCTCACAGACGTTTGAAAAAAATGAATAACTGGGTACAAAAATATCTCCAAGGAGGAGGGATTTACTTGTTATGTTCCACCATCTCAGAAAAACATTCCATGTGCATCGTGTGTCCACAGTCAAGAACTCTTGTTCCTTTTAAAGAATCAAATAGATACTGCACAGGAAGTTCCAGTTTTAACATCTCAATAGTTCCAGAAGGAAAACCGTACAAGTTATCAATGTTACCTCATAACAGATTGGGCAATTCTGTCTCATTGAGTTCTCCACACACCGATGGTTATCACGCAGTGCAACAGCATAACAAGACCCTAATTATTGCAAAAAAAAAAAAAATCAATAGATATTACAAGTTGATACAGATAGGTCTAACCAGACAAGAATTAGTCCTCCATATTTATGATTTGTAGGTTTACAAGTGAACCTATATAATTAAAAAAACTTGTAAGGGGAGCACTTTCTTCATTGCTGAATTTTCTATAACTTAAACATTACATGATTAAGCCTAGATGATGATCTCATTAATTATACACTGATATGATCTATAGACTACCATCACTTAACAAACTCCACATGCTTATTAGGGCATGAACTGTTATAGTTATAAACATACTTGTCACGGACTCACGGCGTCGCCTAGTCGACGACATGTCGTCTAGTTGGCCAGTAGCGGACGACATGACTGCTTGCCTCAACTGACAGCAGTCTAGGAGAGAGAGGGGCTCAGATCTGGCCTTTGGGTGACTCGAGAGAGAGGAGAGACGGCTCAGGCCTGGGAGGGAACCGTCGCCGCCACCGCCGCCGGTCGTGGACCCTCTCTAGCTCGCATCCGTCGCCGCCGCTGCCGTCCACAGCATGTCGTCGCCGCCATGCCTTCTGCCATCGCCTCACAAGTACTATTCCCTTACTCTCCTTTCTTCTCTGCTCCTCCCTCTCCTCTGATATTGCTGCTCGTCGCCCATCGTACTCCTCTGCTCCGATGCTCTCTGTTTTGCTACTCGCGTTTCTGCTCTGCTGCTTGCGATGTTGGTTGCTGCTGCTCACCCATCTACAAGGAGAGGATGAGGTGGCGGCCGGGTGGTATTAGGGCACAGGAGGAGGTAGCGAATGACTTAGATGGGCTTTTGGCCCTAGTGGGATTGTGGGCTGAGTGGATAGTAGCCGATCTCTTATCTATTCTTCATTTTTTTTCTCTGTTATGCATGTGTTATATGTGCTGATTTGGCTAATATATGTTATCGTCTAATCAACGTCTAGGTGTGTGCTTAGGTGCCTAGATGACCTGGCGCCTTGGGGTCGCCGCCACTGGCCAGAACACCGTGACAACCTTGGTTACAAAAAAAAAAGTTAACTTCCGATCCTCTTTTTCTTGGCAATATTTCATTTTTGTAGAACAACGAGGTGCTATCTAAGAAGAGAACAAATACAACAGGGAAAAAAAACAACTTCAGAAAAAGTAACTTTGCTGCATCATGTGGATTACTCGAAAGGACAAAACATCATAGCATCAACGTGAGTGTGGAACAACATTTAACTCAAAGCTGGCATAACCAAATTGGTCCAGGCAAAGCATACCACACTTTACGCAGTGGAAGTAGTTGTCCCTGCCACCAACCCTGGTTGAATTGAATAGATACAGCCATACAGGGTTAGCACTTTTCTTAATAAGGTATTGGTGAAAGATATTATTTCGTGCTCACCTGCATATGCCACAACCATAGCAATGGTACTGCCCTTTCTCTGTCTGTAGCAAAAGACCAATGAATCAGTTGATAGAAATCCTACAAAGCACATAGGACATAACCACAGAAAACGAATGTAAAACCTACATCATCATCGTAAAACTTGCATATATCACAGAAGTATTCTCCCATATTGACTCCACAGTTTATGCAAACTTGTGACACCTGAACAATAAAACAAAGTTTCAGTTTAAGCATGATGACATCCTCATGTGACGAGTACTGAATAAAATTTTTATAGCAATGAAGTCATACTAGTTGTTCAGTATCACAGAGTAGACAAACTACCTGCAGGAAAGATAGAAGTCAGTCTTTCATAATTTCTGAATCTACTAAAGTCTATTAATTGTAGAAACTAGAAAGGACATGAGAGGTATACTTTTTCAACATCCTGGCGACATATGGTATGCCGATCACCCGAAGCCTACAATGAAGACAATACCATCAAAACTAGTTAAACTCAGCAGATGCAGTTAATACAGTGTTGCCCATTAGCTGCTCTTCACACGCTATCAGCATCTGAAAGTTTCATTTTCGCAGGGAAAAAAATAAAAACTCCATTATGTGCCCTTGTTCTCAAATGATTTTCAGGCACCAAGTTCCCACGTTGGGAATTACAGATTTACAGTTTTGATCTATTTAGAAGATTATTTAACTTTTTCTGCATTTATTTTGCCAACAGCCTGCAACTTACATTTTACCAGTCATTGAAATTCTACACGCCGACTTGTCATTCACAAGTTTCAATCAAACAAGCTGTCCGAAAGGATTAAAAATCAAGATCTTTAACTAACACATTATAGAGCCAAACTACCAATTATATATCAAGGAACCAACTCAACTTGTCAGGTTTCCATGAAAGACTTGATGCTTGGATGAGGGGAGCTTTTGGGGATTTAGTTCCCTATCCAAACAGGCAAGAACTAACCCTATAATCCTATGTCTTTCGCTTACTACAGACAAAAGTAGGTGGTAGTGCACTAACTAATCGTTTAGCATAGCATCCCAAAGAAACTCTACATGGCGCACGCAGCAACCATGGTGAATTGCCTTCTACATGGATGAACAAGATAATAACACGGCCATGGTGAGCAAAAACAGTACTGCCGTACCGTGGCCTCGTTGTGGCAATGGCGGCAGGGGAACACCTCGTTGCAGCAGGGTGCCACGATCTTGCATCTCCGCCGGTAATGCTCGCACCTGCAGAACAAAAGGGCGCAAAATTTCTCCATGCGATTAACTTCGCAAAGTAACCATGGATGAAGAAATCCAACGGCAGAAAGAACCAATCGATCCAAGGAAGCAACAAAATCGCAATAGGAACATCCGAAGACCAAGAATAGATCATCCAAATCGAACAGAACAGAGCAATCTGACCCCCGAGAGAAGCGAATCAAGAAACCGTAGGAGGCAAGGAAAGAGCAAGAGAGGAGGATTCTCGCTCACCCGTGCTCCATCTTGCCCACGTCACGGAGGCCGTCGCCGGCCACCTCTTCGGCGACGTTGTCACCGGGGAAGTGCGCTCCTCCCATCCCCGGCGGCGGCGGGGAGAACCGAGAGGGGATGGTGGGGATGTAATAAGGAGGAAATAGAGGGGCTCCGCGTAACATGGATCGATAGGAGGACGACCTGATCTTTCTTTTCTTTTGTTGGTCCGAAAGAGGAAACGGCGTTGTAAAGTCTGGGAGCTGCTCCTGCTTACTAACTGTCTGTAGCTGGAAAAGTAGTTTGAGACTTGTGAATCTGTTCGGACTCGTTACGGATCGGCTCGAGCTTGTGAAATTTTGAGCTGAGTCGAGCTTCCTCTCCAGCTCACAAACAAAACGAGCCGAGCTTGAGCTGGCTCGAGCCCAGCCACGAATCCCCATCCGGCCATCCCTATTTCCCTAACCCTATGGCATCGTTGCCTCAGACCAGACCCGATCCCCTTTCTCTCCTGCGATGCCAGCCTTCCACCGCACCGTCGTCCGTCCAGTCCTTCCCACCAGTGGCGGCGGCCCCCCGTGACCCCGTCCATCCCGCCACCTCCACCTCGCCTCCTCCACCCACCGCCTCCACCTCGCCTCCTCCTTTGCGCCTCCTCCTCGGCCTCCCCTCCCTCGCCCACTCCACGCCTCCACCCGCCACCTCCCCCTCGCCCTCTCCCTCGCCCAGCTCCACCCGTCACCTCGCCCCTCGCAATTCCTCTTCCACAGCCAGCCCGGCAGGAGCTTCCTCAGATGATGGTTCATGTGGATGTGGAATCGGTGTTGCATATTGCGATTGGTGTTTTGTAATTTGTATGCGTGGATGATGTTCTTGAGATGATTTCATGCTTTTCATGTTGGATCGGCGTTCTTTTTTCTAGTTCTTTCCCCTATTCCAGCTTTCAGATGACCATGGAGATGGAGTCATGGTCTCATGACTCTCATGGAGAGGCCAGAGGTGGTAGTGGTAGAGTAGAAGCTTAATCGGGGGAGGCAAAGAGGAGGAGCGTCGGTGGCCTTCGTGCTGGCCTGAAATGGGGAGGATGTGCGTGTTGTGCCTTAAGCTCACGAGGGCTTGTGAGCCACTTCGAGCCCACTGTCGAGCCAAGCCGAGCAAGTCTTCTGGATCATTCCAAAAACTAGCCGAGCTGAGCCGAGCCAATGTTCCATACGAGCTCGAGCCGGCTCGGCTTGGCTTGTTTTCAGCCCTAACTGTCCGCTTGTGTAATACCGTAAATTGTGCGAAAATATTTTCAGAGTTTTATTTAGGAACAAGTCCATATAACACTCCAAACTTTATTTAAATGTTCGTTCAACACCTCAAACTATGAAACTAGACATTCGACCCCTCAGCTTTGCAATCCAGTTCAAATAACACCATGACCCGGTTTCACATGATAATATTGCCCGCATGACGCGGTGAGTTGACAGTTTTACCACGTAGGATGATATGCTGGCTAAGTTTAGGTGAATGATAGGTGGGAGTGGGACCCACAGAGGCTTCTCCCCAAAATCAAAGCAAAGAAGGAAGGAGCTAAAGGGGCGACGGCCATACAAGTTTGTTGCGGGAGAAACCCTATGGACCCACCTGTTATTGACCTAATTTAGTCAACGTGTCATCCTACGTGGCAAAATCGTCTACTCGTCGTACCATATGGGTAATACCACCCTGCGAAACCGGGTCAGTGTGTTATTTGAATCGGATTGCAAAGTTCGGATGGTCAAATGTCTGGTTTCATAGTTCAAAGCGCTGGATGGACTTTTGATCGAAATTTAGGGTGTTAAATAGGCTTATTCCTTTTATCTAAGAAGAGATATTTGCTAAACAAGCGTGTACCTGATCGCATGATTTACAATAGTGTCTTAGAGAAGATATGTATTAAAATATCACGAGGTTTATGTTAGAGAATGGCACGGTTGATGGTAGTTTTACATGTTTAATTGGCCTTTTTTGTTGCTCAAACAAGGAGACACGTCTTCCTACATTTGCATACAAAATCTCCATTGGACCGTACTTACTTATAACCGTAGAAGTTTCTGGAGGGAAAAAAAAAAGTCAGACATGGAGGTATATGTTAGCATATAAGTGGGTTATATTCGGAGTCATTAGCTTGGCGCCTAAGATAGAAAATAAGAAATATAGGAACTTCATAGGAATAGCAAATTATCATAAATAGAAAAAACAGAGGAATGATTCAAAACAAAAACATGGATACTTCACACGAATTTTTTAGGAATTTAAGAGCACAAGTAGGTGCCACACGCAAAAGAAATTGTTGGAAATATGTAAAATATTTTAATTCCAGATTTTATTATGAGACCAAGATCACAAATAATTATAGATACATAAAACAAAGCTAATAGCAGGGAACTCATTATACTTCTAAACATACATAATAATAGAATTGTAACATAGTAGTTTGGTCGCACAACCAACTTACAGTCGGGCTTGATGAAAAACAGGAAGCAGCGTAAACGCGATGCAATGCAGAATGTAGATGAAGGAGTGAAGAGAGCAGTCATGCAGATAAGCTGTCCAAAAACCTTATTGCCGCTCTGTGCAAGTACTCTTTGCGGCAATGGTTCGAAGATGTCCGTTTACCCTCCTTCCCGGTGCACGCGCAAGAAGAAGGGATGACTTGGTTCGATAACACAACACACCAGCATAGTAGAACAGAGAGGAAGAAGAAGAAATGGAAGTGAATCAATTGATCTTAGGTCTGGACGTCTCCAAATCCTTTTAAGGTCGAAACAATTCCTCTCTAGTAACTGCATAATAAAGCACGTAATGAACCACTAGTAATCGCTAATTGAAAAAATAATTAATGGTAATTAAGCAGTGTTTATCAGCTCCTGACGATGCCCTGGTCTACAGCTCCAACCAGTGATCACACTGGTCTTCCAAATAGTGTAGTTTGACCAGTATCAAATGAGAGAGAGAAATATATAGTTAGCAAAAGAAAGGTGGACTAGGTTCATAACACGTTCATGATCGCACGTCGCAAGACACAAATCATGCGATTGACACACGAATATACGCGTGCACGTGCGTGTCTGTGACTTTAGCTACAGTGCTCCTCATGTCACCCCATGCCATGTGTCACATGTTTCAAGGGGTGGTAAGGGCTCCATGTTATAAATTGCTCTCCTAATGTGACCATGCCACAAACGCATACGATCATAAAGGTGAATTTGTTCCTTCAGCTTCAATTTGTTTTAAATAAGAATATGAAGCTACCTAACAATGAAAATGTATATTTGTGCAGCTATACAAGGAGGAATGCATCAACACCTAAAGGGTTCAAGTTGGATACGTTCTGAAATCTAATTCGGCCTCCGGAGACAGCACCGACTTCAAATGTGCATAACTTTCACATACAGAGTTCGTTGAAGGTCCACGAGTACTTGATAGAAAGCTTATCTCGTTAACTTCCCAACGGATCTAGCTCCACCTCCAAATTCCTTTTGTGCACGTCGGAATCGTCAAAACAATCCGGTACTAGGACAGCCCAACAGGCCCATAGTGAAAAGGTCATAACTTTCACAAACAGAGTCCGATTTGGGTGTTCTTGGTCTTGTTGGAAAGATTATTCCGAGACCTTTCCGAGGGATCTAGCCTCACCTTCAAATTCATTCTGACCACATCAGAATCATCGAAACAAGACGACAGATCAAGAGATAGAGCTAGGGTTTACAATTCATGTGGTACTATTCATGCATGAACAGTACCACCGCCCCTCCCTCTTGTTCCTATACATAGTGGCCACCACCCTCTAGTTTTCTCGGATTTCGTTGAGTTTAGACTTAGCCATTGTGCAAACTTCTGTTCTTCAGTTGTGTCGGACGACCACCTATCAAGACAGCCTTCGGGATCCCACCTTTGTTTTTCAATACCATCTACAGTACAATCTTATTCGCAATATCAGATTGCCCACATCTTATTCTTGCTAGTTCTTTGATTGCTCACAGAAATTGAACCTCGTGTTCAAATTGATCGTGCTTCTAGCAATGTTAATAACATCTCGGAGATCAATAACATCTCGGAGTTGGTTCAACGATTGCTAAGGCGCAAGCATTGTCGTACGGTTGTAGTCGGATCGCGAGAGTCACCTCCACCAAAATCGATATTTATTAATCCCATCGAAAGATCGGACACCCCGTTTGCATCAGGTGGTATCAGAGTTTCCAATTTTCTAATAGTAGATTCGTTTTTCATACCTAGAGTCTAGAAAATATCCCACAAAATTTTTTGTTGCGCCATTATCATACCTGTTCGAACCCCCTTTGAGCCATTGCAATTTTTCTTTTCAAATTTTGTTTGTTGAATCATTGGTTGCATAGTCGTGTCAGGTTGCTGATTTCTAGTTCTAGTTATTGTCTAGTTAGTCATTGTCTAGTTGCATCTCGTGTTTCCTTTGCGTCGCTTGGTCATTCTTTTAGGGTTCTTAGTTTTGCATCTAAAACAGAAAATTTGTGGGTTAGAACTCCTCTAATCCGCACCAAAAACAGTATTCGTTTCCACTTCATCTAATCCGAATTGCTTGCTGGAGTCCAAGCCATTTTCACTACAAAACCGAGAGGATTGCGGTGATATTTTGGGAGAGTTGATGTTATTTGCGACTTGCGACAAACCCTAGGGCCGGCCAGATAGTAGAAGGGGAAAGAGGCAATCGCATGAACAAAAACCATGGTAGAAAGAAAAAAGAAAAAGAAAAGCACGTAAAAATTGGTGGAGACCTTCTACATATAGCCACAAGCTTCCACAAAAAAAAATCAGCAAGTTTTTCCCCCGGGTTTGAAAGATATAGCAGTTTCAATTTGCACCCGAGACGCTCTCGAGTCCGAGTACGATTCTGTTTCCGAGACACCTTCAGTAAAATGGGCATAACTTTTGCATACCATGTCCTTTTTGGATGTTATTGTGCTTGTTGAAAAGCTAACGACGAGGCGCATCCTTTACACATAAGCCACTTGTCTCCCTCCCAGGGCCCCAAAATCGGCCGTCTTCTGCCCCGAATTCGCATCGCAAGTTTTTGGTTTCTGTTTTTGCTGTTTCTTTCGGTCTTCCCTTCGGAATTTGGGGTTCGTCTCAACTACAAAGTTTTATATCTCGTCGAAACCTTTAAAAAAAGCATATATATAAGCCATATAAACCTTTGCTTTTTTATCTCTCGAGACTAGCTGTTGTTTCTGCTTAAACTAGAGGGTTGTTTACGCTGCACGTTATTCCATTTTTGTGCTCTACATCGCGTGAACAATCTTATACCCATACAAAGAAGTTTGAGTAGTTGGTTAGCGTCTCTCCTAGCACTTGTTGTGAGGTTTTCCATTGCTTACATCAAGTCACATTGATCTTTGTGTGTGTGTTCCTACACTTCTTTTCATAGGGCTTTGATTAGCTAGCGTTGATTAGGTTAGGATCAGCAACATTGACTAGTACTTTGAATATTTATTCAACTTGCATTTGCTGAATTGATTGTTGCTAATCCTTGCTACCAAACTTGAGCTTTCCCAGCTATACCTCTTCTACACCATACAGGCTGAACTTCACCTGGCAATCGCTCCATCCAATCTTCAGAGATACGTTGACACCGATGGTTGCCGATCACCCCTGTTGCTTGGTAAGAATTTGATAGAAGGCTTGAGTATGAGTGACTTTTGAACCACCACATCCTAATAGTTGCTAGGGACATATGCTCGTTTTCTACTAATCATGACACATTGATTGAAGTTGGTAGATTATAATGACATTACGGGCAGATTTGAACTCAAAGGGAAACAACTACCAGCATACATCTTGCCACTCACTGCTGAGAGTACGTCGTTGGAATATTTCCTATAGGTTACCGTGTTGGATAGCTACTTTGAAAGACAGGACCTTGATCCTTATGAGAAGATGAACATGGTAAGAACGGCAATAATCGGTGACGTTCAACATTGGTGGTCGAATCTCAAGTATCACTACATGTACACATGGGAGGAGATGAAGAAGGAATTACGACGTCGTTTTGTACCTCCACCACCCACGGCGACAAGCGAGGAGCAAGCTAAGTTAACTGAAAATGCTGACATTGTTTTGGCTCCTATTCCATCTACAGATATCGCCAAGGTGCATCTTATGTCATTAGAGAAGAAGTTTGAGATACCTACAGTATCTGATGAGGACGATAATGACAAAGGCACTGATTTGATGCTACAGCAAGACATAGAGCAGTCTTATGAGTATATACCTACTGTAGTGCAATCTTTTGATATTCCTTGTGTTGACTTGAACGAATCATGTGCTGATCTTAATTCACATAATTTCGCACAGGTCGAATTAATTGCACATAAGGAAGTTCTTGATAGAATATCCACTGCTGATGCGTTGTGTTATATCATGCTTAATGAGCCCGTTAGTTTAGAATGTGCTATGAAAAAAGTTTCTGAACTTTCATCGCTAAATTCTCTATCTAGCACCTACACCTACTGTTTTAAATTAATTGGAGATTATGGTAAAGACAATCAATTTATGGTATATCGAATATGCATAACTTGTCATCACATAGATGAATTGAAGCTTGTTGTTTTGAACAACAATTCTTGTGTACTGAATCTTGTTCATTATGAGAGAAAAATAAAATTTAGTGATCATTCAATCCCTATGTGTTCGTCTCTTATTGCACCATCTAGTATTGACAATCTGAATAATGATGTTGAAGTACGGAAGAACTTACAAATCTTTTCACCCTTGCTAGATGAATTTGCTATTGCTCGATTGAAATCTGATTATATGGATGAACTATGTTTGATTCCAAAAGTTGTAGATTTGCCCATATGTGCTACCCCTACAAGTTTACAATTTCAGAGATTTGAATTGCATACATGCTTCACTTACATTTGCAAAACTAGTTGCAATAATTGCTGTGTGAAAATTTTTGTTTTGTTCATTGAAATATATGATTATTTTGGGATGATAATACAATGAGCTTTTATGATCGCTGCTGTTTTATAACATTAAATGTGCAACAACGAAGAACTGTTAAAACAAATGGCATATACATATACCATGCATACACCTTAACTCCTTTGTTACTCTATTTTCAGCTTATCACAAGCCGAGAACGGCTTTGCTTTCAAGAAAGGGAGGATGATGTGACCATGCCACAAACACATACGACCATAAAGGTGAATTTGTTCATTCAGCTTCAATTTGTTTTAAATAAGAATATGAAGCTACCTAATAATGAAACTGTATATTTGTGCATCTATATAAGGAGGAATGCATCAACACCTAAAGGGTTCAAGTTGGATACATTCTGGAATCCAATTCGGCTTTCGGAGACAGCATTGACTTCAAACATACATAACTTTCACATACAGAGTCTGTTGGAGGTCCACGAGTACTTGATGGAAAGCTTATCTCGTTATCTTTTCAATAGATCTAGCCCCACCTCCAAATTCTTTATGTGCACGTCGGAATCGCCAAAACAATCCAGTATTGGGACAACCCAACAGGCCTATAGTAAAAAGGTCATAACTTTCGCAAACGGAGTCCGATTTGGGTGTTCTTGGGCTTCTTGGAAATATTATTCTGAGACCTTTCCAATGGATCTAGTCTTACCTTCAAATTCATTCCGAGTACATCAAAATCATCAAAACAAAATGGTGGATCAAGAGATAGAGCTATGGTTTACTATTCACATAGTACTGTTCACGCATGAACAGTACCACCACCTCTCCCTCTTGTTCCTATGCATAGTGGCTGCCGCCCTCTAGTTTTCTCGGATTTCTTTGAGTTTAGGTTTAGCCATTGTGCAAACTTCTGTTCTTCAGTTGTGTCGGACGACCATCTGTCAAGACAGCCTTCGGGATCCCACCTTTGTTTTTCAATACCATCTACACTACAATCTTATTCACAATATCAGATTGCCTATATCTTATTCTTGCTAGCTCTTCGATTGCTCGCAGGAATTGAACCTCGTGTCCAGGTTGATCGTGCTTCTAGCAAGGTCAATAACATCTCAGAGTTGGTTCAATGATTGTTAAGGCGCAAGCGTCGTCGTACGGTTGTAGTCGGATCACGAGAGTCACCTCCACCAAAATCGATATTTATCAATCTCATCGAAATATCGGGCACCCCATCTGCATCATCTCCCACCACTTGGCTAGGCAGTATGGGACTAAACAATGCATGCTTTGGAATTTAAGGAATGAATGAGTCTTTACACTTATGGACTCAATTCTAGCAATCTCCTACCAATTCTAAAGCAAGCAACAAAAAAAGATGATAAAGACTATTGCGTTGAAGTGATGTTAATATACTAGTCTTTTAGCGTAAGTCCCGTACGAGTTGAACTTGCTCCTAGAATAACAAGATTCATCTCCTCACAGTTGACAAATGGACTATACCTTGAATTCATAGCTTTTTGTGATTAAATTTCACTTGAAATCTCAACTGATACTAGGTTGTCAAAGAACCACATCAAAATAGAGCATTATTTGGCCATTCTCCCTTATCTGCTCATGAGCTTTCGAGAGAATGCCATGTTCTGAACTACGACCTCACAGTTAAGCTCAAGTAGGTGTATTCATTTTAGGTATCCTGTAGGTTAATACTTTTTCCTCTAATTGGACACTAGAATACATTAAGGCTTTAAGTCATCATTCCATATAGTTGAGAGTACTTTGTCTATTATGATGCGGGTATAGATATTATTAAAATGTACTATCTCGTTACAACATCAACATGTTTTTTTTCTATTACCTAATTCACGAGATCTCCAATTGTAACATTTCAAAGTTACATTACTAATTTAATGTTTATTAAAATTATCATTTTATTGAATTTCTGAAATTTGAAAGAGTTTATTTGCTTTATTTGAATTTCTGAAGTTTTAAAAGTCAAAAATAAAATTTATTAAAGTTTTTAAAGTTATATTTGAGTTAAAGTTGAAAAATAAAAACTAAATTAATTTTGAGAATTTTCTCGAGTTTTAAAAGCTTTTTCCTAAATATTTTAAAGCCAAAATAATTTATTTGCAAAATTAAAAGCCAACTTTAAGTTGGAAATATTTTTTAAGTCCAATATAACTCTAGCAATTTATGTGAATTTTTCTATAATTTTTAGAATTTATTTGTTATTTTCTAGAGCTAATTTGATTTAATCGGATTATTTAAATGGCAAAAAGAATTGAAAACCCTAAAACTCTTTTGGGCCTAAACCTCCTCCGGCCCATCCCCCATGCGCACGCCACCGCCACCTTTTGGCCCAAACGACCACCAAGCCCCCCATCTTCCTCATTTCTCCTTTTCTCCAACCGTCGGATCTAAATCCGACGGTCACCACGTTCCCACGTCACCCCATGCCATCTTGGCTGCCCTTTGCAAATCTGATGGCCCGCCAAGCTTCTTCCTCCCCACCTTCTTCTCCCTCGCACGGTCAAAGCAACCGCCGCCATTTTCGGCCCCCAAAACTCCGCAGAATACCACGACTTTCCTTCCTCAAGGTCCAAGACATCGCGACGCGTCGGCCCACCACGACCTCCACCGCCTCACCCCCGCTTTCCCTCTTTCGCGGCCGTTCACATGCACAGCGAATCATGACGACCGCCATGACCACACCAAGACGATCTCCCTCCCGAGTTCCTCCGGCCTATAAATAGGAGCCGGGGCGCCTCCTCCATCTCCATCTCTCCTCACCCACACCCCTCTCTCTCTCAATCGGCGAAATCTGTTTCTTTGTCGCCGCCAAGGTCTCCTTCCGATTCCGGCGCCGACTTCGCCTCCCGCCGTCGCCGTTGGCATCCTCGGCATTGCATCAACGACGCCATCCTCGTCGCGATCCTCACGCCGAGCTCCACCAACGCCCGCCACCACCCGACCCCGCCGCCGCCGCTTTCTCTCGCCGCGCTCCTCAGTCCCCTCGCCACTGGTGGCGCCCTTGACTCCGACGTCCCTCTTCCTTGTGGCACCACTCACACCGCCGGAGCGCCACCGCCGCCACCGCCGAGGTGACCCGGCCGCCACGGTCGTTGCCGAGTGGCACCGCCACATGGCGCCCACGTCGGCGCCACCTCACCGTTTTCGTCGGCGTGGCACCCGCGTGGCGCACGGGTGGCACAAGCCACACCACGTCAAACACCCACCCCGAGCACAAAAGCCGCGTGCACCAAGTTCACATACACCGTGTCTATGACACGTAGGCCCCACATGTCGGAATTCGTTTTTATTCTTTTAAATTCCAAAAATCAGCTGCTGATGTCACCTTGCGCAATAATTAGCTTTTCCTTTAGAAAAATAATTCGGGAAATTGTTTAAATAACATATTTAGGTTTTAAATTTATAAAATTCACATCTTTTGACTGCTAACTCCAATTTGAGTGAATCCAATTTATAAAATCTTATAAAATTATTGTCTAACTGAATAAAATATAATTATTCCATTTGGAGTTCAGTTTAGTTTTGTTTTAGAATTTAGAATTCATTTAAATTTCAAATTTAGGTTAAAATTAATAAAATCCATATCATTCTAATCTCAACTCCAATTTTAGTGAGTCAAATTTATAAAATCATACAAAATTATGTTTTAGCTAAAGAAAATATAAATACTTGTTTTAGAGTTAATTTAAATTGTCTTTTGAAATCAAAATGGTTTAAATTGCTCATTTAAGATTTAAACTGTAAAATCCATATCTTTTGATTCCTAACTCCAAATTAAGTGTTCCAAATTTCTAAATTCATATAAATTGAAGATCTAGTTAACTAAACCAAAATTATTTAAATTGTGCTTCATTTGAATCTTGTTTGTATTTAGAAATTCATTTAAATTTCAGATTTAGGATTAAAACTTGTAAAATTCATATCTTTTAAATCCCAACACCATTTTGAGTGATTCAAGTTTATAAAATTTTATAAAACTATTATAAAACTAAATAAAATAGAATTATTTAGTTTTGAGTTAATTTGATTTGCCTTTTGATTTGTTATTTGAATTTCGTTTGAGTTTGGATCGTTCACAGATAGATTTAACGACTTGAGAGTCGGCTTTTAGCGTAGTTGGAGACCATATAAGAGGATTGATTTTGACTGTATGATCATCGTGGTTGTACACACAAACAACTTGGAGAGAGTGTTCGTGAGTACTAGGTGACCTGTTAAGGAAAACAACATCACCAAGCAAGGCAAGTTACATTCTTGATCATATTACACCCATTATTTCAAATTATTTAATTCTGTTTTAAATTATTATTGCATGCTTATTTATATTCAGTAATTTAAATGCCTGTTTTAAGTTCATAGATATTCCTAAATCCTTTGTATGGCCAAATTTGTTAATTGAATCATATACCTTGTCAACCTAGATAAAACCTAGTTGGTGCAATAGTGTGAACTAGGATCATCTGAAAATGTTGCTAAGACATGCTTAGACCAAAAATGTTGATTTGGGGAATTTTAGCCAAAAATCAAATACTGTTTAAATTGTATCCATGGCATTGGTGTGTTATGGAAATTTATAAATGATCTTGAAAAGTGAAATAAAATGATGGTTTGTACTTGGGCGAAATGGTTGTTTGGATGGTGCATGTCAATGCACCTGCTTAACTGGTAGGGTTGAGGCCCATGGGTTTTGTGGAAAGTCGCCCAAGTCAATTGAGGACCGCCTCTGGCGTTCCTTTGCTATGCCTATAATGGGCTATGCCATATCGTGCAACCACATGTCTTGTATGGGCGTAACTCGGTGACTAATTTGCAAAGTGCCATCGCGGTCGATCCATGGATTGTGTGGGTCCATCTCGGATGGTCGGTCGTGTTATGACCTCGTTAGTCCCATCGGCGTAAGAGGGGCCCCTACAAACTCTGCGATTTCTATCCAAGGAGGGATCTGAAACCTTTACTGGGTGGATCATGGGATGGCGCATTGTAAAGGCCTTGTCATGGACTCTAGACTTCTTACCTTCTAAGCGGAGAGGTGGCATTGACGGATGCCGAACAAACTAGAGGAATCATGTCATGTGGGTAAAGTGTACAACCTCTGCAGAGTGTAAAACTATTGAATAGCGCGTCATGATCATGGACATGCTAGCAAAGCCACTCAAAGTTAGACTTGGAATTTGATTTAAAAAGACTTCAACAACTGGTTTATCCAAATGAGATTTGGGCGGTTAGCCATTGTGATAGGAGGGTATCCTTCACCATTCATGTGTGAATGTTATCTGACTATAAAATTGATTTAGAAAATGAATTTTAGTTATTGAATAACTGCTTTGGAACTTAGTACAAGTATTTAAAGAAAATGCTGATTTATGCAAATCAACCATGTTAAGCCATCCTTTGTTACATCCATGTATGCATGTCATTCTGTTATTTGACGGGTGTAACTTGCGAGCACCAGTAGTAGTGCTCAACTTGCTTTATTGCAAACAAATTTCAGAGGAGAAGGACTTCGCCATCGGTGTGGATCTCGACAACTAGGCCGCTTCCCATCGATTGTTGGTGGCGATCACCGACTCCACTACATCTTCGTCTTCCATTGTGTGTTTATTTTATTGTTGGCCCGTAGCCTCCTTTGTAATCAACTCTGTCATTATTTATTAATAAAGTTGTGATATGATTTTGTTACCATATTTGTTTACTGTGTGGACTAGCTACTGATCATGGGACTAGTTCAGAAATACACAGAGGATTTGGGAGTGTTAATCCCGGGTCTTACACCAATCAAGAAGGTATGGGTTACTTTTGAGTTGTAACTCCAATGGGGCTAATTCTCATGTCCATAGACGCAACGAAAATCGCCTTCCATGCTAGCCCCTTTGTGAAAGGGTCTGCCATATTTTTCTTAGTGTGCATATAATGCACAGTAATCACTCTGGAGTTCCTCAGTTTTCTAACAGATTTAAGCCTATGCTTCACGTGTCTGGAGGACTTCATGTTATCCTTAGTATTCGTAACCTTAATCAACATTGTTTGGTTATCACAATACATTAGGATTACCGATATTGGTTTCTCAACCAATGACAAATCCAACATTAGCTCTCTAATTCATTCAGCCTCAACAGTGGTTGTGTCTTGTACTACAAGTTCTGCTTCCATAGTTGACCTCGTCAATATGGTCTGTTTACACAACCTCCATGAAACCGCAACACTTGCTAATGTAAAGACATAACCACTTGTAGCTTTGATCTCATCTGCATCAGAGATCCAATTGGAATCATTATATCCTTCTAATACAGATAGATACTCGATATAGTGAATTCCATACGAGGCTGTGCCTCTCAAGTAGCGCAACACTCTCTCAAGTGCTTCCCAGTGATAATCTCTTGGGTTAGAAGTAAACCAGGCTTAATTTGCTCATAATAAATAAGTTGTCAGGTCTTGTGTCACCAGTTAGATATATAAGGAACCCAATAATTTGTGAATATATCAATTGATCTTTCCCTAATCCCTGATTCTTTCAAAGCTTAACACTAGCATCATAAGGAGTTGGTGAAATCTTGCAGTTCTTAAAGCCGAATCGACTAAATATTTTCTAAGCATAATGGGATTGGTTCAATGTGATCCCATCCTCATTCTTGATTAATTTGTTCAGTATAACATCTGTCTCTCCTAAGTCTTTCATATCAAAGCACCTAGATAAGAAAGATTTGACTTTGTCAATTACAACAGTGTTTGTCCCAAATATAAGTATGTCATCAACATACAAACAAAAAACCACTCCTTGACCCCCACCATAACGATAGTATACACACTTATCTGCCTTATTCACAGCAAAACCATAAAGATGTCAAAGTTTTATCAAATTTTTTTGTGTCATTGCTTAAGTGCTTGCTTTAGGCTATACAATGATTTGAATAATTTGCACACCTTGTTTTTCCTGTCCAGAAATCACAAAACTATGTGATTGCTCCATATAGATTTGTTCCTCCAACTCTCCATTAAGGAAAGTAGTCTTTACATCCATTTGATCGATGTGTAGACCATGAGAAGCAGCTAATGCAATGAGCACTCTAATGGTGGTTAATCTAGCAACAGGAATCAAAATAATCATCTCCTTCTTTCTGGGTATAACCCTTGGCCACAAGTTTTGTCTTGTACTTATCAATAGTACCATCAGGCCTCATTTTCTTTTTAGATCCACTTGCATCCAACAGGTTTGCACCCGTTATCTCCCAGGTCCTGTTAGCCATGATGGAATCCATCTCGCTACGGACTGCCTCTTTCCAATACTCAGCATCAGGTAATGCATAAGCCTTTGGAAGAGTTTTTGGCACTTCATCCACGAGGTACACAATAGTATTCGCCAAAGGTTTTCTCAAACTTTTGTCACTTGCTCCAGCAAGAAGCCTCTTTGACTAAATTATTATCCTCCTCAGGAATATCACAAACTAGTGGTATATCACTCATTGGTTCATAAATGGTGATGGTCCAAAATAAATATTATTCATAGTTACTGCCTGCAGTTCTCATAGGATAAATATCCTAAAAAAATGAAGCATCTCTGGACTCCATTACTGTGTTAGAAATAATATCAGGAGTTTCTGATTTTTACTACTAAAAATATATAGGATGTGATGTTGTGAGCATATCCCAGTAAAACACAATCAACTGTTTTAGGTCCAAGATTTTTCTTTTTGTGCAATGGTATGTTGACTTTTGCCAAACACCTCCGAGTTCGCAGAAAATTAACATTGGGTTTTCTCCCTTTCCATTCCTTATATGAAGTAATCTCACAACTTTTAGTGATTATTATGTTTAGGACGATAGTTGTTGTCAATATAGCTTCCTCCACCACATCTTAGGCACACTGGCACTCTCCAACACGGCATTCCCCAAGTTTGTTAGTGATCGGTTTTTCCTCTCAGCTACCCCTTTTGATTGGGGTGAGTATGGTGGTGTAACTTCATGGACTATTTCATATTCAAAACATAAATGAGAGAATTCATGAGAGATATACTCTCCTCCACGATCAGACCTTAGCCTTTTAATTTTCCTTTCTAGTTGGTTCTCAACCTTGGCCTTATAAATTTTAAAGTAATTTAAAGCTTTATTTTTTTGTTTTCAATAGATACACATAACAATATCGCAATGCATCATCAATAAGAGTTAGAAAATATCTTTTGTCTCCTTTTGTCAACAATCCATTCATCTCACACAATTCAGAATGGACAAGATCTAATGGTGCCAAGTTCTTATCCTCATGTAACCTCTTAAAGGGTTTTCAATGCTATTTTGCTTGCACACAAGTTTGACACTTTAATCCTTTAACAATTTCATATTTTGAAATTAATTCTAATATGGACATTCAAGCAATGCTATCAAAACCAAAATGACAGAAACGAGAATGTCATATATTGGCCTCACATTTATTCAGACCAGTTGCAACATTCAGATTAAAACAATACTCTAAAGTACTTAGGCGGAGCAAGCCTCCGCTCTCATAGCCTTTACCAACAAAGCTACCAAACTTAGACATTACAACTTTATTTAACTCAAATACTAACTTATAACCATCTATGCGTAGGAGAGAACCACTAACGAGGTTCTTATTTATTGTTGGCGCATACTACACGTTCTTCAAGTGAACAATATTCTCTAAAGTAAGCCTCTGATCCATCGTGCCAACACCAAGAACAAAAGCATGTGACATGTTCTCCATTAGGACGGAGGAAGCCCCAGCTATCTGATAAGAAGAAAACAAGGAAATATCATAACATACGTGAACATTAGCTCCAGTATCAACCCTCCAATCAATGGATTGACGTGCTGAGAAAACAACAGGGGAATTACCATACCCTCCTGTTGAGGCCTCACCTATGATCACGTTGACAACCTTCTTCTTTACTGTTCAACATCCTTGCTCTTGCGGAAACAACAGTCCTTCGCCGTATGACCATTTTTTCCACACACAAAGTAGGTGATGTTCCTCATGCCATTCTTCCTAGTTTTATTTTTAAAGCTAGTTGTCTTGTTTAAAGTTTTTGTTTTTCTTGCCGTATCTTTTCTCTATAACATTTGAATTGATCTAATTGTTTTAGCTGAAAGTGCTTGGTGTATCTTTTGTTCTTACCTTTTCTTCCACATCAAGGGCGGCAATGAGATCCCCAATAGATATTTCTTCTCTCTTGTGCTTTAAGATAGTGGAAAAATCCCACCATGAAGCAGAAAGTTTGGCAACAATACCCGTAGCCACAAACTTAAGAGGCAAAATACAACCCAGATGCGCAATCCCACCAACCAACAGCTCATGAGCCTATGCAATTATTGACTTAGCATCATCCATGCTGTAATCGAAGAATTGCTCGCACATGTAGAGCCAACGACCAGTCTTAGCTTTTGCATATTTGTGCTCTAGTGCATCCCACAACTCTGTGGCGAATTTGAAGTCCATATACACATCATAAAATTGATCGGCCAGTATGGTCAGAATGCATCCAAGAGCAGTGTTGTTTGCAGTGTCAAAGCATGGTCTGACCAACTGTAAATGGATATTGCGGATGGATCACCCACCACAGTCCCAAAGACATGAGCCAAAACTTGACCCTAGTTTGCCATCTATAAAGGTTCTGACCAGAAAACCTCTCAGGTTTCATAGCATCAGAAGCATCAGTCATAGCTGAATCGCAAATATGTCCATAGTAAGGTTTCTGGATTATTGTAAATATGGATAATATTTTAATTCCAGATTTTATTATGAGACACATATCACAAATAACTATAGATGCATAAAAGCAATGCTAATAGCAGGCAACTCATTGTTCTTCTAAATATACACAATAGTTGGATTATAACAGAGTAGTTTGGTCGTACAACCAACTTACAGTCAGGCTTGATGAAAAAACAGGGAGCATCGCAGACTCGGTGCAGTGTAGAACGTAGATGAAGCAGTGAAGCGAGCGGTCACGCAGATGTGCTGCCCCAGAAACCTTATTGCGGCCCCGTGCAGGTACTCTTTGCAGCAATGGTTCAGAGATATCTACCCACCCTCTTTCCCAATGCATGCCGAGGAGAAGGGATGGATTGGTTAGACAACACAACACACCAGCACAGTATAACAAAGAGAAAGAAGAAATAGAAGTGAATCGATTGGTCTTAGGTCTGGACGTCTCCAAACTCTTTTAAATAAAGCACATGATGAACCACTGGTAACTGCTAATTGAAAAACCAATTAATGGTAATTAAGCAGTGTTTATCGGCTCCTGACTATACTGTGGTCTATAGTTTCGACCAGTGACCACACTGGTCTTCCAAACAGTGACGACATTGGTCTTTCGAACAGTGTAGTTTGACCAGTTCATGCGTCGTAAGTCGCAAGTCACGTGATTGCCACGCGAATATACGTGCGCGCGTGCGCGTGTGTGATTTAAATTATAGTCCTCCTCATGTCACCTCATGCCATATGTCACATATTTTAAGGGGTGGTAATGACTCCATCTTATAAATTGTTTCTTAATCGCTTGGCTAGATAGAATAGACTAAACCATACATGTTCTAGAATTTAAGAAATAAATAAAACTTTACAATTGTATGCCCAATTCTAACCGAAACTATAACCACCCCAGCTATTCACCAGAATAACCCTACCCCCTTCCTCATTTATCGCACAACTGGGCTCGTTGTACGACAAAAAGTGCAAGTGTTCAGGCGCCGTTTGGAGCGGAGGATTTCCATAGGATTTTTTTTTTCCCGAGCTCCAAACAAACAGACTAGGTGTCATCGAGATATTGTTAGCAAAATTTGCCTACTTATTCCTCGGAACAATGGAATTTAGGTGGAAAACACTGTTTTGTTAGGTAAGCCTACTACTTAATTGTTTCTTTCCCTTTTTGAAGATTATATTACTCCATTGCTGAGAAGTGCCATTGCGATGTTGATTTGTCCATGACAACTGACAAGGATAAGAAGATGAGATGCGCACGGCATGGGCCGCACGCATGGCACGCCAGCCGAGGCAGATCCATCGCGCGCTTCTTTCACCAGTGTTTAGGGTTTGTTTGGTTCGAGTTCTAAAGAGGACATACATGGCCGGGAGCTTTTCTGGGGAGCGCCTGGGATCTGTTTGGTTGCCACTCTAGGAGTCTGCTTGGTCCAGGCTGGGACGTCAGGCCCAGGCGCTCAAAACGAATGCCTAGGAGGCCAAGCGAGCGAGCGTCGTCTTCATCCTCGTGGCATCGAGCTCCATTGCTCCCATCGCCACGATCTGTCCAGATTCCGCCGCTGAGCATGGATCCCCTGTCGCCACCGAGCTAGATCCCGCCACCGCCATCTCCTCGCTCGGCAACGCCGCCTCCTTCTCGCTCTACCGTCGCCTCCCCCTTGCTCAGCTCCACTGCCGCCTCGCCCTGGCTCTCGCCGCTGCTCTCCTGGCTCCCATCGCCACCGCTCTCCTGGCTCGCTAGAGGCTCGGAGAAGGGGAGGAGGCGACGGCACGAGGGCTCGGGCCACCGAAGGCACGGTGGCGACGATGTGGGTGGACACATCGAGGCGGACGGCCTTGCCACCACTACCGTTGTTGGAGGAGGATGACTTCACGGCGGCAATGCGGGAGATAAGCACGAATGAGGGACGAGGAAGGAAGGATTTGGGGAAGAGGATTCGTTGCTCAGACCAGGTCTTCAACCAAATGGCACTTCCCTATGCTTGCCTGGCCAAGCAAAAAACATCAGAAATCCAAACTACCTTCAGGCACCAGTTTGTTTTAGACATAGAGTCCAGATCTCAATCCAAACAAACCCTTATTGTCTTACCCTTTCCTTCCTCCTTCGGCTGCTATTCTTTATTGAAGAGATCCATTTGCTTGCACTCTTCTACCGCTTCTCTTTCCTTTTTTTTTTCCTTTTGTTCTTTTTGTTTATCTTTCAGTATGCTCATTTTCATTCTTTTCTCTGCCCAACAGACGTAAGAGTTGGTTATGGTGCTTACCTTGCGGACAAAAAAAAAAGTGAAACGGGTGCAGAATCAGTTAGCCTACAGCTGGTCCGGCAGGTATAAGAAAGAATAGCAACACTTAGGTATGATGAGAAGAAAAAACATGACATCCGTAACACCCCGCTTAACAAAAGCATAAAATGACACCTACATCTACTATCGCTACTAATTTTAACCATTAAATAAATATTACTAACATCTAGATTTCAAGAATAAACATTCCACAATATGACAATCATAATTTCAGCAACATAATAGTTCATAAATCGAATATAGCATGAACTAAATACTTACCAAAGGTATCGTAAATAAGTTTCAATTAGGGAACGCAACAACTAACAATATTACGAACCATAAAGAACTAAGAGAAACCACAAGTTGTCCAATTATTACCACGAAAATTGCTAAAGTGCTTAAGACCAAACATAATGAATTATTAAGTGGTATGAAGTGCTACAAAAATGCAATTGCTCTATGTTCTACTTCCATCCTGAAGCATGCCGTCATCAATGTTCACCTAAAACAACAAATAAGCAAGAATGAGTCCACAACTTAGCAGTTACAAAGTAAAACATCAAAGATGTATCATCTCAACGACAATTCATTCTCATTATCTGAGATCACATTTTCATCCTTCATTAATGCAATGCAAACTCATGCTCATGCCACAATTTCATTTCTACTTATATCAGTATAGCGGAGTGTAACACCTGTCGATGTTCACTCATATCCGCATTCTCAAATGCGGTGACCAATTACCCGTCCTTTTTCCTACGGGGACTTTATTGCCCATATCTTACATATGAGGACATCATCTCACTCCCGTGGGTCAAATCATTCCAACATGAATGCTCAACATGCAATGAAATAAATAATTATTATTTTTTCCCATAAAAATAGGCATATTTCACATGAATAATCATGACAAGCATTCATTTAACCAAATGATAATTCCAAATATTCAATACCATACTACCATGCACTTGTCTTTATAGTTGCGACGACCAGAATATACCAATCCCGAAGCCACTCCACCTACAGCAAATACCCAACTCAATACAAGCTACAGTAATACAAATCAACACTTAATCTACAACGCTCCTATGCACTCTTCCAATTCCACAATTTTTCCCCTTTTTACCAGACAGTCCTCCCCTGTTGTCCTAGTACTAAAATGACCATAACTTTCAACTCCCACATCGTAAAATGGTAAACCATACCATTTATAGAATAAATACAAAATTTTCTACAACTTCTTAGGTGATCAAAAGTTCAGATTAAATTATCTAAACCCCTGTTTATAACCCAGAAGACAGATCTGTCATCTTCTGGACAACAGACTTAATAATTTCATATATTTTAATCCACACATGCAAATATAATGATCTATGACTTTTCAGAAACTACAGGAAATTATCTACCATAATCCAGTTATGCCAAAAATTCCATTATATCATTAACTCAATCAAATTAATGTTTTCCCACGACTGCAGCTAGCAACAATCCCGATTCTGGACTGCGGTCTTCCAAAAATCATAACTTCTGCTCTACCAGTCCAAAAATCATGTTCTTAGACTTTTTGAAAACCTTAAGAAATCATATACCCTTTTAATGTAGATCAAAATCCCAGATTATTCCATCTTCTATTTGTAATCTTCATATTAATACGTGTTGCCAGAACACGACAAACCTACTGGACAGCAAGCTTGCAAAATTTATAACTCAACATCTACACATCCAATCAACATGAATAAACATTCTGCAGAAAGCTATCGAGTTCCTTTACAACTTTCTAGTAGATGAAATTCCTAAATTACACACAATCGGTACCCGAAACTATAATACAAGAAAACTGCAGACTAAATCGATCTACTAACCGATTTCCCCCGACCAGAAATTACTAAACAACCGCGACAAGGATCACTGATTTCTCCCACGAGGTTTCCCTCTCTTTCTTCCTCTCCTCTCCTCTTCTTGCCGTCCTTCTCCCTTGGCAGCAGCAACCAAAGGTAGTAGCACAGCAAAGGCAAGGCGAGGGCAATGGCACCTCTGGTGGCGCAATGGCAAGAGAGCTGGCTACTAAGGGCGGCGACACTGCAGGGGGTGGCGCAAGGTTGGGCAGAGGAGGCACAAGGTAGAGGGAGGAGCTGAAGGGGGCGCCGGCTGGAAATGGAAAGAGGTGGAGACGCAAGGGAGAGAGTAGGGCTATTGTTTGGCTAGCCCTTATCCTCTTAAGCCGGTTCCCTACTTGGACCAAGGAGCTATAGGCCAAGGCCCCAGTTCTAATAATCTTCTCAAATTCTGAATTTTTTCTTTCTAATTCTATTTAATTTCAGTACTAATCGTTTATTTGTTTTATGTTTAAACGGAATATTACGACATGATATTATCAGGGATTTAACGGGAGGGAGCAACAAAGGATGGCTTACAAATATCGATCCATTTTTTTATTTATAAAAAAGTGCAGTCAACAATGCAGCGCACTCACTTCATATTATCAACTTATTGACAGTTCGAAACAATCTTCACTCTACAACATCTAGGTATGGACTAACGATGAACAAATAAAAATTTAATGGTGTGTTGTACAAATTAAGATCCAGCATCAGGAGATGAGATTCTTGTATACAAACATAATTTCGCAGCGCTATCTCCTCGCTGGCTGAAGATAAACCAGGCCTCGACAGAGAACTTCAACAGGTAACATGAACAAGGTCCAAGCTATGTATTTGCTGGTGGATCGGTTTGCGCATCAGCTTGAGCTGGTGCGGCAGTGGTTCCGGCATCATTAGTCACCTCTGGCTCTGGTCCATCAGCTGGGAGCCCATTCTCGGACACCGCCGTCCCGGCACTCTCAATTGAGTGCCTTCTTTCGATGCCTCCCGGCTGCCTTCTTTCAATGCCTCCCGACTGCCTTCTTTCAATGCTGATCCCTGAACTGTTAGACCTTGCAGGTACGGTCAATAGCTGGCTGACAGCATCGAATGTGCTCCGGCACTCTGTGATCAGTGCTGCTCCATTGGGGTAGCATCGTCCAAAACATGCAGCGCAGTAAGGATATGCTATCTGAGATGAGATGATAAAGTTAGATGTGAGCCCTCCCTAAGTCTAGAGAGAAATTTTTACCATGTGTAATTTAGATTTGATGGGTTTGAGGCCTTGAGCACATTCTGTTTTGTTTTTTGTTTTTTAATTCAGAGGTAACATACTGTTTTTTGTAACCAGTTTGAAAAGTAATGCTTTAACATAGGAAGCTCAACTCACCTCAATAAATGCCTGGCAAAGTGAAAGGAAAAGAGAGGACTCATTTCCACGCAGCATCCGCATGGCATTGTATCTAACTAGGGAGTCAGAAACCACTTCTAATCCCTTCACCACCTCCTGAGCAAGGACATTTTTTAAGCTCAATGGCGCACATGGTCTTATCTCATTCATTGCCGCTGAAACACCTGCATCCAAGAGTTTTAAAAGAGATATCAACTCGTATACAGCCATTACAAAACACGCTCCATTAGAGCCAACACATGATGTTGAATTCCTGAGAGTGAGATCAATAAAACTTACCATTAACAAACACTGCAAGAGGTGGATGTTCCATTAAAACAGAAGGTGGAGTCACGTCATCGGAAGTCTGATCCACAACTCCATTTGCTACAAAGCCAACAGAAGGCATTGGAACCCAACGATGTGAATCCAAAACAACCTAGCAAGATAATAGAAGGTATTGTAGTGTTATTAACTTACTGTGATGAAATTTAAGGCAGAAAGAATCTAGAGAATTACTAAGCATAATACGAAAGAGCAAACCACATGAAAAAGTACCATGGAGCTTATAATCTGAATCCATTTTATATTCATCTAAATAAGAATGAAATTGCATATCCACATCAATAAAGGTCATATTACCTGAAAATTCTCAACCGCTGTACCCATATTCTTTGAGAACAAATTTAAAACCGCGCTGCAAGAAGCAGATAGCATCAGCAATCACAAACACATCCTATTTCCAGTATAAATAATAGAACTCTATAATTAACCAATTACTTTTCAAAAATTGGTGGAAGCAAGCCACGGAAATCCAGTCCAACCAAGCCAAGACCCATTGCACAATACTGCAAGATGAACAAGTAATCAAAATTTACAAAAGATTCGAACTATTGGTGGTAAATCCTGTATCTAAGAACTGTTACTCAGAAAATCAACCGAAAGCAATTGCTTACCATGCACTGATCAAGAATGTTGGACAGAGACCCACCTTCCGTTATATTTGGCAACATAACCTGAAGAGTGGTGAGGTGATTACTAACTTGGTGCATTGCCCAACTGAAAAGCAGTCCACCATCATAGTTCTCTTCACTTCCAGATTTATCATTGTTGAATATTGCCCGATATTGATTGACAACATCAAATAGATGTGTCCTGTGGCAACTCACCATGCCTTTTAGATATTCATATACATTCCTTCGGTCCAGATCATCAAGAATCCCAGAAAGCCAAGCTTCCCTGCACCTCAAGAACTAGAAATTATATCGTAGTTAGGAGGCGAGGATGCTAAAATTGTATCATCCAGAGATTTTGACCTTCTGTTATGAGAAAGAAAGCAGTGCAATATCATAAGTAAAATTTCTGTGTTATTAGTTCATAGAACTCGTGAACACCACTATCAACTAAACATACCTGGAGACATGTTAACTAAACTAAAATATACTCATACAATTCAAAAGTGAAAGCTAAAACGGTACCTATTGAAACAGAATCGTTATCCAAATCACATGCAAAATTCAGAATACCTGTAAGCGCAATTCTGATTCACTGAACACTCCAATCCGGCGCAACTGTGCGACAATACGGAGGCATTCAGGCAACTGCAGACAATGAAATGTCCTGGACTTAGATACAGACGTACTAAAGAGAGTAGCAAAATCAAACAACTTGGGGAGATAGATGGAAATATTGAAGATAACAATGAAATCAGGTATACACCGAATATAATGTGTATAACGGTCAACTTGCACAGTATGATCAGGGCAAATGTAAAATATGAAAATGGTGCTAGCAAGTAACAAATTTTAGTAAACCAGCATCATCACCTGAATATTTGATCGGAGTTTCTGCAGAAGCTGTGAAATTAGTGATTGTATTGTCTTCTTGACTTCAGCAGCTAATCCTTGGATAACAGGTAAACTTCAATTGAAATAGCAAATGGTTAAATAATAGCCAATGACAGGGGCCACAACAAGTATTTTGTTACATGACTTACTCAGGGTGCCACTTTGAGATTTTACTAACAAACGCTTCTAGATCAAGTGCCTCATCATAGTTCCCATTTCGTATGCATCTGTGAGCAGTAGCTTGTTAATTGTTATGCATGATTCATCAATGATACAACATGTCAACACCTAAATCCATGTAGTACAGAACAAGAACACGGATCTACAGTCAATATAAGAACCAAATACATATCCAACTCAAATATGAAGTAAAGATCCTCAGGAAATGCTAAGAAAAATGTCACTTACGTGTCCATAATTTGTGGGATTTCAAGCAGGTCAAGCAAGGTATTGTGGTTGGCTAGTAATGTTTGATTGAGCTTCCTCTCTTCCAAAATTTGCTGCGCCGACTCAACAAACTCAGTGCAACCAGATGTTAAATTTGGTATCTCCTCTATCTACAACAAGTGAATAAACAAAATGGTCAAACATTTTCATGACATGCTTCCAACATCACACTGGAAAGAAGCAAACACTGTATAGTATGGAACATTTTGAAATGAACAGCACTTGTATAATTTCCAATATTAGTGAGGAACACTGTTTCAGCAAATAAACATATGGCGGTCGTTTTCAGAAGTTGATTCATAAGTCATACCATCCAGCAAATCTATGTGGACTACAACATACAAATTTCTAATTTTTTTATACAGTGCGCATGCACATATTTTTGGTCATACAACTAGCACTGAAATCATTGACATGAGAAGCATATAAAGCAGCAAACAATTTAAGGAGGAGGATTAGAATACACGGCTTACAGGAGCAGGTCAAATTTATCAACTAATGTACGCACAAGAAAGCAGGCCAACATTTGCAGCCAAAAGAACACCTTAAGTTAATTGTTGGTGTTTAGAATTGGTGTCAACTCAACTAATGAGAAGACAAGGAGTGATACATTTCCATACAGTTCTAAAAAGGCAGTAAACGGCATGCAAAATGTTTTGAATGGTCAATGAAGAAATAGAAAAACCTCTAATGTCGATAGGTGAGATCTACCTGTACCAACAACTGGTCTTCAAATGACTTTATGAAATAGTAATTCATAGGCAGCAAACATGTACCATTGTCTGATGTCTAATACTAAAAGTACAATGTGACAAAACAGATCAAACAGTTACCTACAGCCGATGTTGAAGTGATTTTTTAAAATGCTCCTAAGAAACAAATCTGTGGGACTTACAACATCTACTATGAACCAACTAGCTCGACAGCATAAAATCGACCATGCAGTGGTACCACAACTTCAGTTATTTTTGCACGTCAGTTTCAATCTTGACACATTAAGGTACCTCATGTCTCTTAGCAATTCAAACAGCCATGGCAATGCAGAAAGTACTTGAAGTGTTGGATAAATTATGGAGGCTGGGGCATCGAAAAAAAGGACACAGCTTGGATGCCAGTAAGAAAGAACCATGCTTCTAAAGCTAGCTGGTTAGGTCACTGAGTTGTAGTACAACCCCACTAACTAAAAAAACCCAAATACCACCAGCTGCATGTTAGATTATGGGAGAGAAGAGGAATGAGGGCTGAATTCTTGGATGTATTGCAAGAGCACAAGGAGCAATATATAGTGTACAAGAGAAACCCTAAACTAGACTACAATTACATAACTACCCCTAACACTTACATGACTATTACACTTCTACCACACATTACACTACTACCCTTAACACTCCAAATAAAAGTCCAGAGCATGGGAAATTTCTTAAAAGTGGTAAGGGAATGTATCAGATAGGAACTGTCCCTAAGTGAGAGAATAGAAACTCTGATATGAACCCTTAGATCCCGTCAGCAAGGTTCTTTGTCCATTTGATCCTGGGTAGCTAAAGTTGCCAGCGACCCAGTGTGCCTTGGGAAACTAGCAGCTCAAGTGTCCCTAGAGAAGCTAGCAACGTTAGCGCCCCAAGGTACTGATAATGGTCATGATTGATTCTCACGCCGATCGGACAGTCAAGATCATAAGTCCGCATTATCCATTTTTAAGGGGTAGTTCCTACGGTCCTACCTGATACAACACCCAAAAATCCATCGAATGGAATAGTCGCACCCATGTATTTCTCATCGGTAAACACATTGAATGTCACGACTCATGAACAAGAACCAGAATCGGCACTGACTCAAATGAAATCTAACAAGCCGAGGAATTAACCAGGGCCAGCCTTGGATCATTCCATCAAGCCTCTAAAATAACACATATTCGCAACTCGGAAGCCACAATACAATAACATTTCCAGATGAACACACAAGTACAACTTACATTTCTGAGCGCAGCAGTGTTCCCCTAGGCGCCCGCCTAGGCGCAGCCCTACCGCTGCGATTCCGGGCTAATCGGCGGCCTGGGCGCTGAGCCCGCTTAGGCGGTCAACGCCGGTCCAAGGCGGCTCTAGGCGGGCAAGGCGCGGCAGCTCCAGGCGGTCCAAGGCGGAGCTGGGCAACCCGTCCCATCGCCGTTGACGCCTCCTTCGTCCCGTTGTGCCTGCGCCGCCTCCAACCCCTCCCCATCCCGTCGCCACGCCGTCTCCTCCCCGTCCCGTCGCGCCTCCTCCTCCAACCCCTCCCCGTCCTGTTGCTGTCGACACCGCCTCCTCCCTGTCCCATTGCCGTCGACACCGCCTCCTCCAAGTCCAACCCCCAGGTTTTGCTTGGCACTGCTCTCTCTCTCTCGCCTCTGCTTCTCTCCGTCACTCTACTCTCTCTCTCTCTCTTGCTCTACTTCTCTATGTCGCTCTGCTCTCTCTCTTGCTCTGCTCTCTCTCTGTCACTCTGCTCTGTACACTACTAGCAACGTGCCCATGTGATGCTGCTCCGGTGCTTCCGTCCACGTGCCCTGCTGTGCCGCTCGGATGCCTAGGTGGTCTAGGCACTAGGCGGCCAGTGCCCGCCCGCGCCTAGTGCCTAGGTGAACACTGGCGCGCAGCATCACCGATGTGAGCAAGATCTACTTAGATAAAGCAACATAGTGAGATAACCCCACCTCACATTTCCACATGAAGTTGTAACATTCATCCGATCACCCCCCTCACATTTTCCACGCAACAGACTGAGATCCATCTAGAATACTACTCCACATAGAGGTACAAACTTTGACGCAATGGGCAAAAAAAAAAAATGGCTGCTAAGAGCTGGGATCAGCTGCATTACCAGTTCCTCGAGGTGCTTGTCGAACCCCTCGAGCTGGGCGCGCACGAAGGAGAGCGCCTCGGAGGCGGCGATGAAGGCGCCGTAGTTCTCGACCGCCACCTCCTGCATCTGCCGCCGCACCCGCTCCGCGTCCACCCGAAGCAGCTCCGGCTCCTGCACCACGGCATCTCGATATCACCCTCAATCAATCAGGCCAAGGATTCGGGCGGGGGGGGGGGGGGTGCGTCGCAAGCGGGCGTGGCCGAGCGCGAGCGCGTACCTTGTGGAGGCGCTCGATGGAGAAGGAGAGAAGCTCGGAGAAGTAGGTCTGGTAGGCGGCGCCGGCCATGTCGGCGGAGGGTTCCGGCGAGGGGCGGTATCCCGCGTCGAGGAGGTCCATGGCGAGGGAAGCGAGATCTGGAGAGAGAGAAGGGGAGTGGGAGGGAGACGAAGGCTTGGGAATTTTAGGGTGTCCGGCCGTGTCCGTACGTGTTATTCAGGCTGTATGTAATCTGATTAGGTGGATACAATTATGACTTATTTGATTGCTTATTTTTATTGAACAAGACTGTGCTGAGGTGTTGTTTAGTGGTCTATTTCTAACACGGGAGAAGTTCAACCAAGTGGATACAATGATGAGTTATTTGATTGCTTATTTTAATTGAACAAGACTGTGCTGAGATGTTGTTTAGTTGTCTGCATCTAGCACGGGAGAAGTGAACGAACTCACAAGCGCTGGCCAGTTTGTATACGCTCAGTCTGACTGAGGAGGGAAGTTCGAATCGAACGTTTCCCTCGGACCTAACCCAAGAGAGAATGTTGTATCCACGCAGCCAGCTCACCCACCCAATTAGACAATCAAACACTCAAAACTTATATCTACTTATACATAAGTTAACCTCATACAGACAACCAAACACATCCTTAGCGGTTGAGCCTCGGGGATTTTGTTCGTGTTGTATTTTGGTTCTCGATACTTTGGGGTTTCACATATGGCTTATCATCCATAGTTTTATTTCACTCATTTGGGATATATCAACGGCTTGAAAGTATATATCTTTTAGAGCGAAATAACTGGTAAATGTTTTTGAAACAGGAAAATTTGCATATCACAGCAACTATAAACTAACTCTTACAAAATTTAGAAAAGGTTATGTAAAAATTCATCTTCCTTTACAGAGTAGTGATTCGCTATCTATGTTTGCTGGGTGGGGTTGCTTAGCAAAGGAGAGTCATCAAGAAAAAATGTTGATTTTTTTTTCATAGCTAGGAAACTACAGGTCATGAGCAGCCTAGTCGGGCTCGGGCTCGGGCTCGGGCTTCAGTTTTGCCAAATTCGGTCCTAAGCTCGTCTAGGGTTTAGAATATAGTTTCACTGGTATACACATTTCAGCCTGTATTTCAATAGAAAAAATAATATGAAGTAATGTTTTATTTAGGATGTACAGAAAACTTGGAATTTCGGGTTTTGGGCTTCGGCCCTAATGAGGCCGTGCCGTCCGGGCTGGGCCTTTGCTTCGGCCCAAAGAATACGTGTAAACGTTTCAGTGGAAACAGCCTGCACTGCACACATCGGATAACTCTTCTTCCCTTGGGTCGCTGGATCGGACGCCTAGGGTTTGGCTGCTCTTGCACACGGGGCACGCACACCACCACCGCCATGAAGCGGCCACCACCACGCGACTACGCGGCGGCGGGCGGCAGCGGAAGAGGAGAGGGAGGGTTCAAGAAGGGGAAGGGGAGGTGGGGCGGGAGGTGGCGGAACGAGCAGCGGCTTGGGGGCAGCGGCGGGGGGCTCTCCCTTGCCGCCTTCGCCAACGCCAAGTCCAGGAACACCGGCTACAACCCGGCGCTCATCAGTGAGTACTGCTAGTTTCGTGCCTTTGATGTTGGTTTTTACTTACTATCTTGCTTCTGTTGGTCAGATATTGAGTAAAATTATTTCCTCATTTGGATTATAGGACAAGATTCTGTCTTGTTGGTGTCCAAATGCTTGAGGATTTGGGGCAATTTGGAGTGCAGATTAGCTTATTAATAATTCGTTTGCTTGTTCATGGCTTTACTGTTTCCTTGGTTAATTTGTGGATCATTGTGTTAGTGTGCTGGGCTTAGGTGCAACCGAGCAAGTCTTGTTGTTTTAGGACTTTGTTGGTACGAACAGACGAACAGTACTACTTCAGTTTTCTCAGAGCACTTTGATTAGAAGCTCAGTTGTATCGCTAATAAGTAGTCCGCGTGAGAGGTTACTTGAGTTTAATAGGAATTGCATTCGTCTGATTGAGACATTAGTGGAATGGGGGAATGGAAAAATCATCTAGGTTGTTCACACAAACTCTATTTTGTTTTTTTTTTCTCCGTAATTTAGCCTTTCAGTTATAATTTTGATCTCACTTAGTGTATGTTGTGAGACTAAATTAGTTTTCATAAAAGTCTCATGATGTGTGAGATCCAATTTCATATACACATATCAATTCCAATTGAAGTGAAATTCGTCCATATTGTCTTCCCTTTAGAAAGAAATTGGGGTTTTCATTGTATGATTAGAATTTAGAATGATGGCACGTCGCTAAAGTGTTTATATTTCCACGGTGCCGTTATTAATGCTACACTAAAGTGTGGGTTTAAATTTGCCAATTGGCGATGGTTATTGATTTGCCCTGCATCTGCTTCGACACTTGTTCTTTGGTTCAAGAATAATTTATCGCAGAAAACACATGCCAAATTTTCTCACTGAAAATTAACTACAACTGTCAACGCTCATATGTTTTGCACACCTTATGTATTGCTCAAAAGGAATCTGCATCAGCTAATAATGCATAGCATGTAGACTGCTTAAACATGTTTGGCTGCATGCTGGTGGTGATACTGATGCCTAATAGAGGAGTGGAGTTTAGAGATAAACTTGTCATGTAATTGTTTTACTTGTTTTCTAAAAGTAGTCCATCAATCTTGTATCAATGTCTCTATGACATGTACTGCCACTTTTGTCTTTTGGTTTCAATTACAACAATGCTAGAAGTTATCATGGACTGTTATGGTATGAAGTATTAACCATTGCTTTTCATCTGCAGAGAAGCAGAAAGAATTCTACAGGAATGCTAAATTGATTAGCAAGTACAAAAGGTCAAGGAAGCAACAAAATCATTCAAACAATGCTCCACAATTTCCAATCCCAGAGGTAATTTTCTTTGATATTAAGACTGCTCTCAGTGATAGTAAGTTCAACCAAAGTGGATGATCAAATTTTCCACACTTATTTCAGGATCTTCCTAGAAGGCCATAGGTCAAACACACTATTACATTGTAACTTGTTAACCTACAAAGTGGACAGAAATTTGCCCTGTCTTGATGTAATTTAAATTTACAGGAAGGAGGTGATGATGCAAAGGATGCACCAAAGCCACGTATGAATAAGAAGCGCACTACACCAAGCTTGAAAGAAATATACGAGAAAAAACGTGCGGAGGATGAGGAGACAAAGAAGGAGCGGGATGCGATAAATCAGGTGAAGAATGAGGAGCGGCGGAAGTCCGAAGCGAAGCGTAAGGATTTGAGGGAGAAGATGTTCAAGAAGACGAGATCCGGCCAGCCTGTGATGAAATACAGGATTGAGCACCTCCTGGAGACTGCGCTTGAAAGCTCGAACAAGTAAACACGATGCATGGCTGAGGCAGATGCATGTAAAGTGTAAACAAATTTTGCAGTTCAGTGCAGTGCGATGATACGTTTGTTTCGAGTGGTTATGATCGTTTGTGGTCGCTTCAGCGTATATATCTTGGCAATGCATATTTGGATTGGATAGGCTCCTTCCGAATTTTCCCCTGTGCATTGTTACCATGCACTTGCGATTTCTCAAGTGAGGCAAGATGATTGAATACAAATGCACTGCGGTTGTTTTTTGGATGCACCAATTTCTGACAAAATGTCTTGTAAGATTAACAGAATGTATGCAGTGCTCCGTCATTTTGCAACCTGTGCAAGAGCGATGATCCCCAGGTCGCCCTTCGCCACCCATCATCATGTTCAGAAAATAAAAATAAATCTTACTGCCATACGAAAGAGAAGTGCACACAGAATTAAGTTAAGAGAGAGCTGGAGCATCACCATGTAACCATGTTATATTTGTAGGGCTAATGATGGGTGCTAATCAACGATGGAACACCGAACGCTGATGCTCTCCAGCCATCATCATGTTCAGAAAATAAAAAAATAAATCTTACTGCCATACCAAAGAGGAGTGCGCACAGAATAAGTGAAGAGAGAGCTGGAACAGCACCATGTAACCATGTTATATTTGTAGGTAGAATAAGTGAAGATAGAGCTCAAACATCACCATGTGACTGTCACGGGTCGGGTACTCTTCACGTGTGTGAACAGTACGCCCGGTGTTGTAGCGCCATGCACTGTTCATATCGGCCCACGGATGTATTAGTGATCGGAGATAGAGATAAGAACAATTAGTTTCTAATTAGCATATCTAATTAGAAGGGGTTCTAATTAGACTATAATTAGGGATGGTTCTAATTAGTAGCTAAAAACCGTCTGTGAAGAGGTAATATCACAGACGATTCATGTTGAAAATCAACTGTGAAGTATTACAGATGGTTCTGAACAAGAATCGTCTGTGATATTACAATCATCATAGACGGATTTTTTAAAACCGTCTGTGATTTGCAGCGCGGGAGGGCAAAAATTTTTGGTCGCGTGTGCGGAAGGCGAAATGTTTTGACGTTGTCCTTGTATATTACAACATCTATTGGTGAGCTACTCCAAATCGGTTCCGCTGTCCAAATCGATTTTGCCGAATCCCCCAAACCGATCGAAGCGCCCCGTCCCCCGACGACGCCGACTACCGCCGTGGGCTCCTCCACCTCTGGTTGTGACGCCACAGTTCACTGCACAAGACACTCTTGTCATAAGAGTGTCTTGTGCAGTGTCACCGTCGTGACACAATAGTGACGCTGCCGCCGCCTCTCCTTCATCGCCGGTGATATCCTGCCTCTTCTTCATCATCGGACCTCTTCGTCTTCCCGCCCGACCAGCGCCCATCGGCCTCCTCCTCCGCTGTCTCCTCCCTGTCATCGACCTCTCCCGCGGCCGCGACGAACAAGGCACCGATTCATGCAGTTCATCGCTGGACCTTTTCTGCTTCCTTGTAAGTTATAACAAGGTGTTGTCCACTAACCTCTTTACTTTTTTTCAGCTACAACATCTGTAGTTGAAATGCTTTTAGAGAGTGGTAGTGTTGGATCACATTTGCAGGTAAAGTAAAGCATACAAATTGGTTCAGTATGGGTCATAAAGATCATCTAATGTGTGGTCTCGCTCTATTTCTTTCATTTCCTGTATTATGATTGATTCTCATGTGCAAAACAATTATACAAGTGAGGTTTAAACATACTTCATGGTGTAAGCTTCCTGATGATATTAAGTTTCCCTGTCTTATAGGATAAAACAAGTAGGCATAATGAGGAGTCTGCTCATACACAAGCTGATAATTTGCTCTGTAGAATTTGCAGGATGAAGACATGGCGCCAAAGTTTATTGCACGATGGTGATCTCGTTCTCATAAATAGGCTTGCTTTGGTTCATCTGCATTGTTTGATGTTGATGAACTGAAGGAGGCCTATTTATGAGAACGAGTTCACCATCTTGTAATAGGCAGTATAGCTATCACATACGGTTCTTAACTAGAACCGTTTGTGATAATAGACTATCACAAACGATTTCATCTATAAACCGTCTGTGATAGTCTGCATCACAGATGGTTCGAAAATCGTCTGTGATGAACTCATATCATTACTAGCCCATAAACTCAGACGGCTCATGAAACCGTCTGTGATGGTATTTTTGAACCGTCTGTGATGATCTTTTCTGTAGTAGTAGCACCAAGAGTACTGTTTACCCGATACTCCATTCGTTCTTTTTTATACGTCGTTTTATAATGCGTGCCTTTTAAAACTTTTACCGTTAATATGCATAAAAGTATTTGGATTTATCATGTGAAAATGATACCACTAGATTGGTCATTAAAAATACTTTCATATCATTATAATTTTAATAGTTTTTACTAACATATAACTAGAAAAAATTATGGTCAAATATGTGTATTGGAGACCGTGTTAATGTCCAAAATGATAAGTAAATAAGGACAAAGATAGTATTAAACTACAAAAAATGTTGCGATACCTTTGTCACGGTGACATGCAAACTCATCGTTGAGTGCGATCATGCAAGAAAATGCTAACAAGTGTGTCGCATTACAATCTTGTTATAATAGAAATATATCTTTATGTTTACTATTATAAAAGGATTTTGTGGTGCTTTTAAGTTAGTAGAATCTTTTGTGGATAAATATGTACATAAATTACTTGAATGATCTTCTGTGGATATTTAGATTATATGAGCATGTGACTTATTGATTGGATGCAAACTATGTATAAAACTTGTATTTGTAGGGATAAGTACATTATGTATATTGATTTTGTAAGTTTATAATTTATATTATATTTATTTAAAATCCATTGCAATGCACGGCCACTCGGCTGTTAATTTAAAAGCGCTGGTTCGGAGAAGATGTGTGCAGCAAAGATGAAGTTATCGCTACGTGTATTAAGATGTGACTGATCGTATGCACAGCTGCCAACCGCAGTATCAATTTTTTAGAGTTTTTTTTTCCGTGGTCAAGATATCTGGCTGTATTAAAGAAGACGCGAGCACATACGCCAAGTAACGTTCAAACGCGGACGAGCAGAGGCCCAATGTTCCTCATGCCAATTGAGCTACGACCAGTTCTTAATTATATATATATATATATATATATATATATATATATATATATATATATATATATATATATATATATATATATATATATATAATTCTAGTATGCTTTTTGTTCATGTTTTTTAATATAGCTCAAACACGCCATTCATAATATTGGTTAAATAATTTGGTTGGGATGGAACTTTGAAGGTGATAGATGCGCATATTTGTTCATCATCAAGTGTGAGTTTCTTATCGAACGAATTGTGAAAGATTCGTCGTCACCGCATCTGTGCCAATATTCAGTTTTCTTGGTTTTGATAGGTAGATAAATGGCGGATAGCATATCGATATCCTTATCATAAATCATGTGACCAATGTGTGTAGGATTCATCTATGCTCCAAGCCGTGCAGTCCCATTGGTTGAGCCTGTTCAATTCGAGATTGAATCATGAGTCAAGGTGACCAATGTGTGTAGGATTCATCTCACGCAGTGTTGCTCTCGTTGAAGGACATCACGGAGAGCTGATCGTTCGTTGTAAGGCAAGGCGAAGTGGTGACAAAAAGACCAGCAGTATCTGCAAAACCTCACCTTCACCCCGTCAAGATCTGGTCAGAGTCTCTCTCTCTCCGTCAAGATCTGGTCAGAGTCTCTCTCTCTCAAAAAAAAATCATACGGAGGAAAAGGTTATGCAGACGCTCTTGTTGGTGTTAAGGCAAGGCGAAGTGGCGACAAAAAGACCAGCAGCATCTGCAAAACCTCACCTTCACCTCCGTCAAGATCTGGTCAGAGTCTCTCTCTCAAAAAAAAAAAATCCTACGGCTGAAAAGGTTATGCAAACGCTCACCTAGAGATAGGGATAGAAGAAGAGGGAAAAATCGATCTGGTCAGAGTCGTGGCACATTTGATGGGAAACGAATCCACTGTATTAGTATGGGCTAATGCAGAGGAGTACAGTGATATGTATTAGGTTATTCTCTCCACCGACCGATTCAAAACAAATGGTCAAGATCGAGCGCAAGAGTACCCAAGAAAACAGTAAAACCGCTGCAGTATATTTGGTTATATCAGCTGCTTCGATGTTTCTACGGTGCTGGTGTCGAGTACTGCTCACGCAGGCTGGAAAAAACTGTTCAAATAGAGGATCCGGTTCCCGTTTGATGTTGGGTTTTGCAGGATGAGCATTGTGGTTGCTCGCTCGCTGCTGTTTTGATTTGAAAAGTGTCTGCGCAAGAGGTTTAGGGTAATATTTTGCATTCCTTTGTGACACAAACAACTGTTGCTTTGTTGATAAACCTGTAGCGTTTGGTGTAAGTAGTAGTAGATGTGACTAGCTCTGACCTTGTATTAACTGCTGCTCCTATGCATTATCCCTCGGCACACCCCGCATATCTCAACTGCTTGATTTTGTAACTTCAGCAAATGAACGGCCCACTAATTACGCATGAAAATGACTGGTTATGTGAATTTTAGTTCGCTGATACCGAATATGCTACTTGGGACTACAATTTTTTTTAAAAAAAAATTGCTAATGAACGGCCCACTAATTTTGCATGAAACAAAGACCACTTCACCGTTTGATTTGCATCATGTTCTGTGCTCCAGCGAGGGCCCTAGCAAGATTTAGTGTCGACTCTGGTTAGATTTTAGGGCAATTTGTGTAATACTACAAAGATTCTACGAGTTGGAAAATAATATCAGTGTATCACAGACATATGACCCTATGACCCACCTATCATCCTTAAATTGGATGTTATTTTTTAAGATAATCCTATAGGGCTGACGTCCGATAGGACACGTTACGCTCGGACGGCCACCCACTGGCCGCTACACACATTCATTCACAGTGCGTTGTGGACACGAAATTTTTATCCTGTCAAAGTCCACTTGCAAGCTCACACCCGGTTACACCGGATGCTTCGCCTCTTAATCCACCATTTCTCACTCATATCCCCAAGACATCCTCCACTGCTGGTCCCTCAAGCCAGTCACCGAGCATCTACGCCATCTACTCCAGTGAGCTCCGCGTAGCTAGCCACTAGCGAGTTCCACCTAGCCACACCACCATTGAGCCACTCGATGTCGAGTGACTGCGTTGGTTGTAGCTACTCAAACGCTCGCTCCGATGAGAAACAGAGGTGCTGCCATGGCGCGGCGACGCCGGCCTTGTGGCCTCGCCCCGTGCTACCGCACGGAGGGCAGCGATGTTGACTCCACGTGCCTGGTGGAGCTGCGGAGGGGGTAGGTGCTCTGCTGAGTATTTGGGAAGAAGGGCGACGACACCCATGCTGTAGGATCAAGGATGACTGACTAGAGGGGGGTGAATAGGAGCTTTCTAAAAATCTTGTGTTCTAATTAACACTTTTAACAATTATGGCTTAATGGAAGAATTCTAGCACAAGACAAGTGTTATATTCTTAGTTTTACTAAGACACCCCAAGGTTTATGTTAATACTAAAAAACAATTCTAACTAAGCAATTCTACACAAGCAAGAGCTAGAAATATAAATGTGAAAAAGTAAAGCCAAGAGAGAAAACTGCAATGAAGACAATTGATGTTTTCCTATGGAATTGAAGACTTGCCGGTCTTCACTAATCCACGTTGAAGTAAGTCCAAACGGATTGGACCGGCTTCATGAATTAAGCCTCAACACCTCGATTTCACTAAGGTTGCTCTTCCTTCACTCTGGAGATGGTGAGCACCAAACCAATCGTAATTGTAATCGGGCCTCTTCACACCCTTATTGAAGAGATCACCGCGCAAACCTTCTCCAAGACGTATAGATGCTGGCAAACACCAAGAGTAACAAACCACAGCTTTGCTTGAAGAAAAACAAGTGCCAAAAGGATCAACCAATCATGCAATGCACTTGAATGGTCTCAACAACCTCCAAATGAGAAAATATGAGCAAGTAGGTAGTAGAGAGTGCACTAGAGGCCCAAATGTATTCAATGAAGTAGAAGTCACTGAGCTTGGTGCAGGAGAGGGGATATTCCGTTTGAAGTCGATCTCGAAAAAATACAAAGATATGCGGTAGTATCGCCAGAGAAAATCGGTACTATCGCACTCACTATTCAACGATCGGAATGAGTGCATTAAATACTTCTGAACTAACCATTACAGAAAGGTGCGGTACTACCGCACACATAAGGTCCGGTACTACTACAGAGCAATAGCACCGCTCGGCTAAAACGGAACTACCGATTTCTAGAAGATAAAAGAATCCCAAAAACATGCTATTTGAAAATTACGCACCACCATGTAAACATCGGTCCTACCGCACTGCGGTAGTAACGCTCAAAAGATGCGGTCATACCGTTCTTCAGGGTTGAAGAAACTTCCAAAAACATGCTCTATGAAAAATACGTACCGCCAACTTGAATCTAGTCCTACTACACTGCGGTAGTACTGCTCATCAACTGCGGTCATACCGATTTTACTGAACTATTTCCGGATGCAATTCTAAATGCAATGCATGACATTTTGTTGATCAAAATGGCACAAAATAAATTTTCAAGCTACTAGCCATGATCTCTCTTTATAGTACAACATCTAGCCTACAAATCCAGTCTTTTCTCCAAACACTAAGACCGGTAAAAACTATAAAAAGATCCTTACCTTTACCTTGAGCCACATCAAACCTTTGTTATCTTTGCATTGCCATCTCCATATTGTCATCCATACTCTGGGACTAAACCCTCTTAAAACATCTTGAGCACACATGTTAGTCTCTTAATACATTGTTGTCATTAATTACCAAAATCATTTATAGAAGCCTAGATGCTTTCAATCTCCCCCTTTTTGGTAATTGATGACAACCTAAGCAATATGAATGAATTAAAAGGTTTGAATATACACCAAGTTGTATATTCTTGTTTTGGCTTTTGATTTTGCAAATAATTCTTGAGATGAGTTCAAAGGAGATAAAGAATTAGTTGCTTTCAAAGTCAATCAACAAATAAACAAACCCCCCCCCCTAGATATGTGCATATAGGTTCATGAAGTAATTTTCACGCACATGTGTGGATTTTTGAAAATTTTGGTGGAGTTTCCTTTATTTATTGAATTCGAGGAACATGTAAAGATTTATTATTGAAGCATAAAAAGATAATAATTATGACAAAAATGCTTGATAACATAAACTTTGATAAACATAAGCAACGATAGTAATGTAGCATAACATTAGTGTCCCAAAGCATCATAAGTTTAACTAGACTATTACAAGCAATCAAAAGATCAAGTAGTCCAAATAAAGAAGTCATTACATATCCAAATAGTCCAAATAGATAATATAAAGTTTATCCTAATATAGTTCCCATAGTTCCTTTAGTTTGCCCCCCCCCCCTCGATCTCTCCCCCTTTAGCATCAAGTACCAAAAAGAGTCACTCTTGAGGGGAGGGATTACGATGACGACGACGGCTGTAATGAAGGGGGGGGGGGCTGCTAAGGAAGAAGCTTGCTTAAGTGCACCCACACGACTAGCTAAAGAAGCCAACTAATAGTTTGTCTTATGTTGTGCGTCACGGATCTCCATGATGACCGAGTAAATCTGAGATAAAAAGATGGGGTCTGCAGCCGAAGCATCCTCTTGGGCTTAAGTGTGTTCTTACTCTTCGTGAACACAAGCTGGAACTGTAGAGGGAACAGACGCCCCTTCCCTTGGCTTATAAGGTTTGTGAATCGCCGGTCGTGCTCCTCGATAGTGTGTCTTTCTCATGATGAGAGCCATAATATAAGGAGCAAAGTATATCTGATTGATTTTGTCATTTTTAGAAGAAGCTATCTCCTTGATGATAAGATCAATCACATTGAATTTTTGTCCATTCATGATGCTATCTATGATATTCCAAGTATGTTCTCGGATAGCATCAAAGTTCCCACTCTTTGGAAAAAATGTATGATTAATAATGTGATTTATGAGACTAAGCAAGGGTAGAAGTCCTGCAATCTTCCCGGGTGTATATCTAACATTTTCATTATAGAACTGACACCATGTCACGGTTCGCAGTGCTCCACAGGAATAACTCTTTTCTTGTGATCTTGAGTAAGTCCTTAGAACTTGCTCAAAATATGCTTTGGAAGCTTCTACTCTTTGAGATCATGTCATCCATATCAAATGGTCGAACTCTGGTAAGACATAGACAGTGGCATAGAATTGTTGGATCATATCTTCTTGGTAGTCACATCTTAGTGCCACTATCTCTTGTAGACCAACTGCTTGGAATAGACGGTATGCTCCATCAAAATGGTCAAGAGCGTTCCAATGTGCCCAATCCACATACTTGTGGTCAACGAACTATCGGTAATGGTTGTAGAGTTGGGCGTAAACTTCTTGTTGAAACTGGGTGTGGAATCTTGGGTCTGTAGAGCTTGCTGGTTTCTCGAACTGGTTTGGATGACGAAGAAGAGCATAGTTGTCACTTGTGATTTGCATAAGGTTGATTATTGGCTCTTCGGCCTCTTCCATGTCCTCATCATCTTCTTCGTCATTTTCTTCTAGTTCTTATGAATATTCTTCATCTTCTTCTTTATTTTCACATTCTTCCTCTTCATAATTATGCCTTGAGGATTGGCCTTGATCCCTTGCTCTTATAGCAACCAAGAATGAGTCTGTCTCGGAGTCCCTGTCTTCTCTTGAAGTTGTAGATGTTCTTACTGAAGCTGACTTCCGGGAGGCCGCCTTGTGGCGAGAAGGTCCGGTACGAGTTGCTGGAGGACCATATCTGTCGACAGGTTCTCCTTCAAAAGAAGCATTCTTGCGAATTGATGTTTTTGTCCTCGGCATAGTTGCTAAGATAAGAAACAATAATTAGGATAGAGGTTGGATAGGACTTAAGTAAAGGAGCATGAAAATTCAATTTGTCTCTGCAGGAGCGGTAGTACCACTATTGACATCCGGTAGAACCGGAGGCCGATAATACTGACAGCCTCGGGTGGTAATACCGCACTCGCAGGAACTTCTTAGGGCATTTGATTGATCTTTATTGTTGTGAGCATTTGGCATGAGCAAACTCATAGAATAGACATAATATGTCACCAAATACCATTTCCAATCAATTTGCCCAAAAGAATTTGATCAAATCATACGCATTTTGCTTTTAGCCCTAGAATTGAAGAGAGTAGCAAATACAAGGAAATAGAGAGTTCCAATAGGGAATACCTAGTGGAATGGAGAGGAAAAGCTGCCAAGATCTTGAGAAAAGACAGGAACTTGAAGATCTTGTTGATTTCCTGGGAGGTTTGAGATTGAAGAGTGAGAGGAAGAGAGAGAGGGCACTTGGGGGCTGGTGGTTCTGGAGAAAGGGGATCGGTTGGACCGAGTGGAACAGGAGACCAAGGTAAAGGAGTCGGCCACAACCGTTTTGGGACCACCAGTCAAAAGCGGTAGTACCGCACTTAAGGCGCGGTAGTAACGGCGGTAGACCGCGATATTACCGTTTTTCCTAGGAGATGAACCGGGATGCAAATGATCCTTAACATAATGTTCAAATAAATATTCTTCAGGATAATTATGCATGAGATAGACGATAAAAGGCCCACTAATATAGTTTTTATCAAATTAGAGATTTTTTAGAAAGATTTTAAAATAGTTTTCATAAGAACTTCAAAAACTCCAAATGAGAGCAAATAACATGAGACATGAGTTTCAGGAAATATTAGAATGATCTATGACATTAAATCATTCCTCAATTTGCAAAACTGGCTCTCATCTAATGGTTTGGTGAAAATATCAGCTAATTGATCATCGATCCTTATATAGCTAATTTTTATATCTCCTTTGCTCATATGATCTCTCAAGAAATGGTGATGTATATCTATATTCTTGGTTCTTAAGTGTTAGACCGGGTTATTTGCTATCTTCACAGTACTATCATTATCATACAAAAAAGGTATGTTATCAAATTTAATTCCATAATCCATCAATGTTTGCCTCATCCATAGCAATTGTGCACAACAACTACCCGCGGAAACATATTCAGCTTCGGCGGTAGATAGGGCTACGGAATTTTGTTTATTAGATGACCATGAAACTAAAGATCTTCCTAAGAATTGACAACTACCTGAGGTGTTTTTTCTATCCACTTTGCAACCCGCATAATCGGAATCCGAATATCCAATTAAATCAAATTTTGCACCTTTGGGATACCATAAGCCAATGCTAGGAGAATGCTTTAAATATCTAAGAATTCTTTTCACGACCACTAAATGACATTCTTTTGGTGATGCTTGAAATCTTGCACACATGCAAACACTAAATATGATATCTAGCCTAAATACAGTAAGATAAAGCAAACCGCTAATCATTGATCTATAAAGCTTTAAATCTACTAGTTTACCCCCATCATTAAGATCAAGATGACCATTGGTAGCTATGGGAGTCTTTATGGGTTTTGCATCTTCCATGCCAAACTTTTTGATCAAGTCCTTCACGTATTTTATTTGGCTCACGAAAGTCCCATCTTTGAGTTGCTTGATTTGAATTCCAAGGAAATAACTAAGTTCTTCTATTATGGACATTTCAAATTCCCTAAACATCGTATCACCAAATTTCTTGCAAAAATCTTGGTTAGTAGACCCGAAAATAATATCATCAACATATATTTAACATACAAAGAATTCATCATCTAAAATTTATGTAAACAAGGTTGTGTCAACTTTTCTGATTTTAAATCCTTTTGAGAGTAGAAATCTCGAAGGCATTCATACCAAGCTCTAAGATTTTGTTTGAGACCGTAAAGAGCCTTGGAGAGTTTGTACACATGATTTGGATTCTTTAGATCTTCAAAACAGGGTGTTTGTTCAACAAATAGAAGTTTGGATATTTTACCATTTAGAAAAGCACTTTTAACATCCATTTGAAATAATTTAATATCAAAGCATGATGCAAAAGCAAGTAACATCGAATGGACTCAAGTCTAGCTACGGGAGCGAAAGTTTCACCAAAATCCAAACCTTTCACTTGAGTGAATCCTTAAGCGACCAACCTTGCCTTGTTTCTTATAACCATTCCACTTCGATCTTGCTTGTTCCTAAAGACCCATTTCGTATCAATTACATTATGTTCCTTGGTCTATCCATCAATGTCCAAACATCATTTTGGGTGAAGTTATTTAGTTCTTCATGCATTGCATTTACCCAATCCGGATCGATGAGTGCTTCATCTATATGTTTTGGTTCAAAAGAAGAGACAAAAGAGTAATGTTCACAAAAAGAAGCAACATGAGATCGAGTTTGGACACCCTTACTCACATTACCAAATATTTGATCCATTGGATGATCTTTTGCAATTGCATTGTGAATCTTTGAAGGTAAGTTTGGTGGTTGTTCATCTTTCTTGTTGTCCTCTTCAATAATTTGAATTTGACTTGTCGTGGAAGAGGTAGGAGGTTCAACTTAAGTAGAAGATGGTGAGTCATTTAAATCTTTCTTTGGCTTGATGCCACCTATTTGTATGTTCTTCATTGCTTGCCTTAATTCTTCACTACCTACATCATCCAAATTTTCTCTCTTCTTGAGAGCCATTAGTTTCATCAAATTATACATCATGAGTCTCTTTAACTAAACTGGAGTTTTTTTGAAGACACGATAAGCTTTACTATTTGATGAATAGCCAAGTAAAAATCCAACAACACAACGACTTGCAAATTTTGAAAGATGAACACATTTCCTTAAAATATAGCATTTACAACCAAAGACATGAAAATAGGAGATGTTCGGTTTTCTTCCAACAAGAAGCTCATAGGAAGTCTTTTCAAGAGACGATGCAAATAAAGATGATTTATGGCATGACCAACGGTATTGATTGCTTCCGCCCAAAAACTATCGGAAGTATTATAATCATTAAGCATTGTCCTAGCCATTTCAATTAATGTTCGATTTTTTCCTTTCTACAACTCCATTTTGCTTCGGAGTGTAGGTAGTGAAAGTTCATGCTTTATTCGAAGTTTATCACAAAAATCTTCAATTTTAGTGTTCTTGAACTCAGAGCCATTGTCACTACGGATTTTTTTAATTTTGAAATCAAATTCATTTTAAGCCCTTTTAGCAAAACTTTTAAAAATGTCAGAGATTTCAGCTTTGTCATGTAAAAAGAAAACACATGTATATCTTGTCGGGACTCCGGATATACAACTCCGAGACCCTCTGTGTATTCTGAACTAGTCCCAGATCAGTAGCTAGCTCACATAGTTGCAACATTGATGTAATCATATCCATACAACAAAACAACAGATGAAGCCGACAAATTAATACTTAGTAGCAAAAGGACCTTATGGTCAAGTCTTACAAAGTTTGCCACGCAGGGCTTAACAACGAAAGATAACTTGCAGCGGTGAACAAAACATCTCGTGGAGGCCATCCGACATACCCACAAGCAATCGAGTGGAGGACGCGACCTAATTCACATAGTCTTCAAAGTAGTCTTCCTCGTAGAACTCGGTGTTCCCTGGTTCTTCTTCGGCGACTGATCAACAAATGGCGCAAAGCCGTGAGTACTTTTAAAGTACTCAGTAAGTCGTAGGGAAAAGTATGCAAATAATATTCATGCAAGGCTTGACAAGGATAGCTTTATGGTTATTTTGCAGAAAGCAATATTGACAATAAATACAGTAAGTAGATTGTAAAACATAATTTAAAAGATTAATACATAATTAATTAAGTTTCTTTATAACAACTAGTGAACACCTGTTCACCTCCCAACCATCAACCAAAACCAATTACTCTGGTCCATCCAAACCATTCGAACATTTTTTATAAAGTCTACCCCTCGTGTGAAATCACCAAGCATTGTCCATAACCGGGGACACAGCTATTCGAATAGTTTTTAACACTCTGCAGAGGTTGTACAGTTTGACCCACAAGAGATAATCATTTATACTGTCCGTCTGACACACTTCCGAAGGTGTGCGACTAAACGATTATCATAAGACTTTTACAAAGCTCTATTTTGACTCGGTTCTGCTCGTTAAGGATTCGCCTTCCTAGCCCCCTCTTGCACCAATTCAACAACCAAAACAGAACCGAATCCAAACATTGCTAATTAGTTGGCCAGGTCCACCCCATAAATAAACTTGTGGTTGTACGGTATGGCCCAGATCAATGGCGCACAGAGTTAAGTCCTTAGAGACTACAGGTGAAACATCCTCATCCCAAATGTACTTCCTGCACCCCCTTTACTGCACGTTCATTCACCTGAGTATAAATCATTTTGGGTTCAACCCGGCCAAATGACAACCCTTGCCATGGCACATTTTTTATCAACAGTGGCTCCGCCACAAATCCATAATCCATTAAGTCATGTTCATTCTTTCATTGAGTAAGTGATCAAGAATCCATCGTGACTAAGCATGGCTAAGCATAATACGACTTAAGTTGGTAGTACAATAATGTCCAACTAATAATTAACCATCCTAAGGTGTCCAAGGAATTATGTCATTCAAGGGTATATGTCATTCTCAATTTATCAAGGAGGCATAATGGTAATTAGGTAATTAACTGGGTTCAACGTGATCAAAGGTCTACGACTTGCCTTCGTTGAAGAGTTGAGATGCTTCGGTTGTCGGGTCCACGAAGTCTTCCGAAACGCCGGAATCTATACGTGCGAACAAAGCCAAATAAATAAAACAATTCCAAATAAAATCCAAATAATTATAAAATAAGCACCAACAGAAAGATAATAAATTTAGAAATTGGAATCACTTGAATCGGAGTTCGAATAAAGAAGATATGGCCTCCGGAAGTTAGAAAAACACATAAAATGATGAAATGGGGATTTTCTAGATTTTTTGATTTATTTTCTTAAAGGGAAATCGAAATGCCATGTCAGCCTGCCATGTAAGTTGCCACGTAGCCAAAGTTGCTGGCGTGGCCGTGACGTGTTGCCATGTGGTGCTGCCACGTTGACATGCAGCGACGACGGACACGGCCAAAGGCCTCTCTGGCGAGCATGGCGAGGCGGAGAGGGGCGGCGAGGAGCGCGGCTTTGGGCGAAGCGGCGAGGAGCGCCAGACGGGAGGGTAGCCGAGGGGGCGCCATGGCGAAGGGAGGTGGCGGCAAGGCTCCGGGCGGCGCAAAGCTTCGGAAGAGAGAGGCAATGGCAGAACTGAGCGAGAAAACGAGAGGGGAAAGGAAGGGAAAGAAAGAGCCGGGCGCGAAGCTTTATAGAGAGGAGGGGGGAGGCGAGCACCGAGGCTGGGGATGCGGGAATCCGGGGCGGCGATGGGACGGCGACGTCGACGGAAAACGGGGAACCTAGCACGGGAATCCGGGGCGGGAATGCGGGACGAGACCGGGCGCGGGACGCGGAGCAGACGACGGACGGCAGCCGGCGGAATCCGAGGCGAGAAGCGGACGGACTGGAGCGAGAAAAGGGGTGACCCGACGAGGATCCGCGAGGTGCAAAGCATTTAACCGTGGGGAAGATGAACAAGGCGCACGGCTAACTAAAGTGAGGTGTCACAGCAGAGAGAGGAGGAGGAGCGCGGTTGGTCAAGTGTTTAAATGGGCGATGTGGGCATGAAGGAAAGATGGAACGGGCTGGAGGGGAAATTTGGCCCAAAAGCCAAAGGGGGATTTAAAATTCATTTCTGAATTAATTAAATACCATAAAACTAAAAAGGTTTTTAGAAAATAGCTAAAATAGTCCAAAACTACTAGGAAAATACACAGAAGTCCCTTGAATTATTTAGAACTTAGTAAAAATACTTTTAACTTAACTTTAGCTTTTAATTTTGCAAATAAAATATTTTTAACTTCGGAACAAAAGGAAAACCCTTTTTAAAAACCAATAAAATACTTCATTTATTACTTTTGACTTTAAATCCAAGTAAAATCCGAAAACTTGAATAAACCAATTTTAATTAATTGAAGTTTGATTAATTCAAATTAAATTTGTTTTTGATTTCTAAATTTCAAGTTAAGCTTTAGCAACTTAATAAAATCAAATGGTTATTTTTAAATTTTGAAAATTTAAAAAAAGCTCTGGAAATTGGGATGTTACATATCTTGAGTAATAATCCACAATGACTAAACAATAGCTATTTCCTCTGATGCTGTTATAGATTGTTGACCCAAACAAATCCATATGTAAGAGTTCTAATAGCTTAGAAGTTGACATGATACTTTTGGAAGGATGGGAGTTTACAACTTATTTTCTGGCTTGGCAAGTGCTACATAATCTATTTTTCTCAAACTTCACATCTTTCAAGCCAACAACTAAGTCATGTTTGAAAAACTTTTTGAGTTGAATCATACCAACATGAGCAAACCTTCTATACCAAAGCCAACCCAAGGAGGTTTTTGCAATTAAACATGTTTTCAAATATGAATCATTTGATGAGAAATCTACCAGATAAAGGTTTCCAAATCTAAATAATTTGAAAGCTAAAGAGTTATCTTTTTCATTTAAAATAGAAATACCTTTTTTTATAGAAAAAGTGCAAGTTAAACCAAGATCACAAATTTGAGCAACGGATAGCAAATTAAATTTGAGTGACTCAACTAGATATACATTAGAAATTGAAAGGTAATTTGAGATAGCAATTTTACCCAATCCTATTACGTTTTCTTTGCTATTGTCACCAAATGTGGTCTTGTCATTTCCTTTTTCCATTCTCGAATGTGGTGAATATTTTTCTATCCCCAGTCATGTGTTGAGTACAACCGCTATCAAGTACTCAATGTTTTCCACCAGTCTTATAGTTTAACTACAAAACAAGAATCAAGTTTAGGTATCCGAATTTGTTTGGGTCATTGGAAGTTAGTAACCAAGGCTTTGGACACCCAAATAGCATTCTCTTTTGCGTCTAAAATTGAAGTGCCAATAAATTTAGCTACAATCTTACCATCTTTAGATTTTCTAAGCATGTAGCATGAATCATTGATGCCATAGGATTTAGTTTTAGCAATGAAGTATGAATTTTGTAAATGTCCTACATTATGATATTTATAGCAATATTTTCCATTTTTTTTTACAAACCTTATGGGTTTGTAAATTTGCGTCTTACCTTTCTTAGGGACAAACCCATGTCCTTCTTTATTAAATGAGCATCTTTGCTCACTCAATAACTTGTTAATGGTAGCCTTTTCCCTTATACCATATTTCTAAGCTTTTGCTTAGCTTGGTGACTTGTTCTTTTAATTCATTGTTTTAAACAATGAGCAATGGATCACAAGACTTAGCCATACTAGAGTTAGAATCAATTTTAGAACAACATGACATGGCTAATAAATCATCACAAGAAGTAGAAGTACTAGTCATTGAAATAATATTTAGAATGACTTGTACTCTTGGCATCTCATTTATAATATCATAAGTAATTCCAACATTTGAATGAGATTTTTTAATATCCTTTAGAAGGAGTGAGTCATGAGCTTCCTTTAGCTCCTCATAAGAGTCTTTTAGAGAGAGAGAGAGAGAGAGAGATTCTCTCTTCAAGATCATAAATTTTGATTTATCTTTTCCAATATATTCATTTAATTCTTCGAGCATATCCGTTAATTCATCATATGTATGTTCACAATCATTAATGGATTTTACCTTATCTTCTTTTGCCACGAGGCATGTAGGAGTGGAGAAGAGCGACGACGCTTCCTTGATGGCTATGCCGACAAGTCCCCTCTTCTTGGAGGACCCATCATCATTGAAGTCAAAGTCAGAATACTCCTCATCAGAGTTCCATTCTCCGACACATGCTTCATTCTTGCCATCATTATGAAGCTTCTTGAAAAGCTTTTTCTTGGCATTGAATTCCTTCTTCTTTGATGGCTTGGCCTTGTCATCCTTCTTGTTTGGACAATGAGAGGCAATATGCCCCTTCTCATCGCGTTCATAGCAACGAATATTGCTATAGTGCTTGTTGTTGTTGGAGAAGTACCCCTTTTTTTTCTTGTCAAAATATGCACTACGATTTGAGCCCCTTCTTATGGATTTCTTCATTTTTCTCACAAGGAGAGCACATTCTTCTTCGGAGTCATCTTTTTCATCCTCCGTTTCATCACTTGATTCCGTTTTTGCTTTGAAAGCGACAATCTTCTTCTTGGAGGAGGATGGCTCCAAAAGCTCCTCTTTGCCTTTCTTGTATAACTCATTTGTGATGAGGTTGCCCAAGAGATCGGTTGGCGTCATCCTTGGCAACTCAGGTGAGTTGAGAAACAGAGTCACCAACGTCTCATATTTCTCCGGTAGAGCCCTAAGCATTTTTCGCTCAACATCAACATCAGTTAGATTAGTGCCTAGGCCTTTGAGCTCATTTACAATGTTGTTGAGTCTATAATACATCTCGATGATGTTTTCATGATGCAACATTGTATCTCATATTTGATCCGAAGCCTATGCAATTTGGTTTCTTTGACCGTGAATGTGCCCTCATGGATTTATAAAAGCGTAGTCCATATCTCATGAGCAGTTTCAAGGTTGCTCAATCGATTGAACTCATCCGCGTTCAAAGCTCCAAAAGAGCGTTAATCGCTTGAGCATTGAGGTGGGAGTTTCTGTAACACCCTGGGCCAACACTGAGCCCGGAATGCCACCAAACTACCCTAACTACTAATTTTAATAGTAATTTGCAATAAATTGCAGCAAGCAATTCAATTATAAAACCCGTCCACGGGTCATAACAACATGACAAGCATAGATATTTAAACTCTAGATAGTAACGTAGGATAACAGTTCAAGAATTAAGTGAAACTAATCCAAAAAGAGACTATTGAATGAATAACATGTTCAAACCAATCATCTAGAATCATTCAATGTCTATCATAGCCTAAGAGGTTAAATCGTCATGCTAAGGTAAAGTTGCTTCATGACAATGATCAAATAATTGAGTATATGTCGTGTTCCAAGTGATATCCCTTCCCAAGAAGCGTCGTCAACGATCACCTAAAAACAACAGTAAAGCAAGGGTGAGTCCACGACTCAGCAAGTATAATAATAAGCAATGAGTAGTGTTTAAACATCAGTACACAATATCATCATTAACATAAATTGTTCACTTTTCTTTATTCTCATGCTCAATCATGCAATTTTCCTTCTTTATTATCATACACATTCACCAATTACATTTCATTCAATGCATCCATGCGCTACTTGTCCACATGCACTTCTTTTACGTGTACCGGTATAGCATGAGTGTTCACTCGTCGATGATACACTCTCAAGCCCGTCCTCCTCAAGGATCGGGGACCTCCTCCACTCCCGTGGAGTTGTGATCGACATGATCACCTTCTCATATGCAATGATGCTTATGAATGCATAAATATTTATATTTTCATCAACATTACCATCGTCTAACAATATCATATCCAACCATAAGGAATAAATAATGACCATTAACATTACTTGTAATTAAATAAGTAAAAGCATAACAATATAATGATAATAAATGGTAAAGCATGCAATGTTCAACCATTGAACACCGTCTACCATGCACTTGCCTGTTTACCCTTGTGACGCCGGATAGCGATGTGGTGGCAATGCACAAGAGGCCACACTCCCTGGACAACAATTCAAAACATATCTAAAAAATCATACATTACAGCACCGACACTTTATTCTAACCGTCATCGCACGTCTATGTCAAACTAGCATTTTAATCTGAAACTACTGGACGCACTACCTGTTGTCCCAGTAGTAAAATGGTCCTATCTTACTCATCTAAACTTCAAATTAGGCCATCCAAGACTTTCTAGAATCCTCACGAAATAGCCTACAATTTCCTAGTTATTACGAAACTATGATTCTATTGTTTTCTAATACGTTCCTTTACCTGAAGACCGTTCCAGATTCTGTCTGAACAGTCCGTTTCACAATTTTATATCTTTAATTCTACAACTTTAACATATATGAATAATATGAGTTCTGGAAACTACACATGATTTTCTACAATATTCAAGTTGACACAAATATTTAATTTTGTGTACACAAAGTCTGCCATCTACACCCCAAATCTAAACCGCAAACTTCCGAAGGCTATATCTTTGCACTCGCTAATCCATTTTTAATGGTTTATACCTTCCTAGAATGCTAACGTGATAACCTAACTTTTCTCTAATTACACCAAACTCTAATGCCGAGTCTAAGTACCCCTAATCGTCCCCACAACATTCTCGCCTAGACCGATTTAATCGGACGTAATGTAAATCCATCTTCCCCTTGACCAAACGTTCTAAAAATAGATTATAGATTAATCTAGGATAAATCTAATGGATTCAGATCATTACCCTCAGAGACATGAAGCAAAAGCACGAATTTTCCATCTTTCCCTCTCTTCTTTGCTTCAGGCCGACAGCAGCACCAGGGAAAACTATTTCGTTTCTAAAAAATTTTTGCTAGGGGGCGAAACCACCGAAATCACCAAAATTTCGGAATTTCGGTCCAAAATTTCGGCAAGTGTTCAAACCAACGTTTAAAATTTGGACGAAATTTAGCCAATTTTTGGACGGAATTGCAAATTAGGTTCAAATCAGCCATACTGAGTAATCTCAAGGCAGAACTAATACCATTTCCAGGCCTAATAGCAGGAAGAAGCAGCAGCTCTCCATCTGCAGCAGCTCATAACGACGATTTCCTCTGCCTACTCCCACCAAAGAAGAAGAGCAAGAAGATATGGTGGCCGAGTGGTGTCGGCAGCAGAGTCAGAGCAAGAAGAAGCAACAGACTCTCCATCTGCTGACGACGGCCGTCGACCATCGACTACGCGGACACCGGTCAACCAGGCTCACGGCTAGCCAGAGGACTGGATTGGGCACACGCGCGAGAGGAAGCTCGAGGCACAAGCGGAGGGCCCCGTGGACCGAGAGCGAGGACATGGACAAGTCAGTAGGGCCTCAATGGCTCCTCGCTATAGTGTTGTCTTCCGCCGCAGCCTTGAGAGGCAGGGGAGGAGGCGAAGGGGAGAGCGAGTCCGATCTTGAGACGTTGAGTGGAGGCGAGGGCAGGCAGTGAACACATGGGGGGTTAGGGTAAGATCCTGCAATGGACTGGCCGGCAGATCGGCCGACTGGCTGAAGCGAATTTCATAAATTCACGAAATTTCGGTGAAATTGTGAACCCTGGACAGCACTCAAAAACAGCAGGAGCTGTGCCTGGGAGGAGAGGGAAGCAAGGGCTAGGGGGTGGCGCTACAGTAGCAGGTGTGGTGCTATAGTAGCATGGGCGACAGTACAGTAATAGGGGGTGGTTAGGGTTTGGCTTTCCCTCACCCTCTTAAGCCGGTTCCCTACTTGGACCAAAGAGCTATGGGCCGAAGGGCTGAGTTCTAATGGTCCTCTCAAATTCTGAATTTTCTCCTTTCTAATTCTATTTAATTTCAGTACTAATCACTTATTTGTTTTATGTTTAAATGGGATATTACAGTTTCGTTCCTCAAGATCCGTGGGGTGTGTAGGATCAAGTTTCATAACGAAACCCTTACTAACAATTCTCCATATGCTTAGGCTCATGACCTTTAAATAAATAAACATTCTTATTTTCCAATAAGCATAATTCAATCCATCGAATAGAGGTGCTTTGCCTATTGACGTACCCTCACTAGTCATCCTTCCTCTCCTAGACGGTTAAGCCTAAATAATAGAGAGACAAAACTTTGATACCACTTTTAGGATCAGTGATGACCAACTAGAGGGGGGGGGGTGAGTATGAACTTTCTAAAAATCTTGGGCTATAATTAACAATTTTAACAATTATGGCCTAATGGAAGAATTCTAGCACAAGACAAGTGTTATATTATAAATTTTAATAATACACCCCAAGGTTTATGGCAATACTAAAAAAAACAATTCTAGCTAAGCAATTCTACACAAGCAAGAGCTAGAAATGTAAATGCGGAAAAAGTAAATCCAAGAGAGAAAACTGCAATGAAGACAATCGATGTTTTCCCGTGGTATCGAAGAATTGCTGGCCTTCACTAATCCACGTTGAGGTAAGTCCAAACGGACTGGACTGGCTCCACGAATTAAGCCTCAACATCTCGATTTCACTAAGGTTGTTCTTCCTCCACTCCGAATATGGTGAGCACCAAACCAATCACAATCATTGTCAGCCCTCTTCACACCCTTCTTGAAGAGATCACCGTGTAAACCTTCTCCAAACCATCTTGGTGCCGACAAGCACCAAGAGTAACAAACCACAGCTTTGCTTGAAGAAAAACAAGTACTAAAAGGGTCAACCAATGATGCAATGCACTTGAATGCTCTCAACTACTTCCAAATGAGAAAATATGAGAAAGTGGGTAGTAGATAGTGCACTAGAGGCTCAAATGTATTCAATGAAGTTCAAGTCACTGAGCTTGGTGTAGGAGAGGGGGTATTTATAGCCCCCAACCACAAAACTAGCCGTTTGAAGCTAATCTTAGAAAAATATAGCATATGCAGTAGTACCACTGTAGAAAACTGGTACTACCGCACTCACTATTCAACGGTCAGAATGAGTGCATTAAATGCTTCTGAACTAGCTGTTACAAAAAGATGTGGTACTACCGCACACACAAGGTCCGGTAGCACCGCTCGGCTAAAATGGAACTACCGATTTCCAAATGATAAAAGAATCCCAAAAACATGTTCTCTGGAAATTATGCACCGCTATGTAAACATCGGTCCTACCGCACTGCGGTAGTACCGCTCAAAAGATGTGGTCATACCGTTCTTCAGGGAAGAAGAAACTCCCAAAAATATGCTCTCTGGAAAATACGTACCGCCAACTAGAATCTGGTCCTACCGCGCTGCGGTAGTACCGCTCATCAACTGCGGTCACACCGATCTTACTGAACTGTTTCCATATGCAATTCTAAATGCAATGCATGATATTTGGTTGATCAAAATGGCACAAAATAATTTTTCAAGCTACTAGCCATGATCCCTCTTTATAGTACAGCATCTAGCCTACAAATCCGGTCTTTTCTCCAAACAGTAAAAACTATAAAAAGATCCTTAAACTATTCATTACCTTTACCTTGAGCCACATCAAACCTTTGCTATCTTTGCATTGCCATCTCCATATTGTCATCCATACTCCAAGACTAAACCTTCTTAAAACATCTTGAGCACACATGTTAGTCTCTTAATACATTGTTGATATTAATTACCAAAATCATTTATAGGGGCCTAGATGCTTTCACATGCGAAAGACGACGACAATGTGCAGAGCGGCCGCGATGGCACCGACGTCCGGTTCATCGATTTCTTCACGCAGGCGGACGTGCAGCGGCGGCGCCAGAGCATCTGCAATTCGATGGCTCCATGGTGGCCAACTCCCACGACCACCGAAGCAAGTTGTTGCAGGTGTTTCTTAATGTGTTGCAGCCCCTTTCTGAAATTGTTGCATAAAGTGTTTTATTTTGTTACAGACGGACCTTTCTGAAATGGTTGCATAAAGTGTTTCGTTTTGTTGCAATGTGTTTTCTTAAATATTGCATCAACTTTTCCAAATTGTGTTGCGCATGGTCATCCATGGGATGTTACAATAAGTGTTTCCAGATGTTTCCTCCTTTTGTTTTGATTGTTGCAACAATTTTTGAAATCCTGCATCTGAGATTTGGAGATGTTCTATCGTCTTCTTTGAAATGTTGCATCTGGGATTCTGAGATGTTGCATCCTCTTCTTTGATATGTTACATCCTTTCCATCACCTCTTCTTTGATAGTTTGAAACCCAGTACGAACAATCCATTTTGTTGCGATCGTTGAAAAAAAATGTTGCATACGTTCTTCCTTTTTGTTTCGTCGGAGCACTCTCATCGTACGTCCGAGCGTTAGTTACTTTCTATTTTTAAATTGATACATCTTTACAATATTACTGAGCAAATTTTTCCTAGACCTATATTTTTTAATTTGTACATCTTTACAATGTTACTAAGCAAATTTCTCCCAGATTTTTAGGGTTCACAAATCACAAGTCCCCAACGTGACCCAAAAGAAAAGATTAATTTAGGCAAACACATCAGTACCATTAAGTACACTAAGGGTCTGTTTGGATAGGGGAATGAAACGATCCTGTACCGGATGGTTCAGAAAATATGCTAGTTCATCTGTTCGGTTCGGTGAATAGGACCAATCAATTCAGCATCGAGACGTTTCATCTACATGAATATTTGGCTGAGATCCTGTACCGTCGCATTCGGCAAAAAATGGTGAACAACGCGGTTCATCTTTCTCCTTGAGAAGTAGGCTGCGAGCGGTCACTCTCCTCTCCTCTATGCTGCACTCTCTTCCCCCGCTACGCTCATCTCCCTTTTTCCCTCTGCCCTCATCTTCCAGATCCACGCAGCAGTGCCACACCCCTCTCCTCCCCCAGAGAACTTCGTCCACGCCCTCATCGTCGGCGCTGCCACCGTTCCCCACCTCCGGCAGCTCCACTCCCACGTCATCACCTCCGGTCGCCTCCCCTCCCTCGGCCCCATCCTCCTCCACCGCTTCATTTCCTTGCCCTCCTCTGCCCACCTCCACCTCCCCCTCGCCCACCGCCTCCTCCTCTCCCTCCCCTCCCCGTTCCTCGATCTCTTCAACCTCCTCCTCCCTCCACTCGCCTCCTCGCCCGACCCCTCCGCTGCCGCCCGCCTCTTCCTCCGCCTCCTTGGGACACCCACACACTTCCGCACGTCCTCAAGGCCCTCGCGCACTCGCCTGGGCTCCCCTTGTCGCCTCCACCCACGCGAGGCCATGAAGGACGGCCTCGCCTACGCGGTGGTCTACGTCCAAAACGCACTCATGGCCGTGTACTCGACCTGCGGCCACCTGGCCCACGCCACCCAGGTGTTCGACAAAATGCCGTGCCGAACCATCGTGTCCTGGAACACCGCGCTCACCACCTGCGTGGACAACGATTGCCACGACTGGTGCGTCAGGCTATTCACGGTGATGGTAGAGGACAGGTTCGAGCCCGACCAGACCACGTTTGTGGTCATGTTGTCCGCCGTCACCGAGCTGGGCAACCTGACGCTAGGCAAGTGAGCTGTTCGTGGTCATTTAGCACTGCTTCAATGCAGTAGGACTTATTTTGCTTCAAACAAGCTTATTTGTGTTGACCTTTCTATATGGTTGTAAACCTATGTATGTGCTTCTAAACCTACATGATGGTATGGCTTGGACTCTTATGGTATTGTGCAATGTATGATTTATGATATAACTAGGTGATTGATGAATTTTTGGCATGCTTTGCACTACTAATTCTGAATCTGAAGGTGGTGCCAGTGGTACCCTTTCTTTTTTGTTATGGTTGTTCTGACAGTGTGCAAGGAGATGGTCAGTTTGAGTCTGCGTGTACTTGTAAAATTGCACTATCATGAGCTTGCAGTTGCACTCTTTGGAAATGATTTTATTTCTGGTATTAGTGCTCAGGTTGTGAATGTACTTGTAAAATTGCTTCTGCAATGTTCATGCTCATTGTGGTCAGTTTGAGTCTGCGTGTAATGCTTCTGCATGTACTTGTAAAATTGCGATGCTCCAATTTTTCCAAACATGTAGCTCAGGTGGCTCACTATGCTTGAGTTCTAAATATCTGGATTTCACATTTAATCTGTGTTGTACTTGAGTTGACAGTTCCACTTTGTGATCACAGGTATAGAGAGGTTCTGTTAGTCTGTATTTGTGTTGGCGTTTCCCTGTCTCTTGGTGCTTCCGAAGAGTATTTAGCTTTGACTTGCTATTTCAAAAGTAAATAATTTTCTTGCCTCAAATTCGGATTGGCAAAAAATATAAAATTTCATTATGTGCAAAACTATTTCTAAACTTGAATTTAAATTCAAATCAATTTTTAAACTCAATTCTCACAATTGTGGAAGGTGAACTCACCACCTCTAGTGAGAGGGTTACTATATCCAACTTCAATCCAAACCAAACAACAGTTTGAACCATTCAAAACCATCCTATGCAACCAATCAAAAAAAAAAATCTTGTATCATCACATACAAGCAATCAAACAGGCTGATTGTACCATCCCATACAAGACAATCATATCCCACCTATACCATTCCATCACATTCAACCTCATCCCACCAATCAAACGCACCCTAAACCCGCTCAATCGAAGCCAGCGTTTTGGAAACTGAAACCACCCTAGAAACGACCTAAGGTGGCCCTGGTTTTCAGCCGGTTTCCAAATTGTGTCAAGCATACAGAGCAAACAATGTCGACAACCAATGCAATTTACACTACAAGAAACTTGCTATTGCTGGTTTGGAAAATATAAGAGCTGTATTGAAAATATTCATCATGTCATTTATAACAAGGGAAGCAGAAAGAAAAAGGGCTTTCCAGGGGCGATATTTACAGGTAATTCCATCATTAGAGGTAGATCTAAGAAGCTGTTAGCTTGTAGCAAGAGTCAACGAACCTGTACAAACAGATTAAATCAAGTTAAAAAGGGCTTTAATATGCAATATTGTATAACCTGTGGCCTGAGCTGCAAAAATTTGGACTTACCGAAATGACCTTGTATTGCGATTGTCCAATCCAAAGTCATTCCGACAGAAACCAATTTCATTTGAAAAGAACAAAAGGAGAGAGTGTTCACCGATGAAGCCGCTAGACCAATAAACTACCTGTGAAATCAACCAACATATGCTAATGTTATGCTAAGCATCAATCTGTGTTTCACACTTAAATTCAATTTAAATAAAGCCGAAGATGAATACAGCTCAATGGGCTACTCTACTGACGACTTGATCACAGGAATTGGTCCACTATATTGCTGCTGCGTCTTCTTACTGCCTGGAAAACAGAAATTGAGAAGTTAGATAACATTTTGGCAAGTTTCTAGCCATCACACAAGGTACTGGTGCAGGAGCCTTCCAGTATAGCAGAAAACTGGATCACACATTTTTGCAGAGCTGAAGACAATGAATTTCTAATTTAGAACAGAACTGCAGCATGAGCTGTTAGATTGTTTGCTTAAGGATTATAATTGAGATGCGTGGTACACTACTCAGTTTGCTTGATATTTATAATCGAGATGCCTATACAGTTTTTTCACCCGAATGGATCACAAATTCTGTGACATATTCCTTTTCCCTAATTCGTTTTACGGGTACCCTGCGTGTTTGCTCCATCTTCTTGCTAAATAGATGTATTAGTTGTTGCTTGAATCCCAAAGAAGATTTGAAAAAAATCAAGTTTAAATTTGCAAATTGAAACCGGCCCGGTTTTAGGCCGAAAACAAGCAGGTTTTGGGTGGTTTCCGGAACTGGCCAGGTTCCCGTTTTTTTGGCCCAAACCGAAATCTGAAACCCTGGTCCCAACAGGAAGTGACAAGGTGCACAAGTGTTCTGCCCTGGGTTACTATTTACATAAACAGATGTATTTTTCATTTAACACTGTTTTAAAGAATCGAATCACATTTTACAGGAAGGAGAAAATGAGTAAAAGTTCCAGTTCCAACCTGTGCTTTTTGAATGTGGAACTGCTGCTTTGTTGCATCTGCTTCTTGCCATTTCATTTCTAATGCTAGATACTTGGGTGTCTGCTCTATGACTATGAGATTTGGTGGTTTGTAGTCGGTTTGGCCCGCTTGCTGATAATTGCTGAGGGATTCCTGAGCATGATTCCGGTGTGCTTGCAAGAAGCTGGTCCAGATGCTGAGAAGCACCATAGGAACATGCATCACTCAGTAAGAGAAGATGTTAGGATATCCTATCCATGCTCACAATGAGGGGGCATCAAACCTTTGTTTGAGGAACAAAGCTCTTCTGAGCACCATGTAATGCTGAATTATCACATGGTGAAAACCGCGATACCATCAACCCATTCTCCTGTGACGAGTTGTAGCTGCCTGACTGCTCTGCACATGATTCGCGGTAAATATGACAAAGCTCCAATCGAAGCCGGTAGTTGCCCTGTGAATGATACATTTTTGTTGCAAGAGGAACTGGCGCATCTGATATAAATTAAATGAAAAGATCAAAACACCATCTGATCAGAAGTAACAGAGCAATGAAAATTAAACAGATATTATAGTATACTGAAAGACAAACAAGATTTGAAATGCAAAAGGGAAGAACACCACTAATTAAAATATCAGGTAAAATAAGATTGCTGAAGATCAGCGTTTCAATTACAGTTGTAAAGCTAAGCAGTGGAAATTTTAATATTCGCAAAATGAGTGTAAATATTAACATTACATTGGAAGGCAAAAAGCAATTATACCACTGAGAAGCAGATACTTCTCATTTTTCTGGTTATCTGTGTCACCAACTCACCAAGGGGGCAAGTCCTACCTTCAACCAACATGGAGTACATAGAGCCAAGCAGGGGGAAAAAACCCGGCCGGTAACCGGTTACCGGCCGGGGTCTGGGAAGGAAAATCCCGACCGGTTTTTCCGGGTTTAGCAAATTCAAATTTCAATTTTCGAAATTCGGCCGGTTTTCAAGCGAAATTCAACCAGTTTTTTCGAATTAACGATTCTGGCGGTTTTTCAAGCCGCCGGGTGGGATTTGGTCCGACATCTGGCTTTTGGATCCTTGGCTCCAGGATCCAAAGCGTCGACCAAATCTGTCGTGGCTAGGAAAAAACGCCTACATCGGATTTCGTGAAAAATCCGAATTTAATTTCGCTTGAATTTGCTTAGAAACGAGCCAAAATTCGAAAATTGGAATTTGAATTTGCAAAACCCTAAAAGCCAATGATTTTCCGTTCTTTCTACCACCCAGAAATCGATTCTGCCAATAACCGACCGGTTTTTTCTTCCCTGCATAGAGCCACAAAACAAAAATGTGCTTTCCTACCCTAGATCCTCACCCAATACAGATCTTTTAGAAGCTGTGGAGTTGACATGACAACTACCCTTGGTTTCCCTGTGAAAAAACTTAACTATTTTAAGCTCATATATCTCAAGTATATTCCGAATTTCCAATGTACTTTCTGACAACTTAAAGATTTTTGTAATTCATAAATTGCTAGTGTAAAAAAGAGTAATCATAAGTCGATAACTCCATGTGATGATCAAGCAAAATTGATCACAAACAATCCAACACTCATGTCATGAAAGCATGATAATTTAACCAAATGCAGCTCTATTTATCTGTCAATTATTAACTAGCATTAGAAGAGAGTTTTCCCACCCGAGGAAAAAAAAGAACCAAGCTGTTGGATGGGCATCTGTATAAAACTCAGATCACTAAAATGAATAAATTGTGTCTAACTACAATTAAAAACGGTAGCATTCCTTGCACAATCAACTGTTGTGTTGCTTAGGTTTAGCCCCAGAAAAAAAAACATATGTCCGTTAGCATGCCTACATGCATGTGCATGACAAAAGATAAGCAAACAAAACCAGTACTCTGTAGGAGAGAACAAGCATACTGAGAAGCACTTTGTACCTCTAAATCGACTTTTAGGCGCATTGGTGACAGCTGCATTATCAACAGATATTTTCAACCCTATAAAACAAATAAGCATGCAAATAAGTCATATCATGATAAAACAAACAAACCAGTATTTTGGTTCCTGCCGCAATCATCGTATAGCTACCCATTGAAACGTCCATTCTGTCAGAAAAGTCACACAACTTATATAGACTCAGATTGCCGTATCTCTTATGCATAGAAAAATGGGCCTAGAAACCCATACCATTTGAGGATCGCAAGCTAATGTTAATAACTGTCATGTGGGGCCAGGTGTACCGCCAAGCGCCACAAGGGCAAAGCCCAACTGGTGGCAGCCAGGGAAACAAATTTCGTTTTTGAAAAAAAAATCATTGGGAGCCGAAATCACCGAAATTTCGGTGGGTTTTCACACTGGTTTGAATCAAATTTGAATTTAAAATTTAAAATAATTGCAAAAATTAATGCCTTGAGTGGGATTCGATCCCTGGTGTCCAGGAAACCAACAAGAGGGCCTTGCCACCAGGCTAGCTTCCGTTTGATGTTTCTTTACTAGTGTTTACTCCCTTTAACCCTCCAAATTAAAACAAAACGAAAAAATTTGAATGAATTGAATTTCTTTTGGAGGGTAACGAAAGGAACAAAATTTCGGGAATTTCGGCGAAATTTCGCCGAAATTGTGAACCCTGGTGGCAGCCTAGGGCCCACGGCCATCTTTCTTTGCTTGCAAGTTAGAGAGATTTGATTAAGATCCTTAAGATCAGATTTGTTTAGAAATATTAGATTGAGATCCTTACGATCTCTTTATTTGGAAATCTATAATTGTCTCTATTTAAAGAAGAGATGAGGAAGTAATAAAGCAAGCAAATTAGTATTCCTAATCTCCTTCTCCCCTTGCTCCTCCCAGCCCAGGGATCTAAAATCGCCGATATATCGCCGATATATTTTTGTTCGAATTTGACTTTTTTTGAATTTAAAATCCGAAAAATTCAAAAAAAAATTTGAAATTTTCACCGAAAAATTGGTAAAAATTTCAATCGGATGTATCGGTATCAGACGGGGCACCCAGAAAAAAATTACCGATTAAAAACCTGCTCCCCACCACGGTGTGCACATGACCTCCTCTCCGGTCGGCTTGCCCTCTCTCTTCACCACGGCTCCGGCAAGAAGGTCAATAAGCCTCCCACCTCTCACAAATACCCTATACGTTCCTTACCCGAGGCACGTGACAATAACAAACTTGGTGGTGGTAGTGGCTATACTAATAATAGCACTTAAGCATTACAAATAACAATAAAATGGTACAACAAACCATTCAGCAAAAACAGCGATAGTAGAATAAACAAATCACCAGATTTATAGTAAAATTGCATTATAAAGAAAATAGCACTTACTTTGATCAGCTGTAGAATCTAAAGGTTGTAGTTTGTTCACATTTCCATTGTTCAACTCGAAACCATTGACGATGTTCTTGTTTTCAGGTTGAGGCTTTGCTTTCACTTTTATATGTACTTTTTGATCTATCAGATGTCAAGGCAGCAAAACTTCCAAAGTTTCACAACATTGGCAATCCAGTTAATAGAAAATGTATATAAAGGAAAAAATATTCCACATGGAGAATGCAGCTAGCAGCATGTAGACATTCATAGTAAACAAAAAAAAGGAATAATCAAGCTGTTGCCCATGAGCAATAAGTAGGATACTTCCATTACTTGTCAGCTTAATTTTTCTGCCCTTCTTTGGAGGCTTCTTAGGAACAGCATCATCATCTACAGCCATTGAATCATTTGCGTTTACCTTCCCTGAACTACATCGCTCTGCGGAAGTCAAAGAAATGTCTGAATGAATTTCCAGAACAGTTCCCTTGAACTCCCCCTCCAAAGGAAAGTGTAAAATAATTTACAGCCACACCCACCAAATAAGTCATAAGGTATAGTGGGGTAAGGGTAACTGGAAGTACTCTTGAAAATGGGGAATAAAGAACAGCATTTATTATCATTCAAAAATAAGCAGAGCCAAAAACTGAATATTTGAATTTTCAGTATATAACATGTCAGTGATTGTTGCCTGTCCGATTTGAAGAAACCTAGTAATAAAACAAGTAACACAAATATAGCTTCGTATTAAAAAAATGACTTGTGTATATGTATATGTATATGTATATGTGTGTGTGTGTATATATATATAGGGAACATATCTAGTACTAATGGGTAATTGAGTGCTAAGATGTTAATGTCAATCTTGACCGTTGGATCATGCAGGTTGTTTAATGTAGGGCATTGGAGATAGGAGCATGTAGGGTGTTTAATGCAGACGCATTAATGAAGGCGCATTGGAGGTGGGAGCATGCAGGGTGATTAAATGGTTTGGAGGTGGAAGCCCACATTAATCTTGGTTGTTTAATCCTCATGTTGATTAAACAAAATACTCCTGTTCTAAGAATAAGATACACTATCATGGATGTAGAAACTTCTTCAACAAATCAATAATATATCATGAATGACTGTGTACCGGTAGTTATTGATGAAGTTAAATGACGAAATAGTAACAACTTGGGGCCTTTTGCATATACACATTGAAAAATATGAAGTTTATGTGTTCACAAGTCTGGATTCATGCTAAATTATGAGTATAGCGTAGATGTTCACAGCTTTGTTCGCAACAACTTTGAAGGCGAATTACAAAGAAATAAGCAGATCGAACTTAACAATAAAATAATGTTTGGTGTAAAAGCGTTGAACACTACCTGCATGAGCTGCATATTGGCTAGCCTTGACTGGTTTTTTGCATGTGTTACAGCGAACCTTCAATATATGATTTCACCACAAATTAAAAGCAACAAATGAAAAAGGGAAACCATACAGTGTAGGTTCATCAAAAGTTACCAGGTCCAATGGATCAGCCATAGGTTTTGATCCAAATATATGCATGTCTGCATAAAGTTATAGAATAACTAAACGATAAGTTGTGACATTAACCGATAAATTTTACAATGCAAATTATAATAATTTTGATATAATAGCACAGAGTGTTACAAGGTAAACATAACATTGTAGAAATAGCTGACGCAGTGCATGATGCCAAGAAACAAATTGAAAAAAAAAAGTCAGAGTCTAACAAATAAATAAATATCAGGAATTGCTGACTGCATTAAAAACTGTATCTAGAAAAGCAGTGCCACTTGGTAAAGACAAGTAGAAGTCCTAAAGGAAGTAATTATAATCTGCCGGTTTTAGAAAGGGTAAGAACTTACCATCTTCATCGAGTAAATTTGGTTCATGTGCATCAAAAAGTTGCTTGTGTAGGTTCTGTGCAGCACTCTTCTCATTGATCATCTCATCTGCCAAAAGTTGGGGGAGATTTTTTTTCATTTTTAAATTCCCAGCAGGTATAAATTGTACATTTTCGGTAACAAAGTCCCGTTGTTTTATTCTCAGAGAACTATGAATAAAAATTCCAAGGAATCAATCATAACTCTGTCGTTCACACATGATAAAAACCGTGACATTTCCGCCTTGCATGCAGATGGTGAAATGTCTCAGGTTATTACACTACAATAACACTACCTCTAAACCAAGAGAATGTACACATGATATAGTTATACAATTTATAGGAGTTGGCTATAACAAAAGGTGATATTGCACTATTCAAGTCACGTTGTCGTATACATTATAAAAATAAACCGATCTTGCAACTGAGAAAATAGTTGTGAAAATCACAATGTATGAGTATGAGACTCACTGACAGAAGTACACCCCTGTGTGAGTCAAGCATAATAAAAGTCTAGGTGCAAACTAAACTGTCCTTCCGACCTGTACAAGATACCACACAACAGGCAGTTGCCCAGCTTTATTAAAAAGCTAAAAACAGGTAATAGTTTTGCTGGGGATACCAGCTTTAGAATTAAGCCCAAAAGCTTTCCAGACTACAAAGTTAAACCCCTCAGACTACCAAAACAACCACAGCCAGCTCACTGTTGCATTAGATAAACAATTACCTGTAGAAGATATTAGATATGAATTTATGCAAGGTTATTAAGGCATCGCTTAAGCGTCGCCTAAGCAGTAAGGCGAAGCTTGGGGGGTCAAGGCGTCGGCCCACCTTATCGCGCATGCCTAAGGCGTCCTAAGGCGGCGCATGGCGGAGTATGGCGACGCCTTAGACAAAGGAGGGCGACGCGAAGTGCTGGGCTGCTGGCATAATCGACCCGAGCCTGAGCGACCAGAGAGAAGGGGAAAGAGGAGAGGGCGAAGAGCCGAAGACTCACCTGGAACCCTAGGCGGAGGCGGCGGCGCCTCCATCTCGCCTCCCGTCCTCTGACTCAGACCTCCGACTCTGGCGGATCTGTGTTATCCTCATCCCGGCCGTCGTCCGTCACCTCTCCAAATTTCATCCATCCGTCGCTCATCGAACACCTCCAGCACCTTCTTGTTCATGTGGAAGTCGAGGGTCATGCGCGAGTAGTATGTGGGATTTCGCGAGCCGATGCGTCGGTGTGGGGAGTTTTTATGTGTAGTGGCGGCGGCGGAGTGATGGGCTAGGGTTTCTAGCGGCCAGATCGGGCGCATCTAGACCGTTGGTTTGATAATGCTCATGTCAATATGGGTTGGCTGGGCCTTTGGAGCTTGGATTGGTGGGCCTGATAGTGTATGGGCCAGGCCTACTACTATGGACGACTTCTTTTTATTATTTGAGATCAGCGTGGACGAATTCAAAATCCCAAGCCACACGCACAATATACATCTCGGTAGTAATTCTCCTGCACAACAAGGTACATATGTGCTGCTAAAATGCTTATTTTATTTGCTGCCTTAGCGCCTTAGGATGTGTGTAAGACGTCACCTCGCCTCACGCCTTAGCGCTTAAAAGGTGTGAGAGGGGTGGGTCGCCTCACTTTGCCTTACCGCCTTAATAACCATAATGAATACAAAGGTTTTCGTCCTTTTTAGGCCTCTTTGATTAGTGTCATTTTTCTACAGTTTGACCTTTTCCTCTTATCTTTGTAGGGAACTAGGCAAATTGAAGTCATTTGGAATCTACCCAAGCTGCAATTAAGGAATAGTATATAGAAACTGCACACAGTATTGGTAAAAAGCAAGGCGCAACAAATCCATTCTATTCGAAGTAATCCTGAATATAAATTGCTCATGGATTCACAAACTGCACAAATTCATTAAAGACAGGATAAATCCTTTTAAAACTCACTTTACTCTAAGCAAGTGCATAGGAACTGTACACTGCATACATAGAACTGTAATGTAATATGGATTGCACCCAAATTAGACTCTAATACAGATTATTGTTCATTTTCTTGTGGATATAGGTTTCAAGGACCCTCTATCCAAATCTTGTGAATAAACTAAATGGGAACTTAAAAGAAGCTAATATATCCGTTATAGTTTACCTGGTGTAGCATGATTTTCCATCATTACAAGCTTCAACACAGAAGCCATTTTAAAATGCCCAGGCATGCAAACCATTTTGGAATAGCAACCTACATTACAGCCACATGCACATGATATCAGTTAAAGTAACATATTATTCAAACATCTGAAGTTGGAACTAAGTGATATAGCGGTGTAAGAAACTTTGCATTAGCTAATTCAAAACTTCTAGTTTGATTATATGCCTGATCTTGGTCTTTCCAACACTTAGCGTCTATATGAATAAAACGGATGCACGCGTGTCACTGCCATGTGACGTCCCACGTGCCAGTGTGCCACTAATGTATGCATCAAATCCTCTAAGAAATTTCAACAAAACTAGTGTATGAACCATAAAAGCTGAAGATATAGCATGAGCCCTAGCCAAAGGATTAGTTTCGTATGCTTCAGCTTACATTTCGAAAACTACAGACCAATTGATATCTGCAGACACTGGGACAAAAGTTCCTCAGATGTCCTCGATTTAACATGTCAATCCTATGCTCTCGCAAAATAATGAAATCCTAAATCCAAAACTGAAACAACAAATAAAAATAATAACACACTTATGTTTACAGTTCAAACTCCAAACTTTGTAAGTACCATGATGAAATTGCAACATTCCATTATGCATCTTGTACTGCTAGCTCTTGGCTCACAAACAAAACTTTGTTAACACTTGTCACTGGGCCCACTTGTCAGCTAGTGTATGCAAAAGATCCATTTGCATGTGCATGGTTATTAAGGCGGTAAGGCGAGACGACCCACCCCCCTCACACCTTTTAAGCGGTAAGATGCGAGGCGAGGTAACACCTTAATAACATCCTATGGCGCTAAGTTAGCAAATAAAATGAGTATTTTAGCGAGGCCAGTGAGGTATTCAAGAGTCAAGGGCGTCAATTTTTCCTTGGCTTTGATCTCCACCATTGGATCTTGAACGTGCGGCCACTGGATCAAGCAATGGATGGTTAGGATCTCCACCATTGGATCTTGATCGTACGCCCTCAGTGCGTGCATTTGGTACCTTGCCTTCGTAAAAGGCTGAAGTCAGAGATACACATCCATTAGGGATTCCTCCCGCTCTCTCCATCGGCGGCGGCGCCGGCGCGCACGGCAGCGAGGTCGCGTAAACTTGGCGGCAACGCGGCGCGATAGTCGCGAGGCCTTGTGTGCGCGACGGTTCTGAAGCACTGGCGGGTCGTCGTGGAGGCGCAGCCACGCGCACGGATCCGGAAGCGGCGATGGGAGATCGGAGGCGGAGCAGCGGCGACTTTGCACGATGGAGGGCGCCGTCATCAACGAACTCCAAGATCCAAGTGAGCTCGCGGCTCCTCTCTTCTCTCCTTCTACCTCCCTCTCCACCGAAGGCTCCGAGCAAAGGACGGCTCCGAGCAGAGGACGCCATAGGCATGCGCGGCAAGGTGGGGGCAACGCCTTGCTCCCTGGCAATGCCTTACCGCTTAGGCGTCACCTAAGCGACGCCTTAATAACCATGTGCATGTGTGGCCTCAATCTTTTCACACTCCCCGAAAATTCAAACCAAAACTATAAGAACCCCCAAAGCACACTCCAGCATCTCGCATTTCTGTAAGTCATACATAAAATCCCACAAGTGTGTTGGTAATGCAAGTTCTGAACTTCCCATTATATTCCATATCCTCTCCTAAATTCAGATCAAGCTACATTTAAGGGTTCCAAACTACAATGCGCATGTAGCCAATGTTCAAAAAATCGGAATTAGGCGCCGCCTCGGTGGAGCCTGGGCGCTCGGTGGCCTCCCACCACGATTTCGCCAAAGTCGGCAAACTAGGTAGGGAGGCCACCTAGGCAGTCCTGGTCGGTCAAAGTCGGCCTGGGCGGAGCTCGGCGCGGCGGGCTTGGGCGGCCGCCGATGTGGCATTGGGTGCTGAGGGAGGGAGGGGGCAGAGAGAAGGGGGAGGGTGGAGGCGGAGAAGGAAGCACCGGATGGTCATGGTGGTTGAAGGCGACGGCGGTGTGCATTCTGGATGTGAAAGGAGGGATGGGGAAAGGGGAAGGGGAGGGGAGAAGATGAGAGGGGAAGGAAGAGGAGATGTAGCCGCGATGCAGGCAACAGCGGCAACAGAGTAAGCGATGGCGGTGGCAAGTCATGTATGTTTTGCCCTAACACTTGACTAAACAGAGAATTTCATCGCTAAGGCAACTTGGGTTATTGCCTATTAGGCTGGCCTTGCTGGCCTAGCTAGCTCATGTTTCTGCCCTAACATTCAACCAGTTAGGTTTTCATCATAGCTGCCACAAACACAAACTGGAGGGGGGCTCCAGATGCGACAAGCTGATTCACTTCCTCGTACCTCCCATCCCTTCCTCTCCTTCCTCTACGGGCCTTCTCCCTTCCTCTCTGTCACAACACCATTCCAGGCATCAACAATGGAGATGGACACTAGAGGCGCCAAGACGTAGAGGAAAAAGAAGACATCAAAGATGGAAGCCGTGACTGACATGGGTACAAAGGGGTCACGTGTGTGTGCTGCGGTGAGCTATCGGTGCTCAGCAGCGGCGTGCGTGGGTTGGGTGCGTAGGCCAAAGGGCCCCACCTGTCATTGTAAGTTAAGTGTATTTAAATGCCTTCGGCTATGTAACGACAAACTATGCCAAGAGAAATGACAACACTGCTTTCCCCATCTTCCTTCTGATTCTCCCCTAGTTCTTCCTATCTGTTCTTGCGATCGCAAACTGTCGGGACCCAAAAATACAATTCTGGACCTTCTGTGTATAACGCACTAGTCCAGGATCACGCTAGTGCACACAGTATCAACATAGATAAATATCGATCCACACAAGACGAAATAATAGAATATACGAGTAATTTGAATAGCAACTAACTGTTGTGACCTTATGGTCGAGTTTACATTTATTAAGCCTCGCAGGGTTGGCAATAATTGAATAAGCAGCAACAGAACAGAATAAACTTCAGCGGAAACCCATCGATTCACCACAGGCAAGACTTGGATCAAGACCTAGCGATCAGCACCTTCGTAGAACTCCTCAAAAGCGGGCGAAGACTCCTCCACTTCTGTTGATTGATTATAGCAAGCATGAGTACACAACCGTACTCGCAAGTTATACCACAGAATGCAATGTATATATGCTGGCTTATTCCAAAGGAATGGCTTTTGTGGTTCTTTTGTATAAAAGCAACATTTACAATTGAATACAAATAATATATTAAAGCAATATTTTAAACAAATAAACAATATTAATTTATCAGTTGTTTTCACAAATGACACAAAGTCTAATTAAATTATTCACACAGCCATATAACTTAGATCACACAGCTCCCTTCCTAAGTGTTTTATGAAAATCTAACCCTCGTGTGAAATCCCCGAGCATGTCCATGACCGTGGACGCGGCTATTCGAATAGAATGATTACACTCTGCAGAGGTTGTACACTTTACTCACATGATACAATCAGTGTAGCTAGCACTAATCATAACAAAACCTTTCGGAAACTTCATCTCAAACATTGACACTCCCGATGTGTTTTACTGACGACACTAACACCCTCACAAGAAATTAGTCCATTGCACACCATTAGACAGGGAAGCAGTGAACCGTCTCACGATGTAAATCGCCACGAAGGCAAAAACACACCACCCTGGCACAGAGCCTAACCTACTACCTGAGTAGTCAATATCTCGACTCCATAACTTACTAAGTTATGCCCGTCCTATACCAGGCATGTGGTTGTACAGTTGTAGCTCAGTTCAAGGCGCAAGTTAAGTTCTTAATTGACCAAGGCAAGACTTCAAATTTCTAACTAAGTAATCATTCTTTTCAAAACCCAAGCACTGAGCTCCACCATGTCACAGAGTTTCTACCACTTGCCTCAGTCTAAATCTTTTCCTATCCTATTGGTTAAGTGCAACACATGCCATCAACGAGTAATAGCACACAACGCACACAATTTTATCACAAATTTTCATAGTCACTTAGTCAAATTCATATTTGCAACTCACATGAAATGATGACTCCTGGCATGACTAAGCAATCTACTCATATCTAACCAACCCATGTTGGTGCTACCAAGGTTAGAAAGTTTAACCAAGTTGCATCCCCCCTCCGTCTCGTAGAATCCACGGTTCTCGGCCGATTCTCGAATTCGAACGAAATTTGGCAAAATTTGCTTAAAATTCATCCAAATTCGAAATTTGAATTTTGAAGTTGCTAAACCGACGTTGTAGCTCGGTTTTAGTCTTCGGGAGAGGGAGATGGCCGATATGCAATGAATCCCAGCGATTCTGCGTAGGGTTTTTGAACCCTGGGTGCTACGATAATACCAACTGAATAATGAACCAATCTAGGGTGACAAAAGATCATGACAAAACAATAGACAAGTTGGATATAAACAATTAGGATTAATAACTAAACCCAAAAGCATTTAAATAAATACTTAAAGTAAATGCAATAACTTGAATCAACGTATTTTTTGAAAATTAGGTTCAACATGATCAAAGGTATAACTTGCCTTGAAATAAATCTTGATACTGGCCTTGGCCTTGGTGAACTCCTCCTTCAAAATTCCCCGAAGAATCAACGTCTACTCGCAAACGAAGCAAATAAACAAAATAAATAAATAACAAAGAGAAAACAAACTCCAAAAATTAAATAAAAAACTCAGTAAAAATAGAGCTCGAATTTAGATGAATTTAGAAATTTGAATGGGCTCAATAAAAGTTCGGATGAAGAAGATATGGCTTTTGGAAGATCTAATATAAATAAATACCTAAATTGGAATTTCTGGATTATTCAATTGTTTTACTATTGAAAAATCAAAATATGATGCAAGCATGACGTCAACCCTTAATTTTGGAATTAAAACAAATCCAGAAAAAAGGCTACTGAGGCTGACATGTGGACCCTCAGTCCATGGACCGGGTCCACGCAATGGCTCATGGGTCTATGAGTGTACGCGTCTACGGAACAGTGGTTCCGACACGCGAGACCCACTGTCAGAGGCTGGGTCTATGGTGGAATAGATCTGCCAAATAGATCTGGGGTTTTTTGGGTGGACCGTGCCACGCACGCACGCACGTGGCCGTGACTAGGCTGCCACGTGAGCGCAGGCGCTGATGTCGCTACTGAGTTGGGCTACCACGTGAGCTCGATAGTGACAAGGGCTCGGGTCCCAATGGCAACCAGCGAACGGCAGAGCTTCACCGGCGATGAGTGGTACAGGAGGGTAGAGGAGGCTATTGCGATCCTTTTGATGCGCTTACTGGTGGTCGGGGATGACGGTGGTGACCGGCAGCGAGGTTCAAGCGGAGAAGGAACTCGGGTTTTGTCGAAAAAATTCTAGAAAATATATCCAAGCCCATATAACCCAAATAAAATAGTTTTGACAATTGTTGGTGTTGACATTAATCATATTAAATGGTTTTGATATTAAAAGTCCATATTAAGCTTTGAATAAAAATCAAATAAAATCTCAATGGTGAATTTTCCCGCTACTAACTAATCAAAAGATTTTTAAAACTCAAAAAATTGGGATGTTACACAAACCTTATGGACAAAATGCGTTGCTCTGATCCTTAGCTACCCGTCGCGCGCCTGGGATATCACAATTGGTATCAGAGCCTTGATTTCATCTGCCAACTTTTTGTTCGTTCGATCTGTAAAATCCCTAAGAGAGGTTGGAGACCAAATCGGTCCCGTAATTCCGATCTTAGGTTGTATCGACAACAAAAGCCGCCACGACGCCCAAGAAGCCCTCGCTACAATCTCGCCAAGTCATCATGGCGATTGAAGAAAGCACCTACCAACTTCAGACGACATTCAGGGAGATTTTGTCTCGTTTTGACGCCTAGGCCAAGAAGCTTGATCGGTTGTCCACAGAGATGAAGAACCTTGGGCGACAAGTGGAGATCCAACAAGATAGCTTGGATGAAGTGAAGCGTGCTTAGGCGGAGTTCTTCGCCAGCCACCCTTGCCGCCGCCACCACCCCCACCATCACCTTTGTAGCCACCACCACATCAAGCTCTGAATCTGCCCCGAGGAGCGGGTCAAGTAACCACGGTGATCCCTCCAAGTGCACTCACGAACCAAGGGCTTCCATTGCTTCCTCAACCACAAGGAGTGCCAACGTCGTGCGCAAGATTGTCACCACGCCGCGTCCCTCTTGGAAAACGGGTGGGTACACGCTACCGCCAAATCAGATTTCCCAAAATTTCTCGGCGAGAACCCACGATTGTGGCTTGATCGGTGCTGCACTTACTTCGATATGTTGCAATGTGACAATATAGTGTCTGGATTGAATTGGTTGATTTAGGGCATTACATTTAGTACTGACATGCGAGTGGTGGATTTGGGAGCATACGATGTTGTGCTAGGGATGGACTGGCTCCAACCGTTTAGCCTGATGAACTGTCACTGGCTGAACAAGACCTTGTTGTTTGAATGTGAAGGAAAACAAGTTTGTCTTCAAGGAGTACAAACCAAATGCCAGGCGACGCGATAGGAGCTTTTGTCAGAACAATTACAGAAATGGTGCACGAGCAATGAAATCTGATCGATTGCAGTGGTAACACAGCAGCAGCAGTACACTCAGGAACAAACTACAGCTATGCCAGTAGCAGTTCAATCTTTGATACAACAATATGCAGACATTTTCGTTGAGCCAAAGAGCCTACCCCCTCACCGTCAGTATGATCATGCTATTACATTGGAGCCCGGTGCACCACCAGTGAACTCTAGACCATATCGCTATTCACCGCTACAAAAAGATGAAATCGAAAGGCAGGTAACACAGATGCTGGAATCAGGTATGGTCACGCCGAGCATGAGCCCGTATGCCTCACTAGTTCTGCTTGTCCAGAAGAAAGATGGAAGCTGGCGTTTCTGCGTGGATTATCGCCGATTCAACAGGAGCACAATGAAAAACAAGTTCCCCTTGCCATTGGTGGATGAACTCTTAGATGAATTGGCCGGAACGCAATTCTTTTCCAAATTGGATATTTGTTCGAGGTACCATCAAGTTCGCATGAAGGAATCTGACGAAGAGAAGACGACATTCAAAACACACCAAGGCCAATTTCAGTTTCGAGTAATGTCATTTGGTCTGACAAATGCGCCGGCGATTTTTCAGTGCTTGATGAACACGATTTTCGCGCCATATGTTCGCAAATTGTGATCGTGTTCTTGGATGATATTCTGGTGTAAAGCCCCGCACATTACAGGAACATCTTGATCATCTGAAAACAATGATGGATGTGTTACACAAGAATCAACTATTTGCCAAAATATCCAAATGCTCATTTGCAAAACATCGAATGGAGTACTTGGGGCACATCATTTCTTAGAAAGGGGTGGCAACCAACCCGGAAAAGACAAGTGCAATGGATCAGTGGCAAACCATTGACAACCACAGAATTGAGGGGTTTCCTTGGCCTTACTGGCTATTATCGCAAGTTTGTTAGAAACTACGGGCTTATTACCAAACCACTGACCAATCTTTTGAAGAAGAACTTCAGCTGGAATGAACAAGCAAAAGCAACTTTCAATACACTAAAGCAAGCAATGGTGAGTACTCCAATATTGGCGCTGCCGGACTTTACATTACCCTTCTCGGTCGAGACAGATGTTTGTGCCACTGGCATTGGAGCAGTATTGACGCAACAAGGACACACAATTGCCTATCTCAACAAAGCCTTGGGTCCACAAAATCAAAGACTCCATATATGAAAAGGAGTTCCTAGCAGTAATCATGGCAGTGGACAAATAGTGATCCTATTTGCGGCGTGGACCTTTCGTTATCCTTACTGATCATAAGAGTTTGTGCAGTCTTGAGGAGCAACAGCTAAGCACTGAACCATAGCGAAAAGCAATGTCGAAATTGGTTGGTTTACAATTCAGATTTCAGTACAAGCGAGGAATAGACAATGGTGTTGCCGACGCTCTGTCGCGTGTCAGTCATTTACTCCAAATACAGTCCATCTCATCTTATTGCCCTGATTGGGTACAAGAGACGTTGAACTCATATGAAACAGATTCAGAGGCTCAGCAGCTTCTCACTTCGGTAGCAGTGGTGAGTGCAGATAGTAAGGGATACGCATTGGAGCATGGATTGATCAAATATCACGGCAGAGTGTGGATTGTTGAAAACATGGTGCTACGCACGAAATTGATCAGTAATTTCCATGAAAGTGCAATTGGGGGGCATTCAGGTATTCTGGCCACTTATCACCACATCAACAAGTTGTTTTATTGGCCCGGACCCAAAAGTGGGGTGGAGGAGTTTATTCGAGAATGTCAGACTTGTCGACAAGTCAAACATGAACACACTCGCCCGGCGGGCACCTTACGGCCATTACCGGTTCCAGAGGGAGCATAGAAAGATCTCACCATGGATTTCATAGAGGGTTTGCCCAAGTCAAAGACTTATGATGTGATCTTAGTAATTGTGGATCGATTAACCAAATATTCCCATTTCCTACCACTTCGACACCCTTTTACAGCAGCTCAAGTAGCTAAGGTGTTCCTCGACAATGTGGTGAAGTTACATGGCGTGCCACGATCAATTGTGTTTGATCGAGACAAGGGTGTTTACTAGCACATTTTGGCACGAGTTGTTTCAATCAGTGGGCACCAAACTGCATTATAGCACAGCGTATCATCCACAAACCGACAGGCAGACGGAAAGGTTGAATCAATGCCTCGAAATGTATCTTCATTGTGCTGTTCATAACTGTCCCAAGAAGTGGAAGTCCTGGTTAGCAATGGCAGAGTTCTGGTATAACTCAAGTTTTCACTCATCTTTGGGCTGCTCACCTTTCAAAGTCTTATATAGAGTGGAACCCAATTTTTGTGCCATGCCGAATTTATCGATGCAAGCATCTACTAAAGTGGATGAAGTGACCAAGGATCAACAGTTGTATACAAAAATGCCCAGAACACAGTTAGCTCAGGCGCAGAATAGAATGAAGATTCAGGCAGACTGACAACAGCATGACCGACAATTTCAGGTTGGTGAACAGGTCCTGCTGAAATTGCAACCTTATGCACAAAATTCAGTGGTCAACCGCCCATTTCCGAAGCTTACTTTCAAGTATTTTGGTCCATTTTCGGTGTTAGATCGCATTGGCGCAGTGGCTTACAAAATACAATTGCCTGAAGATTGGTCGATTCACCCGGTGTTCCATGTCTCTCAACCGAAGCAGTTCACCCTGAATTACTCTCATGTGTTCACGGATTTGTCAACATTGGTGAACTTAACATATAGGACTCCGGAGCCGATAGAGATTCTAGACTGACACTTAGTAAAAAAGGGGAATTCGGCTACACAACAAATTTTGGTGCGATGGTCAGGATTGTCGAAGGGTTGTGCAACCTGGGAAGACTACTCAGTGCTTAGGGTCCGATTTCCAAAAGCGAGTATTTGGCATCCAGCACTTGCACTTGCTCAAGACGGGGCGAGTGTCGCAACGCCAATCCAGGCATCAACCATGGCGATGGACACTAGAGGCACCAAGGTGTAGAGGAAGAAGAAGACGTCAAAGATGGAAGCCGTGACTGACAGTGGGGACAAAGTGGTTACGCATGTGTGCTGCGGTGAGCTGTCGGTGCTCAGCAGCGGCGTGCATGGGTTGGGTGCGTAGGCCAAAGGGCCCCACCTGTCATTGTAAGTTAAGTGTATTTAAATGCCTTCGACTGTGTAACGACAAACTATGCCGAGAGAAATGACAACACTGCTTTCCCCATCTTCTTCCTTCTGATTCTCCCCTAGCTCTTCCTATCTGTTCTTGCGATCACAAACCTTATGGCCAAAATGTGTTGCTCCGATCCTTAGCTACCCGTCGTGCGCCTGGGATATCACACTCTCCTTCCTCTACGGACCTTCTCCCTGCCTTTTTTCTCTTCCTTTCTCCTGCAGCAAGTCCCCTTCCCATCTGTTAGTAGATAGTCGGCCGCCTAGGCGGGCTAGGCGCTAGTCAGCCCCCTGCCGCCTTACTAGCGCCTTGGATAACCTTGGACGTAACTAACCGGTAATGCACCCTATACAATGCGACAATTTGACTATACGCACAGCTGTTATCTTTCCACTACATCACGAACACATTTCCAAATTAGAGATCAAATTCCGAATTAAAACTTCCTACAAACTATTACAAAAATTCCGCATGTCAGCAGCGTCTTTCCAGCAGATTCCACACCATCTCGTCAACTCAGATCAAATTACGATTAACATTAACCCAGTAAAAAACAGCAGGAAACATGCTTTTGTTTTCAGAAGTGTTTCACCTGGAACAACCGAATTCCTGGAGGACGCGGAGCCCTCCAAAAATCACGAAACAATCCTCAAAAATACCGAAATCAATCGGTCGCGCGCTGCCGCCGCAGCCGCAGCCGCATCCGCCTTCGCCGGCGGCGCCTCCTCCCCCGCGCGCCGCCCCCGCATCACATGCGAAATTCCGCGGGGGGAGGCCCCCGGATAGGAGGACGGGAGCACAAGTGGGACGCGGGGGAGGGAGGGGAGAAGATCCCCGGCGCGCGGCTGCGAATCCCCGGTGATCGCCGGCGGCGAGGGGGTGGGGGAGGAGGCGGAGGCGAAGCGAGCGCCAAGCGTTGGAGTCTTGGAGATTTGGGAGAGGCGGAAGCGTTCGGGCTCGGTCGGTTCTTGTAGCGACCGAACCGACCGGGTCGGACGCCGGGTTTTGGTCCGGGTCCGACCCAACCCGCTTCGCTCTCCGCTAAGCTACTCGCCGCAGCACCAAGGAGAGGAAAGCGAAAAAAGGCGGCACCTTTGCGGCGGCGATGGCGGCGGCGGCGGCGGCGCTGGGGCCGAGGGTCCGGGTGGCGTTCGTGCTGGTGGACGGGATCGGGGACGTGTCTATACCGTTGCTCGGGGGGCTGACGCCGCTGGAGGCAGCGGCGGCGCCGCGGCTGGACGCGGTGGCGGCGGCCGGGGTGGTCGGACTCATGGACCCCGTGGAGCCCGGGCTCGCCTGCGGCAGCGACACGGCGCACCTCTCCCTCCTCGGGTACGACCCCCGCGTGTATTACCGCGGCCGCGGCGCGTTCGAGTCCATGGGCGCCGGCCTCGCCATGGCCCCCGGCGACATCGCCTTCAAGGTTCCGGTTCTTGGAACACTAAAATTACAGTTCTTACTTCCTATTGTAGTAAATTAGCTTTGCTTCTGTTGGATTATTCACCCTTGTGTTCTAGTATTCCTAATTAGCTTGTGATAATTTAGATCATAGCGTGTTCTTGGAGTGCTAAACCAGATTCCTCCTAGTTAGTATAGTAATAGCTCAGATCACAGTGTGTTCTTGCAATAGCGCTACAAAATTGGAGCACTTTTTTGTTAGATCTTGTACTGTGTTTTTAGTTAGTTAGCAATGGCTCAGATCATAGGGTGTCACTTTGCCATGTAGTGCGCAAATAAGCATCAGGTCTGACTAATGTTTTCTTGTGGCATATTGGGACTGATGACTCTATTAATTGCCCTTCACTGAACTATGTGCACAATTTGCATGCAGTCGAACTTTGCTACATTGGATGAAAGCACAGGGGTTGTCGTCAACAGGAGGGCGGATCGGCATTTTGAGGAGGAAGGCCCGATCCTCTGTGCTGCGTTGGATGGGATGAAGCTCTCATCGTTTCCTGAATATGAAGTGAGAGTCAGGTGCACCATCTATTCATAGTGAGCATTGATGTGTGTATATTGTTTGTGTTAATGTGAAATTTACACATCTTCCCTACAGGTATGCTACTGAGCACAGATGTGGTGTGGTTGTGAAAGGACCAAGGCTGAGTGGAAACATTTCTGGAACTGATCCATTGAAGGACAACCGCTTGCATCTGAAGGCTGAACCTTTGGATGATTCAGAAGAAGCTAAAAACACGGCAGCTGTGGTCAACGAGCTTTCTAAGGGGATCACACGTATACTGGTTTCTCACCCCATCAATGTGAAGCGTGCGGCTGAGGGAAAGAATATTGCAAATGTCGTGCTGTTGCGAGGCTGTGGCATCCGGATTGAGGTTAGTCCAAAGGACCTAATATTGTTTGGTCACTATTCTTTTTTGGAGCTCTCTGGAGGTAGCAATATGACAGATTTGGAGAGCTTTCCCGCAATGCTCTTCCTTATTTTTGTTGTGTGGTTCAATATCATAAAGATGAGCATAATCCACATTTGATTGTCAAGTTATCAGTTTGAACTTTGGGGGTTGTGTCAACTTAAGCTTAGGGCATCTTGTTTTCTTTTTACTACAGTTTGCTTATACTTCTAAAAGACATCAACAATAGTACAGTAAATGGTCAGAAGGAAATCTTTGAATAAAAAATTTACAGTTTTATGTATTTTTTTAGCTTCTATTTAGTATTTAGATTAATGTATTTAACTTTTTATATTACAATCACAACACTTCTAGGAATGCACTTTTGGTCAACCTTTGCCTTGGCTCTTCCAATTCTGTGTGATAATTACTTTCTGCAAGCATATTCCCATCTCAAAACGGAAGGAAGAAAGAATAGAGAATTTACTGGTTAAGATTTTGCATGTTTTTGCCCTACTGGAACTTGATACTACTGAAACCTTTAACCTCCTTTCTGATGAAGTTTCATGTGGCTATATTAGGTACCTGCCTTCGAAACCAAGCATGCACTGGCACCATGCATGGTGGCTCCTACTAAGATCATAGCCGGGCTGGGGTTGTCATTGGGCATTGATATCCTTGAAGCACCTGGAGCAACCGGAGATTATCGAACTCTCTTAACTTCCAAAGCTAAAGCTATAGCCAAGGCACTCTCTGCTCCTCTGGATACACCACCTAGTGTTTTTGTGCCTGGAGAGGATGAATATAAAGCCGGAAGAGAAAACGGATATGACTTTGGTTTCTTGCACATAAAGGTGAAAATGAAGTTCAGACTATTTTCAAACTAATTTTAACCATTTGATTCTGATAGTTACTCTTATAATGGTAATGCAGGCCATTGATGATGCTGGTCATGATAAGGCTGTCAAGTTAAAGGTACGGGGTCTAGAAGCTGTCGATTGGGCTGTTGGTCAGCTTGCGAGGCTCCTGTGGGAAGCTGAAAAGTCCGGACACTACCAGTATTTCCTATGTGTCACTGGAGACCACTCCACTCCTGTTGAGTACGGTGACCATAGCTTTGAACCTGTCCCATTTGCGTTATGCCGACTGAGAGATTTTGTAGGAGCCATTGGAGACGACAATGTGATGAACACCCCCCTAGATGATTTCCCGCTTCCTTCCGTAAAATCCGGAGAAGATTTAGCGGAGAATATAGAAGTACCCAAACGCAGGTCTGATCAGCGTAAAGCTTTCAGTGGTGATTCTGTATGTGAATTCAATGAGATCGCCGCTGCAAGGGGCTGCCTTGGACGATTCCCTGGAAGTGAGATGATGGGCATCATCAAGAAGTTTATTAAAGCGAAGAACGATTAGTGCTTGTTCAAGTACTAACGTTTCGTTAATCTGTTGATCTTAAGGCCTCCATGGCTCTGTAATAATAACAAACGAAGAAACATCTAAGAACCAACTTAATCTGAGATGGATGAATAAATGCTACAATGGTTCCTGAATCCTGCATGCAAAAGCATAAAGATCTGATCTCCTGTGTACAAATTTTACTGAACTTTGGGTCTCATTTGGAGGGTATAAACTTAAATACTTGTGTTGTGTAGTTCCCTTTTGTATTGGGAAGCTTAAGCCTTTGCTCTTAAGTTTTTTTTGTGAGTAGTCCACCTTATGAAGCTTCTTGAGATGCTGAGCATTATCATGCAGAATATTTCGGTTTTATCATAAAACTTATATGCTGATTTTGAGCTCTTCCGGGTTGAACACTGCCATTACGACATACATCTGACATTATGTAGCGTAGCAATAAGTATACGGTACTCTGCTCTTTGGACATTAAGTGTGAATGCCAAGGCACTCTCTTCAGAAATTATGCAAAGAATGCACAGTTCTGAGTTCAGATCACAGCTTTCATGTAAGAAATTGTGAAATCATTGATTTATTCATAGCTGAAGAAATTAGGATGCCAAAATCTTACAGCTACCAGAGATCTAGCTATCTGCACGCATTGGCGCATCATGCAGAAACCAGTATTGAAGCAGAATTACACAAGGAGCAGAAGCCTATTCATGAACCTGGTAAGCACATGAGATTCACACGAGGACACAGGAAACACCCATTCACAAACTTTGCTAAAGCACATCAATGCAACATCATAATCTTGCCATTAGACATGTACAGAAACCTCAACACATTTCAGCAACAGTGACAACTGGGAGGTATTTTCCCACTCCGAAACTCACAGTAGGGCATGTTTTGAGCTTTACAGGAAGCACAACGCCAGACAAGTATGTCTTGAACATTAGCTGAAGAATATATCAAATGTGTGCTGAAATAAAATACTAAACGTCATGAAGCGATGCAACCTTGTAAGCTATGAAATAAAAGGAGAGCAGCATTGGATTTGATCAAACTAATTATGGAACCAGTCTACTGCAACTTGCATATTGTCGAAGAACATTCAGAAGTTAACCCAGAATATTTTTTTCATGGCAAATATACAGAAATATAATATTTTTCTACCTGATACTATCCCCTGTTTTCTGCCAGAGCAACAAGGACACGATCTAACAAACTGACAAGAGAACGACACACTCCACAAATATGAACATGAAATGCCAGCAACATAATCAGTCATACAGGCCTTAATTATGTAAAGAAAACGTGTAGTCTGCTTGTCTCATGTATTACTTGAAAACAAAGGCTAAAATGCGAATGATCTGGACAGTTTGTCACAACAATGCAGATGCGATGTGGCCAAGCGTATACATGAATACATCGAGCAGCCTGCAGAAGTGCAGATATCCTTCAAAGGAGACCCCGACGCCTTTTGTAGTCGCTCACGGTCAGAGTTAAAGCATGCCTCCTTCCGTCATTGTCAGGAACCTTGTACCCCATTGTTGCTTCAATCTTCTGCTTCCTCGCCATGTAGCCATCAAACAGACCCTTGGGCCCACCATATTTTTCCAGAACAGACAATGATATAGTGAGATCAAATTTATGGAGCGAATTCGATTCTGTTCCCAGATCTACAGGTGCATTGGTATCAACCAGCTTCCCGGCGTCAGCTGCTGCCACTAGAGCTGCCGCTGTGGCTGCTGTACCAGCTTGCGCCCCATTATTCACATCTTCGTTGCCAGCCACTGCATTACCACCATCCTCATTGGAGGCTTCAGCATTATCTCCTGGCTTTGCCGCATAATAATTTATTGATCTTGTCCACCTCCTTGAAAAAGGATCATAACCAGCCTCTCCAGCCTTCAGACTTGTATTAACAGGTTTCAGTTCTGATGCATTCTTGAAGTTCTCAGCACGGTTCCTCCTGTTCATCTCCTCCAACTTTGCAGCCTTCTCATTATTTGTCATTGGCTGCGACATCTTCTGCAGCTGACTCAGCTTTGCGCGGATTCTTTCTGCTTCAGCTTCATCCCTCCGGACCAGGGCCATCTCCAACTCATTCCTTAACCTATCCTTCTCAGCAGCAACATTGATAGGACGTCTCACAGCTGATTTCTTCTCTTGCAGCATCTGCTTTACAGTAGCCGCCGAATACACAAAGGTGTAGGCCTTTTGAATGGCTTCTTTCTTCTCCAGCACTTCCAGACGAGTTGGTATGTGCACACCATTCTTCTCAGCCTCTTGAAGCCACTCCTTGAACTCTTCTTCGAGGGGCAGTGAGTCCGATACCTGAGTCATCTGCCACCGAGCAGCATTAGCTTCATTATCCCATACAACATTGAGATACTTGCTTGTTGTGTAGCTCTCCAGCTTATACTGCCGATCTGGGTCACTCGCATCCACGTTTCTAACTATGCACAGCCTGTACTTGGGAATGCCTGACCTTGTCTTGCCAATCCCAAGCCGCACAAAGCACCCAGATACGAGTTCCTCAAAGAAGGGCTCCATGAACCATTTCACCAGCTTTGACCTTCGGAGGGTTATACTCTTAACATCATCAAACTTCAGAGGGTCAAGCCTACTCGGTGATTCATCAAACTCATCATCGCGACTATCATCAGCAATCCGCCCCCTGTTGTCACCATCATTACTCCCGTCACTCGGGGGGCTTCCAGCCCTGTGCCTAGTCGGCGGCGATCCACTCTGAGGGAGCAGATCCTTGAACCTGTTGCGGTACCCCTCCGGATCTTGCTGCCTCATCCGCTTGGCCCGCAGCTCGTCCAGGGCGCTCTTCGCGGCAGACCTGTCCGTCCGGGTCGATGACCTTGCACGACTCAACGGCGGTGGAGGGCTGTCCTTCCGGGCCTTCTCCGTCTTGGACGATGACGCCCTCGCCAGCTGCTTCAGCTTGTAGTCATCAATCCTGGTGCTCCGCTCCGCCAGGATCATCTCTCTGTCCAGTTCCGACATCTTCTCGAGCTGCTCTTTGTCATCCTCGTCCTTGTACAGGTCGCTCCCGACGGACGGCACGCTGTCGGAATCATCCCCGCTCTGCCTCCCCTCATCAAAGTCCTCATCGTCGCCCTCCTGCCACCCGCCCCTGTTGCCGCCCTTCTCCGGCTGGTGCCTCTTCTTGAGCGGCACCTGCAACCCCGACGGCGGGTTCTTCCTCGAATAGGTCGGCGCGACGTCCGAGTCGTCATCGTCGTCGGAGCCGTCGGACCCGCTCCCGCCGGAGTAGGAGCCCCCGCGCCGCCCCCGCTGCTGCTGCCACCTCTGGTTCGACGGCCGGGGCTGGCTGTTGTTCTTCCCCGTCCGCCCCGCGGCCTGCAGCAGCAGATCCTCCAGGTCCGGCATGGCCAAGAACGTTCCTCAGGACCCCCCTACACGAACAACCAGCGCATCAATAAACCTCTTCTCGCCATGCCCGAACCGGCCAAGAAATCAAGAAACGCCAGTCCGTCCAGGATCTGGATTAGAATCGGCTTCTCCCCTCCCCTGCCCTCCCGTGGAAACAGCGGGCAGGAGGATGAGGAGAAGGAAAAGATACTCACTTGGAGATTACAACAGCGTCAGCGGCGGAGAAGACGACGGTGCAGGCGGCGACGACGATCGATCGCGAGGCGCTGGTGGAGGTGACGGCCGGAGGAGAGTGCGCCGGCCGTAGCCTGGTAACCGGGTCGGAGCGAGGGAACCTGGTTGGGAGGGGTGCTGGGCTGCTAGAGTCCTTTAAGTTTTACTCGTGAAAAGCTCCTGCCCAAATACGTCCAGGGCCCCAAAAAAAAGCTTGGTTTTGTTGAACTTCATCGGAGTTAGGTTCATTTATGTAGTAATACTAGTTGAGTGTCGCGTGTTGTAACGGATTTTAAATAAATATATAAAAATTTTAAATTTGAAAAATTAATATTGTCGTGGTATAAATTGGATCGAAAGATGGCTGGAAGGAGACCTTCGCTGGTTAGAGTGGTAGAAGGGTCTCGGATGTGGGCTCACTAGAAATGCCCTTACTTTTATTACGAGTAAAAAGTCGCCCTTTACGGTGAGGAGGAGGCTACTTATAGCCTCTATCTTGGTGCAGAATTACACTTGTACCCTAGTGAAGTACACTGAACGTGGGTAAAATCAGTGAGGGAGTTTCTAAGTCTAGGAGTAGGTGCAGGAGCACGGTGGTCCTCACTGGACCTAGCCTACCGGGTGGTGGACCGGTCTACCTCCATTGTTCCCATTTGGTGGTGGCGGGACCCTTCAGAGCCACGCCGAGTGTCTCGCTCATGCTTCGGGGGACGAGACCCTCCGTGGTCCGGGGACGCCTTGGCCCAGGACACCTCCTGGCCTCGGGTTCACCTCCGGGGCCTTGGACGTTCCTCCGGGGCCTCGGGCGAATCCGGAGGCCCTTCGTCGTGATCCCTGACAGGCCCCCGGCATCGCAAGCCCTTGGTTCGCTTTGTCTTGGTGGTGCGTGGGCGCCTACTAAAGCCCTCATGCGTCGAGGCCTGCCGCCATGGTTGAAACCATGCTTCCTCGGCGGTCTAGGCACACCGCAAATCCCTCTAGCTTAGCGAAGCATGGTTTGAAGCGTTGGTGCAAGCCCGTCTTTGGCGAACGTCGATGTCATTGGTTGGTGCCGCCATAATAAGCGCGTCTGTCTTGCCGTTAGGGTTTCACTTGCATGGCGCCTCGGATTCTTGGCGTGCCATAAATGAGCGATCGCCTTGTTGAAATTGCCGTGGCGGTTATGTAGTGGGCCAGGGACGCCTCGAGTTCCACCGTAAACTGGCCGCCTATATATATCGCGACCCTCCTGTAGAAACCATCCATTGCCATTTCCGCCTCTATTAGTCGCGTCTTGTATTGCCTGATATTTATTGTCTCCGTTATGGCGAGGGTGCTAGGGATGGGCGGGGAGGTGGCTTATCTAAGCGGTGGGTAGGTCCTCGTAACCAACCTTGTGCTCGGCACCCTTGTTGACGAGTAAGTGGAGAGTTTGGAGAAGGTCCGGCGCTGGGCGGAAACTACCGACCCCAAGAGCGATGAGGCGATTGTCTTCGTCCGTTCTTGACACGGTCTTCGCTTGCCATGTGTTGACCTCGTGAAGGGCGTGCTCGGACTATCTGAGGTGGGTGGCGCGGCTCACACAATTCAATCGTCAAACTTCGGCGTCTTCAAGTGGATCTTTGCGAGCTTGCGGTCTGAAGGCGCGCGATCGGCGTATCTACACGACGGTCGTTGTCGTAGAAGAAGAAAAAAAAACGTGGCGAGATCTTTGAACTTCAGCGGCGTGAACTTCGACCACGCGCCCGATGCTCGATATACGTGCCCGCCCGGCGGCCAGAGACATTGGGATCTGCATGACGCTGCGTCGGTGGTTTTACCACGAGTCCTGCGAGAGGGCGGCTTGCAGTCGCGGGGTGGGCCGATAAGACTTGTGGCCAGTCCCGAAGTGGGCCCGACCGCGCGGGAGGAGGCTCTCCTGCAGCTTCTGCTGGATGTGACGAAGCGATTCTCCACCCGGGATCTGGTGGAAGAATTCTGCGCCTTCGGGATCTGGCCCTTGGCCCGGGACTGGAGCGTGGAGATAGGAGCGGCGAAGTCTGGGCGGCCGACCCTGACTATCAAGGGGCGCGAAGGTATGAACCTTGACCTGGCGGCCTCGCTGTCTTTCTGTCGGGCCCTGCCTTTTGTCCTCCGCGCAGCTCGTGACTTTTGTTGTGGCCGGTTGTCTTCGCAGTTGTGGCCATCAACGCAGGCGCTCATCTTGGTGAGTCTTCTTTGGGGCCGATATCTGCGAGAGAACATTCCAAACGCGTCCGGTGGTCTTGCGCGATCGCCGGGTCAACCGCGTCTGTCCGTCCGTTTCGTCTCTCCGAGCGCCCGGACCCGGACGCCGGGAAGAAGAAGCGCGCGCGGCCTGTCGAGGGCAGCGGACCGGGAATCGATCTTGGTCTTGCTTGCGTCTGCGTCGGCCCTAATGGCGGTTGGTCCGTCGAAGTGCGGATCTGCGGACCGCCTACTGGCGGCAGCGGTGGTCCCAAAGGCCGGCGGTCGGCGAGTTGGCGGCTCCTCGTCGGCGAGGCTAGCGGCTCGGCCGATGATGGCGCTGTCGGAGGATGCGCTTAGGCGTGGCGGCGGAGGTGGCCAAGGCAACAGTGTAATTAACTGACGAGCCTTGCCATCGAGGAGTCTTCGAGACGAAGACTCCGTCGCATGTATACGCCGCATGAAGTGGAGGTAACCACAGGCACCGGTCACTCCGGCGTCTTGAAACATTATTCTGGAGGCGCTCGCTCCAGTCCCGCGAGGTCTGACCGTGGTTCGTTTTTTGGTTCTTTGTCGCGTGCCTTAACACTGTGTGGCCATGCGGTGTGGCGATCTTGGCTTGGTGGTGAAGAGAGCCTCTCGCGCGGCGGCGGCGACGTCGAGGAGGCTCCCACCGGTTCCGTGGGGTCAGGACTCCCGACCGCGACTCCTGGCCGGCCGTGGGCTGTAGGGCGTGTAAACCTTGACCCGTTGTCTGCGAGACTTCGCCGTGAGCCCCGGCGTTGCGAAGGTTCTGCGGCGGGGAATTTTGCTCACTCCGGTCCTCCCCGGCCTTTTCAAGAAGATGGCCATAAGCGACATGATTGAGCGTCTTGGCCGAATCGCGGTGAAGGTTTGTCTCTTTAGCGCGACTTTGGCGTTCTTTTGCGGTTCCGTGGAGTCGAATAACGAGGTGATGTGCATGTGCGACGATGATTACGCACGGGTGCTAGATGGCGACATCGCATGGTGCTTGGCAAAATCGGCAAAGAGGTCGAGAAGGAGCACAAGAAGAGCGAGGTCCTTAGCGGCATGTCGCCTCCCTCGAGTGAGGGTAAAAACTTTGGAGGAACAAGTGTCGGGACTCTGTCCATTTGGAGGCTTCAGCGGAGGCTCGGGCATCGCTCGAGGAGGAGATGGCGGCAGAGCGTGAGTTGTCGGAGACCATGGGGGCCGCCACCTTGAGGCAATGGTGATCTTTGGAGGGCGTTGTGATGAAGCTTCGGTCGATGCCCCTGCGAGACTCACGGCCACCAAACGGACATCACCTTCAGCGGTTGAGAACGTTGCGATGGCCGCGTGCTGCGGCTCGATCGTCTGGAGACCATCTGCTTGGCGGCTGGTGCGAGACCTGGCGTCTTTAGACAAAGGCGGTCTGGCGCATATAGATCGCTTCGCTACCCGCTCGGTCACCATAGCCACGCGAGGAGTTGGCGGCGTGGAACGCCGGACATGCAAGGCGAGCAAGGTCGCTTCGGAGGACTCTTGGGCGTCAGCAGCGGACCTGCGAATCGACAAAGTCGTTCGAGGATCGTGAAGCGAGGAAGGCCAAAGGAAAGTCTCCATCGGCGAAAGGCGCCTTGCCGACGAAAGCGACAAGCGGGGTCCCTCGCGATGACAAGGTGTGACCCTCCGCTTGCCCAGGCGGCTCAAAACTCTTAATGCATATAAGCGTTGCGAGGTGTAGTTTGGTCGGTTGGTACGTTTACTCTATTCCTTTTTCTTTTTTCTTTGGTTCTTTGGGAAGCAAAGAACAATTTTTGCCGGGCTTTCGCTCGTGTAATGTCTTTGTTGGTGTTGAATGAGAAAACCTTTTGGCTTGGCGTCACGGTTTTATCTTTGCTTGAACTTGTTAAGTCGGGCGCTATGGTCTATCTGAGGCGGCTTGTTTAAGTGTCTTGGCGGGAGGGTCCTCGGCCGCCCACAGGCGCGGTTCGTGACTATGGCATGGCGCCCTCCTGAAGGAGGCCGAGATTCTGACAGTGGCTGTGAGGATTTGGCAGGGGGCATCATGTGCCATGGCGCGAAGTGGTAGCGATGGAAGAGGCCAACCCAACTGTTCTATGAAGATGTTTTTCCGTGTTGGGCGGGAGGCCGCGAAGGTCTTGAAGAGATGAGGGCCTTCAGGCCTGTGCAGAGGCTGTTGGTGCAAGCGGGGCCCCTGGTGCCCTCCAGCGCCGGGAGGCCTCGGCGAGGCTCGTCGGACACCCAGGCGTGGTTGTCTGAGGAAATATGGCGGTTGGTTGTCTTCTTGCCAGGCGTCTGACGAGGAGCTGTTTGCTTAGGCGGCCGACGGGGAAGAGTGGGATTTTGTCCCAAGATGTATGGCCCGTGTGGCGAGGTTATCTTGGCGATTTGCGCTTCTGCCATTTGGTGTTATGTAGCGATGATATGTACCTTGTGTTGAGTGTTATATTTTTCTTAATAACATGGGCGTGATTGTCTTGCAGATGTGTTTCCTAACGTCGGCCTTGGTGGATTTCTCAACGCTATTCTAACTAGGTAGGGCTCAGGGAGCCTTGATCTCTTTTTTTTTTGGGGAGCGAAGCCTCGCGCCAATCCTCCTTCCTTTTAGATAGGGCTCGGGAGGCTGATCTACTTTGTTTGGGGGGCGGCCTCGCGCGATCCCATTCTTTTTAGATGGGGCTCGGGAGCCCTCGATCTGTTTTTGTTAGGGGAGGCGAAGCCTGCGCCGATCCCCATTCTTTTAGATAGGGCTCGGGAGCCTGATCTGTTGCTCGGGGAGGCGAAGCCTCGCGCGTCCCCATTCTTTTTAGATGGGGCTCAGGGAGCCAGATCTAATTTTGTTCGGGGAGGCGAAGCCTCGCGCCGTCCTCCATTCTTTTAGATAGGGGCTCGGGAGCCGACCTCTTTGTTGGGGAGGCGGCCTGCTACCGTCCCCATTCTTTTTAGATGGGGCTCGGGGAGCCAGTCTATTTTGTTCGGGAGGCGAAGCCTCGTATCCCCCATTCTTTTTAGATAGGGCTCGGGGGCCACGATCTGTTGTTGGGGAGGCGGCCTCGCCGCCCCCATTCTTTTAGATAGGGCTCAGGAGCCGACTGTTTGTTGGGAGGCGAAGCCTGGCCGTCCCCATTCTTTTTAGATGGGGCTCAGGGAGCCAGATCTGAATTTTGTTGGGGGAGGCGAAGCCTCGCCACGTCCCCATTCTTTTAAATAGGGCTCAGGGAGCCGACCTCTTTGTTGGGAGGCGAAGCCTGCGCCCCCCCATTCTTTTAGATGGGGCTCGGGAGCCAGTCTATTTTTGTTCGGGAGGCGAAGCCTCGCGCCCGTCCCCATTCTTTTAGATAGGGCTCAGGGAGCCAGATCTAGGTTATCTTGTGATGCCACAGGTTTATACACACTTGCATGAAGAGGCGGTGTGCAAGAGCCTTGGGCCATCTTGTGATGGCTAGAGTTTATACACACGCTGCATGAGGCGGTGTGCAAGAACCTTAGGCCATCTTGCAGTGGCTATGGTTTCTACACCGCCGTGAAGGCGGTATGCACCGGCCTTAGGCCATGCAGTGGCTATCGTTTGTACACCGCCCATGGGGGGTGTGTGCACCGGCCTTAGGCCATCTTGGCGTGGCTATGGTTTCTACACCGCCTGTGAAGAGGGGGTGTGCAAGAGAACCTTAGGCCATCTTGTGATGGCTATGGTTTCTACACCGCCTGTGAAGGGCGGTGTGCAGAACCTTAGGCCATCTTGTGATGGCGATCGTTTGTACACCGCCGCGGTGTGCGCACCGACCTTAGGCCATCTTGCAGTGGCTATGGTTTTCTACACCGCCCGTGAAGGGGGTGTGTGCAAGACCTTAGGCCATCTTGTGATGGCTATCGTTTGTACACCGCCTGTGGCGGGGTGTGTGCACCGGACCTTTAGGCCATCTTGTGATGGCTATGGTTTCTACACACCTGCATGAAGCGGCGGTGTGCACAGAGGCCTTAGGCCATCTTGGCTGACTATAGTTTTATAGTGTGTCGACCATGAGGTGCTTCCTCACGTGGTCCTCCTTATAGCTATGACAAGTTCCCCAAAGCTACACATTTGTACATGCTTGCCTGCTCCTTTGGGTGGGTTTAGTGTCGGGACCTTGATGGGATTTTTGTACAAAATACAAAAGAAAAAAAAACCTTCTAGGGGTAGAATCTGCCTTGAGCTCTTGGCGTTCTAGGTATGGCCGAGTGTTGGCCCTCGAGGTCGCGATGTAGTCTTGCGCCACCTTTGTGCTCTTGGTGATGATGTAGGGGCCCTCCCATTTGGACTCGAGTTTGCCCCATGTGGAGGGTTGGCGACTCGTTTGAGGACCATGTCGCCAAAGTGCTTGAGTGGGGCGGGGCCTCACTTTCTTGTTGTATGATCTTGCCATCTTGTCCAGTGTGCCGCCATGGTTGAGATTGCTTCGACGCTTCCTCTAGGAGGTCGGGAGACTTCGCGGTTAGCGGTCGATGTCTTGTGTTGCCGCGAGGACCTTGCGGCGAAGCTCCCGAGGTCATTGCCCTCATCCCGAGCAGCGGTTTGAGCGGGAGAAACCTGTGGCTCAGTAAGCGTTGTGCGGAGGGCCCACAATGCCTTCTGCGGCTCTTCGGCGAGTCCTTTGGCGGCAAGCGAGGCGTTTGTTGAGGCGGCGATGAGGTTGCCGTTGGCGCTCCGCAGCTCCGTTGGCCTCGGGATAGCCTCTGAGGCGGCGTATTGTAATGCTGAGGCCTCGACAAAATGCCTTGAAGGCGTAGAGTCAAACGGGTGCCGTTATGGGTGGCGGCGTCGCGGCACCCGTACTGGCGACGATGTTCCTCCATGCAAATCTCTGCGGCCGCGTATGATTTTAGCGGCGGGCTCGCCTCCACCCACCGAGAAGTATTCTATGGCGACAAAAGCGAAGGAGGCGCCTCTTGCACCGGGGAAGGGCCTATGATGTCGATCCCCATCGCGAAGGGCCGACGGGTAGCGGCCGGAGGGTAATCTGGCACCCTCGAATGTGGCTAGCCCATGGCACCCTTAGCAATGCCGAACGAGGTCTGGGCGTCCGGAGCAGCCGTTGGCAGTCTGAGCCTTGGCGAAAGGCTTTTTTGACGATGCTCGGGGGCTTAGTGCGCTCATGATCTCCTCGTGGATATGCTTAGAGTCCCTCCCTTCTTGGTGCGATCTGCTAATGGAGAAATGGGTGCACACACCCCCTTGTACAAGTCGCCTTTTATGATCACGCGGTAGTTTGGGAGCGATGCACGAGTCTTCGTGCTTAGGGGATCTTGAGACTCATCACCTTGGAGGTGGCGATGACCGCTTTCGCATGTCTGCTTCGTCGACTAGCGGGGCCAGACGCGAGGCGCCTTGCCCGGCCTTGGTTGGCTGTTTGGAGCTCGGCCTTGTGCCTCTGAGGATCTGTGAGGCTCCTCCGTGATCTTGAGGGTCTGTGATACCTCGTGAAGACTTCGCCTTGGGGCGGTCTCTGAGCTCGCCGCCTTGGCGAGTCGATCGGCCGCTGCTTCATTGTTGCCGGGGATTGCTTGTCTGGTGATCTTGAGGAAGTGGCTTCTTTGCGGCTCATGCAGATCTTCGAATATCGTGCCATTTAAGGTCCTTAGTCACAAGCTCTTGTCGAGTGGCCGCCATGGGCGGAGTCGCTCTTGATTATGAGGCGCTTGGCGCCTAGGGCTTTGGCTGCGAAGTCCCAAGTGATGAAACCTCATATTCCGCGGCATTATTGGTTGTGGGAAGTCGGCGTCTTTGCATCGACATGCCGTCCATCTGGGGCGACCAATATGGTCGCTGCGCTACTTCTCGCTGCGCGCACCACGATCTGTCTGTGTAGATGGTCCATGGTGCGTCTAGTTGCTCCGCGAGGTGGTCTTAAGCAGGGGTCCATTCGGCGACGAATCCGCCAGAGATTGAGATTTGATTGCCGTGCGGGGCCGGTAATGTCGAAGGTGCGATTCTGCGCACTTGTTAATCGCGCCTCGCATCCTTGTTCGCAACATGGCGCGAGGTAGGATGTTGGCACGATGATGGGATCGCCCGAAGTAGTGGCGGAGCTTCGCGAGCCATGAGTAGGAACGTCTGTGAGCTTTTCCAACTTCGGTGTATCGGACCTTCGCTCCTTGGAGTGCCGGAGCGTAGTACACGCGTTGGCCATCATCCTCTTGTACGAAAGCATCATACGGCCGCCGCCGTGGAAGCGGCGAGGTACAAGAGGCTGCGCTGAGGCGGGCTTGTTAAGCTCGAGAAGCTGGTTCAAGTACCCTTTGAGGTCTGGCGCGTTACAGCGAGCCTCGGTCAGTGAGCAGCTCACCCATGAAGGTTTTGAAGAAGGCGAGCAGCTCAGCCAACCGGACACAAGCGGTGAGGAGCATGGCGGCCGTCGGCCGTTGTCACCAGCCAGCGGTCTGGCGCCTCCATCTCTGGATGGCGGATTTTCTCCGGGTTGGCCGATGCCTCTTTCGAGAGATGAGAATCCTAGTAACTTGCGGCCTTGACCCGAAGGCACACTTTTGGGGTTTAGCAATTCCTCCCTCACGAGGTTGCCAAATGTTTCTGGAGGTCCTCCACGTGAAACAAGCGAGCTTGCTTTTCACGACAATGTCGTCGGCGTGGTTTTCGATATTCGCCCCAACCTGTTCCACTAGCACTTTGGTGATGAGTCGTGTGAAAGTTGCCGGCGTTCTTGAGGCGAAGGCATTCTTCTAAGCGAAAGTCCCGATTGGTGTTATAAAGGCCGTCTTGGCGTCGTCGTCCCCGCCATGAAGATTTGATGGTACCGGAGTATCGTCGAGAAGCTCATCGATTCACGGTAGGAGGTGGCGTCCTGGCGGTCTATCGAGGTAGCGGAAATCATCCTTGGGGAGGCCTTGTTAAGGTGCGTGAAGTCGGCCTTTATCGCCATTTGCCGTGCTCTTTTGCACCAAGATCGGGTTTGCTAGCCACTCAGTGTTTGATCTCCTGACAACCCCGCCTTGAGGAGTTTTGCTATTTGACCTTGGCGGCTTTGAGCCGCTCTGGCGTCATCTTGTGTGACTTCGCTTTGGCGTAGCGTCGCTCCGCAGAGCGAGGCGGTGCTCCATGGTTTCCCGGGCCACGCCTGGAATGTCCTCCGGGCACCATGCAAAGATATCGGAGTTGCCCCGAAGGACCCCAAGGATGGCGTCGCGCTCACTTGGAGGAAGGTCCGTGCCCAGGGCAACAGTTTTTTCCGGAGACGCCTCCTCGAGGGCTATCCTTTCCAACTGGCCCTCGATGCGGCTTTTTGGGGCCCACTTGGGAGGTTCTGGCGGCGCATTTGAGCGACCGTGTGTACATGGCGGGCGAAGGGTCAATAGCCAACTCGGTTTGCCTTGCGAGTCTTAGTCGCCCAAGCGGTGATGACACCTCGTTGAGTGGGGATCTTGAGGCATATGTAGTTGTGGTGAGCGATCGCGCCAAGCGCGTTCAACGCGTTCCGACCCGAATGGCGTTATCTTGGTGCAACATGTGGACCACGTCAAAAGTGATGATTTCGTCTTGAAGCGAAGTCGATCTTGACGTGGCCAGTCGACCGTCTGTCTGACGCCGTTCCTCGGTCTTCCCCGCCTCGAGGGTATGCGGGGGTGACAAGCGGTCCGCAGGGATCATCATCTTGTTGAAGGCATCTCCGAACAAAAGGTCGGCGGAACTTCCACCGTCGTCGAGACCGCGACCTCGAAGTCCGCAATGGTAGTGGAAACGACGAGGGGGTCTTGGTGTGGGAAGTGGATGCCCTGGGCGTCCTCGGGGCCGAAGGTGATGGGCACCTCGGTGTACGGGGGCGGCCCGTGCGCGGGCCCTACCGCGACGTGGTGGATTCGTCGGGCGTAGGCGCGGCGCTGCCTCTTGGACTTTAGGCCGAGTGAGGATCCACCGCTATCATGTTGATGACCGTGGCGCGACTCGTCGTGAGCTCCCTCGATCGTGGTCTTGTCGTGGTAGTAGTTGATTCTGGGAGCCCCTAGTGCCCTCGCCCTCTGTTTGTTGCGGGTGGCGGTTGATGTAATCGTTCATAGCGCAATGGTGCGGCGATTCGCGGTGGTATCACGAGCATTCTCCGTGGAGGTCCTGATATGACGTGACCTTTTCTCAAGCCTGTCGCGGAACATCTGGCTGCCGCATACGCCGCCGTCCATGACCTCTGCCCGACCGCGGCCTCTTCGGCCGCCATTTTTTGTGCCTTCTTGGTCTTGGGTGGCGTCCACATAGTAGACTCCACGACCCTTGGTGATAGTTACCTTGTTGTTTAGAGTTAATTTCTTTGTAGCTTGTTCTCGGCCGCCCGACCGATTTTTTAGCGTTGGGGTGCTCATAACCTCCACCCTCCTGCAGTATCCTCCTCGCTTCGCGTACTCCTCCATTTTGTCGAAGAGCTCGGCTACGGTGGAGATGGGCTTGCGAGCCAGCCTCTCCGAAAGCGGGCCTTTCTGTAGCCCGCAGGTTGCCGCGTTGATCACCGTTGTCTCGTTGACGCCCCTCACCTGGCATTTTACCTCGGCGAACCTCCTGAAGAAGCTACGGAGGATTCGCCGAGGCACGCTTCTGACGACAGTGTCGGCGTCCTTCGGCTCGACGTAGTTTCCTTGGAAGTTGTTGCGCACAAGATCGCGCAACTGCTCCCAAGCGTACACGGACCGGGGGGGATGGTGAAGAACCAAGTGAGGGCGACGCCCTTGAGAGCGAGGGAGATGCTTTTTGCTTTCGTGGTGTCGTCACCCCCATGGCCTCTATGGCCGTTTCAGTGGATCCGGAGGAATTCAGGGTCGATGGTGCCCTCGAAAGGGGTGACTTCGGGCATCTTGAAGTCCTTGGGCCAGCGTGCTGCTTCAAGTCCTGCACTCAATGGGGAATTAGGATCCCCCCCGAATCGGGAGATTCGCCTGGGGAGTGATGGGCATTCCGGAAGGGTCCGCTGGCCTTGGCACTGTGGCGAGGCCACCCTCTGCGGGCTGCCGCAAGCTAAGCAGCTCCCGCCGGAGGTCAGGGAGTTCCCGTTGGAGGGCCTCGTAAGTTTGCTATGCTACTCCGAGGGCCACGGCGATCGGGGCGGGAGGTTGGGGGTTAGGCGAAGGTGCTTCGGCGGGTCGGGTGTCGCCGCCGCCGACGCCCTCGTGAGTGGAGTTATTCGCCTCTTCCTCCGGCAGTCTTGTTGCCGCCGCCATGCCGTTCTGCGTCCTCTCTTGGCCCTCGGTGTGTTGGGTGTGGCGGTGCGCGCGGCGCCCGGCCGTGGAGACCTTGGACCTTGACCTTGCGAGGCCATCCTTGCCTCGGGTCTGTGACTTCGCTTGAAACCCCACGGACGGTGCCAAGCTAAATGGTATCATCGGACGAACGATGGCGGAAGGAGACCCGCCGCTGGTTAGAGTGGGCGAAGGGTCTCGGATGTGGAGCTCGGCTAGAAATGCCCTTACTTTTATTACGAAAAAAAGTCGCCCTTTACGGTGAGGATGAGGGCTACTTATAGCCTCCTACCTTGGTGCAGAATTACACTTGTACCCCTAGTGAAGTACAGGCGTAGGGGCTGCAGGGAGTTTCTAAGCCTAGGAGTAGGTGCAGGGAGCACGGTGGTCCTCCCCTGGACCTAGCCTACCCGGTGGTGGACCGGTCTACCTCCATTGTTCCCATTTGGTGGTGATGGGGACCCTCAGTAGCCCCCTCGGGGTGTCTCGGCTCATGCTTCGGGGGACCGGGACCCTCCGTGGTCGGGGACCTCCCGGGTGCCTCGGGTTCACCTCAGGGGCCTTGGACGCTCCTCAGGGGCCTCGGGCAGATCCGGAGGCCCTTCGTCGTGATCCCCTGCGGGGCCCCCCGAAGCATCGCAGCCCTTGAGGTTACTTTGTCTTAGTGAGGGCGATGGGCCGCCCCTACGACAAATATATATTTAAAATATGCATACATAATTCGTATCTTATCAACAAGCCACAAAAAATTGTATGACAAACCACATCCGTAGATAATCTAATTGTTCATGGAAGATCCTTATAGTAATATATACATGTATACACATATCAATTCATAAAAGATCCTAATAACTCAAAAGGTAGATAACAGACTTACTACCATCACCAAATGTTTTTTTATAATAGTAAAGATAAGGAAAATTCCTATGTCTCGAATGATGCCTCAACATTTTGTTCAATCTATTTACTCGCGGAAGAAAATAGTCAAAATTTCCGTACAAAATTAATTTTCAGAACTGAATTAATGCTTTGCCCATTTTGAATCTCCGTGTGTTCGCGTGAGAGAGAGAACGGACATACTGATATGTTTAGGGATTCTGCTGCTCTGTCGTGGTTGAGACTAAGTTCAGTTACAAGTTTTTGTCTCCATACAAAATGCAATAAACCTGTTTACTTATAAGTTTGTAAACTGAGTATGCTAATTAACACGTGAATCGTGATGGTAGCATTTTGTGTTAACAACAGAAATGGTAGCTCCACCATTACTTAATTTAACAGCTGAAGGATTTCACCTCCTCCCGCCAGGCCACATCGCCCGAAAAACTCCCTCCGTCCGATCGCGCGTCACCCGCCTTGCGTAAGCCCAATCAAACGCGTTGCGCTTCGTGCGCGGGTGCGGTCGAGCGCGGCCCACGTCACCCCAAGCGATGCTGCGTCGACTCCATCTCGATCCTTCCTTTTGTCTCCTCTCTCATGTCTTTCTCCCTTGCCTCCCGGGTCTCCCTCCCCCGCCGCCGCTGCGCCCACCCTCTTCCTCCCTCCCGCCCACTCGGCCTCCCTGCCCAACCATCGATCCAGCCCAGTGCAGTAGGCCCTTTCTTCTTCCCCCCTGCCTCCCAGTCTCCCTCACTCGCACTGCCAGCCTCCTCCCTTCGATCTCCTCCCGATCGCCTCTTGGGCACTGCCTTCTCAATCCTCTCTAGCGTGCTTTCATGCCCTCCACGAGCCCCGTTCCCTCCCTCTCCCTCTCTAGAGCTATCGCCCCATGTGCATGGTCATCCTCGATCTCCCCCCCCCGCAGCCGCCGGTCATCATCGGTCTCCCCCGCGCAGCCGCCTCGGCGCCTCCATTCGTTGTCGTCGGTCTCCCCCTCGCAGCCACTGGTCGTTGTCGATCTCCGTCCTTGGACGCCGCCACGGCACCTCCATTCACCCCTTTTCTCCTCCGCCTCCGGTCCACTCCCTCTCCCTCCTCCACCGCCCTCCTCCACCAGCACCGCCGCTCCCTCCCTCTTCCTCCCCTGCCACCCTCCTTCACTAGCGCCAGGGTTTCCTTTGGTAGGATAGCTGGTTATCTATTGTTGATTGGTCCTCGGACGTCCTATTCCCCTCCCTCTCCCTCTCCAGAACTCTCGCCCCCACTCAGTCTCGGGAGTTTCTGAAATCAATTAAATGGTATTACAGCCATGCCTACACTGATGGTGAGAAAAAAAAAAGATGCTTTAAATCTATAAGTCTCTCAGATGTCTTCGTCTTCTTGAAATTATTAACCACACAATATAGTAGATGAGCTCTTGATCTGTTTACTCCTAGTAAGTGGAATTTGATTACCTCCCCTGATTCTTAGTTTGGTGATATTGTCGATTTCTTAATTATTTCCAACTTTGAAGAGGAAAATCGGCTCTCTGGGAGTTGCTCTTGGTTACTATCTTCATGTGACGACGGTGGTGATGATCTCATGTCGATAGCTACCATATGAGGTAAGTTAAAATCTGGTACTTCAGTTTGTTATGACATTACAATTTTAGTTCCTTACCTTGATGAGGTGTAGAATTTGGTGCTAGGTTTTGTGTCATAAATTGTATGTTATACATGTTATTGACAGTTCCACAGCTAGAAATAATTTGCCTGAGGGATCTAGAGCCACACTGAGCCCTGTTCTAGCATGTAAAGATGACTTCTGGAGAATGAAACTTACCTCATTTGACAAACTTATAGAAAGGTAATGTAGTTCAATAAAGGATGGAAGGCTAAACTGTGATGCTGATCTAAAACCAAGTAGAAATTTTGGAACTTCTGGAATGGCACCAAACGCAGCGTACATCATCTTTTTGCTCTTGTGATTCTTTGTTGAATTTTACTTTCTTTATGTTCACTTATAGCTTGTGTTTATGATTCAGTGAGGTGCAGCTTAAAGGCCCAAACTGGTTGTTTGTTCAAAGAAAACCCGCAGAAACATTTCCAACAACAAAAGTTACTCTAGAGGAAAATGCGAACGAGGGAAACAGATACGACTCAAATGTCTGTCTATGTGGGGAACTGAATTGCCTTTCCTCAGCAGATTCATGCATGCTTTTAGCTAACTATTTCATTAACTATCTCATTGTTATTTTAGGAATTAAGCCTGCTATACATTCTCTGGCTACTACTGAGCTTTGTGTCCTCTGTTACCTCGCTTATCATGATTGATAGTGATCTTTTCTTTTGCGTAGATGCTTTTAGTTAACGGTTTTGTGAATGATCTCATTGTTATTTTAGGCCTTAGAACTGCTATACATTCCCTTCTTTATTAGAGATAATTTTCCTTCCACTTGAGAGCTGATGCCTTGCTGTCGTTCTATATTATTTCTCTGTCTAATATCCCATCATATGTTTTTTTCTCTGGCTTTCCTTGGCTCCTACTAGACCAAATAGTTAGTTGTTTCATGGATGATCTCAAAGTTCTTTTATGTATTAAGATTGGTACACATTCTCTGTTTGTTTCATATGCTTTTGCTTCCACTAGAGAGGTGGTGACTTGCTTGCATTTTACCTGGTTTGCCTTTTTATTATCCCATTATATGTTTTTCCCATCCGATGTTTCCTTAAATTTTGTTAGACCAAATAGTTAAAAAGGTACATGTACTCATCCTACCATCTCGGTCCCATCTTTGTTTTACTCCATCTTTGTTGTACTCATTAGATCTATTTTTCCTTTGCTTCTTATAGAGTTATATCAGTAGAGAGGAGTGCAGTAAACTCAGAGGAATTTGTACTACAAAAATAATGGAAGGTAAAATGTAACAGCCCTCTTTCTTTGCGTGTTATGTTTTTTTCCATGTAGCTAAAGACAGATGTTTTATGCTTGAACACACTGATAGTGTGTCTTAAACATCTATCTACTTTTAGTGAGACATAGTCGTTTAATCGATGTTACTAATTAGTGACTGACAGAGTTCTCTATTCTTGATAGCTCCTCTTCCCAGTACATTTATCTTACCTTAGCAAGTAAGATTAGGATAATTTTCCGATGGAAGCTATGGCAACCAAGAGTTGGGTTTGCAAAAAAATCTATTTACAGTAGATGCTTAGGTTGTCCATTTTAGAGCTTGCAAGGATTGGTCTTTTTATACAACAAAATAAGATTGTTTCATACTAGGATGTCGTTGTCCTTTTGTGTTACAAATATCCATGGATTAAATACGGATTAATGTGTGTGAGCTTAAAAGTAGTTACTAAAGCATAGCTGATTAATACCCTTATATACTCTCACTGCATGTGTTATCCACATCGAATGCTTTATATTTGCCTTGATTTAACTCACATTCAGACTGTCTCTGTCATATAGTCTACATCTAAATATTTTTCAGAGCTTGCAAGGATTGGTCATTTTATACAACAAAAGAAGATTGTTTCATACTAGGATGTCGTTGTTCTTTTGTGTTACAAATATCCATAGATTAAATACAGATTAATATGTGTGTGAGCTAAAAAGTAGTGACTAAAGCATAGCTGATTAATACCCCTATATACTCTTACTACATGTGTTATCCACATCGAATGCTTTATATTTGCCTTGATTTAACTCACATTCAGACTGTCTATATCTAAATATTTACGATAACCATTAGTTTGTAAGCAAGCCACTCCTACATCTGCAAGAAACATTTATGTCTTTATCTCCCCCATGAACTTGTGATCCTTTAAACAATAGTCCATTTCTTCATTACTGTAAATGCTTACTTAACACATTGTTCCTGTAAGCACCGTTTTATATTGTTTCTTTCTTTTATCGGTATTCCAAATGCTATGCCTATTAGCACTGCTACCATTCTGATATATCCTTTTCTATTTGTTTCACAACACATGCATCAAACACCGCTTAGTCATCTAATACTACTTAGCTACTCTCCAATAATTTACCGTCGCTAACTAATTTGCATTGCTTTGTGCTGCTAATGCCTAATATGTTCCTTCTTATTTATAGCCTTTATGTAACATAAATATTTTCCTCTCCGACACCATGACATCTCCGTAATGATCACCTACAATCTACACCTAGCTCCACTGAAAAAACAACGTCCTCAGGGTATTTACTATCTAATCTACCGTCTAATATGTGAGCTAAAAAGTAGTGACTAAAGCACAACATATTGCTTTTCATCGAGCTTTTTCTTCCTTTTCATATTTATATAGGATGCAGACGGTACACATAGGCTGCAGTGATCTAGACATCAATAAGTGTCTTTATCACCTTTAGAATACCCCTGTATACTCTCACTACATGTGTTATCCTCAAATGCTTTATATTTGCCTTGATTTAACACACATTCTGACTGTCTCTGTCATAGAGTCTACATCTAAATATTTACCATTAGTTTCTAAGAAAACCACTCCTACATCTACAAGAAATAACTATGTCTTTATCTCCCCCCATGAACCTGCGATCCTCTAAACAATTGTCCATTTCCTCATTGTTGTAAATTCTTACTTAACACATCGTTCCTGTAAGCACCTTTTTTTATTGTTTCTTTCTTTTATCAATATTCCAAATGCTATGCCCATTAGCATTGCTACCATTCCAATATAGCCTTTTCTATTTGTTGCACAGCACATGCATCAAACACCGCTCAACCATCTAATACTACTTAGCTACACTCCTACCGGACATCAACAAGTGTCTTTATCACCTTTAGAATACCCCTATATACTCTCACTACATGTGTTATCCACATCGAATGCTTTATATTTGCCTTGATTTATCTCACATTCATACTGTCTCTGTTAGAGTCTATATCTAAATATTTACGATAACCATTAGTTTCTATGAAAAAACTCCTACATCTGCAAAAAAACAACTATGCCTTTATCTCCCCCATGAACCTGTGATCCTCTAAAAAATAGTCCATTTCCTCATTGCTGTAAATACTTACTTAACACGTCGTTCCTGTAAGCACCTTTTTATATAGTCTCTTTATTTTATCGGTATTCCAAATGCTATGCCTATTAACACTGCTGCCATCCCAATATAGCCTTTTCTATTTGTTTCACAGTACATACATCAAACACCGCACAGCCATCTAATACTACTTAGCTACTCTCCAGTAATTTACCGTCATTGACTAATTTGCATTGCTTTGTGCTGCTAACGCCTAATATGTCCCTCCCTATTTATATTCTTTATGTAACATAAATATTTTCCTCTCTAATACCGTGACATCTCCGTAACGATCACCCACAATCTACACCAAGTTCCACTGAAAAAAAAAGCTTCCTCAGGGTATGTACTATCTAATCTACCGTCTTATATTCACCACTATGGATTACATGTTTTTAAATACACTCTTTTGTTATCACTGGCACTGTTGATATATATTGTTTAGTGCAGCCCAGAAAGCATTCCTCTATTACACTCTGTTTGCAAAACCTTATTCGCTGATCGCGTGTCTACGAAGCACACCATGGACATAGAGGTATGCATAAAATCTATACATTAGAATCACAGTTCAAATTACCCAAAACCCAAAGCATCAGCATTCAGAAAGATACCTATAGTTTCTGCTCTTCTTACTGTTCTCAATTAAGCATGTCGTGTGTTTATATACATACCTTAATAGACTCCACCTTCACTAGAATACTTGTACCCTTTAGCATCAAGAGTACTCAAAGAGATGAGGTTCCTTTTCAAATCTGGAATGTGCCTTACATCTTTCAAAATTTTGACAATACCATCAAACATCTTGATCTGAACTGAACCAATTCCTGCAACATTACAAGATGAATTATCACCCATCAACACAGTACCACCTTCAACAGGTTCATAGGTGGCAAACCAATCCTTATTAGGACACATATGAAAGGTACAGACGGAATCAAGAATTCATTCATCATTGGTCTTAGCACATCTAGCAAAGGCAACAAAAACTTCTCCATCAAAGTTGATTACCCCAAATCCTAGGATTACCCCAAATCCTTTGTGCAAACCGAAGTAGTCCCAAGATCAGCGGCTAGCTCACACAGTAAACAAATGTGGTAACAACCATAAACGCAAACTTTATTAATAAACAACAGAGTTGATTACAAGAACAGCTTATGGGCCGACAAAACCAAACACAGCGGAAGACAAAAGCAAATAGACAACACGATTCGTCACAGGCAATCATCTGGAGGGTGTAGCATAGTCATCCTGGTCCTCAGGCTCCTCGTAGACCTCTTCTCCTACTCAATTATTGAATTAAGCAAGAGTGAGCACAACAACCGCTCTCGCAAGTCACACCCGTCAGGTAACAGATTGCTATGCATGCAAGGATATCTCAAAAGAAGGCTTATAGAGTTGATTTGTATAAAGCCATGTTTCTTTCCAAATACTTGTACTAAGTTCCAAAATAGTTATACAATAACTAAAATTCATTTTCTAAATCTCAGTTTTATAGTCAGATAATATTCATCAACAAGTGGTGAAGGATACCCTCCTATCACAGGGCTTCCCGCCCAAAACCCATTTGGATAGACATCCAAAACCATTTCATAAAGTCTTTTGAAAACAAAACCGAAATCTAACTTTGAGTGGCTTTGCCAGCATGTCCATGACCGTGGACACGGCTATTCGAATAATTTTACACTCTGCAGGGGTGTACAGCTTTACCCACATGACACGACTTTTCTAGTTTGTTTGGCATCCGTCGATACCACCGCTCACTACCGTAGGTAAGCAGTCTAGAGCACATGACAAGGCCTTTACAATGCGTCATTCCACCGCAGTCCCCACCTCGCTAAGGTTTCGCCCCCTTTGGACTAACCATCCGCCGGGTTCAGGCCCCCTCTTACGCCAGGTGGGAATACATAAAAGTAGGTCGTCAAGACACCCACACAACCGGAAGGAACGACCACGGTGAAACGTTGCAAATTAGTTAGCCAAGTTCTGCCCATTCAGAACATGTGGTAGTACGATGGGGCTTGGCAAGATGCGGCTCGAAGACCGATCATTAACTGACTTGGGCGACTTTTCACAAAACCCTGGGCCTCAACCGTACCCGAATTGAGCCCGTGCATGAACATGCACCCCTCCAAACATCCATTTCGTCCAAGTCCAAACCAATTTTCATTTTGCTTTGCTTTTCAAAAATATTTGCAAACTTCCACGACAACCCAATGTCATGGTTAAGATATTTCGACAATATTGGTCTTTGGCAGTAAATTCCCCAAATCAAGATTTTTGGGTCTAAGCTTTGACTAAGCATAGAGTTTTGCAACATGTGCTAGTTCATACTAATGTACCAACTAGCTCTTTACTATGGTAACAAGGGGTGGTTGAATCAATAATCAAGTTTGGATGTACAAAGGAATTAGGAATAACTATAAAGTTAAAACAGGGATTTGAATTACTTGAATTTAAATAAGCATGCAATAATAATTTGAAACAGAACTTAAATAATTTAAGATACTGGGATTCAATATGATCAAGGGTGTAACTTGCCTTGCTTGAAAGCTTGAGGGTCTACTTCTTCGGAGTACTCGGGCTCTCTAGAGTCGTCGAAATCTACACGTGAGAACGAAGCAAATTCAAATAAAGACCAAATAAAATCCAAATGAACTCCAAAACAAACTGAACTAAAACCAACAGCAAGGTATTGAATTGGATGAATTAGGAATAGGCTCTCGGGAGGAGGTCCAACGGGTCAGGAGGAGGTCCAACGACCTGGTCGAAAGAGGTTTGACCGGTCGGGAGGAGGTCCAACTGAGAGGGTGGTCGAGGGTCCTGAGGAGGTCAAGGGAGGTCCTGAGGAGATCAAGGGAGGTCCTGAGGGATCCTGAGGAGGAGGTCTTGAGGAGGTCAAGGGAGGTCCGGAGGAGATCCTGAGATGGAGGTCCTAAGGAGGTCAAGGGAGGTCCTGAGGAGATCCTGAGGAGGAGGTCTTAAGGAGGTCAAGGGAGGTCCTGAGGAGATTCTGGAGATGTAATGAAGGATACGAACGAATACAGAAGGGGTACGACTACTCAACATGGTCGTACAAATAATACAAGAAGGATACGACTACTCAACGTGGTCGTACGAAGAATACAGAAGGGGTACGACTACTCAACGCGGTCGTACAAAGAATACAAGAAGGATACGACTACTCAACGTAGCCGTACGAAGAATACAAAAGGGATACAACTACTCAACGTGGTCGTAAGGACAAGGGAAGATAACAAGGCACAGAGAAAACTCACCAAGGCCGAGAGAGAGAGACTGAAGGGGGAAGGGAATCAGTGGACGGCGGGCGGCGGTCGAAGACGGCGTGGGCGCTCTAGTGAATCCTTCGGCAGCGAGGTGGTTGAAGACAGAGCAGGCTCCAGTGGACTCCTTGACGACGAGGAGGCGATGGCGCAGGCTTCAGCGGACTCCTTGGTGACAGGGAGGCGGCAATGAGCTTCAAATGCATGGTGAAACTCAAGCCTGAGGCTGGCGAGAGCAAGAGATGAGTCTTGGAAAAAGGCGATGAAAGAGGGTCGCAGGGCTTTTATAGCCGGGGGAGACAAAGTGAGAGTCATTGCCGAAGACTCGGAGGCACACGCGTTCAAGGGTAGGTGAAGGAGGAGATGGGGGTAGGTAGGGAAGGAGACAAGAGGGGGAACGGCTGCGCAGGTTTACAACATTTAATGTGACACAACGATATTTAATGCACGAAGGCTTTGCGTCAACAGTGACGCAGCGGGAGGAAGAAGAAGGTGAGCAAGGCTGACAGGTGGGGCTAGTCAAAACTCAGGAGGGTGGTCCAACCAATGGGGTGGTCATGACCAAAGGGGAGGTCATGACCAAGGAGGTGGTCGCGACCGATCTCCAGGACCACCCAGGAGATCTCCTAGGATCACCTGGAGGTCTTGGACTGAGAGGGAGGTCCAGACGAGAGGGAAGTCTGGACTGAGGGGGAGGTCCAAACGAGAGGGAGGTCTGGACTGAGGGGGAGGTCCAAACGAGAGGGAGGTCTGGAGAAGAAAGAGCTGGGTCGAGGTGAAAACGGAACGAACAGAGAAAGGGAATTTCAACACCAGAGAACTCCAACAAACTCAAAGTAAACCAAACTTTTGGATTAGTTGAAGTTTGATTTAGTCATTTAAATCACTTTTAATTCCAAAATCTCAAGTTAAGCTTTAGAACTTCAACAAAACCAAATGGTTATTTTTATTTTGAAAATTTTCAAAAAGACATGAAAATGGGGATGTTACAAACCTACCCCCCTTAATGGAATCTCGACCCCGAGATTCAGACTGGATTAGCAAAAAGGTGGGGATACTCGGCCTTCAGATCTTCTTCTCGCTCCTAGGTGGCTTCTTCTTCAGAGTGATTACTCCATTGGACTTTGCACGAACAGATGATCTTGCATCTGGTGACATGCTACACAACATCAAGTATCTTGATTGGCTGCTCCACATAGGTGAGGTCCTCTTGAAGGTCGATGCTCTCTAGCGATGTTTGCTCTGTTGGAACTTGAAGACATTTCTTCAGCTGCGACACGTGGAAGACGTCATGAACTGCAGATAAAGACACCGGTAGCTTTAGCTGATAGGCAACTTCACATTTTCTTTCCACAATCTTGTATGGTCCAACAAATCTTGGTACGAGCTTTCCTTTGGTCTGAAATCTTCTTACTCCTCTGAGTGGAGTTACTCTGAGATAGACAAAATCTCTACGACGATTGTCAGCATAACTCTTCTGTCGGGATTGAGCCACTCTCAATCGTTCTCTTATCAGTTTTACTTTACTTTCAGTGTCCTTAATTAATTCAGGTCCAAAGAACTGATGTTCTCCAACTTGATCCCAAAGGAGAGGGGTTCTACACGGTCTGCCGTACAATACTTCAAAGGGAGACATTTGCAAGATGGCTTGATAGCTGTTGTTGTAAGATAATTCTACATAAGGAAGGTTCTGATCCCAACTCTTCCCAAAGTCTATAGCACAAAGCTCAAGCATGTCTCGCAAGAATCGGTTTACACCTTCCGCCCATCCCATCATGTCTGGGATGGTATCTTTGTCTTGAAGTTGAGTTTGGTTCCCAAGGCTTCATGCAGGCTCTTCCGAAATCTAGATATGAACTGCGATCCTCTGTTAGACACTATCCTTTTCAGTACTCCGTGCAAACAGACGATCCTGGCTATATATAACTCTACCAATTTACTACTTTGATAAGTGGTCTTGACTGGTATGAAGTGTGCCACTTTAGTTAAATGGTCAATCACAACCCAGATGGAATCATATCCCGATTGGGTCCTAGGCAATTCAGTGATAAAGTCCATGCCTACTTGTTCCCACTTCCACTCAGGAGTTGGTAAAGGCTGTAACAGTCCAGCGGGTCTTTGATGTTCTGCTTTGACTCTTTGGCACACGTCACATTGTGCAACAAATTCAGCAATCTCTCGCTTCATACTGACCCACCAGTACTTTTCCTTTAGATCCAGGTACATCTTGGTACTACCTGGATGAATGGAGTAAGGTGATTCATAGGCTTCTTTCAGAATCAACTGTTTTATCTCTTAGTGATCCGGCACACAGATGCGCCTACCGAACCAAACCGTACCTTGCTCATCTTCAGAAAATCCTGGGGCTTTGCCTCTTTTCATGTTCTTCTTGATTTATTTGATGTCTTCATCTTCTTTCTGCTTCTCTCTGATTTGATTCTGAATAGTCGGTTGCACTTCTAAGGTGTTTACACAACCTTGGTTAACAATCCCAAGTTCAGATGCCTCAACTCTTCATACAGTCTTGGCTGACTTTTCCGAACCAACGCAGTGTTGCAATACCCTTTTCGACTCAGGGCATCTGCCACTACGTTTGCCTTGCCTGGGTGATAATGGATTCCAAGGTCATAATCCTTTATCAGTTCTAACCATCTCCTTTGTCTGAGATTGAGTTCTGACTGGGTGAAGATGTACTTCAAACTTTTGTGATCCGTGAAAATCTCACAACGATTACTGATGAAGTAATGCCGTCAAATTTTCAAGGCATGCACAATTGCAGCTAATTCCAAGTCATACGTTGGGTAATTTCCTTCATGAAGCTTCAACTGGAGAGACACATAAGCCACGACTCTTCCTTCTTACATCAGTACACATCCAAGGCCCTGACGAGAGGCGTCACAGAAAACTTCAAAGTCCTTGAGGATGTCTAGTAAGACTAGCACAGGAGCAGAAACTAGTCTCTTCTTCAATTCTTGGAAACTTTGCTCACATGCTTCAGTCCATTAAAACTTCCTTTCTTTCTTCAAAAGCTGAGTCATAGGTCTAGCGATACTGGAGAAACCTTCGATGAATCTTCGGTAGTAACCAACTAGACCAAAGAAACTCCTTACTTCGGCGACGGACTTGGGTTGCCTCCAATCCAATACTGCTTTAACCTTTGCGGGATCCACTGCAACTCCTTCTGCTGACACGATATGCCCAAGAAAAGCTACTTGGCTTAGCCAAAAGTCAATTTTACTGAATTTGGCATAGAGTTGTTGCTCTCTGAGTCTTTCCAAAACTGCCCTAAGATGCTTCTCATGCTCTTCTTCATCCTTCGAGTAGATGAGAATGTCGTCAATGAATACGACCACAAACTTATCCAAGAACTCCGTGAATACTTTATTCATCATATTCATGAAATAAGATGGTGCATTCGTCAAACCGAATGACATTACTACAAACTCGTATAGTCCATATCTTGTGGTGAAAGCGGTCTTGGGAATGTCTTTCGGTCTGATCTTCAACTGATGGTAACCAGATCTTAAGTCAATCCTGCAGTGGAGGTATGCTTGTGGCAAGACTATTATGTCCCAACCTCCATAAGAAATGGTGAATTTTATGTGGCCACAACAGCTTCCATAACTTCTTCCAATTGTAAGATCGAGAAGGCCGACTAGAGGGGGGGTGAATAGACGGTTTTAGAAATTCTTTTTGGTTAAAACCGAGTTTCATGCGGAATTGTAAATCAAACCAATTTAGCTTAATCAAAACCTAAATCAACTGGTCTTGACTAAGTGCACCAACAAGCAAGGACTAAGATAATGATAGCAATCCTAAAGAGACAAGCAAGCAAATTAATTCTATGAATGTAAATTGCATACAGTAAAGCTCAAGAAAGTAAACCACAAGAACACTTGAACTTTTTCCCGTGGTGATCGAAAACTTGTCAGTTTCCCCTAGTCCACATTGAGGTAAGTCCAAACGAATTGGTCCGACTCCACAAAATAAGCCCACACCTCGAATCCACTCGGGTTGCTCTTCCTCCACTCTGAAGATGGCGAGCACCAAGCCACACATGACCGCCCGGGTTTTCTCATAACCTTCTTTAAGAAGATCACCAGCGCAAACTCCTCCAAGCCGTCTAGGTGTTAGCAAACACCAAGAGTAACAAGTCGAGGACGCTCACTTGAACAAATCAAGTGTCTAAACTCTATGGATACTCAATCCAACACCTAATGCAACACATGCACTATGATTTTTCTCTCTAAGCTCACTACGTCAACACATGCACAAAGGAGAGGAGAGTGCTTGCTCTTTGCTCAAGGGGAAAGAAAATGGTAACTGCAACCATCCCTCCAACTAGCTACAAGGGGTATTTATACACCCACACACAAAAACTAGCCGCTGGAGAAGAAAATGTGCAAAGGATAGGAAGCCCAGTCAGACCATAGGCATATGGCGGGTCAGACCGGACTACTATATAACGGTAACTTCTGTAGTAATCAATGCTACAGAATCTATCCGTTATGCTAGGTCCGGTCAGTCCGCCCACTAAAGGTCCGGTCAGACCGGGTTCAAAGATTTCCAAACCAGATGTAAACATGCTACTGGAAAAAGCTGACCGTGTCGGTCAGTCCGGTGAAAGCACTGCGGTTGGTCTGGAAAATAAATATAAGTAGCAAGCCCCAAAACAACCTTCTCTAGAAAAAGCTAACCGCGTTAATGACCCGGAGGTCCAGTCAGTCCAGACCTACACTTGTGGTCAGTCCAGCTAGCTGAAATGCCAAAAGGAGCTCTCTGAAAAAACCTGACTGCCCGACTCAGACCGGGGTTCTAGTCAATCCAGTTTACCTACTTTGGTCAGTCTGGTCAAGGAATCAAAGACTGAATTTGCAAATCGCTTCAACTTAATTTTGCAAAACATATTTGCCAAAAGATGTGCGATGCACACAAGGGATGTAGGCAAGATTCTCAACAAGTTACAGAATGCATTTGCCAACTTCTAGAATCATGCCACAAGGAATAGGTGCATGAACTTCAACCATTTGCAAAACATATTTGCAATTTATAGTCTCATGCTACAAAGAGTTAATGCATGAGCTTCAACTATTTGCAAAATACATTCGCAAACAATAGTATCATACCTAGAAGAGCTAGAGCAGGTACTAGGAGCCATCAACACATTACTTACTCAAGCTACTAGTCAAGACCCCTCTCAATAGTACAGCAACCTATACTAGCAATCCGAACTTTCAACCAAACACCGAGACCGGTAAAAGACTAGGAACACATCCTTAGCTTATGCTAGTCATACCTTTGCCTTGAGCATCTATCTTGGAGTGATTACTTGATGACGAACATCTCTACTCCAAGTCCGAATTCTTGACTTGATAATCATCAACACATGATAATTTCCTTTACTCCAAGTTCTTGACTTAAATATCATCAACACATGTCGGGACCCAAAAATGCAATTCTGGACCCTCTGTGTATAATGCACTAGTCCAGGATCATGCTAGTGCACATAGTGTCAACATAGATGAATATCGATCCACACAAGATGATTAATAGCATAAACGAATAATTTGATAAACAAATAATGGTTTTGACCTTATGGTCGAGTTTACACTTAATGAGCCACGCAGGGCTGACAGAGAATTAAATAGTAGCGGAACTAATAACTTCAGCGGAATCCCATCAATTCACCATCGGCAACCGACTGGGATCAAGACTCTACGATCAAGCACCTTCGTTGAACTCCTCCTCGAAAGCAGGCGATGACTCCTCCTCTTCTGTTGATTTGATTTAGTAAGCATGAGAACACAACCGTACTCGCAAGTCATACCACAGAATGCAATGTATAGATGTAGGCTTATTCCAAAGGAATGGCTGCTGTGGTTCTTTTGCAGAAATGCAACATTTGCAATTAAAATACGAATAATAGATTAAAAACATAAAGTAAAATAAATAGACAATATTAATTTAGCAGTTTTATTTCACAAAGACACATAGCCTAATCAAGTTATTCACATAGCCATATGACTTATATCACATAGCTCCCTTTCCAGAGTTTTTTTATGAAAATCTACCCCTCGTGTGAAATCCCCGAGCATGTCCATGACCGCGGACACGGCTATTCGAATAGATTAATTAACACTCTACAGAGTTTGTACACTTTACCCACACGATACAACTAGTGTAGCTAGCACTAATCATAACAAAACTTTTCAGAAATTTCATCTCAAGCATTGACACTCCTAGTGTGCTTAACCATCATACCAAACTATACACAGTGATTGGTTAGACACACACCGTTGGACAGGGAAGCGACGAACCGTCCCGCGATGTAACTACTTGGTAGCACACCTCCACCCATGCAACGCAGCCTAACTTACTACCTGAATAACAATGTCAGGAATTCATAACTTACTAAGTTAGGCCCGTCCCATCAAGCATGTGGTCGTACAGTAAGGCTCAATTCAATGGCGCACAAAGTTAAGTCCTTAATTGACCAAGGCAATACTTCCAATTTAACTACAAAACCCTATGCACACAGTTTATTAATCCCGTGCACACAGCTCCACCCAAAGTAGCACACAGTACCACTTGCCTCCATCTAAATCCTTTCCCACCCTGTTGGTTAAGTGCAACACATGCCATCAACGAGTAATAGCACATAGTACACACAGTTTTAACACTTAGTTCAATAATCACTTAGTCGAGTTTATAATTGCAACTCACATGAAATGATGACTCGTGGCATGCTAAGCAAACTAATCGTAACTAACCAACCCACGTTGGTGCTATGATAATACCAACTAAATAAACCAATCTAGGGTGACAAAATATTATGACATAACAATAGACAAGTGTGGATATAACAAATTGGATTAATAATTAAACCCCAAAACATTTAAATAAATACTTAAAGTAAATGCAATAATTTGAATCAAAGTATTTTGAAAACTGGGTTCAATATGATCAAAGGTATAACTTGTCTTGGAATAGGTCTAGATACTGATCTTGCTCTTGAGGTGCTCATTCTTCTTCAAAACTTCCCGAAGTATCGACGTCTACTCGCAAACGAAGCAAACAAATAAATAATAGAGGAAAAAAAACTCCAAAAATTAAATAAAAATCTCAGATAAATAGATCTTGAATTTATATGAATTTAGAAATTTGAATGGGCTCAAACGGAGTTTGGATGCGAAAGATATGGGCTTTGGAAGTTTGAATCTAAAAGAAAACCCTAATTTTGGATTATTCCAAATTTCCTAATTATTTCTTAATAGAAAAATCGGATTATTGCGCAACGATGACGTCAGAAATGGATTTTTCGGAATAAAAGAAAATAAAAATAAAACTGACATGTGGGGCCTACATGTCAGCGAGATGGTTCACGGTGGACTGGGTTCACCGAACCGATCTTGCTTTAGATTTGGACCGCACACATGGGTACTGATGCGCCAGCCACATGGGCGACACGTGAGCACCACATACGCGTGGGTGTAGAGGTGGTAGGATGACATGGACGGCCACGTGTGCTATGCGCCAGTGAAGCTCCGGCGAACTCCGATCGGGCGAACGACGGCGGCTCAATGGTGGCGGAAGGGCACATCTGGACAAACTCAACACGGCGAACGTGGTGACGTGGTCAGATCTCGCCGGCGATGACCACAATGGCGACGGTGACGAACTAAGCGGTGGAGCGGCACGACTCAACGCGGTAACGGCGAACCAGGGCTCCTCCGGGGAAAAGAGTGCGCGCACCAGGTAGCTCTTGTTGCGGCGAACCCAAAGAGGTGCTCGATGACGGCTAAAGCTCACCGACGGCGGCAGAATCTGGCGAAGAAGCTCACGACGGTGCTAGGGTTCGAACTTAGGGAAAAGACAGTGGGGTTGGTTGCGAACCTCGTGGCGCGGTTACGGCTTTAAATAGGGCTAAGGAACGGTGGAGTCCGTGTCTAAAACGGCGACGTGCGCACGGCTCGGACACGGACTGCAGAGTCCGCAACGAAGACAATGATGATGTGGTGAGGGGGTCCACAAGACAGCGAAAGTGGCTCGGGCGCGAACGCATAGCAAACAGCGTCGCAGGGAATGACAGGTGGGGCCAAGGCGGTGCGGCCGCGAGAGAGAGAGAGAGGGGGGGAGAGAGAGAGAGAGAGAGAGAGACTAACAAAGGGGACCACTGTCATCGTGGCAAGGGGGCCAGTAGGCGAGCTAGGCCGCACAATGCTAGGCCGGGATTTGAATAGGGAATGGGTTTCGGCCCAAACTATTTACTGAGATTTTCAATTGGTTTTCCTTTTTAGAAATTAGCAGAAATTCCAAAAGGCAATAGAAAATAGCAAATGAACTTGGAAAAATTCTAGAAAAATCCAGAAAATAGATCCAAGCACATAGAATCCAAATAAAATAGTTTTGACCATTGTTCATGTTGACTTTATTCATATTAAATTGTTTTGATATCCAAAGTCCAATATTAAGCTTTTAAATTAAATCAAATAAATCCAAATGGTGAATTTTCTCCCTACTAACTATTTAAAAGATTTTTAAAACTCAGAAAATTGGGATGTTACAACACATGATGATCTTCTTCACTTCGGGATCTTTTCTTGAACATCATCAATACACGACGATTTTCTTCATCCCGAGTCTTGACTTGATGATAATCAACTGACGGCGCCACCCAAAGTCTTCCTCATCTGGGACTCAATCTGTTTTACCAACTCATGAAAAATGTTAGTCCACATGAAGATTGTCATTAATTACCAAAATACTCCATTAACACATAATGAATGATCTAGATGCTTCATCAGTCTGGCATATTGTTGTGTGTAGTATTACTGGTGCTTCTCACAACTATAATTGCCATCTACTACCTTCCTTGCACATATACTTTATAAGCTAATTTAACATAGAAGCATCCTTTTGCATCAAAATGTCAGTCTATATAGTCATCCATTTGATCCCGCACCGGTATTGCCAACATAATTTTCGCATCCTCTGTAGAGAAAGTTTGTCTCATCAATTCATTGCCCATACTCCTGTATTTGGGTCCAGCATCTCTAGCAGTAGAGTCTAGGCCTGCTTTGGGGGGACCTGTAGCTTTTCTGATAAGCTGTTTTTTTTCGGGCTTTTGAGGCTGAAAAGCAGGTGTAGCTAAGGGTTATAGCTTTTTCTAATAGGTCATTTGATAGTCTAGCTTTTTTGGCAGCTGGCTGTCTTCTTCGGCTGTGGATGAAGGTTAAAATGTCTGAAATACCCTTGAAGGATCTGATGGCTTGTTTGTGTGCTGATTTGTGGTACATTTGGTTGTTTTTTTATTTTTTTAGAAATATTGCTTAAACGACTTAATTGTACTATGTTTTGAAACAATGAGCAATATTTGACAACATCGAAAATGTACCACTTGATTCGTAATATTTGGCAACATCGAATATGTACATTTTCATTCGCAAAGCAACAGTAGCAACAAAAGGTGCAACATCGACTATCACATCCAAAAGGCAAACACTACCAACAAAAGATCGTATAGGGATACATATTCCTACGCTCTATTAACCATCAAAGAATCGACAATAAAATCACAAAGAACACCCATGTCCCCCATCATCCATTGGCAAGTCATTTTCACCAACCGGCATAGATGATGCCTCTTGAGCAGATTGTAGCATGTAAACCTTAGCGGCACATATCTCAATTAGCCTATTTCTAGCCTGAACCTCAGCAAGCACATATCTCACAAAATGCTTCATTGGCTAATGAATCCCACACCACAATAGGGTTATTAACAACTTTTTCTATGTAGTGCATAAGTCATGCTTTACAGTTAGTGAAAATTGCACATCGAGCAACAGATTAATACAACCGAATGGAGTGAAAATAACATCTTGTACTGCCCCTAAGTTCATACTAATAGCCAATTTACTATCAACCACATGAAGGCAGGGAAAAATGGAAGAGTGAAAATTACCATAGCTTCGTATCCACACTGCCAATTGCAAATCCATGGTATCATCTACTATTTTTTTTCCATAAAGGAACTACACTAGCAATTCCAATCTACTATGGAAGCTCAACAATAGGATATACAATGAGCTGTGCACAGACTTGGATTTTCCAAAACCAAATACTGGCACATACAGCATATGGCATAAGCCGCTTGCAAGCTGACCCGTTTGGGGGGAGCTTATCGGCTTTTTGGAAGCCGACGCTGGCTTTAGGGCCTGTTTGGCATGACTATAGCTTTTCTAAAAAGCAGCTTCCAGCTGGGCTTCAACGGCTGAGCTGAAGACATTGGTATTTGGCGGTTTGGATTTTAGGTAGGCTGACTGGAACTTCTAAGTTGGGAAATATCTAGAATCCCCTATGGCAAATGATGACAATTAATGACAATTAATCGCAATTAATGGTAATTAACAATAATTAACCACAATTAACGATAATTAACCTCAATCGGCGCCGGGCTAGCTAACTCGCGCAACACAACACATAGACATAATAGGCTAAACAGATGAACTAGAATTTGCAAAAATAACTAACTGAATACTAAATGTTTAATATGACCATAGGATCATCTACCACCTTGGTAAGTGTTCCTAAATTGCACTCTAGTGCAATTCTCAATTTGGTGTTATTTTGCGACAAGAAGCAAAAGCAAAGCTAGCTTTGGCCAAGAAGGAGGAGAGGGGGGAAGGGAAACTAGCCAAGGAGAGAAGTATGTTGTTCCTGCCAAGAGGAAAGCTAGCCAAGGGAGGAGCTTGCCTTGCATGTTTTAGACCAAAGAAAGTGTGCATGAGAGAAGACAAGCTAAGCCAAGCAAGGTGCTACCACATGGGCTTGAAGCAAGAAGATCAAGCGCATGGGCCAAGACTTGGAGGCCCAAGGAGCCTTCGGCCAAGGGGCCATAGCATGGGCCAAGTTCCTTCGGCCAAGGGGCAGCAAGAGGTCTCCTGAGCCAAAGGAGGACTTCATGGGCTTTGGCCAAGAGGAGACCAAGTAGAGGCCCAAAGCCAAGTCAAGTGGACGCATGGGCCCACGATGGGGAGGCACTCGGCCCAAGGAGGAGAGGTGGGCAAAGGCAAGGTGGAATTCATGCTCCCTTGACCGAAATTCACAACCAAAACCGAGTTGGGCTCCCAAAATTCCATATTAGAGAGTTTGAATCCAATTCCAACTCAAATTCACATTGGACTTCAATTTGAGTTAGAAACTTGTGTGGGCTTGTTTGTATAGTTATTTATGTTGGAAATATGCCCTAGAGGCAATCATAGAGATGATTGTATTTCATTATGTTCATGACATTGGATAATGTGTTATCTTATTCCTAGAATAATATTGTTAATATTTATTATCAAGTATGTGACTTGGTTGTGAAACTATATATTTCTACGATAGTTATTCTTATACGTTCCCTGGTCAGAAACATATGAGGACACATATGAATAGACTAGCATATGTATTGGTTGATGACTATGTTTCACAAGTCATAGATATGGAGATATCAAACCAATAATATGGACACATGTTGGAGAACATGATGTTGGATTAGACCCACCTTGAGACACTATTTAGATTGTTATGATTCTATGTGTCGTTAGTTGGTTTCAAGCAATGATGATGTATAATCCTTAGACCTGAGATCAGCATGGTTTCCTACATGTGTAATAGCACTCTTAGGGGTTGCCAAATGCTACACCATAACTGGGTAGTTATAAAGGTAGCTTTCGGGTATGCTGTAAAATATGGAGAGGAATGTGACAGGTCGGATATGGGATTTGCCCCTCCTAACATAACAGGAGAGATGTCTCTGGGCCCCTCGTTGTGATCGGATAAAGAAAGTGCATGGCCATGCCACTAGTAGTCGAAGTGTTCGACCACGTGAAGTTATCCGACACTCGATTGAGAAAGAATTGAATAGTCCATGGATGACACAACATCTCACCTGGAGTTCAACCAGACATCGTGAGGCAGAGGGAGTATACACGAGTAGGTCACTCGGTTTGATCGATTCATGGTCGTCGTATGGAGATACGAGCCGGTCGTGGATCGGTCGAACGTAATCACAGAGTGGTCGTAACACGTCGTAAGGAGTTACGAATCGTCGTGACCACAAACGAATCTGGTCATATAGAGTATAGACACAGTCGTAAGTGATGAGGACCTGGTCGTAGATCATATTGCATTAAGGTTCATCCGATATAATTTGTGTGTATTCGGGAATCGCTATATTCTACTAGGAGCCGCTACGACTAGTGATCGGAAAGGGTTTCCGAGTCACAACCGACACGCATGAACCTCTGTGGTCACTCACTTAACGGGTTGGAACAAACCAAGACGAATACGATTAAGAACGTGTTGGATAGGATCCGCCACGAGCACTATATAAGGAGATGCATGAGGTCATGGGTGGTGGTGCGAAAACACCACCAAAACCCTAGCCGCCATCTTCCTGAGAGCTCTGCCGTGCGACTTGGTGCTAGCACACCAGCGTATGGTTGTTCCTGCCCTGGACGTGTGGATACCGTAGAGGTGCTACTACGATTGTTGCGTTTGAGGACGATCCGCGATCTTCACGAGGAACTACAGAGGTTGCTTTGGAGGATGATCGACTCGACCACCGCATCGACTTGCCGGACGTTGGACGATCGACTCGACCACTACATCGACGCTCTTCGCTGGACCAGTGCTCCAACCCTTCTTCCGCTGCTCTGCGCGTTTGGTGGTAACGATCTGTGATCATCTACTTGCTTGGCCTCCTGGTTTGCATGGTAGAAATTTTTGTTTGTAGCTATCGTAGCCTACCCCGCGACCCTACAGTGGTATCAGAGCCATCCTGCGTAGTTTTTGATCGGGATCGATCGCATATACTTGATATGTGGTAGTAGTAGATTGGATCTATTACTGGTCGGGTCTGATAAGCTAGATCGGTTCATATAGATGGAATGATCTAGACCCTGGTCGATTTGATCGATCGGTTTCTCGGTGGTAGTAGATGGGTTTACGAGGAGGTATGAGCTATAAGTACTAGATGATTAATTGCGCTTGTTCACGACTGCATCGCATATCACTCCTACTGGTCGAATTCGCCATCGGAGTTTGCCGCAGCAGTGTGGTCGATCAAAGGCAATGATCGAGTGGTTCTAATAGGGTTAATGTGATTAATCTGATGATTTCGAAGGCTCGGGACCGCCGTGCTGGGTATTCGTACCGCGTGCTATAGGTAGCGTGTGTTCATGTCGTCCGATAGAATTGGATTATATGCATAACTTGTTTTTGCAGGGATTGATGTGAATAGTATGACCCATAATGGTTCATGTATGAGATGCGTGTATGTATGTAATTTCCATGACCTATGTGTCATGCTTATTGCAGCCCAAGGCTGTCTATATTTGTATAACGGCCTGCGTGTTGACTTGTGATGCTTCTTTGCTCCTTGTAATTCATTACTAGTGCTATTAGGAGTAATGGCTTAGTGGGAGTACTTGGAGGAGTCGACCACTTGGAGACACGGCGAACAGGATGCATGGCGATGGAGATCACCGTGGAGAAGGGTCATACTATATCACAATGCAATTTGATTGTCTGTGAATGTCTTTATATTCCTGTTCATTTATTTCTACACATGTTTTTGCTTTTAATGCTTTTAACATGGTAGAAGTAAAATATCCCTCACATAATATTAGGTTAAATTGATGCCCTCCCAAATGTTTGCACCATCCAAAGTCATGTATTTTAATGGTAGGTCTTGCCATAGCGTAATGCCATTAACAATCCTTGACTAGATGGGTTTGTGTCAGACACTTACACGCTAAGCATTGGTTTAACTTAACAAGGTTATCATAACAGTTGTGGACCTTGGGGCATAAGGGTTGGGTGCCGAAGCATAAAGATGCTGCCCAACAACAAGAGTCATATAGAGATATGATTAGCAAAGGGTTGCTTACCATTTTCACTAGTCTTCTAGCAGTGATGCCATAGCTCACTAGTAGATTAAATGATTATGGATCTTGAATCACTAAAATGTCATAAGAGGGATATGGAATTTAGTGGGAGTATCTTTGTTAAAATTGTTTAATAGAAGTTATTTTTCTTGAACATATGTCTTAGTTTTGCATAATTTATGTTGTAGATCATGGCACCTCTCGTTGTACCAACATCCAGCTTTTGCTTTTACGCTCGATACTTGAAAAGGAAAAACTGAATGGAACAAATTTTATGGATTGGTCCCGCAACCTAAGAATTGTTCTTAGGCAAGATAAAAGGAATATGTTCTAGAGAAACCAATTCCAGATGTGCCTACAGAGAATGCTTCTTCTTTGCTCTTAAAACCGCCTATAAAAAGGCATGTGATGAGTCCCTTGATGTTAGCTGTCTCATGCTTGCTGCTATGAACTCAGACCTTCAGAAACAGTTTGAGAACATAGAGGCCTACGATATGATCATAGCGCTCAAAGGCATGTTTGAGACACAAGCAAGAACTGAGAGATTTGAGATCTCAAAGAACTTGTTTGGATGTAAGCTAGCTGAGGGTGGTCCGGTGAGCCCTCATGTAATTAAAATGGTTGGTTACACACAGAGCTTGGAAAAACTTGGTTTTCCGCTTAGCCAAGAGTTGGCTACAGATTTGATTCTTGCTTCGCTTCCTGAAAGCTATGGGCAGTTCATTTTGAACTTCCATATGAACGGCTTAGACAAGAATCTCACCGAACTACATATGATACTTAAGACAGTAGAGGGCAGCATTAAGAAAAGCAACAATCATGTGATGATGGTGCAAAAGAGTACAAGCTTCAAGAAGAAGGCTAAGACTTGGGTCAAGAAAAAGGGTAAGGCTAAAGTTTTAGATGAGATTAAAACTAATAAGTCTAAGCCCAAGACTAAGTCCGGCCCAACTCAAGAGAATGAATGCTTTTACTGCAAAGAGCTAGGCCATTGGAAGAGGAACTACAAGAAATACCTGGCTGATCAGAAAAAGAATGGTGGGACTAAAACTTCCACTACAAGTATTAATGTTATAGATGTTTTTCTTACTGACTCTTCTGTTAACTCATGGGTATTTGATACTGGATCGGTTGCTCATATCTGCAATTCGATGTAGAGTATAACAAGGAGTAGGAGAATTACAAAGGGCGAGATGGATCTTCGCGTCGGGAATAAACCAAAGTTGCTGCATTAGCCGTTGGGACTTTGCCATTAGTTTTGCCTTCAGGATTTATTATGGAATTGAATAATTGTTATTACGTTCCAGCCATTAGTAGAAACATTATCTCTGCCTCATGTTTGATGGCAGAGGGTTATAAATTCATTATTGAGAACAATGGTTGTTCTATATTTTTGAATGAAGTGTTTTATGGCTATGCACCTGTTTTGAATGTGTTGTTTATCTTAAATCTTGATGATGCGTCCATCTATAATATTAATGCGAAAAGGCTTCGGTCTAATGATACGAATTCCACTTTCATTTGGCATTGTCGTTTAGGTCACATAAGTGAGAAATGCATGAAAAAGCTCCATGATGATGGAATTCTAAACTCATTTGATTTGGAATCATTTGAAACATGCGAGTCTTGCCTGATCGGAAAGATGACCAAGACACCTTTCACTGGTCGGAGTGAAAGGGCGTCCGACCAGTTGGCACTCATACATACTGATGTGTGTGCACCAATGAGTACGACAGCTAGAGGTGGTTTTCAGTACTTCATTACTTTCACCGATGACTATAGTAGATATGGATATATCTACTTAATGAGGCACAAGTCAGAATCCTTTGAAAAGTTTAAGGAGTTCCAGAATGAGGTACAGAAGCAACTTGGCAAGACAATCAAATCTTTACGATCTGATCGTGGAGGTGAATTTTTGAGCCATGAATTTGGCAATCATTTGAAACAATGTGGAATTGTTCCACAACTTACACCACCGGGCACTCCACAATGGAATGGTGTGTTTGAGCGGCATAATAGGACCTTGTTGGACATGGTTCGATCAATGATGAGCCAATCCGATCTGCCATTGTATTTTTGGGGTTATGCTCTAGAAACCGCCGCTTACATTTTGAATCAGGTACCATCGAAATCAGTAGATAAGACACCATATGAGATATGGAATGGGAAGAGTCCTAGTTTGTCTTTTCTAAGGATTTGGGGAAGTGATGTCTATGTTAAACATTTGACGTCTGATAAACTCGCAACCAAATCAGATAAATGCTTCTTTATAGGATATCCTAGGGAAACCAAAGGATATTATTTCTACAACTGGGAAGAAGACAATGTTTTTATTGCTCGAAATGGTGTCTTTTTGGAGAAAGAGTTTCTTTCAAAAGGAGTCAGTGGGAGAAAGGTGCAACTCGAAGAAATTCGGGAAACATCTGAAAGTGTTTCAACTCCTATTGAACCTCTACTGGATGAACAAATTGTTGTTGAACCTGTAGAGAAGGCACCAACCCCACGTAGATCTAAAAGGCCGCGTCAATTGCCTACAAGGTATGTGCATGACGTATTATTATTGAATAATGGTGAGCCTAAGACTTATGAGGAAGCGATGATGGACCCAGACTCTGAGAAATGGCTTGAAGCCATGAAATCCGAAATAGATTCCATGAGAGAAAATCAGGTTTGGAACCTGGTCGATCCACTTGATGGTGTTAAAACCATTGAGTGCAAATGGATCTATAAGAAAAAGATTGATATGGATGGAAATGTTCACATTCATAAGGCTCGACTAGTCGCAAAAGGTTTTCGACAAGTTCAAGGAGTTGACTACGATGAGACTTTCTTACCGGTAGCGATGCTTAAATCTGTTCGGATCATTCTAGTTATTGCTGCATATTTCGACTATGAGATATGGCAAATGGATGTCAAAACAGCTTTCCTTAATGGAAATCTAGATGAGGATGTGTACATGACACAACCTGAAGGTTTTGTCGATCCAAAGAATGCTAGTAAAGTATGCAAACTTCAAAAGTCCATTTACGGGTTGAAGCAAGCATCTCGGAGTTGGAATATACGTTTTAATGAGGAGATCAAAAGGTTTGGTTTCATCAAGAACAAAGAAGAACCTTGTGTTTACATGAAGGTTAGTGGGAGCGCACTTGTTATTCTGATCTTGTATGTAGATGACATACTACCGGGTCGGAATGACATTCCAATGCTTGAATCTGTTAAAACTTCATTAAGAAATAGTTTCTCAATGAAAGATTTAGGAGATGCAGCATATATCTTGGGAATAAAAATCTATAGAGATAGATCAAGAAGGCTAATTGGATTAAGCCAAAGTATGTACATAGACAAAGTATTGAATCGGTTCAACATGCAAGATTCCAAAAGAGGATTCTTGCCCATGGCACATGGCATTAATCTTAGCAAGAATCAGTGTCCTACGACCACTGATGAGCAAGACAAAATGAGTAATATTCCATATGCTTCGGCCATTGGATCTATCATGTACGCCATGATATGTACACGACCAGATGTATCATATGCTCTAAGTGTTACGAGCGAGATACCAAGTCGATCCCTGAAGGTGATTGGACAACATGAAAAATATTCTTAAGTACTTAAGAAGGACTAAGGATGTGTTCCTGGTTTATGGCGGTGATGAAGAGCTCGTTGTAAATGGTTACACCGATGCAAGCTTTCAAACCGACAAAGATGATTATCGTTCGCAATCTGGTTTTGTATTCATCTTGAATGGAGGAGCAGTGAGCTGGAAAAGTTCCAAGCAAAAGACGGTTGCTGATTCCACGACAGAGGCCGAGTACATTGCGGCTTCTGAAGCTGCAAAAGAAGGTGTTTGGATAAGGAATTTCATTGCTGAATTGGGTGTGGTTCCGAGTGCCTCGAGCCCAATGAATCTCTATTGTGACAACAATGGAGCCATTGCGCAGGCTAAGGAGCCTAGATCCCATCAGAAGTCCAAACATATACTCAGGCGTTATCATCTAATTCGTGAATTGGTTGATAGAGGAGATGTTAAGATATGCAAAGTTCATACGGATTTAAATGCTGCTGATCCGTTGACAAAGCCTCTCACACAGCCAAAGCATGAGGCACACACAAGAGCTATTGGTATTAGATACCTAAATGATTGACTCTAGTGCAAGTGGGAGACTGTTGGAAATATGCCCCAGAGGCAACCATAGAGATGATTGTATTTCATTATGTTCATGACATTGGATAATGTGTTATCTTGTTCCTAGAATAATATTGTTAATATTTATTATCAAGTATGTGACTTGGTTGTGAAACTATATATTTCTGCGATAGTTATTCTTATACGTTCCCTGGTCGGAAACATATGAGGACACATATGAATAGACTAGCATATGTATTGGTTGATGACTATGTTTCTCAAGTCATAGATATGGAGATATCAAACCAATAATATGGACACATGTTGGAGAACATGATGTTGGATTAGACCCACCTTGAGACACTATTGAGATTGTTATGATTCTATGTGTCGTTAGTTGGTCTCAAGCAATGATGATGTATAATCCTTAGACCTGAGATCAGCATGGTTTCCTACATGTGTAATAGCACTCTTAGGGGTTGCCAAATGCTACACCGTAACTGGGTAGTTATAAAGGTAGCTTTCGGGTATGCTGTAAAATATGGAGAGGAATGTGACTGGTCGGATATGGGATTTGCCCCTCCTAACATAACAGGAGAGATGTCTCTGGGCCCCTCGTTGTGATCGGATAAAGAAAGTGTTGGAAATATGCCCCAAAGGCAATCATAGAGATGATTACATTTCATTATGTTCATGACATTGGATAATGTGTTATCTTGTTCCTAGAATAATATTGTTAATATTTATTATCAAGTATGTGACTTGGTTGTGAAACTCTATATTTCTGCAATAATTATTCTTATACGATCCCTGGTCATAAACATATGAGGACACATATGAATAGACTAGCATATGTATTGGTTGATGACTATGTTTCACGAGTCATAGATATGGAGATATCAAACCAATAATATGGACACATGTTAGAGAACATGATGTTGGATAAGACCCACCTTGAGGCACTATTGAGATTGTTATGAATCTATGTGTCATTAGTTGGTCTCAAGCAATGATGATGTATAATCCTTAGACCTGAGATCAGCATGGTTTCCTACATGTGTAAGAGCACGCTTAGGGGATGCCAAACGCTACACCGTAACTGGGTAGTTATAAAGGTAGCTTTCGGGTATGCTCTGAAACATGGAGAGGAATGTGACTGGTCGGATATGGGATTTGCCCCTCCTAACATAACAGGAGAGATGTCTCTGGGCCCCTCGTTGTGATCGGATAAAGAAAGTGCATGGCCATGCCACTAGTAGTCGAAGAGTTCGACCACGTAAAGTTATCTCGATACTCGACGAGAAAGTATTGAACAGTCCATGGATGACACAACATCTCACCTGGAGTTCAACCAGACATCGTGAGGCAAAGGGAGTATACACGAGTAGGTCGCTCAGGTCGAACAGTTACAGACTGGTCGTATGCAAATACGAGCTAGTCGTAGACTGGTCGAACGTAATCACAGAGTGGTCGTAACCTAGTCGTAAGGAGTTACGAATCGTCGTGACCACATACGAACCGGTCAGTATATAGATAGGACACAGTCGTAAGTGATGAAGACCTGGTCGAGATCATATTGCATTAAGGTTCGTCCGATATAATTTGTGTGTATTCGAATCGATATGTTACGCTAGGAGCGCTCGACTCGTGATCGGAAACGGTTTCCGAGTCACAACCAACTACACATGAACCTCTGTGGTCACACACTTAACGGGTTGGAACAAACCAATACGAATCGATTAAAACGTGTTCGGATAGGATCCGCCACGAGCACTATATAAGGAGGTGCATGAGGTCGTTGGGAGGATCGTGAAACACCACCAAAACCCTAGCCGCCATCTTCTTGAGAGCTCCACCGCGCGACTTGGTCTTTGCACACCGGCGTTTGGTTGTTCCTTCCCGGGCGTGTGGATACCGTAGGCGCTACTACGATTGTTGCGCTTGAGGACGATCCGCGATCTTCACAAGGAACCGCAGACGTTCTTTGGAGGAGACGATCGACTCGACCACTACATCGACGCTACTGCTCGCTGGACCAGTGCCCAACCCTTCTTCCGCCGCTTTCACTGGCGTCTGTTGGTAACGATCTGTGATCATCTACTTGCTTGGCATCCTGATTTGCGTGGTAGAATTTTTGTTTGTAGCTATCGTAGCCTACCCCGTGACCCAACAGAAAGTGCATGGCCATGCCACTAGTAGTCGAAGTGTTCGACCACGTGAAGTTATCCGACACTCAATTGAGAAAGAATTGAATAGTCCATGGATGACACAACATCTCACCTGGAGTTCAACCAGACATCGTGAGGCAGAGGGAGTATACACGAGTAGGTCACTCAGTTTGATCAGTTACAGACTGGTCGTATGGAGATACGAGCTGGTCGTAGACTGGTCGAACGTAATCACAGAGTGGTCGTAATCGTCGTGGGAGTTACGAATCGTCGTGACCACAAATGAACTGGTCATATAGAGTATAGACACAGTCGTAAGTGATGAGGACACGGTCGAGATCATATTGCATTAAGGTTCGTCCGATATAATTTGTGTGTATTCGGAATCGCTATATTCTACTAGGAGTCGCTATTTACTAGTGATCGGAAAGGGTTTCCGAGTCACAACCGACACGCATGAACCTCTGGTCACATACTTAACGGTTGGAACAAACCAAGATCGAATACGATTCAGAACGTGTTCGGATAGGATCCGCCACGAGCACTATATAAGGAGATGCATGAGGTCATGGGAGGTCGCGAGAAAACACCACCAAAACCCTAGCCGCCATCTTCCTGAGAGCTCTGCCGTGTGACTTGGTGCTAGCACACCGACGTATGGTTGTTCCTGCCCTGGACATGTGGATACCGTAGAGGTGCTACTACGATTGTTGCGCTTGAGGACGATCCGCGATCTTCACGAGGAACTACAGAGGTTGCTGGAGGGGACGATCGACTACGACCACCGCATCGACTTGCTGGACGTTGGACGATCGACTACGACCACTACGTCGACGCGCTCTTCGTTGGACCAGGCTGCTCCAACCCTTCTTCCGCTGCTCTCATGTTCTTAACTAACTTGGGCGACTTTGCAAAATAACCCCTGGACCTCGATCCCGTGCATCAACGTGCACCATCCAAACATCCATTTTGCCCAAGTACAACCAACTTTTCCCTTTTGTTTTTCAAAATCATTTGTAAAATCTTTCATGACAAACCAATGCCATAGACTTTTAAAACAATAGTTAATCATTTGGCTAAACTTCCCCCAAATCAAATACTTTTGGTCTAAACATGTCTTTGCATATCATTTTTCAAATGTTCCTAGTTTATACTATTGTATCAACCAGGTTTTATCTATGGTGACAACATGTTTGATTCAATATCAGCATTGGCCATACAAAGGATTTAGATATAACTATGAATTTAAAAACAGGCATTTAAATATCTGGATATAAATAAGCTTGTAATAATTTAAAACAAAATTTAAATAATTTAAAATAATAGGCTCAAATATGATCAAAGATGTAACTTACCTTGCTTGATTAATTGTTCCCAAACAACGTCGAAATCCGGTTGTCTGAAGTCGTTGAAATCTATACGCGTAAACGATCTAAATTCAAATAATATTCAAATAAAATCCAATAATTATAAAATAAATATTGGGAGGAAGGTATCGACTTTATATGAATTTAGGAAGTTGAATCGACAGAATCGAAGTTTGGATGAAGAAGATATGGCTTCTGGAAGATCAACACTAAAGAAAATACTCAAAAAGGAGTTTCGAGTACTGTTCAACGAGCACTGTACATCGAGTACTGGTCGGAATGCTTCGACTGCATGTGGTCGTAGAAGATTACGACTGCATGGTCATAGGCGGTTACGACTGCTAGTCGTAGGATCTTCGACTACTGGTCAAAAGAGGATTACGACTACTGGTCGTAGGATCTTCGACTACTGGTCGAAAGAGCTATGACCACACCGATCGAAAAGAGCTACGACCACCAGTCGTTTCGACTACATAGGTCGACAACGGTGACGCTCGGCTACCAGCTCACCGGCGCTACGCGCCACGGCGAGGTGAGTGGATAATACCAAAATGAAGAGGGTGACACGGTGAACTTGGTGCGCACCTTCGCGGCGAGAGGGTGAGCGGAAAAGATCGACAACGAGGAAGAAGTGTGGCGATGAGGTACGGTTCAAGTCGGCGATGGCGTTCCGGGGTCGCTCCGGCGGAGATGATGCGCTCACGAGGTAAACCACGAGATGTCGATCACGATGGAGTAGACGACGATGATGAAGCATCAACGTCAGCGACGAAGAAGAAGGCAACGGCGACGTTCAGGTGAATGTGGTGATGGTGCTCCGACCAAGAAGATGTGTGCATGTGGTAGGATACGACGCGGCGAAGCTCCCTATGTAGACAACGTCACTGGAGATTAACGGACAATGGCGCAATCGGCGGTGAAGGTGGTTGTGGCCGGTGGCGAAGAAATACATATTCCTGCAAGGAGAGGAAGAAAGGAGATGGGAGATCTTAGAGAATGGGTTGAGTGAGATGAGGGGCTCCCGGGGCTCTCTTTATATAGGGGAGGAGGTGCTCAAATCAACAGAAAACTCATGAGAATTAAATGAGCGGTTTCAGGTTGAAGTAAAGAACGAAGGAAACGGTAAAATTGATTGCATGTAGTGGAGAAAATGTGCAATTGATGGGATGTAATGTGAGTGAGGTTAGTGGGGACATTTCGCTTTAGTCGGAATCAATTTTGATGCTTTGTGTGCAAAGAAATGAGAAAGGAAGTGATGGTCGGCCATTGAGAGCAGTGGATAAATGGGATGTTAATGCACTTTATTGCACACGTGTTGGTGGAGAAAATGGCAGCCTTGAAGAGCTTGCAGCGACAAAATGGCGGATGGTGCTCGGGTGCTAGAGGTAGAAGAGAGGAAGGAAGGAGAGAGAGCAATACTGGGAGCTTCGGCCTGCTTGGCTAGGCAAGGAGGAACCGGCTGTATAAGCTTGCTGTTTTTGGTAGAGAGGGGGAGGTGAGCATGGGGTCTGTCTTGGCGAAGAGAACATGGTAGCCTTTTATAGTGTGAGAGTGATGCTTTAAATACCAGGAGATTAAAGCTTTAGTTCATGGAGTGAAAGAAGAAACGGTAATAATGAATCCAAGGAGTGGAGGAGGCAAGAATTGATGGTTTGAGAATGTGGTTGAGGTTAATGCGGTCTTAGTGCTTCAAAAGAAATCAAATTTTGATGCTTTGAATGAGGAGAAAAGAGGGGAGAGGAGGAGTTCAGCCATTAATGGCCACTTGAGCTTCACGGCTCGGCAGGATCAAGGGAAGGGGAGGAGAAGCGGCGTGGTGGTGGAGATGGCCGACGGCGGTCAGCGGTGGTGGAACACGTATGGTCGACCGGCGGCAACGACGCGTAACTTGGACCGAATAAATGACAGAAATTAAATAAAATCTAAAAATTATAAAATAAATACTGGAAAGTAGAGGATGAATTTAGATGAATTTAGGAGAAAGAGTCAATGGATTTGGAGCTTGCATGTGAGAGAACAAATTTTTGGAATGAATAACATGTGTATGTACAAAGGAATGAAATGGATGACTAGAAAAATTCTCACTGTTCATTGTCTTCATGCTTTCGGCAGCAAGCAGCACATGAGGAAATAAGAAATGGTGGCCGGTAGAGAGGGAGAGGGGTGGTGTTCTGTTGGGTATGAGTTGAGGGAGGAGAGGGGCACCTTGTGCTCCTATTTATAGGGCAAGGGGAGGCCTAGAGTGGAAGATCAAGGGGTAGCCGTTACACAAGTCCGGCGATTAAGTGCATTAAAATGGGAGTTTTTTTGGCCCGAGTGGAGGTGGTGTGATGAGAGGAATTGGATGCTTGTAATTTCGTGGAGAAGACGGAAAGGAAACGCTGGTTTTGATGAGCTCCATTGGTGCAACAATGGCGGTCGGCTGTTTTTGTGCTCTCTAGACAGCAAGGGGAGAGAAGCAAGGGAGGTGGCGTGGGTGGTGGAGTTGGGGCAGCGCGTGGAGGGACGGTGGCCGGAGGTGAGGTCGGCCATGGAGGAAGGCGAACGGACAAAGCAACCATTAGTGCACACTGGGAAAGAAACAGAAAGGAAACTCTCGGGAAGAAGATGAATAGGAGAGATAAAGGAGTAAATAAAATAATAAAAGAGAAGTTACTAACCAATTGAAAGAAACACAATTGATGGCAGCACATACAACAGTTTGTGAGGAAGATGAATAGGAGGGAGAAGCAAGGGAATTAAGGAATTAAGTAGAAGAAAATAATCAACTGAGAAGAAAGGAAATAACGGTTGCATGCATTGAAGGCTTCCAAGTTAAGCGAGCAGGGCCTGAGGAAAGTTTCGGATGGGTGCCTGCGGGGGAAAAATATTTTTTTTATTTTTAAATTTTTGAAATTAATTCAGATTAAACAACAAATCAAATAGATTTTAGAAAATAGAACATAGAGTCCAAAATTTCTAGAAAAATTCACAAGAATTCCTAGAATTATTTTGGACTTAAATAAAATATTTCCAACATAAAATTGGTGATAGTTTTTGCAAATAAATTTATTTTGGCTTTAAAACAATTAGGCAAAAGCTTTTAAAATTCCGAAAATTCTAGAAATTAAATTTTTATTTTTTTCAATTTAAATCCAAGCCAACTTCAAAAACTTCAATAAATTTTATTTTTGAACTTTAAAACTTTAGAAATTCAAATAAAGCAATAAAACTCTTTCAAATTTCAGAAAATCCAATAAAATAATAACTTTATTTATTTTTATTTTGGTGACAAAACTTTGGGATGTTACAAGCCATCAACCAAGCCAAGCCGAACCAACACCGAAACCATCCACTATGCTACCAAAACACTAACCAATCAAACTACCACAGGAGCCACAATCATCGTGCTCAGGACCACCCCAAACCATAACTAGTCAAGCCACCACAAAGCAACAAGCTCATCATGCCCTAGCCTAAATGCCATCTCCACCAGAAGCCCCCCAACACCCACCTCTGGTGTCATCGAGGAATCCCCCAAAAGAATCAATAGGAATAGATCAGCTCAAATCAACATAAATTGCAAAGTGAATTACTAAATCAAACATACATCATCATTATAACTCAGAGTCAATTACAAGAATCCTTTGCAAATCGTCAGGAGTATACAATCAGACATCCAAATCATAATACAGGCTTCCATTGCAAGCATAAGTGAAATAGTAATACAAACTTGGGATTATTTACAAGAGTTCGTTACAAGGAAAAAAAATCAAATCAATAATGCCATCTCTGAATTAATTACAAGAATACATTGCATTAGACCTCAATATAAAAATTTACAGCTTTGAATACGTTACAAAAAAAAAAATCTCGCATGCATGTCGCCGAAGCCTTTCTTTCCTTGTCCACACATCACAAACCCACCGAACCCTTTTCATCGGCCAATCCGAACCCTTGCCACATTTCATCGTCCACCAAAAAGGCAAAAGACAATTAGCAAACCAAACACAATAAAATAGAGTCAGGGTAAAGAGAGGTTGTCGTCAGATCGCCGAAGATCATCGAGGTTCCCATACCAACCTAGGTTAGTCGGCACCGTCTCACTCCAGTAGGTTTGATCACCTGACAGTTTTAGAAATCCGACACTCACCCATATTGACTTATCTTAACCGTAGAAGAATCTGACAATGCTTGATGGACCAATGGCCCATCCCTTTTACCTAGTCTAATAACCACTTTCCATTTTACTAACTTACCGTCTGCAGTAGAAAAGCTACAAAATAGTGCAGAGAGCACCTCCCTCATATAACACTTTCCTAGCCAAAGCAAACCCCAAGTATTCCTTACCCATAAGCCACCTCCCCCATAAGCTCATAGCCAAAGCCCCCCCACATAAAAACCATTTTTCCTCTTCACTGCCAACACAAAGCCTCACAAAGCTAGCACCTCTCCTTTCTTCCCCAACAGCCAAGCAAACAACCAAGAAGCAAGCCAAGCAAGCTCCACTAAGCCCACTGCCCTCCACAACCGAAGCACAAGCAAACCAACCAAGCATAACCATTTCCACCACCACCAAAAACAACCACAGAGAGCAACCGGAGAAGAAGAGCAAAGGTGTTAAGGAAGAACGAGAGGAGCCAGAATGACAAGCGACACCAAGAAATGTCGAAGAACATAGAGGGACCGACCGACGCAATCAACAAGAACCCGAGAAAGCACCCTCACCACATCATCATCGGGTACTGCCATCCCATTCCCAAACCAACCAACAGAGGTAAACCAACATTCATGCCATACTATAATTTTTACAATGACCAAGCCTCACGGTATGAACTAAACATGGCCCAGATAACTCATCCATTCCCACATCGCAAGGAGCACATTTCAACATTTCACAATATACATCACAGAGCAAGGGGAGGGTAAGGGAAAGAGAGGAAGGGGGTAGCATACCTCAGTGCACGTCGACCATTGTGATAGCAACCCACCTTTATCACCTCACCATGCCTAAACAGTAGGAACACCCACATCCATCATCTTCCCCATGCATGAACAACAACAAGCATCACAACTCAAAAAATAAAGCAAGCAAAACTTGAGAAACCAAAATACCAGTAGAAGGGAAAATGAACAAAATCCATGCCACCAACACACGGGCCAGGCAGGGCCGACGGCCGAATGAGTAGGGGGCCGGTGACGCCATGTGGATGCGGCAGCCGAAACTGGAGGAGAGCCTATGGGGCGACGCTGGTGGCGCAGCGCCGAGGGACAGAGCACACAGGTGGGCCAAGCACCGACACTACTACAAAAAAGGCCTTCACAGATGGTTCAAAAGCGTCATCACAGACGGTTTTGTGAGCAGTCTGAGTTTATGGGTCAGTAATAACATGAGGTCATCACATACGGTTTTTGAACTATCTATGATACATACCATCACGGACGGTTATTAACTCAAAACCGTATGTGATAGTCGACTATCAGAGACGGGTTGTAGATAAAACTGTTTGTGATAGTCGACTATCACAGACGGTTTGTAGATAAAACCGTCTGTGATAGATGATGCATCACAGACGGTATGTCCTAAGGAACCATCTGTGATATTCTTTTGTATTGCTAAATCTATTTCTGTTTATTGGCTAGCCTCAGAAAATGCTAGCCATGCCCTCTGAAACAAGCTGGAACACAACAAGTTGCATACATCCAATTCACATTTATTTCAGAAACAAGCACATCCAATTCGCATTCATTTCATAAACAAGTGCATCCAATTCGCATTCATTTTAGAAACAAGCACATCCAATTCACAAATCAATTAACTAAAATTAACCATTCATGTACATTTACACACATGTACCATTAAGTTCAATTTTATCCCAATCAAGTTCAATCTACATTGTGAAACTTCCCATCTGGATTTATGACCTGACTGTTCAAGAATGACGCAAACTGACCTCGAATTTTTATGAGCTGGCCCTATTCCAACGTAGTTTCAGCGATGCTCGCAACCTGTCGCTAGGAAGATTAAATTTGTGCTTATATAAATTGGTAAGTATGAAATAATTGTTGCAAGATTGACAAACCTGAAGATCATTAGTTATCGCAGAACTGACGAGTAGTTCCATGTTGTGGCAAACATAGTATCCACAGAGGTTGCAGGTTGGCGGCTTCTGGTGGCACTGCAAAAATAGAATTGGTTAGTTCGAGAGGCATTACTACAAAGTGTTATATAGGATTAATGTGTACTAGCTAGCGAGTACCGGGAATTTTAGATCGTGTCGCGGCGTCCTTCTCTTGGATTTCCCTCCTTTAGCAAATAACACGGTGAACGACCTACGTGATTCCAAGAAGTTAGCCTTAGCCATTGCAAAGGAAGGAAAGACTACAATAGAGTTTCTATGGAGGAAATGTGTTTACCTGTTGATTAAATGTCGGCCAGCTATGAAGTCGTGTTTGGCCCTCTGTAGGGAATCTAGGTATATTACCATGTTCCGTTTTGGTATAATTACAATTAGAATCCAGTGGAACCTACACAGGTATGTCACCATGGTCATTAAACCTAAGTTCGTGTTGCTTATAAAGTACAAATCAACAAGTATAGCTAGTAGTGCAACACTTACTCCAGTTGTAGGGCAAAAGTATGAATTCCTTGTTCTTTGTGAGCCAAAGAATGACTCTATCATGTAATCCTCGGCAATTTTGTATTCTCCTTGATGGTTTGCTCAGAGACCATGTGTGGGTCAAGGAAACCTACCGGTGAATTCCTTAATTCGGCTTCAGAAATCATGTATCTATATACAAAAGCAAGGAGTTAGATATAACATTTATCGGTATTACACGAACATTGACCGTGATTATACACACTTACAGTGTCCAGCATCGCAAGAGTGAGACGTCGAGGGAGTCGAGGTTGAAGAGACAGAACAAGTCCTCGAAGGTCACTGTGAAGACACAGTTTTGAGCCTCGTGGTTAAAATGATCCTTCTTGAACTTGACGGTGACACCCGAGCGTTGTTGTTCATCCGTCTTGTTAGCCTGTTCCATGTACCATATATGCAATCTTGTGCAAGCCAATCCTAGGGTAGGGTTGTCTAACCTCTCGACCAACGGCTCGCCTAGCACGAATTTTCGAGCCAATGGCAAGAAGGGGATATCAGAACAAGAGTCGACCGTCTTCGGTTTGCCCTTGCTGCCTCGCTTTGTAGAGGTCGACTTCACAAGAGTCGACTGAGCACGAGGTGTAGATGCATTTGATGCACCGGGCCCTTGCCGCTTCGGTGCAGGTAGCTCTAATGCATTCAGCTCCCGTGGACTTGACACCGTTGCAGGATATTCCCGTAAAGTTGACACCGGAGCAGGTAGCTCTAGGCAGATGTCCCTCTTGGGCCACTGGATGAATGCCCCAATGGCTTGCTCTAGAGTCATGACCTCGTCATTTGGGGGAATATGCAGCGAGACGGTCGCGAAATTGGCATAAACACCGTCCACATTCACTTTTGCGAAACCCAACATTAGATTTACACCGTGCACCAAAGCCGCGACATCGGATAGATACACTTGGCCCCAAGCAGCATCTAGGGCAACAGAGGCATATCTCACTTGGAGCTTGCACTTCGTAGCCACCTACATAACGATACAAAATTAGCTACTCCAACAAGACTATCAATGGATCGAGCATTCCAGAGATAATAATTATTACCTAGATGTCATCGATAGCAAATCTATCGTCATCGCCTATTGGGGTAGGGTTAGGGTTGGACACGCAACTGCTCGGAAGTTTGGGGGGCTGGCTAGCACAATAGGGGTAGGGGCTTGCAACTGACTTGGGACTTGCAACTGAACTTCCTTAAGCCTTTCCTCAAAGCTCTCCATCTGTCGTTGCGTCGCAGCTCTGACGCGATCATCGATCTCATCTCTAAGGGATTCAGTGATCTCATCTTTCAGGGATTCACGAATCTCCTCTCGTAGCTTTGCATCGCGCTCGGCTTTGGCTCACTTCCTACTTCGGTACGATTCGGAGTCCTCTCGAAACCAATCTTTCCATGAAACATAAAGACCAGCGCCTCTCGTGCAACCCGGGTGCTCATTGTTTCCCAGGACCGCGGAGAGTATATCTCTCTCCCTGTCTGCCTGGAATGAGCCTTTGGAAGATTGTGCACTCAGCGTCACCTGCAATAGCCCGACATGTCATTTCACTTCCTATGAAGTTGTGGAGTAATTACAAACTAGGTAGTTTGATATCTTATCAGGCGCAGGGACACTTCCTCGTCTACGGGGTTTGGAAAGGAGATTTCCCCCTAGACAGAGTACGTAACCTCCCCATTAACCAGTCTCGGGCACGCTCATTAGTGATATCGGCAAATGGCGGGGAGACATTCGAACTGTTTGCCTGCTGGTCCTGATCCCCCCATATCGGGATCTTACCAGCATACCCAGCGGTGTCGAGTCTGTGGAGGTGCTTGCTTTTTGCCTAGAGGGCTCTGTGCGCTGCACTTTCACTCATAAAATCATCTGTCGTCTGCTTCGCCACAAAGTCTTCCCAGCACTCTTCCAAGAACGGATACTTGTGGAAGGGCCTCAGATCCTTCTCCACGTAGTTCTTGACAAGCGTGCTCTTGAAGTTCTTCCACGCTTTGCACGCCTGTAGCAACGCGTGTCATCGCACGGAGTCCTGGTGTTGTTCCGGGATCTCAAACGAACGAAAAATATCCGTCAGCAGCTGATCTTTCTGAACTTTGGTCAACTCCTTCCACGAATCGTAGGTGATGTTGACCTGTTCCTGTGCAACTATTCCAACCGTTCTCCGGAATGCGGACGCTGCTCGACGAGGATTGATAGGGGTCCCAGACTGATCGACCTCTGTGATGGTAAATCGGCCCGCGGGCCTTTTCGATATTCCTCTTCTTCTACCGCGCTTGGATATTTCAAAGGACGATGCATCAGACACATGAGGCGACGATGACGAAGAATAAGCGGAAGACATCTTCACAAGAAATAGAAGTTCTGACACGCATGAACATATTATCATAAGATTCGATCTCTATGTATATGGGTATACACACCAATTAATAATAATTGAGATATGTAGGGAAGAAATTTGGACCAATATAATGACATAATTGACATAAACATGTAAATCCTCCAAGTTATTTAAAAGGAATAATATGCTCAACACAAACATCATGTGAACAAATGAAATCAGCATAAAGCTAAGATTTAACATTTTGATATTGCTCTCAGATGTAGAGTAAGCATTCCAATTAGAGCTCAAGTTCAAACCCGATTATGAAAACAATTTCAGTACAAGACTATTATCATCACAGAGTATTCATCTCAATCCCACCACACCACATTACAATATATTCCAGTAGCAGTATCAAAACAAATACCATATGAATCACTGACTAGAACAAATACAAATTCCTAAAACAAGTACAACACCTCATACTACTCGGTATTTGAACCAGATACCAGCGCAATTATCATGAGTCAATGAGGACCATGACAACATGACAGATTATTGATAGAAAGAGTGAGGGAAAGGGGCATCAGGGTCGGCAACTTGGTATTGGTTACCTTTGGGCCTCGAGGGGAAGGACAAGCAGGAGCAAGATCGAGCAAGCGGCAAGGCCGTCGGGGAGGCGCCACGGCCTCGGGAGAGGAGGAAGCGGCTCCTGGGGAGGAGGCATGCTGAGCTCGGGGGAGGAGGCGCGCCGGGCTCGAGGAGGAGGTGGCGTCGAGGACGGCGGCGACGGGCTTGGGGGAGGAGTCGCGCCGGGCTCGAGGAGGAGGCGGCGTCGAGAATGACAGCGACGGGCTCGGGGGATGAGGGATCAGGAGTTGAGAAACTTAATCATTTGAGTGGAGGGCGCGGGCAAACCCTAGGGTCTGAATATAAATAGGGATGGACATCACAGACGGTTCTAGTGGTTCTAAAGTAGAACCGCCTGTGAAATGTAATGTATCACAGACGGTTCCAATAAATAACTGTCTGTGATATATGATATATCACAGATGGTTCCAATCAATAACCGTCTGTGATATATGATTCACAGACGGTTTTTACCAAGGAACCGTCTGCGATTATATATTGTAGATGAAACTGTCTGTGATATTATTTTGTATTGGTTAATCTAGTTCTGTTTATTGGCTAGCCTCAGGAAATGCTAGTCATGCCCTCTGAAACAAGCAGAAAACACAATAAGTACATGTATATACATCCAATTCACATTTATTTCAGAAACAGGCACATCCATTTCATAGTACAAATCAATTAACTCAAATGAACTAAAATTAACCATTCATCAGAACGTACATATACACACATTGTTCAATTAATCTTTAAAAATTAGCCCTTCATGATGATCGATGCGTATGTAGCTAGTTTCGCCACGTTGTTCTTCCTCGACCCTTATGTCATTTCCGAAAGGAGGCAACTCGTCAAATTGATTGTATTCTTCCTCGTCCACTACATTCTCAACTCCAACAATCCTCCTTTTTCCATGAAGAACTACGTGGCGCTTCTTATTTGCCTGGTCGGTTACATAGAAGACTTGAACAACATGGTTAGCGAGTACGAATGGTTCGTCTTTGTATCTGACACGTTCGAGGTCCACGGTGACAGCTCGGTGTGGGCGATAATAGCTGAAATGGACCACACGAGCGGGCTTAGTGAGGTGAGGCGATACTCAAACCGGGCACGGAGTGGCGATGGACTCACCGTGCTTGGAGATCTCCCACGGTTACCGTAGCGTCAGAGATGGAGATCAAGAAGACTTTGTTGAGGAGCTATGTACACTGCACCATCTGTGATGAGTTAATTATCACGGACGGTTTTCAACAAAAACTGTTTGTGATATTCACGTTGAAAACCGTCTCTGATACTTCACAGACGGTTTTCAATATGAACGTCTGTGATATTATCTCTTCACAGACGGTTTTTAGTGCGAAAAGTAACACAGACGGTCACTAAATAAAAACCGTTTGTGATTATGTTTAATACAGACAGTTTTGATGAATCATCTGTGATCAGACGTCCAGTATTAATATTTTTGTAGTAGTGCGAGCTGGGGAGAGACGGCGCAGAAGGACCACCAGGGAGGGAGAGCCCCACGCACAAGGCCCATTCGGTCAAAGAAATCACCAGAGCAAAAGAAGTAAGGGAATGAGGAAAGAGAAGAAGCAAAGCAAGAAGAACAGGGAAGCCAAAAGCATTCGGCCAAGTAAGTAAAGGAGAGAGAGAAAGAAGATTAGAAAATAGGAATGAGAGAGAAAGAGAGAGAGAGGAGTTGGCTCATGCGCAACTTTCGGCTAGAGCAAAGCCACCACAGAATGGAAAGAAAAGAATAGGGAGTGAGGAGAAGAAGCAATGGGAAGAAGCAGGAAGAAAAAGGAATGGCCTGGCAACCGATTGGGTAGGGAAGAGAGAGAATAGGTGGGAAAGGAAATGGGTTAAGTGAGAAAAAGAGAGGGATTAAGAAAGCGATTAGCAATAAGAAAAGATTAGACAAAACTTAGAAATTAAGTAATAAGGTAATTTCTAATGAATATTCTTAATAGTAAATCAGCAGTAGAAATAAACACTAGTATTAATGCCCGTCGTCACGGTGAATTTTGTTAGACCGAATAAATTTTGCGAAGCACGTACGAATAAATAGTCGTAGCCCGATCGGTAGAAAAAATTAAAAGTGAGGAAAATAAGGTAAAATAAATCTAATAAAATCGCCACTGCGTTCAGTAAATAATTTGACGCGTTACCTACGAGTTTCGGGCAGATCACCAGAAAATTGGAGTTATAAACCCCGTATAGATAAATAATAATAGACTGGCCGGTAGAAAATAAAAAATGAAAAAATGCGTAAAATTAATCTTAGACTATTTATCAAAATTAGTCGCCAAAAAAATCACTAGAATATACAAATAATCTGACACGTTAGAAATAATTTAATCATGATAGATTAATTAAATTAAACAACACTGAGTTTATATAGACGAGCAAATAAATTCGTGCGCACCCGAATAAAACCAAGTAGACATATTTGCATGCATAAAAATTAAATAAACATAGTTGCATGCGAGTACGGGTAGTATTTTATTTTCGTGCGATAAAACATGCAAGTTTAGACAACTCGCTTTTAGAGCCAGCAGATTGTAGAACAACCGCAGTTGGGGAGTATTAACCTAACGGGGGTCCGAAAAATGTTATTAAAATCAAAATTTGCTAAAAAGAAAATTAGCTAAATATTGTGCACATAATAGCACCTAAAAGCAATTATGCATTTGTTTATTTATTATTCGCGCCGTCGTATAATTGCAGCAGACGAACCAAGACCGACAAGAGTAGCTGATACCGATTTTGTCGACGCCGATCTTTTCTACAATACCGAAGGCAAGCTTATCTCTTGATCACCAACCTAGTTATATTAAATGTAAACTGTATATTGTTGTATCATATATATATATATTAATATTTGGATGGTAAAGGGGACCCTCGGCATGGAATGAGAAAAGAGAAAAGAAACTGAAGAGGCGGGACCCTTTACATATGGGTAATATATAAGGTGGCATATCTCCTGCACATGAGGCAATGTGTGCACATGTGGACAAACGAAATCCCGACCCTCAGCGATTCTTGTGTGCAGTGACTTATTTATGCTGTCCCCTACGTGAACACTTGCGCTTCGTGCGACATCCATTCCCCAATCCGAACCCTGATTTTGCTCTGGCAACCATGGCGGCGCCGTTCCTCCAGCCCTTGCGCGCCACTCCACCTCCCCCTTGACGGCCGCTCCGCCTCCCCCTTGAGCTCTGTTCGCCGCTCTGCCTCCCCCTTGAGCTCCGTTCGCCGCTCCGCCTCCCTCTTGAGGACGCCATGGTGTGACGGCGGCCATGTCGGAGGTGGAGGTTGAGGAGCTACCCAAGGCCATCGTGCGCCGGCTGATCAAGGACAAGCTCGCCCAGATTACCAACGGCGGCGGAGGAGGAGCAGAGGTGATCGTCAACAAGGACGCCATGGCCGCCTTCGCCGAGAGCGCCCACATCTTCATCCACTACCTCTCCACCATGCCCTTGAGCTCCGTTCGCCACTCCGCCTCCCCCTTGAGCTCTGTTCGCCGCTCCGCCTCCAGCGCCGTGAACCTGCCCCTCCCCTTCAGCCGCCGCCTCCCCCTCCAGCGAGCCGCCTTGCGAGCTAGGGCGACGCTCCTGGCCGCCATCCATGGTGCCTCCTCCCCTCCAGTCGCCGCCTCCCCCTCCAACGAGCTCCCTCCAGCGAGCCGCCTCCCCTCCAGCGCCACCACCATCTTCGCAGGGATGTCATCCTGTCACCGTGCGGCAGCAGCGGCAACCATGAGCAACTGCCGAGGGAGGCCGCCCTTGTTGATCTGGGATGCCACCTCCTCCGACCATGTCCGTCGTGGCCTCCCCCTGACCATTACCATGGCCTCCTCCGATTGCCTTTTCTGATTGCTTCAACTCTGTAATGCTTGTGTTGTAATGAAGTAGATGTAGCACAACTCTGTAATGTGAACTGATGTAGTTGGTGAATGAATAATTTTTGGAATGCAGATTAATGACAACCTGTTGATTCTAATTTTGGCTCTACGATTTTGGCTGTTCTTTTTGGTGAATGAAAATTTATAGAATGCAGATTGTGTATGCATAATGTCGTACACAAAATCGCCGCCGCTACTATTTCTCCACTTGATGATACTGATGCTACTAGAAACATATGCATATGATTTGTCACTGTCTTGAGAAGGTATTCATTGGAGGCGACAGAGTCTGAGTATGGCTATCTGGTGCCATTTTGCAGGAGATGTCATATTTGCTTTGTTGCTTGACACTTTCTTAGATGAATACTAGCTAGTTGGTATTTTGATATCAAGTGAGGTTTCTAGTTGAAGAACTGTTGTAGCAAAAATACCATGACACCAGATGTGAAATGTGAAATGTGTGCTGGCTCATCTTTGCTTGTTCAACTGTTGTGAAATCTTTGCTTGTTCATCAAAGTGAAATGTGAAATCAGATGCTGTGAGGGTAGGAATTCAGCTTCATCTTGTGCTCAGTGTCCATCTCATACAATCAACAATGACCTCATATAATGCTCAGTGTCCATATTGCTGCTCAGTGAGATAGCAGACAACAACAACATCATACAGAGATAAGGCATAAGATCTAGGATCAGCCACCTGCAAGGAAACAAATAGAAGTTTCTGGTCTTAATCTTTGTGTGGTGCGATGCTTATCTTTTAGATTCAGGACCACAATTGCTACAAGAATTAATCAACTGCATCACATAGTATACAATATACAACATCACAGGACTGGAATTGTGTGCATATGCACAACCAAATAGAAACCAGAAAGATCATCATCCATCGATCAATTTCGTTGAAATTGTATTCACTATCTTGAATAATCCCATAATTAGTAAGACCATGGCAAATCGACAGTATTGAACCAAACCGCGGGAGAAGATGAACACATCCCCCTCACCAAGAGTCTTCTGAAACCGGCATTCAGATGGCCATCAAGGGTTCATACATCAATTTATGATTCATACATATTTAGCATTGGGAATTTGAAACCTTAGATTTCATAGACATATACATCAAAGAAATCACATTTTATTCATTTCTGAGTGATAATTTCACAGTGTACATGATAATCATAATTTTTTTGTTGGGACGTACAATTTCAATTGCAACACCATATACATAAAGATAACTTCTTCATATAATGGAAGCACGTCGTCCACTGCTCCAGATTGATGAATTGTTCCTTTTGTCAAATCAGCATCTTCGCCAACCTGTTATATAATATAACATATATAGTTAGCACAGAATCTGATACTTTTGCATTCAAAAGCACCAAGGCCTTATTTAGTTTCAGGTACCAGCATTTCGCTAAGGACAAAAAATTCAGAATTCAAGTTTACAACACCTGAATCTTACAGAGAGAAAAAAAACAAATGGAAGAGGTAGCTCAAGCATGAAGAGAATTAGTACTGCATCTCAATATCTCATACATCAAACCAAAAAGGAAGCCATGGGCCTCCAGCAGCAGCAGCTTCCTTCTTGATCCAATTTATGGCATTGTTCATCTGTGAGGATATAACAGTCCAAGAACTTGTAATATCATATACAATGTTAGAAACTTTTATGCTCTTGAATTCACTAAGCCACTGTTTTAAAGTAACTAAGTGTAGCACTGAGTAGAAACAAATGCCACTTCACCCTGCAATTACATATTGTTACTCATGAAGCATCTAACACCTAAACATGGGATGGCACAACTGAGAAACAACAGAAAATAACAGAGTAAAGGAGAAAAAACTGACCTTGCAATGAAGTTCTCAGGGCCTCTACAAACTCTGGAAACTCCATCTCATTGAGCGCCTTGAGGACGTCGTCAGCATTGATTATCTACCTCTTTGATTCCTTGCACATATCGTTAGCACTGCAAATAAAACCATCGCCGTATTATTATCCCAAAAGCATCATAAGGAGAAGCCTAATCATGCTGAAATTGGAAGCCTTGACCATACAATAAGGGGAAAATTTTTGTTGCTTCTAGCTTTTATGAGTTTCCTCTCCCCTTGTCGGTACAGTACTACAGTTAACTAAGGAAATTTCTCAACAAATGCAGATTCTGAACCACCACCAACGAATGCCAAGCAAACTTTCCCATGGGCAGAAATTTACCAACTTTCTCCCAAAAATCCCCAAACATTTCACACAAATCCATCACTCCGATTCACCAAAATGTGCTAGTTACTCTACCAATGTGTCAAATCCATCAAGATTACTCGCTTCTCTCTCATACAAAGGCGATCGGGCAAGCATCAGAATGAAGCAGGGGAGAATTAGAAGCTCCTGAGGAATGGAATGGAGGGGCATGAAGCACGGGCGTGGCGGAGAGGTAGTGGATGAAGATGCGGGCGCTCTCGACGAAGGCGGCCATGGCGTCCCTCTTGACGATCACCTCCGCTCCTCCTCGCCGCCGGCAACTCTGGCGAAGCTTGTCCTGATCACCATCGCCACGATGGCCTTGGGCAGCTCCTCCACCTCCGCCTCTGACATGGCCGCCGTCACACCATGGCGTCCTCAAGGGGGAGGCGGAGCGGCGAACGGAGCTCAAGGGGGAGGCGGAACGGCCATCAAGGGGGAGGTGGAGCGGTGCACAAGGGCTGGAGGACTGGTGCCACCACGGTCGCTAGAGCAGAATCAGGGTTCAGATTGGGGAATGGATGTCGCGCCGAGGGGGACGCAGAAGTGTTCGGCCGGGGGGACGAAAATGCAAATAAGTCACTCGCGCTGCACGTGATCGCTGAGGGCTGTCGGATGCGGGATGGAGGGCCGGGAATTCGTTTGTCCACATGTGCACACATTGCCTCATGTGCAGGAGATATGCCGCCAATATATAAGGACCAACTAAACTCTCACCCGGATCAGGGGCCGTAATTAAGTACCAACCATTTTCCCGTTTCGGTGGGCAGAAAATGCTACCTTGTTACGTAATTATGCTCTCCATATCAGGTAAGTAATTATGTAGGATGAAGATTGCGCTATAGCGCTAAGTGGAGTGTTGGGCGCAGGGGCAGAGAGCCGCACCAACCAACATTATTGGGACTCGGTGGACGGCTGGGGAGAGATCCAGGACATCGACAGAAAGTAATAGGTGGAGAAATTAATCACGCAACTTGAAAAACGTTCTATATTCTGATCTCAAACCCGCATCAAAGGAAATGCAGGGGAACCCAGTTCAAAGAGAGCTCATAGTAGCTATGGGTAAAGTGGTACAAGCCTACGCAGTGCTAAACAAAATCATGAATTCATGTTTGTTTCCTGGATTAGAGTTTACAGGAACCACTGGGGTCTATCTTCTCTCCTAGTGATAAGTAGTTTTTTCAGAATTAAAATTGCAACTTAAATCTTTGTAAAATATTTTCCAAAAAAGAGAGATGAATTAGAAAATGTAACAACAAGCAGAGATGAGTCATCCAATGCGTTTTTGCTATTAATGCTTGCTGAGTACACTAGTACTCAAACTTGCTATTATTCTCCTTTGTTATATCCTAGTCCAGCCAGGAACTATCCCGAGTGGGACGAAGGACACTGTAACATCCTGTATTTTAGTTTGTGTTTCAAATGTATAAAAGTTTGAGGGTTTCAAAAACTTTTGTTGAAATTCACAAGTTTGTACTTGGTTTCAAATTTTTGTTTCCAAAATTCAAACTTGTGACTTGAAACCAAGGTTCTAGTCTTTTTCAGAAAAATTTGTGTATCAAAATCTCTAGAAACAATTTTGTAAAATACTAGATTATTTATCACTATTTTTTTTCTAAAATTTTTGGAAGTTATTTTGACCTCCTCAAATTTCTAACCAAATAAAAAAGGATTATTTGAAAATGAATTTATTTTAGCCAAATGGAAAACCTATTTTGGCTGATTTGATTTTTCCTAAGTCCTAGGTGAACCAGAGAACACACACAAAAATTTTCATAGTTTTATTTCTATTTTAAACAGCCCGGTCATACTTGTTTGTTTTCGGTCAAAACTAATTTCAACTCTAACCCTAGCGCGTCTAGTTCTTCAAACGTGAAACCTTGTGGGCCGTCCAATTTTAGATCAGCGGACTGGATCGATTGGGTCGTTCGGACCGTCCGAACGTCCCTCACGCTGTGGATCGTCCGATTTGATCACGCACAAAAATTTTCATAATTTTCATAATTTTATTTCTATTTTAAACAGCCCGGTCAAACTTGTTTGTTTTCGGTCAAAACTAATTTCAACTCTAACCCTAGCGTGCCTAATTCTTCAAACGCGAAACCTTGTGGGCCGTCCGATTTTAGATCAGCGGACTGGATTGATTGGGCCGTTTGGACCGTCCGAACGTCCCTCTCGCTGTGGATCGTCCGATTTGATCTCAACGGTCTGGTTGAACTTAGCGTGGAAGCGTTTGAACCTTCCGATTGAATCTCAACGGACTGGATTGATTGGGCCGTTCGGACCATCCGAACGCGCCTCTTCATATGAGCCGTCCGATTGAATTTGAATGGACTAGATTTATTGGGCTGTTCGGACCGTCCAAACGTCCATCTCAATCTAGACCGTCCATTTTGATCAAAGTCATTTGGACCGTCCATTTGAAGTCGACTCACCACACCTTATGTTCTTGGGTCACTAACGAGTGGGCCCCACTGGTCAACACCGCCATCATCTCCATCGCCATTCAAGCCTGGTCTTGGCGCTATGCATGGCGCCCACGGTTTTCGCGCCACCGAGCACGCATGTTCAAAGTGAAGCATCGCTGACCACTATTTAACCTTTAGAGCCTGTCATTTTGCTCCCTTTCACCCTCTCTCGCCCTCAATCGCCATTTTTCTCCAAGCTTAATCCTCCACAGCCGCCATAAATTCTGCCGCATCCGGCCTCCTTTGGCGACAAGACCTTGGGTGTCTTGCTTCTGGGATTGAGGCGCACCCAACGCGCGCTTTCCTGGGACTTTGACGTCACCGAGGCGTCTTCTCCATGAAGACCCCGCCTTCGTCTCCGCCTCCGGTCGCCGCCAGCCTTCTCGAGCACCTGTGTCGCCGTCGATAGGTTCAGGAGACCCGTGCGCACCCGTGCATGTCTTCATCGAGCCCGAAGACCCACCCAATCACCATATCATCCTCCTCACCATCGTGCCCGCGCGCGAACCACCGTCGAGCTGCCGGCGTCATTAAGGTTGAAGTCATTAGGGTTAATCGGGTTTAGGTATTAGTATGACAGGTGGGCCCCATCCAGGTTAAGTGTAATTAGAGATCTAATTTAATCTTTTTGAATCTCTGAGACAATGACTTGTGGGCCGTCTCGGCTGATTAAGATTTTGCACCTTTCTTTAAATACGTTTTTGAAAATGGAAAACGTATTCTAGAAGTACGCTTTTGACATCGCTGTCAGCTGTGGCTGGGTCAAGATGACCGAGTCAAAGCCGCCAGCCCTACTGCTCAAAGGACTGTGGGTTAATTGCGTCTGTAAAAAGGAAATTAAGAATTTTAGAATTTTCGAAGTGGTTAGTTCTATTTTGGAAATTCCTTTTAACTTAGAAAATTCATAAGTATTTCATACTAACTCCAAATAGAGTAAAAATAATTTTGTTAATTCTTATTTTTCCTATACTTTAACTTGGTTTAGGTTTGAATCTTGTTGTTGTTCCAGAAAATCTTGTTAACTAGTTATTTTGTGTAGTTATGCCTTTAACTTGTTAAATACTTAGAAAAACTCTTAAATTTTATCTTTGGCCTGAACCTTAAATCTTTGTTACTCAAACTCTACCTGTTGTGAGTGCTTGCTGTTGGTTTTGATTTCTGTTTATCTTTGTTGTTATCTCTTTGTATTCGTTCTTATTCGCTCTTTTGTTTGATCGATAGGTACCGACAATTCTATTGAATACGAGAGTGATCCTCAGCAGCAAGTGGAATATCTCCAGCAAGGCAAGCAGTTTTCCATTGATGTGCGTTGATCCGATTATATTCGCATGTTAATATTTTAAATGTTTCAACTGTATGTATGCATGCTATGTTGTCAAGTATTTTATTAGTTGCGATAGTTCACCTGAATAGTTAAATTGAACTGTAGGCAAAATATCCATCTTTTACTATTGAGCCTAGGCTATACGCGTTGTGATTTAGGGCTCAATGGTTGGGCTCTAGTCACTCTATATTGTAGTATTCGAGTGTTTGTCGCTTAGCCATGCTTAGAACGGTAGTCTGGGGATCATCGCTTCAGCGATGGTCATTACAACGTCACTTTATCTATCTGAGTCAGGGTACTCATGTTATATCTTATTTGGAAAAACTAAAACTAAAAATGAAAAGGATTTAGTTTTGGGCACATGGTTGTTGGTGTGATTGTGGGGTGTGTGGTTGTGTGCCCGAATCAACAAAGACCGAACATCTCGCCCCACTAAACCAAGCATTATTGCGTGCATCCACATGAGGGCATATGGGAACCCTCTTGACTTAGTACTCTGGAAAGTGTTAATTAGTGAGTCGCTGGTGGTAGGTTTAGGTGAATAAAAGAAAAGTGTTATTACTGTGTCGGGTATGTGACGGGGGAGAGGTTCTAGGTCGGTTCCCTTGCCTGAGAAGCATTAGTAGTTGCTACGGCTGGGCCAATGTCTCCGACACAACGTATGGGTCCTCTGTGGGAGCTCGATAGTGGGCGATTCATAGAGGGTTTACCCCCATACGTGCGACTCTTGATTAACTCGTTCCATTGGAAAACATCTCGTAGGACTTAGCCGTGCCGGCATACCTAAGGAAGTGTGCTTAATAGCTTGGCAAAAAGGCGGTCTGACATGTGGGTAAAGTTGTACACCCCTGTATGGTTTAATCTTTTCGAAAAACCAAGTCCTTGGTTATGGACACACTTGGGGAGGTCTTTCGAGAGTTAGACTTTAACATTTTGATAAAACTTGTAATTGGGTGGTACGAATGGGTAATTCATGCTATTGTTGTGGTGGCTGTGGAAAGTCACTTCTAGGTTGATATTTATGCTTATTTTTGTTGTCACTTTGTTATTTGAATCATTAAAAACTGATTTGCTGAAATTGCTTTCAATTTATTAGCTATTGCAAATAAATGTTGCTTTGTGCTGAACCGAACCCTAAAGGTTTCTCCTTTGAATTAAGCTTGCATGTAGCTATGTATAGGTTTGTTAACGTAAGTCTTGCGAGTACAATTTTTGTACTCAACTGCATTGTTTATTTGCTGTAGAGGAGGTTGACCCCCAAGGAGTCGACGAGTGTGAGACCGACTACACTTTGGACGACTAGCTTGGACGTTTCCTGTCAGTTGCCTTATGGGTAAGGGCAAACTAATTGGTGTTGTGTTCAGCCATCTTATGGCATCCTTTTCGCTACAAACTCTCTTTTGTATGATGTAAATGTTGTAAATTATGAAGACTTCAATAATGTAATATGTTGTGTATGGAGTTGATACTTAAATTTTGTACGGTGTATGTGTACTGCATTTCTGTGAAGTACATATACACCGAGAGCGGGAAAATTTGGTTTGTAATGCTGGAACCAAGGAAATGGTTAAGTATTACGAATTAAATTGCTCGACGGCTCTCACAGACACACAGGTACTGATGAGACCGCAAGAGACGAGGGCGCTTACCACGAGGAGCAGGGCAAGGTGGGCACCATATTCGGCGCAGGGGACGAGTAGAAGACTAATGGAGCAAGGAAGGCAAGCGAAGGGACTTAGTCCCATTTATCAGTTGTAAATTACTACTTGTAATGAAGATCATAGCTTTGCGTGGCTAAATACTAGAATAAAGTATTGTTTCTAGCTTATTGTTCTGCTGCGTAGACTTTGGTAAAGCTTACTATTCGTCGGAGCAATGTCTTACCGGGCAGACAAATAGTAATCCATTTGCCTAAGTGTGATTACCCTCTGGGGTAATGACACAGGGCGCCACATAGGGTTTCGGGTACTATCCACGCTGTGTGGGTACTGTTCATCAAGAGCAAAGCTTGCTTTTGCTTCAACCGAAGAACAAGTTGATAGCTGTTGTACCGTGAAAGATTAGACATCCATCTACTCGACTAGTTAGATACACATCACTATTGGATTAACACACAAAGCATAATCACAACCATACACCTCAATACACAAATCACAACCACGATGCAAATATGAATAGTTAACAATAGCAATTAATGTGAGTTGTAGCTAAGAACAGCAAAGAGAAAGGAGAGCAACTATGAATAAACCAAGGAGAGGGAAGAAGAGGTCGCCAGAGTGGAAGCAGAGGTGGGGTCGATTACCATCTTAGTCGGGGGTGGCGACGGTCAGAGGAGGGAGCTAGGGGAGGCGGAGGCGAGCAGGTGGAGGCAGGGAACCGAGGGAGGTGGAGTAGGGGGCGGGTCCGGTCAGAGAAGGGAGCCGGAGGAGGCGTCGGTCGGAGGAGGAAGCCAGGGGAGGTGGAGTCAGGCGAGCGGCGATGTGGGCGGGCGGATGTCGACGTTAGGTTCACTCACGATAGCCAAATGTGTAGCCAGCTGGTAGGGAATGGGGTTTAAGGGGTGAGGTTCGCGAATTTATAAGTGGTAGGAAGCAGGTAAATAACCCCGAAATCTAAGAGTAAACTCAGAACACCATCCAGCCGAAGCTGTGGAAAGCTACCCTAGGGAGGCTTTCGTCTTCCCCACGTTGAAAATGGCTTATGGATTTTTCAAAAGTGGCTAGAGAAAGTTGTCCGTTTGTGACTGCTTTTAGCTTTTCCAAGCATAAAGCCGAAGCCGAAGCCATCTCAAACATACCCTTAAGCTCCCCAAACAGGGCCTATATAGGACTTGTTTCGCACAGCTATAGTTTTCCTTAAAAGCAGGGTTGAACGGCTGAGCTGAAGAGATTTAGTGTTTGGCTGTCTGGCTTTTAGGTAGGATGGCTGCAGCTTTCGAGATGAAAAATGTCTGAAATGCCCTTGAGGCAAGTAATGGCCTGTTTGATATTGTTTAACAACAATTAACGCAATTGACGGCAATTAACAACAACTAATGATAATTAACAACAACTAACACAATTAACGACAATTAATGCAATTGACGACAACTACCACAATTAACAAGAATTATCACAATTAACGACAACTACCACAATTAACGACAATTAATGCAATTTATTGCAATTTACGACGACTACCACAATTAACGCAATTGATCGCATTTGACGACAATTGACGCAATATACTGAAATGAATGCAATAGATCACAATTAACGATAATTAACACAATAAACTGCAATCAACATAATTAACGACAATTATTACATAAATAAATACAATAAAAACTATTAAATAAAAAATTACTACATAATTAATTAATTTACAACATAAAACAAAAATAAAAACAAAAAGGAAATTAAAAAGAAAAGAAACAATGGCTAGGGTTGCAGGCGATGGTGGTGGGGGTGGGGAGGTGGAGGATGAGGATGGCGACAAGGTTTTGGGGTGGAGGAGGACAATGGTGGAGGTGGCGTCTGGGAGGAGGAGGACAATGACGATGGCTTGGGGGAGGAGGAGGAGGACGACAATGGGGAAGGAGGACGATGGTGGAGGCGGCAACGTCGGGGGAGGACGGGAACAACTGCGATGGCTCGGGGGAGGAGGAGGTCGACGTCGGGAGAGGAGGTGTCGCGTCGAGGAAGGAGGAGGACCGCGACGGCGTGGGCCGACAGAGAAGGAGGGAGCCAGAGGTGAGGCGAGCGGCGGAGGCGCCGAGGGAGGAGGAGGGTGCCACAGGAGGAGGAGGAGGATGAGCGGGCGCTAGGGAGGAGGGAGGAGGAAGGGAGGCAGCACCGAGACGGGAGGAGGAGGGTGGGCGACGGAGCCAGCGCGGGAGGAGGAGGAGGGAGGAGGGAGGAAGGAGCGGGCCGCACGGGCGCGCAACTAGGGTTTTGGGCAGGCGAAGGGGTGGAGGGAGGGGGTTTTGTGCAGTGGCAAAAGTGGGTAATTACGCCGAACTTGGGGATGGGGGGTTAAAGTCAGAACGAAGGCCGTGGGAAGCTACCCCTCGGCGGCTTCTGGCTTTCTCCCGTTATACACGGCTTCCGGCTTTGGGAAAAGCTGCTCATTTGGAATGACTTCCGGCTTTTATGAGGGAAAAGCTAAAGTCGAAGTCGTTTCAAACAGGCCCTATGTATCTTTTGCTTCGTTGGACGGCTTTATCCTAGGCGACATATCTCATGCACAAGCACACATCTGTGCACATATGGACATGGCCAATCCCGCCCATCCATTTCGTGACGTGCGACTGAGATGGACAGAGCCCTCCCACTTGATGCATGTTTGTGAACCCCCCCCCATCTTTCCTCTCATTTCTAACCCCTCATTCTGGGCATCTTCCTCCTGCTCCTCCCCAGCATGACGTGCCGAGCCCCTATGCCACCTCCTGCACCTCTGCACCCTCACACACCTTCCCCTACGCTGCCATCCCGAGCCCCTGCACCTCCGCCACACACCCACCTCCTACGCCTCTGCACCTACACGCACCTCCCCCTGCGCCTCTCCTTGCACCGCCCGCTCGCTGAGACGAGCAAAGCCCTGCGCTACCCGAGTCCCTCCCCTCGCGCTTGCCCCGCCCACCAAAGCCACTGCGCCGCCGTCACCTGGTAAGTCATTTCTTGGAATCACTAAGATTATCTATTTTTGTCTGTGATGAACGAGGCATGTGGATTGATTTTGGATGGGCAATGGTAATTGATTTTTGGTTCTTTCGGTTGCAGCGGAACTTGGGCTGCTGGAATGGGATGAAATGGAAGGATTAGGGCTGATGGGGGGCAATGCTCACGAAGTTGTTTGACATGCTGAGTGTTTATGATGTATGAATTGTTCGAAATGTATCTGATTTTGTATTATCAGAGTATGAGTGCATGAGGTGCATGTTTTGTGTTGTATGAATGATCAAAATGTATGTGCTAAGTTTTTTATTTGGAATGGAAGCATGGACTTGAATGTGTAAACTTATTCCTGAAAATGTCTAGTCAATGGAGGCAATGGAAGCAACATTGTGATTGTCTTGTCTGAACTTGATGATGGGATGAAATGGTTCATGAACTGGTTCATGAACTTTGCAAGTGAATGTCAAGTGAATACCTGATAATGTGATTGTCAAGTGATGAAATATTGTTTGCAGAAATGTTGTTTGATGATGGGATGATATGTTGTTTTGCAAATGGTTCATGAAATGTGATTGTCAAGTGAATACCTGATAATGGGATGAAATTGTTCATGAACTTTGCATATTTTGTATTGGACCTTTTCTGGTAAGCTGAGTTGGTCTTGGTCTAAACTTTGCATATTACATGCTGGTTGCTGAGCTGATCGCCTGATCCTTTTTTGGTGAGCTAAGTTGGTCTTGGTCTGAACTTTACATATTCTCTATTGGACCTTTTCTGCTAAAGTTAAGCTGGTCTGAACTGAATCTGAAAACAAGGAACCGAACTGAATCTCATGTTGCATTTTTCTGATTGCATACATCAAGATATTCAAAGTTCATAACTAAATAGTTCCAGGACTGATAATGTCATTTTCAGAATCTGGGCTGGGGAGGAGGGAGGCAACACCTGGGCGGGAGGAGGAGGGTGGGCGACGGAGCCAGCGCGGGAGGAGGATGAGGGAGGAAGGAGCGGGACATACGGGAGCACAGTTAGGGTTTCGGACAAGCGGAGGGGGGGTTTGTGTGATGGCAAAAGCGGGTAATTACCCCTAACTTGGGGGGTAAAGTCACCACGGAAGCGCCCCTCGGCAACCAGCTTTCTCCGTTATATCGGCTTCCGCTTGTAAAAAGCCACGAAAAAGTCGCTCGTTTGGAACGGCTTTTGGTTTTTTGAGGGAAAAACCGAAGTCGAAGCCGTTCCAAATAGCCCTATGGCCCTGTTTGGAATGGCTGGGCTTTTCTGAAAAGCAGCTTTCGACTGCACTGCAGGGCTTTCTAGCTACGGGCTGAATGATTGGGTTTTTCTGATTTATTGTTTGGCCGTCTAGCTTTTAGGTAGGTTGGCTGTAGCTTCCGAGATGAAAAATATCTGAAATGCCCCTGAGGAAAGTAATGGCTTGTTTGATGTCGTTTAATGCAATTAATAACATTTAACGATATTTAACAACATTTAGTGACAATTGACCACTATTAACGACAACTAACGCAATTGACGAGAACTATCACAATTGACGAGAACTAACTACTGATATTGACAGAGATTAACTACAATATACTGTAAACAACGTAATAAACCATAATTAGCGTATTTAATGATAATTATTACAATAAACATTTATTAAAACAAATAATTATTATAAATAATTATTACAATAAGTAATTATTACACACAATTATACAAAGAATAATGAATACAACTAAAACAATTATTACGATGAATAAATATTACAACAAATCATTATTAAAAACAAATGCATGCCAGCAGAATTTAAAATTTGATAATGCTCAGTCAGTCAGCAATTCTATGGCATACATGAGTAGCAGCAATTTTAACAGCATGACCACTAAAAAATTTAACCACTGCAATCATTATTCTGAAATTCATCTGAAGGCAATTATGGACAATTTTTGCATATACACAAACATTGAACATTGCAATAACAATCAGTGAAGGCAATTATGGACAATTTGTATCAATTTAGCTGTATATGTAACATGAACATGCATTAATGGATATAATTACAATAAGAGTAACCGAACAAATTTCTATAGATGTTGAGGCATCCAAAGTTACTTCATAGTCATTGTAAACTACTTCTGAGCAAGTTTCACTGATCCCCTAGATATCAAGTACACCTTACCAACCTCAATTAGGTCATAAAACTGATCAAGCACCGAATTAAAGCACGTTGCACGAATTTCTCCACTATGTGAATCAAGGAGATCAATAAGTTCCATTGCCATTACCATGCCAAGAACTATCAATGTTTGGATTGATTGATACAATATACAGAATTAGTGACAAAGTGGCAATCTTTGGATTAGTTAGTTCAGTACAACAAAGTGACAATTCATGCCCCCTCCACTTTTTTCTGGGCTTGGCACCGGCACCAGCAGTGTTAGGCAACATTATCATTCCTTTGTTGTTAACATCTACTAAACAATATCAAACTAAATACTAAATACTGAAAGTAAACTAAGCAGATTCAAACTGATATCGAAACAAGTTTGCAAATGGAGATTGTACAACCATCACAATGCCAAGCACCAGCACCATCTTATGACATGAGTTCATACCATGCATCTACATATCTAAATAAAATAAAATGCTCTGGGGTAACTAGTTGTCAAGAAATGAGCTAGGAGTCGGCCGGAGTTGCTGTGGTGACAAGCACCACGCCATCTCATGGCCAGAGTTGCGATGGAGACACCAACCGGGAGGCGGGGGCCCAACGACGGCACCGGATTTGGCCAATGACCCCAATGGCTAGGGTTAGGCGACGCGGGGGAAGGAGAAGGTGGCCGGGGAGGAGGGCATCGGGGAGGAGGAGGTGGCCGTCGTTGAGGAAGGCGCCAAGGAGGAGAAGGGGAGTGGGGCGGCACCACTCGGGGGAGGAGGAGAAGGATGGAGTCGGGGAAGGAAGCGCCGCATCAGGGGAGGATGGAGTCGGAGGAGGAGGCGCGCTAGGGAGGAGGTGTGCCGGGGAGGAGGGAGGTGGAAGAGGGTGGCGCAGAGGAGGAAGGTGGAGGAGGCGAGATCCAAATCCAGATCCGGATCCAGGTGAGGTTGGCGGGGAGGAGGGTGTCGGGGAGGAGGAGGTGGCCGCTAGGCAGGAGGGCACTGGGGGAGGAGGAGGCATGCGGGTGGGCGAGGGAGGAGAAGGAGGCGGGCAAGGGAGGAGGAGGATGTGGGCTAGCGTGGGAGGAGAGAGACGAGCGAGCAGAGGGGCTGTGCGAACGGGGCAGGGGGGTTGAGGCTGATTTTGTCGAATAGCAAAAGCGGGTAAATACTATGCAAGTCGAGGGGCAAATGCGGAAGAGGATGGTGGGAAGCCGCAGGAAGCTGTCCGCGGCGGCTTTTAGCTTTCTAACGTGTATGTGAAAAACATCTTCCAAGAAAGTCGCTTCGAAAAATCTGCCGCTTGATTCGGCTTCCAGTTTTTTTGATAAAAATAGAAACGGAAACAAACAGGACCTATGTAGCTGCTGCTTCGTTGGACGGCTTTATCCTAAGAGTATCTGTTTTATCTCCTACCCGCACTATAATGTAACCACACCACTGTGTGCGTGGTAGCTATAGGCCTATAGCTCCCGAGCCACCAACCTCCCAAGCAGCACCGCCACCTACCGGGCAGCCTCCTTCCACCGCCTCCGATTCGATCGACCAGCTCGGCCGCCACCCGACCCATGGCGCACTCTCTTGCCTTCGCCACCGCCATCTCCTTCTCTCCGGCCGCCGGCCGCCGGCGGCTGCCCAGCCAGGTGCCGTTCTTGGACTGGCTGTTGTTTGGGTTAGGAGTGATTCGTGATTTGGTTGGGTACTTTGTCATAGATTCGATTCGGTCATTTTGCTTACATTTGGTTCGCGTCTTTGCGATTCATGAGGTTCTTAGGTGGTTTCTTTGTGTTTCTTATATGCTCTTGGCTGCTTTGGTTGGATGGATTTTTTCTTGGTTTGATTCAATTGCTTGGTATGATTAGATTTAAGTTTACCGAGAATCATAAAGCTGCTTCCTTTTTCTGATTTCTTGGCGAGGTTTCTTCTCTGCTTGATAGAGGAGATCTTATTTCTGTACTTTCCCATGATCTTTGTTGAGAAATTAGTCTATAATTAGTACATGTTGAACACAGTACGAGATGAGTCCGTGCATTGAGTTTACATATCCATATAGAGAGCCAAACGGTTCATTTCAACTGGTACAAGTATGATAGGAATTGGTGGAAAAGCTTAGACTCATAAATTATGGGGTAAATTAACCTTAAGTTGGTGTTAAATTAACTTGCATATGTACACACTTAAAGTTTGTTCAATTGTCATGATGAACAGATGTTGACAATCTTGTTTATATTAGGGCAAACTGCAAAGATTCCAAAATTGCTGCAACTAAAGTAACTGGCGTTGCATCGGACGGCACATTGAGCTTATTTTTTAAAAAAGTTTAGTATTCTAATGCAGCCTAGTTCAGAAGAAAACGGAAAAGCTCTGATAACCACATAAGGACAGCAAATGACAGCATTTGCTTCAGATCTTGCTGAAATTAAGGAACATTTCTTCATCAATGCTTTGCTTCTCCTCATCAATGTCACGCGTTAACCGAATAGAAAATGCCGACCTTTCTTGTTACAAGTGTATCTGCCATGTGCTTCTTGCTGGACCTGAAGTGCCCAGCATTGTTTGGAAAACTTGGTTAAAATGTGGCTGCATCCTTGTGTATTGTCCTTGTTAAGGTATTTCAAATCCACAGACCAGACCAGACCAGATCAGTTCTCAGTTCCCACTTCCCACTTCCCAAAGAGTGCCAAGTGCTGGTTGCCAGCCAGGAGGCAGGAATCCTGATATCTGAAAGTCACTCATAGTTGTGCTTTAAATGTGTGAGCTCTATCAGCTTTCATTACACTGTGTTGATATCAGCTTCATTACACTGTGTTGATGTTTTGTTTTGTTTTCCAATTTCCAGCTTCATAATGTGAAAGTGGTTAGTGTTTAGATTCTAGAATGAGTCTAGCCGCCGTATCTGTTCTTTGAATGAACATCCAGCAGTCTACTCACTGTTGTTTGAGAAAAGGGTTTGTGCAGCGCAATGTGCTTATGTAGGAATTAGGATGGACCTCTTCTTTTGAGGCATTCAAACAAACTGGCACTTGCTTGATCACCTGAAAATTAATAATGTGAGACCATTTGTCCTTCCCTCTATAGTGCTATCTTGTTTATTGCATATGAACAGTCCAGTTACAAGGACAATTTCTTGGTGCATTTCAGGTGGCTAATGTTATTTCGAGTCGGAGCTCAGTTTCCTTCCACAGCCAGAGGATGAGCTTTGTGTCCATCCGTTCAAGGCCAAGTCTGCTTCGGTTTAAGATTTGTTGTTCGGTATGCATAGATTTATGCTTTCTATCACTTACGATGGTTATTCCAAATTGCCAACACTTAAAAGTTTGTTGCCACGTTTTTGCAATATCTGTGGGGTTGTTTTGTTGATGGCCAAGATGAGCCGAACTAAAATTTTGGCATAGCCAAAACCTGGGCAAAGCCAAATATTGGTAAAAAGAGCGTTATTTGTGTCCTGTGGGGCCTAACTTACGGCAGGCACAAGAAGGAGATGGCGCAGGCAGCAGGGAGTCCTGCCTTGGGTTGCCGCAAGGAAGGATTAGATATGCCTTCCTAATCCTAGCTTTCTTATTTCAGGACTTTCTTTAAAATAGAGTTAGTTTCCAATTGCTCTTCTTAGGAGATAGAGTTAGTTTCAATTACTCTCCTAAAGAGATAGAATTAGTATCCACTGTTAGGTCTCAATCTCTATTTAAGAGACCCTGATGTTTCGATATGCATTGTGAAAGAAAAAATATGAAAAATCCAATCTCTCTCTCCTCTGTGCGCGTCTCCTACCCTAACCGCGTGGCAGCCGTGGCAACGGCTCCTCTGCCGCGCTGTCGGGGTCTAGGACTGCCTCCAGCTACTTCTCACAACTATCCTATTTGCTTGCTCCCCGTCCATGACAGCTTGGTATCAGAGACATCCGCTGCTTTGCCAACCATGTCGAAAGGGGATAGTTCGGATGCGGTTACAAGAAGCTTGACGCCATGTTGCAATAGATGGAGCTCGATTGACTCAAGGTCTACGACAAGATCGACGCCGGCTCCATTCGCGACATCGACAACCAACAACGCGCCCATCATCTCACCATCAAACGCCTGGAGCAAGGCCGCTGAGTCAGCCGACTTCGATCGCAACTCCATCGCCGGCGTCGGTTTCACGGTGACGGAGGGCTCGCTGGTCCTCGTCAGACTCGCATGGACTTGAGCACTTGTGTGGCACCACTGGCCGACGATGGAACCGCCACGACGCATTGTCCAATGGGGAAAGGGCGCGACGCTGGCCGTGGCGGTGCCCCTCGCTTCCACAAGCTGAACTTTCCGACATTCGACGGTCACGAAGATCCATTGCCCTGGCTCAATTGCTATGAGCAATTTTTCCGGGGACAACACACCATGGAGGAAGACAAGGTTTGGCTAGCAACCTTTCACATGGCGGGTTTGGCCTAGCTTTGGTACCATCACTTGGAGCGCGACATGGGCACGCCTTCATGGCACCACTTTGTCGAGCTGATCAACACCTGCTTCGGGCCACCTTTGCGTAGCAATCCGTTGGGTGAGCTTATTGCACTGCACAAGGAGGGCGAGGCCCAGGAGTTCTCCGCAAGGTTCTAAAAATCGCGACTAGCGCCTAGGGCACCTAGGCGGCGCCAAGGTGGAGGTTGGGCGACCGACTAGCAGCATGCAAAGACTGACTAGCAATAGCGCACGGAAGGTGAAAGGAGCTTCCGTGCACAAAAAATCTTCTCACAGCCAATTTGAAGTCACTAGCTCTTGTGCTACTACTTTCAAAAAAAGAAGAAGAGAACAAGTAATAAACAACTCTAAAGGCTGCAGGCTCTCTATCTTCTCCATGGAGCAGTCGAAGACTCGTAGCTCATCTTTCTCTCCTCTCTTTCCTTTCATTCTCCATTCAGAAACCCAGCACCTGCCAGCCCACCAAAATCCCAGTCCGTCTTCCTCCTTGCGACGCTTAGTCGTTGTCGGTGTCGATTGGTGATAGGACAAGCGAGATCGACCGGCGGCGAGCTCGATTCGGTGGCGTGGGAGGCAGGAATGACCATCGGCTCAATGCCCAGCGCCACCTGCCCAGGCCACTCGGCATCCGCCCAGCATCGTGGCGTCGGCCCAAGCCCGCTGCGTCGAGCTACGCCCACGTCGGCTTTGACCGACCAGGACTGACTAGGTGGCCTCCCCGCCTAGCTCGCCAACTTAGAAGAAATCGCGGCGGGAGGTCGCCGCCGAGCGACTAGGCGACGCCTAGTTCCAATTTTTTTGAACCTTGGTTCTTCAACCAATTCGTTGCTCTCCTGTGCTGTACCGACCTGTTAATAGAGAGCCAACTGATCCAATTGTTCACAGCCGGCCTCTGGCAGCCTCTTCACACCGATGTCAAATTGCAAGCACCTCAATCCTTGGAGTCCGCGATGAGTTTGGCTCACGCGTACGAGCGCCACACGCAAGTCGCGGCCCTGGCTGTTCCACGGTACAATTAGCGTGCGACCGGATCGACTAGCGGGTCATCTCTGGTCGGACTGCCTGGCTCGGGCACCACTTTGGACGGGTCGATGAGCGGGTTCACTCCGGTTGGACCGCCTGACGACAACACCCACGCCTGGCCTCGTTGACGGCAATCGTCTTTGCCGCTCGTCGACACCGGTGATATGGAGCGTCGCCCAAGCAGGACTCTACTACCGGTTAACGAAAATACTTTGTGGGCCACCGCTGTAAGCGACTCTTCATCATCGAGATTCATCCGAACTTCGACGACAGCGCTGCCACAACCAATAGTGTGGAGCCGGAGATTTCGTTGGCTGCCATCATCGGCATACAACCTCGCTCAGGCCAAACCTTGCGCATATTGGTGGTGGTCGGCACTGCGACCTTGGTCGTCCTCCTCGACTCGGGCTCAACACATAATTTCATCGCCGACCATGTGGTGCAGGCCGTTGGTGTCCATATGCGGCCGAAGTCGGGCCTCAGTGTGACGGTGGCCAATGGAGACCATGTCGCCAGCCTGGGTCTCTGCCGTGCTATGCCCATTCTCATTGGAAAGGAGGCGTTCACCTTGGATTGCTATGCCATGCCATTGGACAGATTTGATGTGGTCTTAGGGGTTCAGTGGCTCCGTACTCTTGGACCGATCACTTGGGACTTCTCTTGCATGACCATGGCCTTTGCTCGTGCCGGACACAAGGTAATCTGGCATGGCCTTCCAATGGAGCCTCGGTCGGCCAGATTGCTTGCGTGTACCGGCACAACTTGATGGATGATCTATCGAAGAATTCAGCAGCCTCTTTGCCAAGCCGCATGGACTGCCGCCCATTAGGGACCGCTATCATTGCATCCATCTAAAGCGCAGCACTAATACCATTGCTGTTCGGCCGTACCGCTACGCACAATTGCAGAAGGACGACCTCGAAACACAATGTGCTGAGATGCTTCAGCAAGGGACTATTCGCCACAATACTTCGGCCTTTTCTTCTCCCGTGATACTCATAAAAAAGGCGGATGGTTCTTGGCATTGTTGTGTCGACTACTGTGCTCTCAATGACCGCACGATCAAGGATAAATTTCCGATTCCGGTCGTCGAGGAATTACTTGATGAACTCCGTGGCGCCAAATTTTTTACTAAGATTGACTTGCGCTCTGGCTATCATCAAGTCCTGATGCACCCGACCGATGTGGAGAAGACGACGTTCCGTACTCACCAAGGGTTTTTTGAGTTCCTCGTTATGCCGTTCGGCCTTACCAACGCGCCAACCACGTTTCAGGCCCTGATGAACTCCGTCCTCCATCCATTCCTTTCTTCGTTTTGTATTGGTCTTCTTCGATGACATCCTCATCTATATTCCATCCTAGTCTGAGCACCTCCATCATGTCCGTGTAGTCCTCCATACACTCTAGTATCATCGCTTCTTGAAACGCTCCAAGTGTTTTTTTGGGGAGACAGTCGCCTACTTGGGCCATGTCGATCCTTGTGGCGTGAAATATCAACCAAGTGAAAATCGGTGTAGTTACTTCTTGGCGCCCAAAGTCCATACAATGGGTTAGGGATTCCTCGGCCTCGCATTCTATAAATTTATTCGGATTTTGGTTCCTCATGGCGCCTCACTCAATTGCTCAAACGCTGGTTTTCAATCGACCGACACAACCAAAGCCGCCTTTGAGCAACTCTAGATGGCTCTCGCTCGAGCTTGGTATTGCGGCTTGTCCATTCTCTCTGAATTTATCGTCGAGTGTGACGCGTCAGGCCATGGCTTTGGTGTGGTCCTTCACCAAGGCACGGGCGCCATTGCATTCTTTAGCCGGCCGATTGCCCCTCGCTATGTTAACTTTGCTACCTAGGAACACGGTCTCATCGGTCTCGTTCAGGAAGTTCGCCATTGGAGACCGTACTTATGGGGCCGCAAGTTTTTGGTACGCACTGACCATTATAGTCTAAAGTTTCTGCTTGATCAATGACTATCTACAATTCCACAACATCAATGTGTTAGCAAGCTCTTGGGATATGATTTTGGCGTGGAATATAAACTGGGTCGCACCAATGTGGTCGCCGATGCATTATCCTGACGTGACACGAAGATCCATATGGCAGTTGTGGCACTTTCATCTCCACAGTTTGCCATCTTCGATGAACTGCGGCTCGAATTGGCCCAAGATCCAGTCATGACACAACTTCGTACGTCCATCACGGCCGGCACTCAGCGAGGGTCGTGGGCACTCGTCGATGGCTTGGTCATGTTCAACCGGCGGGTCTACGTTCCCTCTACAGCCACAATTTTGCCTCGCCTTCTTCAAGCCGCCCACGACAGTGGCCACCTAGGAGTACAGAAGACGCTCCATCGTTTACGTGCTGATTTTCATGTACCTAATGCTCGCTCGGTGGTGCAGGATTTCGTTCATGTGTGTGATACGTGTCAGCGGAATAAGGGTGAGCAATTACACCCGGCTGGCCTTCTTCAACCCTTGGACGTACCATCCACGGTATGGGCTGACATCGCTATGGATTTCATTGAGGGACTGCCTCGTGTACACGGCAAAACAGTCATCCTCACGGTAGTGAACCGTTTCTCGAAGTATGCTTACTTTGTTCCATTGGCTCATCCCTACACGGCACACTCGGTCGCCCACATGTTTTTCAGTGAAATTGTTCAGCTACATGGGGTGCCTACTTCCATTGTCAGTGATCGTGATCCGGTATTCACTAGCACTTTTTGGACTGAATTGTTTCGTTTGATTGGTGTTAAGCTCGACCTTAGTACCGCTTTTCATCCTCAATCAGATGGTCCGTCCGAAGTGGTTAACAAGATCATTGTCATGTACCTTCATTGCATCATCGGCGATCACCCCAAACAGTGGCTTCGATGGTTGCTTTGGGCGGAATACTGCTACAACAACTTCCAAACATCACTTCATACTTCTCTATTCAAAGTGGTGTATGGTAGGGAACCACCATCATTGCGCGCCTATGAGACGGGTAGCACGTGTCTTCCTGCCATGGAGCAGCTAGTACGCGACCGTGATGAATTCTTGCTGGAGGTCCATGATTGATTAATCCAGGCACAACAACTTTACAAGCGTCAGTATGACAAAGGACATCGTGACCTGGAGTTGGCTGAAGATCAATGGGTTTGGCTCCATCTTCATCGTCGTCAAGCGGCACCATCATTGTCTCTACCCAATCGCGGAAAGTTGGGACCTCGCTGTTTTAGACCATACAAAGTGCTTCAATGTGTTGGATTGGTAGCTTATCGTTTGGAGTTGCCGCCCCATGTTAGCCTGTTGAAGCCATTTGTGGGTACTCCTCCAGCCAGCCATCCTGCATTGTTGACTTTGCTACATGGATGGGTGTGTCCATTGCCGGCTAGAGTCCTCAAGTCACGTTTGGCTCGCGGTGAGCTACAACTTCTAGTTTAGTGGGAAGGCGCTTCAGCAGCCAATGCTTCTTGGGAAGATTTGGAGAAATTTTAGCAATTGTTTCCTCCTTTTCAGCTCAAGGATGAGCTGCTGCTCGAGAAGGGGAGAGATGTCATGTGGGACCAGACTTATGGCAGGCGCAAGGAGATGGCGTGGGCAGCAGGGAGTCCTGCCTAGGGCCGGCGCAAGGAAGGATTAGATATGCCTTCCTAATCCTAGCTTTCTTATTTTAGATCTTTAAAATAGAGTAAGTTTCCAATTGCTCTCCTTAAGAGATAGAGTTAGTTTCAATTACTCTCCTTAAGAGATAGAATTTGTATCCACTTGTTAGGCCCCAATCTCTATTTAAGAGACCCCAATGTTTCGATATGCATTGTGAAAGAAAATCTGAAAATCCAATCTCTCTCTCTTCGGTACGCGCCTCCTACCCTACTCATGCGGCAGCCGTAGCAACAGCTCCTCCACCACGCCGTCGGGGTCTAGGACCGCGTCCAGCGACTTCTCACAACTATCCTATTCGCTTGCTCCCCGTCCGTGACAATTTGGATCGTGGCCAAACCAAATTTTGGTGAGCTATTTCTTCGCCCTCTGATTGCCCGTATGTGACATTGAATTTCATTAGTGTTACCAAATTTTTGTGAGCATTACAAATTTTGATAGCAAACCAAACAACAGCCAATTTTTGTTGGCGTTACCAATATTTGGTTTGGTTTGCAAGGGTAGCAAACCAAACATCCTTTGTATCTTTTTCTTGAGAATCTGCTCATTAGTAGGCAATCTTTTTTATATATTAGACTATTAGTACATGTAAACTGGTTTAGACTTGATAAATTAAACTAGGAAGTAAACTGGCAAATTAACATAGGTAATTTAACACGAGTCCAGTAAACCTTCACATGGCCCTGCCCGGTCAGAAAGTTCATTTACACTTGATTATGTACTTTTATGACGACGCCTTTGCTGTGGATTCATCAAGGCTAGCTTTATTATTCTCAAACCTCGGACTAGACACCATGGTTTAAGCAAAATTTCCATAGATAATATCCTCTAGTTAATCAGATAGAGATGGTAAATGCTTCAGTATCTCACGCTGCCGATCTGAAGCACTGACATTCATTGATTTCTTGAGCAGGCCAAGAAAGAGACGGTTGACAAGGTTTGTGAGATAGTGAAGACGCAGCTGGCACTCCCTGCAGAGGTTGCTGTCACAGGGGAATCAAAATTCTCTGAACTTGGTGCTGATTCACTGGATACGGTAATCCCTTACTACCAAAAAGGACAGTAGTTCAAAAAAACGGCGTCATTGATAAATAACACCAATTCTCTCTTGTAGGTTGAGATTGTGATGGGCCTCGAGGAACAATTCAACATAACTGTCGATGAAACAAGCGCGCAGGACATTGCAACTGTTCAGGATGCAGCGAACCTTATTGAGAAGCTTGTTAAGGAGAAGACAGCTTAAGCACACTGTTTTGATTGCCCCTTTGGAAGCCAATGGACCATCTGGATCTCTGGACCTTTCGATCTTGCAATTGCAATCAGAGTAGAAAAAACAATTTATGGCCAACTTGGCATTCAATCTGTGTTGTATGTTCAATCGTTTACCCATTTTTTTTTCTTTCTTGATCCTCACAAGATTTTGTGTTTCTGCTGCTGAGGTTAATTCTCCAAAGGCTACATGAATCAAAGACCATCTGTTCCACTTCCATTTTATATGTTGTACTACTATGGAGAAACTAATAAACTTTTGAAGAGTCACTAGTCACTACATTTGGTTCATACTTCTTGGATCCCTAAGAAGTTATATAGGTGTTTTATGGTGTCTGGTTCTGGATCAGATGATGTTTAGTGGTGGTCTGATTCGGAATTAAGTGATGCAAATGTGGACAGGAAATGCATGTTTCTGAAAATCGGGCATCTCATTGCTTGAATATAACCCATATAGACCTGGATGCATCTTTAGCCGTGGAATTGCTGATAATTGTTATGAATAGCGTTTATATTCATTGTGAGGCTAGGTCAAAATACACACACACAGGCATAATATATATGTAGGTAATTTTTTATACAACAGAAAAAATATACAGATAATAATACACATCTAAAATCTCTCCTCAAGCTTATGGTGGATAAACAACATGAAGTTTGGAGAGAGAAGCTATGTCAGGCTTTGGTCTGTGCTTTTGTGAAGAAGTTTGCTAGCTGAAACTTTAAAGGCACATACTGAAGAGCAATAACCTAGTCTGCACATGTGCCGTATGTAGAAAGCATCAACACCAATATGCTTTGTAAGCTCATGCTTCACTGGATCTTTAGCAATGCTAATAGCACATGTATTGCCAGACAAAAGAGGAGTTGGTGTAGAAATAGAAACACCAAAATCCTCAAGTAACCACCGTAGTTAAATAACCTTCGCAATCAACAAAGCTATAGCTCGCAACTCAACCTCAACACTCGAACGAGAAACTGTTGTCTGCTTCTTAGCCTTGCAAGCAATGAGAGAACCACCAATAAAAACACAATAGACAGAGAGAGATCGGTAATCAGAGTGATTACTAGCCCAGGTGGCATCAGAATATGCCTAGAGCTGTAAAGAGCTGGAGCGAGGGAAAAAGAGACGATGGGTGATAGTTCCACGAAGATATCGTAGAACACGAAGATGACTATAGTGGAGTTGAGTGGGAGAAGAAACAAACTGACTCAAAATATGCACAGGGTGAGAAATGTCAGGACGAGTGACACCTAGATAAACAAAACTCCCAACAAGGTGACGATAACGAGTAGGATCAGTAAAAGGCTCACCATCAGTGGGGCAAAGATGAATATTAAGCTCCACGGGAGTCTCAACTGTGCGCTGATCAGTAAGAGAAGCACGATCAAGAAGATCCTGGATATACTTTTCTTGGGACAGATAGAAGCCCTCATGCATAGAAATAAACTCAATCCCAAGAAAGTAGCGAAGAGGACTCAGATCAGACATAAGAAACTGCTTACTAAGACGCTCCTTGACAAAAGCGATGTACTGAGAATCATATCCACTAATGATCATATCATCAACATATAAAAGAAGAAGCGTCCGACTGTGAGGCGAAGTGTGAATAAAAAGAGCAGGATCATGAGCACTAGCAGAAAAACCAGCCGCAGTGACAACAGAAGAGAAACGATCAAACCAGGCACGAGAAGCTTGCTTGAGGCCATAAAGAGATCGGCGAAGGCGACAAACCATATCCTCATAAACAGAATACCCCGGCGGTGGCGGGATATAAACCTCCTCACGCAGCTTACCATTGAGAAAAGTATTCTTGACATCAAGCTGAGAGATGGACCATGCCCAAATAGACGCTACAGCAAGAAGAGTGCGAACAGTAGTCATGTGAGCCACAGAAGCAAAAGTCTCATCATAATCACGAGCATGCTCATGCTAAAAACCACATGCCACGAGACGAGCCATGTAGCGCTCAAGAGAGCCATCAGAGCAGGTCTTAACCTTGTAGACCCACTTGCACGTGATAGGAGTAACACGAGTGGGAAGAGTGACAAGATGCCACGTGCCAGTACGCTCAAGGGAAGCAATCTTCTCTGCCATCTCATGCTGCCACTCCTGATGAACACAACATCACGATAAGGGGTCGATTCGGCAAGAGCAGTAGCAACAAAACCAAAGCGTGCAGGAGGCCGAATAGACTGACGATCACAAAGAGCATATCGAGGAGGAGAGGCCGAAGAAGATGACCCATCAGAAGAATCCTCAACTCGCGGATGACGAGTGTAGTAGAGAGGATAAGAAGGAACAAGGCCAGGAGGAACCTCTAGAGAGGGTATCGGTGGCGAAGGAGGCACCGGCGGTGATGGAGATGCCGATGGGTAAGGAGGCACAGGAGAGGTCTGTAGTGTAGGTGTGGTGACTATGGGGGTGGCAGGAAAAGTCAGGAAAGAAAGTGAATCGATGAGAGATGCTGGAGTGATGGAAGGAGAAGGACAATGATAGAAAGGACGAGACTCGTCAAAAGTAACGTCCCGAGAAATCCGCATCTGTCGGCCAACATGATCCCAACAACAATATCCCTTATGCTCAACACTATAGCCCAGAAAAATACACTCAATGGACTAAGCGGCCAGCTTGGTGCGCTCACAAGGTGCAAGAAGAATATAGCACACACACCCAAAGAGACGAATACCAGAATAATCAGGAGTCTTGTTATAGAGACACTCAATTAGGATCCCTCCCTAAAGAGCAGAAAAAGGCTGAATATTGATTAGGAAAGTGGCAGTACAAACAGCCTCATCCCAGAATTGTGGTGGAGTAGCAGAAGCAAGCATAAGAGCACGAGCTGTCTCAAGAATATGACGATGCTTTCGTTCAGCCACACCGTTCTAGGCATGAGCACCAGAGCAAGAAAACCCAGAGAGAGTGCTCTGCTCAACAAGAAAACTATGAAGAGCTCCTGACAAGTATTTCCCAGCAGAATCAACACGAAAAATACAAATAGGAGAGTCAAACTGAGTACAGATCATGGTGGCAAAATTCTTGTAGATGGATAGAACCTCACTACGAGATGACATAAAGTATATCCATGTGTGTTGAGAAAAGTCATCAATAAAAATTATATAATATTGATGACCTCCATGCGAAACGAAAGGAGCCGGACCCCATACATCAGAATGAACAAGATCAAAAGGACACTATGACACTGACTCACTAGAAGAATAGGGGAGTTGAAGCTGTCTACCAAGCTTACAACCCTGACAATTTAAAGAAACATCACCAGACACAGACCCTAAAAGACCACGACTAAATAAAAAAGATAGACGCGACCCGCAAAGATGTTCCAAACGATGATGCCACTGAGCAAAAGACGCAGTGGAGAGGATGCAACAGAAGCGGAGGCGATGGTGGACCGCGACCTCCCCTTGAGGCCGCGACCTCCTCTCTTTGTCCTTTAGCCGCGACCTCTCCTTGAGGCCACGACCTCCCCTCTTTGTCCTTTAGCCGCGACCTCCCCTTGAGGACCGCGACCTCCCCTTGAGCCCGCGACCATCTTTTGTCGTTTAGCCGCGACCTCCCCTCTTTTGTCCTTTAGCCGCACCTCCCCTTGAGGCCGCGACCTCCCCTCTTTTATTGTTTAGCCGCGACCTCCCCTTGTGGATCTGACCGTCAGGACCTCCCCTTGTAGATCTTGACCGTCAGGACCCCTCCTTTGAGTTTTCTTTTCTTTGGACCTCCCTGTGGTCTTTTTGCAAAGACCACCCTTGCGGCTGAGACCCCCTCTTTAACTGATCTATCCGCCGAGTTTGACTGGCCCCACTAGTCAGTCCGGCTCACTTTCTCAAATCCTCCGCCTCTAAAGCCTTAAGCACATTTAATGCTTGTTGCATCACATTAAATGCGGTCACTTCTGGGGTACTTTGTTTATCCTTTTGATGGCATACACTGTCTTATCATTACCTTGTTTTTCACCTACCCTTGACCAATGTGTCTCCGAGCCTTCCTGTGGCTCTCTCTTTTTCTCCTCCCTATCTGGCTATATATATATATATATATAGCCCGTGCGTGCCTTCCTTTGTCACCTTTTTCCTCATTTCCTATCTTCCCTGCCCTTGCCTAGTTCTTCTCCGAGCTTGTGCTTGAAGCTTCACCAAGAAGTGCCCGAGGAAGCTGTGCCATCACCTCTTCATCACCCAGAAGATCATCGGAGCCGGTGCCGCCGTTTTGCTGCCCCAGGAGTTCACCGGAGTGCCCGTGCCGTCCTCATCCACTGCAGTTGTCCCTCTGTTCACCTCCTTTTTCCGTCTCTTTCCTGGTTTTGGGTGAGTTTCCTTGTGCCTATTCTTTTCTTGTTCATACGACTACTTTGTGTGATCGTATTCTTCTCACGACTACGTTACGTGGTCGTGTTCTTTTTACGACCACGTGGAATAGTAGTGTTTTCCTGTGGATTTCTTCAGGACCTTTTTTTGGCAAAGACCACTTCTTGGTCTTTTCTGGTCTTCCTGCGAAGACCACCATTGTGGTCTTTTTTGCAAAGACCACCCTCCCGCTCATGGCCGCCTTCTGGTCTTTTTGCAAAGACCACCCTATTAGCCATGATCGCCTCTCACCATGTCTTGGTCTTTTTAGAAAGATCACCCTCTTTCGGTTTGGACCTCCCCTCTCGCTGAGACCTCTTGCTTTTTCTAGTTTTTGGTTGAGATTTGCTTAAGTTCTTTTTGAGTCTTTTAAGTTCTTTTGTCAAGAGCTGTCTTGTTTATTTGGTTCTTTGCGTACGTGTATATCCCGAGCTCGAGGAGTACTTGGACATGGCAATCTCTACCGAAGGCTCACCCCTGCTCAACGAAGGCAAGTCGCAGACCTTTGATCATGTTGAACCCAGTATTTCTAAAATATGTTGTTTTACATTATCATGCATGGCTACTTTTATAAGAAATATTTTGGGCAGTAGCTATATCCCACTTAACATTATGCCTATTTGGATGTTTGTACTCATCATGTTGACATGATCCCCTTAGACACCTTAGACTGGGTAATTTTAGTTGGTATCGCTTGATATTGCCAACATGGGACCGTATGTTTATACTTAGCCTTACTTTAGAACTGTGGGTCTTGAGAATCATGCTTCATCATTAATAATCTTGACTAATTGAACTATGGAACCGTGGTTGGTGCCACTATTGACAGTTGTGGTGCTGATGCCGCAGCTGTAGTGATTGTGGTGCGATGCCATTCTTGTTAAAATTTGGTGTGCCAAGACCAGGGTGGTCTTTGGCTGGGTTGAACCTAAAATGTTTTCACACTCGGGCAAGTGGTCGTGCAGTAAAGGGGGGGGTGCCATGTGCACTATGGGATGAGGTTGTCTTGCTTGAGTGGATTAAGGACTTAACTTTGTGTTCCGTTGATCCGGGTATTACCGTGCAACTACAAGACCATTTTATGGTAGTGGTCTGGGCTGAATAATTGGCGATGTCATGACTTGGTTCTGTTGTGGTGGTGTGTGCTGATTCACAATGGCGCAAGAGGGGGCTAGGTTCCTTTTCAGAATGGCGAAACCTTAGCGTTCACAATGGCGCAAGAGGGGGCCAGGTTCCTTTTCAAGACGACGAAACCTTAGCGGGCAGGACCAGGTCATGACAGACCTTTGTAAAGGCCTTGTCACGCTCTCTAGACTGCTCACCTTCGGAAGTGAGCAAGGGTTCCAATAGGAACCTGACCCGCTAGAGAGGTCGTGAATTGTGGGTAAAGTTGTACACCTCTGCAGAGTGAAAAATCTATTCGAATAGCCAAGTCCTTGGTCATGGACATTGCCTGGTGAAATTTGCGCAAGGGGTGGACTTTTATAAAATTTGTGGTCCATGGTTGGCCGTGGGTATTGGCGAGTGTTTTGGGTGGCTCCGAATGCTCGTGATGTCCATGGTTGGTCGTGGTGGTCTTTTGAGCCCTAGGGTGGTCCAAGATGCTCTTGAGTGGGTGCTCAGAGGAGGTCTTGGAGCCCTAGGGAGGTCTGTGGAAACTCTGGAGTGGGTGCTCCAGAGTGGTCGTGGAAGTGGCCCTGGCCGTGGGTGCGACCAGACCTCCCACGAGTGGTTTGTAAGTGAGTTGGTGTTCACGACCTCCTTTGAAAACAAATGTATCTATGTATTATTGTTTTAACTTGAGCCTTGCAATCTATTTATATTTATTTCCCGTTAAATCTGGCTTTCTGCAAACTAACCTTACAGCTCTCCTTGGCCAAGCCATTGCATGAATATTATGTGCATAACTGTTCCTTGCGATTTGCTGAGTACATTCAAATGTACTCATGGCTTTAAGCCCTCTGTTTGAGCAGTGGCCGAAGATGATCAATTCCAGGGAAGTTCAGACCTCTTCGAGGAGGAGTTCTTTGATGACCCAGCGTGCTAGGACGTCCTCCACTCGACAGCGTGTGGGATTGCCGGATGGCTCCTTGCGTTTTGCGTTTCTGCTGTAAAGGTTTCCTTTTGTCGGTTTTTGTAAGCCCTAGTTGGCAAACCTCTGTAAGCAACCTTGACCACAAGGTCTTTGTTTAATATATGTTAATTTGTCTACTTCATCTTTTGTCCAGTACCGTGTGGTTGTGATTACACCTTGGGAGTTCTGTGCGAGCTAGCTCTTGTTCCTGGGACTAGCTCAGTGCACAAAGGCCAGACCTCTAGGAGGTCTTTGAGATCCCCTGGGAGGTCCTGACGGACCTCCTCTCAGGACATACTTGGAGGACCTCTCAGACCTCCTGGCGGTCCTACCGGACCTCCCTAAGAGGTCTTGGGAGACCTTTCCTAGTATTTCCCGAGAGGGTCCTCACAATGGTGGTATCAGAGCCCTGGTCGACTGTAGGACGTGGCCATAGGTAGAAGGGTCGTTTTAGACAAGTCTCCAAAGCTATTTTCTAAAAGTAAACCAACTTGAAAATTTGTTTAGTGGTTTCTCTCTTGTCTTGATCTATTCCGATCTTATCTCACTCTACTCTTTTCTCATCTTACTCTATTTTCTTTCTTATCTCTCTCTCTCTCTGGTTCTTGCATCTTACCTCCTCTGGAACCTTGTTTTTCAAGCTTTAACTTGACCTCCTTATCCATGTAACCTCTATAGGGCCGTTTTCTTAAGGTTAGGCTGGTAGTGGTCCCTTTTAGTTTCAGCATCGCTTAGTTGGAGTCAGTAGGCTCTCTGGTTTGAGCCTTGTTGCTTTTCTCTATGAGAGACCATGTGGTCGTGTCTCCATGAAAGTGATGAGTAATTGACAAAGGTTTTAGGTCAGTCGAGTTTGGTTTGTGTGGTCGGACCTTGTCGTTGCGCGGTTCACGCATTTTCGTGAAGTCATTACGAGTTGTCGGAAAATCGGAACGACCGGCGTGTTATGGGCGATACGATCATGAGGCGGTTGTACCGATTGGTAAATGGCGGTTGAAGAATTCGGAGAAGTTGTTTTTTTCGAGTTCTGGTCTTCATTGAAAATCGAACGATCATGCAGTATTGAGCCAGATGCGACCGAGTGCGTTGATCCGCCGGTAACATGGCTGGTTACCTGATTGTATTGTGAGTTTCGCCATTTTGGTGATTTGAGTTTTGGGATAGGTCATATCGGTGTGTTCATGCATATGTGTTGCATATTGCATGTTTGAGCTAACGCTAGGTCAAGTTGTGAAGAACTTGTTCCCGTTTCGTGTTTCTTGTGCGTGTGGTCAGCAGGGGCGCCGAGCGGAGTCGTGGCGAGACACGGTGGATCGGACTAGGCGCAGTGGCACCGAGGTCGAACGGTCGGGATGTGTCAAGACGACGTGGACTCGAGGTGGTTGCGGCGTCGGCGAGACAAGGAGCGCGAAGCTTCGGAAGGTCTGCGAATGGGCGAATCGGAAATTGCAAGGTACAAGCGAGGCGGCCTCCGTTGGACTTAGCGGGCGAACGGGAGGAGACCCGTTAGCCAAGGCTATATAAAGGATTGGAGGGCTGCATGCCCTCTTGAGCACTTGGGTGGAATTAGGGTTTTAGAGTCAAAAGAGGCTTTGTGAGGTTGTTTCTCTTTTGCTCTTTAGTTGTTGAGAGTGGAGGTGTAGGTAGTGTAGTGCTCCCTGCTTGTCCCCTTCTTGGTTTAGTGTTCATCTCCCTCATGAATAGATGAGTGTTGGTTCTTGAGTTGTGAGAGTGAGGAGATGGATTGAGCTTACATGTAATCATCCCTCTGGTTCTAATGTCCATGCGTGTGGGGATGTATCTCTTTGTATTTCGCTCTTGATTCAATGAATGGAAATCAAGTTTTCTTCTATTCGTGCTCTCTGCTTCTTCGCTCTCCTTTTTGTGATTTTTGGGGCTTTCTTCAATTCAGAGTTTTTGCTTGGTTCTTCCTCTTGATCTTGCTTCTTTCGGACTTGTGGGAACCTATCTAAGGTCATCTAGATCATCATCCACCCACGAGCAAGTCGTTAGATCAAGTTTTGTTTTTGCGGTTTTTGAACCCACCTTCGCTCAAATGCAAAAGGATAGGAACCTTGGCATGGATCTCTGAAATCGTTGCTTGAATAGGTTCCTAATATCTTCGTGAAGGTGTGGTTCAATTTTGGTCAAGTTTGGCGCGTAGATCAAAAGTTACGTTGATTTTCGTTTTGAAACCCGAGCGGTTTTTGCTGTTCCAGACAATCGGATGAACTGGCTTAACATCGCGGTTAGACTTGATCGATCGCGTACAACCGCCATTTGCTCATGGTTGTCTTGGATCATGCGGTAAACCGCCGCTTGCTCATGGTTGTACCGATTGTCCCGATTTGTTCGAACTTCTGCTTTTGTTTGTCGAAATTTGTGGGGGTGAGGTGGATTCAACATAAGACTTCCTCGTGCTTAATCTTTGATCTTCATAGCTCTCATAGCTATTGGAGTGATTTACAAGTTGAATCCATTCTTTGCGAAAAAGATTAGGTGCTCCTATTCACCCCCTCTAGTCGCCTTCCGGTCCTTCAATTGGTATCGAGCGGTTAGCTCTTTTCAATAGATCTTAACCGGTCTCAAGAGCCGTGGCGATGGACAAGTACTCGACCAAGCCGCCCGTTTTTGATGGCATCGACACCCCTTCCGAAGAGCCGAATGGAGACATACATCCGTGCCGGGGTATGCCATCCGGCGAAAGGTCAAGGTTCGATTATTTGTTCTGCCGATGAGAACATCAATGCCGGAACATGGTTGATGTTGAGGCGAATGCAAAGGCAAGGAACATCATCATCCGTGGTTTGAGTCGAGTGAGTTTGACCAAGATATCACCTGTCGTCCGCCTACGATATCTGGGTGACCCTCGACGATACCATGAGGGCACCACCCAGATCAAGACGGTTCGACAGACCCGGTTCAAACGAGAATACAACAAATTTGAGATGCTTCTTTGGTGAGTCCCTAGATGAGTGCTTCAGACGTTTTCACAAGATCTTGAGCAACCTCCGAGCGGTCGGTCTCACATACCCCGACTCGGACAATGCTCGCCGATGCTCACGGACTCGTCTGCGTGTTTGGGAGATGAAAGTGACCACCATCAAAGACACGACAGACCTCTCGACCGACTCTTGACGCTACAGATTGCTACTCAAGACTCACGAGATTGACGTTGTCTCTCGTCGGTCGAAGTCACACGATGGCCTTAGTCACCAATCCCGTTTCTTCTTCCGGCTTTCTTGATTCTTCTTGCGGTTTCTCCTTGTCGCTCTCGTGACATAACGATGATCGCTTAGAGCGACTTCGGATGAGCAACTTGCCCTCCTTGCTCAAGATTCTCCCACGCTTACAAAGGAGGAGGGACGAGAAGAGAGGAGGACCCGTGATTTGCTTCGAGTGTGGTGGCCCCAACCACATCCGCAACCGCCCCTAAGCCGAGAAGGGCAAGAACGACTACTGGCGGTTCGGGCAAGAACGACTACACCGACAAGAACTGCAACAAGAAGCCTCCACCTCGACGCCCGAGAAGAAGAAGTTCCGCAACTTCGCAAAGCCAAGAAGCTCTTCCACAGCGTCCTCACCGCCTTCGACGACCTCGACCTCGGCGAGGTGGAGGGATGGAGCGACGATGACGGACGGGTGACCAAGAGCCCAAGGATGGCGGCGACGACTTCTCCCATGTGCTTCATGGCCCTCGAGGGCGAACTCGGCTGACAATGAAACACTCCGACACCTGACGAGGTAGATCCCACTCTGAACAGCTCAATCATGCTTTTCTTAAGCTAGGAGGTTTTCATGCTAAAGCTAAGGCTAGGTGTCTTTGAGTTAGAGAAGGAAATAGATAGACTGTCATTAGAGATTATTGCTCTTACATCTGCTCCTTCTAGTGATGATTGTGATACATGCTCGCTTTCTCAAGGTTGATATGGAGAAGTTAAGGACCTCACATGATAGTGTGTCCTCCAAACTTGATAGTGTTAAGGTGGAGAATGTTAGTCTACTTCTTTGAGTTAGAGTTGAGTAGGATGGTCACATTACCCTACTTATTATTGATGAGACTACTTCTCCCACCTCATGTGAGGGTAAGGACATTGTTTGCTAGAGGATCTTATGCCATGCTTCTTGATCTCGCTGAGTCTTGTGAAAATTGCAATAACTTGAAGATGAACTTAAACGCAGGCGGATCATAAAATTGTTGAACTACAAGCTTCTTTACTTGAGCCGATTGTTTCATGCTTGAACTGTCCTAAGTTAATCTACTTGAACTTGAGGTCGTCTCCAAACAGCTTTCAAGATATGATTGATCATGAAAGGAAGTTGGCTCGGTTTGCTTCTAAGGACCCCGTTAGCTCACCATGCATTAAGTGTAACAAACTAAAATCGACTTGATTGCTTTGGATGAGAAATGTGTGAAGCTAACTAAGGACCTTCTAGAGAAGCCACATTGTGCTTGCAATATGATTGTGGAGAAGGGGAGAAGCCCTGTGGTAAGGATGAGACGCTTAGCAACGTGAACCAAGCGGCTAGCGATGGGATCGTCCCTTGAGTCGGTTTGTGCTTGCACAAGCCATTCTTCCCTCTCTTCTTTGGTTCTTCTTTTGCTCCCTTACCTCTCTTTGTCTCTTCTTCCCCTGCTCTTCTTGCACCTCTCTCTTTAGGAGTGTCGGACCTTATGAACACTCTCGAGAGATTTGTAGGAGGCAAGAAGAAGCTCAATCTTATTCTAGACCAATCTAAGATCTGCAGATTTAATCAAGGTCTAGGATATGACTTCTCTGAGGACATGAGGAAGCATCCACCGCCGTGCTCGCACTCCATAGCACTGTGTGATCGAGATCGAGCCTGTGACCGAGAAAGTCCATTTCAAGTCGGCGGGCTATGTCCAGGATTTCGACAAGAAGGTAATTTCACATGTTGCTTCTACCTCTCGTAAGGTGAAGTATCACCGCACCTTCATCCGTCAAGGATGGACACACAATCGTCGATGCTTCAGCGCGCCAAGATCGCGTAGAGACCATGTTGAGTCTCTTAGGCGCATTCGTGGTCCCCGGACCTTGAGTGCACCTAAGACCAACACGAGGTCTAGGCTTGTTTCTTCGATGGGTTTGTGCAAAGATCGAGGACTTGGTTTTTCCGAGTTTTCGGTTTTCGCCCTCATGTTTGCTTTCGATCGTGACTTCCGCCGTCCCCGAGGGTAGATCTCGTTTTCCCCATCGAGATAGCTACTCATGGCGTGTTCAACATGTTGTGTGTGCTCGCTTCCTTCAGAGTAGCGATCGGACCCAAAGAATGACTTCTCTACTCTTAGACCTTCGCTTTGAGTTACAGAGAGCGAGGGTAGATAGAGGTCGATCGTGCTTGACTACTTCATCCGCCGACGTGTTATTCAAGATTGGGTGCCAAAATCATTGTTGATTTATCCCAAGATCGAGACTTTACTCTGCTTGACTCGGGTTCGCCGGGTAGGGAAGGAGAAGGTTTGGCTTGTAGACTCGGTTGTTCTCGCTATATGACCGGAGACTCCGTTGGTTCTCCTCCTAGCCCGCGCTCCGGTGATGAGACGATCACCTTCGAGATGCTTCGTCTGGCGCGTCATCGCCAAAGGTACTGTATATTAATGCTTCCTTTATTCTTAAGGATGTTGCCTTGGTTAGTAAGTCTGCGGTACAATTTGCTTTCGCTTTCTCGGCATCGATGACGGTTTCGAGGTGAGCTTTAAGAAAAACAATTGCAAAATTCTTGACTCTTCTGTAGTCCGGTTTATGGATTTCTCGTTATGGGAGGATCTTTCGTGCTGATTTTTCCGATTCTTCCGTGATCCTCTCCTGTTTGGTTGCTTCGAGTCCCGCGATCTCTCTTTCGCATAGGAGACTTGGTCATATTGATTTGACCATTTGACCCGAAAGTTAGCGACCATGATCTCATTCGTGGTCCGCCAAACTCAAGATGGTCAAAGATCTTGTTTGCACTCCATGCCAAGACGCGGCAAGATGGTTGCCGCTTCTCATCCTCGGTCCACAATTATTATGACCGATGCACTGGACAACCGCTCCACATGGATACAAATGGGACCAAATGCTCGAGTCTTGATCGGAGGGAAGTGGTATGTGCTTGTCGTGGTCGATGACTTCTCGAGGTATTCTTGGGTGTTTTCTTAGCCTCGAAGGATGAGACGTTTTCACATTTCCGAGGTCTTTTTAGTAGGTCGTCTGTTGAGCTCCCGGTGCCTTCGAGCGATCCGCAGATGACAATGGCACGGAGTTCAAGAATTCCTACTTTGAGAGTTTCTCGGTGAGACAGTGTAGAGCACCGCTTCTCTTCTCCATACGCCCCTCAAAGAAATGGCGTTGTGGAGAGGAAGAACCGCACCTTAGTTGAGATGGCGGACGATGCTTGATGAGTACTCTACACCGAGGAAGTTTTGGGTGAAGCCATTGCGACCGCGTGCCATGTTTCAATCGAGTTTTTCTTGGGCACTCCTACATCGCACTTCTTATGAGTCGAGATACTGGTAAAGCCAGCGTCTCTCATTTTCGTGTGTTTGGTTGCAAGTGCTTTATTTTGAAGTCCGGGAACCTAGATAAGTTCGAGTCACGCCTGTGATTTTATCTTTCTAGGCTACTCGACTTCTTCAAGCGCTTATAGGGTCAGGCTGCGAGTCTAGCAAAATGGTAGAGACCTGCGAGGTGACTTTTGACGAGGCGGTCAGGGACTAGGCCAGATATCTCGTGTTCTTTAGAGAAGTCCGAGACCATCTTTGTGGATGATGAGGACGATGGAGATGACGGTTGTCTACGATCCTGCCTCTCATCCACTCCTTGAGGTGCCGTCTTCCACCGCACCTCGAGGTGATCGACCCTGCCTTCGCTTCCTCCTGGAGCTAGTGGCTCTGCTCCTACCTCGTCACCTCATGAGGTAGAGGCCACTTCTTCATCTCTCCCAGACCTCCTAGACACATCCGAAAGTCCATCCTTGAGAGCAGATCATTGAGATCTTTTCGAGCGTGTTACCCGCTCAAAATCGCTTATCTCAATTCTGTCTCCATTCTCGCCTTCATTGCCTCTTTTGAGCCCAAAGATGTTTCTCATGCTTTATCCGATGAGTCATGGGTCAATGCCATGCATGAGGAGTTAGAAAATTTCGAGAGGAACAAGGTGCTGTCGCTTGTTGAGCCCCCACGAGGCCACAATATCATTGGAACCAAGTGGGTGTTCAAGAACAAGCAGAGAGGATGGGGTAATCATCCCAAACAAGGCGAGATTGGTAGCTCGGGGTTTTCCTGTGTTGAGGGTCTAGACTTTGAGGAGACCTTTGCCCTCAGAGCTCGACTTGAAGCCATTAGAATCTCGCTTGCCTTTGCGACTTCTAAGGGTTTCAAGCTTTACCAGATGGACGTGAAGAGTGCCTTCCTCAATGGCCTTATTGAGGAGGAAGTCTACGTCCGACGACCTCCGTGTTTCGAGAACCCCAAATACCCTAACCATGTCTTCAAGCTTTCAAAGCTACCAGATGGACTTAAGCAGGCTCCCGAGCTTGGTATGAGAGGCTTAAGTCCTACTTGATAAGTCATGGTTTTGAGATGGGTAAAGTTGACAAGACCTTGTTCATCCGCCAAGATGGCATCGACCTTCCTCGTCTCGGATCTATGTCGATGACATTATCTTTGGCGGCTCTTCCCATACTGGTTTCCCGCCTCTCGGATGTCATGAGCACCGAGTTTGAGATGAGTATGATGGGTGAGTTGACCTTCTTCCTTGGTTTCCAAATCAAGCGGACTCGGAGGGTACATTTCTTCATCAAGGAAAGTACACTCGTGACCTCCTGGCGCTTGACATGAGTGATGGGAAGCTTGTGTCGACTCCCATGGCTTCTACAAATTATCTTGATCCAGATGAGGATGGCGAACCGCTTGATCAAAAGGAGTTTCGCAAAGATGATTGGCTCCTCTTGTACCTCATTGCCTCGAGACCGGACATACATTTTTCGTGTGTTTGTGCGCTCGCTTGAGCTTCTCCTCGCTTTCACCGCCAAAGGTGAAGCGCATCTTCGATACTGCGAGCTACCATTGACTATGGTATCTGGTACTCTTCCTCATCCCGCTCTTTCCTTGAGAGCCTTTTTCGATGCGACTTATTTGGTCAGAGGATAGATAGGAAGAGCACTTCGCACCGCCAATTTCTTGGCACTTCTCTTGTTTCTGGTCTTCAAGGAAGCGATGCAGTGTTGCATACCCACCGCAGAGGCCGAGTATGTTGTCGCATTCTTTGTCAGAGTCAAGTGCTCGATGGCTTCGACCTGCGGGACTTTGGGTTAGTTATCGGCATGTTGTTCCACTCTTTTGTGATAACACTTCGCGATTAACATTGCCAAGAACCCAAAGCAAGATTCTCGGACCAAGCACATCGATATTCGCTTCCACTTCCTTAGAGACCATGTAGAGAAGGGCGATATAGTGCTCCAGCCAGGAGAGTGACCACCGCTATCGACATTTTCACCAAGCCATTGGATTGTTCGAGGTTTTCACTCTGCTGAGAGAGCTTGGGGTGGTTTGTCCTTATGGACCTGTAGTGAGGGGAGCTTTGGGTTTTATCGCTTTACTATTTTATTTATGCTCTTGCTCCTTACTATTGCATTGCATTTTGGGTGCATTTGGGATTAGTCCTCCTAGCATAGATTAGAGTGCTTCTTTTGTCTAGTTGTTTAGATTTCTGCTCTTATCTTGTGATTCTAGGATGTCGCTTATTAGTCGCTCTCTTCTCACTAGGTTGAGCTTACTCACTTCTTATAGGTTCTAGCAAGGGTTGGGCCACCCTTGGGTAGACAGGAACGTGTTTGCTCCTTAGTGTGTTAGCCAGGCGCTTGATAGTCCTAGAGTCATATGGGGTAGATGAGAGTCGATCGAGCCATAGTATTCTCTATATCTTATCTATGCTTTAAGGATCCATTGCTTTTATGTTTTCTTTGCCACTTCTCGATTTATTGTTTTGGTTCAAGGAGTTCATTTGGGAGCTTCGAGCTTAATATTGACTTAACTCAACTTGAACTAAAATTGCATCTAATGTTGAGGGGAGCCGATCTTACGCATTTCTAGCATTCTCGCATTGTAATATAACTACATTGAGCCTTGATTATTATCCTGCTATGACATGTTTACAATGCTTTACACCTTGCCATGACTTGTGCTTATTTGCTAGATTTATCATGACTTCATATGTGTAGCCTAGCTTTTGCCATGATAAGTTAATTAAAATTGCTCAACTTAAACTAAAACTTGTCATGTTAGCACTCGAAATTAGTCTTTCTTGAGATATCTTTTTATGATTCATGCCATGTCAAATAGGCTGGGTAGAGTGATGAATCTATATTGAGCCTTAGAAAGAGCTGTTTTAATCTCTTGATGATGCATGAGTTAGTACAACTTGTTAAAAAAGGCAAAAAGATCTCTTTTGTGCGAAAAAACTGATCTCACCAATTTTCTCCTATGAGACGGCTTGCCATTGCACTTGGCATGAACTTAGGGGGAGTTTTGGGTGACCTAGACTATCTTCTTAAGCTTCTCGCTTGGAGTAGTCGCATAAGGCTTGAGGTCTAGCACATGATAAAACAAAAATCTGGTTGTCAACAACCTTGAATTTCAAAGATAATATATCATTTGTGCCAAAATTTGCTTAAAGCTATCAAAAGAATCAAGTACTTAACCAATGTTTCAATCTTGAGCTTATAGCACTCTTTTGGTCTCAATTTAAGCTTCTTAGTTCCGCTTAGCTTATTGACATGGCTCGCATCATCCTTGGATATCTCTAGCGAGACTTTGCTCATTGATGACTTGACTTGCTCACATAATGTACCTCATTTTCAGATTGTCATCTATGTGTTCTAGCTAGCTTATACATATCTTGTCATGATCTAGATAGCCTTTTTATTAAGTTATGGCTTGGTGTATTACATGTTGGTCATTATGGATAATTCTCATGGCTCAAAATGCTTAAATAAACAAACTTCACCATTTTCATCCATTAACATGTCATATTCTCTCTATTGCATCTTGATCGTTTATTGCCAAAAAGGGGAGAATAGAGAAGAAAAAGTCTGGGGGAATAGTTTAGAGCTTTGGAGATCAATTTGCTCTTTCGCTTGTTGCTCTTATGTTCATTCCGTCGACATGGTCATTAGCTTCATTTCATTTCTTGGACCATGTTGGTTTCTTCAAACTCAAACTCTTCTTAAAAGCTTTTTACGGGTTTGTCAATATTCTCATCAAGGGGAGATTGAGAGACCATGTGGTCGTGTCTCCATGAAAGTGATGAGTAATTGACAAAGGTTTTAGGTCGATCGAGTTTGGTTTGTGTGGTCGGACCTTGTCGTTCTGCGGTTCACGCATTTTCGTGAAGTCATTCTCGAAATGTCAGAAAATCGAACGACCGGCGTGTTATGGGCGCGACGATCGCAGTATGGTTATACCGATTGGTAAATGGCGGTTGAAGAATTCCAGAGAAGTTGTTTTTTCGAGTTCGGTCTTCATTGAAAATCGGAACGACCGCAGTATTGAGCCATACGACCGAGTGCGGTTGATCCGCCGGTAACATGGCGGTTAAATGATTGTATTGTGAGTTTCGCCATTTTGGTGATTTGAGTTTTGGGATAGGTCATATCCAGTGTGTTCATGCATATGTGTTGCATATTGCATGTTTGAGCTAACGTTAGGTCAAGTTGTGAAGAACTTGTTCCTGTTTCGTGTTTCTTGTCCGTGTGGTCGCAGGACGCCGAGCGGAGTCGTGGCGAGACACGGTGGATCGGACTAGGCGCAGTGGCGCCGAGGTCGAACGGTCGATGTGTCAAGACGACGTGGACTCGAGGTGGTTGCGAGGCGGCGAGACAAGGAGCGCGAAGCTTCCCTTGGTGCGTGAAGGGCGAATCGGAAATTGCAAGGTCGCACAAGCGGGCGAGGCTCCGTTGGACTTAGCGGGCGAACGGGAGGAGACCCGTTAGCCAAGGCTATATAAAGGATTGGAGGGCTGCATGCCCTCTTGAGCACTTGGGTGGAATTAGGGTTTTAGAGTCAAAAGAGGCTTTGTGAGGTTGTTTCTCTTTTGCTCTTTAGTTGTTGAGAGGGAGGTGTAGGTAGTGTAGTGCTCCTGCTTGTCCCTTCTTGGTTTCAGTGTTCATCTCCCTCATGAATAGATGAGTGTTGGTTCTTGAGTTGTGAGAGTGAGGAGATGGATTGAGCTTACATGTAATCATCCTCTGGTTCTAATGTCCATGCGTATGGGGATGTATCTCTTTGTATTTCGCTCTTGATTCAATGAATGGAAATCAAGTTTTCTTCTATTCGTGCTCTCTGTTCTTCGCTCTCCTTTTTGTGATTTTTGGGGCTTTCTTCAATTCGGGAGTTTTTGCTTGGTTCTTCCTCTTGATCTTGCTTGTTGGGACTTGTGGGAACCTATCTAAGGTCATCTAGATCATCATCCACCCACGAGCAAGTCGTTAGATCAAGTTTTGTTTTTGCGGTTTTGAACCCACCTTCGCTCAAATGCAAAAGGATAGGAACCTTGGCAGGGATCTCTGAAATCGTTGCTTGGAATAGGTTCCTAATATCTTCGGAAGGTGTGGTTCAATTTTGGTCAAGTTTGGCGCGAGATCAAAAGTTACGTTGATTTTCGCTTTTGAAACCCGAAGGTTTTTGCTGTTCCAGACAATCGGATGAACCGGCTTAACATCTGCGGTTAGCTTGGATCATGGTACAACCGCCGCTTGCTCATGGGTTGTACGGGATCATGGTGCAACCGCCGCTTGTTCTGCGGTTGTACCGATTGTCCCGATTTGTTCGTAACTTCTGCTTTTGTTTGTTTGTGGGGGTGAGGAGTGGATTCAACATAAGACTTCCTCTCAGTGCTTAATCTTTGATCTTCATAGCTCTCATAGCTATTGGAGTGATTTACAAGTTGAATCCATTCTTTGCGAAAAAGATTAGGTGCTCCTATTCACCCCCCCTCTAGTCGCCTTTCCGGTCCTTCACTCTAGCCTTCTGGCTTTTGCTCTTTTGGTTTAACCGAGTTACCCCTAATAGGATGATCCATCTTTTCTCCCTTGTTGTAGCTTATCTTGGTGCTATTCCCTCTTATCTATTATGATTTCTTTCTCGTCTATTAAACTAGAGAGAATTCTATACAAATGGTTCAAACTCGTCACTCAGCAAGTCAGGATGAGCCAGCAGAGCAGTTGCTTCCACCACCACCTCCTCTAGCAGCAGTGGAAGACCAAGGACTGGGGCAATTTATGGCAACTCAAGCCCAAATGATGAGCTCCATGATGCAAAATATGAAACAAATGATGGCCCAGCAAAGCCAAACCACCACTGCATTGCTTGCCATGATGAGTCAAAGTAGCCAAGCAGTAGCTGCGTCACCTCCTCCACCTCCTGTTCACCCTCAATCAAGGTTGTCTGAGTTCATGAAGACTCGCTCAACCACTTTCTCAAGCTCCCCTGAGCCTTTAGATGTGGATGATTGGCTGAGATCAACCGAGAAGAAGCTTGAGATTTCCCGTTGCGAAGACCGAGAGAAGGTCTTGTTTGCTTCACATCAGTTGGAGGGCGCCACCGCGGAATGGTGGGACACTTTTTGTGCTGCTCATGTTGACCCCCAGAGGATCACATGGGCTGAATTTTCAGCAGCTTTTCACCATTCCCATGTCCCTGATAGGAAGGTTAAGATGAAGAAGAATGAGTTCCGGGACCTCAAGCAAGGCAATATGACTGTGAGTGAGTATCTCACCAAGTTCACACAGCTGTCCCGTTATGCCCGTGAAGATGTAGCCACTGATGATGCCCGTCAAAAGCGCTTCAAGCGAGGTCTCCACCCTAGCTTGAAGGTTCAAGTGGTTGGTAATGATTATCCAGATTTTCAGCACATGGTAAACAAGGCTATACTAATTGAAGAATCTCGCCGAGAGCTCTCTGAGTCTTTCAAGAGGAAGATGCAACCCTCTGGTGCACATCAAGGACCTCCTCAACGTGCCAGAACCTTTGTGTAGCACCAACACCAGTGCCAAGGACCTCCTAGTGCTTCCAGGACCTCTGCCAAGAGCTCCCGTCTAGCTGGTCAAAGCTAGCGCTGCAACATCAGCAGCAGCAACCAGCCACCCAAGACCTCCTCCGCAGCAGGAATCACTTGTTTCAAGTGTCATCAAGTAGGGCACTATGCTAGCCAGTGCCCACAAAGGATAGGTCAAGCCGTGTGAATCTCCTCTTCAGGACCTCCCCCAGCTAGGACTTCCTAGCAAGCCGCAGGACCTCCTCAAGCCAGGACCTCTCAACCTTATGGAAGAGGTCATGTTAATCATGTGGCAGTGGAGGAAGCCCAGACCTCTCCGGATGTTGTACTAGGTATGTTCCTAGTAAATTTAGTGCCAGCTGCCGTTTTGTTTGATTCTGGGGCTTCCCATTCGTTTATTTCTCAGAGTTTTGCTGCAAAGCACCAATTTAAAGTTGCAACTCTTAAGACTACCTTGTTGGTTCAATCCCCCGGTTTGGAGTTAAGCACAAACCAGGGTTGTCCACAAGTTAAATTGGTCATAGAGGGAGTAGAATTTCTGGCCAACCTCATTCTCTTGGACACCAAGTCCCTAGATGTGATCTTGGGTATGGACTGGCTTAGGGACCACCATGCAATGTTGGATTGTGGTGGCCGAAGCATCTCTTTGACCAGCCCGAGTGGAGTCACAGTGAAGTTTGAAGCCTCCTCCAAGAAGCTTGATGGAGCTTTAGCTTGCAGTGCTAAAGTGGTATCTTTGAAAGATGTCCCAGTGGTCCGAGAGTTTCCAGATGTGTTCCCTGATGAGCTCCTAGGGATGCCTCCAGATAGAGATCTTGAGTTTGTTATTAATCTTGTTCCAAGGACCTCCCCCATATCCAAAAGACCTTATAGGCTACATATTGATGACCAAGTGGAGTTGAAGAAACAGATTGAGGACCTACTGAGCAAAGGTTTTATTAGACGTAGCTCCTCACCTTAGGGAGCTCCAGTGATTTTTGTGCCCAAAAAGGACGGAACACAGAGAATGTGTGTGAACTACCTTGCTTTAAATGAGGTTACCATCAAGAACAAGTATCCTCTACCAAGGATTGATAACCTGTTTGATCAATTGAAAGGAGCTGGAGTATTCTCAAAGATAGATTTGAGGTCAGGGTACCATCAGCTCAAGATCCATAAAGAAGACATCCCCAAGACAACTTTTTCAACTAGATATGGGTTGTTTGAGTTCATTGTAATGTCCTTTGGACTGACCAATGCCCCTGCTTATTTTATGAACTTGATGAATAGAGTGTTCATGGAGTACCTTGATAAGTTTGTCATTGTCTTCATTGATGACATCCTGGTGTACTCCAAAAGTGAAGAAGAGCATGCAGAGCACCTCTATTTGGTTCTGGAGAAGCTCAGAGCCCACCAACTCTTTGCTAAGTTTAGTAAGTGTGAGTTTTGGTTGAAGGAAGTGGCCTTTTTAGGATATGTTTTGTCTGAAAATGGAGTCTCTGTCAACCCCAGTAAGGTCCAAGATATGTGTCGGGACCCGAAAATGCATCTCAGGAACCCTCTGTGTTTTCCGAACTAGTCCTAGATCAGTAGCTAGCTCACACAGGAAACAGTGATGAAATACCATCCATTTATTCGATTTAACTAAAAAGATCTCAAAGTAACAAATAATAGTAATAACTGGACCTTATGGTCAACGCTATTTAACTTACTTACGCAGGCTAAAGAAACAAATAAAACTCTTACAAATGAACGAAACTCTTCAAATGGCTAATCAACATGCCCACAGCAATCGAGTGGAGAACGATCTTAATCCAAGAAAACCTTCATAGTCCTCCTTCTGGAGAACCCTTGGGCAGCTTTGATATTCTTCAACTGCTGATTTAACCAGAGGGCACAACCATGAGTACTTTTGAATGTACTCAAGAAACCGGTGGGGAAATGTATGCAAATAATATTCATGCATGGCTTGACAAGGTTAGTCAGATGGTTCTTTTGCGTAAAGCAAAGATTTGTGATAAATACAATAAATAAATTGAAATGCGTAGTTGAAAACAATAATAAATAATTTCTTTGAAACAACTAGTGAACTGCCCATTCACTTCCCAACCAAACCAAAGATAAGTGAATCCTGTATTCACCAATCAACACAAACCACCAAGTGAATGACCTGTTCACCAAACAAACATTATATTCATCAAGTGAACTTCCCATCCACACTCCGACTCATTTTAAAGAAACTCTATCTCCTGTGTGAAATCCCGAAAGCACGCCCATAACCATGACACGGCTATTTGAATAGTTTTACACTCGCAGAGGTTGTACAAACTTTCTCCACATGACACGACTTCTCTAGTTTGTTCGGCATATATCTATGCCACCGCTCACTACCTTAGGTAAGCAGTCTAGAGCACGTGACAAGGCCTTTACAAAGTCCTTGACAATTTACTCAGGCGAGACTACCACAAACCCAATCCGTGTTCCATCCACACCCCCACTATCCACCAACCACTCGTCCGAGCGAAAACCATTTTGTTTAACCAAGATCCATGACTCACCCCGTCATGGTACCCACAAATTTTAACAAGAGTGGCTCACCACCACGATTCCATATATCATTAAGTCAAGATTAATCATTATGACACATTTGATGATAAACCCATCGTATCTAAGCTGAACTAAGCATTAATACGCTACCCATGTTGGCAATATAAATATGTCCAACTAAAATTATCCACGCTAGGGTGACAAAGAATTCATGGCATTCAAATAATCAAAGGAGGCATAATGACAATAGGTAATAACTAAACCCAAAACAATTTGTATAAAAAAAATAGCATGCAATTGTATAAAACAATATACTTTTGAAATCATAGGTTCAATATGATCAAAGGACTACGGCTTGCCTTGGAATAAATCTTAAGATTGATCTTGATCTTGATATGCTCCTCCTTGCTCAAAGCTTCCCGAAGTATCAACGTCTAATCGCAAACAAGCAAATAAACCAAATAAATAAATAACAGAGATAAAACAAACTCCAAAAATTAGCTAGATCTTGAATTTAGATTAATTTAGGAATTTGAATGGACTCAAACGGAGTTCGGATGCAAAAGATATGAGCTTTGGAAGATCACATGAAATGATAGAATCAGAATTTCAGAAATTAGGGAATTGTTTCTCTGAAGGAAAAACAATTAATTAAGTCATGATGACATCATCAATGATTTTCAGCTGAAAAGATAAAGGAAATCGATTATGACAAGTGGGGCCCACTGGTCATAGAGTTGGCACATGGTGAAACAAGTCCATGAACCTTTTGGATTGGATGCAACTCAGGTGCGCCACATGGTTATGACACCAGGGTGCCATGTAAACAGAAACGCTGAGGTGGCATGCTGACTTGGAGGGCCACGCCAAGAAGAGAAACCAAAGAGGAGAAGAGCTCCAATGAAAGCCATGGCCGTGAAGCAACATGGAACTTCAAAAGGCGGCGGTTGTGAGTCGAGGTCGCTGAAAAGATTTGAGGTGAGCAGCTAGGCGAAGAGCCGGTAACACCGTGACCACCATGGGGTCTTTGGAGATGAAAGGGAACACCAAGTGAGGAGATGATGACCTAAGCAAAACGCGAAGTCTGCAAGGCGGTGCCGATGACCGTGGAGAAAGGGCAAGGAGGGGGAACCGGATGAGAGGGACCAGAGGCTTTTGATGACGCCCCAATAATGGCTAGGAGCTCACCGACGGTGTAGATCGACAAAGTGGCAGTGGCCGGATTTTGGAGGAGGTGAGACCGACGGCGATGTAGGGGTCCTCGGGCGAAGGTAGAGCGAGCACGACGTAGACCACGTCGATGCGATCCCGTAGGCGAAGACGGCACGGGTGGGGAGGCACCGACGGCGAAGAAATCTGAGGACGAACGGTTTCGACGGCGCTCGGTTCTTCAGCGAAATTCGATGCAACGAGACGGAGAACGGGATGGGGAGTTTAGGGTTTTGGGGGAGGAAAGCAAGGCGAAGAGATTGACGCGGAGGGTGGGCTTTTATAGCACTAGAAAAGGGAAGAGTCCGAGTGAGAATCGGCGCTGCCATGTGAAAAGCATCTAGGCCCCTAAATATTATTTTGGTAATTAATGACAATATGTGAATATGGGATTAACAAGTTTATTGAGTATTTACAAGGTTAAGTCCCATTGGTGAACTTGTTGACGCAAAGATGCATGCCAAAGGAGAAAATAAAGATCCACAAGGCTTAAAGACAAGGTACTAGTAGTCTAGGTTCCTTTTCTATTTTACCGGTCTTGGGAGTTTGGTTGGAAGACCGGATTATAGGATAAATGCCGCACTATTAAGAGGATCATGGCTAGTAGCTTGATAGCATGTTACGATGCAATATGGATCAACTTAGGATCATGCATGCATGTGTACTTTAACTTGAAATTGATTTGAAAAATTTAAGTCTTCGTTCAAAATCGGTAGTACCGCTAGATTCATCTTCTTGATCGATCGCTTCGGTCTTGATATGACCGGTCTCTACTCGGCGGTAGTACCGTATTTTGAAGGAACAACCAATTAAGTATTGAAGCGAACGACTGGGTCCTTAACGGTCAGATCACATGCTGTCATTCCGTATTTTAGTTGGCGGTTCATTAAAACCGAAGCGTTAAATTACCTCGACTTTCTCATGGAAATCGGTCGCATCTGCTTCGTGTCAATGGTCGCACCGCTTTGCGGTCGTTCCGATTTTATGAGGCGGTTCAATAAAAAGCAGAACCATGTAAAATCGCTCGAGAAAATTATCTCGAATTGGACGTTCCGCTTTTGGGAACGGTACGCACGCTTCGCGGTCATTCCGATTTTTATATGGCGTACGTAAATTCCGAAACCATTGCAAATCCTCGAAATCACGAAACCCTACAAACGGTCGTCGCTCAAGAAACAGTACGATCGGGAAATCGGACGTCTGCTTGTTCGCTGCCGTTCGACCGAAGTTCAACGGCTAGTTTTTCTTTATATAGTAACCGTTCTAGCCGCTGATCGTGCTTTCGATCGAGGTGCGGTCGTCTGAAGCCTTTTGCTCGCGGATCGTTCGATTTCGTCGACTTCTCTGGTTTCGCTTCCAACGGTCATAATTGTTTGTGGGGCTTTAAATACCTCCCCACTGAATTCAAGGCGGGGTGTTGGGGTATTCATTTGATATCAATAGAGCCTTGAGAGCCTTTGCATCTACTCAACACTCAAAATACTCTTGTGCATTCATTGTAAGGTTGTTGAGATACATTCAAGTGCATTCATACTCTTAGTTGATCCATTTGCACTTGAAGTGTGATCAGCGAAGACGTTGGTCTATTACTCTTGGAGTGTTGCCGCACTCCTAGACGGTTAGTGGTGAAGCGGTGATCTCTTCAAAGGAGATTGTGAAGAGGCCCTGCAAGCTTGGAGTGGTTCGGTGTTCACCATCTCCTGAGCGGAGAAAGAACAACCATAGTGATTTGAGGAAGGCTTAATTCGTGGAGCCGGCTTGAGACGCCAAGTTTCCTCAACGTGGACTAGTGAAGACCTAAAGTCTTGATACCACAGAAAAACATCGTCGTGTCCTTGTGGTTATTTCTTGTCTTTACTTTCCGTATTTATATTTCTAGCATATTATTGTGATTGTCTTGTTTAGCTAGAGGTATAACTTGTTTAGACTAAGTAATTAATTGGATAAATTGTTAATTTGTTAAAAAGTTTAAAAACCTCCTATTCACCCCCCTCTAGTCAGTTATCCTTGATCCTACACCATGGCGTGTGGCAAACGAACACGGCCTGGAGTCCATGAGGACGACGACGTTCACGTGGCAAGCTGCCAACCGGGGCCACTCGGCAGAGACAGCCAAGGAAAAGAAGAAAAGCGTACTGGCTCGGTTAAACCAAGACGAGATGAAGCAAAAAGTCAAAAGGGGACCTCACGCAAAGAAACAAGGACGGGCCGGCTCAACGCTGAAGGAAAAAAATGGCACGCAGCTGGGTCACCTGCACGCACAGGAAAGAAAAGGATGGTGCGGTTGCAGCTCTGGAGGTGCAGCCGACTTTGCAAAATTAGATCAGGGCAGCTCAGGTTGATGATGCCGACATTCAAGAAATCAAGAGCAACATGAGAAAAGGGAGATCCTTAAGGTTTTCGGAAGATGAACAGGGGACTGTCTAGTTTGACAAAAGGCTCTGTGTGCCAAACAACCTAGAGCTCAAGAAGGTGTTACTCAAAGAGGCTCATGAAGCATTATATTCCATTCATCCAGGAGCTACAAAGATGTTTCAAGACATCAAAGAAATTAACTGATGGCCTAGCATGAAGCACGCAATCGCAGAGTATGTGACCAAGTGTGATACTTGTCAGAAGGTAAAGGCCATACACCAAAGACCTGGAGGTCTTTTGGTGCCCTTGCCCATACCCGAGTGGAAATGGGAAGAGGTCGGGATGGACTTCATAACTGGTCTGCCCCGGACCCAAGCTGGTTTTGATTCCATTTGGGTGGTTGTGGATCGCTTAACCAAGGTGGCTCATTTCATCCCTGTCAAGACCACCTATTCTGGAGACAAATTAGCAGAGCTCTACATGGCAAAAGTTGTGTGTCTACATGGGGTACCAAAGAAGATAGAGTCAAATAGAGGATCTCAGTTCACCTCCAAATTTTGGCAGAAGCTACATGATGCCTTGGGTACAGACCTCAATTTCAGCACAGCTTACCACCCACAAACTGATGGCCAAACTGAAAGAGTCAACCAAGTTCTTGAGGACATGCTGAGAGCTTGTGCTCTGGAAAAGCAAGGTAGTTGGGATCGGATGCTACCCTATGAGTTCTCCTACAATAACAGCTACCAAGCAAGTCTTCAGATGTCTCCTTTTGAATCCCTTTATGGAAGAAAATGTAGGACACCTTTGTACTGGACAGAAATTGGTGAAGGACAAGTTCTTGGACCAGACCTCTTGAAGGAAGCTGAAGACCAAGTGAGATCCATAAGAGAAAAGTTGAAGATTGCCTGCACTGCATGTAAGAGCTATCACGCATAATAGACGTCGAGACCTAGCCTTTGCTCCTGGAGATCAAGTGTACCTTAAAGTGTCACCCCTCAAAGGAATGCACTATTTCAGAGTCAGTGGGAAGCTAGCACCAAGATTCATTGGACCTTTTCCAATTCTTGCCCGAAGAGGAGAAGTTGCCTACAAGATAGACCTCCCTCCTCAGCTAACTGGAGTGCACAATGTCTTCCATGTATCTTAGTTGAAGAAGTGCTTGCGTGTGCCAGAGGAAACGATGCCCTTAGAAGCAGTGGACCTCCAAGAAGACCTTACCTACCAGGAGCAGCCCATCAAGATCTTGGACGTGTCTGAGCAGGTGACAAGGACCAAGACCATCTGCCTTTGCAAAGTGCAATGGAGCAACCACACCGAGGCAGAAGCAACTTGGGAGCGCGAAGAGGACCTCAAGAAGGAGTTCCCACACCTATTCTCTAGCCAGCCTAAATCTCGAGGTCGAGATTCTCTTTAAGGGGTGAAGGTTTGTAACGTCCCGTTTGTCCTAGAGTTTTTGCCAGATTTCAAAACTAAAAAGGAACCATTCGGTTTATTTGCTTGCTCAAGCTTAACTTGAAACTTTGGAAATATTGGAGGTTAAACTTGACTCAACCAAACTTCAACTAAGTCCAGTTGGTTGTTGCTCTCTGTTGGTTGAAGTTCTTTGATGTTCCTTGGCTTTTGTTTTCCTTTCTTCTTTTGCTCTGTGCGCTCTTAGGCCTAGTCTCTCCTTTCTAGGACCTCTTCTGTGTCTGGACCTCTCTCTCTCGGTCCAGAGCTCCTTTGTGTTGGACCTCCCCTTGTCCAAGACCTCTTTGTAGGTCTAAGACCTCCCCTTTTGGGTCTTAGACCAGCTCGAGTTTGTGTTTCAAACCTATTTTATTTCTGAGTGTCAAGTTGGAGTGGTTTTCCTCTCTCTGGACCACCCTCTTATTTGACCTCCCCTCCTTCTTCTTCTCTTTAGACCTTCCTTGAGTTTCTCCTTTGGACCTCTTTCCTTGGACCTCCTCATTTTGAAATATCCTCCCTTGGATCTCCTCTCTTGAATCTCCTCTATTGGACCTCCTTGTGTTCAATTGAATCTCTTTGTGTCCCTCTGGACCTCCTCTGTGTTCATTTGGACCTCCCTTCGTTTGGATCCGATGGTCCAGACCTCCCTTCGGCTGGATCTGAGGGCCCAGACCTCCCCGCGCGGCTTAGCTCCGCGCCTTCGTTTGGAACCGTTCGATTTGTATTGGACGGCTTGATCTTGTTGGCACGTTCGGCCGGTCTAAACATCTCACCCCTTTTTGACTCGTCCGATCTGTGTGGGACGGCCCAATCACTTTGCTCCGTTCGATCGAGATCTGACGGCCCCAGCCTTCCCCACGTTTTTCTCGCTTTCGTCAGGACCTCCTTGGTTTAGATCTTGACCGTTGAGACCACCCCTGTGGTCAGGACCTCCCGTTGAGGACCGCGACCTCCCCTCTTTTGTCCTTTAGCCGTGACCTCCCCTCTTTTGTCCTTTAGCCGCACCTCCCCTTGAGGCCGTGACCTCCCCTCTTTTGTTGTTTAGCCGCGACCGCCCCTTGTGGATCTGACCGTCAGGACCTCCCCTTGTAGATCTTGACCGTCAGGACCCCTCCTTTGAGTTTTCTTTTCTTTGGACCTCCCCGTGGTCTTTTTGCAAAGACCACCCTTGCAGCTGAGACCCCCTCTTTGACTGATCTATCCGCCGAGTTTGACTGACCCCACTAGTCAGTCCAGCTCACTTTCTCAAATCGTCCGCCTCTAAAGCCTTAAGCTCATTTAATGCTTGTTGCATCACATTAAATGCGGTCACTTCTGGGTACTTCGTTTATCCTTTTGATGGCATACCCTCTCTTATCATTACCTTGTTTTTCACCTACCCTTGACCAATGTGTCTCCGAGCCTTCCTGTGACTCTCTCTTTTTCTCCTCCCTATCTGGCTATATATATATATAGCCCGTGCGTGCCTTCCTTTGTCACCTTTTTCCTCATTTCCTATCTTCCCTGCTCTTGCCTAGTTTTTCTCCGAGCTTGTGCTTGAAGCTTCACCAAGTGCCCGAGGAAGCTGTGCCATCACCTCTTCATCACCCAGAAGATCATCGGAGTCGGCCACTGCTTTGCTTTGCCAGAGTTCACCGGAGTGCCCGTGCCGTCCTCATCCACCGCAGTTGTCCCTCTGATCTCCTCCTTTTTCCATCTATTTCTTGGTTTTGGGTGAGTTTCCTTGTGCCTATTCTTTTCTTGTTCATACGACCACTTTGTGTGATCATATTCTTCTCACGACTACGTTACGTGGTCGTGTTCTTTTTACGACCACATGGAATAGTTGTGTTTTCCCCTGGATTTCCTCAGGACCTTTTTTGGCAAAGACCACCTCTTGGTCTTTTTTGGTCTTCTTGCGAAGACCACCCTTGTGGTGTTTTTGCAAAGACCACCCTCCCGCTCATGGCCACTTTCTGGTCTTTTTGCAAAGACCACCCTCTTGGCCATGATCGCCTCTCAGCCATGTCTTGGTCTTTTTGGAAAGACCACCCTCTTTCGGGTTGGACCTCCCTTCTCGCTGAGACCTCTTTCTTTTTCTAGTTTTTGGTTGAGATTTGCTTAAGTTCTTTTTGAGTCTTTTAAGTTCTTTTGTCGAGAGTTGTCTTGTTTATTTGGTTCTTTGCGTACGTGTGGATCCCGAGCTCAAGGAGTACTTGGACCCGGCAATCTCTACCGAAGGCTCACCCCTGCTCAACGAAGGCAAGTCGCAGACCTTTAATCATGTTGAACCCAGCATTTCTAAAATATGTTGTTTTACATTATCATGCATGGCTACTTTTATAAGAAATGTTTTGGGCAGTAGCTATATCCCACTTGACATTATGCCTCTTTGGATGTTTGTACTCATCATGTTGACATGATACCTTTGGACACCTTAGACTGGGTAATTTTAGTTGGTATCGCTTGATATTGCCAACATGGGACCGTATGTTTATGCTTAGCCTTGCTTTAGAACCATGGGTCTTGAGAATCATGCTTCATCATTAATAATCTTGGCTAATTGAACTATGGAACTGTGGTTGGTGCCACTATTGAGCAGTTGTGGTGCTGATGCCGCAGCTGTAGTGATTGTGGTGCGATGCCACTCTTGTTAAAATTTGGTGTGCCAAGACCAAGGTGGTCTTTGGCCGGGTTGAACCTAAAATATTTTCACACTCGGGCAAGTGGTCGTGCAGTAAAGGGGGGGGGTGCGATGTGCACTATGGGATGAGGTTGTCTTGCCTGAGTGGATTAAGGACTTAACTTTGTGTTCTGTTGATCCGGGTATTACCGTGCAACCACAAGACCATTTTATGGGGGTGGTCTGGGCCGAATAATTGGCGATGTCGTGACTTGGTTCTGTTGTGGTGGTGTGTGCTGATTCACAATGGTGCAAGAGGGGGCCAGGTTCCTTTTAAGGATGGCGAAACCTTAGTGTTCACAATGGCGCAACAGGGGGCCAGGTTCCTTTTTAGGACGGCGAAACCTTAGCGGGTAGGACTAGATCATGACAGAGCTTTGTAAAGGCCTTGTCACGCTCTCTAGACTGCTCACCTTCGGAAGTGAGCAAGGGTTCCAACGGGAACCCGACCCTCTAGAGAGGTCGTGAATTGTGGGTAAAGTTGTACACCTCTGCAGAGGAAAAAATCTATTCGAATAGCCAAGTCATTGGTCATGGACATTGCCTGGTGAAATTTGCGCAAGGGGTAGACTTTTATAAAATTTGTGGTCCACGGTTGGCCATGGGTATCGGCGAGTGTTCTGGGTGGCTCCAAATGCTCGTGATGTCCATGGTTGGTCGTGGTGGTCTTTTGAACCCTAGGGTGGTCCAAGATGCTCCTGAGTTGGTGCTCAGAGGAGGTCTTGGAGCCCTAGGGAGGTCTGTGGGAACTCTGGAGTGGGTGCTCCAGAGTGGTCGTAGGAGTGGCCATAGCCGTGGGTGCGACCAGACCTCCCACGAGTGGTTTGAAAGTGAGTTGGTGCTCACGACTTCCTTTGAAAATAGCGCACCAGTAACCACAGTAGTGCCTCTATGGTATCCACACGTCCAGAGGTGGAATGCCATACGCCGGTGTGCTGGCACCAATGCGCACGGTAGGGCCTTCGAGAAGATGACAGCTAGGATTTTGATGGAGCAACTCTCTTATTTTCCCAACAACCCTATGCATCCCCTTATAAAGAGCTCATAACAGATCCTATCCGAATTCATTTGTTCCAACCCGTTAAGTGTGCGACCCTGTAGATTCATGCGTAATTGGTTGTGACTCGAAAACTCCTTTCCGACCACGAGTCGTTAGCGGTTCCTTGCAGGACATAACGATTCCCGAACACACATAAATACTATATCGGACGAATCTTATGCAATATGATATGCGATCAGGTCTTTATCATTTACGACTAGCTCGTATCTCTATACAACCAGTTCATATTTAGTTACGACCAATTCGTAACTCCTTGCGACCAATTAGTGATCATATCCGGCCAGTTTACGACCAATTTGTATCTCTATACGACCAATTCGTATCTGGTCGGACTAAACGACTTGCTTGTGTATTATCCATTTGCCTCACGATATCTGGTTGAACTCTAAGTGAGATATTTTGTCATCTATGAACAACTCAATACTTTCTCGATCTAGTGACAGATAACTTTATATGGTTGACTGTTCGACCACTAGCGGCACGACCATGCACTTTCTTTATCCGACCACATTGAGTGGCCCAGAGATATCTCTCATGTTATATTAAGAGGGGCATATCCAATATCCGACCAGTCACATCCCTTTGTATGTTTCATAGCATACCCGAAAGCTACCTTTATAACTACCTAGTTATGGAGTAACGTTTGGTAACTCTTAAGTGTACTATTACACATGTAGGGAACCATACAGATTTCAGGTCTAAGGATTATACATTATCATTGCTTGAGACCAACTGATGACACATAAAATCATAAGAATCTCAATAGTGTCTCAAGGTAGGTCAATCCAACACCATATTCTCTAATATGTGTTCACATTATTGATTCGATATCCCTATATCCATGACCGGTGAAGCATGGTCATCAATCAATACATGTGCTGGTCGATAAGTCACTAGTGTTCCGACCAGTGACATCCAACCAGAGATACATTTAGAATGACATTATGTAACTTAAAGAGCTTCACCAACAAGTCACATACTTGTTAATCTTTGTAAATAATAATTCATTCAAGGGACATAATAACATTTATTCTATAACTCACAACATAGACGTGATATAATCATCTCTATGATTGTCTCTAGGGCATATCACCGACAATCAGACGTACACATACTTCGCGATATAGAGCTATATATTGTTCATTTCGGAGCTAGCCTGGCTTGCATCCCCCGGCGACTTCATTGGCCTGGGCCAGGCGAACAAATGGCTTGTTTGGATTGTGTCCTGGAGCTGACTTGCCTGGCTGGGAGTGTCCCTGGGGAGCACCTGGGGTGTGTTTGGTTGCAGCCCTAGAAGCTTGCCTGGTCTAGGCTGGGACGCCTGGCCCAGGCGCTCGAAAACTGTAGGATCGAATAGGCGACTAGAGGGGGGTGAATAGGAGCACCGATTTTTCTTTCTTCAACCTTGAAAGGATTCAACACTACTTTGACTCCATTAGCTATGAGAGCTAACAAGGTCAAAAAGCAAGCAGCAGAAGACTTGGAAGGAATCCATCAAAACTTTTCAGAATGAATTGGATTATAGCCACTCCAAACCTGGAGGACAAAGCTCAAACACTTGAGCACCTCATAGACCTCTCCTCTCAACAGACTAGGGTTTTACAATCCTCCGTGTGCACACACCCACTCCACACAGCCAACACTACCCTATTTATATCGAAGGATAAAGTCTAGAGAAGTCATCTAAGAGGGCACCCGTGAAGCCCTGACAGAACGGGTTTTACTTGTCTCAAACTCTGCGCTGCTTGATGTGTCCCATCGCACAGTACTGTTCATATCAACACTCCTGCGCCAGTTGACAAGTCCTATTACACAGTCTGCTGCGCTCAGTCATCATTACCCCAGCATGCTTGTTCTGGACATTGGTTCTCCCAACCAAATCTCAATCCTTCTAACCGTATATCTTAGTTGACCACTAACTCAAGACCTCCTCGAGGGCCTCCTCGAAGATCTCCGCAGATCCTCCTCGAGGACCTCCTCAGGACCTCCACGAGGACCTCCTCGAAGTCCTCCACAGGACCAACCTGCACAAGCAAAGATCAAAGAACATTTTCCAGGCACAAGTTCTTCACAACTTGACCCAAGTTAGCCAAAACATGCATCATGCAACAACTATGCAAAGAACCTCAAGAACTTGACCTGACCTCAAAACCAAAACTCCAATTTGGTCGACAAACAGCACACAAGCGGTATTACCGCCATGTTATGGTTAGTACTATCAAGATCATGTAGTACAAGACCCAAAATCTAGCGGTCGATTTTCTGGAAAACCAAAATTTCCCAAAACATCTTCTCTGGAAAAACCATACTGCCACCTTGCGGTATCACCGCCCTGCGGTACTACCTCCATCCAATGCGTGGTTGTATCGCTCCGCGAGAAAACCAAAGTCTCACTAACACCTTTTTTGGAATTTTCGTACCGCCAAGAACGAACGGTACTACTGGCCTGTGGTATTACCGTTCCCAAAGCTGCGGTACTACCGCTTTCCATGGGAGATCAAGGCTCCCAAACACCTTCTTTGGAATAATCATACCGCCATGAACCAAGCAGTACTACCGGACTTCAGTAATACCGATTCTCAACAGCGGTATTACCGTTTCATGGAAACGCCCAAAAGCCTTAGAACCGAACACCCTACCACGTGGACGGCCCAGATTCACGGGAATATTCGGACCGCGTGTCTTAGCCGTCCGACCTGGGCACTATTCGGAGGTCCGAACGTCCCACTTGATCTGGACCGTCCGATCAAGATCTGAACGTCCGAAACACTTTCGGACCAAATGACTTGCGGTAGTACCACACCCAACATGCTGGTACTACCGAAAAACCTGACACTTGCTGAAATCAACAATTACGACAAAGCTTTCAATACAGTTGCCAATTGCCCCACGAATGGCAATGTATTCATCATTAACTGCCAGGACTAAAACTTCCTGGTCTAAGAATCTCCCCCTTGATGAATACATTGACAATACATCAAAAAACGAGAGTTGAATGTTTGAAAGAAAGTTTCAAAGTTTCAAAGCGCAGCACGTAAACTCCCCTCAACACAAGCACAATTTCTCCCACCATTTCTCCCCCTTTGGCAATGAATTCAGCAAGAACTTTTTAGAGAGAGAACTTCAAAGAAAGAGCAAGGAGAGCAAAAGATCAGAAGCTGTGAAGATTATTGAAGGCACTTCAACTGTTTTAAGAATTTAATCAAGCCATCATGTTTAGCAAAGCTATCTAGATCATATAAAAACATATACCATACAGCAATGTCAAAACAAGTCTGTAGAATGATTAAACAATTTGAATTCATGATTGGCATCTCAACAATGACTAAAATAGATTATAAGACCACAAAGAGATATCACCATAAAGAGGTAAAGCCTATCAGTGAGGCAAGCTTTAAATCTAGATGAGCTAGCAGACTTAAGTAACATCCTATTGCTTTACTTTCAATTCTTATTTGCATGTGGCATGCTAGCAGCATACTTCTTTTCAAGAGATGGCATGCTTGAACCATATTTCCTTTTATTTGAGCACTTTTTGTGTGCAAAAATTTTCTTTTGAATATACATAGATATGTATGGAATGCTTGAAGCAAATATCTTTTCAATTGATATTTTTTTTAATTATAACATGCCAAATTGATTGAGCATAAAAGGATTGCAAAGAGAGACATACTAGCTTCAAATCCAAGATTTAAAATAAGACTCACTCAAGCTGAACCTTTTTTATGAACATCGCAAAGAGGTCACAAAAATCAATTTAGTCGGAGTATACAGCCTTGTCATATTTTAATTCAAGTAGCAAGTTAAGTAAAACCAGTCATGATCAAAGCTACACAACACATGAATAAATATGATAAAGAAAGCTCTATAACTCATTTGATTTCAATGGCTTGGTCTGAATGATTTGTTTGTCAAGATAATTAATCAAAGCTTCTGAACTTATAAACACAAGCTCCCCCTCAGAATAAACCCATGGGATGCAAAACACCCAAATCACTTTGCAAAAGGGCAAACCAAGCAGAATCAAGAGGTTTTGTAAAAATATCAGCAACTTGAGACTCTGTATCAATAAAGTGTAACACAACATCTCCCTTTTCCACATGATCTCTAAGAAAATGATACCGAATATCAATGTGCTTGGTTCTTGAATGCTGCACAGGATTTTTAGCAATACAAATAGCACTAGTGTTATCACAGAAAAGTGGAACACTATCCAAAGTTAAGCCAAAATCCTTAAGAGTAGAAGTCATCCAAAGCAATTGAGAGCAACAAGAAGCTGCAGCTACATATTCAGCCTCGGTTGTGGAAAGAGCAACATGCAATTGTTTTCTAGAAGCCCATGACACAAGAGATGTGCCTAAGAAGTGATAAGTGCCAGAAGTACTATTCCTATCAGTTCTACAACCCCCAAAATCAGCATCTGAGTAAGCTCTAAGGGTAAGGCATGATGAAGAAGAGTACCATAAACCAAAGTCTAAGGTTGACTAAAGATACCTGAAAATTATTTTGACTGCTTGACGATGTGAAGCACGTGGGGAAGCTTGAAAACGAGCACACAAACATACAGAAAAATGAATGTCTAGCCTTGAAGCAGTGAGATACAAGAGTAAACCAATCATGCTTCTGTACTCTTTTTGATCAACAGACTCTCCATCCTCGTCGGGGTCTAACACTGCAGTGGATCCCATTGGTGTGGAGATTGGTTTGCTTGTCCCCATTTCAAAGCGACGAAGGAGATCCTTGGTGTATTTGGTTTGATGAACAAAAATACCCTGCTTTGATTGCTTGATTTGAAAACCTAGGAAGAACGTGAGTTCTCCCATCATGCTCATATCAAATTCTCTACTAATAGTATCTGAAAACTTGGAAACAAGAGCATGAGATGGACCTCCAAAGATGATATCATCCACATAAATCTGAACAAGTAAAAGATCATTGCCATGCTTGAGTGAAAACAAAGTTTTATCTACCTAGCCCATTAGAAAGTCATTTTTAAGGAAATATAATTTAAGCCTATCATACCATGCTCTTGGCGCTTGTTTTAACCCATATAAAGCTTTGGACAGTTTGAAAATGATCAGGAAATTTAGGATTTTCAAAACCAGGTGGTTGTCCTACATAGACCTCTTCCTCAATGTATCCATTAAGGAAGGCACTCTTAACATCTATTTGGTACAACCAGAAGCCCTTAGAGGCAGCAAAAGCTAAAAAGATTCTAATTGCTTCTAACCGCACCACAGGCGCAAAAGTTTCACCAAAATCAAGACCTTCTACTTGGGAAAAACCCTGAGCCACAAGTCTTGCTTTATTTCGAACAACAACACCATCCTCACTTTGTTTATTCTTAAAAACCCATTTGGTGCCAATGACATTAAGACCAAGAGGAGGTGAAACTAAGGTTCAGACCTTATTTCACTCAAAATTTTCTAATTCCTCATGCATGGCATTAATCCAAGACTCATCAGATAAAGCGTGACTTATATCTTGGGGTTCAAAAGAGGAAACAAAAGCAGCATGAGCATATGATGCATCGGAGTTATACCTGTTGCGAAGAACTCCCTCATCTAACTCACTAATCATTTGTTCAGGAGGATGACGTCGTTGAATATGCCGAGGAGCTTGTGGAGTTGTTGGTGATATAGGTGTAGCAGAAGTGGCATCTACCTCATTTGAGGTAGGAGCAGAGCCACTGGGTGTAGACTCCATTTGTGTAGTGTGAATTGAAGTTAACTTTTCATTGTCATCAGAATCATAGAAGATGTCCTCTGGTGTGTCATTTTCTTGTAGACCTGCAATGTTAGTTCTAATTCCAGGACTAGCCTCATCAAAAGTGACCTCGCAGGTCTCAGCAATTCTGTTAGTTTCTAAATTGAGTACATGATAACCTCTAGTGTGAGCTGGATAACCAAGAAAAATACTATCTGAGGATCTAGATTCAAATTTATCAAGATTTCCATGTTTAAGAATAAAGCACTGACAACCAAACACCCTCAGATGAGAGACCTTAGGAGAATGACCAAAGCGAAGCTCATAAGAAGTCTTATGCAATTTAGCACGCAAAAAAAATCTATTAGAAATATAGCAAGCAGTAGAAATAGCTTCAGCCCAAAATTTCCTAGGAGTAGCATGTTCATTCAACATTGTTCTTGCCATCTCAACCAAGGTTCTATTTTTACACTCTACAACACCATTCTGTTGAGGCACACGAGCTGAGGGGAATTGATGGTCTAAACCTCTTTTAGTACAAAAGGAAGCAAATAATGTGTTCTTGAATTCAGTTCCATTATCACTTCTAATTGCTCTAAGTGCTCCTGAGAGTTCAGTGGCAAGTCTAAGGACAAGCTCTCTAAAGTGACCAAAGACTTCGTCCTTAGATGTCATGATAAAGACCCAAGAGTATCTAGAGTAATCATCAACAATAACAAGAACATACCATTTACCTCCAACTGACTGAACTCTGGTAGGATCTACAGTGTCCATGTGCAATAATTGACAAGGTGCAGCAGTCATGACAAGAGAGAGGGGGGATGTGAAGCAGAAATCATCTTACCATGTCGACAGGGTGAACACACAAAATCCTTTGATTTTTCCATTTTAAGATTGGGTATTCCTCTAACAAGATTCATATTACTGATACGAACAAGATGATCAAAGCCAATATGACCTAATCTACGGTGCCAGTGAACAAGATCTTTAGAGTCAGATGAAACAAGGCACCTCAGATCAGAAGATGATGAACATGAAAAATCACCTTTAAACAACCGACCTACTTGGATAATCTTGCACACTAGATCACCAGATGCATCTAAAATGCAGCAAGAATGCTATTTAAAGTTTACCTCAAGATTGTCATCAATTAATTGTGAGACTGAAAGCAGATTATAGCTCAACTTACTGACAAGAGCAACATCTTTTAAAATGAACTTGTCGTTGATGCGTACAGCACCTCTTGCAAGAACTCCTCCTTGAGCATTGTCCCCAAAAGTGATCATCTCATCACCTGAGGCATGAGTGAGAGAGGAGAACCATCGAGAGTCTCCGGTCATATGGCGAGAGCAACCGGAGTCAACGTACCAAATGTTCTCCTTTTGCTTGCGGCGAACCTACAGAGCACGAACAATCGTCGGTATCTTAGTACTAGGGTTAGAGAATAAGGATTTTGGTAGCCAGTACTGGGATACGCGATGCATAGAAACAACAGGAGGCAACCACGAGTTATTAACCGAGCCTTTGCGGTATGACCTCTGTTGAAATCTGGGTCTTCTGTAGTAGTCGGTCGGACCACGTGACAAATGCTGATCGTACCGCCCTCCGATCCGACCGCGTGAAAAACGCTGGTCTGATCGGTCCTCTAGGAAAAACTCCCACACTTGCAGAGGATTGTTTAGAGGGAGCAAAACGATGATGAGGGACTCGACCAAACTCTACTACAGAATAAGAGATTTTCCTTAACCTGTCCTTCTTTTCTCTCTTTGCTTTTCGAAAACAGAATTGAACCAAATGACCCTCTTTACCACAGTAAGTGCATTGATACTTGTCTTTTACCTTAACAACACTTACTTTGGTAGATGAGTTCGTTGCAGTACCAGCAGATTTAAAGACAATTTGTTTAGGTTCAGATTCTACTTCAAGTTTTCTAGGTTCAAGAAGGTTAACAACCTTAGGAGGATTATTCTTGGCATGCTCAACAAAGTTAAATCCTAGACCACGATGTTTAACACTTACTCTTGACTTGTCTAGGATCATATTCAAGTTCTTCTTGCTAAAAGAAAATCTCTCTAAGGTGTCCTTAAGATACTCATTTTCCTTAGCTAGAGTAGGACAAGTTGTGCATTTGACAAATTCATTTATAACTTTCTTAGAGGCACTCGACTGGACAAACTTTTCTTTTTCAGCAAAATCAGTGAGTTGTCTAGTCAAAGCTTTGATTTCTATTGTGAGTTTGGGACAATTAGAACAAGAAGCAATCTCATGATAAAGCATCTATTGAACTGTCTCCTGAGATGAATTGAGTCTAGTTTCTAGCAATCCACAATTAGAGCAAGTTTTAGTTTGAGCATTAGAGATACTTGACTCTAGATATGTAGGAGAGCTATCCTTAAGTTCTTCAATTTCAAAGGTTAAGCTTTCAATAAGAATATTGTTTTCTCTCAGTATCTTTTTCGTCTTTTTTAACTCAATAGCAAGTTTAATCAAACCATCTTCAAGTTCATCATAGGATGGTCTTACCTCATCGGGGTCACTGTTATCTTCATTGTCGTTGTCGTTTCTTGCCATAAAGCACGTGCCATTGAAGTCATCGGTGTTCTTCTTCTTTCCTTTACAGTCCTTATTGCCGTGGTCTTCGTCATCACAACTCTCATATTCAACATCACTCAGACCAAGTTGCTCAATTGCCGAAAGGACCTTTTCAGCAAATTTTCGACGAAAACTATCACCTTTTGTGTTGTTGTTCTTGAATGGCCGACCACGGTAGTTCTTGTCTTCCTTGATCTCCTTCCCTTTGAGCTTAGGATAGTCCACCTTAATGTGTCCGAGCTCGCCACATTCATAGCATCTGATCGAACTTGAACCTCCTCCTCGCTTTCTCATCTTTATGTTGTTGAGCGCCTTGTATGCTCGTGAGGAGATCAGCACCAGATCCTCTTCAGGGAGCTGTTCGAACTGTTCTTCTGAAAAGGAAGACAAGACAAACAAAGAAGGAGCACTCGAAGACATAGTCTGCATTGGGTTAGTCACAAGAGCTAAAGATGAAGATTTATCAATCTTGGATGGCAAAGCTTCCATCTCATAGGTTTTCAATCTAAAGAAAAGGTCATCCATAGTTATAGTATATAGATCAACAGTTTGGTTTATAGTTGTGACAACCATCAACCACTCAGAACCTAAAGATCTCAAAATTTTAGATGCATTATCTTCATCAGTAGGAATGACACCAACACCACGCAAGCTACTTAGTATCTTCTCAAAGCGAGCAAAAAGATCATCAATAGATTCACCATATTTCATAGCAAAATTGGAGTACTCTTTTTGATAAAGATTTTTTTGGACTTTCTTGATTTTAGTGGTTCCCTCATGGTAATCGCAAAGAGTTTTCCATATTAAGTGTGCAGAATTAATATAAGCTACACGATCAAATTCTTTGCGAGAGATTCCTTGAAACTGTAGGTTACAAGCTTGAGCATTTAGATCAACATCTATTTTATTCAGATTGGTAACACTAACAGGAACTATATAAGGACTAGAAACCTTATTCCAAACATCATTACCTTGAGCCTCAATGTAAGCTTGCATACGTCACTTCCAAAAAGCAAAATCAGTACCATCAAGTTTGGGAGGACGATTCACATACCTATCCGACGCCATAGCAACCTTGCTCTGATACCACTTGTAGGATCGAATAGGCGACTAGAGGGGAGTAAATAGGAGCACCGATTTTTCTTTTTTCAACCTTGAAAGGATTCAACACTACTTTGACTCCATTAGCTATGAGAGCTAACAAGGTCAAAAAGCAAGCAGCAGAAGACTTGGAAGGAATCCAATCAAAACTTTTCAAAATGAATTGAATTGCAGCCACTCCAAACCTGGAGGACAAAGCTCAAACAATTGAGCACCTCATAGACCTCTCCTCTTAACAGACTAGGGTTTTACAATCCTCCGTGTGCACACACCCACTCCACACAGCCAACACTACCCTATTTATATCGAAGGATAAAGTCTAGAGAAGTCATCTAAGAGGGCACCCGTGAAGCCCTGACAGAACGGGTTTTACTTGTCTCAAACTCTGCGCTGCTTGATGTGTCCCATCGCATAGTACTGTTCATATCAACACTCCTGCGCCAGTTGACAAGTCCTATTACACAGTCTGCTGCGCTCAGTCATCATTACCCTTTTTCAGCATGCTTGTTCTGGACATTGGTTCTCCCAACCAAATCTCAATCCTTCTCACCGTAGATCTTAGTTGACTACCAACTCAAGACCTCCTCAAGGGCATCCTCGAAGATCTCCGCAGATCCTCCTCGAGGACCTACTCAGGACCTCCTCGAAGTCCTTCGCAGGACCAACCTGCACAAGCAAAGATCAAAGAACATTTTTCCAGGCACAAGTTCTTCACAACTTGACCCAAGTTAGCCAAAACATGCATCATGCAATAACTATACAAAGAACCTCAAGAACTTGACCTGACCTCAAAACCAAAACTCCAATTTGGTCGACAAACAGCACACAAGCGGTATTACCGCCATGTTATGGCCAGTACTACCACACTACGGTAGTACCACACCCAAAACTGCGGTCGTATCGCTTCCCGGGGAAAACCAAAACTCCCCAAAACATCTTCTCTGGAAAAACCATACCGCCACCTTGCGGTATCACCGCCCTGTGGTACTACCTCCATCCAATGTGCGGTCATACCGCTCCGCGAGAAAACCAAAGTCTCACTAACACCTTTTCTGGAATTTTCGTACCACCAAGAACGAACGGTACTACTAGCCTGTGGTATTACCGTTCCTAAAGCTGCGGTACTACCGCTTTCCATGGGAGATCAAGGCTCCCAAACACCTTCTCTGGAATAATCATACCGCCATGAACCAAGCAGTACTACCGGACTTCAGTAATACCGATTCTCAACAGCGGTATTACCATTTCACGTAAACGCTCAAAAGCCTTAGAATCGAATACCCTGCCACGTGGACGGCCCAGATTCACGGGAACATTCGGACCGCGTGTCTTAGCCGTCCGACCTGGGCACTATTCGGAGGTCCGAACGTCCCACTTGATCTAGACCGTCCGATCAAGGTCTGACCGTTCGAAACACTTTCGGACCAAGTGACTTGCGATAGTACCGCATCCAACATGCCGGTACTACCGAAAAACCTGACACTTGCTGAAATCAACAATTACGACAAAACTTTCAACACAATTGCCAATTGCCCCACGAATGGCAATGTATTCATCATTAACTGCCAGGACTAAAACCTCCTGGTCTAACAAAAATGATGGCTTAGCTTCCAAGCGAGCGACTGTCTTGCTCTTCACTCGGCTGCTTCCTCCTTGTGTCACCTCGCTCGGCTCTGCCTCCTCGCTCAGCTCCGCTATGAGAACCCGCGTTTTTAAACTTAATCGCGTAGCAGTAATCGGTAATTAGCGGTAATTAACCTCGGCTTAGTAGTAAGCTAACGATAGTGATAGATAGTTATTAAAGCAACTAGCTAGTTTTCAGCTCGTTGGTTTAGATGGGTTTCGTTTCGCGAGCGTGCATTAGTAGTCAGTAGGCAATCATTGCATCATTCCATCACTCATTCGACCTCATCATTCAGTGCAATAGTCATTTGCATTCATCAGTGCAACAGTAGAATCATGACAGTAATTAAATGGCATTTCCATTCTCATTACATAAATACATCAATAGGTGCATTGTTTACAAGAGAGTATTACATCAACATTTTTTAGCATCGTAGCATTTAAAGTAGGCAGACCACCAGCATCCTTGTTTCCTTCTCTCCTCTCTTCCTCAGTTCAGAGCATCAGCGTAGCAGCAGCCCCAAGGACTATCCCCCTTGAACCTTTCTTCCTTCCTCCCATGCTTCTCAAGAAAACACATCCCCATTCCTAGACAAGCACAACAAGAACAGCAAGCTGAGAATCCTATCATGGTTGCCATGCAGCAGCAGCACTGAGTTGCAATTCATCCACCCTTCCCTTCTCAGTCTCCAAAGTCACTTTCACCTTGCCCAGCTTTGCACAGCACAGCAGCAGCAAAACCAATCCAAATGCACGGATTCATCTCCCCTCCTCTCCCACAAGCTCAACAGCAGCACAGCCAGCTTCTAAAGTATTCTTAAGCCACATTTATCTCCCTCACAGCCACATTCATCTCCCCCACATTCTCATTCATTCCCCCTTTTTAACACTTCCCATTCATTCCCCCTCCCCTTTTTCAGCTCCCATTCAGCTCCCATATCACAGCATACACATTCATTCCTCCTCCCATTCACAGACCACCAGCACACTCCATTTCCAACTGAAGGCAAACACAAGGGAGGTGAGCAGTCCAGGAGCTAGGAAGCCAGAGAAGCCAGGGAGCCAGGAAGAGGGGCGAAGATCGAGGAGTCGACGGTGACCACGGATCGACGACACAACAAGGCGGTAGGAGGACGCTCGGCAGCACCAGCACCATCCGGATTCACCACCATCTTCACCAACCCAAGCACCATCAACCACCCCTTTAGATCATTGTACCCAAAAACATTTCAGTCTTCAATCATCAGGTAAAGTCATGGTCATTTTTTAGCTCTAGGTGAGTATTGTACCTGGATGGTATCCCCCTTCAGTAACCTCTCCCACCTCAAATCCACTCCCAAACCCCTGCATTCATGCACCTTTGTCAGTCATCTGTTCTTGGACCATCTATGCATTTGAGTAGAGCATCTTACCTAGACCTTGGATTAGTGAGTAGAATGGATTGTGTTGTGCCATGGTGCCGGCGGCCGGGAGGCCAAGCCGGCCGGGCCAGAGCCCAATAGGCTGGTAGACCTAGTTGGGCCGGGCCGCTTGGACCGAGAGGGAGGTGCCGTAGGGACCCAGCCCAGGCGAGTGGCGGTGCTGGCCTTCGGCCGTGCCGGGAGGAAGCAGCAAGGGAGGCGGGGGAGCGTTGTTGAAGACGGCAGCTTAGGGCGTGGTGGCATCGGGCTCGGTTGGGAATCGAAATGAGGAACCGAGCGACGGCCATGAGAGGAACCGTGAGGCGGAGGATCGGCGGAACCGCCGGATCGGTGGCGGCGAGCCGTGAGAGACCGGAGGCGGCGACTAAGGAGCCGAGCCGTGGCTTGAGCGGGCGGCTTGAGCGGCGAGGAAGCGGCGGCGAGGGCCGTGGCACCGACGGGGCAGCTTCACCAAACAGATCGGCGGCGGTCAAGCCAAGGACCCCCAAGGCAAATACTACTGTAGTAGAGAGAGAAAGAGATTTGTGGGGAAAGTGAGGTGTGGAGTTGGGGAAAAAGGTTTGTGTGGGCTGTGTAGTGTGATTTGTGTGCGCGTGTGTGGGTTGGGTTGGCCGAAGGTAAGTCGGATTAGGGTAGGATTAAGGACGATTAGAGCTAAGAGTAGGGATAGATTTAGGACTTTAGTTTTAAGGGTAGTATTAGGATTTGGGTAGATTTTATTTAATTGTTGCAATTATTGTGTGCATTCAGTAGCTTTTATTAGTTATTTGTCTGTTAGCTGTTTATTCTTGCGACTAATTGATTTAGCTTAGATCTTGTCGATTTAGCCAACCTAAAATGAATCTGTGAATTAATTGCTAGTTAAGTTGAATAGCCGTTATTTCTATTGTTAATAGATTAGCTTGCCTGTGTAGCAATCTCGTGCGTCGCTGGTAGTTTAGTCAGGCGCTTTGAGCTGTTTAATCCTGTTAATTTATTTTGTTAAGCGTGAACCTCGGGTTGTCGACCTTAGAGCGCATAGGCAGTAAAACGATTATTTTGGGGAGTGCTAACTTAGTGTTAGATCTCGAAAAGTTTTATTTAAATTAAATTGTGCTAACATTTAGAAGTCACTAACCTAGGTATATATTATATCACTCAAAATCAACTATGAATTTACTTATATTATTATTCGTGCTACCGTATTGCTACAGAGGACGAACCAGCACCGACAGGAGTAACTAATACCACGTTCATCAGCACCGACCATCTCTTCTACATTTCCAAAGGCAAGCGATCCTCTTGAACATAAACATAGTTGACGAGGATATAATAATCCTCATTTTACCTTTTATCTATAATTTTTATTATAGGTAAATATGACATCATGTGAACCCTGAGTGTACCCTTAATGTTATGAAGGAAGAACCAAATGGATGGTCGTAAGTTCTTCTCGACCACCCCATAGTCGTAAGTTATGCTACGACTATCCCATAGTCGTAAGTCTTGCTACGACTACCTCATAATCGTAGATTCCTCTACGACTAGGTCACCACCGACCACCTTATAATCAAATGAACCCGCAGACAAGTGGGTCTTATTGATTAAGGGATTCAAACAAATCATCATCTGTTGTTATTCTACGTAATAATGGCACGTAATACCCCATTATCTACGGTATATAGTCATGAGCGACGTGGAGGAATTAATACACCGGTAATTACTACCAACATGCGCCCGTTACAGGAGGTGATGAGGCGCCGCTTTACCTGGAGTAACTGCCGCTCCTTCACGTACTATAAAAGGCGGCAACTAGAGAAAGGGAGGAGGATCGAGCCATCAGGAATACAAGCACTATCTGTAATAGTCTTAGTTTTTCCCCTGATTGTTCAGTATACACTCAATACCATACACACACAGGAGTAGGGTTGTTATTCTCTCCGGAGAAGGCCCGAACCTGTATAAAAATTCCCGTGTCAATCTCTCTGCATGATTCTATTCTAGGAGACCCCCCGAATCAAACAATCTTTACGTAAGTTCGGTTCTAAAACACCGACAGTTGGCGCCGACCGTGGGGATCTTCCGGTAATTTCTTGTCAAACATTCTCTCTGCTTTTCCAAATCTCATGCACTCATGGCGGAGAATGGAGCGAGGAGAACTGGTTCGACTTGGCGGTCTGTGAGACGTCGACATGGATGCCGGATTCGATTCTGACCGAGTGATGACTCATCCTATGGCATTGCCGCCTCGGGGATCTTCCCACGATCCAGAGACAATGTCGCCGGTGGAGTTGAGGAGGATCCTTATCCCCACAACAAGACGTCCAAGAGAGGAATCTACCCTCTCAAGGGCAAGGGTCAATCGACCAGACCACACCTGTGGACTCACGACACGACGAGAGTTTTTCCTCGAAGTATCCAAGTTCCCTAAGGCGGTCCGACTTGGTGAGGCAAGCTCTAGAAGCCACAATGCAGGACTTCACCCAAGCATCTGGCGATTCTCTCTCTCGGATAACGCCAGAGAGAGCGGGATCAAGCATGCTTTTCCCGCAAATTCGACCATCTCTCCGCAGTCACACCGCCAACGGAGACAGTTATAACCGGACTTCCCTACTTGGAGGATTACTCCAAGTAGCCAGATGGTGTCTCTCGACGACTCCTCAAGCGGAGGCCTCGGCGCAAGTGAGAATCATCAACGGAGGTCTTCGTCCTTCCTCGAGATCAAGATCACTCTTCTAGAGACCGAGATGGAGACCCTTCCCAAATGTCACACATGCGCCCCTCGTGGCAATGGCGAGACACCACCATCAAGGACACGACCAACGCCTCCATGAGCGCCAGGAAATCCTCGACATTCTCGCTTCATTGAGGCAATCTCAAGAGTCTAACATGGAAAATCTTGAGGCAATTCAAGGAAGAAGATTGAAGCTCGGAAGAATTTGCTCGGGCGATTCAATATCAATCGAGGAAGCTCGAGAGCTCCAAAGACATCAATGATTTGCTCGAGAATCCAACTCAAGAGCTAGCCCGAACGCCAGAGCTCGACCTCTTATTTGAAGAGATCGCACAAAGGCTTCGAGTACAATGAAAAAGCCGAAGCTCCTCGTCGACATCATTCAAGTAGTCGCACCCATACGACTTCTTCTTGCTACCGATCAATCCAACATATCACCGCGTGAAATCGGCAAGCATTGACAAGTCGTGTCGATCTCCTACTCGAAGAAATGTCTTCAAATGACCGATGATCAACAAGCTCCTCGGAAGGTGATCGTTCACCACTCCGACATGGAAATCTGCAGCAGCGAGATAAACTACGAGGAGTATTCCTCGTGGGACCGAGACCTATTACAGTCGGGTCAACTCATTCGGGTATCGCCGAGTACGACCACCGATGATATCAACCCTTCTTTTACGCAAAGGAGGCGTCAAGAAGTCATTCTTGGATGTCGGGCATTCTCGCCGATCTCCGAGCCGTCATTGCCACCTCGTTTTCGACCGAAGAACATGGAGAAGTTTGATGGTTCCCAAAATCCCATCGAATTCCTTCAAATTTACACAACAAATTGCTCGAAAGCGGCAGGAGGAGGAGAGCATGTGATGGCAAATTACCTTCCAATCGTGCTCGAAGGATTCGCCGATCGTGGTTACTAAACCAACCACTCGAGTCGATCTATTCTTAACAACATCTCTGCTATCTTCTCTTGGCAAATTTCCAAGGCACATACAATCGCATACGAAAGGAGGACGACTTGCACCGGATGAGACAGAACGACAACGAGACATTGCGCCATTCATCAAGCGCTTGATCGAGTTCAGTAACTCAATTCCTGAAGTTTCGATTCATCTGTCATCGGGGCTTTCAAGCGAGTCCGTAGTAGAAGGATAACAGAGGATATTGCTTTAAATCCTCCTACTTATCGCCAACTCTTGAAATGGCCGATCGATATGCTCGCGCTCTCTGGCGGTCGAGTGGAACAACACAATCGATCGTGAAGACAATCCATCTCGAGAGCCAGCGGTTGGTAAGAAGAAGGATAAGAAAGCAAAAAGTCCAAGAATAAGATGAAGGATCAAAACCCAGCGGTTCCAAGGAGGTATTGGTCAGGAATGATAAAGAGCCACGCACATCAAGCCACACTCCGACAGAGGCAAAGGTAAGCATACGATCGGAAAAATGATAAGCCTAGGTGGTGTCCTTTCCATAAAAGGAAGGGCATGACCTTCATAATCGCCGGTCTTCCAACGAAAGCTTGAAGACTACTACAACGACAAGGACCACTTCCCACTCGGCGGTAGGTCAAACAAGTGGTCATAAATCTTCGATGACGAAGAGGAGATGCCGCCCGGGATCCGCAACACACCATTGAACACATCTACGGGGATCATCGTCATATGAATCAAAGCGACAGCTCAAGGCTGCTGAACGCGAGGTAAACTCCATAGATCCTCCTCTCGTCAATAAATTACCGAAGTGGTCGGAAGTCACCATTTCTTTCGAGAAAAGTGACTGCCCGATCCCTTCGACTCGACCAGGTCGATACCCAATCGTGGTCGAACCCACCATCAACAATTGTCGGGTTAATCGAGTTTTGGTTGATGGTGGAAGCTCGTTAAATATTTTATTTACGAGTGCCCTGGATGACATGCAAGTACCCAGGACCAAAGTAAGACCCAGCGATACTCTTTCCATGGGATTGTCTGGGATCTTCGCCAAACCAATTGGTCAAGTTTCTCTTCCTTTAACATTTGGTTCACCAAGTAATTTCAGACGAGAAAATCTCCTTTGATGTGGTCGATTTCGATCTGACATATAACGCCATACTCGGACGACCAACTTTGGCAAAATTCCTAATGGCTACTCATTATGGATATCAATGTATTAAGATGCCAGTCCCAAAGGAGTAATTACAATCCATTGTGACAAGAAGATGGCGATACCGCGATCGTCGATCCCTTGAGATGGTAGGACAAATACCAACTCGAGAAGAAAGTCAGCCTTCGACTAGCAAGTCGAAGCCTAAAGCTGCACCAAAGCCGAACGACAAAGTCAAAGAGGTTCCTCTGGACGCAGGGGAGCCCTCGAAGACTGTTCGCATCGGGGATACTTCCGACCCCAAATAGGAAGACGCCCTCATCACCTTCCTCCGAGCTAACGCAGATGTATTCGCGTGCACGCATCCGATATGCCCGAGTCCCGGTGGAGGTGATCGAGCACAGGCTAGCCTTACGGCCTGACAAAGTACCCGTAAAACAAAAATTGCGGAGATTTGCCCCTGATCGACGAGATGCTATTAAATCAGAATTGGATAAGCTACTTAAAGCAGGCTTTATAAGAGAGGTCAACCATCCAGAATGGTTGGCTAACCCTGTAATGGTTAGAAAGTCAAACGGCAAATGGCGTATGTGCGTAGACTTTACTGATCTTAATAAAGCTTGTCCAAAAGACGATTTTCCTTTACCTCGTATCGATCAGTTGGTTGACTCTACTGCAGGTTGTGAAATGTTAAGTTTTTTAGATGCATATTCTGGATATCACCAGATTAATATGTGTCTAGACGATGAAGAAAAGACCGCATTTATTACACCATTTGGTATATTTTGCTATGTCAAAATGCCATTTGGTCTAAAAAATGCCGGCGCTTCTTTTCAACGCTTGATGCGGAACAACGTTTTCATCTCAATTAGGCCAAATCTAGAAGCCTATGTTGATGACTTAGTTGTCAAAAGCATCAAGAAACTTAATCATATTACCGACCTACAAGAAACATTCGACAATCTCAGAAAACATCGCTTAAAACTTAATCCTGAGAAGTGTGTGTTTGGAATCTCTTCAGGGAAATTGCTTGGATTCCTAGTATCTATACGAGGAATTGAAGCGAATCCCAAAAGATAAAAGCCATTTTACAAATCGCCCTCAACTACACGGAAAGAAGTCCGAGAAACTCACTTTGGGTGCATGGCGGCTCTAAGTCGTTTCATCGCACGATCGGGAGAAAAGGGACTACCTTTCTTTAAACTTCTAAGGAGAAACGAAAGTTTTGAGTGGTCGAATGAGGCAAACGCCGCCTTTGAGGATGTCAAGAGGTACCTTCACGAGTGCTCCTATTCGGTCTCTCCGAGGCGTAAGAAACGCTCTTGGTTTACCTAGTTGCCACGCCACAGGCGATCAAGTAGCGATCTTGGTTGTAGAACGTGAAAATGTACAACGACCAGGTTTACTACGTAAGTGAAGTTTACACGGACCTAAGGAGGCGTTACCCTCGGGTCCAAAAGCTTTTGTATGCCCTCCTCATGTCTTCGAGGAAATCTGCGCATTATTTTCAAAGCACAAATGTAATGACCCAAAATTTCAATTTTGGTTAAAGTTTAAAACTTATTTGAAATTGTGAATTTTCTGAATTTTTAAAGCTTGTCTTTAAATTGTTAAAGCCAAAAGTAAATTCTAATTCAAAATCTATTATCAACTTTAAGTTAGAACCATTTTATTTGGGTTTAGAATAATCCTAGAGTCATTAATGAGTTTTCCTAGAATTTTTAGGATTTATTTGCTATTTTCTAGAGCCTAAATGAATTAAACTGAATATTTAAAATAGAAAATCAAAAGAAAATCGCAAGCAGTGTATGGGTCAAACCCAAGGCGGCCGCACCACCCTCACAACCCATCTAGGCGTGGCTGCTGGATCTAAATCCAGCGGCCCGCACCCAAGCCTCCTCTCTCTCTCTCTCTCACCTCTCTCTCCTCACCGCCAGATCCTAATCGGGCGGCATCTAAACCACCGCGTCACCCTACTCCCTTGCCGTCGGATCGAGATCCGCGGTCCCGTCATCTTCTCCCCGCCCTCGTCTCATGCGACCAAATCGCCTCCGCCATTTCATGCGTGGGCAAGCTTCATGGCGCCGCCTCCAACCGCCCGCGTCCTTGCAAGACGAGCCTGAGCCCGCGCCCACCTCCGCCTCGTTCCCCACTTCTCCCCCTCTTCTCGCAGTGCGACGAAATCGCCCAGAACGGTCGCGCCACGATCCCCACGATCCCTCGCCGCCTCGGACCTCCCGACCTCTATAAAGGAGAGCATTGGGAGCCTCTCCTCCCACGGCTAACGCCACCACTCACCCACTCCCTCACGCCGTGTACTCATGGAATTTAAGATTTGCTGCCACGGGTCCCGGCTTGAAGCTTCAATTCATGCCGCCGCCGTCGACGCCGTCCTCGCCGCCCCACCATTAAACCGCGCATCTCCGCGATCCCGGTCGCGCCTTGCCCTCGCCGAGAGGACCCACAGGCTCGTCGCCGTCGACCACCGGCTTCGCCGCTTCTTCGTCGCGCCAAGCCACCTCGAATCCTCTCCTCGTCGCGTGGGTGGCGCACTGAACCCTCGCGTTCCCTCTTTCTTCTCGTACCCTCGCCGGAGTCTAGATCGCCGCCGTTCACGGCTCATTGGAACCCGGCGCCGCCGCCGTCGAGGTCTCGTGGCTCACCACGCAGCCGCCCCGCCAGCGCCCAATCCCGTGGCGCCTCCACGTGGCGACCACGTCGCACACAGCGCCACCTTCCGTCGCAAGCCAGTGGACTTGGTCCACATGGACCGTGTCTCTGACACGAGGGTCCCACCTGTCAGATTTTAATTTTATTTATTTAATTACCGAAAACCTCAGGGCTGACGTCACCATGCGCAATAATTAGAGTTTCCTTTAGAAAAATAATTCGGAAATCCTTTTAAATTACTGATTTAGGATTTAAATTGTAAAATTCATAACTTTTGCATCCTAACTCCAAATTAGGTGATTCCAACTTCTAAAATTTTATAAAATTAATACCCAGATAAATAAAATATGAAAATTTGAATTGGAGTAGGTTTGAACTGTCTGTTTGAATTTGAAATAATTTAAACTACTAATTTAGGAATTAAACTTGTCAAATTCATATCTTTTGAATCATAATTCCAAATTGGATGATTTCAGTTGCTAAAATCTTAGAAAACTATTATCTAACTAAATAAAATATAGTTATTCAATTAGGAGTTCAGTTTAGTTCTGTTTTAGAATTTAGAAATTCATTCAAATCCAAATTTAGGTTAACATTTGTAAAATTCATATCCTCTGAATTCCAACTTCAAATTTAGTGAATTAAATTTCTAAAATTTTATAAAAAGATTATCTAGCTTAATAAAGTAAGATTAGTTTATTTGGAATTAGTTTAAACTGACATGTTTTAAGTTAAAATTATTTAAATTGCAAATTTAGGATTTTAAACTTGCAAAGTTCATAGCTTTTATTTCTGTTTCCAAATTGAGTGTTTCAAATTTATAAAATCTTATAAAATTATTATCTAGCCAAATAAAATATAATTATTTTATTTGGAGTTAGTTTAAACTGTCGTCTTGTATTTATTTTGAGTTTCAATTGATTGTCGTATTTTCACGTTTAGATTACTTACGATTAGGGAATTTGATTCTTAGAAGAATTAGAATTTCAAGACTTCAGCGAAGGCAAGTTATACTTTGATCATCTTGCACCTACTATTTTAAAGTTATTTAAATTCAGTTTTCAAATTATTAAGTGCATGCATACTTTTATTCAAGTATTTTAATTCTGTTTAAATGATTAGATATTCCAACTGTCCTTGTATGGCCAATATTGAATATTGAAACGTCATCCCTTGTCACCATAGATAAATTATTTGGAAATGCTTAGCAAATGCTTATACCATGATTTGGATTTTGGGAGGATTTAGCCAAATCATTACAAATTTGTTTAAACTTGAACCTATGGTATTGTCTTACCATAGGAACTTTGTAAAGATGGTTTAGTCAAATAAAATGCTAAAATGATTTAGACTTGGGCTAAACGGATGATTGGTGGGTGCGAGTTTATGCACGGTTTAATCTGGTTAGGATTAAAACCGAGGTTTGTTTTGAAAAGCGCCCAAGTCGATTAAGGACCGACCTTTGGCGTTCCTTTGCTATGCCAAAACGTACCACCACATGTCTGTATGGGAAGGACTGGCTTAATAATTTGGGATACCTCATAGATATTAGTGCCATGTTGTATGAGTGGGTGTTGGTTAGACAAGAGTCCCACATGGCGCAAGAGGGGCTTCCTGAGGATGGTTAGTCAATGGAAGCGAAACCTTAGCGGGCATGAGTATTGTGAGGTAGATCATTATAACGACCTTGTGATATTTGCTCTGTCACACGCCTTAGGAAGCGTGGATTGGCCGACACAAAGGGTATAATATCTCGTGTGGGTAAAAGCTACAAACTCTGCGAGTGAAAACTATTGAATAGCGCGTCATGATCATGGACATGCTAGCAAAGCCACTTTGAGTTAGACTTGTTTTGGTTTTAAAATGAATTCAACGGATGTTTTCGGGATGGTTAGTCTGCGGGAAAATTAGGCGGTTAGCCATTGTGATTGGAGGATATCCATCACCTTTCTTGGAGGTTATCCACATTATTCCATTGTCATTTAAAATATGATTTTAATTAATGTATGAAAATGGCCTTGCAATCTATTATGATTATTTAAATTAAAGCTAGCGCTTCATAAAATAACCACCTTAATGTCCCTTGTTTACCTTATGCATGCATTACAATTCCATATTGGGTGTAACTTGCGAGCACAGTAGTTGTGCTCATGCTTGCTTTATGCAACAAAATTTCGTGAGAAGACTACTATCGGGGCGGTGAGGACACCGCGCTTAAACTCGCCCAGACGATTACTGTGGCGGATCGTTCTGCCTACTACTATCTTTTATTTCATTTGTGTTATTTACTTCTTTATTTGGCTTCATGCCCGCTTTGTATCGAACTCGATTTACTATTAATGAAACGCGAGATTTGGTTATGTTATCATTTTTGTAATGTGTACACCGGAAATCTGGTGGTGTATGAACACGAGAGGTTCGGGATCTTTCGTTCGGGTCCGACAAAAGTGGTATCGAGCCATATCGATTATAGGTCGTGGCCTTAGAATTGCCTTAAGGACTTATCTTCAAAAACTAAAACTATTTTGAGTCTATCGAGTCATTTCTCAACCTTTCTCTTTAAAAATGTTTACTAACTCCTCTCCTTCTCAAAATTTTAGATGGTGAAAGACCGGATGCTACTTCCCACGAGCCTTTCTTCGATCTTGGGCTGAAATACTTTGGGAAATGATCAAGACTGGTTACCGAAGAGGCCAACTTTCCAGGATTCAAGTACTGGTGGAAGAACAACAATTTGTGGAGAGTAGAGGTGCTCATCTACTCCAACCTTGCACCGACACCGTCTTCCACGTCTTTGGCGCTCCGATCCGTAGCGACACCTTTGATGAGGACATGCGAGATCGGCAAGAGAGCGATCCACCACCTTCGCTACACCTACAATCATCGCCTTGAGGCACCGGGTTTCATTACTACCGATGCACATTCCGACCGACTCGACAAGATACTTTCAACTCCGCTAGAGACGAAGATTCCCCGGCCGACACACGGTGGATCTGGCTAAGGCTTTGGATTATGCCTACAGAAACACCTTGAATGACTTGCTCACCGCTCAGAACAGACTACAAGAAGTAGAAGAGAAGTCAAGATCAGAATCTGCAGCTCGCTAGCTACAAGGCGTGAGGCTAGCTCGATGAGCCGGATTATACCCCCAGTACCCCATTATAGTTACCTTCCCTGTTAGCTCGATCTTTAGTTGCGAATTATGAGCTACTATCTTATTTGTGGTAGCCATAATCTTTGAATAAAATGACTTAATAAAGGAACTTTTTGGAAAAATCTGCTCTTTGTCTTGTGTGCTCTTTGTGTTCTTGAAATCATTAGAATTTACGCCTTTAGAACTTCCTATCATCTATCTCTCCTAAATCTTTGGAGTTCTAGCAGATGGTGACCACCGTCTTGGCGATGGCGATGTCCGAGGTCGAGAACACGAAGACGCAGATTACGGGAGGATCCGTCGGCAACCACCACCGCCACGGTGAAGGACCAGATTAGGCGTCGATGATGGAAAACCGAATCATCGATTAACCTCCTAGCTCGATCCCTCAACGGCGTCTGCGAATGTCGAGCAACGGCTCGGATCGCACCACCACCTCCACCGCAGAGAGATTGACCATGGCGATTTCATGCGCATGCGCCCACCGACCTTCTCGGCTGACCTGAGCCGATGGATGCCGATGGCTCGATCCGTGCTATCGGGAAGAAGCCGGATATCACTCGATGTCTTGATCGTGAGAGAGTCTGTTTGCCTCTCACCAAATTTCACCGGTCCCGCATCGAATGGTGGGATAACTACAACATCTCCCATCTTGCCGATGCAGACTATCTCTTGGGAGGAGTTTGTGCGGGCTTTCCGCCATGCACATATTCCCGAGGATAATGACCCTAAAGAAGAAAGAGTTCCATGCGCTCAAACAAGGCAACCGCCGGTGGGTGAATACTGCACAAGTTCAACCAACTTGCTCGCTATGCCCCAAACAGATGTGGCTAGTGATGAAGAAAGGCGAGAAAGGTTCATGGATGGTTTGAGCGATGAGATCTCGATCGGTGGTCTCCAATGACTACTGACTTCCAGCGGTTAGTGAATAAAGCTTTTCGCCAGAGGCCAAACATCTGCAGATGGAGAACATAGCGGAGGATGGCGCTCGAAGTTCAACTCGGAGGGCAACCCAAGCCTCGCTTTGCTCGGCCTCGGCCACCTCGAGTGGAAGGTTCGATCCTCTACACCCGAGCTCGATGACGCCTGGCGCTCCAACTCTTCCGGCTTCGCAACAATGCATCTGCGGGGCGGTTTAATGAAGAACCCAATTTCATCGGCAGCAGGAGTGACATGCTTCCATTGCAATGAGGCGGACATTATGCCAACAAATGCGAAAGAGACAAAGACTGCGGCACCGGCCGAGCCAAGATCGGGAGTACCGGCCACGGCGGCACCCCAAAGCCGGCGGGCGATTCACGAAGGGCGTGTGAACCACGTCCGCAGAGAGAAGCTCAAAAGACACGGATGTCGTCGCTGGTGCGTTTCGTTTAATATGATACTGCATCGATTACTGCTTGATTAGGAGCTTCGCATTCTTTTGTATCCAATAAGTTTGTGGGCAAAATTGGTTACCTATTTCTCCATTAAGTAATCCTATGATAATCCATTCCCGGGCTCGAAATGAGAACCGAGTTCTCTATGCGAATCTTACCTGGAGATATCCTGAGTTTCCTTCATGGCGGACTTGATAGTCTTGCATTCTCAAGGTCGGATGTAATACTTGGAATGGGTAGCTAGCCAAGAATCAGGGCGGATAGATTGTGCCAATAGGTCTATTACTCTCACCAATGAGGAAGGAGTCACAGTTGAGTTCAAGCCCAATACATCTGGGAGGAAGTTCCATTCGACCAAATTGAAGGAGTTAAAGCTTGAAGATATACCCGTGGTGCAAGAATTCCGGATGTCTTTCACGATGATTTACGGCATGCCACGGACGAGGGACATAATGTTCTTAATTGACTTAGTCGAGGACCGCTCCAATCTCGGCGACCCTATAGAATGCCTGCTAATGAATTGGCGAGATGAAGAAACAAATTGAAGAGTTGCGGAGCAAAGGATATATTCGACCAGTTCATCACCTTGGGAGCACACAGTATTATTTGTCAAGAAGAAAGACAATAGTATGAGGATGTGTGTGGATTATAGGTCACTCAATGAAGTGACAATCAAGAACAAGTACCGCTACCTAGGATTGATGACTGTTCGATCAACTCAAAGGAGCAAGTGTATTCTCGAAGATTGATTTGAGATCGGCTATCACCAATCAAGATCGGACGGAAGATATTCGAAGGCGACTTTCACCACGGATATGGGTTATGCGAGTTCTGATAATGTCTTTCGGTTTGACAAACGCCTGCTTATTTCATGAATATGATGAACAAAGTGTTCATGGAATTCTTGGATAAGTTTGTGGTTGTTTTCATCGATGACATCCTTATCTATTCAAAGAATGAAGAAGAGCATGAGAACCACCTCAGTTAATTTTGGGAAAACTTCGGGGAGAACCGACTTTATGCCAAATTCAAGAAGTCTAATTTTGGCTAAGTCGAGTGGCATTTCTTGGACATATTGTGTCCGCAGGAGGAGTTGCGATAGATCCACCAAAGTTGAAGCGGTAATGGATTGGAAACAACCTAAGTCAGTCACAGAGGTGAGAAGTTTCCTTGGATTGGCCGGTTATTACCGCAGATTCATTGAATGTTTCTCCAAATTAGCAAGACCAATGACTCAACTTCTGAAGAAGGAGAAGAAATTTGAATGGACAGATGCTTGCGAGGAGAGTTTCCAAGAGCTCAAGACGAGACTAGTTTCAAAGACTGTATTGGTCCTACGGATATTCATAAAGATTTTGTGATTTTCTGCGATGCATCTCGTCAAGGGCTCGGTTGTGTATTGATGCAAGAAGGCAAAGTCAGTAGCTTATGCATCCCGTCGATTGAGGCCACACGAAGGAATTATCAACTCATGACCTTGAATTAGCGAAGAATTGTGCATGCATTAAAGATCTGGCGGCATTATCTCATCGGTAACATTGTGAAGTTTTCACGGATCATAAGAGTCTTAAGTACATATTCACCCGGTCGACCTTAATCTCCGAAGCAGAGAAGATGGCTAGAATTGATAAAGGATTATGACCTTGAGATCCATTACCATCCCGCAAGGCAAATGTAGTTGTGGATGCCACGGCGAGAAGGCGTATTGCAATACCATTTTGGTTCAGAGAATCGGCAGAGTTATATGAAGAATTGAAGCATCTGAACTTGGAGATTGTTGAGCAAGGATGTGTGAATGCGTTGGAAGTTCAACCAACACTTCGGAGTCAGATCAAAGAAAAACAATTGGTAGATGAAGACATCAAGGAGATCAAGAAGAATATGAGAAGAGGCAAAGCTTGAGATTCATCGAAGATGAGGAAGGAACAGTGTGGTTCGGGAACCGCATCTGCGTACCGGATCAGCAGGATTTAAAGCAGTCGATTCTGAAGGAAGCCCATGAGTCGCCTTATTCCATTCACCCTGGCAGCACCAAGATGTACCAGGATCTTAAGGAAAGATATTGGTGGAGTCGACATGAAGCGGAAATTCTTGAGTTAAGTAGCTGTTGTGATGTTTGTCGGTGAGTCAAGGCGAACATCAAAGACCATTGGTTTGTTACAACCGCTACCGATCCCCGAGTGGAAGTGGGAAGAAGTTGGTATGGATTTCATCACCGGACTTCCTAGGACTCGATCGGATGTGATTCCATCTGGGTGATAATTGATCGGTTAGCAAAGTAGCTCATTTCCTTCCCATCAAGACCACCTACCCGAGCGACAAAGTCGGCGAGTTATATATGGCTAAGATCGTCTGTCTACGGAGTGCCCAAGAAGATCGTGTCCGACGAGGATCACTGATTTACATCAAGATTTTGGCGATGCGCATGAAGCCTTGGGAACCAGACTCAATTTGACCTTGCATATCATCCGCAGACGGATGGCGGACGAACGAGTCAACGGATCCTTGAAGACATGCTTGAGCTGCGCCTTGGATTACGGGAAAAGTTGGGACAAGAATCGCCCTATCACGAATTTTCAGATAACAATAGCTATCAAGCCGGTCTTCAAATGTCCCCATTTGAGGCTTTGTATGGCGAAATCAGAACTCCGCTTCTATGGGATGAAGTAGGAGAGCATCGCTTCTTTGGGCGAGTTGATCAAAGAAAGTGAAAGTAAGGTTAAGGCAATAAGAGAGCATCTGAAAGTAGCTCAAACCCGACACAAGAGTTATCTTGATAATCGTCGTGAGAGTTGACCTTTCTTTGAAGGAGATTTTGTCTATCTCCGAGTTACTCCACTCAGAGAGTAAGAAGGTTCGAACCAAAGGAAAACTTCGCACCCATTTGTGGGACCTTACAAAATTTTGGCAAGAAGAGGTGAAGTTGCATATCAGCTCGAGTTACCAGCATCTTTGTCCGCCGTACACAATGTCTTCCATGTTTCACAGCTAAAGAAGTGCCTTCGAGTGCCGGAAGATCAGACCCCTCTGGAAAGCATTGAGCTTCAAGAGGACCTCACTTATGTGGAGCAACCGATCAAGATTACGGGCGTCATGAGCGTGTCACAAGGAACAAGATCATCCGTTCATACAAAGTCGATTGGAGCCACCACCAAAAAGTGAAGCCACTTGGGAGCGAGAAGAAGATATTAAGCGGGATATCCCCACCTTCTTGCGGTCAATCCACGAATCTCGGTTCGAGATTCCCTTAAGGGGAGGTTTGTAACACCCAAAATTTCAATTTTGGTTAAAGTTTAAAACTTATTTGAAATTGTGAATTTTAAAAATTTTTAAAGCTTGTCTTTAAATTGTTAAAGCCAAAAATAAATTCTAATTCAAAATCTATTATCAACTTTAAGTTAGAACCATTTTATTTGGGTTTAGAATAATCCTAGAGTCATTAATGAGTTTTCCTAGAATTTTTAGGATTTATTTGCTATTTTCTAGAGCCTAAATGAATTAAACTGAATATTTAAAATAAAAAATCAAAAGAAAATACATAAGCAGTGTATGGGCGAAACCCAAGGCAGCCCGCACCACCCTCACAACCCATCTAGGCGTGGCTGTTGGATCTAAATCCAGCGCATGCCGCCCAAGACCTCCCTCTCTCTCTCTCTCTCTCTCACCTCTCTCTTCCTCACCGCGAGATCCTAATCGGACGGCATCTAAACCACCGCGTCACCCTACTCCCTTGACCGTCGGATCGAGATCCGAGCGGTCCCGCGTCATCTTCTCCCCGCCTTCGTCCTCGCGTGACCAAGTCGCCTCGCCATTTCAGCGTGGGCAAGCTCATGGCAGCCGCCTCCAACCGCCCGCGTCCTTGGCAGCGTCGCGCCGAGCCCGCGCCCACCTCCGCCCTCGTTCCCCACTTCTCCCCCTCTTCTCGCATGGTGCGCCGACGAATCGCGAACGATCGCGCCAGACGATCCCCACGATCCTCGCCGCCTCGGACCTCCCGACCTCTATAAAGGAGAGCATTGGGAGCCTCTCCTCACCACGGCCAACGCCACCACTCACCCACCTCACGCCGTGTACTCGCGGGAATTTAAGATTTGCTCGCGGGTCCCGGCTTGAAGCTTCAATTCATGCGCCGCCATCGACAGGGTCTCGCCGCCCCACCATTCGCCCGCGCATCTCCGCGATCCCGTGCGCCCTTGCCCTCGCCGGAGGACCCACAGGCTCGTCGCCGTCGACCACCGGCTTCGCCGCCGCTTCTTCGTCGCCGCCCACCTCCGCCTCTCCTCGCCCGCGTGGGTGGCGCACTGAACCCTCGCGTTCCCTCTTTCTTCTCGTACCCTCGCCGGAGTCTAGATCGCCGCCGTTCACGGCTCATTGGAACCCGCGCCCGCCGCCGTCGAGGTCTCGTGGCTCGACCACGGCAGCGCCACGCCACGCCCAATCCCGTGGCGCCTCGTGGCGACCACGTCGCACACGCGCCACCTTCCGTCATAAGCCTCGTGGACTTGGTCCACATGGACCGTGTCTCGACACGAGGTCCCACCGTCGATTTTAATTTTATTTATTTAATTACCGAAAACCTCGGGGCTGACGTCACCATGCGCAATAATTAGAGTTTCCTTTAGAAAAATAATTAGGGAAATCCTTTTAAATTCTGATTTAGGATTTAAATTGTAAAATTCATAACTTTTGCATCCTAACTCCAAATTAGGTGATTCCAACTTCTAAAATTTTATAAAATTAATACCCAGATAAATAAAATATGAAAATTTGAATTGGAGTAGGTTTGAACTGTCTGTTTGAATTTGAAATAATTTAAACTACTAATTTAGGAATTAAACTTGTCAAATTCATATCTTTTGAATCATAATTCCAAATTGGATGATTTCAGTTGCTAAAATCTTAGAAAACTATTATCTAACTAAATAAAATATAGTTATTCAATTAGGAGTTCAGTTTAGTTCTGTTTTAGAATTTAGAAATTCATTCAAATCCAAATTTAGGTTAACATTTGTAAAATTCATATCCTCTGAATTCCAACTTCAAATTTAGTGAATTAAATTTCTAAAATTTTATAAAAGATTATCTAGCTTAATAAAGTAAGATTAGTTTATTTGGAATTAGTTTAAACTGACATGTTTTAAGTTAAAATTATTTAAATTGCAAATTTAGGATTTTAAACTTGCAAAGTTCATAGCTTTTATTTCTGTTTCCAAATTGAGTGTTTCAAATTTATAAAATCTTATAAAATTATTATCTAGCCAAATAAAATATAATTATTTTATTTGGAGTTAGTTAAAACTGTAAGTCTTGTATTTATTTTGAGTTTCAATTGATTGTCGTATTTTCACGTTTAGATTCTGACGATTAGGGAATTTGATTCTTAGAAGAATTAGAATTTCAAGACTTCAGCGAAGGCAAGTTATACTTTGATCATCTTGCACCTACTATTTTAAAGTTATTTAAATTCAGTTTTCAAATTATTAAGTGCATGCATACTTTTATTCAAGTATTTTAATTCTGTTTAAATGATTAGATATTCCAAGCTGTCCTTGTATGGCCAATATTGAATATTGAAACGTCATCCTTGTCACCATAGATAAATTATTTGGAAATGCTTAGCAAATGCTTATACCATGATTTGGATTTTGGGAGGATTTAGCCAAATCATTACAAATTTGTTTAAACTTGAACCTATGGTATTGTCTTACCATAGGAACTTTGTAAAGATGGTTTAGTCAAATAAAATGCTAAAATGATTTAGACTTGGGCTAAAGCGGATGATTGGTGGGTGCGAGTTTATGCACGGGTTTAATCTGGTTAGGATTAAAACCGAGGTTTATTTTGAAAACGCCCAAGTCGATTAAGGACCGCCTTTGGCGTTCCTTTGCTATGCCAAAACGTACCACCACATGTCTGTATGGGAAGGACTGGCTTAATAATTTGGGATACCTCATAGATATTAGTGCCATGTTGTATGAGTGGGTGTTGGTTAGACAAGTAGTCCCACATGGCGCAAGAGGGGCTTCCTGAGGATGGTTAGTCAATGGAAGCGAAACCTTAGCGGGCATGAGTATTGTGAGGTAGATCATTATAACGACCTTGTGATATTTGCTCTGTCACACGCCTTAGGAAGCGTGGATTGGCCGACACAAAGGGTATAATATCTCGTGTGGGTAAAATTTGTACAAACTCTGCGAGTAGAAAACTATTGAATAATGCGTCATGATCATGGACATGCTAGCAAAGCCACTTTGAGTTAGACTTGTTTTTGGTTTTAAAATGAATTCAACGGATGTTTTCGGGATGGTTAGTCTGTGGGAAAATTGGGCGGTTAGCCATTGTGATTGGAGGATATCCATCACCTTTCTTGGAGGTTATCCACATTATTCCATTGTCATTTAAAATATGATTTTAATTAATGTATGAAAATGGCCTTGCAATCTATTATGATTATTTAAATTAAACTATTTGCTTTCATAAAATAACCCTGCCAATGTCCTTTGTTTACCTTATGCATGCATTACAATTCCATATTGGGTGTAACTTGCGAGCACGGTAGTTGTGCTCATGCTTGCTTTATGCAACAAAATTTCAGGAGAAGACTACTATCGGGGCGGTGAGGACACCGACGCTAGGTTCGCCCAGACGATTACTGTGGCGGATCGTTCGCCTACTACTATCTTTTTATTTCATTTGTGTTATTTACTTCTTTATTTGGCTTCATGCCCGTTGTATCGAACTCGATTTACTATTAATGAAACGCGAGATTTGGTTATGTTATCATTTTTGTAATCGTACACCGGAAATCCTAGGTGGTGTATGAACACGAGGGTTCGGGATCTTCGTTCGGGTCCGAGCAAAAGTGGTATCGAGCCATATCGATCGTAGGTCGTGGCCTTAGAATTGCCTTAAGGACTTATCTTCAAAAACTAAAACTATTTTGAGTCTATCGAGTCATTTCTCAACCTTTCTCTTTAAAATGTTTACTAACTCCTCTCCTTCTCAAAATTTTAGATGGTCGAAAGACCGGATGCTACTTCCCACGGAGCCTTTCTTTGAATCTTTGGGCTGAAATACTTTGGGAAATGATCAAAGACTGGTTACCGAAAGAGGCCAACTTTCCAAGGATTCAAGTACTGGTGGAAGAACAACAATTTGTGGAGAGTAGAGGTGCTCATCTACTCCAACCTTGCACCGGACACCGTCTTCCACGTCTTTGGCGCCCGTCCGTAGCGACACCTTTGATGAGGACATGCGATGCGGCAAGAGAGGCGATCCGCCACCTTCGCTACACCTACAATCATCGCCTTGAGGCACCGGTTTCATTACTACCCGATGCACATTCCGACCCGACTCGACAAGACTTTCAACTCCGCTAGAGACGAAGATTCCCCAACCGACACACCAAAGTGGATCTGCTAAGGCTTTGGATTATGCCTCTGAAACACCTTGAATGACTTGCTCACCGCCGAGCAGACTACAAGAAGCGAAGAGAAGTCAAGACCGTAATCATGAGCTCGCTAGCTACAAGGTCGTGAGGCTAGCTCGATGAGCCGGATTATACCCCGATACCCCATTATAGTTACCTTCCCTGTTAGCTCGATCTTTAGTTGCGAATTATGAGCTACTATCTTATTTGTGGTAGCCATAATCTTTGAATAAAATGACTTAATAAAGGAACTTTTTGGAAAAATCTGCTCTTTGTCTTGTGTGCTCTTTGTGTTCTTGGGCTGTTAGAATTTACCCCTTTAGAACTTCCTATCTGTCTATCTCTCCTAAATCTTTGGAGTTCTAGCAGATGGTGACCACCGTCTTGGCGATGGCGATGTCCGAGGTCGAGAACAACGAAGACGCAGATTACGGGAGGATCCGTCAAAACCACCACCACCGCCACGGTGAAGGACAGATTACGCGTCGGATGATGGAAAACCGAATCATCATCGATTAACCTCCTAGCTCGATCCCTCAACAACGTCACGAATGTGCGAGCAACGGCTCGGATCGCACCACCACCTCCACCAGCGAGAGATTGACCATGGCGATTTCATGCGCATCGCCCACCGACCTTCTCCAAAGCTGACAGAGCCGATGGATGCCGATGGCTGGATCCGTGCTATCGGGAAGAAGCTGGATATCACTCGATGTCTTGATCGTGAGAGAGTCTGTTTGCCTCTCACCAAATCACACCGTCCCGCATCGTAATGGTGGGATAACTACAACATCTCCCATCTTGATCGCGAGACTATCTCTTGGGAGGAGTTTGTGCGGGCTTTCCGCCATGCACATATTCCCGAGGATAATGACCCTAAAGAAGAAAGAGTTCCATGCGCTCAAACAAGGCAACCGCCAAAGGGTGAATACTGCACAAGTTCAACCAACTTGCTCGCTATGCCCCAGCGAGATGTGGCTAGTGATGAAGAAAGGCAGAAAGGTTCATGGATGGTTTGAGCGATGAGATCTCGATCGGTGGTCTCCAATGACTACACCGACTTCCAGCGGTTAGTGAATAAAGCTTTTAGCCAGAGGCCAAACATCTGCGCAGATGGAGAACATAGCGGAGGATGGCGCTCGAAGTTCAACTCGGAGGGCAACCCAAGCCTCGCTTTGCTCGGCCTCGGCCACCTCGAGTGGAAGGTTCGATCCTCTACACCCGAGCTCGATGCAAGACAACAGCTCCAACTCTTCCGGCTTCGCAACAATGCATCTGCAGGATAGTTTCAGAGAAGAACCCAATTTCATCGGCGGCGGAGGACATGCTTCCATTGCAATGAGATCGGACATTATGCCAACAAATGCCCGAAGAGACGGCGACTGCGGCACCGGCCAAAGCAAGATCGAGTACCGACCACCCATGGCACCCCAAAGCGGCGGGCGATTCACGAAGGACGTGTGAACCACGTCCACAAAGAGAGAAGCTCAGCGGCACCAGATGTCGCCCTGGATGCGTTTCGTTAATATGATACTGCATCGATTACTGTTTGATTAGGAGCTTCGCATTCTTTTGTATCCAATAAGTTTGTGGGCAAAATTGGTTACCTATTTCTCCATTAAGTAATCCTATGATAATCCATTCCCTGGCTCGAAATGAGAACCGATTCTCTATGCGAATCTTACCCTGGAGATATCCTGGAGTTTCCTTCATGGCGAGACTTGATAGTCTTGCATTCTCAAGGTCCGGATGTAATACTTGGAATGGATCGCTAGCCAAGAATCAAGGACGGATAGATTGTGCCAATAGGTCTATTACTCTCACCAATGAGGAAGGAGTCACAGTTGAGTTCAAGCCCAATACATGCATCGAGGAAGTTCCATTCGACCAGACTTGAAGGAGTTAAAGCTTGAAGATATACCCGGTGCAAGAATTCCTGATGTCTTTCCCGATGATTTACGGCATGCCACCGACGGGACATAATGTTCTTAATTGACTTAGTCGAGGACCGCTCCAATCTCGGCGACCCTATAGAATGCCTGCTAATGAATTGGCGAGATGAAGAAACAAATTGAAGAGTTGCGAGCAAAGGATATATTCGACCAGTTCATCACCTTGGGGAGCACTTTGTATTATTTGTCAAGAAGAAAGACAATAGTATGAGGATGTGTGTGGATTATAGGTCACTCAATGAAGTGACAATCAAGAACAAGTACCCGCTACCTAGGATTGATGACCTGTTCGATCAACTCAAAGGAGCAAGTGTATTCTCGAAGATTGATTTGAGATCTGGCTATCACCAACTGAAGATCAGACCAGAAGATATTCCGAAGACAGCTTTCACCACCAGATATGGGTTGTACGAGTTTACAGTAATGTCTTTCGGTTTGACAAACGCCCCTGCTTATTTCATGAATATGATGAACAAAGTGTTCATGGAATTCTTGGATAAGTTTGTGGTTGTTTTCATCGATGACATCCTTATCTATTCAAAGAATGAAGAAGAGCATGAGAACCACCTCAGATTAATTTTGGGAAAACTCAGGGAGAACCAGCTTTATGCCAAATTCAGCAAGTGCGAATTTTGGCTAAGTCAGGTGGCATTTCTTGGACATATTGTGTCCGCAGGAGGAGTTGCAGTAGATCCAGCCAAAGTTGAAGCGGTAATGGATTGGAAACAACCTAAGTCTGTCACAGAGGTGAGAAGTTTCCTTGGATTGGCCGGTTATTACCGCAGATTCATTGAATGTTTCTCCAAATTAGCAAGACCAATGACTCAACTTCTGAAGAAGGAGAAGAAATTTGAATGGACAGATGCTTGCGAGGAGAGTTTCCAAGAGCTGAAGACGAGACTAGTTTCAGCACCTGTATTGGTCCTACCAGATATTCATAAAGATTTTGTGATTTTCTGCGATGCATCTCGTCAAGGGCTCGGTTGTGTATTGATGCAAGAAGGCAAAGCTGTAGCTTATGCATCCCGTCAGTTGAGGCCACACGAAGGAATTATCCAACTCATGACCTTGAATTAGCAAAGAATTGTGCGTTCACAAAATGGATTGAAGCGAACTCATGGATCGATAACAACTAAGCGACAAAAGCGGTTTATGATGAGATCGTAATTACTCGATTTGGAGTACCAAGTCGAATAATTACAGATAATGGTAAGCAATTTTCGGCGCAAAATTTCGAGGAATTTTATGACGAGTTGGGTACCAAGTTATGTTATGCTACATGGCCCATCCCGAGTAATGGGGCGTCGAGCGTGCAAGCGGCCAAATAATGAGAGGAATTAAAACTTCGAGTCTTGACCCGACTCATCAAGCGCTCGGGCTTGGGTACAAGAATTACCCTCAGTATTATGGGCGCTTCGTACAACTACTAGTCAGACTCTGGGAGAAACACCTTTCTTTTTAGTCTTGGTCTTTGAAGCTATGCTTCCTCCTAACTAAAGATACTGGTCAACACGAGTCGAAACATTCACGGACTCCAACGAGGAACAAATTCAAGCAGATGATATTAATCTACTTGAAGAAAGGAGAAACCAGCCCTAATTAGTTCGGCAATCTACCAACAAGCCTGCGAAGATACTACGATCGTAAGGTTCAACCTCGCAGACCTTCTTCAGAGGTGACTTGGTATTGAGGCTTTGCCAATCCAAGTCTAATCGGAACAAACTTTCTCCCAAGTGGGAAGGTCCTTACGGTGGTCGAAGTTACTCGTCGAGAATGGATGCGATTGGCAATGGAAGGCGGCGAGTTCTCTCGAATTCTTGGAACATCGACCCGATTCACGCAAGTTCGTGTGTAACCGACCATTCGGACAATAAAGAATCGGAGTTTTTCTATCTCTATTGTCTTACTTTTGAGTAGTGCTTTCATTATTTTTCGACTATGTTTTAAACACCCGCTTTCTTTACCTTTGGTCGGAAGGCGATAACATCACCTAGTCGAAGCCTCTCCTCTCTGCATGTGGTCACGCCCACTAGAAGGAGTTTCCTAGTGTCGACTCGTTACTCGCTTTTTGGCCAACACAAAGAACTCGGGTTTTATTTAGTCGAAATATTTTTGAAGGCCAACTCTTTTCACCTTAGTTTATTTCTTGATTAATTTGAAAAATATTCTAAGAAGAGCGCACTTTCTCGATTTGCTTAACCGTCTTGGGTGTACTCGTTTCATCTCAAGCTGGTGGGAGGAAGAGACACATCTAGTCGAAGTTTCTCCTTTACGCACGTGGTCACCTTGCCTAATCGGAAGGAGCTTCCTAGCTTTGTTCGATTTCCTACTCTTGCTACCAGATGCAGACTTATCGAGTCCACGAGAGAAGGACGAGTAAATATTTTAAAGTCCTCTAGACGCGTTTGCTTAACTCAAGTTGCCGTTCTCGATTTGATTAAACTAGTGGGAGATGTTAACATTACCTAGTCGAAGCCTCTCCTCTCTACGTGGTCACGCCCACTAGAAGGAACTTCCTAGTGTCAACTTCGTTACCACCCTTTAGACGATGCATGACAATTGAGACTCAAAACTACAAGTTAAACAAACCTCTCTGTTTTGAAACCCTTTCTCTGAGACTATTTACTTAGTTTGTCTAAACAAACTCGAAGAAATAGTCGAGGGCTAGAATAATTTGATTTCAATTCTTAGTCTTTATTTAGTTAATTATCTTTTGAGTTACTAACTACTCGACAAGATGATTTGCGAGAGACAAAACTATTTACTTAGTTTTCACAAACTAAGCAAATAGTCGGGGCTAGGATAAAGTCATCACATTTGACTTCATTTCTTAGTCTTTAAATTAGTTAATTATCTTTTGAGTTACTAACTACTCGACAAGATGATTTGTAGGAACAAGATGGATTACATCAACAAAAGACATTTTTCACAAGTTCATTCTGAGACTACTCAAGAGGAGAGCCCAACAGCATCTCCTCTGAAACTTTCCTACTAATGATTGCATCTCCTCCATCGACGTCTTCCTTCCGCTTGAGGCGGTTGAAGTCGGCCGAGTGGTTGCACATTAAGGTTGGGGTCATGAGCTTTAAGTTTTGCTAATGCATAACTTATCTGCGATTTCGACCGCCTCCTTTATCGATTCACTTGGTTGGCCTTGAGTGGTCACGGATCTTGCAAAATCGACTTGATCCCCAATGGTACTTGTGTGAGCAGCTATTGTATCATCTTGAGAGTCTTTCCTCACTATGTAGCTCACCAAGCACATTGTTCAGAGGCGTGATGTTTCCTTGAAGTTTAATCTTCATTGCTTCCATCTCTGTTGGGTACAAGTCGAAGCCTCATGAGCTTTTTGTTTTCGACCACTTGCTCAAGAAATAAGATTGGTCAAACAAAATAAACTCCTAGAGGAAAAAGAAAACAAAAATAATCACGGGTAAAAGAATTTCTTACCCACTAGTTGAGAATCCAACCTCTTGACCTCTTCATTATGGGAAGCAACGGTCTCAGCATACTTTTTCTCCCATGATACAATATCCTCTACATTCTTCTTTGCAATAAGGGCGGTGCGTTATAAATCACGGCTTTATCCGCGATTTCATCTCAAGTTCTCTCAATTTAACGTCCATTGCTAGAAAGGAAGTGGAAGTGAGAAAAGGGAAATAACTCGTAAAGGACTGCAGGTAAAGAATTACTTACTTGATATTCGAGTTCTCAGCGTCTCAAGGTTTTGATCTTTATTTTTGGACATACGAGTAAGCTCGTGAATAAGCTGAAGTTTTCTCTCTAACTTCATTACGGAGCTTTTTAGTCTCGTCTTCTTTTTACGAAAAAGAAGCAAGAGTTAGGTAAAGATCAAAGATATAAGCGATCTTAAGTTCAAGCACTTACTTTTTAATTTTTCCTGCGACTTCATGGTTGCGAGTTAGCTTCTTTAAGCTTTTTCCGGAGGTCTAATACCTCTTCCCTAAACTTTTTCGACTCCTCTTTTTCAGAATCGAGCGAGTAGGCTAAGGTCTTGGCGTCACTGTTTAACCTACAAAGGATAACAGTGGACATGAGCATGGGTCAATCGATTGTAAGTTCTTCTACAACCATTGACCTAGTCGTAAATTCTTCTACGACAAAGCCATTTGGTCATAAGTCTTTTCGACCATTACCTAGTCGTGAGTTTTTCCATGACAAATCCGTAAGCACTATATAAGTAGTCAAATCCAAGGTGACTATGAATAGCGATGACTTACCACCTCTCTACTGTTTGCGAGTTCCTCTTTCTGTCGCGACTCTAGAAGTTGTCGATGATATTCACCGACAACGACAATTTGCTCTATGGCTTTCTCGCAAGATGAAAAGACGATGAGAAACAAGAGAAGATTATACTGTATATATAAGTACGATTAAGTACTTACATTCATAGTTGATCGAGCAAACATCGAGTAAATCGACTCAGGATCTTGACTTGTCTACCCTCGTGACTTGGTCCCACCAAACCTTCTCAAGGCGTTCATTATCAAAGGTATCCCTCTATTGGGAATATCATTGGGATGGGTGACTCGATCGCGAGATCTGAAAGCGAAGACCCTACAATGGAAGCGAGCCCAAAGAAGTCGGTAGCAGGTTGAAATACTCTTCTTCTTCTCGATTACGTAACCGGTTTCTCTTTGGGTGCGGGAGGAACGTCTGCAACGATCTCCTTTAAGACGCGGACGGGCGGAATCGCCACCATCTTGACGGAGAGGCCTGCGGTGCCTCTGTTCTATCCACGACCATCTCGTTGGTCGTGGCGACCGCCTCGATGAGTCGCATTTGTTGTGGAGCTTTCACGACCATCTCGGTGGTCGCATTTCTTCTTGGAGTCTCCACGACCATCTCTGTGGTCACCGCCGCTACTTCAGAGGTTGTAGCCGCTACTTCTTCGGGTACAACAGTACCTCATTGGTTGTCGTAACCACTTCAGGCGCCACGACTTCCTCTACCACCTGGGCCGAGGATGATCCCTCGACCACTTCCCTTGTTGTCTCTCCAACAGCTGGAGAGGTAGCAATAGGCTTCTCAATGGAAGCATTCTCGGGGGCTGAAGGAGTCGGGCTAAAAGCACAAAGAAAAGAAAAGCAATTCAGGTTGTGAAAAGGAAAAAGGTAAATTCTGTTCTTACACTTTAGTATATTTCACATACCTCTGCCTTGGACCTAAACAGAATTTGGGAGTCACTTTCCCAGCGGAAGATTTCTTCTTCTCTCGACCACTTCTCGGTCAAGTTCGAGTTGAAGAATGGGCTTAGCCACGACCACGTCTGGTCGTGGATTTTGAACAGGGACCATCTCTCTGGTCTCCTGACTTTCTGGATGGCCGAGATCAGTCTCGACCACTCCAAGAGCAGCATTGCCATCAGCCATAGGCTCTACTGGAGCGGTATTATCCTTCACAAAAGACATAAAATCCTTCTAGTTCTCCTTTTCCAAGTGCTTAACAAAACTAGGAGTGGCAGAAACTACGAAAGATTTTTTGTCATAATAGAAGGGTACCTTGGCCTTGCGAGGTTTGCGCTTTAGAGGTTCAGCTACTTGACCTCCTCCACTTGACTATTTTAGCCTCGGCTTGATTCTATGCTATATGCGCCTAAGCTTTGCGAGAGGATGCGTCGAAGGGCTAGAACTCGAGCTCGCCCCTCCTTTGTCGTCACCCCTTAAAAGTCGGCGTCTCTTGGGCGAAGGAGCCGAGCCTTTGTCCTTTGTCAACCTGCCGCACCGATGGTTATCGATCTGACTTCTTCATCATCCCGCGATTTTCCATGCCTACTTTACGTAAAAGCAAAACAGAAGAGAAGAATTACTAATCGGTCGTAAGATTTTCTCGACCGATATCAAATCGTAAGTTTTTCTCGACCTTTCCTCGACCGTAAGATTTCCTACGGTCACGACTAAGTTGTAAGTTTTTCTACAATATTTCTCTAGTCGTAAGTTCTTTCTCGACTATAAAGTCTTAAAGATAAAATCAACTCTTGATTACCTTTAGGCGAACCATCCTTTCCTCTGCGGATCGACCGCAAGGATTTTAGGAACCGCCACACTAAGTGGTGGAGACTTCTCAAACGAGTTTGACTCTAACGTCAATCTCTGCTTTGGTGAAAGATCTGCTCAAACAGATAAAGGCATCTTTTAAACAACTTTGCGAGAAAGACCAAACTGGGAGCTAAGTCGAAAATTCACTTACCCTCGTTGTAGTCCCCGGTTGGGTCTCATAGCCCCGAGTATCTCCACATAGGGATGCTCGTTTCTTCAAAGGACTAATTCGCGTGTGATGAAATCTTTCACCACATGCCATCGATCAACCCTTCCTTCTTCAAGTCCTTGATAGCTTGAACATAAGGGGCAATCCTACCGATATCTTCGAGTCGAATCCCATGAAGATTTCTTTTTCAAAGACCTTTCCCACGAAAGAGAGGTCATCTTCTCGAGGTGACTTTCGAAAGAAAACCATCTCTTCCTCCATCCGACCACGAAGACCGGGTGAAACTCTGAATATACTCCCTCGACTTCCGTCGTGGGTTTTAGACCACAACTTCCAAATCCCGCTTGCCGAGACATTCCATAGAAATATTGGAAAAGCTCAAGGTCATGGGAATTCCTGTGCACGCCTCGCACAAATATCTGGCAACGCCAAGGCATGGTAATGGAGTTAGGACCAAGGTTCACTAACTCCACCCCAAAATGCTCGAGCACAACAGTGAAAAGGGGTGGCAGCGTTCGAAGGCCACACTCACAATAAGCATGGAAGGCGGAATTTGCCCATTCTCCTGACGGCCAATCTTGCCCAATTGCTTAAGCCATTTCACAAGAGTCTTCTTTGGAATCTTCCGTGACAACTAGGGCTTGAATCTTCGCGCATCCATCTCCGACTCTTCCCACTCAGAAACTTTCCTGGCCATCTCTCTCGGAAACAGGAAATTTTGGATCGAAAAAGAGGGCACAATTGGAGTGGCAGCGGAGAAGGCAAGAATGACTCGGCGGCGGAGAAGGCAAAAGCTTGAAGAACAGCAGGAGCAATTTGGGGGAAAAGTAAGATCTTAGGTTTTACCCTCCGGTGAGTATATATAACCGTGTACCTTGAGCTGGAGTCGTGACATTCCAAGGGTCGCCATCGTCTCGGGAACCGTTTCAACAGACAGGCTAACGGGCGTCGTTTGAGATTCCCAGTGTGTCCGCTTAGAAATTCAGGTTTGCGTTTACATCTCAAGCGAAATTACTTCCTTGGTTAGATCTTTTCAACCAAAGGAAATGATAATCGGAAAGTTCCTTCTTCCGATCACTATACTCGACCACCTTGTGATCGTAGAAATGCTTCGACCACTTGATAGTCGTAAGCAATTTTCTTGACCAAGCACATTTACGGTCAAAGTAGTATACAATCGAAGAGTTTTTCCTTCGATTATTTTCTCGATCCTCTCATGATCGTAAGACCATCTAGAACCCTTTACCAAGTAAGTTGCTTTCACTTGAAGTCAGGGCTAGATGGCGAGATATAATAATCCTCATTTTACCTTTTATCTATAATTTTTATTATAGGTAAATATGGCGTCATGTGAACCCCGAGTGTACCCTTAATGTTATGAAGGAAGAACCAAATGGATGGTCGTAAGTTCTTCTCGACCACCCCATAGTCGTAAGTTATGCTACGACTATCCCATAGTCGTAAGTCTTGCTACGACTACCTCATAATCGTAGATTCCTCTCGACTAGGTCACCACGACCACCTTATAATCAAATGAACCTGCGCACAAGTGGGTCTTATTGATTAAGGATTCAAACGATCATCATCTGTTTGTTATTCTACGTAATAATGGCACGTAATACCCATTATCTACGGTATATAGTCATTGAGCGGCGTGGAGGAATTAATACACGGTAATTACTACCAACATCGCCGAATTCACAGAGGTGATGAGGCGCCGCTTTACTCGAGTAATCGCCGCTCCTTCACGTACTATAAAAGGCGGCAACTAGAAAGGGAGGAGGATCGAGCCATCGGGAATACAAGCACTATCTGTAATAGTCTTAGTTTTTCCCGATTGTTCATATACACTCAATACCATACATACACAGGAGTAGGGTTGTTATTCTCTCCGGAGAAGGCCGAACACAGTATAAAAATTCCGTGTCAATCTCTCGCATGATTCTATTCTAGGAGACCCCCCGAATCAAACAATCTTTACGTAAGTTCGGTTCTAAAACACCGACAATAGTTAATTTAAATGTAAATCGTATATTGCACTATTATGTTTATTGCATCAAAATTATTTTCTCAAAACTTAAATCAATGATTGAGATGAGAATGATTAAGATGAATATGAATGAAATGAGAATGAGGAAGAAAGAAAGAAATGAGAATTAATAGGAGGGTAAAAGGGGGCCCTGGCAGGGGAACGCGACGATGACGATGATGATGAGGTAAGAGGTGGGCCCCTTTTTACATATGGTTATAATATAAGGACAAACAAAACTCTTACTCGGTCTGAAGCCGTAAATTCAGTACCAACCATTTTCCCGTTTCGACGGGCAGAAAATGCTACCTTGTTACGTGACCATGCTCTCCACAACGGGTAAGATATATATGTGTGAGTGTGATGGAGGAACCCAGGACCGGTAGGAGAAGTCCGGAAGTGGGGGATCCAAGGCGCTATAGCGCTAAAGTGGAGTGTTGAGTGCAGGATAGAAGCTGCCTCAACCAACATTACTGAAACTCGGTGTATGACGAGGTCAGCAGCGTGACTAAATCAGCACCGACAGAAAGTAATGGGTGGAGACTTGATCACGTAACTTGGAAAACGTTATGTATTCTGATCTCGAAACCGCATCAAAGAAAATGCGGTGGACCCAGTTCACAGAGAGCTCAGAATAGCTATGGGTAAAGTGGTACAAAGCCTGCGCAGTGCTAAACAAAATCATGAATTCATGCCAGTCTCCTGGATTGGAGTCTACGGGAACCACTGGGGGTCTTTCTTCTCTCCGAGTGACAAGTAGTGTTTTCAGTATTAAAATTTGTCACCTAATGTTTTAATAAATTATTTTCAGAAAAGAGATGACATAGAAAATGAGATAATCAAGTAGAGATAGTTCATTCAGTGCATTCTTTGCTATTAATGCTTGCTGAGTACACTCGTGTACTCAACCTTGTTAGTATTCTCCTTTGTAGATCCTAGTCCGACCGGGAACCATCCCGAGTGGGGCAAAGGATAATGCAAGTACCGAAGCAATTGTAGGAGGAGAAGGCGCAGACTACGAGGACTAGGGCGAAATGGGCGCTTTGTCTACCGCGTGGGGCGAATAAGCGGCCGAGACTTCAGGGCTGGCGAGAGAAGCGAAGAAGCTACTTTTGTAGCAATATAATACTTGTATTAAGAACCATAGCCCTGCGTGGCTATTACTGGAATGAAAAGGTACGGTTTCTATCTTATTGTTCTGTTGCATAACCCTGGTAAAAGGCTTACTATTCATTAGAACAGTGTTTTACTGAGCAAACAAATAGTAATCTGTATGCCTAAGTGTGATTACCATTGGAGTAATGACACGGGGCGTCACATCTGCCAACACCATCGCCTCCTCCTCCTCCTCAGATCCCAACATCGAGATGGATCCCACCGTTAAGCCTGAATCCTACCACCGTCGCATCCTTGCTCCGTTGCCGCCTCCTCCTCGCCTGGCTCTCGCCGCCTCCTCGCTCCGCCACCACCGCCTCCTCGCTCCGTCGCTGCCATGCCTGGCTCCTGTAGCCGAAAGAACAAGGAATGATGAGGAAGGAAGGTTTCAGATAAACGTATTTTATTGTTTTACGCTTCCTCATTCTTAAAACGTGTTTTTTAAAAATTTTATACTTTCTTTAGATCTAGGTCACCAACCAAACATCGCATCCCCATGTTTACACATAAAATCATCTACTTTTCAGGCATGAGCAAGACACCAACCAAACAAACCCAAAATCGAATGCCGAAGGCGTCGAACAAGAACAAGAATGTCTATCGAATGCGGCGTTTAAGCGATGCGCAATGTCTCGCTAATCTCACTTAGTTTGCTAATCCATCATCGCACGCTGAGCCGTTGATGCTGTCGCGCGCAACCATGCCGTCATTGTCAGCCAAAGCTCCGGTAGCGCGCTGTTGCCATTGTGTGCGCAAGCATCGTCGATTTGGCGTCGCACGCAGCTCCCCAGACCCGTTGAGCTCAGTTACCCCAGCATAGCGGTCGTACGACGCCATCACACCAGATCCCGCCGCCGCCGTCGCACGTGGTCGCTGGTTGGGACCTCATCTGCACGATGCCATCAGTCTTGAGCATGTGCGAGGCAACGGCTGTCGTGGCCCCACGTCGTCCGTCGTCGAGCTTCGTGTCGTCGTGGGACTCCTCCCAAGAGGCCATTGCCTGCCATGAAAACAACACCGCCACCGCTTTTCCTTTTTGTAAGCTTAAACTTCCCTAATTGCCAATGGGTTTTTGCAAAAATCCCTAAAAAAAAGGCTAACAAGGCACAGCTTGACACGGTTACACCTCACCAATGTGGCAGCATATATCCAGTGCACAAGGTGCAAACCATGAACATATGGACAAAGTCCATCCTGGCGGTCCATCACGGATTGGACGGCGCGCAGATGGCAACCAAAATCCCCACGGGTGAGCGAGTGCGCGCGGCGGCGATTTTGCAATTCCACCCTCCCATGCGAATTTTTGCCTTCTTCTCTGATGCAGTGCGCATTCGCACCCACGAGCGAGCATCTCGCTAGGGTTCGCCGCGCCACCTCCAGGTCTTGTCGCTCCTGTGTAGCACCCTCACCGTCGCCCCTGCTTCGCCCCCTCTCCTTCACCGCTCCTGGGCGCCGCCCTCGTCGTCGCCCCCCTCGCCTTCGTCGCTCTTGTGCACCGCCCTCACCGTCGCCCCTACGTCGCCCCCCTCGTCGTCGCCCCCCTCGCCTGCGCTTCTACGCCACCGCGTTCGCACCAGGAGCCACCCCTTGTGTAAGCAAGCATCATTGTTTTGAGCATCAGTAATGCATTTGTGCAATCTGGATTAGAAATGTTTTGATGTCTCTGCATGAGAAAATACAAAATGGACTGAGGCAATTATCTTTGTTTTGATGTGCAGTCGCATGGACGAAATGGAAGATGTGAGTAGCTCCGTGCAGCCACTAGCTTTGCCTAGTCCCGAAATGGCCGATGAACACTCTCTTATTGCGCTATCTGCTTGTCAAACCCCTCGGAAGTCAGCTAGCATCCCATTCTGCGTGAGTGTGCGCACAATTTGCTACCTTGCATGATTAATATCGTTCTAGTGCTAAATCGTCCTTACCACTGCAGGGATCCTCATCCACACCGATAGTTACTGACGATTTGACACCGGCCAAGGGGATGATTTTTGAAGATGAGGACGCAGCCCTAGAGTTTTACAAAGCATACGCACATGTTGTGGGCTTCTCCGTTCATATCGGACAGTGGACGACTACGAATGGGGTGTTACAATGGAGGCGGTACTATTGTGCCAGACGTGGGTGGAAGGAAGAAAGAGGTAAGGACAAGGTGGATGTCAAAGTGAAGAGGATATATGAGTCTAAATTGAGTAGGTGCGGTTGTAAGGCCATGTTTGGTATCAAACGGACTAAGGACAATAAGTTCAGATTAGAGACATTCGTCGAAATCCATAACCATGATTTTGTCTCACCTAGTAAGCAGCACTTGATACGGTCTAATAGACAAGTAACTGAGAAGGCTAAGACTACACTGTTCGCATGCCATCAGGCAAACATTGGCACTTCCGGGGCATTTAGATATCTTCATGTCAGTGAGGGTGGATTTCATAATGTAGGGTGCACAAGGAGGGACTTGCAAAATTATCATCGTACTTTGAGAGATAGTATAAAGTCATCAGATGCTCAGATATTTCTTGATAATCTAACTAAAAAGAACGAGAATAATACTGTATTTTATTTTGACTATGTTATTGACGAGAAGGGTAGATTGGAGTATGTGTTTTGGGCGGATGCAACCTCTAGGAAGAATTACGTTCATTTTGGTGAGTTGCTCTCATTCAATACGACATATAATACAAACCAATACGAGATGATATTTGCACCATTCATGGGAGTGAATAACCATGGGGGATGTGTTCTATTAGGGGTTGCATTGTTGCTCAATCAGACAATTGAAACGTTCAAATGGTTGTTCCATACTTTCTTAAGATGTATGGGAGGTGTTGCCCCTAGACTTATAATAACCGATGAAGATGCGGCCATGAAGAAGACAATTGAGCATGCCTTCCCAACTAGCACGCATAGGTTATGTATGTGGCACATATTGAACAAACTTCCAACTAAGATAAGGCCAGATTTGAGTGATAACCAAATGTTTTATAGTCGTGTCAATTCATGTGTACATCCCTCAGAAACTCGAGAAGAATTTGAGTCACGAAGGCGGCTATTATTTACGAGTTCGGTTTGGAAGATAATGAGTGACTCATTTGGTCGGATAGGATTCGCCTCTTGGGTACCAAATTACTTTATGGGCGTACCCTTGGCGAGAATTCTTAGAACAACTTCAAGGTCTGAAAGCGCCAATTCTTTTTTCAATCGCTTTATTGGTTACAAACATGCTTTGGTTGAGTTCTGGATCCGGTTTGACACTGCAGTGGACGAACAAAGGCAAAAAGAGCTAAGAGAAGACCATGCCACCTTGCACACTAAGCCTCAGTTGAAGACACCATGGGCATTAGAGTAGTATGGTAGTAAAGTATTCACCCATATGGTGTTCGCTAAATTTCAGAAAGAGGTTATTGTGGCAAGAGACAAGTGTGTTGTTGAGAGAACGGCACAAGTATGTGACCTTAAAGTAACAGCGGTCAATGAGGATGGCAAGAAGGTAAGAAAAGTCACTTGTGACACTAACACCATGATTGCCCATTGCTCCTGTATGTTGTTTGGCACTCATGGGATTCCTTGCCGTCACATTATCCTCGTATTACGAGGTGCATTGTTGAATGAGCTTCCAAGTTATTATGTTTTGAAAAGGTGGATTGCAAATTGCAAGAGAGAGGTTGTGTTCAATGACAATGGCAATGTTCTGGAGGAAAAACCAAAAGATCCCACGCAGGAAGAAATTAAAAAGTTAGCTTTGGAGATGCGCAAGGACTTAGAAGAATTGATACATCGAGCTACACCTTCACTACTTCACATGCAAAATGCGAGAGGGAAACTTAAACAGTTTATGCAAGACATAAACCAAGAAATTCCTGCCCGACCACAAAGTAGAGTGGAGGAGGTTGAAGCATATCTTGGGTGTGGCATCTGTAATATCCCAATTTTCTGGAGTTCTTAAAAGTTTTCAAAATAAAAAAGAACCATTTGGTTTTGTTGAGAGTTCAAAGCTTAACTTGAGATTTTCGGAAATTTGAGTGTTTAAAATGACTAAATCAAACTTCAACTAATGCGTAAGTTTGGTTTATTTGGAGTTGTTCCAGTTTAGGCCTTACTTTCCTTTCTCTCTGTTTGATCTGTCCTCTCTGGACCTCCCTTAACCTCTTCTGACCTTTTTCCCGTTTGGACCTCCTCTTGGTCTTTTGCAAAGACCACCCTTTTGAGTAGCGACCTCCCTGTTGGTCGCGATTTCCCTTTAGACAGGACCTCTCTAGATTTCCCTTGACCTTTCTTCTGGATTGGACTTCCCTTTAGTTCAGACCTCCTTCAGACCTCTTTGTTAGTTTGAATCTCTTTTCGGGGTTTAGACCTCCTTTGATCTAAACCACCTTCTCTGTTTAGACCTCCTTGTGGTCTAGACCTCTTTCTCTGTTTGAATCTTCCTTTGGTTTTGACATCCCCTTTGGGTCACTGTAACATCCTGATTTTCCAAACCCTTTTAAATTTGTAAAACAAAATAAAACTATTTTGTTTTGTTGAGAATTCAAAGTTTGGTTCAGTTGGAGAGGTTTGAGTTGTTGATACCTCCTTTCTGGTATGCTCGACAGATCCTCCTTTAGTCTATCCCTTTTGGGTTATGTAAGGTTTAGACCTTCTCTGTGGCCTAGACCTCCCCAGTGATTCTTGAGGTTAGACCTCCCTTAGGGCTCAGACCTTTTCTCACTTGGACGTATCTTTATGTTCAGGCCTTTCCCTTTGAGTTTGATCACTTTGGATCTCTTTGTTGGTTTGAATCTCTTTGGTTCAGACCTCTTTCCTGTCCAGACTTCTCCTAAGTCTAGACCCCCTTGTTGCCTGGGCACTCTCTTATGCCTGACCTCTTTCGATCGGGACCTCCTTGTATTCCATTGGATCTCTTGTGTGCCTTGAACCTCCCGAGTTCATTTGAACCTCCTTGACATTTCCTCTTGGCGAAAGGACCTCCTTTGGGTTCATCCTGACCGCCAAGACTTTTGACCTCACCTTAGCGGTTGGAAATCTCCTTTGAGTTACCTTGACCCTTGCAACTTTTTTGGACCACCTTTTGGGGATCTCCTCCGTAGAATCCCTCTTTCTTGGAACCCTCACTTTGGACCTCTCCTTTGTTTGGATCGTCGACGGCTCGAGACCTCTCTTCATTTTGAATCTAAAGGTCCAGACCTCCCCGTGCATTATTTCTCTCTGGGGACCTCACCTTCACGTTTGATCTTGGCTGTTGGACCTCCCTCTCGGAGATCCAACCGCCCGGACCTTAACTTACTCTTGATCCCAACCACGGGACCTTTTGTAGTTCTCTGGACCTCCTATCCAAGATCTCTCTATGGCCTTTTAGACCTGACTCTGGACCTTCTCGCCAGACCTCCTTTGAGGAGATCCTAACAGTCAGGACCTCCTTTTGTTGATCCTGACCGTCAGGACCTCCCCATGTCCGGACCTCCTCTGTATGTTTGGACCTCCCCAACCTTTAGACCTCCTTGTCCTTTGGGCCTAGGACCTCCTAAGCCTCTCGGGCCTCCTCAAAGACCTCTCCTGCGGGGCAAGACCTCCCTTCTTGACCCGTCTGTTTCTAAATTGACTGGCCCCACTTGCCAGACTTGATCATTCTCATTTCCTTCGCCACGTTAGTATCTTGAGCATTTAATGCATGTCATGTCACATTAAATGCATCCATATACGTGGTGTTTACTCTGAATTTGGTCACTTAGCTGTACTCTGACATCCTTCCTTGTTCTTTTCCATAGCAGCATACGTTGTCCTTTCCTCCTACCTTTTACCAAAGTGGTAGTGACACCTGCCCTGTCACTCACCTATCTTTGACCCATTTCTGTACTTATCCTTGATACGTATGCTTCTAGCTTTCTTCACCCACTTTGGCTATAATTAGTCCAGAGAACCCTACCACATTACCTTTCTCCACGCTCATCATCTTGGCTCTCGCTCAGTGGCTTTCCAGGGAAGACCTTGTTGCCCCACGACCTCCCCTTCATCCATTGTTTCCTTCTTGTCCTGGTAAGTCCTTGGTGATCTGCTCTACTCTTATTCTTGCCACCACATTAAAATCGGTTGTGTCCTTCTCGGACCTCCTCTTGTGGGTTCCTTTTGGATTTCTATGGCCTTTATATGAGGAGCTCCTCCTGGTCTTTACACAAGGAACATCCCTTTGTCCCTTTCTGGCCATACGTAAGGACCATCTCTCAGGACCTTCTTGTTCTGTTGCTTAAATCACTCTTTTGGGGTCTTTTGCTAAAAACCACCCCCCTCCTGGTAAGCTTGGACCTCTTCCAAAAGAACCTATTCTAAAATATAGATCTCTCATGTTGGTTGAGTTTTGGGTTCCCTCTGGGGCTCGCCTGGTTTTTCTTGTTGATCTCAGTTGGTTCTTTATTTGAGCTTTGTTTGAACTTGCTCTTCTACCCGTGTAGATTACGAAGACTCCAAGGAGTCTGAGTGTACTGAAGAGGAAGATTCTCAGGATAGTGAGCAAGGTAAGTTACACTTTTGATCATATTGCACCCAATATTTCAATCTATTTATGTTCAATTTCAAAGTATAATGCATGCTTATTTCTACCAAGTTATTTCAATACCTGTCTTTAAACACATAGTTATGCCTATTTTCTTCATATGACCAACTTTGACATTGAACCAAATTTGTTGTCACCTTAGACAAAATCTGGTTGATACAATAGTGTGAACCAGGAGCAATTGAAAAACCATATGCTTAGTCTTGCTTAGACCAAAAGTACTTGATTTGGGAAATCTTTACCTTCATGACCAACTATTGTTTAAAATGTTTTGACCATGACATTGGGGTGTCATGGGCGTATGAAAATGCTGCTGGGGAAGCAAAGAAAATGAAAATTGATTTGGACTTGGGCAAATTGGTTTGCTTGGCTGGTGCAATGTTTGTGCACGGACTCTATCTTGGATAAGGTGGAGGTCCAGGGGTTTGTGGTTGTCGCCCAAGTCAGTTGAGGACCGGTCTTTGAGCCATGCCTATAATGGGCTATGCCACAATCGTGCAACCACATGTCTCCAGAATGGGGCGTGGGACCTGGCTGAATAATTTGCAAAGTTCTACCACAAGTTGTTCCATTGGAGGTGCGGGAGGTCTTTTATGGCCAATGGTCTTTTATAACCTCTCGCTCCCCTTCGGCGCAAGAGGGCTTTCATGGGGTTTCTATCCACAGAAAGTGAAACCTTAGCAAGGAGGAGCTGTGGTGGAATAATGCTTTGTAAAAGCCTTGTCATGAACTCTAGACCTCTTATCTTGGCGGTGAGAGGTGGCATTGGCGGATCTTGGGACAAACTAGAGGAATCATGTCGTGTGGGTAAAGTGTACAACCTCTGCAGAGTGTAAATCTATTCGAATAGCCGTGTCCGCGGTCATGGACGTGCTGGCAAAGGCTACTCAGAGTTAGATGTTGGTTTTGGGTTTCCAGAAATGTTTATCAAATTTGTTTTGGGATTTCTATCCCATAGGTTTTGGACAGGGAGCCTTGTGTCAGGAGGGTATCCTTCACCAACTTGTTGATGAATGTTATCCAACTGAAAATCAAGTTTGGAAAATGAATTTTATCTATTAAATACCTGCTTTGGAACTTAGTATTTGTATTTAAAAGAAACTTGGCTTTGTGCAAATCAACCATATTATGCCATCCATTGATTATCCATATATGCATGTCATCTTGCTAATCCACGGGTGTAACTTGTGAGCACGGTTGTTGTGCTCACTCTTGCTCATTACAATTTTTGCCAGGAGAAGACCTTGGTAGTGAAGAAGATCAAAGCGACTAAGTTGTGCCTTCGGCCGATTACTGTGGCGTCTTTGGTGGACCATCGCTTCCTTTTGCACTTTTGTATCTATGCTTGGCCCAAGGCCACCTTTGTAAACAACTCTGTTGATGTTTTGCTATAATAAGTATGCGTTCTGGATGTCACCACCTTTGTATTATTGCTGTGACGAGCTAGCCATGATCCTTGGGACTAGCTCAGTATGCACAGGGAACCTTGGAGCAAGCTCAGTCCTCCACGTCCACTCAATGGAATGAACGTGTGTGGCTCTGGGGTGGTCTCAGTCCTCCACGACCTCCTCTGGAGGGTCACGGGTGGTCTTGGGATACCCTCAGACCTCCACGTTTTTCCTTGGCCTAGCTGTGGTAGGTCTTCGGGGTGCTCCCTGGCTCCACGACCCTCTCGGGTTTTGTTCTCCTGGACTTCCAGGAGGTCCTGATGGACCTCCTGGGAGGTCTTGGTGGACTAACCAAGAGATCCTTTTCGGGATCTCCTGGGAGGTCCTGACGGACTTTCCTAGAGACCCAGGAGGACCTCTTGGGTGCCCTAGGGTTAGGTCGTTACAGTCACGACCGCCCCCGAGGTGCCCCCCCCAGCTCGGGTGTGTGTTTCAAATGTCCTTGATTTCTGAAATCCAACGCTCGGGTTGAATTTCTCCCTTCGAGATCTCCCTTGTGTTTATCCTGACCGTTGAGACCTCCCTTGTGTTCATCTTGACCGTTGAGACCTCCTATGTGTTGGTCTTGACCGTCGAGATCTCCCTTGGTTCTATATTGACCGTTGAGACCTCCCCTGTGTTGGTCTTGACCGTCGAGATCTCCTTTGGCTCCATCTTGACTGTTGAAACCTCCCTTGTGTTCATCTTGACCGTTGAGACCTCTTCTGTGTTGATCTTGACCGTCGAGATCTCCCTTCATTCCATCTTGACCGTTGAGACCTCTTCTGTGTTGGTCTTGACCGTCGAGATCTCCCTTGGTTCCATCTTGACCGTTGAGACCTCCCATGTGTTGGTCTTGACCGTCGAGATCTCCTTTGACTCCATCTTGACCATTGAGACCTCCCCTGTGTTGGCCTTGACCGTCGAGATCTCCTTTGGTTCCATCTTGACTGTTGAGACCTCCCCTGTGTTGGTCTTGACCGTCAAGATCTCCTTTGGCTCCATCTTGACCGTTGAGACCTTCCCTGTGTTGGTCTTGACCGTCGAGATCTCCTTTGGTTCCATCTTGGCCGTTGAGACCTCCCTTTGTTCCATCTTAACCGTCGGGATCTCCCTTGCGTTTGAGACTTTCCCTCGTTTGATCTTGACCATTCAGGACCTCCCCTTTGGATCTCCTCCGTTGGATCTCCTTTTTGGGTTCGGACCTCCCTTTCCCTTCGCGTGGTCTGAACCAGCCTCGTGCTCTACTCACCCGAGGACCGTCCGATCCTTTTTGGAGGGCCTGATCGAGATGTAGGTTTGGCTAGTCCGAACGTTCCACTTCCCTGTGGACCGCCCGATTCAAATCGGACGGCTCCGCTCCGCTGCACGTATTCACCTCCCTCGCGCTCGCAACCTCCTCTTTTGTCGTGTTGCCACGACCTCCCTCGCGCCTACAACCTCCTCTTTTGTTGTGTTGCGCGACCTCCTCTTCTTGTCGTTTTGTCACGACCTCCTTTGGTCGGGACCTCCCTGTGGTCTTTTTGCGAAGACTACCCTCCTTGCGGTCACGACCTCCCTTGTGGTCAGGACCTTCCTTTGGGTCACGACCACTCCTCTTGGTCGTGTTTCCTTCTTTTTCTCCGTGCGGCACGCGTATTAAATACTGCCGTCACCGTATCAATGTGCGCACTTAATATCGCTGCCTCCTAGCGACATGCACATTTAATTCCGTTGCCTCTGCTGAACCAAACCAAGCCCCCACAAGTCTCGCCGCCTCGTCTGGTCGCTCGGGGCCCCCTTTTCCGCTATAAATAGAGTGCCTGGGAGCTCTTCTTGACCTTTTTTTTTGCTCCCTCTCACTCACTCTCATTTGCTCTCACGGCCACCTTTGTTCAAGCTCTCTTTTGAAGTGGTTCCACCTCTTTCCTTCGTCAAAATCTTTGCTTTCTTTCAGCTCTGGTTTGGTGAGTTCTTTGGTTTTCTTTTTGAAGTTGTTTTTGACTTGGCTCCTTTCGAAAACGTGTAAGATCCGGCTGTTCCGAAGACCTCCTGGACCCAGCTTTCTCAACAGAAGAAGCTCAGTTCTGCAGCGAAGGCAAGTCATAGATCTTTGATCATGTTGAACCCATTTTTGCAAAAAGTATGTTGTTTTGTTATAAACATGCATGGCTAGTTTTATAGAAAATGGTTTTGGGGGATAGTTAAGCACCACTTGCCAATATGACTCCTTGGTATGTTTGAATACAACATGTTGACATGTACCCCTGGATACCCGTAGGATGGGTTATCTTAGTTGGATGTCTTTGAATACCAACATGGGTGCGCTAGATTGCTTAGCCATGCTTTAGTAAATGTCGTTCTCACCATGAATCATCAATGTTAGTTTACCCCCAGCACACACTGGTTGTGGCTTGTGTAGTAGTAGCCAGTGTTGCTGATTAAAATGAAGTGTGGCCCTGCGTGAGGCTACGACATTTGTTGTCACCATAACTAAAATTTGTGTGCCAGGACTGGGTGGTCCTCTGGCTGGGTTGAACCCAACAATGATAATCTTGACTAATGAACTATGGAACTGTGGCAATGCCGCTATTATTAAAATTTATGTGCCAAGACCGGAATGGTCATTTGGCCGTGTTGAACCAGAAAATGTTTTATGCTCGGGCGAGTGGGTGGTAGTGAGTAGTGGGTGCTATGTACACTGGGTCGTAGAATGTCTTGCCTGAGCAGCCAAATAAGGACTTAACCTTGTACGCCATCGATCTGGGTCATTCCCGTGCAACCACAAGTCCAGGATGGGGTGGTCCTAGCCAACTAATTAGCGAGGTCCTTATGCGGTTCTGTCGTGGTAGTCGAAATGGCGCAAGAGGGGCCTGGCGAATCCTCGATCCTCAGCGAGAACCAAGTGCAGGTGACCTTTGTAAAGGCCTTGTCACGAGCTCTAGACTGCTTACCAAAGGAAGTGAGCAGGGGTATCGAAGGGTGCCCAACCAACTAGAGGACTTCGTGTCTTGTGGGTAAAGTGCACCACCTCTACAGAGTGTAAAATCTATTTGAATAGCCGCGTCCTCGGTAATGGACATGCCCGGTTCTTTCACGCAAGGGGTAGAGTTTTCTAAAAGTTGTGGTTGGTTTCGGGTGGTCATGTGCTGTTTTCAAAGAACTTGTTTACTTATGTATTATCTATTCAACTTGTGCTTTGCAATCTACTTATTGTATTTCCAGTAAATGTTGTTTTCTGCAAACTAACTATACAGCTTTTCTTTGGCAAGTCTTGCATAAATGTAATTGCATTCATTTTCCCTATGGCTTGCTTAGTACATTCAAAGTACTCATGGCTTTTGCCCTCACAGTTGTCGGCCAAATTAAGACCTCCCAGGGTGCTCCGAGCACTATGAGGAGGGGTTTGTTGAAGACCTCGTGGACTAGGGGACGTCCTCCACTCAATAGCCTGTGGCTCGCCGAGTGGCTCCGCGCTGTATTTTGTTTTCCGCTGCAAGTGTTCTTTTGTTGTTTGCCCTGCGTGGCACCTCCTGTAAACAAGCTTGGCCATAAGGTCTTTTGTTTATAAATATTAATTTGTCTGCTTCATCTTAAGTTTGTTGTATGGTTGTGATATCACCAATGTTGAATCTGTGCGAGCTAGCTTGCTGATCTTGGGACTAGCTCAGTGCACAGGGGCCGGGACATTCGGGTGGTTCTAGAGACCTCCCGGGTAGTCCTGGAGGACCTCTGGGTGTTCTTGGAGGCCCTCCTAGACCTCCAGGTGGTTCTGTTGGACCTCCTGGGAGGTCTTGGGAGAACCCTCCAGGTGCTCCCGGGTCGGGTCCTTACAACATCCCTCATGACATCGATATATTGCCGCCTACCGACAATCTCACTAGAGGCAAATGCAAGAGGAATCAACCTGAGGAGAGCAAACCCAAGAAGTTGAAGGGAAAGGTAGCTCGCATGTGCAGGACTTGCAATGAGATCAGCACCCATGACAGCCGCAACTGCCCTTTAAGGAAATAAGCAAAATAATGATGTAATGTAGAATTTTAATTTATTTCACTTCAGTTGTGGTTCCTCTTATTACTTACTAACACAAAATTTTTGTTTGTTTTCTGTGGGCAGGCAAACTAGATGACATGATGCTCATTCAGTGATTCGCCACTCCAAAACATGAGTAGGTGTCTCCTGCTATTGTAGATTATTGATGGTTCTCCTCAAATATACATATAGATCATTATGTCTACTAAGTAATACAGCACCAATTCACTTTCTTAGTTGCTGTGGTACAAATATATGGATGCTACATGGGCATAATTGCATGATCTCCTAAGGAGTATATTCAGTTTCCAACAGCAGTATAGTAATTGCTACTTAATATTGGTTATATGCAGGTATGCTGTCATGGACTTGCAAGGGGCTTCTGGATGACTGGGTGTTAAGTACAACTCATATGTAATCTACTATTGAAATCTGTTGTAATGTGCTATTGAATTCTGATATGTAATGTGCTATTGAATTATGATGTAATGCGATATTGAATTCTGAAGTTTGCTTTGATGTAATCTGCTTCAGTTTTGAAATTGTGTGTCTGTGCTACAGTATCAGGTCTGGGAATGCAGTGTGCACTGAACTGTTGTTTATTGTTTGTTTGATGTAATCTGCTTCGAACACTGAATTTTTGTTTATTTTAGTTCTAGGAATGCAGTATGCATCCAAAATGTTCCTCTGCCATGGCATATGAACTTTCATGAGAAGCTTTCTTTTCTTCAATTTTGCTTTCTAAGAAAAGGCTTCCCAAGTGAGCAATTTCTTTTGGAGATTTATTGTGAGTTAATGACTGTGCATGTCACATTATTTTTGTTTTATCTCTGAATGTTGCAAAGACTTGTAATAACTGATTGTGTAAAACCAGAATCAATGGAATCCATTTTTCAGCCATTTTTTAGTTCTGCTGGTCAGTTCTGCAATTCTGGACAACCCTTATGCTCACAATAACAGCAGAACTCCACTAAAATTATGTTTATGCTGCTGTACAGTATCAGGCTCTAGATTGCATGGGATTTAGCAGCTCTGCGTTTGTATCCTTTCAGTTCTGGACAAATGGTACAACAACATAAGCATGCAAAATTGAGACATAAAGTGCAATCTGGACATCAAAATTGGTACAGCAGCATAAGCATACAAATGGTACAGCAGCAATCCAACATGTAATCTGGAGCTCAGATTACAATCAAACATCATTCTAAAGTGCAATCTGGACATCAAAACATTCCAGCTGAAATGCAATCCAACATGCAATCTGGAGCTTAGATTACAATCAAACATCATTCAGCGCAATTGAGACAACATTTCACATTTCAGATCAAAAGAACATTTCAGAATGTACACTGAGGCACCATTTCAGATAGTTTACAAAACTTTTCAATACAACTGACATTCCCAGGACAGCAAGACTAGATATTATATTACAAAATACTTGGACGATAACAAAATTCCTAACATCAAGAATACAAATGCAACTACAACTATTTTTAACTTTTCAACTCTAGTAGTGGATTTCTTGATTGAATTGTTCATCTCGTCCAATGAGGTCTTGATCTGGTCCAATGAGGTCTTCATCCCAGCAAATTGTTCCAATACACTGTGGTCGACTCTGAAAGCAACTTCATTTCCATTGCTCAACTTACTTGACAGGAGACTCACCTCTTCTCTGCTGTTCGACAGGGTGCATCCCAATCAAATGTCTGAGGTATTGGTCTTTCCACATGAATGTGTCACACCCATCCGAATAGATTTGGACCAACAGGGTGCATCCCAATCATCAGAATGCATAAACCGCCAGGCAAAAGCAAAAACCAAATTTGAACATCAAATTCAACCGAAAAGGGAGTATCTTACCCTGTCATTTCTAGTGCATTTGTAGTACTCTTTTCCTCGATTCTTTGAGCTCCCGGACACGGCCCAGATCATCTTCGCGTCGCACTTTGGGCATGGCACGAGAGGGGGCCCACCGGTAGGTGCTGTCGCGGTCGATGACCACTCGGAGTGTGCCTCCGCGCGATCCTTCTTCTTCTCCATGGTCTAGCAATGCGCGGGGGAAGGGAGCCCTCGTGGGAGCGAGGTGGAGGTGGACAGACCTAACCCTATACTAGGTTTTGGGTCCGGGAGCCCTGGTGGGAGCGAGCCGGACGCGCACGGGCCGCAAGGGGAGGTGGCGAGTAGCTCAACGGCGAGGGAGGGGGCGACAGAGAGGGAGGGGGCGATGGCGAGAGGAATCGTCGTTGCCCCTGCCTGATTTGGGGATCGAGCAGGGGGTGGAAAACTCGAAGTGGGTTCGAGCAGGGGTAGAAAAGGGAAAAAGGCCAGAGGCGCGCTCGCCCGCGCGTGCGCCGTCCGATTGGCAATGGAGCATCCAGATCTTGTTTGTGCATATGTGCACACATATACTCATGTGCACCTGATACGCCCCCACTAATGTCGCTCTTATACACATAAAAAAACTTGGAAGCTGACGAGCAATGTTTATTATTTAATATTTTTTAATTTATCTTTACCAGTTAAAAAGACTTTATTGGTGGTGAGTAATGTGTTCTTCCTCTATCTTCTGTGTCCATTGGATCGACGAGTTAGATGACTGAGATCCTAGATCGCTCGTGCATCAACAACCCTAGCATTAGCAGGCTCCTCACCTGCGCTGCCCTCCCTCCCTCTCCTCCCTCTCACACTCCCCACCCACTTTGCCCTTCCTCCCTCTCCTCTCTCTCACCTCCCCACCTTTTCAGACCAAATTGATCAAACCCCGCCATACCATCTTTTCAGACCAAAATGACAACCCGGATCAACTTTTCTCAGTGAGTAGACATCACTCACTAGCCATTGCACATTTTCAGACTAAAAATGACCACACCCTGCCATTCGCCATTATTTACCCCCTCAACACTACACCCTAGCCGCTTATAAAAGTAGGGTACACTCCACCACCACAGCCAACACTCTACTCCAACTAATTTCGCACTACATAAACAAAGGAGGGAGAAGAGAGCTGGAGGAGATCAATACGTCATCGGGCTTGGAGATGTCAGGCTATGGGGAGATGATACGAAAGCAGAAGTAGCTTGCCGGGAAGGTGGGAACCTATCCGGATCTTTCAATGAAGGGTGCACATGTATCACTAGAGTTTCCACGCCCACGGTGTGACTACAATAACCCCGCGCATATCATTCAATCAACACATCTGGCGACTGCTGTCGGGCGTACTACACATGCCCGGGATATCCGCATAAGAGAATCTCACACACACATCTATTTTTCACATTGTACGTTACATTTCACATATTGCTAACATTATCCGCGCATAATGGCAGCCGGAGGAGCGTTTCTATTTCTTCCAATGGATTGACGGCCCAGACAAGTACGATAGAACATTCATCCAGCAAACTTATGTGCTGAACTACGCGGTGCCACCCGAGATCTTCACCCATTGGAAAACCTTACTCGACCAAGAGCGGGGAAGACAAGGGAAAGGCAGCGATGGAGCCTAAGAAACCAGGGTGGTGGTGGAAGACCCCCGAATAGTATGTTGAGGATGATCGGACCCTGTACAGGGTGGACAAGGGGAAGGCAGCCATGGTCCCCGATGCTCCTCCCAAACGGGTGGTTACTTCCGAAGAGATCCTGGAAGCACAGTACAGGGCTGCCTTCCGAACCGACTTCTTTTCGATCCACCGGTTTTTTCGATTCCAAAAAGGCGCACATGTATCCTACGTGTAGATCGGTTTCATGATTTGTGCATGTCGTCGTTTGTACCATATGGGTAGTGGGACAAAAAAAATGCACATAACCAACCCTGCGCGCCATGTAATTTGCACCGACATTACGAAGTCTTATTGTCGCTGTTGAAATCTCATCTTTTAAATTTAATTCCCAAATTATTCTCTATTCAATTTTTTGTTCTCTTTTTCGAAATAAATCGGTTGCGCAAACACCACATTCGCAACAAACAGCGCGAGTGCAATTAACCTATAAGGGATTTATCAACGCAGTCAACAAATTCCAACGTCTTTAAGCACTACAAGATATTACAAGATATAAATATAAATTTAGTTCAATTTTTTCTGCCAATTTTTTTCAAGCCTTGTTCCCATTTGATTTGGTGACAGGAACGTGTCACCATTTCAGTTGGTGATTTGCTTCTTTGTCACCATTCCAAATGGCAACAAAGACATTTAATACTGTTTGGTGGACGACAGGGCTCCTGTCACTAATCCAACTGGCGACAATGGCATGTCATCATTTTAAACGACGACATAAGCTCATTTTTGTGATTATATTAAACGAGCACGCATTTATGTAATTCTGTTAAAAAAGTATTATTTAAAACATTCTTCTAGTGGACACGCACCACATCAGATTCCACCGATCGCCTAGAAGAAGTAAGTAGCGCAACAAAATGTAGACTTTTTGGCTAATATAGCACTGTTTGCACGCAAAATAGCAAATCTAGCTCCTTTCAGAGATCAAAGCCAAAAATAGCACCACACACTCGCAGGTGGGCGATACGTATCAAATCTGTGCCCTAGGGGAGGGGATTTCCCAAGTCCGTGCCCCAGGGGAGGGGACTTCCCTCATCCACCCAATTTAGTTGTAACCCCTGGTCCGGACGCCCTATGTTGTAATTAATTTATTCATAATTAATTACCAGTAATTTTTGCAATTAATTATTAGCAGTTAATTAGTCGTAGTTAAATATTCATAATTAATTAGTCGTGATTAATTTAGTTGTAATTAATTAGTCGCGGTTAGTTAGTCCAAATAAATTAGTCGTAATTATTAATTCTAAATTAATAATTATTTATGACTAAATTAATAATACAACTTGATTTCATGCACCCTGATTTGGGCGCGTGACTAATTTATGGTGCATGTGATAATAAAGCGCATGATTTCATATGACAATAAATTTTTTGTACATGTGATAATACGTAGAAAGTCATGCATATAAGGAAAGCGCATGATTTCGTGCGCCCATTTTGAATGCGAGTTTTTGGCTTTTCTGAAATGTTAATTTATTAGTGCAAATTGTTAAAGATTATGACATGTTGTTAAGTAGACACTTGTTAGACATCTTAACATGTTCAACCCACCCTATCCGTCCCGTACAAGACTGTCGCCAAAAAATACGAGCAAGTTTTGCATATTTGAATTCTACATTTACCCACCCCCTCAAAATAACTACACTTCAGTAATCCTTATGTACAAATTTAGCCTAATCAATGCATAATAACAAAACTACTAAATTTATGAAAAAATTAGTAATCCTTATGACTAATTAACTACAACTAATTTATTTAGACTAACTAACTACGACTAATTAACTATGACTAATTAATTATAAAAATTATGGCAACTTAATTACCTACTAATTAATTACGACTAATTAATTATGAATAAATTTATTATAGCTAATTAATTATTGACTAATTAACTACGAATAAATTAATTATAATAGGGGTGTTCGGGACAAGGGTTACAACTAAATCGTGTAGACGAGGTGATGCCTTTTTTGCTTTGCTCTCTCTGGAGGGGCTAGATTTGTAGTTTTGCTTGCAAACATTGCTATATTAATAACTAATAAAAAAGGGGGTTTACCCCTGCGCGGCGGGAAATCGTCCCACCCCTTCCTCCCCCCGTAACTCGTGACCGCGTCCATGCCCTCACTTCTTCCGTAACCACCGAAACAACCACTACCCTATTTCTTCTTCACATACACGCACCGAAATTCATCGTCGTCTCACTCCTTCTTGTCTCGGCCATGTCCTCATGTGCGACCGCCTTCGTAATCTGTGAGGAGAGGCGGCAAGCGTAAAACAACGATGGGACGAGAGAAGGCAGTGTGGTAAGGTGACGACGGGGCGGGAGAAGGCATCTAGAGGGAAGGAAGGAGAGGCAGAGATGAATGCGTTCTTCCCTCGTCGCGCGGCCGTCTCAAGTTCACCATACTGTGTCCTCTTCATCCTAATTCTCTCCCTACGCCGCCGCCACCTCCTACTCCGCGCATGTCGAGTAAACATCGTTGCTCCTCCTTGCTTACCACCGTGACAAGGCCATCGCCTCCTCCCCTGACCTCCCACCTCCTCATCGTAATGTGCCTGGGGAGAGCTGCAGAGGCCAATGATCGTGAGAACCGAGTCGTGGCTTAGATTCAGGATGGAAGAAGGTGGCCGTCGATGTGTAACCCTCTTCCTTGCCGGCTGGCAATGGCTAGAAATGAGCAGCGTATCGGGGAGGAAAGTCGATATTAACTTTAACTTTTGAAGGTAAACAATTTATGAGCTTAAAATTTTAATTTTCAGATAACAGTAGCAGGTGATGTAACATACAGAGTTAATATTTCTATTTCTATTTTATATGCAGTTGAAAAAAATTAATATTTATTATACGGTTAGAATCCTGTCTATACGTATCACTATCTACAGAGGTTCCCGTTGCAAAGCAATGAACACACCCTGCTGGTTAGCCCAAAACTCAAGCTAACCCCCTCACCAACCACCGCGACGCCCGATTCCTCCTCCGACGACGACAGCGACGGTGATGTCGGTGTCGGCGGTGGCGCCCGCGACGGCGGCAGTGGCGCGGCCGAGGACGTTGCTCTGCGTTCCGGCGACGGCGCGAGCGCCGCGGGAGATGGCGGCGGAGGTGGCCGCAGCCGCCGCCCTCGGCGCCGACGTGGCGGAGCTCCGTCTGGACTGCATCGCTGGGTTCGCGCCGCGCCGGGACCTGCCCGTCCTCCTCGCCAAGCCGCGCCCGCTCCCCGCCCTCGTCACCTACAGGTGGGCCCGGCTGCCTCGCTCGGGGCTGGGGGTTGATGGGGAGGGGAATCTTCTTGCAGTCTTGCCTGAGGGGGGTTCTTGTTCGGGATTGGATTGGATAATCTTGCCTGAGGGGGGTTCTTGTTCGGGACTGGATTGGAGAATCGTGTGGTTTGTAGAAAATTTTAGCGGGTTTTGGTATAACTGGATGGGAACAAAAATGGTTTTCAGTGTGCCTTGTATCATCGTAGGAAAGGAACAATTCGAATTGTGTTTGGTCAACTCTGTATACACATTTCAGGATGTTTGCAGCGTTCCTAAGCTAAATATACTGTTTAATGTTGGTTGTATAGGCCGAAGTGGGAAGGAGGCGAATACGAAGGCGACGACGAACCACGCTTTGAGGCGCTTCTATTGGCAATGGAACTGGGAGCTGAATACGTTGATATTGAGCTTAAGGTTAGCTCTGCCCTCACTCGTTGTTCTCTGAGGAACTGAATCACAAGACTATTCTTCGCTAGTAATGGGCGAAGCTTTTTTTTCTTCAGTAGGTTTGTTTACTTTAAGCTAAATGAAATGGACAATATAAGTTTGTTTACTTGTCGCACAATGCTAGGCTGCTTCTCAAGAGAAAAAAGCAGCCAAGCAGGCTTGTTGCTATGATTGTTAATTAGATATCTGAGATTTTCGCATGTAGTATATGTATATGCCAATTTAAGCTCACGCCATTAAGTTACCAACTTGAGAGACATAGTGATGCGGATCCAACCTCGAGATGAGATTAAATCCTGTAGGTCTACGTTACATGGTTACTTCCCAAAATTGGCGTATCAGTATCGGAAACTGTATCGGATACGGATACGGCCAGATACGTATCCTGTGACTCTGTGAGTATCGGTGATTTTCCTGATTTTCAAAAAAAGAAAATAATTCCTCATACTTCTTGGATATTTTTTCCGATACTTACCTGATACCTCTCTGCCCTAACCCCCCTTATTCAACTCAGAAACATATGGTCGATCTATTCGGCAAACAAAAATGAGCTGATTTCTCTTTGTTTGGAAGTAGATTTAATTCCTTTGACTCAATTGAGGATAGAGCCTATCTAAACCAAAGTAAACAACAAAGCAATTGGCATTAAAATTACTTGGGCAGCCAACATCATCTTCTTGCGCTTAAAGAAACTAGAGTATCCATGGTTTGATCCACAGTTCAATAATAAATAGGTTCTATACTTACCTTCTTTTCTTAATTTCATAATTTTTACAAACTACATGGAATTCGATTGCAATTGTATTGTTGTAGGCTAAACCCTGGACGTGCTGACTGCAGAGGATATAGTATATGTGCACCACAACTTACGCCTTCTATATTTCTACACTAGTAGGTTGAACCCTCGATGATTGCAATTCATTAATTTCTGTACTTTTTATTTTTATTATATATATATATATATATAGACACACACGTATCACCACCGTATCAGTGTTTTTGAGAAAATGACGTATCGTGGTACCGACGTATCGCGTATCCGTATTAGGGTATCTGGGCAACCTAGTCAGAGATTGCCCGATCTTTGTGATGGAGCAATGACGAAAGTCTTGATAACACTTTTGCGATCGTAGTAATGCTTGATGTCTTTCAAGTGATAACACTCGACGGTAATGTAGTAACACGATGTCTTTCGTGCAGTAACACTCTGTTGGTGGTATAGTAACACGACTTTTCTAGCGTAGTAACGAGCTTGATAATGTGGTTGAATCGTACTAGATCAGTAAGAACCGAAGTAGAAACGATCAGTCGTGGCCTCCCAAACCGTGAACAATGATTGATCACAAATTAGAAGATTGAATCGTATAGATTCCGTGGACAATCTAAAAAACAACACACCCTTGATCTACACCAACTCTCACAAACCCTAGATGGGAAAACATCAATGCACGATACACAGGGATAAACCATAACGGTATGCGGCCAAAACACACGTGTTTTCAATTTTCAACTCTGCTTTTTACATTGGGCGCACCCCATAGGCTTATATAGCAAACACACACACTAAGGCCTTAAGGCCGATTAGGACTCTCAGGCACGTGCATCTTTACTATTATCAGGGGCGGACCTAGGATAAAATTTTAGGTAGGGCGAGTCGCCGGCCACGACGTGGCCGTGCTCCCCGCTCTCCAGCGAGGGGGCCGGCGAGGCCGTACGTATCACGGGTGTTTTCCTCGTGTTTCTTGAGGAGGTCCTCGAGGCGTCGTTCAAGCCTTGCTTGCACTGCATTGCGCCGTGCTCTTTCTACCGTCTAAGTTGCACATGCGATCTTGATCATCTGAAAATGCAGTTCTTGCTTGCTCATGATCGCTAGCGAAAGGGGTGAGCTATGGGTGCTGATGAAAGCCGAGCTGGTGGCCTCTAAGCTCCGGGTGATGCTCGGCTCCGTGGCCACAGCGATGAAAGTGGGACATGGTTGGGGGCCTTGGGGCGTTGGCTGGGGCAGAGGAACTCGCGGGGCTGGTGTCCAAGCAGGCATGTCGTGCGCTCGATGCTCGCACTGTTCAAGAGCGGCGTCACGCCGGACGCAGAGGATGCCAGGCTCGTGCTCGGCCTTGTCGACATCACGAGCTGGTCGGCGCTTGGGAGGGGCCAGCATGACTAAATCAACTCATTGAACTCATTTCTCGAATTAAAACTCCAAAGATATCCCCTCTCCCTCCCCATTTTCAGCTCAAAATAAGTGCACTCTTCGTGCAAGATTCGTGCAAGATATCATCATACTGTATCAAATTAGCCCTTTTTCTCACGAGTAATTAAGATCAGGGAGCTCAAATCTTCTCGCAAAGTTGCAACCTAATATATATAATCTTGATATATCTCTGTTTGCCTAGCTAGCTCATTCGTTCACGACATTATCAACTGCATGCATGCTGACTATGGCGATTAATTGCCAGAAATAAAATAAAAAATATCAGTGAACGAGTCGTCTTCTCTAAAGAAATCTATCTACAGATGGAGTGAAACATCTGAAGAAACCTTGATTTTTAGCCCACCGCTGCAGTTCCCCCACGGCTCACAATCCATGGATGCTCTGCGAAAAAACATCATCCAATCCAAAATGTCAACAACACTTCAAGAAACAAGCATTTCAGGGAAGCAAAAAGGGGGAATGGAAGAAGACAAGAGTAGTGATTTGCTTGCGTTGCTTGGTTAGGACTTGGTCGGCGGAGAAACTTCAGGAGACAAGAAGACAAGAGCAGTGATTTGCTTGCGTTGCTTGGTTAGGACTTGGTCGGTGGAGAAACTTCAGGAGACGTCCTTGCAGAGCATGCGGCGCATGAAGTCCTTGGCCTCCGGCGACACGGACGCGAACATGCGCGGCGAGAAGCGCAGGTTGTCGTGGAGCATGAACTTGAAGATCTCCGTGTAGCCTTGGCGCCAGAGGTAGGGCCGGGGTGTCATGGGGATGGAGCTCGGCGGTTGCTCGAGTGGCTGAAGGACGGTCCGCCCCTGACTATTATAAAAGAAGCACTTGGTGATGGTGGTGGTAAGTCAGCCATCTACCTCCCCACCTCGAGTTGGTGGATCTTTTGTGGATGGGTGAATTCCTTATATGTCACCGAAAGTTTGCCTCATCCCTTATACGCCATTCATTGTGTCACTGACATGTGGGTCCTGACCCCACATGTCGATGTATATCGAGATTCGCAAAATGTGCATACACACATATGTTACTATAAGGATCTTCCGTTGACAATTAGATCATCTACGCATGTGGTTTGTGATAAGACTATTTGTGGCTTGTTAATAGGATGCAAATTATGTATGCAACTTTTATATGTAGGGATAATTACCTTATGTATATTGGTTTTTCAAGTTTAGAACTTATATATGTTTATTTGAGATCCATTGTAACGCACGTGCACTCAGCTAGTAATTAACGTGTTCGACCTGGACTCTTAACATAAACTTCCTAAACCATACAACTCAATGTTCCTAACTTAAACTAGTGTTTTAGTTCCTTTTACATCTGGGAACCAATTAAACATGGAATTAACTAATGCAAACCAACTCAACAATACTCAGATGCACCACTTTAACTTGGTTGTCACGTTGGCTCGACGGTGGATCCCGTCCGAGATCACGTAAAGAAAGGATGCCACGTAGGGAAAACAGAAAGCATGCACCGATCTTGTAGTCCCATGCGTAGCAACAAATCTTGATTTCTTGCCTTCTAATCCGCGATCATTCCTTATCTCTTATTACCATACCAAATAAGAAAGCAGATTCCTTTTCCAAGAAGTCCAACTTGATCTCCTTTTGTTCCTGGTGGCAACTTTCCATAATTGCAATTTAGCTTCCTGGTTGGAAACGTGTGCAACATGTTCTCCTGCTACATGCATGCGAAACCACCCAAAATCAGAATCAATTTGGTTAGGAACTTGATTTCCTGGTTGCACTTGGCCACAAGTCCCATGCATGTACGCCTGCATTGGCTCTGCCCCTCGCGCACACGCCGCATGCATTGCTTGCCCATGCTCCGCGCTAAACTCGCATGCGCCACACCCACACACATGCCAGCTTGATACGTCAGCTTGATACGTCGCATTATTCTCTTCTTTTTTCTCAGAAAATTCTGAAATTAATTCATGCGAAACAATTTGTACACAAGAATTAAATTCAGAAACAGGGTTAGTAGTCGTGGCCATGTCACATATTGACGAAAATAAACCCTGTCTAAAACTGATCAATATTTTAACACTCGATTATTATGTGTTTATAATGTTAATTGTGTGTATTTTAAACAAGTGAATCAGTTGTCAGTTGCCCACTACAATTGTGTTATGCAGGTTGCTGATAAATTCATGAAACTCGTGTCTGGAAAGAAACCTGAAAATTGTAAGCTCATCGTTTCATCCCATAACTTTGAGAACACTCCATCGGCAGAGGAGCTTGGAAATTTGGTGGCTCAGATTCAAGCAGTAGGAGCTGACATAGTTAAAATTGCAACGACTGCTACTGAAATTGTTGATGTTTCAAGAATGTTTCAAATACTTGTACATTGCCAAGTGAGTTCATCATATGATTCTATTCAAGTTCTATATCCATGAGTGTTAAGTCTTGACATATATTCTTTGTATTCGAAGTATTAGTCCACTCTACATTGTCTCACTAGCATGCAATCTGTTGCTGACCCTTAGCTTTAAGTTACAAGGGTGATGTTGTCAATGAGAAGTCTGCTTTAGTTATATCTGAACTTTTATCAGCGTATCATCAGGTTGGTGTTGTTAAAAGATTCTTAACGTTCTTAGGATCCTGTTAATTTCAAAAACAGGTTGGTAAGCTGCCAGTCTCTAGGTAGTAATGTGTACATGAATCAGGATCAGAATAACTGCTACAGCTAGCAACTACACACAGATTATAATTGGACAACTAGACTAAAATTACACCCTTTATTTTGGGTTATCTGTGGGTTAATTGTTGTGGACGCATTTGTGGGCCAAACTTATCAACGACGCTGTCGGCCCACCGTTCCTCATGCAGCGCCAACAGTTGATTCGGAGTCGGCAGTGCCTGGTTCAGTCCGTATTGGCAATATTGGCAATACGTGATGAGCTACAATACACACGTTTACGTCTTGGCTGCAGCCTGTTCGGCGATAGCAGTAGTAGAGTCTGTATCGTATACGCATAGTTCGATTCAGAGTTATTCTATAGATAGTATGGTTTGGTTTGGCAATTGTAATTCCAAATATAGATGCATTATAATTAGTAATATTTGTTAGGTGAGCTCCCTACTATATAAAGGGGTGCCGGTTTGTTTGAGAAAGCTAATAAAGATTTGAAGTAAGAACTAGACAATTCAAAGCCTCTGTTCATTGAGACAAAACTCGTTCGACGTGAGGGCGAATTGCAGCTATCTTTGGTTACTGACGTGAAGCCATATCATATTTGGTATCAGAGCCGTTTCTCTCTCTCTCTCGCCAAGATCTTCTAGCGACAGTGCCGTTTCTCTCGCTCGCCAAGATCTTCTAGCAATAGAGCTGTTTCTCTCGCTCGCCGAGATTTTCTAGCGTCTTGGTTGCCTGCTGACTTCTTCCATGGATGATCAAGTTAAAAGACAACTAGATGAGATGCTTCAGATGAAACTATGGATAGCCGACTTACAACTCTGGAACAAGAGAAGGCTGGCGGCTCTGGCGCGCCCGACGCAACCAACGGAAGGAGGAAGCCCTTCTACAATCAGCAAAAGGAGGATACTAAACAGACATCAGGAAGCCGCGGAGCACCTCGCTACCACGAACTATTGTTTCCAACTTACGATGGCAAAGAAGATCCGTTATCGTGGTTGAATCGTTGTGAATTTTTTTTTCAAGGACAGCAGACGATGGATGAAAAAGTATGGTTAGCATCATATCACATGACCGGAGTCACGCAACAGTGGTATTTTCATTTGGAAAGAAATAAAGGCATTCCGTCGTGGCCATGTTTTGTCGATCATGTTAATCTTCGGTTTGGACCCCCAATCCAAAGCAATGCTTTGGGCGAACTCAGTCAACTTCGACGCACAGGTAAAGTGGGGGAATATCAGGAACGGTTCTTGGTGCTTCTATGTCGTTGCGACGACATGACCGAACGACAACAAGTACAAATTTTGACTCACGGGTTACGCAACCCTTCGCGCACTGACGTCAAACTTCAAAACCCTGCAACGCTTGAAACAACCATGAGCTTGGCCCGAGTATACGAAAAACGTCTGGAACTCGATGACGACTTCCGACTTCCGACCATTGTCCATGCTATCAGGAACTAGCCGGTCAGCCAATTCCAATCGTGGGTCACTTCTGGGAGTCAGCTCGACCCCCACGGCGCCAAAGGTTCCTCCAGTTGGTCCGGGCACAACTTCGGCAGTGCCAGCATTGCCAGGCATCAAACAGCAAAATTCCAAATTCTCGCGTTTAACAACTGACGAGATGGCCGATCGGCGACTGAAGGGTTTATGCTTCAATTGTCCTGAAAAATTCTCTAGAAATCATGCAAGCAAGTGCAATGACAGGAATCTATTTGCTAGAACTTACCGACGAAGGAACCGACGATGATTCGGCTGAACAGGATGTGGAAATTTCTCTCCATGCACTCACTGGAATCCGAATGAGCAAGACCGTGAACTCCCGGTGGCTGTCAATGGTGAGCAAATGCACGCCTTAGTTGACTCTAGGTCTACTCAAAATTTTATTAATGCAGAAACAGCACGGCGGCTGGGACTCACACCAGCTAGTGGAAACTCTATTAAGGTAGCCGTTGCTAACGGCGACAAGGTGGCTAGTTCTGGACTTTTTCATGGGGTGCGTCTTCGGGTTGATCATGAGGATTTCTTTCATGATTGCTATGTTATCCCTCTTGTCGGATTCGATATCGTCCTTGGCGTACAGTGGTTACGAACATTGGGACCTATCATGTGGGACTTCGAGTAGCTTACCATGTCCTTTTGGAGGCATGATCATAAAGTAATTTGGCGCGACTTGCAATCCCCGGCATGACACGCCCAAATTTCAGCATTAACAGATGATACATTGATGATGACACTCCTGGCCGAGTTCGCGGACATCTTCGAAGAGCCTCACGGCTTGCCACCTCAGCGTTGCTGCGACCACCACATCCATCTCTTACCCGGCACGACTCTCGTGGCAGTTCGTCCTTATCGCTACCCCCAACTATTGAAAGATGGAAGTCAATGTGAGACGATGCTAAAACAGGGTATCATCAGGGATAGCACTTCTGCATTTTCGTCGCCGGTGTTATTGGTCCGTAAGGACAACTCATGGTGTTTTTGTGTTGACTATCGACAACTCAATGACAAAACGGTGAAAGACAAATTTTCTATTCTAGTGGTTAACGAACTCCTCGATGAGCTTAAGGGCGCCCGCACCAAGTGCGTATGCATGACACCGACGTTGAGAAGACAACGTTTAGAACTCATCATGGCCACTACGAGTTCCTTGTCATGCCCTTTGGCTTAACCAACGCTCGTGCTACGTTTCTAGCCTTGATGAATGATGTTCTCAAACCTTACATTCGTCGATTTGTGCTAGTCTTTTTTACGATATTTTGGTTTATAGTGCTTCATGGGCTGAGCATCTACAACACGTCCGTGCGGTATTTCACTTGATGCGCCACAATCAGTTAGCTCTCAAACATTCTAAATGTTCCTTTGGGGCTAAATCGATCGCATACTTGGGTCACGTTATTTCAGTCCAAGGCGTCTCCATGGATGTTAGTAAAGTCAAAGCAGTTTCTACTTGGCCTATGCCTACTACAGTCCGAGCTTTGAGAGGATTCCTCGGCCTTATGGGATATTATCGCAAATTCATTCAATCTTATGGCGAGGTAGCCACTCTATTGACGAAATTACTCAAGAAGGAAGCCTTTGCATGGACTTCGCAAGCTGACACAGCCTTTCTAGCTCTCAAGGCAGCCCTCGCCACTAGTCCGATACTTCAACTTCCAGATTTTGCTAAGTCCTTCTTAGTCGACTGTGATGCATCAGGCAAAGGATTTGCAGCTGTCTTACATCAAGGTATGGGACCAATTGCGTTTTTCAGCCGGACAGTGGCTCCTCATCACCTTAAATTGGCCACCTATGAACGCAAATTGGTCGGTCTTGTTAAAGCAGTACGCCATTGGCAACTGTATTTGTGGGGACGCGCATTCACGGTACGTACAGACCATTATAGCCTGAAGTATCTTCTTGACCAGCATCTTTTGTCAGGACTCGGATTTCTGAATCCGAACCCTCTGTATACTTCTGCACCAGTCCTATGATTAGTAGCTAGTGCACACAGTAGAAACATAATTGACAAGTTCGAATCTCGAAATAACATTAATAAATAACTGAGTACCGGCCTTATGACCACTTATTATAAAAGAGGTCCAAAGACCTTAAGTCTCACAACAGCGGAAATAAAATGATAAACTCCGTGGATGACCCATCGAATCGCCCACCGGCATTCAACTGGGGAAACGCAGCCTAGTACTCCGGGAAGCCTTCATCGAAGCCACAAGCGAAGTAGTCGTAGTCGTTCTCGGCATCTTCGTAGACTTCTGATATTTGTTTTGAGTGTAGCATGTGAGTACATGAAGTACTCTGCGAGTCTTGAGAAATTATGCATATGCATAACTTTAAGAATTGGACATATAGGGTTCATTTGCACAAAGCAATATTTTAAATTTAAACATCTTTTATAAAGCTCATTTGATAAATGATGATTAAATAGTTAAAGTAATTTAAATCAATCTCTAGTGCAGGTTTCAACTACCAAACACTAGTAAAGAGGCTCTATCATGAAGTTTTCATGAATTGAGCTCTAGCGCTTAACCTGCTCTAATCGCGCGAACAACAATCCAAGAGTTCCAACTACTCCCGGATTCCCAAAATATTCTTTTAAAACCAAAACTAAAACCTACCATGTGTATACGCACCTTGCCCGCCCTTGACCGTGGGCACGGCTATTCGAATAGTTTTTAACACTCTGCAGAGGTTGTACAGCTTGACCCACATAAGATAATCAGCTTATACTGTCCGCTCATACACTTCCGAAGGTGTGCGACTAAGCGATTATCATAGGGTTTTTACAATACTTTATCCTAACATTAGCCCGCAGGTCATAGACGTCATTTACCATTGACCTGGAGCTCACTGTTGTGGGGGATAACCTGCCTGGACTTGGACGTCTTTTACCAACGTCCGGTGTAAGCCCGACAGACATGGATGTCATTTACCATCGTCTGCACTATCCAGGTAACACCTACCATCTACAGCCTGCGGGCTAAATGTTCGGACTTAGTAAATTACTCAGCCAGATCATTCCTATTTAGGACGTGTGGTTGCACGGTAATGCTTGGTTTGAATAAACACAAGAGTTGGTCCTTAATCGACCAGGGTGAGACAAACCAAACTCATGCCACTCACCCTAGTCTAAAATATTTCTCACCAATTTTATTTTATTTCCAAATATTGACATTACTTAATGTTAACAATTTTCCAAAATTTATAGCATAACAAGTATTAAAGGTTTTTCTCCCCCAAAGGTTTAACAGGACCAAAAGGCACGTATAAGCAATTCTACCGAATCAACTATTCTGCAAAATTGTATTCAATAATGCGGAATTACTACGCTAAGGTTACAAAGGTACAGGATAACAAATATCAAGGATGATAATAACAAACTTTAAGTTTTTAACTAACAACCTACAGTTTAAACTTATCATTTAAATAAAATAGCAATGCGTAACTTTAAAACTGAAAACATAATTTACAAATCATAGGTTCAAAGTGGTCAAAGGAGACTCGCCTTCAGTGACATTGGTGGTAAGCGCTTCCTGTTGATCCAAATTCGTGTCGGCGACGTCGGACTCTACACGCGCGATCGGACCAAAAAAAAATAACAGAATTAAATAAAAACTAAAAATTAGAAAATAAATACTAGAAGGTAGAGAATGAATTTAGGAAAAAGAATCGATGGATTCGGAGTTCGTACGAAGGAGAACGGATATCCGGAAGATTGATAACACATGAAATGATAGCAAATTCCGAAATTGGACTGTACAGGAGATACTGTTTCGGCTGTTTCCTATTCTGATGTGTTGGATAGAGCAAAGAGCTAAAGCCTAGAGGCTATGACACGGCGGGACCCTATGCTAGTGTAACCAGTGAAGTAAGAGAAGAAATGAATGAGTTTTGGGCTTGTGGGACCATGATGTAAGTGAACAACTAGCAAAGAATGACTAGCAAAGAACAACTAGCAAGGCTGTGCACCGAACGAAACAAACAGAGCTCCAGGCGCTTCGGCCATGGCAGCGACGCCAGCACGGGAGGCGGCGAGGTAGCCGACCAAGCACTAAAATGGGATCCCACTAAGCTCCTCTAGGACCTCTGCCCAAAGATTGAGGTGGCTAAAGGCAAAAGCCTGCTGGGGCGGCAGCGGCAAGCGCAAGACGCTTCTTGGTGCGGTGCGTGGCGGGCACGCGGAGGATAGGCGTGTGCAGCAGCTACTTGCGCAAGACCGCAGTGGTGGTGTGTGGCGCAACTTCGGGAAGGCGAAGACGGTCCCCGAGCGGTGGCGCGGCGAAGGCGGATTAGAGATATGCCGATGGCGACATCGCACAACGGGAAATTGAACAAATGGATGTAAGCAATATGATGAGTAGATGGTGATGAACGTGCAGTAGCAAAGAATTGAGTTTTGGCTCACCAGAGGCGACGAATTCGACGATTTGGGTGAAACGATCGTCGTTCGGAAAAGCGGAAATGCGATGTCATTGGTGCTCCAGTGGTTATGAGACTTGGTGGGCATGTAAAGGGGGTCTAAGAGCTGCGGTGTACCCATTTATAGCTTCATCCGAAAATCGAACCGTCGGGAACACGATTAAGAACGTCGGCGACATTCGCGCCGATTTGAAACCGAAAAACGCGACAATTTGCGTTGATGAAATTGTGGTAAAAAGGTAGCTTTGATAGCACGGTGATGACGAGATCGCAACAGTTCAAACGGAATTGAATTTGGTGATCCGAGTGAGAAGAACGGGAAAGAAATGTAATGTCTGTTTCATTTGGCTGTTTTCGGACGGGCGAACAGCACGCATGCGCAGCAGAGGTTGAAGACAAGGTAGGAGAGAAAAAAAAAGAAAAAGAAAATCCGAAAAATTCCAAGAAAATTCAGCAAAAATCCTTGGAACCTAAATAGATTTAATAAAATATTTTTGTATTTAATTGATGTTTATTTTAATCATTTAAATGTTTTCTATTTTCTGAAATTTCAAACTAAGCTTTAAATTAATTCAATAAATTTCAAATGATTCATTTTATTTTTAAAGCTTCAAAAAGACTCTTGAATTAGCAGGAACTCCAATTTCAAATCCAAATCTTTGAATTAATTGTTTTGAAATAAATTTTTGAAAAGGTTGAAATTTGGGATGTTACATCTTTCCACTATTCCACAACATACTTGGGTTAGTAAATTATTGACTATGACTTTATGTTGAATTTCTAGGTAGTCAAAATCTGATCGCTAATGCTCTCTCGTGGCGTCATGAACCGTCTGCTCCTATTGGATCCGTGCACCCTGCTGCTCTTCTGGCATTTCGTCACCGTCCTTTGTCTTCTTTGATGACCTTGGCAAGAGATGTCGATAATACAACCTTCGATCTATCCAAGCGGCAAGTACTTTCGCCGGAATAAGTCTGCCGCTGGTTAGTCCTTCGTTGATGGTCTTTTGCTATATGGGAGCCATGTATTTGTACCAACCGACTCCTTGTTATGGCCTCAGTTGCTTGCAGAAGTTCATGACAGTGGGCATGTAGGGGTTCAGAAAACTCTTCATCGTTTACGCTCCACCTTTTATCATCCTCAAGCCAATCGCAAGGTGCGTAAATTTGTCAAAGGATGTGCTATTTGTCAGCGTAATAAGACCGAACATCTTCATCCTGCTGGTCTTTTATAGCCTTTAGCTGTTCCTAGTTCTATTTGGCAAGATATTTCGATGGATTTTGTGGAAGATCTTCCTAAAGTAGGTGGTCGATCTATTATTCTCTCAGTGGTTGATCGTTTTTCGAAGTATGCATATTTCATTACTCTGGGTCATCCCTACACTGCTAGTACTGTGGCAAGGGCATTCTTTGATGAGATTGTTCGCTTACATGGTATTCCATCCTCTATTGTTAGTTATTGTGATCCGGTATTCACTAGCAATTTCTAGACTGAACTTTCTCGTCTTGCTGGTGTTAAATTGCAATTAAGTTCGGCTTTTCATCCTCAAAGTGATGGTCAGACAGAAGTGGTCAACCGCATATTTGTTATGTACCTTCGTTGTCTTTCGTGTGATCAACCCAAACAGTGGCTTCAATGGCTTCTGTGGGCAGAATATTGTTACAATTCATCATTTCAGACCGCTTTGAAGACTACTCCTTTCCAGGTGCTTTATGGTCGCGATCCTCCTACTCTTTTGTCCTATGAACCAGGGACTGCTAGGGACTGCTCGCGTGGCCACTGTGGATAAACAACTTCGTGATCGTGATGAATTCTTGGATGAAATTCGGGAACGTTTGTTACAAGCTCAAGATTGCATGAAACAACTGTTAGAATAGGACTCTATTTGTATTTCCTTATCTGTATATGACAACCCCCTTTGTACTCCCTATATATATTGCCCATTGGGCCCTCATGAATATACACACAATATTCATAACATGGTATCAGAGCTAGGGTGCTAACCTAGCTCTTTTCGTTCCGCTGCCATCTTGACGCCCCGCCGTCCAACGCCGTCGTCTGCGGGCCGTCCGAGTCCGACGCCGCTTATCCGACGACGTTGTTGCGACAGCCTTCGCCGATCGTCGTGATCCGCCCGATCGCCGCTGTAATGCCGCCGCCGACGCTGCTGTTGCCCGCTGTCGGCCTTTTGATCGCCAAGGCCGAACCGGTTATCGCCGAGTTCTCCGCTTCCGGCCAGCTTCAGCTCACGGCTCCATGGGTCGCCGCAAAGCCGCCGCCGCCGCTTCGCTTGCGGCCGCTTCGCCATTCGCTGCTCGCTCGCTGCCGCCGCCGCGGAAGGATCTTGTTTCCGCCGCCGCCGCCGCGCCCGGCAAGGACCTTGTTCGGCCATTCCGCTTCTCCGCCAGCTGCCGCCGTCGCTTCGGCCTTGCGCGGAACCCTAGTTTCCGCGTAAGTTGCGTTAATGAAACGCGTTGTGGCCTTTAGCCCTTTTTCAAGTGTAAGCCGGCCCAAAATTAAAAAAAAACCTCAAACGTCGATCTAACCGCCGCGTCGGCGCCGCTTGTTAGACTTCGTTGCCTTGGTCGCCGCCGCCACCAATGGCTCCGTTCCATCGCCCACGATCCCATTCTGGGAACAAAGCTTCATGGGGCGAACTACATGATTGTGGTCTTCACTCATGGAGATCACGCTCAATGGTCTCCGCCTCGGGGACATGTCACCGGTGCTCGACCTTGTCGTGCTGTCAGTCGCTTGACCTCCTCCCACCAACCTATTTCGCACCTCCCGCGAAGATGAGGCCGCCAAGAAGGGCGAGAGGTCATTCTTCTTCTTGCACCGCTTGATGAGGCCTTTCGATCGCCATAGACACTTTTGAGCCCGGGTGTCTTGACGAGGCCCGTGTTCGCGCCATCTTGGTGGTCGATGTCGACGACTCCATCGGCCAGACATTGTTGGTCTGGTGCTACTCGTCCGATCTGGGAGTACTTGCGCGGCGATACCAGCAGAGCGGCGATGCTCGCTTCTTTTCGCTTCGGCGTGAGTTGAGACGCAACCGCTAGGAGGACTCCTCCGTCGACGACTTCTTCCGAGCTCTGGCGATCTCGGCGCTTCATCGACGAGCGGCCCGCTCGCTTCTGAATGTCATAAAGTCGCATACGGATCATGATCGCTTTCGCCTTTATGACTTCGTCTGCCGTCTTCGCCCGAGTTTGAGCTGTCCAGGCTCAACTCTTCGAGCCGCCACCACGGCAAAGCGATCCCAAGAGCTCTTTCGGCGCTTCGTCGCCAGAGCTTGAGGAGTGGGTTAGCAAAGACTGCTTTGTTCCGACCGTGCTTGCTACCCGCTTCTTCTTCGACTACATCGATGTTTTACGCTTTGACTACAGATCCTCCTCAGTGTCTGCCTTACGCTCTGTTTTTGCACCAACGGGGTTCATCAATTATTGCAAGAACTTGAACACGACTACGGCGTTGTGCGGTCTGGCGAGAATAAAGCGCGTGGAGTTGGACGCTCAAGGGGGTAGGGAGGCCCTTCCTCGGCGGAGGATAGACCAAAGACGTCAGATCTTCTCGGAGGTGACTCGTTGGCCAGATTCGCCAGATCTCTAGTTCGCCAGCTCTCTTTCATTTCGGCGGGTTCTACTAGTCTAGCTCAGACGTCTCCTCTAGGTACTTCTTGGGTTACGGATTTTAGTGCATCTTTCCACATGACACGAGACTCCACATCTCTCGCCAATAGGACCTCTGTTTTCCTATCTCGATTCGAGGGCGGTAAGCGGTACTCCTCTCTGCATCGCTGGTCGAGGCACTCTTTGTCCAATGATTTATGCATTCTAGCTGCTTCTCATGTTCCTCGGCTTACCATGCAACTTCTCGATGGGTCACCTTCTTGATCTCATCTTGAGGGGTTCGTTTTGACTCTCACACTGTTTTTGTTCGGGACCAACAGACAGAGGCGGTGATTGGGATGGCCGTGCCCGTAAGGATCGTCGAGGTCTCTACATTCTTGACCGCCTCCTTCCGGTCCACTTCAGCTTGCTCCTATCACCTCTACATCCATCGCTTCTTTGCCACCACCTCTGGAGTTTTTCTTGCGATGGCATCATCGTTAGGTCACTTGTGTGGGTCTCGTCTTTCTTCATTAATTTGTCAGGTGTTCTTGGGCGTGTTCTGTTGACACGTCCATGTTTTGTCGAGGTTGTAAGTCGGGCAGCGGCTACAACTTCCTTATCATTCTAGTGAGTCCTTGTCTTCTCGTCCTTTTGATTTAGTTCATTCGGATGTATGGGGACTGTGCCTATTATCTCTAAAGGCGGGCATAAATCTTATGTGATCTTCATTGATGATTATTCCGTTTACATGGATTTTCCCTATATCTAATCGTGGTCGATTTCTTGCGATCTATCGAGCTTTGTAACGATGGTTCGTACTCGATTTGATTCTCCTATCCGTACTTTTTATTTGTGATTCTCGCCGGTGGTACTGCTTACGGGCGCTTTTAGACGGTTTCTTTAAAGGCGAGTACTCTTTTCGATCTTCTTGTCTGGTGCCCATGCTCGAATGGGGTTCTTGAGTGCAAACATCGTCATCGATTGAGATATCGCGCTCTTCTCCTTGCCTCACGTTCCACCACAGCCTGGTGAAAAAGCTTTCTCTGTTGCATATCTCGTCAATATCGACCTTCCACTTTCTCTTAAGGGTGTCGGTCCTATAGGCGTCTCTACTCTCGAGCCCACGGTACACTCGCGCCGTGTTTTTGGTCAGACTTGTTTTGTTACTCTTTCTGAGCTCGTGAACGCAATAAACTATCACTTAATCGGTTGAGTCGTGTTTCTTGGTTTCTGATTACGAGCATAAGGGTTATCGTTCTGTGGGATCCTACGCTTTCGACGGATCGAGATTTCACGAGACGTTGTCTTTGACGAATCTCGACCTTTCTTCTATCGAGATTCGGCTCCTCCTGTCTTTTATCAAGATTCGGCTCCTCCTGCCACCGTTGAGTCGCTTTCATGGTTGTCTCTTCCTGACTCTTCACCTATTTCTCCACTATCACAGTCTTCCCCGGGTTTGTCTCGATGGTTCATACATACCGGTCTTGCCTCCTGCAAAGACCGTCTCTTATTCTGCAGGCGCACCGTCTCGTTTCTCTGGTGTTACACTTCTCCATGCGTCCTTGTCCTCCACCGATCTCCTCTCACGGTGTTTTGCCGCCACCCACATCGATCCTTCCGATGATGCTCTTCGTTCGTCCTTCGTGGCCGGACATCCTTCGACCTCGATCGTCTTGGATTTGTTACGATAGCTCATGCTCTCTCTCACATGAGCCTAGTTCTTATCGTGAAATTGCTCCTCATTCGAGTGGCGGCTTCGCTATGGCGAAGGAGCTTGATGCTCTTCGACGTACGGAGACTTAGGATATTGTACCGACACCTGTGCATGCTCGTCCGATCACGTGCAAGTGGGTGTACAAGATTAAGACTCGGACTGATGGTACTATCGAGCGCTACAAGGCTCGTCTTGTGGCTCGTGGCTTTCAGCAAGAGTACGGTCGTGACTACGATGAGACTTTTGCCCATGTTGCCCATATGACCACTGTTCGCACTCTTGTTGCGGTTGCTTCTGTTCGCCAGTGGTCTATCTCTCAGCTGGATGTTAAGAATGCATTTCTTAATGGTGTTTTGCATGAGGTCTACATGCAGCCACCACCTGGGTATTCTGTTCCTGATGGGCACGTTTGTCATCTTCGTCGTGCTCTTTATAGCCTCAAACAGGCTCCTCGTGCCTGGTTTGCGCGTTTTACCTCAATGATTACTACTGTCGGTTTCACTGTCAGCTCCCATGATCCTACTCTTTTTGTCCATATCTCATCTCGGGGTAGGACACTGCTTCTTCTGTATGTTGATAATATGCTTATCACTGGTGATGATTCCTCGTTCATCACGTATGTGAAAAACATCTCGATGGCGATTTTGATGGTGATCTTGGTTCTCTTACGTACTTCCTTGGGATTGAGGTCTCTTATACCGAGGGCTACTACCTCTCCCGGTGAGTATGTCCGGGATCTTCTTGATCGATGCGGTATGGTGACACTTGCACCGCTGAGACTCCTATGGAGCTATCCCTACATCTTTGTGCCACTGATGGTGATCTTCTTGAGGATCCTACTCGATATCGCTATCTTGTTGGGAGTTTGGTGTACCTTGTGAGCACTAAATCACGATATTGCTTATCTTTGTTCATATCTTGAGTCGAGTTCATGGCTCGTCCTACCCATCTTCACTCTGATCACCTTCTTCGTGTTCTTCGCTACTTGCGTAGTGATGGATAAGTCTCTTTTGTGTTGGCTTTTGCTGCCCTTCAAGGACAGCATCTCTTTAGACTAGCATCTTAGCAGCTTTTGACTAGCATCTAGGGCAACATCTTAGACTAGCATCTTAGCGACTTTTGACTAGCATCTAGGGCGACATCTTAGACTAGCATCTTAGCATATGCTTGGTCGGTTATGACCTATAAATTTGTATCCCCAACCCTCGAGGTTGGAATGGCGTTAATGTGAGAAATAAACAAAGAAAATTGCCCCATCTCCAAGTGTCATCCTCTCAATGAGAGTAAGGATCTTGCTATCACCAAGAGCAAGAATCGGCGACTAACAAGTGGTATCGAGCCGTACTATCCTGCAACTTTGAGCATCTCTGCTCGATCCCTTCTCGACCTCGCTTCGGCCCCATGAATTTCAACCCGATGAAAGCGACTCTCTCTCCACGCAGCGGTTCCCGGTGTACGCCATGTCCGCAGGGCGATCTCGGCCTTCGATGCGCCTCGAGCCGGCGGCAAGCAGAAGTCGAATCATTGCGGGCAGAGCAACGCGGCGGCGGCCTGAGCAGCTGCCGCGGCAATGAAAAAGCGTCAAAAGTGGCGGCAAGCTGGCGGCGGCCAGAGCGAGATAGAAGCGGCAGCGGCGGCGAATCACGGCGCGGCGTCGCAGCGGCAGCGAGGTCGAGGTTACACATGCGGCAGCAGCGGCTCCATCTCTGGCGATAACAGCGCCGACGCGGACCTTGCAACCCGAGGAGAAGGTAGCGAAGCGGCAGCGCGATGAATGCAACCGCGCCGCCCGCGGCGCAGCGGCCAGAACGGACGGCGGACGCACGGCAGCGGCCTCTGGAGAGAAACAGCGCCGGCGGCGGCGTCGGGTCAGCGGAGAGCGGCCTTCGCAGCGACGCGGCTCTCTCTCCGGTTGATGCCGTGGTCACCACGAGTACCAGTGTCGTCGAGGACATCGGCCTGGCGGCGGGTAACCTCACCAAGACCAACTACGTCGAGTGGGCTACGGTGATGAGGTAAAGCTCAGTCGCGGCATATGTGGGATGCGGTCCGGTGCGGAGCGTCGACTCGACCCGGGATCGGCGGGCGCCGGATGCTCTCATCGGCTGAGCCCGCTTGAGATGCGATTCTCGCTTACCAACAAGCGGATTGCCAAAGAAGCAGGGCGCCATCGCCGCGTAGACGACGCAGTCGGCGGCGCCAGCGCAAGTCTACATTGCGGGCACTACGCAGGAGTGGGAGAACACGGCCTTCAAGCGGTGAGGGCGTTGATGACTTTGCTCTCGTCTCGATACTCTGTTGCGAAGTTGGTGCGATTCGGCGACGACACCTCTGGCGAGGAGAGAGCTGTGGAGAAGCTCTTCCGCCGCGTCCCGAGAAGTACAAGCGGATGGCTCGCTCGTCGAGTCTCTGCTGGACCTCTCCACGATGACGATCGAGGAGGCGTTAGGTCGCCTCAAGGTCGTTGGCGGCGATGAGCCTGGCGTCTCTCGGGACCCGTCACCATTGGCGGGAAGCTCCTCCTCGCTCGGGAAGCGATGAAACACGGCCAAGGTAACGAGGAAGAAGAGCCTTCTTCCACGACAACGACATAGCGTGGCAAGCGACAAGCAGCGTAAAACGCCAGGTAGCGAGGGGACGTCTTAGGGTGATGATCGTGGGCGCCAGCATGGGCTGGCTGGCAAGCAAAAGCCGAGAGGCGACTCTTGCCACAATCAAGCGGCAAGCTTCGGTCATTGGGCCAAGGATTGTCGGCGACCACGACGCACGAGCCCAGCGTCAGCGCGAGAGAGGAGGAAAGGGCCGTGAATGAAAATGCCAAGAAATTCGCATTTTCTCTTTATTATATCTTTCATCATATATATTATTCTTTTCTATGTATTAGATTACTCATCAAAGCCATATCAAATTGAAAATATACGAAATCAAATTCAATATAGAAATTGGAATAGATTCTATTCTATTAGAAAAATCAATTTGCGAATTAGAGAAATAAAAAGAAAGTTCAAAAATTTCTATAATCCTATTTAAGGATATCCTCCGATTAAGCATATCAAGTTAACTTTATCTTTATGAAGTTCTAGTATTTTTTCTAAGTAGAACTTCCAATTTGAACTATGTTCATTGCTCATGCGAGCATCGAACTACCTCGGCGCAAGACCCGCCGCAATGCTCTCCTCGCATTGGCGAGCCAAAAGCACACGCCTCCTCGGCGACGATTAAACAGCGACAAGACCGACGGGTGGTGCCTCGACACCCGGCGCCACCCACCACATGACCGGCGGCGGAGTTCTTCTCCGAGCTCGACTCGAGCGTTCGAGGCATCAAGTCAAGTTCGGCGACGCCCGCCGTGGACATTAAGGCGTCGGCTCTGTCGTCTTTGTCGCCAAGACAGTGAAGCACCATGCTCCACCGGTGTCTACTACATCCGCGTTGAGAACTCCATCATCGGCTTAGGGACGGTGAATGAGAACGGATCGCGCGGAGATTGAGCACGGTCTTCTTGCATCTGGGATCATCGTCGCGGCTCCTCGTCAAGGTAAACAGAGCAACCGCCTCGCCCTTCACGCGCGGTGGCGCAACCTCTTTGTCTTGCACCGCGCGACAACGGCGTTGGAGGTGGCACGAGCGCTTTGGGCACCTCAACTTTGAGGCCACGAGGCGGCTCGGCGGCAAGGAGATGGTGCGGGGCATGCCGCGCGCCGACCACGTGGAGCGATTCTGCGACACTGCGTCCTCACCAAGCTGCGGCGGCTTCTTCCCTCGCCAAAGCGAGCTTCGCGCCAAGGAGAGCTGGGCTCAGACACGGTGACCTCTGTGGCCTGTGACACCGGCTACACTGAGGCGGCGCTACTTCCTCCTCCTCGTCGGCGGCGTGTCCCGCTTACATGTGGTACATCTGCTTTCGGCGTCAAAAGCGGCCGCGGCGGGCGCCATCAAGTGCCTTCAAGCTGCGGGCGGGAGTGCGAGCGCATAAGCTTAGGGTCCGCACGCGGACAACGGCGGTGAGTTCACGCGGCGAAGTTCGCGGCGTCTTCGCCAACGAGGATCCATCGTCGCTTCTCGCCGTACACCCGCGGCGAGCGGCGTCGTCGGCGCGCAACCAGAGCGGTGGTAGCCACCGCCGCGCCTCCTCAGCGAGAGGATGTCGGCATTCTCTCAGAGGTGGCGATGATGACTGCCGCTCACTTGCTTAACCGCTTCCTCGCCAAGGCCCTCGGCGGCAAGGCGCCATACGAGCTGCTTGCACGGACGCGCCGCGGTGAGCCACCTCCGTGTCTTGCTACTGCGCCTTCGTCGAGAGCTCAACCACGTCGGCAAGCTCGGCGACCGAGCACGCCAGAGTCTTCATCCGGCTCGCGGGGCGCCAAGGCCTCCGCGTTCTCGATCCTACGACACGGCGCGTGCGCATCACGCGTGGCGTCGTGTTCGACGAAGCGGCGAGGGCGTGGGACAAGATGGTGGATGACGGCTCGACTCGACGACAAGCAATTTCGTTGTCGACTACGTCCACTTCGAGGCGAAGCCAATGCTCCTTCACCGAGCTCGCCTACCCCACCACCTCGTTTGCCACCTCCTCCCATGAGTCGCCGCGCGCCGCCACGGCTCGGCAAGCCCACAGAGCTCGGCGAGTCCACCGCCCGGCCGCGCCGCCACGCCTCGTTCTCCCACAACCGACGCCTACTCGCCAGTTTCTAAGGCTTCGGCCCACGGCGCGGCCTGCAGTGGAGTTCGCCACTCCATTGTCTAACGACGAGATCGCGATCGGCGTCTACCACGGCGGCGTAGCCTCTACGCTCTGCAGACGCGGGCGACCTCCTCGGTGGCGGCCGGTCCACTGGCTGGCGCAGTAGCGACCGAGCAAAGTTGCACCTCGCGCAGGGGCGGCAATGAGCCTCGTTCGCCAGCCGAAGCGAGAGAGCGGCATGGCGTGCCGCGCGATGCGAGAGGAGATGGGCGTCGGCGAAACAAGACGCGGGGGCTGGCCGATCTTCCACCGGCCACCACGCCATCTCTCTGCTGGGTCTTCAAGCTCAAGAAAACGAGGCCGAGAGGTGATCAAGCACAAGGCGCGTCTCGTGGCACGAGGCTTCGTCCGGCGGAGAGTCGACTTCGACGATGCCTTGGCGCTGTTGCGGATGGAGTCCGTCGTCTCCTCTCCTACTCAGCGGCCGAGGGTCAAGTGATGCGTCCATCACATGGACGTCAAGTCTGCTTTCTCAACGGCGACTTGAAGGAGGAGGTCTATGTCCCGCCACCACGGATTCATCATCCCGGCAAAAAAGCAAGGTCCTCCGCTGCGCAAGGCCCTCTACGGCTTCGGCGAGCACCATGAGCTTGAACGCCAAGTGGACTCCATCCTCAAGCAAATGGGATTCGGCGAGGCCACGAGGTCATGGGTTCTGCGTGGGCAAGGAGGCAATGCCTGGCGATAGGCGTCTCGTCGGCGACCTTGTGATCACCGGTACCAAGGAGAAGGAGATCGAGGCGTTCAAAGGCGGAGATGAAGGCCACCTTCCGGATGAGCGACCTCGGGCCCTCTCTTTCTACCTCGGGATCGAGGTCCACGAGAACGACTCCAGCATCTCTCTTCGCCAGATCGCTCGCCAAGCGCATCGTGGAGTGGCGGCCTCGATCGCAACCCAAACCCCACACTCCCATGGAGGAAAGGTGAAGCTAAGTCGTGAGAGTACGGCGGAGGAGGTGGACGCGACGCGCAGATCTGCGGCGCATTGCGGGCGCCTTCGCTACCTTGTCCACACGCCGATCGACTTGGCGTTCGCCGTCGGCTCGTCGGCCGGTTCATGCAACGGCAAGCGACGCGAGCACCAAAGAAAGTCGTGAAAGGATCCTCCGCTACGTCGCGGGCACCTCCGACCACGGCTTAGACTACCCAAGGTGCCCGTGGCACAAGACCATCTCGTATCAATCTGACGACAATGACCACGCCGGCGACATCGACACGAGCAAGAGCACCGGCGGATCTTTGTACTTCCTCGGCAAGTGTCCGTCGGTGGCGATCGGCCAAGCGGCGGTGAGTGGCTTTGTCTAGGCTGCGAAGCGAGTACATTGCGACCACTACCGCTTCTACTCAGCTCTGTGGGCGGCACGGCATGGCGATCTCCTTGGCGAGACGCAGAGGCAGCTGGAGCTCGGGGTGGGCAACAAGTCCGCCTTGGCCTTAGGCGAAGAACCCCGTCTTCCATGGCGCAGCAAGCACATCCGGTGAGGTATCACTTCATCGGTCGCTGGATGAAGGGAGCGTCCGACCAACTACATCAACACCCAAGACCATTTCGCGACCTCGACCAAGTCTCTTGGCGGATCAAGTTCGAGGAGCTTGGCGCAGGGATCGGGATGGCTCAGATTCTCACAAGGAGACACACAAGACTTAGGGGAGAGTGATGGATAAGTCTCTTTTGTGTTGGCTTTTCTTTGCCCTTCAAGGACAAACATCTCTTTAGACTAGCATCTTAGCGACTTTTGACTAGCATCTAGGACATGACTTTTGACTAGCATCTAGGACGACATCTTAGACTAGCATCTTAGCGCTTTTGACTAGCATCTAGGATGACATCTTAGACTAGCATCTTAGCATATGCTTGGTCGGTTAATGACCTATAAATTTGTATCCCCAACCCTCGAGGTTGGAATGGCGTTAATGTGAGAAATAAACAAAGAAAATTGCCCCATCTCCAAGTGTCATCCTCTCAATGAGAGTAAGGATCTTGCTATCACCAAGAGCAAGAATCGGCGACTAACACGTGGGACCATCTCTCGTTGTTTGTTTTTCCCTAGCTCTACCTCACTCTGACTTTAGGCGTACTCCGATGCGACTGGGCTAGTGATCCTTCGATCGTCGTTCTCTTTACGCTTCTTGTGTTTTCTTGGCTCCTCCTCGATTGCTCGAAAAGCGAAAGCAGTTGCGATTCCGTTCGGCGTAGAGGCCGAGTTGAGAGCTATGGCGGAAGGATGTGCAGATGTTACTTGGTTGAGGTGGCTACTTGCGATTTTGGAGTGCTGTGATGGGACCTCGACTCTTTTGTCTGACAAGACAAAGCTATCGGTATTGCTCGGGACCCAAGAAGCATGAGCTCACCAAGCACATTGGTGTGGATGCTTCATACACTCGCTCACAGGTGCAGGAGGGAATACTTGCTTTACAGTTTGTGCCATCAGAGTTACAGGTTGCTGACTTCTTCAAGAAGCCACAGACTAGGGCGCAACATTTGTATTTTCTCTCCAAACTCGGTGTGTGTAATCCACCATGAGTTTGAGGGGGGGGGGTTGTTAGAATAGGACTCTATTTGTATTTCCTTATCTGTATATGGCAACCCCCTTTTACTCCCTATATATATTGCCCATTGGGCCCTCATGAATATACACACAATATTCATAACAACAACAACATGACAAATTGCGGCATGATGTCACTTATGAGGTTGGTGATTGGGTTTGGCTTCGCCTTCACCATCACACTGCTTCGGCTATACTTCTAAATTATCTCCGTGTTATTACGGGCCTTTTAAGGTGATGGATAAGATTGGGTTGGTTGCTTATCGTCTTCAGCTTCACGCTTAGGCTCGTATTCATGATGTTTTTCATGTTGCATTGCTTAAGAAGTTCGAGGGCATGCCTCGCATTGCTTAAGAAGTTCGAGGGCATGCCTCCTATTGAGATTGTGAGTCTTCCTGATTTTCTTCATGGTCGGTTCGAACACCGAACAGCATTGTGCGTGCACATCTTAATCGTGGCAATTGGGAATTATTGGTACAATGGACAGGCTGTGCTGTGGCCGATGCTACTTGCGAGACATTGACGTCGTTCAAGGATCGTTATCCTACATTTCAGCTCGAGGACGAGTTGTTTCGCAATGAGGGTGGAGGTGTTGAGGACGCATTTGTGGGCCAAACTTATCAATGACGCTGTCGGCCCACCGTCCCTCATGCACCGCCAGCAGCTGATTCAGAGTCGGCAGCGCCTGGTTCAGTCCGTATTGGCAATACGTGACGAGCTACAATACACACGTTTACGTCCTGGCTGTTCGGCGATAGCAGTAGCAGAGTCTGTTGTATGGAAACTGTAATTTCTTATACGCAAGAAAATTTAGATCATTTGTTGGGTGCTTGCTTCCTGGTATAAGTATATCTGAATAGTGCTCTTGTTAGTAATAGTATATATTGTAACCTTAACACAAGATAGATTAGTAAGTTTCTTAGCTAGGAATGCTCTTGTGAATACTGATGCACGTAAATTGACGTAAGAGTTCTCATACATGAGAAATATATTATGCTATGTGATGATGTCCATGCTTCACTTCTCAGGTGCTTTAACACAATTCCTAGTTTACATGATCTTTTGTTTTGACTAATGAATTAGGAAAAGCTGGTGCCAATCATAGGACTGGTGATGAATGACAGAGGTTTTATTTCTCGCGTGCTTTGCCCCAAATTTGGCGGGTACCTTACTTTTGGCTCACTCGAAAAAGGAAAAGAATCCGCACCTGCACAGCCAACTGCCGCAGACTTGATTAATGTGTACAACATTAGACAGATAGGCCCAGATACTAAGGTGTTTGGTATTATCGGAAAGCCCGTTGGCCACAGTAAAAGCCCAATTTTGCATAATGAAGCTTTCAGATCAGTGGGTTTCAATGCTGTGTATGTGCCATTTTTGGTTGATGACTTGGCTAAATTTCTTAATACCTACTCTTCACCAGACTTTGCTGGCTTCAGGTACTTAATCTTAGAGCGAAGCAATCTGTTCTAGTGATGTTTGTTGTAGTTTTATTTATTCAATTATATTGTCTATTCCTAAATGTGTGACCAGACATTTATCCTTTCCATCCAATTAATTGGACTGCAGTTGCACAATTCCCCATAAGGAAGCTGCTGTTAGGTGCTGTGACGAGGTTGATCCTACTGCCAGGGTAATGTCATCCCCATTTCTTTTGCTACTCCATTTACTGGGTTCTTCAGTTCTTGAGCCCTTTAAGATACCCAGAGTAACATTTCGAAGCATGTTGTTTTCTCCAGGACATTGGAGCTGTTAATACAATCATCAGAAGACCTGATGGAAAACTGGTTGGCTACAATACCGACTATGTTGGTGCAATTTCTGCTATTGAGGATGGAATAAGAGGTTTCTGCATACCACTACTTTATATTCTTGTATCATTGCTGATCCATGTTCAATTCTAAGTGCCTGTGGAACCAATTTGCAGCATCACAGCCAACGTCCGCCACTTCACCACTGGCTGGAAGGCTTTTTGTCGTTATTGGGGCTGGTGGTGCAGGGAAAGCACTAGCTTATGGTGCAAAAGAGAAGGGAGCAAGAGTTGTTATAGCAAACCGTACTTTTGGTATGCGTTTCTTCTAGACCCTTGAGTGCTACTGATTTGATCATAAACATGCACGCATGCAGAAACACATCAGTTGTCACGTTGAGTCCTTCCATTGCTTCATCCAGTGGTGAAGTGTGTCGTATCTCAATAGTAAGCACACACCTCAGATTGAGTCCAAAACTTGTGATTATGTCTTGTAGTCAAACCTCGCAGCCTTTAACCTTTCTGGGTCCAAACTTAGTGACTATCCCCAGCTTATAGAGTAGTACGTGCTAATTCAAAATTTCACTCATTGGGGTTTGAACTATTGATTGTGTTTTAGCTAGGTTTTGTAGCATGTCTTTGTTCCAAAACTTAGCTTGGTCACTAATGGCTGTGTTGAGATACATGTTTAGTCAAGTGGCATAGTGTTAAGACTTCAACATTGATTGGACTTTCCAGCACGTGCTCAAGAACTTGCCAACTTAATTGGTGGGCCTGCTTTGACTCTGGCGGAGTTGGAAAACTACCATCCGGAGGAAGGGATGATTCTTGCAAACACAACAGCCATCGGAATGCATCCAAATGTCAATGAAACTCCTCTATCCAAGGTCGTAAACTTGTTTGGCCTTGATTAGTGCCATTCTTAATCAATATCTTCAACCTTTATAGTTTCATGTAATGACAAATCATAATTTTGCAGCAAGCCCTTAAATCTTATGCTGTTGTCTTTGATGCGGTCTACACACCGAAAGAGACCAGACTTCTCCGAGAAGCTGCAGAATGTGGGGCCACAGTTGTTAGTGGTTTGGAGATGTTCATAAGGCAAGCAATGGGTCAATTCGAGCATTTCACGGGCATGCCAGGTACTTTGTTCCGCTCCTTTTAAATACCATTTTTGCAAGAGTTCATCCGTAGTAGCAAGTCTTACATCATTTCTCCTATTACTCGTACAGCTCCAGATAACTTGATGCGTGATATTGTTCTGACAAAGACATAATAAGGTTTGTCCAAAGCGCGACCTTCCCTTCCTATCATAATTTCTGCAAAGTTGGTTGTATGGCCTTGTCCGTCCTATTCCTGTTTCTTCTTCAACTTAGAGAAATCGCTCTTTGGAACACAGGTGGTGAGGGTATAGGTTTCATTTCATTGCCTCCCTTGTTTTTGACAATTGCTTGACAAGGTTCAGTATCATTATTATATTCTTTTCATATTTCCTAGATTCCCAATTTGCCTGTTTGTTGTGTTAAAGGTATTTGTGGTATTTTCCTATTGCTTTACGGTTTAGTCTTGTGTCCCTTGTACTATATATATTGGCCATTAGACTATTACAATACATACACAATATTCATAACATGGTATCAGAGCAAAGGTTCAAACCATAGCCTACAACCTAGCCTCCAACTGCTTCAGCTCCCGCCTTTGGGAGAAGCAGTCTCCGCTCCCGGGGAGGGGGGGGGGGCAGCCACCACAGCGCCTCCTCGTAGAAGCAAGAGCCTCATCGTTCCTCGAGCCTCCTCGTCAGATCCGGTGAGATCGAGCTCTTCCTCGTTGGATCCTGTCGCCGCTGCTCCACTCCGGCCTAGATCCACTCCTTCAGCTCGAGCCAACGTCGCCCCCTGAGTCCGCGCCGCCCGGATCCGCGTCGAACTGCCTCGGATCGGGCCACTCAGGCTCGATCCTACCGCCCACCACAGATCCGGGCTTCCTCTTCGCCACCGCGCCACCTCTGCTCGCATGGAGCTTGAGTCGACGTCGACACCCCCCTGTCCATGTTGGTGGAATATTGGGAAAAAATTGAATCTGGGTTAATTAGTTAGGGTAGTACGAATGTGTATATTGTGGTTGTGTTGGTGAAATTGAATGATGTAGTTTAGTGAGGGTCCGATATTGGTGAAGTAATTTAATTGTTTGGGAGCAGTTAATTGATTAGTGAGTATTGTTGATATTAATAATTGAGGATATTGTTTGGATTGTGGGAATTTTATTCATCGAATCCGAGGATTTTTCTATCAATTATACCAGAAGTTCATTGTAGCAGTCTTGGATGTTGAACTTGGGTTTGTGTTTTATGTTAGAACCTTAGTTACTCAATGATTATATGTAGAAGTAGCAGAATAAAAGTGGATTCCAAATAGTGTGATGGTCATTGATAAAATCTTCTGGGTGTAGTAAATGAGTGTGTGTGTTGAGAGTTTCAAGTTGATTATTCTTGAAGGATTGATGTGATGTGATTGTAGGTGAAATCTATATTGAGGTACGTTGTGAATTATGTGTCAAAGTAATTCCTTTGGAGTGGATTAGAGTATCTTTTTTGTGGATTAGTAGAGCCCTCTAGGTGGGTATGAGTGTTGTTTTCGGTTTGAACATAGCTTTGAGGTTGCCAAATTTAAGAGAGGGTTTATCCCTAAAAGAAAGATTGAGAAAAATATTATGTTTTCTCAGGTAGTGAAATGCCCTTTTGATTCTTATTTGAGTTATGTGTGGTTCTTTTCGGCTTTATGTAGGTCATTTGTAATTTGAGTTGGCTTTATGTTGGCATGTGTGGTTCTTTTTGGCCCAGAAAAAAAAGGTTAGATTTGGATATTCGAGCGATTTCACTTTTGGCTTATATAGTGTTTATTTGTAAACTGTCTACCTTGGAAAGAGAAAAAAGTTTTCATGATGAATCTTTTGATTTTAGATTTGACTCTTTTCGGGGAGAGTTGGTAATGAGTGGTTGCAATGGCATCCTTCGTTTTTCAGTTGGTTTTTTTAAGAGGGTTAGTTAAGGCGAGTTGTTTGTGCGTCCCTTGTTAAAGGAGATGATCCTTGTTAAGGTAAAGTGATCGATTGAGAGTTGGAACAAGAGTTTTGTGTATTATATTCAGGTTGTGTGGTTTGATACAAAAGGGAAGGTTAGCCCAAGGTATATTGGATTGTTTTCAATAATTGCGGAGATTTGAAAGTTGTCGTATCGCTAGGACTGTCTTGAGTTCATGCGCGGAGTTCACAATATTTTTTCATGTCTCGTTTTTTAGAAAGTACATGAGAGGTCCGAAGCATGAGATTGCGTTACAACTGTTGGCCTCCGAGCAAGACCTCACATTCGTCCCGTCCGGTACATGTACCTAAGGAGTCGGAGAGGGTATTTGAGGCATAAGGCGTTTTAGTATGTCAAGTTGTTGTGGTCGCATCAAACCAAGACGAAAGCGACTTGAGAGTTGGAGTTTCGTATATGCGAGCAATACCCATAGTTGTTCACGACGAATACATGTTAAATGTTGTTAGTTTCAGTTTTGGTGTTCTATCGAGTAGAATGACGTATATAATTCGGGGTCGAATTCTGTTTAAGATGAGTAGAATGTAATATCCCGTTTAACTAAATAAGTAATTGAGAAATTAGAAGAGGTAATTAAGAGTAAAATTTCAGGATTTAGTGGATTAGGAAGAGTAGTGGGCCGCCGGCCCATAGCCTAAACAGAGGGCAGCTCTAACAGAGAGTAGGGCGTGAACCATAGCCTCTCCTCGCCGCCTGACCTCCAAGCATTGCGCCTTAGCCTGCATGCGACTGCTCTGTTCTTTGCTACCCTGATATGCACACCTGCATGCATTTGTTCTCCTGCCCGTCTGCATGCATGCCTAGCCTCCTGCGCTGGCCTCAGAAATGTCGTTGTCACAGTCTTCGGGTAAAGAAATAGGGTAGAAAACGATAGAATCAGAGGTTCGCCATAACTAGGAAATTATAGGGTTTTTTGTGGGGATTCCAAAAAGCCTTGGATAGTTGAATTTGAAGTTCGGATGAATACGTTAGAACCGTTTTACTACTGGGACAGCGGGTAGTGCGTCCGATAGTTTTGGGTTAAATTAAATGGGTCGGTTTGGCGTAGAAGTGTGTTGACGATTAGAATAAAGTGTTTGTGCTGTGATATTATTATTTTGAGATGTGTTTTGAATTATTTGTTTAGAGAGTGTGGTCTCTTATGTTTTGTCGCTGCTCCGCTATCCAACTTCACAGGGATAAAGAGGCAAGTACATGATAGACAGTGTTCATTGGTTGATCACTGTATTCTATATCACTCATTACCATTGCATTGTTTGTGCTTTTACTTTATTTAATTGCAACCAATGTGAATGGTCATGATTTTATTCGTATTGATGGATATGAGAATGTTGAATAATATTAATAATGATGAATAATTGTGGATTCATAAACATCATTGCATATGAGAAAGTGATCATGGTGATTACAACTCCACGGGAGTGGAGGAGGTCTCTGATCCTTGAGGAGGACGGGCTTGAGAGTGAACATTGTCGATACCGGTATACGCGAAAGAAGTGCATGTGGACATGTAGCATATGGATGCACAGTATGAAAAGAGAATTGAATGATTGGGTATGAGAATAAAGAAAAGAGACGATTGATGTTGATGATAATATTGTTTATCGTTGATTAAGCATTGCTCATTGTTTATTATTGTGCTTGTTGAATCATTGACTCACCCTTACTCTATTGTTGTTTTCAGGTGATCGTTGATGACGTTGCTCATGGGAAGGGTTAGCACACTTGGAACCACGTCATTCACTCAATTATAAGAACTATTGATCATGAGACAACTTATTAGTGTGATAAGTTATAATTAGGAACGGATATTATTGCTTAGCCTTAGTTGATTTTTCATTAAATAGATTTGCTTGGTTTGGTTTTGCGTTGATCTTGTTCTATTATTTTGGCATGCTTTCTATGAATTAATTATCCATGATTTCTTTATTGTTATCCTTGTGCTATTGTGACCCGTGGACGGGTTTTATCTTTGATATACTTGCTGTAATTTAGTGTTAATTGTTGTTAAAATTGATAGCTAGGTTAGTTTAATGGCATTCTGGGCTCCGTGTTGGGCCGGAGCGTCGCCCGGATCCGCGCCTACCCACCCGAATCTACCACTGTCGCCTGCTCCGAGATCAAATCCCCTTCGGATCTGACCCCGAGTTTTGCCTCCTCTGCTCCTCCCTGAGCCCCGAGGATGAGAGAATGGAGGAGGGAGGAGGACGGGCAACTGGAGCTGCTCCCCAAGCACCGCCGCCTCCGGAGCTAGCTCGCGAGCGCCACTGCCCCTCTCCTGCTTTGGATCCAGCTCGGACCGAGGCACCACCCACGCTCTCCCTCGGCCCGAGTCCCCTGCTCCACCCAAGCTTGCCCCTGGCCACGCCGCTGCTGTCCTGCGGTTGCTACAAGGCCGCCGGCGACGGGCTGCCTCGACCTCCGCTGCCCCCGAGCTGCCTCCTCGACACTACGTTGGCCTTGACTCCGTGGAGCCCCGCGACCCCCTCGCTTCCAGTCCCATCCGAGGAGCTCAGGGTGGAGGCGGTCTCCACGGGGCGACGAAGCCTATGGGGATCCACGGTGGCGTCCCCCCTCTACTCGATGTTGGCAGCAACAGGAGAGAGGACATAGGGAGATGGAGGTCGCGCTCGGGGAGAGATGTGGCTTGGGAGAGTGATGTATGGAGAATGGATTGGGAGAGAGAGTGGGGATGGGAAAATGGCTAGTTTGGTGCGGCCTGGTTGTGTTGGTTGATATCGACGGGTATCCAACTGCATGCTGCTAGTATCTGCTGCTAGTTATTCTTGAGTCGTTTCTTTCGTTGCGTACATTAAAAGTCCGTAACACTACCTCTTTGAGTTCGTCTAAGTCGTGCGAGTCCACAAATTCCTTGTTAGTTAGTCGATTGCTTCCTAGCTCACTCATTCCCTTTCGCATGGCAGCAGCCACTGTTCTTCTCTCCAAGCCATTGCAGATTGTAGAAGTTGTTATGATACCGTCGCTTCTCTCTGAGCCGCCGCCCTGAGTTTCTAAGGCCGTCATGCTTCTTCTACACTGCGCCTTCATTGAGCTTCTTGTGCACTGCGCCGTCGCCGTCTTGGGCTTCAATCGATGTCGTCATGCTTCTATCTATTACTCTTCGGCTTGATTTAATAACTTTCTATTCCTGTCGGTTTTATCATCTTCTTCGTAGTGTTGACACGGTCGACTTTGCTCCTGCTTGTATCTACTTTCTCAACACCTGCACCTTATGCTTTAAAGGTTGTCGCATGACCCCAGATGGGAGATCTTTTGATACTCGACATATTTTTCAAGAGCTGCACGCTATGACGACATTATCAAGACTCGGATTTTGGATTTTTCCTGTTGTAGTGTCAATCTTTTTCAAATACAATACTATTGCATACGTTTTGCATTTGAGAGAGAGATGTTACGGGTATTTGTGGTATCTCTATTGTTCTAGGGTTTAGTCTTGTGTCCCGTGTGCTCAATATATTGCTCATTGAGCTATTGCAATACATACATAATATTCATTACATGTTGTACATGAAAGAATACATACATTGTTAGAATTTTTCTACCGTCGTCAAGGTTGTGAAATCTATTAAAAATATCTGAATGTGTGTAAGCCACTACGTTTGAGATTCAGCTATATTTCTTTTGAAGATGAAGTTTGCTTGGCCATTATATGTGCAGTTTTTCCGACCCCCAACTGTAAATATCGAAATAACTCTTTCTTTATTTTCAGTGGTTGATGGTAAATTCCGAGCACCGGCAAACTCCTTGGACAACCCTAAAAGCACGAAGTGAAATGGGAGTACAGAACGCAAGCTTCGTTTGTGAGAGAAGGGTTTTTTTACAATTTTTTTTGCGGTTTTGGAGTCAGCGATCAGTTTGCCCTTCAGCCGTTCTTCCAGCTGGTAGATTATGTGACGGCCTCGACTGAAAATTTGTATTGTATACTTGCGTTAGCCCAAAATTTTCTTTTCCCAAATGGGTACATCAAAGAACAGTAAGGAACCCTGCTTGCCAGATTGTACGAGCTTTTGTTGAATAATAATAATATACAGGTGTGGAATCAAGCATGACAAGTTCCATTATCCTACCAGATTTGCTCCCCTTTCGTTTTTGTAGCATCTGCATGTTACACTAATATTGTATGCAAATTAAAGAACACTTATATTGTATGAGGTTCTGTTATTGTTTATCAAAGTAAAATATTGTCACATGAGGAAATTACAGGAAGCTGAACAAATAATCTCAATGAAAGCTACAATTTACAGCTCTGTAGCCATACTCGAGCAATTTCTTATGAATTGCAAATGCTAGATGATAAGAAAAAGAATACAAAGATAAAACCTTGTAAAAAGAATAGAATACAAAGAGAACATCAACGAGTGTATAGAAGCAAAGAGACAACCTTGTTTGGAAAAAAAAATAAGAGAAGAGAATACCACAAATGAAAAAAAAAATTAGGGGCATTCCGAGAATTGAACTCGGGACCTCTCGCACCCTAAGCGAGAATCATACCACTAGACCAAATGCCCTTTGATGCTTCGTTTTAACCTTAATTATTGATCTATCAAGTAAACATCTCGCTGTAAGATGCAAGCGATATTCCATTGGTTCGATGCAAATTGCAAATGCGTTAGTACGTTGCGAGTGACGCAGTCACTACGGGAAAAAGGTGCACGGATGATTATTCTGTGTGGGAATATTTCACACCAGTTCTTCGGTTTTCCACAAGAACTGGAGCAGAGAGAACTCAAGAGAGGAGATAAAGATAAAAGATCCAATCTTTTCCTTTCTCTTTTTGTTTCTTCCCTTTTTTTACTCTTCTCTTCTCTTCTCACCTCGAATCTTCTCGCTACCGTGAAAATTGTTTTCGTGTTCCTCGTCTGATTTTGATCCCTTTCCCATTCTTTCTTTCTTCGCCTGCCGTCAAATTCCAATCTTTTCCTCTTCGAAGAAGCGGCCATCTTGGACTATCTCGGGTGCAAAATTCCTTCTTTCTTCCCCTGATTTGACCAACAATTCTACCTCGCGTTCTTTCACCGTCCAGCGCCCAAATCTTCTCCAATTTGCTTCGCCTCCATCTTTTCTTCTTTGCGCGTAGTAGTAGGTTCTTGCAGATCTTTTTCAGAAGATCTGAGGAGGAGAGCAATGCGGCTGGGGTCCGGGGACTCGCGGCTACTGGCGCAGGGGGCGGCGCCGTACGCGCTGTACCACGTCGGCACCAGCGGCACCGCCGTCGCCGTCGCCACCGCCGTCACGCACCCGCTCGGTCAGCTAACTGCTCTTGTATGTTACTGCGTATATTTGGTTTGGTTGGAGGCGCAGGGAATCTGAAATCTAGGTGGAATGGGGAACAAATTTGTTACTACTATGCATTAGCTCTTGTCGTGAATCTGTCTCATATATAGGGCATGCAAAATTCGAGACTAATTCAGGTTTAGTTCTACCCATTAGATATCATATAATACCTCTAGAACACTTATCTGCTTTGCAATGAGGTCAGTAAGATTAGTTCTAAAAAAATGAGGTCGGTAAGATCATGTGGTGCAGTAACTATTATTGGGAAACTATTATGTTTTTATATAGGAGTTTGGATTTTTTTCTTTCTGCAGAAAACTAAAATATCAGGAAATGGAAAACTTCGGTTTAAGTTATAGTTCAGGTATAATTTCCCCAGTGCGACAAGCTGTGCTGAAGAATGCTCATCCACCACAGCATATCAAATAAGTTGTGTTTTGGGGATGAGCATCGTCGTGGATAGTCTGTGTGGTGATAGAGATGAAATGGGTAGTGGAAATGGAATAGATATACTACATCGTGAAGTACGATTGTGCTGGGGGTAGTTCTTGGCAAGTCAATGCTTATTACTTTGGGGGAAAAAGAAATAAGTGTGTTTATTTAAATTTTCATTGTTTATTTAAATTTTCATTGTAGTGTAATTTCCCTCCATTCAAACATTTTCTATGTTTTGATGATTTTTTAATAAAAGAAACAGAATGCGACAAATGATCCTTTTATCTGGACCGTAGCGGATAACGGTCATGCACAATAAACAAAAAGGGCACATATGGGACATATGGATGTGTAGCTAAATTTGTGATGTTCATCGTAAAAAAGTTAGTTGTACAAGTTTGACATGCCAATACATATTATGATTTTTCAGGGATATTTGATAATTAGTATCTGGACTGAAAATTGAGGGCACATCTCTGACTTAACTTGCATAACAACGAATTTTCCGTTGCTATGCTGGTAACTTGGCAAAAGAATGGTGTCTCTTTTACATATATTTTGTTTTTTCTGGAAAATAAGTAACTCTTTATATAGGTACATCATTTTCATCCTGCAGATGTTATCAAAGTTAGGCTCCAAATGCAGCTTGCTGGGCAAAGAGGAAACTTAGTTGGAATGGTACTCATAGTCACTCACCATCTAATGGTTTCCTATGTATCACTTATTTTGATGCTAAATTTATTTCTAAGTATATTGTTATTATGAAACCTGTTAGGGGACAATATTTACACAAATGGTAGAAAGGGAAGGGCCTCGATCACTCTACCTGGGATTTGCACCGGCATTGACTAGATCCGTCATCTATGGTGGCCTTCGATTAGGATTGTATGAGCCTTGCAAATATGTCTGCAGTTATGCATTTGGTTCAACAAACTTTGCTTTTAAGTTTGCATCCGGAGTAATTGCTGGTGCCCTTGCAACTGCATTGACAAATCCGACCGAGGTTTTAAAGGTACACTGTTATGATATTTACTTTATTCAAAAGTGTGATTTTGTTTATAAACTGGATCTGGATTGGACACATCCTATAGGTGAGGTCGCAAATGAGTACAAGCAGAACCAGTACAATCGGAGTGATGAGGAAAATTGTAGCAGAGGAAGGGCTCAAAGCGCTTTGGAAAGGAGTTGGGCCAGCAATGGCAAGAGCAGGCTGCCTTACGGCATCACAAATGGCAACTTATGATGAGGCCAAGCAGGTATCCATCATTTTGTTATATATTTTGCTAGAAAGGAATAAAGTTGTTGCATCCTTCAATACATCACTTCTAATTTCTTATTCTCCGTTTAATATAGGCCTTGCTAAAGTGGACACCACTTGAAGAAGGTTTTCAATTACATCTCATGTACTGTGAATTCTTTTCTACATTTTCATGTCTATCCTTCGACGAGATAAATTGACAGCTATATTTCTCTGCTTTAAAGGTCGAGTTGCATAGCTGGAACAGCTGGTACTCTTGTGACTGCACCTATGGACATGATCAAAACAAGGCTAATGTTGCAACGGGAGTCCAAAGGTGCCAGAGTATACAGGAATGGATTCCATTGTGCTTACCAGGTGTTCATCCTGACCTTATGTTTTGCTATGTATGTGAAATTAGGCATTGTTGTTGGCAAACATTGCTAAAATTAGTTGTTTAAGGCGTCACCAATTTGTTGAGTTAATAGTTAGTAGTGGCACAAGAAGAGAAAAGGAGTATGTTAGAAGTGCGGAAATGCATTAATTTATACTTTTATAGAGTACCACCAATCAGCAAGAAATTTAAAAGAGCCATATAAGAAGTGCTTGCTACATAGGGCAAAGGTTAGTGGACAAACTGTCAGATTGTGCACACTGTCCATGCTATGTGTATAACTTATGTTTGGAATGAAGTGTAAAAAATTCCTCATATTCCCATTTCCTTTAAATTGGAGGTTTCAGTACCTACTTACTTTGGCTTTTTTTTTAGACCACATACTTCTTTGACTTACTGTGGTTGATCTGACCATTTTTTTCTGGCTGTTAATGTATCCTACACACACTCCCTATCTTCTGATATTTCATATCATTTCTTGGTTTACAGGTGGTGCTGACAGAGGGTGTAAAATCACTTTATAAAGGGTGAGGATTCCATGCATAACATATATTATTTTTTTCATTGTATTTGACAATTTGTCAACAATATGCTATCTTGCAGTCATTTTGTCATGAACCTTAGTTCATAGCAGGGTAAACACCGCCGAGAGGACGGTCGAGTAGCGACGGTTTGAAGGGGGAGGGACTTTAGAGGAGGAAGATAGACATAGACAGGGATGAACTATTGTTTTTTTATTCTTCTTGCTTGATTGATAATGGATACATGTTATCCCTTTTATAGGGATGATCTAACTTGACCACTAAGAATTAATAAGAATTAATTTCTAAGGAAACATATCTCTAACAATCCAATCCAATAATAAGTTGCCTAACTAATAGATAATATCAAACACTTAATAGATAGATTCCTAAATAATAAACTTTCCTAATAATCACGGGCAGTACTGTTCACACGTAGCCACGACGACTTCAAAGAAGGCCATGGCGAACTCGGCGGCGTCCACAAGAAGACGTGGAAGTCGCGCGATTACCACATTCTTGGAGATAGCTCATTGTCGCCGTGGAAGGCGTCACCACCTCTGCAGAAGGCATTGCCGCCGCCGTGGGAAGCTTCGCTGTCGTTGCCACGATCATCTTCTCCAAAATAGCATGCATGTTGAGGAAGATAGCCGCCATTTTCTTGTTGTTGTCGTTGGTACTCATGGTCATCTTATTGGCGTTAGCCTTTATCAGAGCCAACGACTCGGCGGCAGGTCTGATGGTTTGATATGTTGCCATAACTATAGTAGCAGAAGTCGTGGGAAGGGATCGACTGCTCAGATACTAAATGTCATGAACCTTAGTTCATAGCAGGGTAAACACAAATGAGGAGGGCCAGGACGGACAAATGACAAATTGAAGGAGGGACTTCAGAGGAGGGAGATAGGCATAGACGGGGATAAACTATTGTTTGTTTGTTCTTCTTGCTTGATTGATAATGGATACATGTTATTCTTTTTATAGGGATGGCTCGACTTAACTACTAAGAAATAATCTCTAAGGAAACATATCTCTAACAATCCAATCCAATAATAACTTGCCTAACTAATAGACAATATCAAACACTTAATAGATAGATTCCTAAATAATAAACTTTCCTAATAATTGTGGGTGGCACTGTTCATGCATGACCAGTAATCCTCCGCGTGAACGGTACCGGCCCATGGCACATTTTTCACCTCTTCGCACCCAGAAAAGGAAAACATGCTAGCTTTACCAGGATACTTACGGAAAATGGTGCCTAATCAAAGATCAGTAGGAGAGCATTTTGCATATTATCAGCAACAGTTTTTCCTTTATTAAGAACTGTCCAAAGGACTATTTATCTACTTGTATACATCTCCATCGATTTTCAAAATTTTGCAAATTGAAAATTTTGAAGTATTGTTTGTCAACCTATATAAAGTACAAGTACTTTATTGCAGGATTTTTGTGGGCACTTGCTATTGCAGGCTTTACAGCTAATACAGAATCTACTTGAATCAATCCACTTGCATTAATCATATATTTTCCCCTCCTTCCACTGTAATTTCCTAATAAGCTCTCAATTTTTCAGTGGGTCTGCCACCTTTGCAAGTATTGTTTGTCAACCTATATAAAGTACAAGTACTTTATTGCAGGATTTTTGTGGGCACTTGCTATTGCAGGCTTTACAGCTAATACAGATTCTACTTGAATCAATCTACTTGCATTAATCATATATTTTCCCCTCCTTCCACTGTAATTTCCTAATAAGCTCTCAATTTTTCAGTGGGTCTGCTACCTTTGCAAGATTAGGCCCTCAGACAGCAATCACCTTTGTTGTGTGTGAGAAGCTGCGTGAACTCGCGGGAATGGCTGCTATTTAGTACCACCTGACATTGAAAGAGATGCAGATCGATAGATAAACAGTTGGAGGGCATTTTTAATTCCAGTCATTATCAACATTTTTCCACATTCATGACAAGAAGAAAATTTCACCCATGGGGATCCATCAGAACTTAGAACCCCGAGCCCCTTCCAGAATTTTTATTCTTGCAATTAAAATGATGTAATTGTAGTTTTTGTTGTAGTAGTACACAGGTACAAACTTTCTTGTTAAGTAACAATTGTTTGACAAACAGAGCATACAGAAGAAAATAGAGTTGAACTTTTTTGCTTCTTATGATGTTCTAGCAAAATGTAAAAATAGTCCCTATGCATAGATGAGTTAGTGTTATACATGAATTTAGTTTTGATTTTCAGTCCTGCATCAGATTTTTTTAGGGACAATTGAGAATATATCACTCTATAGAATGCACTTACACGATTCGCCACTATAGAGAATGCAATTCAGGATTTGCCATTATATAGCTTAGCCAATTCATGATTTGTTATTTTCGACATTTCTCCCTATTTTCCCTTTTTTCAGCCACGCGAAATGACCACAATGCCCTCCCTCTTCCTCTCCCTCTCCAAGGTCGAGAGCGCTGGCGATGGCTAGTGCATGCGGCAGCCAAGGCTACACGGTGGAAGGTGAGGTGGAGCCGAGGCGGTGGCGACCAGTTTGGTGGTGCGGCGGCAAGGCGGAGTCGGCGTGGCGCAGTGGAGGACGGCAACGGTTGGAGAGGCGGCGGCTGAGACGAGGTCGAGAGCGCTGCGAGGTGGCGAGGTCTGTGACGGTTAAGGGGTGGCGGCATCCAAGGCAAGGGGTGGCAAAGAGGAAGAGAGAAGAAAAGGAGAGTGCAGGGGCAATGTGGTCATTTCATGTGGCCGAAAAAAGAAAAATGGGGAGAAATAACGAAAATGGCAAATCATGAATTGGCTAAGCTATATAATGGCAAATCCTGAATTGCATTATCTATAGTGGCAAATCGTAGAAGTGCATTCTTTTGAGTGTCATATTCTCAATCGTCCTTTTTTTTCACTATCAGCAATTTGCACATAGATCATGGCATCGCTAATTAATCATGTACTGCGAAAGTCGTCATCATTGTTAACTGCATGGTAGTCACAGAACACAGTGAATTTGTCTTTAGACAGTTCTTATTTCCTGCCCGGCGTTTATCAGCACTCTAACGTCTATTTGCCAACGAATGTGCATTTGCACAACGCCACGGTCGGCCGTATGGCGGCTATGGTGCAGTTATCTAGTCAGCTTGGTTTGCTAGGGTAGTTTCCTTTCAATTAGCGATTTCAATGAGTGATTTGATTGTTAGGACCCGGTTACCCCTCTATATAAGTGGCATAGTGCTGATCATTTGGAATTGCTAGAAGAATTAAACTCTAGTCTCTCATTTAAAGTCTTCTCTCTCATCTGTCCTCAAACGAAGCTGTCGCCGCCCGGTCATCTTTCGGGCGGTGTTTAGGGTCATTACCAATAGAGAAAATTAGCTCAGTGACATCGTGTTAAGACATAATCGGAGGAATGATAATCCTTTCGCCACGCACTGAAAAATAACATCGCGAACACTGAAAAATAACATCGCGAACACCAAAAAATTAGACGAATGATATCGCCGCTAGTTACTTCCGTTTTCAGAATTTTTTAAATATAGAAACTGAGCTTAAAAAACTATCAATTTTTTTATGGAGTCTCCCGACACAGTTTAATTGATTGTGTATTTTTCCAAAACTTTATACGTTCTGATTTTATCTCGAAAATTCATTTAGTAGGAATTTTCTAATATAGAAATGAGGTCCAAACATTATGAATTTTTTTAGACTCCTTACATAGTGGATTTGATTGTATAATTTTTTCAAAATTTTACAAAATTAAGTAATACAATTTCATAATATCCACTATGTGAGGAGTCTAATATTTTATAATGTAAGGACATTATGAAATTGCATTAATTAATTTTATAAAATTCTAGAAAAATTACACAATCGAGTACACTATGTAAGGAGCTTAAAAAAATCATAATATTTGAACCTCATTTTCTATATTAGAAAATTCCTACAAATAGTATACATAAATGAATTTAAGAGATAAAATCAGAACGTATAGAGTTTTGAAAAAAATACACAAGCAATTAAACTGTGTCGGAAGGCTCCACAAAAATATTAATAATTTTTTGAGCTCAATTTCTATATTCAAAAAATTCTAAAAACGGAAGTAATTAGCGGTCATGTCATTCGTCTAATTTTTCGGTATTCGCGATGTTATTTTCCAGTGCGTGACAAACGGAGTGTTATTTCTCCGATTACGTCCTAACGCGATGTTACTGAGCTAATTATCCCTTACAAATATTCACTATCCACTGCCCCAATTTTGACAGTAGGTAGATGCCTGTATTAACAACTTCTCAATCTGGACATGCTCATATATAAACATTTCGTTCTCATTCTGTACAAAGAAAAATTGCTGTTTGTTTTTTTTTGTTCCGAATATTGGTTTGATTCAAAAATTGAGAGCAATGGACGATCTGCCTTATTATCGTTACAATCCTGCAAGATGTAACGCGTGCCAATCATGCGAAAGGGATGTAACGCGTGCCAATCATGCGAAAGGGTTTTTTTCCCCCTCAACAGAATACAAGACACGAATCAATACAGAACAGATAAGCCCACTCTCCATAGAATAGATCAATATACTTTTCAAATGGATTTACATACAAAGACAGGCAAAATTTAGTTCCTGGTTGAACACGTGAACTATAGCTCTGTTTTATCTCAACTCAACCTTCAATTTACTTCACAGCTTCTCTGACATTCCACTGCAATCAAATTGTAGATATGATCAGAATCCAATCAGGATAGCATCTAACATCGTATCATGGCAGTCGTTGCATGTACCTGCATGACGTTAATCTCCTCATCTGTAAGTGAACGTTCCATTGACCTATAGGCTATTCTGTAGCAATGACTTGTCATGCCTTTCTTGGTGAAATTATCAATTAGTTTTACCTGCAAACGAACAACATTTTAGCTTGAAAAGATTGTGATGAGCCTCCCAAATTCCCATTATATCACCTAATTACTAATTTTAGATGTACAAGGTTAGGGCTCCTAATGTTCACCAGATGGGTGCTAGTATTTTAAGAAAAAAGATATTAAAATACCCAATCATGTCTCAATAAAAGAGTATGCCTACATGCATGCATGTTATTCTTATGTGGACACTGAAAGGAGTTGACTCATGAAAATGAACTAAAAGCATGTCATAACCAGCGAATAGAGCTATAAAAAACACAAAAAACACTGGCGCTAAGACGAACCATTGCCGGTACAAATACAGCAAACATGCAATAAGCTTGTAAAGACCAGACGATAAACGTTCGCTTAATCTGGATCTTTATTACTTAATATACCACTGAAGTGTTCCATTTAATCCTTAACACTAATGCTATTGTTTGAAGTATCACTTATTATAGGAAATTACTACAGACAAAAAGGATCCTACAAACTTGAAATGGGTAAAATAAGCCAAGTGCTTAACATAAATCTAATCTACAACTATGCATCGAAATCACAGAGCTCATACTTCCTCTACAAGATCTCCAGCAATTCCTCTGACAACCTCACATAAATTGTTCTCTGTAAATGCATCATTTATCCAGAAACTCATATCCTTGTAACAAGGTGGAAACTGCAGAGCAGGAAAAACAGTCAGCTAGGATAATCTATAGACAAAAATAAAGTTTAAGATTAATGTTGGTGGATAATTATGCTTGATGCAATTATAGTAAAATACTAAAATGTATATACAGGAATTGTGGTAAGCGACGCAAATCACATTAGGATGCATAAACAAACAGTTTTATTTTTGAATGCCATATTTCACCACATTTTTCTGCTAGATGGCCCAAAGAATGTCAGCTGCAATTTCAATGCTAGATGATTAAAACTAAAGTGATCCAGGTAAAGAAGATTTGGTTTAATTTGTTCCAGTGGACATGCTTGCATAGCCAAAGGAGTCCAGCCAGATGGGAGCAGTTATCTCCAGTTTCGTAGTGATTTCTATCCTTTGCCAAGATGCAGAACCACTCTCAATATTGGAGTGAATTATTCTATCAACAGATGATGCGTAGATTACACATGGAAAAGAAAAATTGAGATTACATACCTTCGAAAAATGTTTGAACTTGACACCAAGCTTGCCTTCTGAGAACTGAATAATAACAATATGCACATCGTAGCCATAAGTTTTTTGTTTTTTTTCGGACTCATCTTAGCCATAAAGTAGATAATAAGAGTTATTACAAAGAAGTTGGACACCCCTTGTTAATCCCAAGTTAGGTCAGCATAAAGTCATGAGGTAAGTTCTGTACGGTTACACTAAGTAGATATTTTAATAAATATTACTGCAATAACACTAAAAAGATGGTATAGTAACTATTTAACTAAAGAAAGTATTCTCAATTCTGAGTTTTGAGCATGTGTTAAAAGAAAGTATTATGAGTTTTGAGCATGTGTTAAAACCAAGCTTATCAGTTATCACTTGTTAACTACATTACGAAACACAAGTTTTCTTCATCAGAACTTCCAAGCAAGGTTCTAAAACTCGGTAACAGGTACTCGCTTGGTCACCTCGCCTTGTAACGATTATACGGTAATCGACCTTGTACTCGGTCTTGTAACCTGTTTTTCTATTTTAATAATGGATTTATATATCTATATTCATATAAAATCAAAACCAACATTTGATGCTACTGTTTTTATGTATATAGGTGGTTAAAAACAAATCAGTTGCCAGCATTGGCCTCACAAACCTTGTGGAATGACTTATCAGTGAAAGCATTAAAGGAGAAGCCACATTTGTATGCCCAATGTGCCACATGATCATTCATATTTTCCCTCTCTAAAAGAATCCTTGACACTTTTCTGTGTATAGTCTCCCTCCTTAAGTACCTTGGCTGTCTCGAGGTGAAGTCTAGTAAGCTTATACTTATCCATTGGGCCTCTTGTTTGCTTTCTTTTGGACCCAATTTCCAGAATCTCATCATCTTCTTTTTCACCGTAGATGTCTACCTCAGCTCTCTCCTCCTCCCCCGCCTTTGCAGCATCTTCCTTCTTCGTTTTGATGCCGTCAAGGTGCTCCTTGCAAAGCTTCTTTGCCTCAGCATCAGAATTGGGGCATGGGGCAGCATCTCCTTTGATATGTGCAATATGCTTGTTGAAGCGATTTATCCCACTAGATATAAGCTTTGGACATAGCCTGCACTTGACTCTTCCAGGTTCTGGCTTATTAGGGAGTGTCGGGACCGGATTTCTAAATCCGAACCCTTTATGTATTTCTGCACCAGTCCCATGATCAGTAACTAGTGCACACGGTGAAAACATCGTTGATAACAAGTTTGAATCACGAAACAACATTAATAAACAACTGAGTACCGGCCTTATAGCCACTTATTACAAAAGAGGTCAAAAGACCTTGAGTTTTACAGCAGCGGAAACAACAAATGATAAACTCCGAGTGGTAGCCCATCAAATTGCCCACCGGCAATCGACTAGAGAGCGTGGCCTAGTACTCCGGGTATCCTTTATCAAAGCCGCAGGCCAAGTAGTCGTAGTCGTCCACAGCATCATTGAAGGCTTCTGAGATTTATTTTAAGTGAAGCATGTGAGTGCACAAAGTACTCAACGAGTCTTGGGAAAAATGCATATGCATAGGTTTAACAATTGGCCTTATAGAGTTCATTTGCACAAATCAATATTTTAAATTTAAACAATTTTCATAAAGCACATTTGACAAACGTAGATTCAATAAGTAAATTAGTTGATATCACTAGTGGAGGTTCTAGCTACCAACCACTAGTATCAAGGCTCTAGCCGCCAAGATTTTCAGAATAGGGCTCTAGCTGCCCAACTGGCTCTAGCTGCCAGAGAACTAGCCAAGAGTTCCAACTGCTCTCGGTTTCCAAAATTTATTCTTTTGAAATCAAAACCAAAATCTACTATATGAAAACGCACCTTGCTCACCCTTGACCGTGGGCACGGCTATTCGAATAGTTTTACACTCTGCAGAGGTTGTACAGCTTGACCCACACGAGATAATCAGTTTATAACGTCCGTCTGACATACTTCCGAAGGAGTGCGACTAAACGATTATCACAAAGCTTTTACAATACTTTATCCTAACATTAGCTCGCCCGATGAGCTTTACCCCAAGTTTGGACGTCATTTACCAGCGACCCGAAGCTCACCGTTGTGGGGGATAACCTGCCCAGACATTGACGTCTATTACCATCGCCTGACGCAAGCCCCGACAGACATGAACGTCAATTACCATCGTCAGCACTACCAAGTAAATCCTACCATCTATAGCCTGCGGGCATAATGCTAGAACATAGTAAATTATTTAGCCAGGTCCTTCCCATTTAGGACATGTGGTTGCACGGTTTTGCTCAGTTTGGATAATCACAAGCGTCGGTCCTTAATATGACTTGGGCGGGACTAACACATTACAAGATCTCGTGCTCTAGCTGCACCCACCTGATTTTACCATCCACCCAAGTCTAAAACATATTTTCATCATTTTATTTTATTTTCCAAATACTGACATTACTTAATGTCACACATTTTTCAAACAAAACATAAAGGGTAATAATGATTTTTCTCCCCCAAAGGTTAAATAAAGTTGTAAAGTATGTCTAAGCAATTCTACCGTACAAAACTATTCCGCAAAGTTGTAATCAATATTACAGAATTTCTATGCTAGGGTTACAAATGTATAGGATAACCAATATCAAGGAAGACATTAACAATCTTTAGGTTTTAACTAACAACCTACAATTTAAACTCATTATTTAAATAAAATAGCAATACATAATAATTTAAAATTGAAAACATAATTTACAAATTATAGGTTCAAAATGGTCAAAGGAGACTCGCATTCGGTGGCGTTAGAGGTAAGCGCTTCCTGTTGATCCAAACTCGCGTCGGCGACGTCGGACTCTACACGCGCGATTCGGACCAAATAAATAACAGAAATTAAATAAAAACTAAAAATTATAAAATAAATATTAGAAATTAGAGAATGAATTTAGATGAATTTAAGAGAAAGAATCGATGGATTTGGAGTTCGTATGAGAGAGAACGAATTTCTGAAAAATCAATTCTCACAAAAATGGATATATACAAAGCTAAACCGACTAGATAACTACTGCTACTGGATGACTACTATTTCGGGAATTTGCTGATTCAGTTCTTACAGAGAAGAGCAAAGTATTTGTATGCATGACAAGGAGGGTCCACAATCTAGAGATAACAGAGAATCAAAGAAAGGAATGGGAGGGGAGAAGTCCATGACTGTCGGGTCCATTCAGTCATTGACACAAGAAATGAACACAACAGACAACAGCAATAGAAACTAGTTTCACGAGCACGTCCAGGACCGATCGGCCATGGCGGCGACGGTGAGGTCTACGGGGCGGCCGACGAATGGGCAAAATGGAACCACAGCAAGGTCCTCTATCCAATGGTGGTGGCGGTTTGGCCGGAGACGGAGAGAGGTGACAGCAGTAGCGTTCGGGGCGCACGGACGACGGCGGCACACGGGGGCGTGGCTCTCCGGCGAAGACGAGGGCAGCACGATGTAGAACGCAACGATGCGAACCTTATAGTGGTGGTGGCTCGGGGAGAGGACCTTTGATGGCGACACAGTCCGGTGGAGAAGGAGTTTCGATGACGCACGGTCGTCGATGAAATCCGGGCAAACAGTGGGGAGATAGAGGTTAGGGTTTGAGGCGAATCGAAAAGGAGAGCGAGGGACACACGGTGCTCTCTTTAAACTAAGGAGGAGACGCCTGAGTCGACGAGGAATGCCGCGGGAAAAACGCTTCAGTTTTCGGTTTGCAAAAGAACGGGAAGAAATGGTAAAATTGATTGCAAGGAGGGGAGGAAACGTGCAAATGATGGCATGGCATCGTGGGTAAGGTTAATGTGGTCTTAATGCTTCAAACAGAATTGATTTTAGTTGAACGAATGTGGAGAACGGGGAGAAAAAGTGCTGCTCGGCCATTGTTGGACTGGATGTGCTCGAGCTGCATGGCGTGAAGAGAGGAGGAGGCGGCGTGGGTGGGAATGGGCGGCGATGGCGGAGAACCACCAAAGGGTTCGGCCATGGAGGTGCTGCCATGGAAGCTCTCGGGAAGAAAACGCAACAGAGAAGAAAGAACGTTACGTGAAGAAGATGGATAGGAGAGAGAGAGAATAAATAATATCATAATAAAAGAGAAGATGCAAACCAAAGAAAAAGCATTCAGGTAACGGACTGAAGAGCTTCTTGTAGTTAAGCGAGCTGGTAAGGGAGTAGAGATACCATACGGAAATTGGATTTTATTTATTTATTATTATTTTTATAAAGGAAAAGAGAGAAATGCAAAAATAGATTGGACCGAGAAACTAGTACGAATATTTTTCTAGAGATTTGAATTTGAAATTTAGCTTGGAAATGGAGTCTTGGAATTTGAGTGGGAAATTGGAATTTTGAGATTTCCTTCCAGACTTACACATAAAGATCCCAATAAAATCCAGATATTTTTAAATAATTAATTTAAAATTAAATTTTAGAGAAAGTGAATTTTAGGACGTTATAGAGAGGAAGCCGTATTTCCAACCAGGGTCATCTGTGTTGGGTACATACGGCTCACGCTGAGATTGAGGTCCTTGAGTCTTAGGCTGAGGAGGTTCTTGACTTTCATTTGTCATTGGATTCAAACATCCAGTGCCTACAACAATTACAGAAGCAAGAAAAGGTGAACAGTGATTCATGAACCTGTACAAGTAGACATCAAAGAGACAGATAGTAGTAGCAACTAGGCAACTAGCAACAGCCATCAAATAGACCCAAAATCCAAATTATACCATCAAATCCCTCCCTCATGCGCACAACCACTGCTGCGCCTGCGCTACATCTCACCCTCGGTCCCCTCCTCACGTGCGTCAGACTGCAGAGCGCCAGTCCGTCCCTCCTCGCGTGCATGCAGAGTGCAGAGCACCCCTCATACACAAGGAAGGACAGGATGTTGGTTGCGGCAGCTCCGGCAGCGGTAGCTCAGGGACAAGGAAGAGAGGGAGCAACACAGCAGGACTAAGGAACCGAGGAGGGCGAGGAAGCATCATAAACAAATTGATGAATATTGAGTAGTACATCCAACAGGAGTGAACAAGACCAAGTAATCGGGGCCAGATCAAGTAGAGATCAAGTAATCAGGTACCTACAGGTGTTGTCGATGTTGCCGGAAGACGCCTCATGTCGCCGTCGATGAAGGAAATCGAGCCACCGCAGCGCCGCCCAAACCTAGCTCTTCTTTTCCTCTTCCCGCGCTCTGGAGAGAATGACCGTGCTCGCCTCCTCGACAGGGTCGCCTCGTGTAATCTTACGACAGTGTGAGGCTTTTTTTTTTTCGGAGTACACGTAGGATGCACCACACCACACCTACGCTCACACACATGTAGATGTGTCCTTAACACATATATAATCTAGAGCGAAAGCTAAACCCTATGAAGCGCGGATACACATTTTAACCACTGAACGCACTTACATGTGCGTATACTATTCCTAAACCACCGAAATGGTTTGGTGAGACGCTAGGATTGAGCCAGGCGGACTGCTCGCACGCCTGGCGAAGCAACCAACTGAGCAAAGCTCAGTCCTCGACAGTGTGAGGCTTGGAGATGGCTAATGGGCCATGCGGTTGTTGCCTGGGCCGTGGGCTACAAAGCTGAACTAGGTGCACGAGACTAATTTACCAGCTTTTAAACGGCCTGTTAGCCGAGTATAGCGATTAAACACCCGTTATACCTGGTAAACCTGTTAACTACCTGTTTTTGTGTACTTGTAACCAAAGAGGGCACCTCGTACGAGTATACAGTCTGGTAGACCTGGTTTAAGAACCATTCCAAGTTTACTACTAGTAATTAAAACCAACATTATCATGATTTCCCTTCAGAGAAATTAAACACTCAATCCTTTAAAGTTGAAAAATATATAGTCCTTGATAATTGAGATCAAAATGGGGGTGGCAGAGAGAGTGAGCTCTGCTGAAGATTGCAGCACATCATTCCAAGGGAGAAGGTCATGTAATCTCAACATGAACAACTATTTTTCACAAAAACATTCATGACTCTCCGCCCTTACCTGGGATGTGAACCACTGATCATTTGACCAGAAGAGTCGAATATCTGGAATATCAAAGGGGACCATTGCTAGGCGCTCCAAGCCTAGTCCGAAGGCCCATGCCACATGATTTGTCCTACCATTGATTTTCAAAATTTCCTGCTCGGTGACTCCACATCCCAAAACTTCCAACCAGTCATCCTGCAAAGGTGTGAAACTTCTTCAGACCATGCATCATGTCTACACAACTTGTGTAACATATCTTATTTAGACGCAAGGCTACCAAAATACTTAGATTCACTCAGTATAACAACCTGAAAAATATATTTCGAGTTCAAAGGATGGGTTAGTAAATGGGAAGTAAGTGTCAACCCATCGCATCTCCACAGCACCTGCACACATGTTTCTCTATTCTTTAGCTGATATGTGAATCTATTTTATCATTTCTTTTGATGACAAGGAAACAAGCTACAAACGTTTTACGAAATAGATGTCTTGCCAAGCCTTCCAGCGTTTTCTTGAGATCTGTAGCTGCATATGCTGTCCCATCCATGCCAGAACCTGACCAATCGTCTAGAGAGAAGACATGAAAGCCTTCCATCTGTATGTGTGAAAGATCGTCAGAAACACACCTTTCTTTACAAACATTTTAAGTGAATCTGGCAAAATATAGTTACCTGGTGGAAGACAGGATAGTGAGTTGAATCAATAGAATCCCTACGATAAACATCCCCAGTTACAAGAAAGTGTGTATGTCCTTCCCTTAGCAGCTCTGCTTGATGAGCGCTGGTATGACACCTCAAGACAGTTTGAGCATCAACATAGTATGTGTCATTGTAACTCCGGCTTACATGGTCAGCAGGAACCAAGACATCATCGAAATTCTGCAGTAAGCACCACTTCAAGATCAGCAAGAAGCCAAAAACAATCATAGTTTAGCATTTTTTTCTCTCGCTCTTTTCCACCCCCCCCCCCCCAGTACCGGTTTTCATTTTACCATATGATTAGGATTGTTATTACTTAGTCACAAGTACTGACTTGCTATTGCTACCATGTTCATGGTATACTATGATTGCAGAGGATTCCTTTAGGTAAAATTCAGGTTAATAAACATCTACTCACGCTAATACAAGAGATTGCTAACTCATACCTGCTTGATAGAAACAAGAGGGCAAAGGTCATCAAACTTGTCAAACTGCCCGGGAAATTTTTCGTCAAAGTAGTCGTAAATAGTGTTCTTCAGAATCCCTAGGCGGTGGTTATCCCTCCTATGCAGCTGCAAACCAATCTTCCAAAAAAATTGTGTCTGGAACATTGTTCGTCTGGTCATCCTCCTTCACGACATCTACGAAGGCCATGAAAAACGAAATAAATCAGCAGCTACTAACGAACTTGACACACAGCATGATACATTGCAATGCAATTGCCACCAACTCCATTGGAATATTAACACTCCAAGTAATAAATTTAGATCTCAGACTACTAACTTGACCGCGCAGCGATTACAATGCCAGAAGCTACTTAAGAATGCAACAATTTGGGAATTTGAACCCAAGGCTGACTACCAATCCATACATCCACACACTACACATATCGATTTCGTCAATGCAACGACAATGAGAACTCCTAAATCCCACCATTAGACAAGTTTACCCCCTTCTCAAGTCACAAAACGCTATGCTTCTAACAATGCAAGCACCCATAAGGCCATAACCAAGCCCAAGAACCTCTCCGCTGCCGAATCCTAGAACCCTCCTCCTCCCAAACCCTCCTACCCTCCCAAGATCCCGCCTTTAACAACGTCAGAGACGAGAACTCACCCTCCCGCGCGATCTTGACGCCACCCACCTCGATGGCGGCCGCCGCCGCGGACGTCCGGAGCGCCCTCGCCCCGACCGGCGGCGGCGCGAAGGGGAGGAAGCGGGCGAGGAGGAGTCGGTGAGGGCGCGACGAGGAGGGGGAGGGGGCGAGGGTGGAGGAGAAGGCGGCGGCCGTGGGAAGCTCGGCCATGGCGCGAACACGAGCGCGGAGGCAGCAGGCGCTTCGGATAAGCGGACGCATGGCTGGCTGCTTTGGCCGGATTCGTGTGGATTTTTTGGGAAGGGAGAAGCAAAGTACCGGTTGTTATGGACGGTATACTATTCTACCATCTAAAACTAAACATAGTGATCATCTACCGGTCGTTATGGTTGGTATATACTATTTTATCATCTAAAATTATACAGAGTAGTCATCTACCGGTCATACCGGCTCAATACTAGCCAATACCGGTCATACCAGTCTCGATACCAGACAATAACAGTCATATCGGCGGAATTGATAATAACGTTTATCGAACTCATTGAAGTATATGTTATATCCGATTCAACTACTATGTATTTAGAGTAATACTATAAGTGAAATTTAGTGTGCATACAATTAAACATATATATACTTATAAATATATATTATTATATTAAACTCTGGAATGATACACCGGTATGAGTTAGTACTAGAATGTACCATTCTAAGAGCTAAAGCGGTATGGGCGTCCAAAATGTTATTAACAAGTATAAGGAGAAGACAGGGGAGGAGGGGTTATGGGGAGAAGAAAAGGTGGTTTAGGAGATAACGGTGGTGTAAAAATAGCTTAACTAGAATAATAGCATCTCAAGAGTAGTGGTTAGCAGATTTAGTCATTCGTATAGATAATTTGATATCTAGTTTATTTGTGTTTTAGAGGTACCAAAGTACTAGTGTCGTAGAGGCGGCCCATCGGCCCCAATGACTCGACGAATATTCCAAAGTCCCCTCGAGGGCCATGAGCCGGAGGCGCGGCCTAGGGCCCTCGAGGGTACCAAGTACTCCTTCGGGAGGACTCCGAAGGGCGCGAAGGGGTCTTTATAGGGGTATATCTGTAATCTTATGTACCCCGGTTGAAATGCTATAAATAGTCGCCTCCCCCGTGTAATAAGGAGGGCTTTTTTCAAGACAAGTAATACACATTTACTTCTCTTGGCACCGGTCTCCCTCCTCGAGGATCCACTAATTCCCCCTCGTAGCAACCGGGGGTCCCTTTTCTATATTGCCTAGTACTTTTTGCTAGACAGTTTGCGCTGCCTATGGAGAGCAGAAAGAGAGTCACGAAGCATAGTCCTAAAACACTGGCATGGCCCCTCAGAATAGCCATCGAGGTAGTCGGGGGAGACGACACCACCAAGGCAAAGAGCATCACCCTCGCCCTCGGGGGCGTGGCATTGACTTGGTTCTTCACCATCCCCCAGGTCCATATACGCGTGGAAGTAGTTGCAGGACCTCACGCGCAACAACTTCTAAGGAAACTACACCGAACCAAAAGATGCAGGGCACCTGCTCGCAATAAAGCAAGCCCTGAGCGATTCCCTACGCAGCTTCTTCAAGAAGTTCACGGAAGTGAAGTGCCAAGTAAAGGAGGGTCAATGAAACCACAGTTATAAACGTGGCCACGTGCGGACTTCAAAAGGGCCCCCTGTCTGAGAGGTGGCCCGCAAACCCATCTGCACCGTGACGGAGCTTTTCAACAGGATGGAGGAATATGCCCAGGCAGAGAAAGACAGCACCCAAAGGGCAGAAGTCCAAGCGTCGGCCGTCCTGGCGCCGCCACCAAGTTGTCAGCACAGGAAGGATGAACCTACAGCTACCGCCGCAAGGGCGGCTACCAAACCATGGGCCAACAACTACCGCTGGAAGGGGGCAGGGTGTGTACCATGTGGATGGCAGACAACCCCCCGAAGAGGGAAGGAGAGGAGCTGGAGGAGGCCCCAGTTGCGGCCAAGGCCGTGGGCGCAATGGGGGACGCTAATAGGACACTAGGACCGACGCCAGAGCCCCCCCCCGGTATTTTGCATTTTGCAATCTCCATGGCGAGGGATCACACGCAACCAAAGACTGTCGTACCATCGCCGCCATGAAAGACTACATGAACTGTGGCCAGCAGCTAAAAGAACGCGAAGATGGGCAGAGGCCAGGCAACTAGCTGACATGAACTGTGGCCAGCAGCTAAAAGAACGCGAAGACGGGCAGAGGCCAGGCAACCAGCTGCTCGCTCCGCCGCAGAGGCCCCACATAGAGGGGGGCCATGGGGAGCACCACCAAATGATCATAACCATAATCACCGGAGGGTCCTCACTTGGCATGACATCGAAGAGATAGCGGCGTGCATACACCCGACAAATATACCACGTCACGACGTACCCTGCTACAAGCCCACCTCGCTACGCCGAGATACCGATCACCTTCGGTCCAGAAGATGCCAGAGGCTTGTACTTCCCCCATCATGACCCCCTCATCATCTTCGCCAGCATCGCAGATTTTGAGGTCAGACGCGTCCTCATGGACGGAGGAAGCTCTGTAGACCTACTCTTCGTGAACACCTTCGACAAGATGATGATCCCCAAGGATCGCTTATCACCCCCGGGTATACCCCTAGTAGGCTTCAGGGGAAGACCAGTGACGGCCTTGGGCCAAATCGACCTGACCAACACGTTCAGCGACGACTTCACGTTGTGGACCAAGGTTGTCACAGTCGACATCATCCAGATGCCTTACCAGTACAACACCATCCTCGGCAGCGCCACGTTAAATGCTTTCAGCGCAATCATGCACAACTACCTGTGCATGAAAATCCCCGCACCCAAGGGCATAATTACGGTGCGCGGGAACCAGGACCTGGTAAGACAAATGGAGCTCAAGGCAATAGCACCGGACCACCACGTCCACACAGTCGAAGCAGACACAAGCACCTACGCAAACACCCCTTCAGCAAAATAGGCGCCGAAGGCCAAACCGGAGGGGCGGCTCCGAAGCCTCCTCCTGAGAGAAGCCTCCCCGGAGAAGACGGTGGCCCTCGGAGCAGACCTCCAGACGGAGGCACATGAAGCCATTCTCGAGGTACTCCGCAATAAGGTGGACATATTCGCATGGGCCCTGAAGACAATCCCGGGGTAGCCTGGGAAACCATCAAGCACCGCCTGGCCATCAAAAGCGAGGCACCCCCCAAGAAACAAAAACTGTGTCGCATGTCGGCAGAGTGGCTGGAAGCGGCCAAGAAGGAAATATCCAAATTACTAAAGGCAGGGTAGATATGTAATCTCATGTACCCCGGTTAGAAGGCTATAAATAGCCACCTCCCCCATGTAATAACGGGGGCTTTTTTCAAGACAATTAATACACATTTACTTCTCTTGGCACTGGTCCCCCTCCTCGAGGATCCCCTGGTTCCCCTCGTAGCAACCGGGGGTACCTTTTCTATACTGTCTAGTCCTTTTTGCTACGACACTTAGCATTTGAATGACCTATGTAAATAGAGGTCCCACTTATATTTTGTTTGGCAAAGCTTGAGGAAACAAAACTGCATGCAATTTTTGATGTATCCATCCCAGTGCTGGCCGTCGAATCCGTGTTACAGTGTGAATTGCACAAACATTAAAGCATGAACCATGTCGGGACCCGGATTTTTGAATTCAGAACTGTCGACGATTAAGTCGCCGATCTTACGAAATAAAAAGAGGAAAATAGCAAAGAGCTCTTGGGAGAGAATAGGACTGCTCTTTTATTGCTATGAGCTGGCTATTACAGGGGGTGCCTTCAATGAGGCAGTGGACTAATCCTAATTACACTGAGCGTAATGCTTGCTATATTACAGAATCAGACTTGAAACATGAATCTAATGCCGATTGATGTACTTTAATCTGATGTCGACCTCCCCTCATTTGCTCCGCGCTCCATCTTTAAGTAATCGTCAAAGAGGTGGCAGTTATTCCTTGAAGAGACGCCTGTTGGAAGTGTCGCGACTGGTCGAAGCGAAGCAGCGGTTGATAGAGTACCAACCGTTCGGCGGTTGTGTGTCTGTGAGACACACAACCGTAGGGTGGTCAGTGTCTTAGGATTATGAAACGTCGCGTGGTATGAACCAAATATGACATGTGCTCCATTCATCACACGGTAAGGAATATACTTGGAGTTAGATCCGAAGGCCAGTTCATTGCTTCTACGAGCAGTCATTTGGTTGGGTACTAGGTACAGGACCTCATCCGACCAGGATACTTATCATGAAACCTCTGGAATCCTTACGACCATTGTAGTCGTTAGCCTTAGGGGTTATGACCATGAAGATATATGGTCTTTTATTATGTATTAAAGTAATACATAGAGATTTTTAATCTTCGTCAGCTAACCTCCGAACTTTAAATGAATTGGTCGTGTGAACACTTTCTTCTGATGAAGTCGTATCGGGCAAACCCTCATTTAATCCCGTGATATACGAGATGGTCTGTATTCACTTTAAAGTTGAGAAACTACCTTAGGACCCAAAGAGCTTTTTTGTCCGTTGGACTTTGATTCGTGTCTATTAGACTCTAGGTAACTCCTCAATGCAGTTAAAGAATTGTGGCTATAAAACCCCTTTAGCGCAGGGCTTTAGGATTTTACGCCTCTTGCTTTCCCTTTTCATCTCCTGAGCATATGCTGATTATGTTATAAAAAATGATCTAAGTATCACTGGGAAATCAATGTGGTCGGAACCCGCGTGTGATTTCGACTAGTTTTAGGTCATTTCTATGATCAAAATACTGTGAAGTACCTTGTGTGATTAGAAGATGGATAAGAATTGTAATGATTGATAAGGAAACATGCAAACATGTATGCAAAAAAAACGACAAGTGAACTTGTTTATGTATCTTATCCAAAACTGGTTGTAAGGGTTGCTAAGAACTAGAGACTAAGAGAAACACTTCGCGAAAACGTGTTCTTACTCAAGTTTCGACTGGCAGCGAGGATCGTAAGAAATGGACCGTCGCTAGGAAACTCCTTCCAGTGGGCAGGACCATGTGCGAAGAAGGAGAGACTTCAACTAGGAGGCTTTCCGTGTCTCGACCAGTAGCCAAAACAAGAGTAGAACAGAATATTGAAGGTAAGAAATGTAATCCCCAAAATCTAAAGCATGTAAAGTACTATATGCAGTTGCCTATGTGATGCTCCTCACATTACAGATATTTCTTTAAGAAAAGAGTGTTTGATCACAAGATGAGAACCACTGTCTGAATAGTCACGACTAGGACCCTTACAGCGTTTGACTTGTATGTCGTGGCCATAGAGTAATAGAGATCCTTAGAAATGATATCAGAGAGAATTTTTTCTTCTCCGACCAAGTAGAAAACAACAGTATGTGAACTAGATGATGAGACAAACACATAAACAATATCATTCGTCGCAAAGTAAAGGAAATTCATCTTTATTAATAAATTGAAATAATAGAAAATTGGTCAATATTCCAAGACTTGGATAAAACACGCCCGTCTGACATAGCTAGTCATACTGAACCATATCTGGTGACTTCGACCACAGTGTATGGACCTTCCCATTTGGGAGAAAGTTTATTACAATCAGCCTAATTCTGAATTCATCGTAGAACCAGATCACCTACAGCTAGGCTACGAGGTTGCACCTTACGACTGTGGTACCTTCACATGGCTTGTTGGTAAACCTCCGATCGTATGAGGGCTTTGTTTCGTCATTCTTCAAGGAAATTGACGTCGTCGAGTCTTCGTTGAATCTGATCGTTCTCATTGAAACAATCAGTTCAAGCAGAGCCGATTTTCAATTCTGTAGGAAGCATGGCTTCAGCACCGTAAGCCAGAAAAAATGAAGTTTTACCGGTCGCATGACTGGTCATGGTTCGAACGGCCCATAACGCAGAAGAAAGTTCTTGAACCCAAGCTCCTGGCCATTTTATTAACTGGTCAAACACTCGGCGTTTCACTCCTTGCATTATGATACCATTGGCCTGCTCAACTGCTCCATTGCTTTGTGGATGAACGACAGAAGCAAAATGTATCTTGATACCCAAATCCTCGCAGAATTCCTAAAAATTTCTGCTAGAGAATTGGGTTCCATTGTCTGTGATTATACGACTAGGTATACCAAATCGTGTGATCACGTTTTTTGTGAGGAACCTCTTAGCGGCTTTAGTTATTGTTTTAACAACTGACTCGGCTTCTATCCATTTTGTAAACGTGTCAATCATGATGAAAACAAATTTGAAGCCCCTGGGTACTCTTGGGAAAGGTCCTAGAATGTCTAGTCCCTAGGTTGCAAAGGCCAAGAAAGATATATGGTTTGCAAAGTTTGTACCGGCTGATATATTTGTCGACTATGAAATTGACACTGTACGCACTTCGTCATGAGCTCTTTTGCATTATGAAGGGCAGTTGACCAGTAGTATCCTTGCCTAAAGGCTTTACCGACCAATGTTTTGTAGGAATGATGTGCTCCACAGACTGCTCCATAAATGTCAGATAGCAACTTAAAGCCATCCGTTTGAGATATGCATTCATTAACACTCCATGAGATCCTTGTTTATACAAGGTACTTTCGATCAGAGTGTATGAGTTGGCTTTTCGAGCTATACGATCAGCCTCTACATCATCGTCAGGAATAATGCCATGTTGAAGATAATTGTAGATTGACGTCATCCGATCTCTATCGTGATCGTGCTATATGACCTGTGGAGCATCCATGTTCTTATAATCGATTTGTACGACCTCTAGTGGAACATCTATGTCCTCAGAAAGCTCGACCACCAAGGGTGAATCGACTTGCTCAAGAAAAACTCCGGGCAGGACAGGTGACCTAGTGGAGGCCATCCATGTCAACTGGTTTGCCAGAAAGTTTTCATTTCTAGGAATGTGTTGGATTTGGAAATTGAAAAGGTGCTTTTCGAGTTTCTGTACTTCCGCCAGATAAGATGACATCTTGGTACTTGAGTATTGATACTCTTTCCCGACTTGATTTGCTACTAGTTGAGAATCGTCTTTCACTAGCAATCTATGAATCCCAAGCGAACGAGCTGCTCGAAGTCCTGCCAGTAAACCTTCATATTCTGCCACATTGTTTGTAGTAGAAAAGTTTAACTGGATGGTGTACTTGATGTGTTCACCAGTAGGGGATATCAAGACAACTCCAGCCCCCGAGCATTTGAGCATCAAGGAACTGTCAAAGTACATTGTCCACTCGTCGTGGTGTTCGTACTCGGGCCCTTAGGTGGGTTCAGGGTTTGTCCATTCGGCAATGAATTCTGCTATTGCTTGGGATTTGATTGTTGTTTGTAAGATGAAATGGAGGTCGAACGCCCCAAGCTCAGCCGCCCATTTTGCTATTCGTCCTGATGATTCCCTGTATCTAAGGACTTGATCCAAGGGATATCCGGTTGGTACGACCACTTTGTAGGCATGAAAGTAATGCCTTAGTTTCCTTAAAGCCATAAGGAGACCATAGAGCAGCTTTTGTACCTGTGGATATCGTTCCTTTGGTCCATGTAAGACATCGCTTACATAATATACCGGTCGCTGGATGTTTTCACGTTAAACGATCAGCACACCACTGACTGTTCACGGCATTCCAGCCATGTAAATCAGCAATGTTTCTCCCGATCTCAGAGAGACCAAGATCGGGGCACTTGTAAGGTACTTTTTAAGTTCTTCAAAAGCATTGTCTGCCTCTTTAGTCCATTCGAAACTTCCGTGTTTCCGAAGAAGTTTGAAAAACGAGAGCCCTTTTTCACCTAACCGTGCTATGAAACGACTTACATTGCCATACAACTGGTTAGTTTTTGAACTTCCTTCTTTGTGGTCGAAGGGCGTATCTGGTCAATGGCCAAAATTTTTGCTGGATTTGCTCCAATCCCTCTAGCCGAAACTAGGAACCCAAGAAGCTTTCTAGAAGAAACTCCGAATACACACTTCTCTGGATTTAACTTAAGGTTATGTCGTCTTAAGTTATTGAAAGTCTCGTGTAAGTCAGAAATATGGTCACTAGCGTTGATGCTTTTTACGACCAAGTCATCAACATAGTCTTCTAGATTTCAACCTATCTGAGGATTAAAGGTCTTCTGCATCAACCTTTGGAAAGTTGCACCAACGTTTTTGAGACCAAATGACATCTTAACATAGCAGTAAGTGCCATATAGAGTAATGAAGGAAGTTTTCTCTTCATCTTGTTTACTCATGTTAATCTGGTGGTACCCTGAGTATGTATCTAAAAAACTTAACAACTCACACTCGGAAGTGGAGTCTACAAGTTGATCAATGCGTGGAAGGGGAAAGTCATCCTTCGAACAAGCTTTATTAAGTTCTGTGAAGTCAATACACATTTGCCATTTTCCATTGCTTTTTCTAACCATTACAGGGTTGGTAAGCCACTCTGGGTGGTCGACTTCATGAATAAACCCAGCCTTGAGGAGCTTGTCGATCTCCGACTGGATTGCCTTCTGCCGATTAGGTGCAAAACACATGAGCTTTTGTTTGACCGGTTTCTTGTCAAGCTGGAGAGTTAGCCTGTGCTCGATTACCTTCTTGGGGACTCTGGGTATGTCGGACATCTGCTAGGCGAATACGTCCTGATTTGCTCGGAGGAAGGAGATGAGCAACTTTTCTTATTTGAGGTTGAGCCCTACCCCGACCAGTACCTTTTGGGCAGACACGTCAGTGTTTCTTGACCCAGACAGAGTGCTGGCGCTTTCCAGAGGAGCGCCTTTGCCGAGTGGTAGCTCCTTGGTCTGGTCGAAAGGCTTAGACACCATCTTTGGCCTCGAGTGCTTGACCTGCATGGGAGGCCGGTTAGTTTCCCTGGTCGGAAGTTCATCGACCAGTTCTAAGGACTTTCAATCACATGCATAAGCCATTTTTCGGTCTCCTCGAACTATGATGACACCTTTCGGTCCTGGCATCTTTAGACTCTGATAACCGTAGTGCGTGGTTATCAGGAACTTTGCTAGAGCTGAACGACCGAGGATTCCATTGTATGCGGTTTCGAAATCCACCACATCAAATGGAATTTTTTCTGTTTGAAAGTTGTCGGGCCTTTTGAACGTAACTGGTAAGGACAGCTGTCCTATTAGTTTGGCGGTAGAACCAGAAACTACGATGTGGAAGGCATATTTCACAAGTTTTACCTTAGACCTTGGGATCTGCATCTCTTCCAATGCTCCCGCAAACAAAATATTTAAAGAACTATCTCCATCTATTATGACTCGATTAACTTTACAATGGTTAATAGTAGGTTCAACCACGATAGGAAACCTACCTGGTTGAGTCGATGGGATGGGGCATTCTTTTTTGCTAAAGGAGATTACAGTTTCTGACTACTTGGATGGCTTGACAGTGATCGGAGACTCGGCAAGGTTGACCTCCCGCTCCACGGTCTTCAGATGACGTCTCGAATCATACGAGGAGGATCCTCCAAAGATCATATCGATCGTATGTTGCGGCTCCTGGTAATCCATCTCTTCGTCGCCATCTTTTTCCTTCTTGGAGCTTGATTCTCCGAGTTCTATTATGGAGGGAAAGGGCCCTTTGCCTGAGTAGTAATCCTCTAGCTTACTTTGCCAGGCCTGGCAGGTGCGCAGATCATGCCTTGCCACTTTGTGAAGTGGACACCACTTCTTGGTTTTCTTGAAGTCACTGGTCGGAACCTTACCTTTGTTCCGACCAATGAAATCTTTCTTGCCCTTGGTATATTTTTCTGGAATCGCAAGGAATTCCTTATTGTTAGGCTTGCGATTCCTCTTGTTCTTGAGAGACTTCTTGATTTTCTTCTCCTGCTTCTCCAGACCCGACTGGGGATTTTTGTCCTTCCGATCAATAGCTTCATACCATTCGACCGCTTCACTAGCGGCCGCGTACTTGTCTGCCATGTCGAAAAGTTTGATGATTGTTCGTGGAGGATTTATTACAATATCCTCCGTAAACCGGCGATTCCTCAGCCCTGCTTTGAAGGCCTGGATGACAAAAGATTATGCGATCTCTGGGATGGAATTCCGAACCTGTCTGAATCTCTTAATATACTGTCGAAGAGTTTCATTGGTCTTCTGCTTCATCCGATGAAGATCATCCTCATTTTCGGGGCGGTCGTACGTCCCTTGAAAGTTGGTGATCAGAGTATCGCAGAGCTGCTCCCAAGTACAGATAGATTCGACCGGTAGGTTAAGCAACCACGACCGGGCATACCCTTCAAGGACCATGGGCAAATAATTTGCCATCACGTTATCGTTACCTCCAGCAGCCTTGATGGCGGTAGAATAAATTTGAAGAAATTCTAATGGGTTCTGAGTCCCATTGAACTTCTCTATGTTAGCTGGTCGGAACATGTCCGACCAACGAACAGCTTGGAGACCTGCCGAAAATGCTCGGCAGCCCGTAATGGAGTCGTGGCACCTTCTCTAAAAAGAAGTCGGATTATAGTCAGTCGTAGATCGGTTCCTTAGATTTGCATATCCAGGATCCGGTGTCCCAACCCGGTCGTGGACGTTATGATAACACCTTTGACCACCTACCTGGTTCAGATGATGCCTGAGATCGTCTGAATCAAGTGGTTGTTCCTCTTGCCGAGGAGAAGGAGTGGCTGCTGTGAAGAGCCATCTTCCCTAGTGATTCCCTGGTCATAACCTACAAGGGGGTCTTGGTGTTGATCGATCCTCTGCTCGACCATGCTGCCCCCTTGTAACGTCCCGTTTTTCCTAAGAGTTCTTGCCGTTTTCAAAGCTAAAAGGAATCATTCGGTTTATTCACCTACGCAAGCTTAACTTGGGATTTTGGAAATTTGGGAGTTTAACCTGACCTAACCAAACCTCAACTAAATCTTTTGGTTCGTGTTCCTGGTCCTTTTGAGGTTCTCCGGTGCTCTCTGGTTTTAGCTCTCTTTCTTTTGCGTGCTCTGAGTGCCTTTTGTTTTAGCCCTCTCTCTGGACCTTCTCTGTGTTCATAGGACCTCTTCTAAGTCCTCTGGACCTCCTCTGTGCTCATAGGATCTCATTGGAGATTCGTTGGACCTCCTTTGAGCTTGGATTTTTTCATCTCTTTTAATCTAGACTTCCTTTGTTGGTTTGAATCTCTTTAAGGTTTAGGCCTCCCTCCCTATTTGAATTTATCTTTGGTTCTGACCTCTTCTCTTTTGGGTCACGACCACCCCGTGGTTCTCTGCCCGGGTTTGTGTTTCAAACCCTTTTGTTTTCCGCAGAGTCAAGCTAGGCTTAGTTTGCCCTGCGTTGGATCTCCTCCTGTCCAAACCTCCTTTGTGGGTCTAGGACCTCCCCGTGCCCTCTAGGACCTCCCCCCTTGTTTGTTTGGATCTCCCCATGTCCTTCAGGACCTCCCTGTGTCCTTTAGGACCTCCTCCTCGTTCACTTGGACCTCCCTCGCGTCCGTTCGAGCCTTCCGCTTGATCCAGACCTCTATCACTTGTGTACCATTCGATTTGCGTTGGACGGTTTGATCTTGGTGAGATGTTCGGAAGGTCCGAACGTCCCACACCTTTAGAGCTGTCTGATCCTTATTGGATGGTCCCAGTCTGTTGGAGCGTTCGCCCGGTCCGAACAACCCGATTCCCTTGCCCCGTCCAATTGAAATCTAACGGTCCTGCTCCACTGCGATTTATCTCACGGTCGCGCAGGACCTCCCCTTCGTTAGATCTGACCATTAGGACCTCCCCTTTGGAGATCCTAACCGTTTAGACCTCCCCTTCATTAGATCTTACTGTTAGGACATCCCCTTTGGAGATCCTAACCGTTCAGACCTCCCCTTCGTTAGATCTGACCGTTAGGACCTCCCCTTTGGAGATCCTAACCGTTCAGACCTCCCCTTCGTTAGATCTAGCCGTTAGGACCTCCCCTTTGGAGATCTTAACTGCTTCGGACCTCCCTTCGTTAGATCTCGACTGTTAGGACCTCCCATTTGGAGATCTTAACTGCTCGCACCTCCCTTTGTTAGTTCTCGACCGTCAGACCTCCCTTGGAGATCTTAACCGCTCGCACCTCCCTTTGTTAGATCCGCCTCGCCGAACCTCCCTTGAGAGATCTCGACCACAAAACCTCCTTGGTAGATCTCGACCGTCAGACCTCCCTTGAGAGATCTAACCGTCGGACCTCCCTTGTAAATCTTGACCGTTAGGACCTCCTCGAGATCTTGACCTCGGACCTCTTGTGAACTGTGGCGTGTCTTTTGGACCTCCCGTCCTCGGGGCCTCCTTGTGTCTTTTGGACCTCCTGTCCTCAGACCTCCTCGTGTCTTTTGGACCTCCTGTCCTCGTAACCTCCCTGTTGTCTTAAGGACCTCCTGCCCTCAAGACCTCCTTGTGGTTAGGACCTCCATTAGAGGTCAGACCCCGGTCTTTGCAAAGACCTCCCTTGCGGCCGAGACCAACCCTTTAACTCGATCTGTTTTCTTGAGTTTGATCGGCCCCACTTGTCACCTTGCTCAGGCGCATTTAATGGTCATTGTATCACATTAAATACAGTCACATCTGGGGTACTTCTTTTTATTCTTTTGATGACCTACCCTGTCCTAACCTTGTCCTAGCTACCACCGGTCATTAACACGTTTTGCTCAAGCCCTTGTGGTCTCTCTAGCAGCTCGGCTATAAATAGCCTGGACATGCCTCCCTTTGTCACCTTTTTGCTCATTCCCAATCTCCTTGCGCTTGCCTGGTTCTCTCCACGCTCAGGACCTCCCCAAGGAGCTTCCTGAGGCTGTGTTGAGCCTTTGCTTTCTCGTTTTGGCTGAGTTGATTTGAGCTTTCTTTTTAAGTCTTCTTTTAAGGTCCTTGCTTGGAGTTGGCTTGTTTATTTGGTTCTTTGGCGAACGTGTAGATCCCGCGTTTGAGGAGGAGTTCTTGGATCCAACGGTTTCTACTGAAGGTTCACCACTGCTCAACGAAGGCAAGTCGCAGACCTTTGATCATATTGAGCCTAGATTTTCAAATGTATTTTGCTTTACTTTATCATGCATGGCTATTTTTATAAGAATGGTTTGGGGTAGTAGTTATTCTCCTACTTGACAATATGCCTCCTTGGACAATTGTATTCGACATGTGGACATGATCCTTTTGGACGCCTTAGGTTGGATATTTTAGTTGGTATTGTTTGGTATTGCCAACATGGGACCGTATGTATATGCTTAGTCTTGCTTGTAGAGCCGGGGGTATTGGGAATCACATTCTTTCTCTAATAACTTGACTAATGGAACTATGGAATCTGTGGTTGGTGCCACTGTTGAGCAACTATGGTGGGACGCTATAGTTGTGTTGATTGTGGTGCGAGGCCACGTTGTTAAAATCTTGTGTGCCAAGACCAGGGAGGTCTTTGGCTAGGTGAACCCAAAGTGCTTTCTTGCTCGGGCAAGTGATCGTGCAGTAAAGGGGGTGCTCTTAGCACACTGGGTTGTGGAAGCCTGGCCTGAGCAGCAATTAAGGGCTTAACTTTGTGTTCTGTTGATCTGGGCCTCTAAGTGCAACCACAAGATCATTTCATGGGGATGGTCTAGGCCGAATAATTAGTGATGTCTTGACCTGGTTCTGTTGTGGTGGTGCGTCTTGATTCAAGATGGCGCAAGAGGGGGCCAGTTCCTTTTACAGACTATGAAACCTTAGCAGGCGGTGTCGGTCAGACAAAGCTTTGTAAAGGCCTTGTCGTGCTCTCTAGGCTGCTCACCTTTGGAAGTGAGCAAGGGTTTTGACGGGAACCCGCCCCGCTAGAGAGGTCGTGAATTGTGAGTAAAGTTGTACACCTCTGCAGAGTATCAATCTATTCGAATAGCCAATTCCTTAGTCATGGACATGTGTCACGACCTGACCCAGGGCACACCCGGGAGGTCCCTCAGGACCTCCTGGGAGGTCCAAAAAGGAACCCCCAGGATGTCCCGAGAGGTCCCTCAGGACCTCCTGGGAGGTCCGTAAAGGACGTCCCAGGACGTCCCGAGAGGACATCCTGGTAGGACCTCCAGACCTCCCGAGAGGTCCGATAGACCACCCGGAGGTCTGGGGTCCCGACCCGAGGAGGTCGTTGGACCTCAGACCTCCCCAAGCTCCACACGCTACTCGAGGGAGGTCCGAGAGGAGCCAACCCGAGGAGGTCGTGGGGCTTAAGGATAAGCCTAAAGTCCACTGCGATCCAAACTGGTCCCCAGGGATCATCGACCAGTTCTCACAGCAAGCAAGTGACAGCAAAAACATCCACAAACTTTATTAACAACAAAAGGACGTTTGATTACAAGGGGTTGCTTACAAGCTCCAGCAACCAAGAGCACACAAACGCAGCGGAAAAACCAAAGACAAGTTCACCCATTACACCACAGATCGGCCGAGGGCGCAATTTAATTGATTTGGTCATCTTCATCATCATAAGAATCTTCACCTGCTCAATTTATGAATCAAGCAAGAGTGAGCACAACAACCGTGCTCGCAAGTTATACCCGTCAATTAACATAATGATATGCATAGGGATATATCAAGGGAAAGCATATTAGGGTTAATTTGCATAAAGCCAATTTTATTTCAAATACAAGTATTAAGTTTCAAGGCAGGTTACAATAGTTAAAATTCATTTTTGTGAAATCCATTTTCAGTTGGATAGCATTCATCATTAAGATGGTGAAGGATACCCTCCTGTCACATGGCTTCCCGCCCAAACCCAATTTGGTTAAACCATCAAAACCAATTTCACAATTCTTTTGAAAACCAAAACCAAGAGCTAACTTTGAGTGACATTGCCAAGATGTCCATGACCATGACACTGCTATTCAATAGATTTACACTCTGCAGAGGTTGTACACTTTACCCACATGACATGAATTCTCTAGTTTGCCTGGCATCCGTCGATACCACCTCACACTTCCTTTGGTGAGAGGTCTAGAGCACATGACAAGGACTTTACAATGCATTGCTCCACCGCAGTCCACCCACATTAAGGTTTCGCAGATCCCCCCTTTGGATAGAAACCCGCCGGGTTAATGGGGTGCCCCCTCTTATGCTAGGTGGGACTACAACAGTCGTAACATGACAACCGACTGCATCCACAGGATAAACCACAATAGAGCTTTGCAAATTAATTAGCCAGAACCCACGCCCCATACTGGAGACATGTGGTTGCACAATTTTGGCATAGCCCATTATAGGCTTATCAAGTGGTGTCTCAAAGACCGGTCCTCAACCGACTTGGGCGACAAACCTCAACCCTGGGGCATCGGATCACACGACCCCCGTGCATAGACATGCACCAACCAAACAACCATCTTCGCCCAAGTCAAATCCATTTTTCATTTACTTTGCTTTTCAAACCTCCATGGCACACCAATGCCATGGCCATTTGCAAAACCTCCATGACACACCAATGTCATGGCCGAAATCTCCATGGCACACCAATGCCACGGCCCAAATTATTTGATCAAGTAATATTTTTGGTCAAAACTCCCCAAATCAAGATTTTGGTCTAAGCAATACTAAGCATTCCATTTTTCAAAAGCTTCGGGTCCTCACTATTGCAAGAACCAGATTTTATTTAGGGTGACAATGAGGTTGATTCAACATGGACAGAGGTCATACCAAGCAGTAGGCATAACTACGAATTTAAAGGTAGGCATTGAAATATCTTAGTGAATTAAGCATGCATACATCTTTGAAAACGACATAAGTAATTTGAAGTATTGGGTGCAACATGATCAAGAGTGTAACTTGCCTTGCTCAAAGTCTTGAGCTTCTTCCTCTCCCTCACAGCACTCGAGTTCCACACGGTCTTGGCAATCTACACGGTGAAAACCAAATATTCAATAAAGCTCAAACAAGATCCCAAAGAACTCCAAATAAACTTAGATACAAAACCAACAGAGAGGATGGGAGGTTAGGAGGAGGTCCAATGAGCTTGCTGGAGAGGTCCTGGAGCTCGAGAGAGGAGGTCCCAGAACTTGGAGGGAGGTCTAAGGTGTGCTCGGTTGAGACAGAGAGGAGAAATGGAGAAGAAAGTGAGAAAGGAGGACTTCCCAAACTATATATAGTGGAAGCCAATGCACATGACCCAGGATAGGGGTCATCAGGAGTTGGTAAAGAGGACAATGGGAGTAGGCAAGGAATGTGACAATGGTATGACATGAGTACTGCACAGGTGGGAGCATTTAATGTGATACAACATGCATTAAATGTGGTGAAGACTTCCCTGCCCAAAGACATAGTCAAAGGTAAAGAAAACTGGGCGTGACTGTCCAGCGGGGGCAGCCAAGACCCGCAGAGGAGGTCCTGCGAAGACAGGGAGGAGGTCTTGTAGTGAACAAAGGGAGATCCTCACCCACAGGGGAGGTCCTGACGGTTGGATCTCCAAAGAGGAGGTCCAAACGGCCAAGATTAAGTGCACCAAAGGAGGTCCGCAAGGGTAAGGAGTAGGTCCTCACCCGCAAGGGAGGTCTAGACGGTTGTATCTCCGAAAGGGAGGTCCAACGGTCAAGATCAATTGCAAACGGGGAGGTCTGCAAAGGTAAGAGGAGATCCTCACCCGCAAGGGAAGTCTAGAACCGTAGGATCAAATCCAGGGGTGGTCTGAATGGTTAGAATCTCCCAGGGGAGGTCCTAACGATCGGATCTGCCAAAAAGGGGAGGTCTGGACGGCCAAGATCTCCAGAGGGGGAGGTCTTGACGGCCAGATCTTCAAGGAAGGAGGTCTGGACGGTTAAGATCTCCAGAGGGGGAGGTCTTAACGGTCCAGATTTGCAAGGAGGAGGTCTGGACGGTTAAGATCTCCAAGGGGGAGGTCTTAACGTCCAGATTTACAAGGAGGAGGTCGGGACCGCTGGATTTCGATCGGACTACCCAGAATGATCTAAGGCTCAGGGAGGGTGGGACGTTTGGACCATCCAAACGTCTCACCAGGATCAAACCGTCCAATGCAAATCGAACGACTCACGATCAATAGAGATGCAAATAGACAAGGAGGAGGTCCTGGAGGACCTAGGGAGGTCAAGTAGGACACAGGGAGGTCCAATAAAGGTAAGGGGAGGTCCTAGAGGGCATGGAGAGGTCTGAAGGACGCGAAGAGGTCCAATAAAGATAAGGGGAGGTCCTAGAGGACATGGAGAGGTCCTGAAGGACGCAGAGAGGTCCAATAAAGGTAAGGGGAGGTCCTAGAGGACATGGAGAGGTCCTGAAGGACGCGGAGAGGTCCAATAAAGGTAAGGGGAGGTCCTAGAGGACATGGAGAGGTCCTGAAGGACGCGGAGAGGTCCAATAAAGGTAAGAGGAGGTCCAAGTGAACAAAGAGGAGGTCCTAAGAAGCGGCGGTACCACCAAGTGCGGGCGGTACTACCGAGCTGGTGCCGAAGAGAACTTCCAGAGAAGGTTTCACGGATACGAGCTACAAGGAAAGTCCAAGTAAACACGAAAAGCTTCAACAGGATTCCAAAGGAACTCAGATGCACAAAAGTGTGGTGAAGGCTTGGGGAGGTTGTAAGCCAGAGGAAACCCGAGAGGGAGAAATTGGACCTAGGGAGGTCCAAGTGCTTGGGAGATCTAGACCCAAGGAGGTCTGGACCAGAGGAGGACAACACAAAGGAGGTCCGGACCTTTGGATCCAAGCGAAGGTGAGGTCTAGACCATTAGATCCCGGACGAAGGGAGGTCTGGTCCAGAGATGAGCAAAAGATGGACAGAGAAGGGATGACCAACAAAACTCCAATAACTCAACAAATCTTCAAGAAAATTTTAGTTGAAGTTTGAGTTAGTCAACTTAAATCCATTATGAAATTTCAAGTTAAGCTTTGAATTCTCATCAAAACAAAATGGTTCTTTTTATTTTGAAAATTTCAAAAAGGCTCTGAAAATCAGGGTGCCACAACATGCCCAATGAAAACTGTGCAAGGGGTAGACTTCTCAAAAATTGGTGTTCCGTGGCTGGCTTGGGATGTCTGCAAGTACTCTGGGTGGCTCCGAGTGCTTGTGATGTCCTCGGTTGGTCGTGGAGGTCTTGTGAACCCTAGGATGGTCCAATGAGCTCCTGAGTGGGTGCTCAGAGGAGATCTTGGAGTCCTAGGGAGGTCTTTGGGGACTCTGAAACTGGTGCTCCAGAGAGGTCTTGAGAGAGGTCCTGGTCGTGGGTGCGACCAGACCTCCCCCAAGTGGTCTTGGGAGCTCTGGAGCTGGTGCTCCAGAGAGGTCTTGGGAGAGGTCCTGGTCGTAGGTGCGACCAGACCTCCCCCAAGTGGCTTGGGGAGTGAGTTGGTGCTCACTTCCCCTCTTTTCAAACAAAGGTTCTTAAGTATTATTGTTTTCAAAATTGAGCTTTTCAATCTATACCTGTTATTTACTGTCAAACTTAGCTTTGTGCAACTAACCCTACAACTCTCATTGTTAAGCCAATGCATGAATATTATTTGCATATCTGTTCCCTGCGATTTGCTGAGTACATTCAAAGTACTCATGGCTATAAGCCCTATGTTAAAGCAGTGGTCGAAGATGATCAAATGCAGGGATGCTCAGACCTCTTCGAGGAGGAGTTATTTGACGACCCGGCTGCCTAGGACGTCCTTCACTCGACAGCGTGTGGGCTTGCCGGATGGCTTCCAGCGTTTTTGTGTTTTCGGCTTTTGAGGTCCTCCTGTTGTCGGTTTTGTAAGCCCAAGTTGGCAGACCTATGTAAGCAAGCTTGGACCATGAGGTCTTGTTTAATGTAAGGTTTAATTTGTCTGCTTCATCTTTTGTTTGACCATATGGTTGTGATCACACCTATGTTGTTTTGTGCGAGCTAGCTTGGATTCCTGGGACTAGCTCGGTGCACTCACCAAGACCTCCGGAGGTCTTTGAAGATCTCTGGGAGGTCTCGGATGACCTCCTCTCTCGAACTCGCGGGCGGTACTACCGCTCCTTGGTGCGGTAGTACTGGGGCGCGCACACTCATACAAAAAAAACTTTCGATATTTGCCCTATCCAGCGCTTTTTCGAGAGGAGGTCCTCACACCCCTGTTGAGAGAGGAGCACTGGGACGAGGTCATCGTGTGACTTTGTGAATTCCTCTGCTCTCGGTACATTTCTGTATGCTGCATGGTTTGTTAGAGGATCTCCAGCACCTGACCTGCAAGCTGAACATAACCTAGAATTCCTGCTAAGGCAGGGTCTGGATTATTTGAGATATCCCGAACTCGTTGCAAGTTTTGTATAGTTACCGAAGGTCGTGGCAGATTTCCGCTTGCAGTGGGCGTCCGATGAATCGAGTTTTCCCTCGACCCTCTGGTTGGCCTTACCTGATTCCTTACTTGCGATGGGGTAGGAATAGGTGAATTAACTGATGCATGTCCATTAGCTCTGTTGCCTTCGGTAATTGGTGCTTGTGCGCCCGTACCATTTCCCCCAGCAAGTGGTGGCGAGTTAACCCATGGAGGATCGTGCATGGCATCCAGATTGGTATCTCTGATTGTGTTAACTTCGTGGTGCCAACAGTGATCTTCCGAGGAACTCCCGTTGTAGCTAAAGAAGAGCCTTCCAGGGCTTCCGCAAGGAGCCTCCACGACGGGGAGCGGTCGGAGATTACTGCCTCTGGTGGGTTTTGTGGTAGACTTAGCCTGATCTGGCAGACTGCCGATTATATGCTGAGTTTCACCATGCCCACTTGGCCTATGATCAGTGATAACTTCATTTATACCCTTACCAGATGTCGCTTGGTCCCCGGAATACGTAGGAGCCGTTGGCGAATACTGGTTGCCCATGACAAAATTGAGAGTACATGGATTCTCTGATTGCATCACTGGGCTCCCATTGCCGCTTCCGCCGGTCGGATCGACCGGGCTTGCAGAGGTGTTCGAACGTTCTGAACTAGCCGGAACGAGCGGTTCCTCTGAGAGCGCCATTGTTGGTGGCGGTGTATCCTCATCCATCCGGTCGATTTCATCAATCTCTACGACTGGCGAGCCGGCGGAGGAGGAAGAGGATGATGTCATCTTGTTTTCTTTCATAGCGTGGATGCATGTGTCCATGTCGAGGTTGGAGTAGTCCGTCAGGTCGAACCAGTTTTCCTCATCCTAAGGCCCTGCTATGTTTGCATAAGCGATGATGGTGCAAAGGAAGTGGACGAGGAATGCTTGAGCGAAGTAATCTTCAAGAACTCAACGCCTTCTTCCTCACGGACGGCGCCAGCTGCCAACGATCAAGTCGCCGCTCTTACGAAATAAAAAGAGAAAAATAGTAAAGAGTTCTTGGGAGAGAATGGAACTGCTCTTTTATTGCTATGAACTGGCTATTACAGGGGGTGCCTTTGACGAGGTAGTGGACTAATCCTAATTATACTGAGCGTAATGCTTGCTATATTACAGAATCAGACTTGAAATATGAATCTAATGCCGATTGATGTGCTTCAATTTGATGTTAACCTCCCCTCATTTGCTCCGCACTCCATCTTTAAGTAACTGTCGAAGAGGTGGCAGTTATTCCTTGAAGAGACGCCTGTTGGAAGTATCGCGACTGGTCGTAGCGAGGCAGCGGTTGATAGAGTACTAACCGTTCGGCGGTTGTGTGTCTGTGAGATACACAACCGTAGGGTGGTCAATGTCTTAGGATTATGAAACGTCGTGTGGTATGGACCAAATATGACATGTGCTCCATTCATCATACGGTAAGGAATATACTTGGAGTTAGATCCAAAGGCCAGTTCATTGCTTCTACGAGCGGTCATCTGGTCGGGGACTAGGTACATGACCTCATCCGACCAGGATACTTATTATGTAACCTCTGAAATCCTTACGACCATTGTGTTCGTTAGCCTTAAGGGTTATGACCATGAAGACATATGGTCTTTTATTATGTATTAAAGTAATACATAGAGATTTTAATCCTCGTCAGGAACCCTTTGTGTATATCCCTGGATCAGTAGCTAGTGCAAATAGTTACATCATTGAATATCAACACATATCTTGCAAACCTTAAACTATTGTATAATATTGAACAAAAGAGTAATGAACTTATGGCCGAAGCTTACAATTACCGACCTTTTAGGCTAAACAACTCGAATAAATTACAGTGGAAGAAGATAACTCCAAATGATGGCTTATCCATATGCTCACAAGCAATCGACAGGGGGCTCGTGACGTAGTACTCCGGTGTCCTTCATTGTAGCCACATGCGTAGAAGTTGTAAACCTCCTCGGCAACTTGCACTACTACAAAAATGCTAATACTAGACGCCTTATCACAGACGGTTGATCGAAACCGCTCAGATAAACACAATCACGCAGCGGTTTTTGTTTAGAGACCGCTCGTAATCGATGCACTAAAAACTATCTGTGAAGAGGTAATATCACAGACGGTTCATATTGAAAACCGTCTGTGATAATTGTAGACTTCATAGACGGTTTATATTGAAAACCGTCTGTGAAATATCACAGACGGTTCTAAACACGAACCGTCTATGATAATTGTAGACTTCACAGACAGTTATTAATTATAACCATCTGAGATAATGTCACTTCAGCTCCGGTGAGTTTCTTCGTCGCCGATGCGTCTCTTCGTTGCATCAATGCCGCTTCGGCTCCCCGATGTGTCTCTTCATCTCACGCGTCGAATTTATTCCTTGTTTTATAAAACAGATCATCCGCCATTGAAGATGATTATCCCCACATATATATAACTCTATACTTCTAAAGCAGAAATGGCTCCCTTTGTTTCCTTATCGCCGATATTATTGGCCTACCTGGCCATACTATATGAGCGCCTCTCCCACCGTACGTTGGCGGATGCTGTAGAATGACACTATTTCAACAGTGTCTTCACTCCTCTGTCCGAGGATTTGCCGGAGCAGGTGACGGCCACCTTCCGCCGTCTTGACATCCTCCTCTGCCGTGTCTTCTGGGTGATCTCCCACTTCCGGCGAGTTTACCGCGTCATCGACGTGGTCCTCCACAACGACGTTGCACGTCTCCAGGACCCCTTAAACAAGGGAAGAGAGCCTATAGGCTCAATTCTTCTTGATTCAACAATATGAGGATCTTCGGGAGACACACGAAAGAGCGCGTGAGCGGGTGGATGTATTTCGGGCTTCGTTCGTTGATCACGAACCGTCCGATGCCGTCGCTGCCGCCTATGAAGTTTTGAAGACGGAGATAGCAGCCTACCTCCGCCACTAGAAAAACTTTGTTTATTTAGGTTTCTACCTTTTTAAAAATCTTTGTAACAAGCGACTGGCCACGTTGTTTGGCCATATGTAAATTCCAAAATGAAAAAAAATATAGTTTAGAGGTGAAGTTACTATATTATATGTTGAATTAACTATTTATCACAGACGACGGTTTAGTGGTTAACAAATTTATTATATCCTATTTGTGTGATATATGTATCGATCATAGTTAAAGCAAATTTTCAGCAGTATTTCAATGACAAAATTGACATATAAACATGTAATTTCTTCATGTCATGTAAATGTATACACGAGAATATATATACATGTAAGCCATCACAGACGATTTTATCTATAAACCGTCTGTGATATGTAAGCCATCATGTCAGGGCGAGTAGATCCAAGCGGACTCCATTCTTGCTTATGACGGACGGTTCTATTACGTCCGTGATACGGTTCCATAATAGAACCATCTGTGATATGAGACATCACTGACGGTTCTATTATAGAACCGTGTGTGATATGAGACATATCACAGATAGTTCTATAATAGAACCGTCTGTGATAAGTATCACTGACGGTTTCATAATAAAACCGTCTGTGATATGTCTGTATTAGTAGGAGCCCGCTAGGGTTTGCACCCTAACTCGTCACTCCCCAGCGCCCTTACTCTCGTCTGTTCCCCTCCCCACCCAAGTGCCCCCGACCTCGACGCCGCCGCTCGACCCCGTTGCCAACACCGTAGCACCCCATACACTACTCTGCTGGTGGTGGTGCGCCGCCCTCCCCCGACCTCGGTCTTGGCTACCTCACCATCGACACCGGCGATGTCGAAGTAAGACAGATCTATCACCTATTGGGTGTGTCGATCACGGGCGCCGCCTCCCTCTCTTCTCTCTCCCCTAGCGCCAGCAGACCCTCCATCGCTCTCTTTGCCGCCCCCCCTTCCCTCTCTCTCTCCTCTAGCGCCAGCCTCCCCTCAGTCCCTTCTGCTTCGCTGCTCTTCCCCATTCCTTCTCTGCTCCCCATAGCACCGTAGTTCCCCCTAACACTACAGCTCCCCCTCAGTCCCTTCTCTTTCTGCTCATTGCCCGCTGCTCTGCCTCCTTCCTTCTCTACTCCCCCTAGCACCGCAGCCTCCCTTCTCCAGCTTTGAATGGTTGTGCACTTGTGCCGATTCTTTGATTCTTGTCAATGAGTGAATTCGTATGTAAGTGTTGTCTGCTATTGAAGTATTGGGTGTTGATATGTATGGGTCGTTGTATGTTGATATGTTATATTGTTACGAAGTTATGATTTATTCGAATGTCAAGTGTTGTCTCTGCTATTGATATGTATGTGTTGTTGATATGTTATGACTTATTGGGTTGTTGATATGTATGGGCTGTTGATATGTTATATTGTTATGACTTATGACTTATTCAGAAGTGTCAAGTGTTGTCTGCTATTGATAGTGGAAACTTGCTTGGTGAACCATGGGTTGTTGATATGTATGATTGATGATTTGCAAAAATAGATGTATAAAATATGTAATATGTATGTTATGACTTATTGTTGATTTGTCATTTTGTCAAGATATCATTCGTTGCTTCTCTCCATTTATTTCACCTTTGTCTATGTAACTGTGTTCATGCCGGTCAAGTTCTCCTAACTTGCGTCCCAGGTACGTTCTACCATTCCATTCCTAATCTTTTCTCTATAAAGTCTCCAAGTAGTGGTCGCTTGTGCCTTTAATACCAATCATATATATATATATATATATATATATATATATATATATATATATATATATATATATTGTTCGTAGTCCTCACCACTTTCGGGGTCGCCCACGCACAATCGAGCCCATGCAAGTTTAAGAAGCATGGTTGCCAGAGGCGTCGGGACATCCAATTACCGATATCATCAATAGGTAATTAAACATCGCTATGTTCGTAAAGTGACATGGACGTGCGGTACTCCGATCGAAAGTGGCATCACGATCGACAACCAACTTGACATCATGTATCGACAACCAACCATTCCTTGATAATGGTTGGTTGTCGATACATGATGCCACTTCCCACGGAGTACTGCTGGCCCACGTCACTTTCTGAACATAGCGACGTTCAATTACCTATCGACGACATCCAGATAATTGGATGTCTTGACGCTCTCCTTGCAGTTGTACTTCTTAAACTTGCATGGGCTCGATGAAGTTGCCCGTGGCTACTGTCTCATCCTTCTCATACCGCGTGGGCGACCCCCTAAAGTAGCCGAGGACCACGAGCTATATATATATATATATATATATATATATATATATATATATATATATATATATATATATATATATATATATATATCTTTTTAAAGGCACAAGCGGCATTACCGCTGGAGGCTTTATAGAGAAATATCACGCACGGTTTTAGCTAAAACCGCTCAGGATATATCATCATCACATACGATTTCGCTAAAAACCGCTCAGGATATATCAATCATCCCACACGGTTTCAGCTAAAAACCGTTTGTGATAGTTGCCTATCACAAACGGTTCTTAGTTAATAACCGTCTGTGACAGTATGCATCATAGACGATTTGAAAACCATCTGTGATGACCTCATGTCATCACTGACCCATAAACTCAGACGGCTCACGAAACCGTCTGTGATGATGTTTTTGAATCGTCTGTGAAGACCTTTTCTGTAGTAGTGTTGGAAGGCTTCTAAGATATTTGAGTGTAGCATGTGAGTACACAAACAACTCCGCAAGTCTTGGGAAAAATGCAATATAAAAGGCTTAAATGTATTATGTGGTTCTTTTGCACAAAGAGATACTTTAAGTTTTAACTGTTTTGATAAAGCATATTTGACCAAAAGTAGTTTCATTAATTAAATTAATTATTTCACTAGTGGAGATTCTAGCTACCAACCACTAGTATCAAGGCTCTGGCAGCCAAGGTTCAAAGGATAGGGCTCTAGCTACCCAAATGGCTCTAGCTGCCAGAATATCTACCCGAGAATCCCAACTGTTCCCAGGTTCACAAAATTTACTTTTTTGAAATCAGAACTAAAATCTACCATATGAAAACGCACCCTGCTCACCCTTGACCGTGGGCATGGCTATTTGAATAGTTTTATACTCTACAAAAGTTGTACAACTTGACCCACATGAGATAATCAACTTATACTGTCGGACATGACACGCTTCCTTGGGCATGCGACTAAGCGATTATCAGAAGGCAAGCCTAATGAGCTTAACCACAAGTCATGGACATCATTTACCATCGATCCGGAGATCATCGTTGTGGGGGATAATCTGCTCGGACATGGACGTTTGTTACCATCGCCTAGAGCAAGACCCGACAGATATGGATGTCAACTACCATCGTCTACACAAATCCCAAAAAGGAACACCTAACAACTACAACCTACGGGCGTAATGCTAGAACATGGTAAATTAGTTGGTCAGGTCCTCCCCATTCTGGACATGTGGTTGTACGGTAGTACTCAGCTTCGATAGCGTCAATCCTTAATATGATTTGGCAGAACTTAACACAATACAAGTTCTCATGCTCTAGCCACACCCACCTGAACTTACCATCCACCCAAGTCTAAACAGATTTTTACTATTTTATTTTATTTTGAAAACCAATGCCAATACCTATTGCCATACATTTCTCAAACTGATTTACATAAATGGTATTAATAATTCTCACCCATAGGATGATAATGATCGATATAGCTTGTCTAAGAAGTTCTACCGCTTTATATTAATCCATTAATAATGTATTTCTATAATCCAACAATAATGTATCTCTAAAATCCAACAATAATATTTTTCCTATAATCCAACAATGGTATATCCCTATAATCCAACAAAGATATATTCCTATAATCCAACAATAATGTATCTCTAAAATCCAACAATAATATTTTTCCTATAATCCAACAATGGTGTATCCCAATAATCCAACAAAGATATATTCCTATAAATCCAATAATGGTATATCCCTATAACCCAACAATGATGTAATCCGATAATGATGTATTCAAACAATCCAACAATGATATATTTCTATAATCCATCAATGATATATTCCTATGATCCAACAATGATGTATTTCTATAATCCAATAATGATGTATTCCTATAATCCAACAATTATGTATTTCTATAATACAATTAATTCAACAAAGTTTATGTATTCTACATGATTCAACCAATTCACAAAAAATATCATCATGAATTGTTATGAAAATCTATCCTTTTTTTCTTTTTTTAATCGCTACCTTTATTGGATCAATTTCACAATACTAATTCTCCAACAATCACTTACTATAATCAATTTAATTCAGCTAAAATTTGGTTTAAATCCAATCTCCTCTTTTGATCCTAGATAATTAAATCGGTGCTTCATGTTTAGACACTTCCATGATATAATTGGTTCCACCAAGTTAAACTTTATATTCATTCTCAACAATCTATATAATCCTCAAAGATGTCATCCTTCATTGTATTCATTTAATTTTGCAATAGTATATTCCCATTATCTGACAATAATGTAATCATTATAGAGGATTTTACGTACTAGGACGATAATGATTCAAGGATAACAACATCAAATGGAGGTATAATCAAATTAGGATTAACTAACGCTCCTAAGATTTTAGCTTATCATTTTATGTAAATAGCAATGCATAATAGTTTAAAATTTTAAAACAAGATTTCAAAAACATAGGTACAACATGATCAAAGGAGACTTGCGTTCGTCGAAGGTTGAGGTCACTGCATCCGGTTGGTCTAAATTGACTTCGACTGCGGTAGACTCTACACGCGTGAATCGAGATAAAATAAATAACAAAAAATGAATAAAATACAAAAAAATTAGTACCATTATATATATATATATATATATATAATGAATTTATATTAATTTAGAAACAAGAATTGACTGATTCAGAGTTCGTATGGAAAAGAACGGACTTTGATAAGATTTGCCAGAAAGGAAAATCCTAAAAATTGGAAGGGAGAGGAATATTCCTTTTAGTTTTAATAATAGAAAATCACAGAGAGTATGACATGTGGGGTCCACTTTCATTGAGTGAGAGAGAATGAGGGAATGAATGGCATGTGGGGTCTAGTGGTTAGTGAGACAAAAGAAATAAAACAGAGGAAGAAATAGAGCATGGGACCCAAGAAGATTAGCGCATGAAAGCCGTGGCAGCAATGCATGAGGGCAAATGGAACGGTGGCGACACAGGGTCCTCCAAGTGGTGGAGTCAAGGCCGGAGCGACACGGAGGCGGTGGCGGCATGGGCACGCTGACGGGTGCCGGCGGTATGACGACGCACAAGGATAGATGGCGCACGCATGAGCACGGCGCGGGCATGAGGAGTGCGTCGGCTGGATCGGGAAGGCTAGGGGTTGTTGTGGCAGCGGCGCGACGACAACCAACGATGGGAATGAGGTGGCGACGGCACTTCTCGGCGACGATGCGGCCGAATGGAGGAAGGGGTGGGTTGAGGGAGACCAGGAAAATGACGTGACGCAGTCCAAATGGCGAGGAGCTCACCGGAGAAGGAGATCGGGTGACGGTGGAGTTTTGGCCGGAATGGAGGAAACGACGAAATTCAACGACGATCTGCGAAGAATCCTGAAATTGATTTAGGGGAAATACTCAAGGTACTAGGGAGCATGATGTGACGGGGTTGATTGGGAAAGTACCTCACCGGAGCAGCGGGAACAAAGACGCGAGGTGGTGGTTGGCGCTCGGGAAGATGACTTCATGCGGTAGCGACGAGTGCACAAGAGGCGGTGGGTTTGCGGGTGAGTGAGGGAAGAGAGTGGACGCGACCACAGCATTGATGGGCGACAACGGGAATTATGGCTCGGGTTTTAGAAACCAAAGAAATGGCAAGGGAGCAGTGAAGGCGCACGGTGATGGCGCACAGCATGGCTTAGGTGCGGTTGGGCACAGGCGGTGTGGCGCGCATGGCGTTGGTAGGCGCGGGCACAGGCGCTGGTGCGGCGGCATGGGCACGGCCTAGGTGGCGGCACACACAGGATAAAGCAAGCAAGACAGAGAGGAGGGAGAGATGGGCTAGGCCAGTTTGGGACAAGGAAAAGAGAAGGTGGGCCAAGAGAGAAAGAAAAGGAAATGGGTTTCGGCCCAAGAAGATTTGAGGGAGAAATTTGAATTCAAAATCGGCTGAGGTTTGATTTGATTTGGAATTCGAAACTTTGGAATTTGATTTTAGGGTTTTGGATTGGAATTGAATTCAAGAACACCAAATAACAGCCAAGTCTTTTAAATACTTAATTAATTTTTTTTACAAGGGAGCAATTTTTGGGGTGTTACAAACCAAGAGTGGATTGTGCCTACTTATTAGTATTTACCCTCTCGGTGGATGCTTTAAGATTTGTGCAACTCTAAAGGAGCGAGAAGCGCGAACGCACTACTCGCAAGTCGTTTTGTCTTTCAGAAACAACATATTCTAAAAACCAGTGTCAGAGAGAGAGAGAGGGATAATCGACACGGTAAACCATGTCAAAAGATAAAGTATTAACTCATTTGTCCCATGTGCGTGGCGCTAAAATGGCAAGTAGTTCAAGCCAACGGTAGTAATAGCAAGTGATACACAGGCATGGAAATTCTACAACCAAGTTCAAAACAACCCACCACTCGAGTTGACACCTCTAGCTCCTCGAGAATGTGGGAACGAGACCGATCAAACAAACACCCCGACCAGATCCGAATCCTCTGTGTTACCGAAGAGGTCACCTGTGTGAACAGTGTTTTGTGAGAGGTGAAAGTGCTCTGTAGCGTGCTGTAACACAGTAGCAACAGTGAAATATGTAATGCGATGATTTTACTATGGCGAAAAAACACTGTGGCGATTGATCTAAACCTTTGGATTTCGATCGGGTGGTGGAGATCGCTTCTAATGTCATGCACTATAGATTCTCTACATTGATAGCTTTAATGCAGAGGATCCCAATTCACCCGACCCCATGACCCATTGGATGGCTAGAACATGCCAATAAATGAGAATGGATAGAGCATCTACAATGCTCTGCATTAGAAAGCAATCTCCACAGTCCAATAAAAAAACAATGGCCCAGATCAATATCTATTGTGTTTTTACTACAACAAAATCGATAAGTAAATATTCTGTTGTTCCTTTGGTGTTTGCTGCATTACCACTACCGAGAGTACTATTTACGCACTCACAAAACACAGTTCACATGGTGCTCGTCAACATTAAACAGAGGATCAGATCCCACTAAAACTAGCTATGTCCAGCACTTATGCCCGTAATGTGTCCTCGTAGTTGATATTTGGATCACCGAATTTTTGGCGCAAATAGTAATATTGCGATCATTTTTTACTCAAATAGCATCCATCACGACGAAATTGCACTTTTGACGCCTCGTCTGCACGGTGGTCGATCGGACTCAATGTTGACGCGACACGTGGTGAAGTTCGGCTTGTGACCTGTCGGATTTGGCTCATCCGGCCAGTGGGCGGCCGGATTTGCACCACATTGCCAAGTCCGGTCCGTGGGCGGCTGGATTTGCGCCACGTCGCCAAGTCTGGTCCGTGGCCAGCTAGATTTGTGCCACATCGCCTAGTCCGGTCAGTGGCCGGTCGGACTTCCCTCCATGTCACCTCGTCCGGCCAGTGGGCAACCAGACTTCACCTCGTACGTCCCATGGTCGGTCGAACGCGCCGCTTAACCCGACCACCCCACACGCCCATCCCCTCATCCCCTCTAATCTGTCACCTCCATTTTGTCACCTCTATCATGTCCTTGTCCATATATGCATGCATGCAAGAGATTAGCGTGGGAGGGAATCTGATTCCCTCAGCAGCACTCTCTCCCGTCGTCTATTTAATCGTAGGAGAGTGTTATTTCACTTCGCACTCTCGCTGCTCTCGCTCGCTCTCTTGCTTTCATTCTTTCGGTTTCGGTTTTTCGGACGGCTAAGTATTATTTGCAACCGTCATTAGCAGTCATATCAGTAGGTAAGTTTCGCCTCGTACGTTATTTACTTTTTTATTTTGTGGTTAGTAAAATAGTCGTAGTGAAATTAATCTTACTTAATTTATTAGTTGTAATTTTTAGGCGTAATTAATTAGTTACCAATTAATTAGTCGTAAGTACATTGTTTTACTCAATTAATTAGTCTGAAATAGTTAGTCAGAATTAAGTTTTAATAAATTAGCAGTCATTAATTAGTCGTAAATACTTTAGTCGTATTGTATAAGTCGTGATTAATTTGCTGTCATTAAATAGTGGTAATTAATTTAGTAGCCCTAGTTAGTCTGTTATATTTTTGTTTTTAATGTGGTAATAAATTTGGTGTAATTATTTTAGTGCTATTTAGGTCATCGTAATTAATTAAGATGTGAGTAATGTAGATGTCATTATGTAACACATGTTCATTTATGATAATTAATTAGTCTTAATTTTTTTGTCACAACTATTTTGGTCGTATTTAATATGGTTCTAGTTATTTAGTGCCCATTAATTTGTTCTCCGTATTTATGTGTAATTTATTATTTCTACTCATCTATCGTCATCAATTTTTTCACTAATAGTCTGTCTCTTCCATGTCTTGCAAGCCATGCCTCTACTGGAGCTTCTAGAACCCTTCTACAACGAGAATCACCGGTGCAAATCATGGATCGATGAGGACGCGGATGGCCCTCCACCCCTGGTGAAGAATCTAGACCCTATTTTAGTGTTTTGGTAATTAAAGATAACCATGTGTTATGAACTAACCTAGTTTGTCAAGTGATTGGAAATGTTAGCCTCGGATTAAAAGAAAGGATCACTAAAGGTCCTCAAGTATTGGATATCAACATCAAATAGCTCAAGGCAAAGGTATCTAGTGGAATAGGATCTTTTCATAAGTTTTACCGGTCTAGGAGTATGAAGGATAAAAGACCGAATTGTTGGTATAGGTAGCCGTACTACAAAGAAGGATAAATAACTAGTAGCTTGATAGCAAAGTGTGCCACAATGCTCAAATTCACTTGGTTGGACCTTGGATTTCTTTGTAATATTTTGGCCACAATTCATCTAATCTTTATTGCTTGGCCGGACTAACCGCAGTTAGAGGGCCGGACTGACCGGAACCCCGGATCACATCAACGATCAGTTTTTTCCAGAGAGCTTCTGTTTTGCAATTCTGCTAGCCGGACTGGCCGCAAGTATAAGTTTAGATTGACCGAACCCCCTGTTTAAGTCGAGCAGTCAGCTTTTTCCAAAGACTTTCTTTTGGCTTCACCTTTTCTCTATTTTGCTATCTGGACTGATCGCAGTTGGAGGGTCGAACTGACTGGACCTCCAGATCTTTGATGCGTTCAGCTTTTTCTAGAGAATGGTGTTTTTGGTCCTGCTACTGTCTTCTTGCCGGATTGGCCGCAAGTGTTTTCCCGGACTGATCGGACTCCCGATCATTGTAGGGCAGTCAGCTTTTTCCAGTAGCATGTATCTTCCGCTTTGGAAATCTTTGAACCCGGTCTGACCGGACCTTGAGTGGTGAAAGCATCTAGGCCCCTAAAAATGGTTTTGGTAATTAATGATAATATGTGAATATGGGATTAACGTGTTTATTAAGTATGTGCAAGGTTTAATCGCATTGATGAACATGTTGAAGTAAAGATGCATGCTAAAGGATAATATGGAGATCTACAAGGCTTAAAGACAAGGTACAAATAGTCTAGGATCCTTTTTGTATTTTACCGGGTCTTAGATTTAATTGGTTGGTAGACCGGATTATAGGTTAAATGCCGTACTATTAAGAGGGATCACGACTAGTAGCTTGATAGCTTGCTCTTGTGCCATATGGATCAATTTAGGATCATGCATGCATTCAAAATTGGAATTGCATTTTAATTCGAAAGACTACTGTGCTTTTACTCTGAAATCGGTAGTACCGCAGGTATTTCAGAGGTTGTACTACAAAGATCTAGCTTGTACCGGCGCTTATCTTGCGATACTACCGCACACCGTCGTTCAAAATTTATATGGCGGTAGTATAAAAACAGAACATGTGTTTTTCTCTCAGCAAACCTCTCTGGAAAATCGGTCGTTCCGGTTTCTGAATCGGATGAACCGCACTCCGGTCGTTCCGATTGTAATGCGGCGGTTGTAAAACTCCAGAGTGCGTGCATTTTCAGCTAAGCAAACCCTGATATCGGATGAACTGGAGCTTTGCTGGCGGTCGTACCTGTGAGACCCCGACGTTTATTAGGCTCATAATACTTAGTCATCCAAATGACCCTAGTATTATCAACCAAATAAACCGGTCTCGAGAGATGTATACTCCCGAGATGCAAGATACATACCTCACACCAAAAGAATGTATCAATTCCATACAACACATAGAACATAAGCAACAAACCGAAGTTAATATTAAGAAGGAAAAGCTATTACAAAAGAGAGGCCCTTAGGCCAAATAGCAATAATTACAAAAGATAACAATGAAGCAAAAATGCCATAAAGATGGCTATAACACAAAGCCAATCGGTGTGCCTTAACCCCTAGGCATCTCGACCGACCGCCAAGCTAGTCGTCAAGAAAGCGCAACACGTAGCACAAAAGAGAGGCTCTTGGAGCTCTCCTTCTTCCTCTGCAACAAAAGCCACAAAATTGCCACAACCACGCGCATGAGTACATAAAGTACTCCGCAAGACTTACGTGTGAGATAACAGAACTATAAATAGCTACATGCAAGCTTTATTTAAGTGGATGAGGCTTTGGACTCATGTTAGCATAAAGCAACATTTATTTGCAATAACATAATAGATTGAAGGCAATTTGGCAAAGCATTTTTAAATGTTGAAGTAACAACGAGATAATAACATAGTAACAACAACAAGAACAATCTCGAAGTGACTAACCCAAGTCACCACAACAATAGCATGAACTCCCGCTCATACCAACCATGTCAAGTTTTAATTAAAGGTTGTAGTCTAGTCTTGAACGACCTTACCAAGCATGTCCATAACCTAGGGCGAGGCTATTCAATAGTTTTATCCTCGCAGGTGTACCACTGCACCCACACGCCGATCGCCTTTCCTTTAGGCACACTACCATAGGTATGCTTAAGCACGGCTAAGTCCTACGAGATAGTTCCAATGGACAATGCTAATTTCGAGTCGCACAACTCACGAGGAGAAGGAGACATCACACAACCTTCCCTAAGCTAATGCTCCTCCCACATCACACACACATTTTATCTTTAAAAACACACCAACCGAGCGACCCCAATTAACACCGCCCAAAGTACTTAGTCAAGAGGGTTCCATATGCCCTCGTGTGGTTAGTACGCCAAATCGCTTGGCTTAGTGACCCAAGTACTCGGTCCTTAGGGACCCTGCATACCACCACATCCAAAAACCACGCCATCCATCCAATATGCCCAAGTCTAAATCAATCTTTTATTTTCAGTTTTTGATTTTACAAATTAATCAAAGCGCAAGTGCTGGACATATAAGAGTAATAATCAGTTTTGAGTGATCAAGACCATCGACTAAGTCGATGATCGCCCATTTCTACCGATAACTAAGCATGTCTAAGCAATTTAAATCGAAACTACTAAGTGATAAGAGCTCATCCAACGAGCTCCCACCACAGCAAATAACCTAGGCTCATGGTAGTAGAGGATGAACAATTCCAACAGATTATGCAACTATAGGCTTGCTAGCGATATTTAACACAAAGTAGCATGCATACATAGAAGTAAAACGATATATTAAGCTTTAAAGTAATGGGACAATGATGGAAATGATCAAACTGCTTGCCTTGTTGTTGCTGGCCAAGTTGTGGCAGAGGGTCACTCTCGGGATCACCACAAATGTCTAAACCTAACGGAAAAGCGAGAAAGAACCGATAAGAACGATTTAAAACCAAAAAGACGCAACAGAGAAACTTCTCAAAGCTATGAAAATTTTACAGCAGCAAGACAATGATTTATCATGAATTTAGCAATAAGAACCAATTGATTTGGATTCTTAATGCAAAAGATATGATGAAATCAATTCTGCTCAGCCTATTAATTAGAAATATGTTACTGTTCATCGCAAAATTTTCTAGAATAGAAGTGAAGCTGAAATTTTTACTGTAAAACCAGCACCTCATGAGATGAATAACACAATTGAGTTCATCTCACTTGGAGCTATATTGCACTTTCTATAATTTTTCAAAAACAAGAACTTGAACAAAATTATAATGCACAAGTCCTCATTTTCCTAACAGCAACATGCTCAAAACTAATTTTCACAGTGAGACCATTAATGGAGGAAACCAACAAAGTTGGTCTCACCCAAAAATAAACTATAGAGCATTAGTTATACCTTTTACAAGTTAAGTATTGTTTTTGAGTGTATATTTAAAGTGAGTTTTAAACCTAATGGCAAATCTGTGCTCTAGAGCTGAATTCAACTTTCAATCATTTTTGGATTAAAGTCAAGTTCAAGACAGAGCTAACACAAGTTGAATGACCTCAAAAGGATTCAAAACGAAGAAGATATGAAATTCTAAAGTCTATACCTTATTTCAGCTTTAACTAAGACCTCACCGAATTTCTAAAACTCACAAGGGTATGGGAGGACGTGAGCCACAGATCTCAGATCCAACGGCTCAAGACCTCCCAGAGAACATCACACACGCCAAGACGTGAAGTCCAGAGGTCCCGGACCTCTTAGCAACTCACATGCGCGAGGTGAGGGGAGGTCGTGGCCGAGATGCGAAATCCAACGGACCACAACATGGAAAGGAGGTCCTGAACGGACCAGATCTAAAGGGAGGTCCTCAACGGTTGAGATCTTCCAAAGGAAGGTCCAAACTATCAAGATCTCCCCGAGGAAAATCTACATCGTCAGACCTTACGGGAGGTCCCGGACGGTCCAGATGTTCCAAGGAGGTCCTTGATGGTCCAGATCGTCGAGGAGGACCTTGACGGTCAAGATCTACCCGGGAGGTCATGAACAGCCGAGATGGCTACGGAGAGGTCCTAAACGGAGGTCCTAACGCCACTGCACCTCCGTGGAGGTCTCGACGGCCACGATTGCAAGGGGAGGTCTTGGGCGCCCGCATCTCCTCGGAGGAGGTCCGACGCCCTGCACCAGCCGCTTTAACTCGCGCGACGCCGCTGGACATGAATAAATGCGCTACCGACATCAAGGAGGTCCGCTACGGAGGTCTTAAATGCACGCATTAAAGGGTGGATTTAAGGCGCTTAAGACGCCCATTGATTACAATGATGGGAGCAATGATTAGCGATTAAACATGGAGGATTGTCCTAAAACGACAACGACGCCGCTGCCGTTGTGTCCGGCAAAACCCGAAAGAAGATGTGGTCATCGCCGGCGATGTAGACCTCGCCGGCGAGATCCACGAAACCGCGGTCCGCAATAACCATGCGCACTCAAAGGACCTCCTCTCAACGGCGGCGACGGCCTTGAACGCCATGAGCCGAGAGGACAACGAAGGCAAGATACTGCCAAACGACAAAATGCAAAAAGGGAGCTCCGCGACATTCAAGCTGCAGCTAAAACTTAAGCTCCGCAACATGCATTCAGCGGGTGCCAAAGAACTAAAGGACTAACAGGAGGTACCGGAGGTCCTAAGGTGCCGGGAGGTCGTGGAGGTGATGACCGAGTTGGGGAAGACAATGAAGCCATGCACTCACTCAAGACCAGCTCAAGCTCAGCTTTGTCCACCTCTCAAAAATGCCCAAACAAAATAAGTTAGGGTTATTCCAGAGGTTTGGGGAGCACAAAGTGAGCAAGGGTTGAAGAAGGAGCCACTGAACCCTTGAGTCACCGAGGAGTTCCAAGGACTTCAACAATGGCAGCCACTAGAGAGGAGGTAAGTGAGTTAGGAGCTCACCAAACATCGGTAATGACAGCTCCAAGTGTGCAAAGGAAGCCAACGGGAGCTCGAGTGGACACTTATAGCCCGAGGTGAAGGTTAGGAGCTAGGGCTAAGCTCCATGGTGAGCTTAGCCCACGGGTTGGTCCATGGGGTGGACATGACATAAAGTTGACAAGGGGCAGTGTCAGGCTTGACTGAAAAGCGAAAGTCGACCAAGATTAAATGCGGAACAAAAAAGAGTCAAGAAGGTGAACAGAGGCTCAAGGCGCAGATAACTCCACCGCTTCGAGAGCACGATGCGCGCCAGAGGAAGGAGAAGAACAGGAGGTCTTGGTGACCGCTGGATAAGACACGGGAGAGGTCCTAACCATCGGATCCAATTTTTGAACCGTTATGTTTTAAGTGGCCGGGAGGAGGTCCCACCACACGATCAAGGATGGGGAGGTCTGATATGATGCGCAACAGGCAAGGGAGGTCAGGACCGTTAGATTTTAATCTAACGGTGCACAACAAAAGATTGGGAGGTTGTGAGTGCTTGATAGCACGGGAGGTCGTGAGTCGTTGGATTTGATCCAATGGCTACGACCTTGGTTAGGTGGGAGGTTTGTTTAGTTTAACAAAGAGGGAGGTCGTGGCCATGGATCTTGGATCCAAGGGCTGTGACCTCACGCAGGTGGGAGGACCTGACTGAGTATGTTGAGGAGGAGGTCGTGGCTATTGGATTTGATCCAACGGCTACGACCTTGGTTAGGTGGGATGACCTCGCTACGATGGTTTAACAGCTCGAGGAGGTCTTTGAGGTTTAACACACGTGGGAGGTCAAGACCATGGATCTTTGATCCAACTGCAGTTCTGACCTCATGAGGTGGGAGGTCCTTGCGGTGTTGATCATGAGGAGGTCGTGGTGTTGGATGTAAATCCAACTACCGCGACCGATCAAGGTGGAGATGAGGTCTACTAAGGTGCAGACATGGTTGGGCTGGACCACTTTGAATATGGCTAGCCCAAGGAACAAAGGTAGGCTTTAAAATTTAGTTTTAACAAATGAAACTTAGCAGAATTATTTGAGATAGCAAATGAACTCCAAATTTAATGAAATTTTAGCTGGAGCTTGTTGATAATGAGATCAACCTTGCATAAAATTTTCAGAGGTTATTATGCAATGCATTTTTCTCAGGAAATTCATGAAGATTGTTTAAAGGATTGTTTTGCCTCCAAAAATTATCAACAAGTGTTATAACTCATGATATTTTTCAGAGGGTCCCATATCAGTTTTTGGGACCAAGGAAAATATATTCCAAATGTTTGGCACAAGATTTAAGATAATTGGAAAAAGGAATTTGATTTTTGGTCAACAAGAGCTTTGTGTTTTTGGATTACACAACTCTTGGACAAGAATTACATAAGATTTTAGGGTTTTTCAAGATGTGAGAAAAGTTTTAATTTCTACACATATAATTATACTTGATTAACCCTAATTATACATTTGGGATGTTACAAAATCTCTCCCCTTACGTAAATCTCGCCCCGAGATTTGGCTCACTCGAAAAGAAAGATGGATAGTCCGCACGCAGACGATCTTCTCTTTCCCAAGTAGCCTCATCCTCGTAATGGTTTGACCACTCGAACTTTAAGGAACTTGATGGTCTTATTCCTTGTCCTTCGCTCAGACTCATCGAGAGCACGCCGAACAGGTGCTCGCGATAGGTCAAATCGGGTTGACATCGAGAGTTTCCAACGAGCTTCCTCGGTTGGAACACGGAGGCACTTCTTAAGTTGGGACACATGGAAAACATCATGTACCCCTCAAGTGCAGTAGGCAACTCCAACTTATAGGCAACAGCTCCTTCTTCTCGATAACGCGGTAGGGACCGACATATCGAGGAGCCAACTTGCCCTTGACGCCAAACGTTGATGGCCCTTCAAAGGAGAGACTTTGAGATAAACAAAGTCATTAGGCTCAAAACGTAACTCACGCCGACGGCGATCCGCATAGCTCTTTTGCCTAGATTGAGTCAGGCGCAAACGCCACGAATAAAAGCCGGACTTGGCGCCGCCTCATTGATTGAGTCCGCCAAAGAGAGGTCTCACCGTCTCGACCAGTTCAACGGGTTCTACACTTTCTCCGCATAAGGCCTCAAATGGTGCCATGCCGAGACCGCCTCGAAAGTCGTTGTTATAAGAAAATTCGGCGAATGGCAAGCATTTCTCCCAATGCTTCCCACAGAAAGGACACAAGCACGGCATGTCTTCCAAAACCTGGTTGACCCTCTCGGTCCGACCATCGCTTTGGGGTGAAATGCCGTGCTAAAGGTAAGACGAGTTCCCATAGCCTCTTGCAAGCTATGCCAAAACGAGACGTGAAAAGGATCCACGATCCGACACAATCGTCTTGACACACCGTGCAAACTCACGATGCGGGCGATATAGAGTTCCGCCAAAAGACCTACCCGGTTCGGTCTTGACGGAAGGAAATGTGCCACCTTAGTCAATCGATCGATGACGACCCAAATGGCATCATTCTTCTTCGGGGCGGGTAGACCGTGATGAAATCCATTCCGATCGAATCCCACTTCCACTCCCAAGACAGCAAAGGTGAAGCAATCTCGCTGACGCCGATGTTCGCCTTGACACGACGACATACGTCGCGACTCGAAGAACGAACTTCGCAATCTCCTCTTCATTCGGGTCCACCAAAATCTCTGGCGGAGATCTTGATACATCTTTGTGGCCCCGGATGAATGGATAAAGGCGAATCATGGGCTTCATGGAGGATTAAATTCCGCAACTCCATGTCCTTTGGAACCACAAGGCGTTGCCGAACCTCACGACGCCATGCTCATCCTCGAGAAGCACTTGGTCGTTCCGTTCTTGACATTTGCCTTAATGTGGCTCACTCCAACATCCGACTGCTGGGCGGACTTGATCCGATCCACCAAGGTTGGTTGCACAACCAAGGCAGCGAGAGAACCACGCTCAACTAAACCCAAGTTGAGACGCCAAACTCTTCCGAAGAGCGGGTGAAGCTCCTCGACAACAAGGCATGGCAATGCGCTGCGACTAAGCGCGCCGGCAACGACATTAGCCTTGCCCGATGGTAGTGTATACCCATGTCATAATCCTTGATCAACTCCAACCATCTCCTTTGCCCGAGGTTCAGTCAGTTGGGTGAACAAATACTTAAGGCTCTTGTGATCCGAATACACTTCACAACGACACCGATTAGGTAATGTCGCCAAATCTTAAGTGCATGAATCACGAAGCCAACTCCAAGTCATGAGTAGGGTAGTTAAGTTCATGAGGTCTCAATTGCCTTGATGCATAGGCCACTACCTTGCCTTCTTGCATAAGGACACAACCGAGACCTCGACGAGAAGCATCGCAAAAGATATCGAAGCTTCGATGGATATCGGGAAGAACAAGAACGGAGCGGTGGTCAAACGCTTTTTGAGTATTTGGAAACTTTCCTCACACTCACGGACCACACGAACTTCTTGTCCTTCTTGAGCAACTCCGTCATCGGCCATGATCTTAGAGAAGTTCTCGATAAGCGACGATAATATCCCGCTAAACCGAGAAAACTCCGCACATCGGTGACCGGCAGTTGACTCCATGAAAGAACATCGCTGACCTTGCTAGGATCAACGGCTCGCCTCCGCTGAAAGAATATGGCCTAAGAAGGCCACTTCCTTCAACGAATCGCGCGCTTGTCAACTTCGCGACAAATGGTGCTCACGCAGCTTGCCTAACACAAGCTTCAGATGCTCGGCATGTTCCTCATCGTTCTTGGAATAGATAAGGATATCATCGATGAAGACCACGACAAACTTATCCAAATACTCCATGAATACCGAATTCATGAGGTTCATGAACAAGGCCGAGCATTGGTTGCTTCGAATGACATGACAAAGGTACTCATACAAGCCGTGGCGAGTAGAGAACGCCGTTTTGGAATATCCTCGGGCGAATACGAACTCGATGATATCCCACTCTCAAATCAATCTTGGAGAAAACTCGAGCTCCGGTTAATTGATCGAAGAGATCGTTAATGCGGGCAATGGATACTTGTTCTTTATCATCACTTCATTAAGTGGGCGGTAATCAACGACATGCGCAAAGTACCGCCCTTCTTCTTTACGAAGATTGCCGGACAACCCCACGGAGATGAGCTAGGCGAATGAAACCCTTCTCTTGCAGCTCACTTAATCGCTTCTTCAATTCTACCAACTCGCTCGGTGGCATCCGATAAGGCCTCTTTGAGATAGGGCGTACCAGAGCCAACTCAATGACAAACTCGAGGTCTCGAACGGGTGGCATCCCCGAAGATTCGGAAAGACATCAACAAAGTCACAAACTGTTGGGACTTCGCTAATATCTAGAGCGGGCTTCGCTTCAAGCGCGAAGAGATGCGGATCTAGCGACCGGTAGCGAAAAGCTTAACCCGCCACGAGGGACTAGATAGAGATGAGCTTCTGGCGAATCGATTTGCCCCATGTCTTTGGGACAACCAATCCATGCCAAGAATCACATCAAGACTCATTGAATGGAGAAGGATAAGGTTTGCTAAGAAACCCACGCCGATCTCGATAGGACATCCTACACTCGGATTCCGCTCTCAACTCCGAACCAGAGAGCGAATGAGTAAGCGGGATCGACAATGGAGAGAAAAGAAGCTCTCCAACAAAGAAGAAAAGACTTCGAAAACAAATGAATGAGATGCTCCTAAATCAAACAAAACAAGATGGCGGGATGAGAGTTAACGAAAGTGTACCTAGCACGACGTCGGGTGCCTCCCGAGCCTCCTCTGTGGTGATGGCGTTGACGCGACCACTACCCACGCCTTGGGTAGCCGGACGATCTTCGGTCTGAGCCGCACCACCTCGCCCGCGTCCTCCATTAGGACGAGGGGTCGCTCTGCCTTCTTAGGGCATTGGTTCGCATAATGCCCCTTCCGTTGCATGAGAAACATGTGACCCGGCACTGGTTATGGGGCCGCTCTGTGACTCGTAGGTGCACGTGGTCGAGACACGGCTGCGAAGGACGAGGAACAGGGCAGTGACCTCGGGCGCCAAGAGTGAGAGTGGTACCCCGAGATCGCCAAGCGGGGCGGAGGAACTGCCTGGATGACTTATGGGCCTCCCACTTGCGCTATGGGAGTCCATAAGCTCGAGCCGCATGCTCGGCGACGATGGCCTTGTCGACCAAGGTCCGGAAATCGTGGAAGTCGACAATGGATAGCTTGTCCTTCACTCCTCGGACAAGCCACGCTGAACTTGGCTCCTTAGCCATATCGGTGGCCACGCCCTCGGGAGCATAACGAGCTAGATGGTTGAACTCGTAGACATACTCCATGATCGAGCCACGCCTTGCTTGAGCGCAAGAAACTCCCGCTTCTTGATCTCCATCAAGCCGGCAGGGATATGAGCCCGACGGAAGGCAAGACGAGACTCCTCCCAAGAAACGGTGTGGTCTGCGGGCTGCATGGCGAGAAAGCTCTCCCACCATGACAAAGCCGCACCTTCGAGCCGGTGCGATGCAAACAGCGCCTTCTCGTCGCATCGCATGCGATCTGGCTTACGCTCCACAAGACGGCCAATCGTCCGCATCCAAAGGGTCCTCGGGCCGAAAAGGTAGGGGCCGAGTACGAAGAAACTCCGCGAGTCCTCCACGCGGTGATGGGCATTCCTCGCCCAGATCCCGAAGCTTCGGTAAGTGCGGTGGTGTTGCGCGCGATGACGCCCATAGAACTCTCCGGTCATCCGCGGTTGCGCCGATCTGAAGAAGAACCTCGGCCATGGTCGGAGGAGGAGGAAGCTCGTCCGACCACCGATCGCCTTGGCCGCTACGAAAAGGCCCGGCCATCTGTTACAAGGAAATTTGGTTAGCAACTAGACCCAAAAACAAAGCCTTAAGGAAAGCAAAGCGATCGACTAGGGGAATGGAATATCACCCCAACCGAAAGCCAAAATCAGCGGTTATTTAAACTTTAAAAAGCTTCTAAAAGACTCTAAAAACAGCCAAGAAACACCAAACGAAGGCTCAACTTCTCAACTCAACTAACCCGTATTGAATGAACGAGTAATTGATCGAGAAGATCAAAAATCAGATTGTAAGATGAGATCTAAAACTATTAGAGAGCAAGGTTAATGCAGCGAAATAAGTGTTAGATACTTAGCTAACTAGTATCACATCTTACCCTTTTATTCCCACAAGTTTTAGTTGATTAACCTCTCATTATCTATCCTAATTAGACACCTTTGAGACTGCTGTCCGGAAATTTGATGCTTGCTGTCCAGATTTCGCATCCAAGCTCCTTGTCGAATCACGGACTCCAGAACTTCAAAACCTTGTAGTGGGCAGCTCACACTTCAATTTGCCAATCTCATTGGTTCTCCCAAACACCCAGTGCTAATCGATAACAACTATTTTGTAGAAGGGAAGAGAGGAAAACAACTTTTCAAACTCAAATTAGAGTGGGATGAGAAGAGAAAGCTAAGATAGGTATGGAATAAAATTCGAGAATTTACCTAAGCTTTCAAAACTCCTTTGATGCTTTGAAAATAGGTTTTCAAAATATCCTAAGGACGACCAAGCTTGCGTTACTACGGTCATAACGGCTCTGATACCAACTTTTGTGAGACCCCGACGTTTATTAGGCTCATAATACTTAGTCATCCAAATGACCCTAGTATTATCAACCAAATAAACCCGGTCTCGAGAGATGTATACTCCCCAGGATGCAGTATACATACCTCACACCAAAAGAATGTATCAATTCCATACAACACATAGAACATAAGCAACAAACCAGAAGTTAATATTAAGAAGGAAAAGCTATTACAAAAGAGAGGCCCTTAGGCCAAATAGCAATAATTACAAAAAGATAACAGCGGAAGCAAAAATGCCATAAAGATGGCTATAACACAAAGCCAATCGGTGTGCCTTAACCCTAGGCATCTCGACCGACCGCCAAGCTAGTCGTCAAGAAACTGCAACACGTAGCACAAAAGAGAGGCTCTTGGAGCTCTCCTTCTTCCTCTGCAACAAAAGCCACAAAATTGCCACAACCACGGCGGATGAGTACATAAAGTACTCCGCAAGACTTACGTGTGAGATAACGTAACTATAAATAGCTACATGCAAGCTTTATTTAAGTGGATGAGGCTTTGGACTCATGTTAGCATAAAGCAACATTTATTTGCAATAACATAATAGATTGAAGGCAACTTGGCAAAGCATTTTTAAATGTTGAAGTAACAACGAGATAATAACATAGTAACAACAACAAGAACAATCACGAAGTGACTAACCCAAGTCACCACAACAATAGCATGAACTCCCGCTCATACCAACCATGTCAAGTTTTAATTAAAGGTTGTAGTCTAGTCTTGAACGACCTTACCAAGCATGTCCATAACCTAGGACGAGGCTATTCAATAGTTTTATCCCTACAGGTGTACCACTGCACCCCACGTCGAGACGCCTTTCCTTTAGGCACACTACCATAGGTATGCCAAGCACGGCTAAGTCCTACGAGACAGCTTCCAATGGACAATGCTAATTCGAGTCGCACAACCCACGGGAGAAGGAGACATCACACAACCTTCCCTAAGCTAATGCTCCTCCCACATCACACACACATTTTATCTTTAAAACACACCAACCGAAGCGACCCCAATTAACACCGCCCAAAGTACTTAGTCAAGAGGGTTCCATATGCCCTCGTGTGCTTAGTACGCTAAATCGCTGGCTTAGTGACCCAAGTACTCGGTCCTTAGGGACCCGGCATACCACCACATCCAAAAACCACGCCATCCATCCAATATGCCCAAGTCTAAATCAATCTTTTATTTTCAGTTTTTTGATTTTACAAATTAATCAAAGCACAAGTGCTGGACATATAAGAGTAATAATCAGTTTTGAGTGATCAAGACCATCGACTAAGTCGATGATCGCCCATTTCTACCGATAACTAAGCATGTCTAAGCAATTTAAATCGAAACTACTAAGTGATAAGAGCTCATCCAACGAGCTCCCACCACAGCAAATAACCTAGGCTCATGGTAGTAGAGGATGAACAATTCCAACAGATTATGCAACTATAGGCTTGCTAGCGACATTTAACACAAAGTAGCATGCATATATAGAAGTAAAACGATATATTAAGCTTTAAAGTAATGGGACAATGATGGAAATGATCAAACTGCTTGCCTTGTTGTTGCTGGCCAAGTTGTGGCAGAGGGTCACTCTCGGGATCACCACAAATGTCGAAACCTAACGGAAAAGCGAGAAAGAACCGATAAGAACGATTTAAAAACCAAACAGACGCAACAGAGAAACTTCTCCAAAAGCTATGAAAATTTTACAGCAGCAAGACAATGATTTATCATGAATTTAGCAACAAGAACCAATTGATTTGGATTCTTAATGCAAAAGATATGATGAAATCAATTCTGCTCAACCTATTAATTAGAAATATGTTACTGTTCATCGCAAAATTTTCTAGAATAGAAGTGAAGCTGAAATTTTACTGTAAAACCAGCACCTCATGAGATGAATAACACAATTGAGTTCATCTCACTTGGAGCTATATTGCACTTTCTATAATTTTTCAAAAACAAGAACTTGAACAAAATTATAATGCACAAGTCCTCATTTTCCTAACAGCAACATGCTCAAAACTAATTTTCACAGTGAGACCATTAATGGAGGAAACCAACAAAGTTGGTCTCACCCAAAAATAAACTATAGAGCATTAGTTATACCTTTTACAAGTTAAGTATTGTTTTTGAGTGTATATTTAAAGTGAGTTTTAAACCTAATGGCAAACTGTGCTCTAGAGCTGAATTCAACTTTCAATCATTTTTGGATTAAAGTCAAGTTCAAGACAGAGCTAACACAAGTTGAATGACCTCAAAAGGATTCAAAACGAAGAAGATATGAAATTCTAAAGTCTATACCTTATTTCAGTTTAACTAAGACCTCACTGGAATTTCTAAAACTCACAAGGGTATGGGAGGACGTGAGCCACAGATCTCAGATCCAACGGCTCAAGACCTCCCAGGAGAACATCACACACGCGCACGTGAAGTCCAGAGGTCCTGGACCTCTTAGCAACTCACATGCGCGAGGTGAGGGGGAGGTCGTGGCCGTAGATGCGAAATCCAACGGACCACAACATGGAAAGGAGGTCCGGAACGGACCAGATCTAAAGGGGAGGTCCTCAACGGTTGAGATCTTCCAAAGGAAGGTCCAAACTATCAAGATCTCCCTGAGGAAAATCTACATCGTCAGGACCTTACGGGGAGGTCCCGGCGGTCCAGATGTTCCAAGGAGGTCCTTGATGGTCCAGATCGTCGAGGGAGGACCTTGACGGTCAAGATCTACCCGGAGGTCATGAACAGCCGAGATGGCTACGGAGAGGTCCTAAACGGAGGTCCTAACGCCGCTGCACTTCCGTGGAGGTCCGGGCGGCCACGATTGCGCAAGGGGAGGTCTTGGGCGCTCCAGATCTCCTCGGAGGAGGTCCGGACGCCCTGCACCCAGCGCTTTAACTTCGCGCACGCGCTGACATGAATAAATGCGCTACCGACATCAAGGAGGTCCGCTACTGGAGGTCTTAAATGCACGCATTAAAGGGTGGATTTAAGGCGCTAAGACGCCCATTGATTACAATGATGGGAGCAATGATTAGCGATTAAACATGGAGGATTTCGTCCTAAAACGACAACGACGCCGCTTGTGTCCGGCAAAACCCGAAAGCGAAGATGTGGTCATCGCCGGCGATGTAGACCTCGCCGGAGATCCACGAATACCGTTGGTCCGCAATAACCATGCGCACCCAAAGGACCTCCTCTCAACGGCGGCGACGCTTTGAACGCCGGCGAGCCGAGAGGACAACGAAGGCGATACGCCAAACGACAAAATGCAAAAAGGGAGCTCATGCGACATTCAAGCGCAGCCAAAACTTAAGCTCCGCAACATGCATTCAGCGGGTGCCAAGAACTAAAGGACTAACAGGAGGTACCGGAGGTCCTAAGGTGCCGGGAGGTCGTGGAGGTGATGACCGGAGTTGGGGAAGACAATGAAGCTTGCACTCATGGCACCAGCTCCAAGCTCAGCTTTGTCCACCTCTCAAAAATGCCCAAACAAAATAAGTTAGGGTTATTCCAGAGGTTTGGGGAGCACAAAGTGAGCAAGGGTTGAAGAAGGAGCCACTGGAACCCTTGAGTCACCGAGGAGTTCCAAGGACTTCAACAATGGCAGCCACTAGAGAGGAGGTAAGTGAGTTAGGAGCTCACCAAACATCGGTATGACAGCTCCAAGTGTGCAAAGGAAGCCAACGGGAGCTCGAGTGGACACTTATAGCCCGAGGTGAAGGTTATGAGCTAGGGCTAAGCTCCATGGTGAGCTTAGCCCACAAGTTGGTCCATGGGGTGGACATGACATAACGTTGACAAGGGCGGTGTCTTGACTGAAAGTGGAAGTCGACCAAGCATTAAATGCGGTCAAGAAAGAGTCATTAAAGGTGAACAGAGGCTCGGCGCGACAACTCCACCGCTCGGAGCACGATGCATGCGCCGCCAGAGGAAGGAGAAGAACAGGGGAGGTCTTGGTGACCGTTGGATAAGACCTGGGAGAGGTCCTAACCATCGGATCCAATTTTTGAACCGTTATGTTTTAAGTGGCTGGGAGGAGGTCCCAGCCACACGATCAAGGATGGGGAGGTCTGATATGATGCGCAACAGGCAAGGGAGGTCAGGACCGTTAGATTTTAATCTAACGGTGCACAACAAAAGATGGGGGAGGTTGTGAGTGCTTGATAGCACAGGGAGGTCGTGAGCTGTTGGATTTGATCCAATGGCTACGACCTTGGTTAGGTGGGAGGTTTGTTTAGTTTAACAGTGAGGGGAGGTCAGGGCCATGGATCTTGGATCCAAGGGCGGTGACCTCACGCAGGTGGGAGGACCTGACTGAGTATGTTGAGGAGGAGGTCGTGGCTGTTGGATTTGATCCAACGGCTACGACCTTGGTTAGGTGGGATGACCTCGCTACGATGGTTTAACAGCTCGAGGAGGTCTTTGAGGTTTAACACACAGGGGAGGTCATGACCATGGATCTTTGATCCAACGGTTACGACCTCATGAGGTGGGGAGGTCCTTGCGGTGTTGATCATGAGGAGGTCGTGGTCATTGGATGTAAATTCAACTACCGCGACTGATCAAGGTGGAGATGAGGTCTCACGAGGTGCAGACATGGTTGGGCTGGACCAACTTTGAATATGGCTAGCCCAAGGAACAAAGTAGGCTTTAAAATTTAGTTTTAACAAATTGAAACTTAGCAGAATTATTTAAGATAGCAAATGAACTCCAAATTTAATGAAATTTTAGCTGGAGCTTGTTGATAATGAGATCAACCTTGCATAAAATTTCCAGAGGTTATTATGCAATGCATTTTTCTCAGGAAATTCATGAAGGTTGTTTAAAGGATTGTTTTGCCTCCAAAATTATCAACAAGTGTTATAACTCATGATATTTTTCAGAGGGTCCCATATCAGTTTTTGGGATCAAGGAAAATATATTCCAAATGTTTGGCACAAGATTTAAGATAATTGGAAAAAGGAATTTGATTTTTGGTCAACAAGAGCTTTGTGTTTTTGGATTACACAACTCTTGGACAAGAATTACATAAGATTTTAGGGTTTTTCAAGATGTGAGAAAAAGTTTTAATTTCTACACATATAATTATACTTGATTAACCCTAATTATACATTTGGGATGTTACAGTACCGCTCCTCAAATTCAATGGCTATATCAGTGCATTAAATGCGTTTAAAAAGAGCCGTTATTATCGCTTTTTGAAGAGCTATTGTACTGCATGAGTTATATCATGATTTATACCGAATTCGCTAAAAGTTGGGAACTTCTCCCAACGGTTAGATTTGTTGGTGGAGGCTATAAATACCTCCCCAACCGCTCAAGGTGGTGGTTACACGTACTCATTTATCATCCATAGACCCTTGTGAGCATTGAGCATTCATTCTACTCCCCAATTCATTGCTGCATTCATTGAGAGGAGTTCAAGTGCATTCATTCTAGTTGATCCATTTTGCACTTGAGTAACGCTGCTTAAGATTGGTGATTTATTACTCTTAGAGTGTTGCCGCACTTCTAGACGGCTTGGCGGTCAAGCACGGAGATCTCTTCAAGAAGATTGTGAAGAGGCCGGTGCAAGTTTAGGAGTGGTTCGGTGTTCACCATCTCCTGAGCGGAGGAAGAACAACCATAGTGATCGAGGAAGGCTTAATTAGTGGAGCCGGCTTGAGTGGTCAAGCTTCCTCAACGTGGACTAGTGAAGACCTAAGTCTTCGATACCACGGAAAACATCATTGTCTCATTGTGGTTATTTCTAGTCTTTACTTTTCCGCACTTATATTTCTAGTTTGTTTATTGTAATTGAATTGCTTAGCTAGAAGTGTAACTTGTTTAGACTAAATTGTTAATTGGCCTAAATTGTTAGATTGCTAAAAAGTTTAAAAACCTCCTATTCACCCCCCCTCTAGTCGGTTATCCGTGATCCTACAAGTGGGCAGACTGACTAGACATGGCATAACGGATTGTTTTTGTAGCATTAATTGCAAATGAAGCCATCAAGTTATAGTGTAGTCCTGACCGATCGCCCATGCATGCAGACCGCCGATTTGATGATTTTTTTCATAGATTTGAGTGCCAACAGCTAGAAAAGTGTGTGGAGGCTATAAATACCCCACCCACTGTAGCAAGGATGTTTTTAAGAACCTAATTGAATACTCTTGAGCCCTTTGCCTATTCTTGTACTCTTTGAGAGCATAAATTTCATCTTGCAAATGTTGTAGAGGTTTTTTCCAAGTGCATTGAGTTGAGTTTGATTCTTATGGCACTTGAGCATCTTCAAGCGAAGTGGTATTGGTTTATTACTCTTGAAGACCGCCGTCTCCTAGACGGCTTGAAGAAGGTAATTCGGTGATCTTCTCACGAAGTTTGTGAGAAGACCCGAGTGTTAATTTGTGAAGGTTGGAGCTCGCATTTTCGGAGAGGAGACGAGCTACCTCTAGTGATCGAGGGGAGTACTCATGTGGAGCCGCCTTGATTTGTTCAAGCTTCCTCAATATGGATTAGTGTAGACCAGCAAGTTTTCAAGACCACAAGAAAACATCGGTTGTCTCCATGTTGTGGTTTATCCCTTTTACAAGTGTATTTGTCTTCATAGCAATGTTGTATATTGATTAGGTTGTTTAGCGTAATCTAGAGTAATTAGTGCACTTAGAAAGACCTAGTGTATTTAGGCTTGAATAGTGATATTGTATTTCATAGCTTTAAATTGCTAAAATCTATTTTTAGCCTAAAAGTTTTAAAAACCGCATATTCACCCCCTCTAGTTGGTTATCCTTAATCCTACACCTGGCGCTTCGGGACGGGAGGGATTGTTGGGAGCTGGACGCTTGCTACGTCTCCATTCTTCGGGACACGGGCTTGTTGCCCTTCACGAGGCTGGTCTCCATCGGACGACACTTCACCCTGGACAGCAGCCTGTTGTCGACACTTGTCGACGGGTGGAGGTCAGAGACGCACACGTTCTATTTTCGGTAGGGTGAGATGATGGTCACCCTACAGGACATCTCATTCTTGACCGACCTCCCGATCCGGGGTGAGCCACTTGTTCCAGGCCGTTCATCGGCAGACTGGAAGGCCAGGCTGAGGAATTGGTTCAACATACCTATGCGGGATAGTGTCCGTGGTGTCCCTCGGACTTGGTTGAGGCATTTTAGCCAGTGTCCGGAGGTTGCACCCGACGAGGTTATTCGGACGCACCTCATCGCTTACCTTCTCTATCTCTTTGGTTCGGTCATGTTTCCCACAACACATGGCGATTAGGTGTACCCCAGCTTCGTTCGCATCGTCGAGTCTTTGGCTGACGTGGTGGCTAGGGCGATACTTCAGTACAGCTAGAGATTAGTCGTCCTTTGCGTCACATACATGGGGTTGTGTGACTCTTCGAGACGCAACACTAGTGTGAAACCTAGCCTTGTCTGTTGCTACGTGCTCTGAGTTAGGAGCACTTTCCTGTTAGGTGACCGTCTTTCCAAATAACAGTGCACTCGTACCCCGAGTTGTAGGACCCGATAGACGGGCCTACTATGGGGTATCGGTGGATTGCTGCGCAGCTACACTGGGCGAATGACAGACCGACAAAGTGAAACAACGAGTTCAAATCGTTGTACAACAACAATATCATCTGATTCATATAGGCTCCACAGAGCCCAGATTTCATGAGCTCGATAGTGCCACATGGGCTGTACTTGCAACGCACACGTGACACGAGCTGGCATGGCGCTCATCTAGCCGTCCACGAGCCGGACTTGGCTATGTAGCGCAAATCCGGTTGCCCACGGGCCGGACAAGCTAAATCTGGCCGGTCACGGCCGAACTTTGTCACGTGTTGCGTTGACATCGAGTGCGGCAGGCCACCGTACGAACGAGGCGTCAAAATCCAATTTCGTCGGAACGGGTGCTATTTGCGTAAAAAACATCGTAACAGTGCTATTTACGGGGAAAAAAATTCTAGGATCGCCGTGACATGAGATCTCAAACACTCGGGCTAGGTAAACACGGCGTCGCCGCCGGCGACGGTCTCCGAGGCGATGAGGTCGATCCAGAGTGGAAAACTTGGTTTCAGTTCATTTCTTGTGTTCGCGTCCTGCCTGCGCACAAGAAACGCGCGCGCGCGACTAGTTTCTGACCCCACCGGTCGCATGGTCCAAATCACACGCGGCCGCAGCCGCAAGTTGCATTCCGCTTGAATCCTCCTGTCCCGCCTGCTCGCTCGCGCCGCCGCCGCCGTCTAGGGTTTAGGGTTTCCCCGTCGCCGCCGCGATGGAGGCGCTCCGGGAGGCGGTGACCAAGCTGACGGTGTACGTGCACCCCTCCAACGCCGCCGACGTCCGCCGCGCCGTCGCCCGCCAGCTCAGCACCCACCTCTTCTCGTGCGTGCGCCCCCTTTCCCCGCCTCCCTCCTTCCTCAGTGCTTCATCTCCAGTTCTTGTTCTAGCAGATACACGTGAATTAGCATAGCAATCGAACAATGTGCATCTGCCGATTTTGGTTGGAGGAGAAAGGTGTAGATTTTTGGGAAACAGATTGCGCATGGCTTTTGTTGCTCATGATTTTTTTTAGCTTGGAACCAAATCAATCGATGTGTCCTTGCATTCTGCTATTGGTGGCTGGAGAAAGCTTACATGCAACTATACTGGACCAGAAGTTTCAAGGAGATTGTATATGAATTATAGAACCTGTACACCTTGATAGCATGCTTCTTGTGCTCGCAAGATGGCACAAGTTTCAAGCTTTTCTTTTTGCAAGTTTCAGTGGTTTTGTGAGCTTTGGGTGATGCTTATTGCTGTACAGGTACGAAGATCACTTTGATGGCGTGTTACTAGCTCATGAAGTCACCGTCGAGGGTGAGAAAGCCAAAATCCTGAATGGCTTGGTACCGTATTTTGGCGTGCCAGTGCATGCGAATCTGCTGCTCTTTTCTCCCCAGCCGGACATGATCTTGGGTAGGTTGGATTATTGAGGACGCCATTAACTTCCCCAAAGTGTTTCTACTGCCCTGCTTAATTGCATTTTTTTATCAGCTCATACCATCATGCTACACAATGTTCGTATGCTATCATAATATAAGTGTGTCTTAGTTGTTTTGCTAATGGTCGAATGCCTGAATCCAATTGTCATATCTTGTTCGATGAAAAAAACTAGTCTGATTAAAGTTTGAAATTTGTTGTTCTGATGTTTTTTTTTTCTAACTTCAGAAGGGAAAGTTGAAATGCTTGGGAAGGAATCAATTCATGCCATTGTACTAGGGGTTTTCTCAGCAGCCATAATGTCGGATGACATTCGTGAAAAGTTCAAATTCAAAAGAGTAAGATCAAGTGATCAACAGTTTTCTTCATAATTGTCAAAAAACACTATCCTCCTCATAATGTAATGCTTTGAAACTACTCTTTGATCTGTTTCATGAAACTATAGATTCTTCATTTTTCTAGTTCCAATCATTGATTATTGATAGTATTCATGTTTTTTTTCTGTATGCTGCATAAACTGTGTTGAATGAAAGAAATACCATGGAAGTGGGAACAGAACATGGCAGGAATTGGTTGTTATCATCAGGCATTTCTTCACTTCTTTTGATTTCTGAATATGAGCATTTGCTTGCTGCATTCATTCATGCACACCCATTACACATATTCACAGAACTATAACACCTAAGTTCACCTATTGTCCCATTGATGTTAGTAGTTGGAAGTATATCACTTTTTAAACAGTAGCTGCTGCTGTAGGACAACTTTCAAGTTTTTTATGATATTAGGATCAGTGTTACTAAATATTTCCTAACTGTGGCAAGAATCAGAAAGCTAATTGATTGTGTCATTGTGTGGGATCACAGTGTCAAAAGATATTTCCTCCCTTGCAAGTCCGTTGAGCTTGCTCTTTTAGCTTTCTTATAGTTTTATGTGCACCATGGAATCCCTCATAATGATTAATGTCACATTTTTGTAACGTTCTTTGGCCAACTTCTGACCCATTGGGAAGAATCTTATGGAAGCTCTTGTTATAGTGTAGATAGAGATGTCTAATCTTTCATTTCGTGTGGGCTGGTGAACACAGCATATGACTGACGAACTTCTCTATTTTGTAGAATTTTGTATAAACATTAATTTTCACCAAATCCAATCAATCTCCAAAAAATAATAAGTTGTCATTTCTCTCCTTTTATGGGATTATATATTTTTTAACACAGAAAGGAGATGGAGGAAAATTTATAAGCCGGTCAGACAAACAGCACGTGATTAAAAAAGGAAGCATGATACGATTTTCGGTTAAAAGGTATGGGCTGATCTTGGTCTCTCTTTTTTGTCATTTCAAATTTCTTTGCTCAATGTTTTCTTTGCTAATTTGATACACATCTTTATAAAATGTCAAATACTTGTATAATTTGCCTATGTTAGTTGTACTCAGTGTTCTAAAAGGCAGCCGCCTAGGCCCACCTAATCAGCGATTAGGCGCTAGGTGCGCTAGCTGTATGTTGCTCATGCACCTGCTTATTTTCTAGCATGTTAGAATTTTTTCCCCAGCTGTGCTTATGAGGGGTGCCTCAAAACCAGCCATTCATTACAACAACAGTACACTAAAATAACATGCCAGGTAGAGGCAATAATATGTACAGGATGATGGCTTTGCTGAAATGCATGCATGCATGCAACTATATACTACAGCTAATCTAGTGATCAACAGTTTTTTTAGCTTATTGAATCATGTACTGGAAATGCTGAAACTCATTCCCGCAATACACCTGCATGTATACATGAGAACCACACGATAGTTGCTGGAGTGGAAGTAGTTAATGTGTGACACTCTTCATTCTGAGTTAGATAAATTGATTATTTTTCTTCTTCTGATGTTCAATCATAGGGTGGATACAGAAATGAACTGTCACATAACTGGGTCTTTAATCCCACCTCACACTGGATCCATGCTTTGGTTATCAGTACATGATACTGAATATGCATCAGAAATCACCAGGTCTGATATGCTAACACTTTTTTCATGTTACTTTTCAAACTGATCTTTTAATTCATTCAACTGTTCCAAGCTTATGTAATAATGTGTGGTCTGCTCAAATCTTCTAGTGGTAAAAAGAGGTCAAGAGAAATCAACATTAAAATTGAGCCTAATGAACCGGATCACAAAACACTCAACAATGAAGAGTGTGTGATGAATTCTGAACGGCCACACAAGTCCCGAAAGAGGAGTGTTGAGGAATGATGGTGCCAATTTAAGGTTGATGAAGCAGTTTGTTGGAATGTGAATGTTCAGTTGATAGCTTGGATCAAAGTATGCAATGGCAATGAAGGTCACTGACTTGTTTCTTGACATTATTGTGCTTATGCTGCCTGTGGATACTCATTAGAGAGAAGATGATGTTCCAATTCAAGAAGTGGTGGTGTTGTCTGGTTCAGAATCTGCCTCCCAGATTGTTATACACAGTTTACACTAGTAGACACTGCACAGCCCCATAATTTCAAGTGCATGATGATGTAAACAAATCAACGAGATGTGTAATAGGTCATCTTCTTTATTGAATGATTTGATCTTATATTCTTATCCCAGAAACCTACATGTTTATTGGCAAATTGCCTGTTGTTTTAATTATAGCCTCCAACATCTTTGCCTGATGAGTGTGTTGATTCATGAGCATATGCCTTTTTGTGTGGTGATTCTGTTGGGTGTAAACACTCTTTTAAGACACAAAACGCAACAATGCAGACAAATGTAAGAAAGATTGTTACATAATCAAGCTGCATGCTTGTTATTTGAAGCACACAAAATTGAATGAGTTCACACCCAAAATTTCAGAGTGTACACGACGCTCTGGCACTGCGTGGCATGCCGCATACACACATCTAGAACTATACAATAACATCACGCTAACCAAAATCAACATGAGCATGATGCTTCCGAAATGCTGGTTTTCTACTTTGCCCACGGTTTATGGAGAGGAGGACGAGGATGATTATCGTTATGCAGCACCATTTTCGTGTGCTCTTCTGCAGAATTTTCGCTTTCTGGAGGAAGTTCGTTCCAGATTTAATATGATCACGTGCATTTTTAAGCTGAGCAGAGACAGAATCAGAAGTGAGAACAAACTGAAGCTTGCAAAGAAGTAGAATGCTAAAAATTCCGCGAAATGGTACCAATCATTCGTACCTGCGACTCGATGTTGTCCACGCTCTCGCCTTGAGCCTCAACCAACACGGACATGTCGAGGAAAATCTGCATCCAGGGGCTAGGGCTACCAGGTAAACTAAACCGCAGCCTTTAAACCCTCAATTCTGAAAGAGTGCTCATTCATTGCCTGCTGCAGCTCAAGAAGCTTCTTCTCGATCTCTTTCACCGGGCCATGCCGCTCCTGAATTTCTTGGAGGTGCCAAGTATCTGCAAATGCGAGAAGTTAAGTGTTAAACCATGCATTTTTTTTATCAGTATTAGGCTTTCAAGTATTGGAGTTGAAGGGGCCAAAAGATGCAGTACCCTTCCACGCCCTTGTTCCTGAATATAGCTATTAGGGTCCTGGGAACGAGCAAAACCTTAGTAGTTCTTCATAATCTATTTAGAGTGAGTTTGGTTCGTTGAATGGAGTGGTCCTGAACCATTTAGTACGAGAAATGAGCTTATTCAGACGTTTGGTTGGTTGAATGGAAACAAACCATTTGGGATAAGATGGTTCAAGAAATAGGAATATTCTATTTTTATGCTGTATCATCTCGTTCAGAAAAAAATCCTGAATCACACCGTTCACTCGAATTCCAAGGCGTTTGGTGACGTGGCGGCTTGATTTACGAGCTTCAAATGACCATATTTTCTAAACCGAGTATCCGATTTGCGATCCGATTGAACCGTTGTGTTCCTTGTCATTTAATCAACAAAACAAGACTACTCTTGGCATATTTTAGTGCAAAAAATATCATGCTGGCCCCACGTGTCATAACATCTCAAAATTTAGTGCAATCCAAATACAATCTCATTCATCAAACCAAACATCATCTTGAACCATTCAGGACCATCCTATCCCACCAACTAAACAAAATCATGTATCATCATATCCCACTAACCAAACACCATACTTGTATCATCTCATTCAGGACGATCCCATCCTAGCTGTACCATCCCATCCCATTCAACCTCATCCCACCAACCAAACGCACCCTTATACTCTCAAGTGTCACATATGTCAGTATGATATATGTATCAAGATGCTGTTTTTTTTTTTAATTCAGGGTTTACCCGGTTTCCATTGCAATAAGAATGGAAATAAGATGCTGTTTAATTAATGCTAATTTCCCCTGAATCTGTTTAATTGACACCTTGTTTGAACATTTTTAGCCTTAATTTCTCTAAAAGTCTCGTATGTTTATTTAGAACTCAAATGAGGAGTCAAAAGTTGTCACCAAAGCAGAAGATATGAAAGGTACCATATGGGATTTTGGTTGTTTTCTTCAAATAGGACAGCATAGTCATTTTTGTATTGCTCCAATTTTTCATCACTAATGCAAGTTTTTTTTTCTAATTTTATAGAGATAAAAAAGCACATGGAGAAGGATGTCAATGAAGTGGCAAAGGTTGCACGGCTTGCAAAATCAAAAGTAGAGCAATTGAATAAAGATGTGAGTTGATTTGCACTCTGCCTGAGACTTCTCCCCGCTGATACATGAGAACTTGAGAAGTACTCATAGATAATCAATTAGTATTGCTTATAATCGTATGCTCCTCTAATTTCTTTCTTCGAGAAAAAAGCCGGGCTTGGTCAAAGGATCAGATGTGGACCGATCAAGGACTACAACGACTGTGTACGCTCTCCTATAATCATTCTCTTGCTCGTTTCTTGTCCAGTTCTATTTTTCACATGATTGATTTCCACTTGAAAAATCTTATTGCAGTGCATTGACAAAGAGGTTGAGAGAACGCATATCGGAGTTTCAGGTACCTCCTTTTAATTTCGAGTTTTATCAATTATTTTACACAATCTACCTGCTAAACATGTTTCTACATGCTTATTTAACCATAGCTGTTACTCAAAGTACTGTAGAATTGTGCCATTTTTGGGCTATCAAACATTTAGTCTGATAAAGCTTGAAAAGGAACTGGAAAATGGCAGTTTATACTACTATAAGATCATACATGCCAGTTTGTAAATGAGCATGTGATTTTACTATGAAATATATTTCCAGACACTAAGAGAAGCAATCCAGAAGGAATACCGGGAAGTAGTGGAGCGGCGTGTTTTCACAGGTCTGTTGTCTTAAATTCTCAACATAGTACTAGTTCTTTGCATTTCAGTAGCACTGATGGCCTTACTTTAATCATTCACTCTGCAAATATCCGATAAACAGTAGCTGGCGAATATGCTATTGGACAAATTTGCCCTTGTCTTCTTCGTCCCCTTCTTCCTCTTCTTCCTCTTATTCCTTGCTCTAGCCATGGTCGACCCGTCACCTCCGCTCACTAGCACGGCCTCCGCCGGTTCCTCACCATCGAGCTCTTCTTGGTGTCTCGCCTTGCCACGCTCGGCGGTTGTGCCCATGTCTTCTTCTTCCTCTTCTTCTCCTCTTCTTCCTTGCTCTGTCCATGCCTGACCCGGAGCTCTGGCCGACACCGCTGCACCTCCGCCACCTCCTCTCGGCTCTCCTCTCCGCACACCACTTCTCCCTCCCCATACTCACCGCTTTGGGGGCGCTTAGACTCAATCTGGAGCAGAGAAGGCATCTCAGGGTAGCCATGGCGCGGCGTCGAGGAGGCCCAAGTAGCAGCGGGAGCTCAGAGGTGGCTAGGCGGAGCTCAAGGGTGGTCGAAGGAGGTGGACGGCTGCCGGAGCTTGGGGTGACGTGGATCCGTTGGATCCGAGGCAGTCCAGTGTGGATCCAAGCGGCACGGGCTCAGCGGCGGCGGCTCGAGCTCCGTGCGAGCATAAGAGGTGCGGCGGCCAGATCCAAGGTAGTCCGATGCGGATCCGGGCGGCATTGGCTCGAGCTCTATGCGAGAAGAGGCTATGGCCGGGACGCACAGATAGGGTGGCGGGGAATGCTAGGGTTTGCAGCGGACAGGGAAAAGTGAGGCTTGGTGGTCGAGAAGGAGAGAGGAGGGAGGAGGCCATGGTCGCTGGGGAAGGTGAGGGATGGAGCAAGGAAGAAGAGTGAGAAGAAGATAGTGGCAAAATTGGTATTTTCTTTCTCCAAAAGGGCCAATGATCATGTGGCTCATGAAAGATGTGGCATTTGATCTATTATTGGAAACTTAGTCCCAAATGATCGAAACCATATGCACGGTGTGACAAATGATCAATTGTCCCTTTGAACTTAGGTAAATTCATCAACAATAACAACAACTCCAATTTGGTATTGGTGCTCACCTCAAGGTCCTTCAGTAGCTTTGTCAATGTATCGAGCAGCTTGTCAATCTCCCTGACCTAAATGTCATGACAACACAAAGTTCAACGCACCCGAATACAACCATGTTACAAGAAGGTATAACCACTTCAAAAAAATTCTAACTGGCTATGTTCTTGCAGGAAAAGACTTGAAATCTACAAAAAGGAAGAGGAGCACCTGTTCATTGAAGCCTTCGAAACCAGGTTAACTTGTCATGTCACCCTGCAACCCTAGCTCAATGTCGACAAATCCGGGGCTCACTCCCCTTTGCTGAGCTCAAATGAATCCTGTTAAATTGAAAATTACAACTATGGAATTAGTTTTGATTGTTACTAAGTAAGAGATAGAAACTTGGGGGGATATCAGGTGCACATGATCTCCTGTGTGCACATATGCACATACCGCATCCGGCCCGTTCATCGCGTATCGGACGGCTCGCGCGCCAGACGAAGGAAATCGCGCGTGGGCGACCGCCAAATTTTCGTCCCCCCCCCCGCGTTGCGTTTTCCCCCGTGCTCGCTCTCTCGAAGGATTGGCGTAGGCGTAGGGTTCCTTCCTCTCCGTTGCGTCGCGTCACCATTGCCCCCGCCATTCTTTGTCATGCGCCAAGCGCCGCCTACGTCACTCTCGATCCGCCGGCGTCACCTGTCGAGCCCCAGCGCCTCGCCTCGATCCGGCGGCCGCCTTCGTCGAGCCCCAGCGCCTCGCCCGATCGAGCCGTACGCTTGGCGCCTCCTGCGTCGCCCTCGGTCCGGCCGTATACCGCGTGAGCCCAGCGCCTCGCCCATAATCTGAGCCGTGCGCCGGTCTTGCTGCTGCGAGCCCAGCGCCAGTTCTTAGTCTCACCTCGGTCGGCCGCCGCCGCCTGCCTTCTACGCCGAGCCCCAGCGCCTCGCCCTCGAGTCGGCCGCCGCCTTCACGCCACCCTCCATCGGCCTCATTGTGTAAGCCGTCCCCGATAATTCTTTGTTGTGTGATTGTGGATCGTGTTGACTGATAATTCACAATTGATATGAAGTCGTGTTTGATTGTGGATTGCTTTGCTTTAATGTACAGCAAAATGGACGAAATGGAAGATGTAAGCAGCTCTATGCGGTCACTAGCTTTGCCTAGTGCAGAACCCATCGAAATGGCCGATGCGCACTCCCTTATTGCGATATCGAATTGTAAAACCCCTCGGAAGTCGGCTAGCATCCCATTCTGCGTGAGTGTGCGCACAATTTGTTACCTTGCATGATTAATATAGTTCTAGTACTAAATCGTCCTTACCACTACAGGGGTCCTCATCCACACCAATAGTTACTGACGATTTGACACCGGCCAAGGGGATGATTTTTTTAAGATGAGGACGCAGCCTTAGAGTTTTACAAAGCATACGCACATGTTGCGGGCTTGTCCGTTCGTATCGGACAGCGGATGACTACGAATGGGGTGTTGCAATGGAGGCAGTACTATTGTGCCAGACGTGGGTGAAAGGAAGAAAGAGGTAAGGACAAGGTGGATGTCAAAGTGAAGATGACATATGAGTCTAAATTGAGTAGGTGCGGTTATGAGGCCATGTTTGGTATCAAACAGACTAAGAACAATAAGTTCAGATTAGAGACATTCGTCGAAGTCCATAACCATAGTTTTGTCTCACCTAGTAAGCAGCACTTGATACAGTCTAATAGACAAGTAACTGAGAAGGCTAAGACTACACTGTTCGCATGCCATCAGGCAAGTATTGGCACTTCTGGGGCATTTATATATCTTCATGTCAGTGAGGGTGGATTTCATAATGTAGGATGCACAAGGAGGGACTTGCAAAATATTCATCATACTTTGAGAGAGAGTATAAAGTCATCAGATGCTCAGATGTTTCTTAACAATCTAGCTAGAAAGAACGAGAATAATGCTGCATTTTATTTTGACTATGTTATTGATGAGAAGGGTAGATTGGTGCATGTGTTTTGGGCGGATGCAACTTCTAGGAAGAATTACGTTCATTTTGGTGAGTTTCTCTCATTCGATACGACATATAATACAAACCAATACGAGATGATATTTGCACCATTCATGGGAGTGAATAACCATGGGGGATGTGTTCTATTTGGGGCTGCATTGTTGCTCAATCAGATAATTGAAACGTTCGGCTGGTTGTTTCGTACTTTTTTAAAATGTATGGGAGGTGTTGCCCCTAGACTTATAATAACTAACGAAGATGCGGTCATGAAGAAGGCAATTGAGCATGTCTTCCCAACTAGTACGCATAGGTTATGTATGTGGTACATATTGAACAAACTTCCAACTAAGGTAAGGCCGATTTGAGGATAACCAAATGTTTTACAAATGTCAATTCATGTGTATATCCCTCGAAACTCCAAGAATTTGAGTCACAGCAAGCGACTATTATTTCTGAGTTCGGTTTGGAAGACAATGAGTGGCTCGCTGGTCGGTATAGGATTTGGGTCTCTTGGGTACCAGTCTACTTTATGGACATACCTTTGGCAGGAATTCTTAGAACAACTTCAAGGTCGGAGAGCACCAATTCTTTTTTCAATCGCTTTATTAGTTACAAATATGCTTTGGTGGAGTTCTGGATCCGGTTCAACATTGCAGTGGACGAACAAAGGCAAAAGGAGCTAAGAGAAGACCACACCACCTTTCATACTAAGGCTCAGTTGAAGACACCATGGGCATTAGAGCAGCATGGCAGTGAAGTATTCACCCATATGGTGTTTGCTAAATTTCAGAAGGAGGTTATTGCGGCCAGGGACAAGTGTGTTGTCGAGAGCACTGCGCAAGTATATGACCTTAAAGTAACAACGGTCAATGAGGATGGCAAGAAGGTAAGAAAAGTCACATGTGACACTAACACCATGATTGCCCAGTGCTCATGTATGTTGTTTGGCACTCATGGGATTCCTTGCCGTCACATTATCCTCGTATTACGAGGTGCATTGCTAAATGAGCTTCCAAGTCATTATGTTTTGAAAAGGTGGACTACAAATTGTAAGAGGGAGGTCGTGTTCGATGAGAATGGCAATGTTCTGGAGAAAAAACCAAAAGATCCCACGGAGGAAGAAATTAGAAAGTTGGCTTTGGAGATGCGCAAGGACTTAGAAGAATTGATACATCGAGCTATACCTTCACTACCTTACATGAAGAATGCGAGAGAGAAACTCAAACAGTTTATGCAAGACATAAACCAGGAAATTCCTGCCCGACCACAAAGTAGAGTGGAGGAGGTTGAAGCATATCTTGGGTGTGGCATCCCTCATGACATAGATATATTGCCACCTACAGACAATCTCACTAGAGGCAAATGCAAGAGGAATCGGCCTGGGGAGAGCAAACCGAAGAAGTTGAAGGGAAAGGTAGCTCGCATGTACAGGACTTGTAATGAGATCAACACCCATGACAGCCGCAACTGCCCTTTAAGGAAACAAGCAAAATAATGATGTAATGTAGCATTTTAATTTATTTCACTTCAGTTGCGGTTCCTCTTATTACATACTAACTTGTGTTTGTTTTATGTGGGTAGGCAAACCAGATGACATGAATGTGCTGTTGAAATATGCTATAATCTGCTACTGATTTATGATGTAATGTGCTACCGAATTATCATGTATTGTGCTACTCAATTATGATGTAATGTGCTACTGGATTATGATGTAATGTGCTACTGAATTATCATGTATTGTGCTACTCAATTATCATGAAATGTTGGAGCCTTCGTGCCATGTGTATGTGTGCAATGCTCTGGACCAGCGTGTTCTGGACCAGTATGTTCTGGTATGCTCTTGACATGAATGTGCTTGATATGCAATGAGCTCCTCGTGTTCTGGAATTATGGAGCATGTTTTGATACTGTAGCTTGTTGAGACATAAAGAATTTGCAATCTGGACACATTTGCTTGCCTATCTTGGCTTCCTGTAAGCTGTGAGCTTGTGATCCCTACTGCTGGTGCTGGAGATGAAAACTCTATACTTTTGGAAACACCTTGGCAGTTGGCACAGTTAACATGTGCCCCTTCAGGAAATTATCGTGTGATCCATTGTATCAACATTCCACTACAATTGTCTTCAATACAGGAGGAACTGAACGTCAATTTCTGGTGCTTATGCATCAGTGAATAGGAGTAATTCCTAGTTCATTACAGAGTTCAGGTGAAAAAACTTTGGTAGTCATAATCTACCGTCAGAGCCAACATACACAATGCAACTGCATTTCTTGAATCAAACAAGCACAAAGAAGTAGCATGGCAGTTGTGATGCATGCCTTTCCAGAAGTCATATCCATACCTCCAGGAGGACTTGGAGGGTGATGCATGCCTTTCCAGAAGTCATATCCATACCTTCAGAAGCCATTGCCATTTCAGATTTCAAATTCCACACAAACATTTCACATTCAGAATCAATTTCACATTCAGATTTCAGATTCCACAGGACATTCAGAATCAATTTTACATTTAGAATCATTTCACATTCAGAATCAATTTCAGACTCCACACAACTCAGACATGTTCCCAGGACATGTTCCAGCAGCCATTCTTTCACATTTCAGAATACAACTCGGACTTGTCCCAAACTACATTACATAAGACTAGGAATATATCAAAATTACAGACTCAGTTGCGAATGTTCCCAATGCACATTCCTAACAGCAAAAATAAAAATGCGACAACAACAATTTTTAACTTTTCATCGGCAGCAGTGGACTTCCTGATGGACATGTTCATCTGGTCTAGTGAGGATTTAATCGCAGCTAGATCTTCCAACACACGCTGGTCGACTTGGGAAAGCATCTCCATTCTAGTGCTAAACCGCTTCTCCGGTTCCACCACATGCATCACACTCAAATGCCTCAAGTATTGATCTTTCCACATGAAAGTGTCGCATCGCGGGGATTAGATCTGGACCAAAATAAAGCACCCAGTTTCATCACCAAAACCAAGCACCCGGCAATACAAAAAAGCAATTTTGAAACTCAAATTGAAGACAGAAGGGAGTGTCCTGCACTGTCGTTTCTCGAGCATTTGTAGTACTCTTTTCCTTGATTCTTCGAGCTTCCGGACATGGCCCAGATCATCTTCAAGTGGCACCTTGGGCATGGCACGAGAGGCAGCCCACCGCTAGGAGCTGTCAGTGTCGCCGACCACTCGGAGTGCGCCTCCGCGCAATCCTTCCTCTTCTCCATTGGTGCGGCAACACGCAGACGGAGGGCGCTAACCCTAGACTCGCCCGATGCGGCGGCTCAAATGCCCTAACCCTAGACTCGCTCGATTTGGGGGAGGGGAGCCATGATGGGAGCACGGAGCACAAAGGGAGGCGGGATGAGCCGATGAAGGGTGGAGAAGCGGCTCCTAACCCTAGACTTGCCCGATGCGGCACCGCGGGCGGAGGCTCAAATGCCCTAACCCCAGACTCGCCCGATTTGGGGAATTTAGGGGAGGGGAGCCATGATAGGAGCATGGACCACAAGGGGAGACGGGACGAGGCGCTCAAGGGCGGAGGAGCGGCGCCGCCACGCTCGTGCTTGCCTCGGGCGATTTGGGAGGAGGGCGAGAGGATTGGGATTTGGAGAATACTATCTCTGAAATCAAGGCTTCGGGCAAGAAGGTACCATAGATTTTTTGGATTACTTCGCCGAAAAAAATAAGGATTTTTGGATTACAATTAAAATTCTGAAACCATAAGTCTGCCAACTAATTGATCATTCCAAACTTCTGTTGCCTTGCAAAATATATTAAAGTATCCATAAAAAACCATGAACAAAGTTTGCAGTGCGAATACTATTTTTGGCATTGAAATTTGCAGTGCCAAGAAGATATCCATGACAACCATGTCTACGAAGTATTGCGACAGATCATGCATGTCTCAACTCAGCATCTCAAAAATTTAAACAAACTAGAACCCGAAGCTCTCCAAAATCGAAAACCTTGACAAAGTCTTAGCAAACGCAACAATCCTCCAAGGACTCGAAATCAGCTAACAAAACAACCACCACAAGAACCAAGAACTCTACTACGTACACTCCAAATGACGCAAAAAAAAAAACAATTAACACAGAATCAACAGGAAAAATAAGCGATCATACAGTGAGAAGGTTGCACATCCTGGTGAAACCGCCAAGAACCCGCGGAATCACGCTGAGAAATCCCCTTTTTTTCACAGGGAGATGAAGCCGGGAGGCGGAGGCAGGTTCTTGGCGGGTGGAATGGATCGGAAACCGCGATTTTTAGTGGGGATTTTTGGGCGGAAAGGAGGTTCCTGGCAGCGGCGGACCAGAATTTTTAAGCACTTCGGAGCAAGATTGTCAAAATACGATGATATCAAGAGATGTTATTTCAAAAAAACACTGATATATGACGATACGTCTCTCTCCCTCCCCCCCCCTCTCTCTCTCTCTCTCTCTCTCTCTATATATATATATATATATATATATATATATATATATATATATATATATATGGTATGGTATTTTTGGGAGTACGTATTCTCACTTCTCATATATCACTTAAATCGTATGATGATACCTCTTTATCAATCTGAGCATACTTTAATAATAATTATAAGATACCTCAAAGTGAGTTTTATGGAAAAAAATCATTAAAGTCCACCTTTTATAGCTAATTTTGTGTATATACCACTTTTATATATGAAAAAGGGTATATTGCAAAAAATAAAGGGCTCTAATGAAAATTTTTCAATCAAATCGTATTGGAGTATCTTATAATTGGTAGAGAAAATGGGCGATATAAAGCAAGCATAATGGTATGAATTAAACAACAAATTATAGATATCAATAATGACAGTTGAGGGGGTGGAAACTAGGAATAGAGCTATTTTTGTTCTAGGCTTCTTATTTTGTTGAGTTATATTGTTGTTGTAGGGTACGGCTAAGACTTGTGCTTGGTGCTTGGCCGTTGTTGTTTTCTCTATTTTTCTGTTATGGCCTGTAGTAGCTATACTGCTAAATCTTATTTTTCTTCCTCTAATAGTGATCAGTAGAGGACATGTCTTCTTTTTTTTAAAAAAAAAAAAACTTGTGCTTGGTCTTGGTCGTCGTTGTTTTCTCACTTTTTTTTGTTCCAGATTATAGCAGTTAGACTGCTAAAACTTATTTTCTTCCTCTAATAGTGATCGGTAGAGCTTTTGTCTTCTTTAAAAATTTTTTTTTGACAGATGCATACCTTGCTGATCTAGCTCTTTTTTGTACTTTTCCCATCAGCAAGAATCCCATCTAAGAATATTCCTTCCATATAGCAAAAATTAGCATGTAAACATATGTAACAAGGACTGAACTTTCTGTTCATTGCACAAAGCAAAGATTGTATTTTTTGTACAATATCCATTGGAAAGAACGAAGAAAATAGAGGAAGAAGCTAGACTCCAGAAAGAACCGGAGCTGAAGCGGAGCAAAGCTAAGGAGAAGAAGTGGAGTACACGGAACACACAAAGATCTGGAGAGAGAATGATGACGCGAGCTGGATATGCGGCTCCCTTCCCACCGCCATGCTCCCTCTCGACCACCTTGTTGTTTCCTTGGTGCCGCTCGCTCCCTTCCTCCCTGTTTATCATGCTACCATCCACTTGCTCGCGTCACATCTCTGTTCGTCTCACAAGAAAAGGCTGCAAAGATGCTCACCTGCCGCCTCACACACTCGCTTTGTCGTCGTCAGAAGGCCAGGTCCACCGACCATCGCCGCCTCAGAGCTCGCACTTCCACTCGTTCGCCACTTGGAGGCCAAAGCACCCCTACCCCACCCCAGCCCACACACACACAAACAGCCGCAGGATGAGAGAGAGAATATATGTTAGGGTTTCGTGGGCTGAAGTAGGAAGAAAAATGAGCATAATGTGTTGGGCTACGTGCGAGGTATGGGGAGTGCGAGATAAATTCATTTGCGGACATAAATATATAATTTTGACCTAATTAATAATATATACATATAATATACCAGACATTTTGAAGAAAAAATGGGTGGATCCTGGGAAGGGAAATAAGAACAACTCGGAGAGGTTTATTGTGAAGTGCAAAAGGAAGAAATGAGAATTTGGCGGTCATTTGAAGACGTACTTTCCATCCGATGCAGCTAAATACAACACCAAACACCATTTGCGTAAGCCAATGGATCTTGTGTAGTTTCTTCTTCTTTTCCTTACTTTTTAAGGTTATCTCTCTCTCTAGGTGTTTTTTTTGGTTGAAAGAGATAGATCTGTTAACTATAGAGAACATTCTCAGTAATCCAAACAGAAGCTCTAAATGAGAATAAAGAAACAAAGGAAGAGTCATTGCAAAATTTCTCTTTCTTAAAGGTAATCTTTCATTAAGCACATACATACATAGTACTGAATTTCCAATGTAGGAAATTTCTTAGCGACTAAGGAAGGACTGCTCTTTTAGGCCTTATTTGGGAAGCCCAAATTCCCGGCCCATCCCACCATTGGGATGGGCTAGGAATTTGGGCTTCCAAAACAAGGCATTAGTTTTTTTTTTTGAGAGAGAGAGCATGCGCTCAATATCACTCTCCATCGGAAAGGATTGAGTATGGTTCTCTCTTATTTTTTTGTGTCATGTAATAGAGCCTAGAGGTATAGAACGTGTAAGGAGGGTCAAAATGCCGTTAGGCTAGAATTGTTTTATAATCAAGGTCGAATTACTGATGAAGTAAGCTCTCAACTCATAAATAATAAACAATAGGCAAGAACACAAGGATGTAGTCACAATGTTTTCTCTTTATTGATCTCTTTGCTCGTATGCTTGTATACAATGAGAGCCTCATGCCCCTTTATACAAGAGGAGGATGTCTCCCTTTATGCATGAATAAGCAATATGAGACTAAATTAACTAATGGGTCTTGTGGGCCAATAGTCCCCTAATGGGTATTTGTTTAGGTAAAGTGTCAACACATAATTGGATCTCGAAAATAGACCTTTGTTTGAGGAAACTTTGCCCTTAGTGCAATAATTTGTGAAATCAGCTTAGCAAAAACATGATTCCTAGTGAATAATAGACATATGCATCCACTAAGTGGATGCATCTATTAGTACCATAAAGTACTTGAATGGCCTAGACATGGGCTCTATAGGTCCGTATATATCCCCTAAATCCTCTCAAGAAAATCAGGCAATTAATCAACTTGCCTTTCGCATAGGCTTCACACACAAAGTGTGATAGATCATTGATATGTTTGGACTTCAAGTTGTGCCCAGTAGAATGATGTAGTATCTGGTGCATCATATTGTCTTCGGGATGACCCAAACGTTCATGTCACGTTCTAAATAGTTCGAGGTCTTTAACCTGGACGCTCATCGCAACATATTCTTCATAACGTTTAATAAATATGTATTACAATCCGGAGGACAACATTGATTAATATTACAAATGAATTTATGCATGCTTGGTAGCCTCAAATCCCTTTTTGCATCTTCTGTCCATGCATCGCCAGCAAGTCAAGCCCTTTCTCGACCAACCCAAGAACCTGCCACCACTCCATTCCGGTTGTCAGCAAAAGCCAAATGACCAATAGCAAACCAAAACCAATAAAAAGGAGTTAGAGTAAAGAAGAGATGCCATTAGAAAACGTGGAGTTCACCGAGGTTCCCAGACTGTTCGGGGCCAGGTGACATCCTCTCACAAAGGTGGGTTTCATCATCCGGCAATATAAAATCCAATACCCACTTTTCCAATTTACCTCAGCCATAGAAAATCCAGCAAATAGTGTCATATGGACCAATGATCCATTCCTTTTACCCAAATTTCAAAGACCCGAAAGAAAGAGAGAAAAGGATAAGGTGAGGGCAAAATAGGCAAGGCATAGTAGGGAGAGAGAGGGAGCTGCACAGCAAAGCCCCAAATAAAAGCCCTCGACACTCACAGCCACTTTGCCCACATTGCATTCCTCAACAAACAGCCGCAACAACACCAAGAAACCAGAGCCAGCCCCCACTGCCACCACAAGGCAAGAGCAAGAGCAAGCCAAAGCTGAGGCAGCCCCATCAAGCACACACAGCCAACAAGAGGAAGTCAAGGAAGGAGACCAGGAGGCAAGGATGAGAAGGTAGAGGAAGGCACTGAACGACCACGACCAAGGCCACCAGTGAAACGACCAATTGACAACTAGTGGAACGACCACGACAACCATTGGACCGACCAAGCCTCCAGAATCAACCAATCATTCCCCGACCAGCAAATCGATAGGTAAGCCCACATGATAGCCATTCCCATACCTCTTAGCATCGCACACAACACTCAACACTACACACAGCCACAACCGACAAGGCAAAGTGATCAAGAGAAAAGCACCAAGGCTTAGTCGGCTTGTTACCACACTGCTAGTGGCAGCCCGCTAGAGCCACCATGCGCCCTCGAAAGCGGGGATGAGCTCCCCGACGCAACAACCCCACCCCGAGTACCGTCACGACAACCCTAGCTAGCTACCCCAAGCATGCATGGTAAAAGAATAGAACAAGAAGCTAAACTAAAATTGAGAAGATATGAAAAGGGGGAAAGAAGTTAATTGGGTTAGGGTTTGAGGTCGAAGCCAAGCCTAGGAACCATGCCATCACCAAACTCACCATGCCCAGGAGCAATACCCTGGAAGCATGCACCACAAAGCCACCATCCATCATCACGCCCAGAAAGCCGCAAGCCATCATCATACCACCAAGCATCACAGTGTCACCACCAAAAGTCCCCCAGAACAACCATGCCATCATAGAATCCCACTAGCCATTACCACCATGCCATCACAAGCCACCACCGAAGCTACCAAAACCCACCTCCATGTCCAGGAAACCACAACCCCCACCGAAGCATCACCATGTTTAGGAACAAATCCACCACTGAAACCCAAAGAAGCCACCAGCTCACCATGCCCAAGCCACCGCCAAACCAAGCCCAAATGCCGTCATCACCCCAAAATGCCCCAAACCCACCAATAGTACCACCAAAACCCCCACAAATCAATTAGGGATAAATCAGCATAATAGGGAATAGGTAAAAGTAAAAGGGAAAAGGGGAAACCACCGGGTAACTGAGCAGCAATAGCAACCGAGAGCCGGAGGTGAGGTAGAGGCTGACGAGGAGAGGCAACTAGAAGCCCCAGAACACAACTGATGGGGCGGGCGAAGAAGGCAACCGCAGGAGCCACCCAGAAGGAGCCAGAGGCCGGCGGTGCAGATTCGGAGGAGGATCAACGGAAGGGAGAAGCAGGAGTACAACAGCACTCCGGGCGGTGCAGGAGTTGGGCGGGATGAGGAGAACCCCCATAGTGAGGAAGAGGCAGAGGAGGCGCAAGAGAGAGCGAGTGTTGCGAGTGCAGTGTTGTGTTGTGTTGTGCTGTGTGTTATGTTATGCAAGTGATGTGTTGTGTTGTGTTGTGCTAGTGCGTATGTGCTATTGTGTGTGTGTAGTGCTGTTGCGTGTTATGTTGTGTTGTGCTGTGTAGTGTGTGTAGTGTAGTATAGGGTGTGTGTAGTGTTTTCTGTCGTGTGCGTGTAGTATAGTTCAGTGTGTGTTGCGAGTACGTGTAGCGGTTTTGTATTTTGAGTGCGAGCGTATATCGTTAGATTAGGATAGTTTAATTTTGGAAGATTCCAGGGACCCAGATAAAAGCAGGCCGTAGGACCTTAGCCGTTGGGAAACACTAACCTAGCGGGGATCCGAAAAATTTAATAAAATTTAAATCTGTTGAAAAAGGGAGTAGCAAATTAATATAAGCATAATATCACCCCCCCCCCAAAACAACTAAGTATTTTTGTTATACACGTCTGCCGTATAATTGCAGAAGACGAACCGACTCAGGCAAGAGTAGATGATCCAGGATCCATTGACGCCGAGCTTTACTACGAATACAAAGGCAAGCCTATTTCTTGATCATAAACATAGTTGCATTAAATGTAAAAGTTACCTTTCTGTATCATTATGTATATGTGCATTAAAATTATCTCTCAAAATCAAATCGGATAAAAGAGATAAGAGAAAACAGATGAAACATGAGAAAAGAGCAGTACAGCTGAGAGGAGCAGCTATGCTGTAAGAGAAATACTAGGATGGTAAAGGGGGCTCTTGGCAAGAAAGAGAGGGAAGGTGGGACCCTTTACATATGTATAATATATAAGGACCAAACAAACTCTCACTCGGATAATGGACCGTACTTAAGTGCCAACCATTTTCCCGTCATCGACAGGCAGAAAATGCTACCTTGTTACGTTACTATACTCTCCAAATCGGGTAAGTAATATAATATGAGAGTGATGAAGGAACTCAGGACCGGTAGCGCAAGTCCGGAAGTGGGGGATCTAAGGCGCATATATTAGTGCAGGTGGAGTGTTGGGTGAAAGGATAACCGACCCAACCAACACTATTGGAACTCGATGAAGGACTAGGTGAGTGTCCTAGGACACCGACGGAAAATAGATAAGTGGAGATTTAATCACGTAACATGGAAAACGTTCCGTACTCTGAACTTGACACCGCATCAAAGAAAATACGGAGACCTAGCTTAAAGAGAGCTCGGAGTAGCTATAGGTAAAGTGGTACAAGCCTGCGCAGTGCTATATAAAACCATGAATTCATGCCTATCTCCGGGATTGGAGTCTACGGTGACCGCTAGCGGTCTATCTTCTCACCGAGTGATTAGTAGTCTTTTCATAAATTAAAACTTGCCACTTAAATCTTGGTAAATTATTTTACAGAGAAAGAGATGGGTTAGAAAATGTGATAATCAACTAGAGAAGAGTCATACAGTGCATCATTGCTAATAAATGCTTGCTAAGTACACTAGTACTCATTCTTGCTATTACCTCCTTTGTTAGATCCTAGTCCAACTGGGGATTATTCCGAGTAGGATGAAGGATACACATGTGCCGATGAGGTCGCATGAGGTGAGGGCGCTTACCACGAGGACCAGGGTGAGGTGGACACCTTATTCGGTGAGTGGGACAAGTAGACGTCCGATGGAGCAAGGTAGGCAAGCGAGGGGGTTTCGTCTCGTTTTGCAGTTGTAATTAAGTACATGTATTAAAGACCATAGCCTTGCGTGGCTACCTGTTGTAATAAAGTACAATTTCTATCTTATTGTTTTGCTATGTTAACTTTGGTAAGGCTTGTTATTCATTGGAGCGGTGTCCTACCGGGCAGACGAATAATAATCCATATGCTTAAGTGTGATTATCCTCGGAGTAATGACACTGGGACGCCACAATTTAGTAGAGGAAAATATTCGTCATCGTATAGAGCATCATCGTCCGATTCATCCTCTACTATCAGTTAATGGGTTTGATTCAACTCTTGCTCTCTTTTTGCCAGGACTTCCAGAAAGTGAGCTTCTGGTTTATTCTGGCTTTTATTTCTTCGAGACTCTTGATAGAGCTCCAATAGATGATTAGGTGTCTTACAACCTTTTGCCCAATGACCCTTGAGCCCACACTTATAGCAGGGCTTATTTTCACCATCACTTGGTGCTTTCATTGGAGACTTCCCATTTCCACTTGTCTTACCTTTTGCCTTGGAGACAAATGGTTTATACTTCTTTCCCCCAGTCCCCTTTCCTTTTCTATCGACATTCATCCTTTTTTGAATGTTATGTGTCTCAGGTACACCATGAGTTCTTGTAGGACGAGCATTATGATTCCTTATGAGGAGCTTATTATGCTTTTCCACCACTAGAAGTGTAGTTATCACTTAGAGTGGTTTTCGTACCATTTTCCTCTGTCCTATTGTGCTAGCACCAAATTTGTGCATGGAAAATGAAAAGAGTTTTTCTCGATCAGCTATCCCTTTATAAAATTTCTTCCACAGAGCCTGAAACGATAAATTATCCTATAGAGTGCTGAGTTGTAAGCCACCATAGATTTTAAATCCTAGAAGCACAAACTCGTCCAATCATGTTCCGCCTGTGGGAGCATTAATTCCCTTTACGACGTCGGTCATGTTGCCTATAACACTGTATAGTAACATATACAATTAACATAAGGTAATGGATATATAGGTACATCATGTACCGCATGAGCCGAAACATGTGTTACAGCAATAAAATGACTTGCATGAGTAGTAAATATCAAATTTATGGATATCCAATAATTTTCTATCAAATGTCTACTAATTTTCCATCAAATGTCTACTAATTTTCTAGGCATAGAACAATTACTATAATCACAAATTAATAGAAAAGCAATTTATGGTATTTACATAAACCGCAAAATTCCACTGAGTGGAAGCCCTTGTACTTTATTCTAAAAGTACTAGGGTACTCTTTACAAAATTTTAGTCCAGAAGGGCATAATTTTAATAAACCAAGGACTTGCGCATAATTCTAAAAAAGTCAAAGGGCTTTTCTACAAAAGTGCCAAGGCCGGTCAGATCCCATCCTGACCCCAAATAGGAACTTTGTGCGGACCGCTTAGCCGACCTACTAGGGTTTCCCCGATACCTAGTACGGCTTGGCCCGAGTGCATGCACGCACACAAGAGGAGGTGTGTGGCGGCGGAATTGGTGCGCATGAAGACGACGACACAAGCAGTGGCAGCGGTGTGCACCAAAACTTTTGCTGAAGATCTTGGTACATCTTAGTGGCCCTGGGATGAATGAATAAAGGAGAATCACGGGCTTCACGGAGGATTAAATTTTGCAACTCTATATCCTTCGGAACAACAAGACATTGTCTAAACAACACGATCCCATGGTCATCTTCCAAGAAGCACTTGGCTATCCCATTCTTGATCTTTCCCTCGATTCGGTTCACCCCATCATTCGTTTGCTACACAGCCTTAACCTGATCTTCCAAGGCTGGTTGCACCTCCATGATAGCAAGGAAGCCATGTTCAATCACTCCCAAGTTGAGCCGATGAAATTCCTCATAGAGGGCAGGCTGTTGCTCCTTGATCATCAAGGTATTGCAATAGACCTTCCGGCTGAGTGCGTCAACAACATCATTGGCTTTACCGGGATGATATTGGATACCCATATCATAGTATTTTATCAACTGCAACCACCTTCTTTGCTTAAGATTTAGATCTAGTTGAGTAAAAGATATTTCAAACGTTTATGGTCCGAATACACCTCGCAACGATTACTGATGAGGTAATATCGCCAAATTTTCAGCGCATGGACCACGACAGCTAGCTCCAAGTCATGGGTTGGATAATTGAGCTCATGAGGTCTCAATTGTCTTAATGCATAGGCTACCACTTTGCCTTCTTGCATAAGAACACACCGTAGTCTTTGACGAGAAGCATCACAATAAACATCGAAGCTTCGGTGAATGTCGGGAAGGACGAGGACCGAGGCTGTGGTCAACCTCTCCTTGAGTTATTGGAAACTCTTCTCGCATTCAGCTGACCATACATATTTCTTATCCTTCTTGAGCAACTCTATCATTGGCTTGACGATCTTGGAAAAGTTCTTGATGAATCGACGATAGTAGCTTGCTAAACCGAGAAAACTTCTCACATCAGTTACCGACTTGGGATGCCCCCATGTGAGCACATCACTAACCTTGTGGGGGTCCATGGCTACGCCTCCCGCTGAAAAGACATGGCCCAAGAAAGCCACTTCTTCCAACCAAAATTTGCACTTGCTAAATTTTGCGTATAGCCTATGCTCACGAAGCTTCTCCAACACTAATTTTAGGTGTTCAGCATGCTCTTCTTCATTCTTCAAGTAGATGAGAATGTCATCTATGAAAATCACCACAAACTTGTCTAAATACTCCATGAATACCGTATTCATAAGGCTCATGAAATAGGCCAGAACATTCATCAAGCCGAAAGACATGACGGTATACTTGTATAATCCATAGCGAGTAGAGAAAGTCATTTTCAGGATATCTTCCGATCTAATTTTTATTTGGTGATAGCCCAACCTCAAATCGATTTTGGAGAATACCCGAGCTCTGGTCAATTGATCGAAAAGGTCATCGATCCTGGACAGTGGGTACTTGTTCTTCACCATCACTTCATTCAGTGGACGGTAATCGACGCACATCTGCAGGGTCTTGTCCTTCTTCTTCACAAATATTACGGGACAGCCCCACGGAGATGATCTTGGGCAAATGAAACCCTTCTCTTGCAGCTTACCAAGTTGTTTCTTCAACTCCTCCAATTCATTTGGAGGGAGGCATCCGGTATGGCCTCTTTGAAATCGGTGCGGCACAAAGGTTGCCACGCCCCGACATTGTCGTGAAGGCCGTGGTACAGGTGCAGAGGTAGACAGTGGCGACCATGGAGCGGAGGCGTCAAGGTTGTCCCGTCTCTATTCTTCTCCAATGAGCCGGCGCGAAGGTGACGACTACGACAGAGTATGGTGGCAGTGGCGGCCACAACGCGAAAGCGGCACACAACATACCTTGCCTGACAGTGAGTCCTTGCCCTATGGGGCCCGATGGCGCGCGTGAAATCGAGTGACGATGAGCCCGTTTCAGGTCGGTGGTGCGGTGTGAAGGCGACGCCCTTTCCAGTTAGGGCAATGAGATCGATCTGGCGACAACGAGCAAGCAGAGGTGTGGTGCAGTTGCCTAGACGGTGGTTGCCAACGGCACATGTGCAGAGGCACACGGTCGGACGGCTCATCAACGATGATTGGCGAAGGTATGCGGTCGTGCGAACCAATCTCGATGGAGTCGGCGATGTATCTTGTGAGCGCTGGTTGGTCGGTGGGCGGCGGCGGCGTCGGCGCATATGCGAGGCGTCATTTACTAGTGCGATCGTAGGAAGGCGTGGTCGGTGCACACGTGGAGGCACGCGCTTAACTGACAGGACCAACGACAATGAACAATAGAATGAAAATAAATCTACTAAAAAGAACATTACCGTTAGAATTGAAAATTTAGATCAAAAATATGTACTGGGAAGCCTTAGCTTAGAGTGTTATTGTGCTGATAACGTGTTGTATAATCGAGCTCGCGTTGCGGACAAGAGAAGCTCTCAACTCACAAATAATAAACAATAGACAAGAACACACGAATGTAATCACACCCTTATCTCTTTATTGATCTCTTTGCTCGTAGGATTGTGTGTACAATAAGAGTCCCCTGCCCCCTTTTATATAGGAGGAGGAAGTATCCTTCTTCATGCATGGATAAGCAATATAGGACTAAACTAACTAATGGGCCTTGGGGAGCGACAACCCCTAATGGGCATTTATTTAGGTAAAAGTGTCCACACATAATCGAACCTCAGAAATAGACCGATATACAAGAAGAATTAGTCCATGAAAGATTTTTCTAAAACTTCCAAGCTGTTAGTCTTCCTTCGTTTTTTTTTGTTCTTAGGCTACTATGTTTGAGCATCCTCTCGATTCACGAGGAGATTGATGTAGTTTGTGGTGCTATGCATTATAGTAGTTTCCCGACGGTCATATATAAAAGGAAAAAGTCTGGTTTACTCCCTCGAACTATCAGAAAAGTCTGGTTTACCCCCTGAACTACAAAACCGGTTATTTTACCCCCTAAACTTGTGAAAACCGGACAAAAAAACACTTCATGCCGGTTTGAAGGGGTGGTTTTGCTGATGTGGCAACGGTTTTGCCACATGGACGTCCACGTCACCCTCTCTCTCCACTCCAGCTCTCCCCTTTGTCTTCTTTTCTTTTCTTATTTTTCTTCTCCTCATTTCTTCTTTCTCTCCCGCAAGCTCCACGCCCCCACCCCTCTCTTCCTCCGCCGTGCCTTCTCCACCTCCACTGCCGACACCCCGGAGGCGGCCGGGCGGCCCCGCCCCGCCTGTGAGGAGCCCTCGCGACGAGACGATTCTCCGCCTGTGGACCACCCGCCTCGAGAACTTCATCCGCCTGCTCTCCCTCAACCTCGTCGCGCCGCTCGTCAACGACATCATCTCCGCCGCCGCCACCACCGGCCTTGCCGATCTCTTGCTCCAGTTCATCCATGGTTTGCCTCTGCTTGGCTTCCGCCCGAGTCCGCCACCTTCACGCCTCGCCCCGATCCTCGCCTCCATTGCATGCTCAACCACCCCGCGCCTCCTCCTCGACACCATGCCGTGTTCTCCATCTCCTCCGACGAGGCCACCGTCGCCGCCCTCATCGCATCGACCTCGGCACAGAAGGCCAACATCCCGCAGAGTCCGTTAGTTGTGTCCTCCTCACGGCCGCCGTGAGAGCTCCCTCCTGTTGCGGCGCCACATCCCCATGGCGCCGACCTATGTCCTTCAAGCAGCTCCTCCCTTCCTCCCCGCCTCCTCAGATCCTTGGCCACGCCTCCCTCACCACTCGTCGACCCAGCTCTCTCCCTCTCCCTCTCCCTCTCTCTCTCTCTCTAGCGTCGCCCATGGGCTCACCCACGCTGGTCTGCCTCGGTCTCTCCGGCGACACCTCGGCCTCGACTTGGCTCCACTTGCTTGGCAGTCTGTCCCACCTTCTTTGGCTGCCATGCCACCGCCCCTCTTGGTCAGGCCCTCGGCTCCTCCCACATCATGGCCACATGCGGCTCGGCTCGGGCTGCACCGCTGCCTCGGCCTCCGCCTGGCCCTGCTCCTGGGCGGCACAAGGGACATCTCTCGACGACGTTGCACGGGGGGCGAACCCGAGCCGAGCCACATACGGCCATGACGCGGGGAGGTGCTAAGGGGCGCAGCCAAGAGGGGACTGCGATGGCAAGGCAGCAAGCAAAGCAGCTGCAGGCAAAGACTAGGAGCTGGGCAATGGTGGAAGGGAAGCCGAGGAGCAAAGCTCCAAGAGGGAGTTAATGGAGGGAGAGAGAGAAGAAGGGGGAGATGAAGAAAAAAATGGGACACACACATGCTAACTGGGATAAAACCGCTGCCACATCACCAAAACCACCCCTTCAAACCGGCATGAGGTGTTTTTTGTCCGGTTTTCGCAAGTTTAGGGGGTAAAATAACCGGTTTGTAGTTTACGGGGTAAACCAGACTTTTCTGATAGTTCGAGGGAGTAAACCGGACTTTTTCCTATATAAAATACTGCAATGATAAAATTGGCTAAAGGACATTGATAAATTGTGCCATTTGTTTCTAGACACTAGTTTTTTTGCGTCTTTGTTGAAACACACTGCAGTTTTGTGGCTCTTTGCCCAAAGACACATGACTCATTATAATAATATTATCCTGATTCTTGGAGAGATAAGACGCTAAATATACCAAAAATGCCCCCTCCTCCTCTTCATTCTTCTACCTTCTTGGTCCCTCTCTTTGCCTTGCCAAGGCCGCCTTCTCTGGCTTCACTCCAGCTGCCACCTTCCAACGGCTACGCTCCCCGAGCCACCTCCTGCCATGGTCCTCGACCTCACACTCCCTCTTCTTCACCATCACTGGGAACACCCTTGCCGATAGGCTACACCACGGACGAGTCCTCCCCATGCCACCCTGCATGTTGATACACCATCTCGGTGCACCTCCATTTGAGCCAACTGCATCACCACCTCCGCCCTGATGCCTTGAAGCTCGCTGAGCCCGTGCAGGAACCGCTTCATCGCCGGAGGCTACCGACGGCGAGCATCTCCACACAGCCATGGAGGCCAACATCGGCAACACTCCTCGGGTCGCCCGCAAGACCCACCTCGGCCTAAGCAATGCTGACTAGTCATGCTTCTCCGATTCCACCTCATCCGCACCGTGCCCTTCTCTACTCCTAGACACCTCGTTGTTTGTGACGACTACCGACTACGAGAGCAGCCCCTACAGCGGCGGTGGTGCCAACATTGTAATCAACCGTGAGCTTGTGCCCTACTTCTCCACTAACGGCCACATGGATGCCACCCTTTTCATTAAGAAGTACACCCCGACCCCGCTCACCATCGAGCCGACACTATCATTCTTCCCGAGCCTCCTCTCGCTGCAGGAGAACCTACAGCTGTCATTGTTCCTCTCCGACGGCTTCCAGGTGAGCGTTTCACTGTTAGGCGACGACAGTGACAGCATCCACTGGCCGTGGAGGACGCCCGCCTCTAGTGTCATCATGCTCTTCATGTTCAAGAGGTTCCAAATCGGGTTTAGCAGGAAGAAGAAAAAGACAAAGGAGGATGGAGGGGGCAAACATGACAGTTCACATTTGCACACTCTCTCCTGTTAACCATTTTAATAGCCTTCGTGTCCTACAACAAGAGTCAAAAAATTTTAGTGTCCTATAGCAAAGGCAAAACAAACTAATGTCCTAAAACAAATGCCACAAAATTGTTGTTCCTGTAGCCAAATTTCCCTACAATAATTTACTTAGTAGTCAATGTTACCTACTGCAACAACTCAAAATTAGGTTTGTATTTCAAATGTATAAAAGTCCGAGCTTTTTAAAACTTTTGATGAATCTCATGAGTTTGCACTTGGTTTTCTAAAGTTTGCTTTGAAATTTCAGACTTTAGACTTGAATTCAAGTTTCTTTTTTATTCCGTAAAAATGTTTATATTAAAGTTTCTGGAAATAATTTATTAAAATACTAGATTATTTATCATGAATTAATATAAATTTTCACAAATTTTTATAAGTAAATTTGACCTCGTCAAAATCCAAACCAAATTAATAAGGCTATTTTGGAAAGGAAATTATTTCAGAGAAATGGAGTATGGACAATGGCCGAAATAAATTTTCCTAAGTCCTATTTGAATATGAGAATACTAAAAAAAATTAGAATTTTCAGAATTTAATTGCTATTTTAAACTGCTAGGTCAAACTAGTTGTTTTTGGTCAAATTGAAAACCAAAACCTTAACCCGTTCGGACCGTCCGACTTGACTTGGCTCAGTCGCACCATCTTGCCCGGACCCGAGTTATACTCTGACTCGAGCCACTTAGCCGTGCCATTTCTTTCCCGTCGCTGACCAGTAGGGCCCACTGGTCAGTTTCGTCTTCTTCCTCGCCGCCTAAGCCGAGCGACGCTGGCTTTGCGCATGGGCGCCACAACACCCTCGATCGCCACCTCCTGCTTCCTCAACCACCCACGAAGCGTCGCCTGGACTTTATCTACTCCCCAAGCCTATCCTATTTCTTTCTCTCGCACTTCCTCGCCATCTCCACTCATTTCTTTACTTCGGCCGAGGAAGAAACCAAGGAGCTAGAGCTCACGCCGGTGCCGTTTGAGCACCCGTGACCCCACCGTCGAGTTCCACGTTCAACGCTGCGCCCGTTTTTGCTAGCCCTAGCCCTTGGAGAGCATTGATTCGTCGGGGACAACTCCTTCATCCTCGCATCCGGCGGCCACGGCATTGACTTTTCCATTGTGTTCGCATCATCACGCTGAGTTTTCTCGCATGTTTAATTGGATTTTTGTGCAACGTCGAGGGAGTGCGGCCACCTTGTTCTCTGACTATGGTCAAGCATCGCCACCCTGATTCCGAGCGCCACCGTCATCCTCCGGCGTCATCATCGTGTGCACCGTGCTCCTGGGTTCAAGGCGGTCCTGGCGCACACCTTCCCAAGCTTCTTCGACCACCATAACGGCTTCTCCGTGTGAGCCGTGTTTTCGTCTCTGCCTCCGACCGTCATGACCTCGCCGCTGGCCACCTTTGGACTCCGCACCGCCACCAGTGAGTTTGTGAGGATCTTGCGCACCCGGTGCGACCAACCTGGAGTCCGGAGCACCACTATTTTGCCGGATCCCTTTCCTCGTCGCCGCGCTCGCGTTCGGTGAACCTCCGATGAGCCACTAGTAGGCTTAGGGTTAACCAAAATCATTAACACTTAATCATTTTCTTAAGTGTTTGTATGACGAGTAGGTCCCACCAAGTTTAAACACGTTTAGAAGTTTAAACCTCATCGTTTAAATCTCAGAGTTGTTGACATGTGGGCCCTCATGGCTGGTTAAGTAATTGCGCAGAGTTTTGAACTACGTTTTCTCCTAATAAATACGTATTTCTTATATGCTTAGTTTGAGTTTACGTTTTTGTAAGCCGAAGACGTATTCATCGAATACGCCTTCGACGTCACGTTCGGCCGGGGCTGGGTCAAAGTTGACCTGGTCAGCCGCACTTCGGGTCCCACCGGTCATACGTTGTGGCTAGCTGAGTGCCAGCGTAAAAAGTATTTAATGCTTTTAGAAATTCCGAAATGAATTACTTTTGGACTAAAAATTCAATTAACTTAGAAAATTCATAACTAATTCAAATAAGCTCCAAATTGAATGAAACCAATTTTATTGGTTTCCATTTTTACTGTACTTTTAAATGGAATAGATTTTAAGTATGTTTCTGTTCCAGAAGATATTGGAGTTAAATTAATGTCTGAAAGGAATTGTTTTTACACTAGAAAATGATTTAAACTTCAAAAATTCATAAGTATTTCATCTTAACTCCAAATTGAGTGAAATTAATTTTGTTAATTCTCATTTTTCCTGTAATTTTAAAGTGGCATAAGTATGATTTATGTTTTTGTCTCAGAAAATTTTGGTAATTAATTTATTTGTACAATTATACCTTTAACTTATTAAATTCTTAGAAAATCCAAATAAATTCCTTATGGACCAAGACTTTCACCTAAAATCTTATAAAATCATACTTTATCTACTGTGTATGCATGTTAGATAAATTGAAGTTTTGGTTATTTTCGTTCTTATTCGTTCTTTTGCTCGATCGATAGATTTCGACGAATCCGGTACATACGAGAGTGATCCTCATCAGCAAGAAGACTGTCTCTTGTAAGGCAAGCAGTTCCTACTTTGATGCACATTGATCCTATTATGTTTGCATGCTAATATTTTAATTTCAACTGTATGTATGCATGCTATGTTAATGGGTAATTTCTCGGTTTGTGATAGTTAACCTGAATAGATACATGAACTGTAAGTAAACATCCATCATTTACTACTGAGCCTAGGTTATATCCACTGTGATTTAGAGCTCGCTGGATGGGCTCTAGGAACTTTATATTTAGTATACGAGTTGTTGTCGCTTAGCAATGCTTAGAACGGTAGTATGAGGATCATCGTTTCGGCAATGGTCATTATATCAACATCACTTTAACTACTTGAGTCAGGGTACTCATGTATGTATTATATTTTAAAAAACTAAAACTGAAAACAAAAAGATTTAGACTTAGGCAGATGGATGATGGTGTGGTTATTGGGTGTGTGGTTGTGTGCCCGAGTCAACAAGGACTAAACATCTTGTTACATTGATCCAAGCACTTTTGCGTACATCCACATGAGGGTATTGGGAACCCCTCTTGACTTAATAGTTTAGCATGTGTTAGCTCCGAGTCGCAGGCGGTGGTTGTGTGTTGTGTATAAAAAGGAATGTGCTGTTGTTGGGTGTGCGGAAGTGGGTTCCTGGCTAGGTTCTCTACACCGAGGGGCAGTGTAGTTGTCCGAGGCTTTACCCCGAGGGGTAGTTGACTAAGGCTTTACAATGACTCCGACACAATGTATGGGTTTCTATCCATATGGACGGCTCGTAGTTAATACATAACATTGGAAAGCGTCTCGTAGGACTTAGCTCTGCCGGCATACCTTTGGAAGTGTGCTTTATTCGGTGGCAAAAGGAGCGGTCTGATATGTGGGTAAAGTTGTACACCCCTGCAGGGTTTAAACTATTCGAATAGCCTATCCTTGGTTATGGACACGCATGAGGAGGTCTTTCAAGAGTTATACTATAACATTTTGATAAAACTTGAGATCGGGTGGTACGAATAGGTAATTCGTGCTATTGTTATGGTGGCTATTGGGAAGTCACCTCTAGATTGTTAATTATGTTTATAATTGTTGCCTCACCGTTACTTGATCAATTAAAAACTGTTTTGATAAATTGCCTTCAATCTATTATACTATTGCAAATGAAATATTGCTTTATGCTGAAAATGAACTCTATAACCATCTCCATTGAATCAAGTTTGCATGTAGCTATGTATAGGTTTGTTAATCGTAAGTCTTGTGAGTACAATTTTGTACTCAACCGCATTGTCTATTTGTTGCAGAGAAAGTTGACCCCCCAAGGGGTTAACGATTGTGAGGCTGACTTCGCTCTTGATGACTAGCTCGGTGTTTCCGGTTGGTTGCTTTGTGGGTAAGGACGGCCGGTTAGCTTTTGTTTACTGCTATCTTATGGCATATGTTTCCACTACAGACTTAACCTTTTGTATGAAATCTTAGTGTATGTTGAATATGATGTAAATTATGAAGACTTCGGTAATATAATAACTTGTGTATGGAGTTTATGCTTATTTTTTTTAAGGTGTATGTGTACTGCTGTTCTAGGAAGTACATAATACACCGAGAGCGGAGAAATTTGATTTGTGATGCTAGGACCAACGGAAATGTTAAGCATTACAAATTAAATCGTCTAACAGCTCTCACACTTACATAAAGACCTATTTGTAGTGTTTTAAATCACGATTATCGTGGTGTCGCGGCAACACGACAACAAGCTACCGCAGATAGCAGGAGCTATCGTGAAGGCTAACCTACACCGTGATTTAATTTAAAAATATTAGCTATATTAATTTATCATTAGTCAAAATACTAAATAAATAAGAAAAAACGTTGGATTTTTTCAAAAAGCAGCTACATAATTACAATGCAATTACAACATGTTATTTAAATTCTAAAATACATTAAAATAAATTAGAAATTTCCAAAAATCATAATATTTTTGAATTCCAACTAGTTTAATTGAATTTTTGGGTTTTAAAATAAAATTTGGATGTTTTAATTAATTATTTTAAAATTGATATATCGAAATATTGTTTAATTTATGAAAACTGAAATAAATTTGAATTCTTGGTGTTAAAGAACAAATTTAGTTGGCCAAAAAAACTAAATGTAGCTTAGAAATATGTTGGATATTTGTTAACAAGTAAAAATAATAATGTATGTGGCATAACGGCCGCTATTTCTGCTATAGCGGTTATAGCTACTAGTTGGCCTATCTCCGTCCGTCAAGGCCAAGACTCATGGGTGGGGCCTGCATCAGGATTTGCCCATCGAGCCACACTCACACGAATCGCGGTTGCGTGAGGCACGCCCATGCGTGGGGCCCGCGCGTGGAGAGGCTCGCGCAAAAACGAGCAGGGAGCAATAAATGTGACAGGAGAAGCAAATGGAACACAAAGCAAAAAAGAAATCGTGCGTCCGAGAGGAAGGGAGGCGCAAGATCGGACGGGGGATGAAAATCTGGGTGACGTGGCCTGCATGAGTGCGCTGCTTCTTTCCCTTCATTTATACCAAAGGATAATAACAAAGATTTGGCATATAGCTTAGCATTTGGGGCCACCAAATAGCTATATACTGCTATTTTAATCACTGCCTATTTGACATCTATGGAAGTAATGCACAATGGTGTAGACTGTAGAGCCTTCAAGTTTGATATTCTTATAGATGATTTGGGCCCCTCGCTCCCTCCTGTAGCTATCTAACTTCCTTTTGAATGGAACTCACTAATCTTTATATATAAAAGAGGGCTCACTTTGAGCTCACCACCGCCACGCCGACAAAAAATTTCGTCATGGATCAAGCCCGCCACGTAGCCCTTTTTTCCCTGGCCATTCGATCCGTCTGTGATTGGGTCTGCGCCATCCGATCGGATGAGAGCATTCAGACGCGTCAGGCCTACTTCTGCGAACGCCATTATGTGATCAGAGGCAGCGGCGAGGAGCCTCTCAAACGCGGCTCCCAGTCCCTTCTTCTTCGATCTCCTCCCCCTCCGCCGCCATTGTAGTCTCCGTCTTCCTCGTCCTCTCTCGCTTCCGCCCGCTCCTTCCCTCTCCTCCCATTCCGGCGCCGCCGCCACCACCCCACCCACTCCTCCGCCGTCCTCACCTCGTGCCGCCTCACCTCCTCCCTCTCCCAGTCTTCCTCCCGAGCGTGCCGCCTGCCCGCCTCCCTCCTTCCACGCCACGGGCCGCCGCTCCTTCCCTCCTCCCCTTCCCAAGGCCACCGCCGCCCCCCCGCCTCCTCCGCCCTCCTCCTCCTCCTCCTCACCTCACCGCCCACCTCCTCCTTCCTCGCCACCTCTGCCTCCCCTCCTCCTCCTCCGCCTCCCCCCTCCCGCGCGCCACCTACCCGCCTCCCTCATTCCACGCCAGCGCCCTGCCTCCTTCCCCTCCTCCCTTTAGGCGAACTGCCTCTTCGCTTTTATCTGGATTCTTGGGGATCCCGACGGCCGATTCTTTCTGTGTCGAGTCTGACGTTGAAGCCGCCAGTGGCCTCGCCTCTTCGTTTCTTCTTCCACTTCCTCCATTACTTCATCTCCTAACTCCTCCTCCCTGGTTCTTGCTCTGGCCTAATGGTGCACTATGGGAGCTCCTCCGGCCGCTGCCGCTGTCGGCCATGCCCCTACGCCTCACCGTCCGCCTCCCAGTGCCTCCTCAGGCCGCCAACAAGATCGCCACTGCCCACCTTGCTTGGCCCACGCCAGACGGCCGGCCATGCAGCAGCGCTTGGTCACAAAGACTCGGCCTCCACCACCATGCGCCTCCTATCGAACTTGTGGGTGGAGGCCTGATGTGCCTTCCCTCCCCCAAGGATTTGTTTTCCCCTTTTTACCTACTTCGTGATTTCGGTTTTCAGTGTTTGTTTCATTTATTTACTGATGCTTGTTGCTTGTTGTTCATGTATGGTGAGGTGATGGATGTGGGTTGTTGCTCATCTATGATGAGTGGTGTTGGGGGAGAGCTACTACCAGGGTGGTGTTGCCACCGTTGTTGTGCACTGAGGTACTACTACTCCCCTCTCTATCTAACAAAATGTATTCAGCATCGTCAAAGCACCGAAGATCAAGATTCATGTAAGTAGTGCGGTTAGGTTCCCAGATTACCTTTCTAGAAGTACATTGTCAATGTCTTATTGAATTCAATCTTTCAGTAGGCTATTAGTAGATGTGCTCTTAATTGGTCAATGTCCGGTTGATGTGAGGTGTTCTACACACCGTTCTTGAGGCAAATATGGAGTTGGTTGGGGTTGGTTCATGCTTCAACGAAGAATTGCTATGCATACCTTGGAGCTAGTTATAGTTGTGTCATATTGCCAGGAGGCGTTCAAGAGATGCTTCATATGGACCATGATTCAGAGGTTTGCTGCGGATTTCTTCTTGCACACCAAGTGCCATATTATCTGTGAATGTGGTGAAATGGGAATGGTGAACAATTCTTGCAATTGACAGGTTGCTTTTCTTAAATCAAGAAAAGCTTTTGTTAAGATAGCTATGGAGACAGGTTCTCCTTTAGTTCCTACTTTCAGTTTCGGACAGGTAACACCCCCTCTTTTGCTGCATGATATACAGTGTAGTTTACCTATAAACATGGGTGCAAAAACTAAGATCAAGCGTATGCGTGTAACGCCCCGGCCAGAGGCCACCCGAGAGGTCCTCCAGGGTCTCCTCGGAAGTCCATCAGGACCTCCCAGGAGATCCGGTAGGACCGCCCAGGAGCATCTCCACGATCGCCCAGGAGGTCCAGCAGGATCTCCTGAAGGTCTGGAGACCCGACCGAGAGGGAGTGAGAGGCACAGGAAGATCACCACAGCCACGAGCCAACTCAGGAGAGGTTGAAGGACCAATCCTGAGGAGGTCGTGAGACCTGGGGTGGCCCAAGTCCTCCCACGACCAGTCCCGAGGGAGGTCGTGGAGGGCTGGGATCACCCCAAAGACCTCCCACGACTAGACTCGAGGGTGGTCGTGGTGGTCAGGGATCACCCCATGCTTCTCCGTGTGAACTGAGCTAGTCCTAAGGATCAACAGCTAGCTTTTCACAGCATACAACAGTGGTAACATACACTTCAACGAGAGCTTTATTAATATCAACAAAGTTGTTTACAAAGGGGAGGTATACAAGCCAACAAACCAGAACACAGCGGAAGATAAACTTAAAGGCCATCCGATACACCACAGGCCTGGACACATAGAGGGTCTAAACACAAGGGAAGTCTAGCCCTAGGGGGTGTCCAAATAAAGAGAAAGGTCAAAACCACAAAGATGGTCTAGCCCTCAGAAGATGTCTAGTGGTAAGGACAATCTAGACCTCAGGGGAGGTCTGGCTACAAGAAAAGTCTAAACCTCAGGGGGAGGTTTAACTACGAAGGAGATTAAGGAAGGTCCTGACCCAAAGAATGGGCTGGACCAGGAAGGTGATCTTAACAAAAGGGAGGTCCCAACAGAGAGGGATCTCCAAAGAAAAAGGGAAGACCCGATTAAACAAGGAGGAGAAAGCAATATCCAAGGTCAAACAAGAGGAAAGGTTTGGACATAAGAGAATGTCTAGATAGGATGGAGGAAAGGAAATCCTACCATGAAAAGGAAAGACAGCTCCAGAGAGCTAGAGCAACACCAAAAGAACCAAGCTTTGGATTAGTTAAAGTTTAGTTTAGTCATTTTAAACACTTCAAATTCTGAAATTCTCAGGTTAAGCTTTGAATTCTCATCAAAACCAAATGGTTCCTTTTATTTTGAAAAATTTCAAAAAGGCTTTGAAAATCAGGGTGTTACAAACCTACCCCCCTTAAGGGAATCTCGACCCCGAGATTCGGAAAGGCTAGAAAGAAGAAGGGTAGCAGCAAAGGGTTTCAACTGTGGCTAGTCTGGAACAAGTGGCTCGAAAGCGTAACAATGGGTTTTTGGGTTCCTCTTGCCATCTTGTACTTGATTTTCCATCTTCCTCTTGGGATTCTTATCTTGCTGGTGCCAGGTAGCTAGAGATTTGAACTCCTTGGGGATTGGTCCTATTGAGACTCAGCTCCTTTGCTTCTTGAGATGTTCCAAGAGATGAATTCATGGCCCTCTCTTTCTCAACTTGGTTGCGAGAGGCTTGATATTTAACCCACTGCTGCGAGACTCTGGCTTGCTTTTGGGCTGGCACACTTAGGAATCTTGCGGCTTGCTTCACTTCCTTCCCTTGGGTGATCAGATTCCATTGTCTGCTGGGTGCTCCACAGGGTTAGGGAAAGAGTCCAAGGATAGGTAAGAGTCGAGAAGACCAAGAGGGGATAGAGCAAGAAACAACACAAACAAAAGAAACCAACTCAAAGGCTGCCAAAGGAATTAAGCAACTCTACGACGTTCTAACGGTCAGTATTTAACAATTGGTGAGGTGACTCAGTGGACAGAAAGAGTCTGGGTTGTATAAGCTATATGGTTGGGCTGACGAGATGATTTTCAATCATCAGTCTTCAATAAGCCTTGCAGGTTGTTCTTGAAGGGTGGAGACGACGATGCTTCCTGTCTTCATCCTGGCTCTCTTCAGGAGCTACTTGTTATAACCAATGGCTGGATACTAGCCAGGAGCCAAGAGGATGCCTTCTTGCCTCACTAGATCCTAAGCTCATGATTGAAAGATCCAACAATTTGCTCATCTTGGAATCACCCAATTGGAAGAATTCGATCATTTAATTAATTTCACAATCAACTAGAAATAGTACAAAACCCACAAATCTTCATAACAAAATCTCCCAAGATATTGATGATTCGACATAGTTCACCATTCTTTATTGGGCAAGAGTTTAGATAATTCAACAAGTCTATCACTTTAATTGGCATATCCCTTTTCTGCCCAAAATCCATGAGGTTCTCTTTCAATCCAATAACTCCAAGGTTACTATAAAATCTTTGAATCTGCCTATAGTCCTTCCAGAAAACTTATCATAATGCACAGTTCAGATTTGATCCACAATTCCACACCTAAGGATCACCCAATTAAAGGATTATAATGACTCAATCAAGATCACCATTAGATGAAAAGATGACACAATCCACAAATCCACAAGTCTTCATTATAGAATTTCCCAAAAGACTTCTAGCAATCCACCAGTTCGAATTTGATTTACCAAATCCTTTCATCACCATCTGTCCAGCAGAGGTTTTGATCCATTACAAAACCAGCTAAACATCCTTCATACATCTCTTCTTATATCCGGCAATTATATAAATTCCAAAATCTGATTCAAGGCCTATCTCTATATTCCAATCTAGATTCCTTTCCAATCCCAATCCTCTATTCAATCATATCTAATTAATTCCAATATAATCCACATACCTAATTCGAGCTTCCAATTAATAAAACAATCTACTCTAGATTTGGGGGGGGGGGCAATCCAATTCATCCAAACGATCGAATCAGTACTTCACAATCCTATACCCTAGATCACACAAATCCATGATCTGATCAAGACATTTATCAAAATCTAACCAAGATTTCCTTCAAGTCCAGATTTTGCTATTCAATCGAACTCGAATGGATTCAACACAATCCATATATTTATTGTAAGATGCCAATTAACGTTACAATTGATTTCTGATTCCAGAATATTCAATTCATTCCATTCGTCAAGTCAACATTTCAAGTTCATATCTCTTTCATAATCCCTAAAAAAAACTTTTCTTCACAGATCGCTTCTACAAGCACAATCTATACAATCCACCAACTTGTTCTTCTATATTTCACTTGCAATCAAGGCACATCCTCCATCAATCCCGTAATCCATTAAAACTTCTTATGATCAAATTCTAAAATCTTTGATTCACAAAAACAGATTTACTGAAGGCTTCTAAAGCTACCTAGTCGGGCCTCCAATTGTACCGTAATTTAAACAAATATAGCTCCTCGAGTCCTGTATACTGGGGTCTTGAATCATTCGCACCAGTCTTCTTGAGGCTTCCAGGACTTAGAACTCAAGGGCTCGGTCCTATAGAACTTTTCCAGAGGAAAGGGGATCCATTTAACTTTATAAAACGCTGAGGCAAGCAAAAAGATAAGAGGGGAAATAAGGTAGAGAGAGATACAGAGAAGGGGATAAGAATAGAAAGATGACTCGGATGAGAAAAGAACAAGTTATTTTTCTTATTGTAAAATAAGTTTTTAAATCTTCACTAATGACCATTCTACTAGGTTACGTCCTGTAGTCCAGAAGCTCTGATACCACTTTGTAACGCCCCGGCCAGAGGCCACCCGAGAGGTCCTCCAGGGTCTCCTCGGAAGTCCATCAGGACCTCCCAGGAGATTCGGTAGGACCGCCTAGGAGCATCTCCACGACCACCCACAAGGTCCAGCAGGATCTCCTGGAGGTCTGGAGACCCGACCGAGAGGGAGTGAGAGGCACAGGAAGATCACCACAGCCACGAGCCAACTCAGAGATGTCGAAGGACCAATCCCGAGGAGGTCGTGGAGACTGGGTGGCCTAAGTCCTCCCACCCACTCAGGAGGTCGTGGAGGGCCGATCACCCAAAGACCTCCCACGCACTGCACCCGAGGGTGGTCGTGGTGGTCGTGATCACCTCATGCTTCCTCGTGTGAACCGAGCTAGTCCCAAGGATCAACAGCTAGCTCTTCACAGCATACAACAGTGGTAACATACACTTCAACGAGAGCTTTATTACTATCAACAAACTTGTTTACAAAGGGGAGGCATACAAGCCAACAAACCAGAACACAGCGGAAGATAAACTTAAAGTCCATCTGATACACCACATGCAATCGGCTAGAGGGCGCATCCTAGTCATCCAGGACCACTTGGTCCACTGCACAGCTCATCATAACGCTTCCTTCCTGCTCAAAAGATTATTTCAAGCAAGAGTGAGCACAACAACCGTGCTTGCAAGTTACACCCGTCAATTAACAGAATGACATGCCTAATGGATATCTCAAGGAAGGCATAATATGGTTAGTTTGCATAAAGCCAAGTTTGTTTCAAATACAAGTATTAAGTTTCATGGCAGTTATACATTAACTAAAATTCATTTATCAAATTCCATTTTTCAGTTGGATAACATTCATCAGCAAATAGTAAAGGATACCCTCCTGACACAAGGCTCCCTGCCGAACCCATGGGATAGAAATCCCAAAACCAGTTTGTCAAGCCTTCTGAAAACAAAACCAAGTCTAACTTTGAGTAGTCTTTTGCCAGCACGTCTATGCCCATGGACACAGCTATTCGAATAGTTTTCACTCTGCAGAGGTTGTACGCTTTACCCACATGACATGATGTCTCTAGTTTGTCCGGCATTCGTCAATACCACCTCTCACTACCGAAGGTAAGAGGTCTAGAGCTCATGACAAGGCTTTTACAATGCATTATTCCACCACAGTCCTTCCTCACTAAGGTTTCGCCTCCATTGGATACAAATCCGCAGGATCGGGGCCCCCTCTTGCGCCAGTGGGAAACATAGGTTATGAAAGACCATAGCCATAGAAGACCTCCCACACATCTAAGTGGAACAACTGTGGTAGAACTTTGCAAATTAGTTGGCCAGGTCCCACTCCCCATTCTGGAGACATGTGGTTGTACGGTGAGGCATAGCCCATTATAGGCCTAGCAAAGGATCGCTCAAAGGCCGATCCTCAATTGACTTGGGCGACCACCACAAACCCCTGGATCTCAACCTTACCCAGGATTGAGTCTGTGCATAACATTGCACCAGCCAAGCAAACCACTTCGCCCAAGTCCAAATCCATTTTCCTTTCATTTGCTTTTCAAAAGCATTTAGAAGCTTCCATGACAACCCAATGCCATAGCTTAAAATCTTTAAACAGCAGTTGGTCATGTTGGTAAAATTTTCCCAAATCAAATACTTTTGGTCTAAGCAAGACTAAGCATAAGATTTCACAATTGCTCCTGGTTCACACTATTTTATCAACCAGAGTTTATCTAGGGTAACAACAGGTTTGGTTCAATTTTAATGTTGGCCATACAAAGGAGATAGGCATAGCTATGAGTTTAAAGACAGGTATTGAAATAACTTAGTAAAGTAAGCATGCATTAACATTTAAAATGGAACATACATATGGTGAAATAATGGGTGCAATATGATCAAGAGTGTAACTTGTCTTGCTCAAAGGCCTGGACATCTTCTTCTTCGGAGAGCTCTTGCTCCTCGGTGTCTTCATAATCTACACGAGGAAACCAAAGCAACTCAACACAAAACTCAAATAAGATCCAAGGAAACTTTAATGAAACTTCAAAATAAAACCAACAAAGAGACTAGGTCGGTTTGGAGGAGATCTAAGGAGCTGGTTGGAGGAGGTCCCAAGCTTCAGGAGGGGGTCCAGAGAGCTTTGAAGGAGGTCCAAGAGCTTGCTGGAGGAGGTCTAGAGAGTGGAAATGAGCCAAAGGGGTAAAGGGGAAGGGCTACCCAAGCTTATATAGCCAGAGTCGCCCATATACCCACGGTTACACATGTTCAAGAGTTGGTGAAAAGGACAAAGGGAGCAGGCAAAGATGGGACAAAAGAATAGCACTTCTTTGCAAAAAGGTAGGAGCATTTAATACGATACAATGTATATTAAATGTGGGAGACTCCCATGCGCAAAGGACACGGTCAAAGAATAAAGAATAGGAGTGTGACCGCCAAATGGGGCCACCAAAGCTCAAGGAGTTCTCATGAGACCTAGAGGGGATCGCGCAAAGGTAAGGGGAGGTCCTAACGGTTCGATCCTCAAAGGGGAGGTCTGGACGGTTAAGATCTCCAAAAGGGAGGTCTTAACGGCCAGATCTAACAAGGGGGAGGTCTAGACGGTTAAGATCTCCAAAGGGGGGTCTTAACGCCGATCTAACAAGGGGAGGTCCGAACTGTTAAGATCTCCAAAGGGGGGGTCTTAACGGCCATATCTTACAAGGGGGAGGTCTGGACGGTTAAGATCTCCAAAGGGGAGGTCCTAACGGTCAGATCTAAATAAGGGGGAGGTCTGGACGGTTAGGATCTTCAAAGGGGAGGTCCTAACGGTCAGATCTAAATAAGGGGGAGGTCTGGACGGTTATGATCTCCAAAGGGGAGGTCCTAACGGTCAAGGTCAAATGCCACGGAAGGCCCGCGGTAGCAAGGATATGCGGGAAGAATTAAAGCCATCATATCTTGATCAAACGGAGCGAGGCGATCGACGCTTGGACCAAATGGTGCATTATCGCAATTGGGGCCGTTCGACGTGGATCGAATGGCCCTGAAGGAGTGGGATGTTTGGACCATCCGAATGTGCAACGTGCCCTCAAGATCGGGCCGTCCGGCACAAATCGAAGGGTCCTCAAGCTAGGAAGGTTAAACCCGGGCGGTACAGCCACAAAGGCAAGCGGTAGGTCCAATCGTTAGGGAGATCTGGACCCTTAGATCTACCAAAGGATAAGATCCAGATCGTTAGATCTAACAAGGATAAGGTCTGGACCCTTTGATCTAACAAAGGAGAGGTCTGGACCAAGCGGGAGGCTTGAACGGACGCGAGGGAGGTCCGAATGAACGTGGGGAGATCCTAAAGGACACGCGGAGGTCCTGAAGGACACGGGGAGGTCCAATAAGCGAGGAGGAGGTCCTAGAGGACACAAAGAGGTCCTGAAGGACGCGGGAAGGTCCCAATGCACGAGGAGGAGGTCCTAGAGGACATAAGGCACTGGATCGAACCGCGCAAAAGGCATAGGAGGTCCAAGTCCGAAGGGAATCCAACGGAGGAGATCAAAAGGGAGGTCTTTAGCGGTCAGATTTGATCAAGGGAGGTCCAAATGAGTTCAAGGAGGTTCAAAGGACACGAAGAGGTCCACAGAGAGGTCCCGAGAAACGGTATTACCATGAGTTGGGAGCGGTAACACCGGGTTGGCAGAGAAAGGAACTTCTCGAGAGGGTTACGTGGAACAAAGCAAAGAGGAAGTCCGAGTGAACACAAAAAGTTCCAAGAGGGTTCCGAAGGAACTCAATGAACATGAGGAAGGCGTAGGCCTGGGAAGGTTTTAAGCTAGAGAAGACCCAAAGAGGAAGGTTTGGACCTAGGGAGGTCTAAGCACTTGGGAGGTCCAGACCTAAGGAGGTCTAAACCAAGGAGGGGCCAGAGGGGGGGGGTCTAGACCTAAGGAGGTCCGAACCACAAAGAGGTTTAAATAGAGAGGAAGGCTTGGACCAAGAGGAGGCCTAAATCCCAAGAGAGATTCAAGCCAACAAAGGGGTCCGAAGAGACCCAAACCAAAGGGAAGGTCTGGACACACAGGGGGTCTAAACACAAGGGAAGTCTAGCCCTACGGGTGTCCAAATAAAGAGAAATGTCAAAACCACAAAGATGCTCTAGCCCTCAGAAGAGGTCTAGTGGCAAGGACAATCTAGACCTCAGGGGAGGTCTGGCTACAAGAAAAGTCTAGACCTCAAGGGAGGTCTGGCTACAAGAAAAGTCTAGACCTCAAGGGAGGTCTGGCTACAAGAAAAGTCTAAACCTCAGGGGGAGGTTTAACTACGAAGGAGATTAAGGAAGGTCCTGACCCAAAGAATGGGCTAGACCAGGAAGTTGATCTTAACAAAGGGGGGGGGGTCCCAACAGAGAGGGATCTCCAAAGAAAAAGGGAAGACCCGATTAAACAAGGAGGAGAAAGCAACATCCGAGGTCAAACAAGAGGAAAGGTCTGGACATAAGAGAATGTCCAAATAGGATGGAGGAGAGGAAATCCTACCATGAAAAGGAAAGACAGCTCCAGAGAGCTAGAGCAACACCAAAAGAACCAAGCGTTGGATTAGTTGAAGTTTAGTTTAGTCATTTTAAACACTTCAAATTCTGAAATTCTCAGGTTAAGCTTTGAATTCTCATCAAAACCAAATGGTTCTTTTTATTTTGATTTTCAAAAAGGCTTTGAAAATCAGGGTGTTACAATGCGCAACTACTAAACCAAGGTATTATGGTTCTTTTCTATTATTGCTCTAATGTTTCAGATTTTTTTTCCTCATGTTTTTTATACCATCGCTATTATCTCATATTATCGTAATCAAGGAACCACACGCCGCACTACCTTCTACTCAAAAAAGGCTTTTTAAGGCATCAGCAACTACAGAACAGGTCAGCAATTCAAGCTTAGGCCATTCTTATGCTACATCATTACCTGTGCTTGGATTGTATACAACTGCTTATGCTATATTCATATGATTTTTTTTAATAGAAAGTAGAACGATTTTCCTGATTTATCGCTTACATGTTTAGTTAATGTAACAACAACAAAGATGTTGCAGTCTAAAATCAATGTATCATGTTGGTGATAAAAGTATTGTCCTTTTCAGTCTACAGAATCTGATGCTGAGGAGGAATCAATTTCCATAGCATCAACTCTTTTCCAATACGTGTTGTTTAGCATTATCAAATAGCAAGACTGATCCATGAAAATGACAATGTTTTGCTAGATAATCCTGAGTAATTTTGCACTGAGCTGCAAACAAAAAATCCATCAACCTAACATAGGAACTCTGCGGAAATAGTTTTTCTCCACGTACCAATTCTATGTCGTATCCTATTTGTAGTACTACTGTTTAGATCCACATGAATGATGGAATGAAAAACTTGGTATAGTTGTTTAGTCTAGAAGTCTGGAACAAAAAAAATGATGAATTCTTTGGGTTGAATGCTCTCTTGTATGCTTTACTGCTTGTCCAGTTCCTCTCAAAATATCTTTCCGTGCTTTTGGCTATTCGATACGCAAGTGAAGACATGTACCAATAGACAACAACAGGTTAAATTGCCTAAAAGAAAGAAAAAAAACACAAAGCAGATTTGAACAATACTACCATCTACAAAATGACAAAGGTGCAGGCATCAACATGCTTGTCTCCCATCTTCGATTCTACGCACCAAGGCGCGAAACGATCTTCAATGCTGACCAAGCTTGGAGTGAGAGATTAAAAGAACATGCATCTGCTTTGAGAAAGGTGCTACCTTGAGAATGAATCTTAGTGCTGTGAAAGTTAGTGGATCGTTTATGAGTTTGAGAAAGGTGCTACCTTGAGAAAGTTCGTGTTTAGGAAAAATTGTTGGTCAGCTATTGTTGTACAAAACATTATTTGATATTCGAAAACATCATAGTTAATCTTTTGGATTTGGAAAAAACTCAAACTGTACAAATTACGAAAACTGAGACAGATTTTGTGATAGAGATTTTGTTCCTTTGTTTAGTTCTATGTCTTGATTGATATGTTCTTTCTGTAAATCAGTTAATACGATCTTCCTCAGTCGTTAGTTATGTAAACATATTGTCTTTGTACTATGAATTGTTTCTTAAGTAACACATAGATCTTAATATTGTGTAGTTATGTCAGTGTGTTGTATATGTACTACAAATTATTTTTTTAAGTAATACAGAGATCCCGCGCCACACATTTACATCAAAATTAGGTATTACTATAGACCTAACACTGTATTACTCTTTTACAGCTTCATAATACTCCTCCATACTATCAGTTGTCTCAGCAAAATGTGCTTATTGTGATATTGTCTCGGCGAGCAAATTTGCACGCACCGGCTGCTAGTACTATATTAACTATAGAAGAGTTATATTCTTCAAATCAATCGCCCGAAATTGCATAATGCTAGCCAACATATCACTTCAACGATACGCCCTTCGCTTCCGTGGACAACTTCCACTCGTGGTTTTTTTTTGCACGAGGTTTTGTTTGTTTGGTTTTTTCCTACTAGTCATTTTTTTTCTCGCTCTAATTTCTCGTAGTTTCCTAGCACCGCTTGGTCTAGTACGTGTGTGTGTGTGTGTGTGTGTATATATATATATATATATATATATATATATATATATATATATATATATATATATATTGATCATAAAAACTAAAAAGAGTTTCCCAACTGAAAATGATTTAAAGCTCCAACACGTTACAACACAACCTTTCCATTGGTGTATTAAAGCCCCGGTTGAACATGGAAATTTCATAGTAAATTCGTAGGAAAGAAACATCCACTCTCGCTAATTGTAAGGTTCTCCCTAAATTCACATGTGAATCTCAAGAGGAACCGTCACGACGAATCGATCGAAAGATTACACTCAGAGACAAACTCAGAATCGTAAGAACAATGCAAGAACATAATAGTATATTGAACACAGAGATATGAGGGGACTTCAGACTTCTCTTTATTGCTCTTCTCAAAATAGCGTTACAATGGTTAGGGTCCCTCCTCCTTTATATAGGCTACTAGATGGAAGAGAAGCCCACCTTGGACCAGGACTCCTGGCCTGGGCCCGGTTTCTTAACACTCCCCTTTGGGCACTCATCCGTCATGTTCATGTCTTATTAAAACTCCATAAAAATTTAGTGGGAAAAATTTGGAGAAAGTGTACATAACATGCGTTCTGCTGCGTTTTACGAATTGCCTCATTAAAAACCTTAGCCGAGAAACTTCAGGAAAACTCGTTAAGGGAAAAAGAGTACAATCCACCTAATTTCATTCGATCTCTAGGATTTCTTCTTTGAGTACTCGATCTTCGTGATCAAGTTTTAATAAAGAATTCGTGAAAGCTCTCCCCTTGAATTCTGCACCTCTCTAAGTCTCATCATTCCAATTCCATATATACATCTTTCAAAGCTAGATGCTGGAAGTGACTTAGTGAATAAATCTACAAGATTTTCACATGACTTAGTATGCAGTACATTAATTTCGTCCATCTTTTGCAATTCATGAGCAAAGAAGAACTTGGGGTTGATATGCTTTGTGAGTTGATTCTTCACATAACCTATCTGCACTTGTGCAACACAAGCTTCATTATCTTCATAGATAATAGTAGGGTTTTACGCGGTATTCAATCCACACGACTGCTGAATGTGGTGAATCATCCGTCGAAGCCAAACACATTCTTGTGAGGCCTTGTACAGTGCTATTATTTCTGAGTGGTTCGTCGAAATCGATACAAGACTCTGCTTAGACGATTTCTATGAAATTACAGTTCCACAACATAGGAATACATAGCCTGTTTGCTACTTAGTCAGATATGGGTCTACTGTACACCCTAAGATCTCAGATAGCTAGTCATAGATAGATCTTGGTTCTTTCTGTAGAACAGATCAAGATCTTTGCTTCCTTGGAGGTATCGGAAGATGTCCTTCATTCCCTGCCAATGTCTTTGGTAGGTTCTGCACTATACCTTGCTAATAGGTTTACAGCAAATGAAATGTCCGTTCTAGCACAGTTTGCTAAATACATGAGTGTTCCTACTGCACTTAAGTATGAGAATTCCAGTCCCAGGACTTCCTCCCCCTCTTCTATAGGTCTGTATGAGTCCTTGTCTTGCAACAAGGATCACTCGACCATTGGCACTTTCTAAGGGTATGCCTTTTCAAAACAAACCTTTCTAACACCTTCTGAGTGTAGGTTGACTGATACACTAAAATCCCTTCAGGGGCATGCTTAAGCTGCAAGCCTAGGCAATATTTGATTTTACCCAAATCTTTCATTTCGAACTCCGACTCTAGGTAAGAACTTGCTTTCTTAATACCTTCCAGGGTTCCAATGATATTTAGATTATATTCATAAACTAAGATTATACAAAATTCATCATGGGATCGTCGTATAAATACACATAGATTATTCTCATTGTTTGTGTAGCCTTTCTTGCATAGAAAGTTGATTCAAGCGATTATACCACATTCTGCCTAATTGCTTAAGTCCATACAGTGACTTTCTGAGTTGCACACTGTATAGATTTATATTTTCTCTATCTTGGTTCGGGATATGCATACATTCAGATATCTTCATATAAATGTTCGAATCCAAATTTTCATAGAGGTATGCAGTTACCACATCCATCAATTTCTTTTCTAAATTCAGTTTTACTGCCATTGAGATTAAATATCTAAAGGTGGTTCCGCCCATGACCGCGGAATAGGTTTCTTCATAATCATCTCCTGGACGTTAAGTGAAACCTTGTGCAACGAGCCTTGCTTCGTTTCATTATTTTCATTTCTCTTTCGAACAAATACCTACTTATGCCCTACGTGGTGCACATGGGGAGGCATGCGGCCTACAGGCCCAAACATCTCTCTCTTATTCAGAGAGAATAATTTAGTTTCTATTACCTTCTTCTAATCTTCTCAATCTGATCTTTTCTTACATTTAAGATCGATGATTGTGGCAATTTTCTTCGCAAAGTAAATGTCGACATTGGCTGTTGTCTTATTCATATATTCTCCTGTGGTCACAAAGTTTATAGCTATTTCTTCAAGGGACGATTCTTCCAACGCATCTACTCGCTCACCGCTGCTTCTAATTACGGGGGCAAGTCCTTTTAGTTTTTTCAACTCCGATGTGTGCGCACACATCCATGCTGATGTCTCCCTTCATGGGGATGTTCAATTCTGGTATGCCTTTCCTAAAGGTGCCATACTGGTGCCAGGTCTCAACTGGCTCCCCTTCTGGTTTTAGGGTACTTCGGTGATCGACTGTGTTAAGTCCTTCTTATCCTTTTTCATCAGGCGTCCCTGGTTACTTCGGATTCGAGGGGCCGGAGTTCTCGGTCTTTTTGAGGCTTTAGGACGGGATTAGGGATACCTTCATCGGTATTTCAATCATCTCCAGTGCATTGCGTTCAGGCACATGCGACTTAGTCACACTCTTCAAATAACTAAAGTGGTCAGGCAGTTGATTCGCTAATGCTTGTAAATCAATTATTTTCTAGACTGCAACTGTCTTCTAGACTTATATTATCTTCTGGACTTCGCTATTTGCTTCACTAATGTGCGGGTCATGTGCATAGATTTCAATTATCTTCTGAACTTCTCTATTTCCCAACAGTTTTTATCAAGGGGTTGGTTTCCTCTCCCTAATGACGGAAAACTATCCTTATCTAATATACTATCAGCGAATTGGGAAGTATGCAAATCTCTCGTCGTAGGGTCCAAAATACCTGATTATGGATGCTATCTCATAACCGACGTATATCCCATACTTTCGGAGAAGACCCATTGCAGGTATAGATATATAAACATTGGAATTAAATCTTCAAAGATGAGAAATTTTTGGTCTTGACCCCTGCGCTAGTTGCATAGGTGAATGGATGTTTTATGCCAACGGTCTAAAATTGATGAGAGTTGCTACGTGTAGGACTGTGTGTCCCCAACATGTAGTTGGTAGATTACAGTTCTTCAAAGGTGGTCGGGCAATAAATTTAATCTTTTTAATTAATGCCTCTACTAGTCCATTCTAGGTGTGGACATGTGGTACGTAATGCTCAACTTTAATTCCCATTGTCATACAATAATCATCAAATGCCTTTGAAGTAAATTCTCCGACGTTGTCCATTCTAGTGAACTTCACATGATTATCAGAAAAATTATTCTTAATTTTAATTATCTGTGAGATTAGCCTTTGTAAAAGCGTGGTTTCTCGTAGACAATAAACATACGTGCGACTATTTCGAGGAAGCATCGATGAGCACTATAAAATACCTAAATGGCCTCGACAGGTGTAGATAGGACCGCAAATGTCTCCTCGATACGCCCAGAATGCAGGACTTCATCCTTCGCTTTCAGAGCAGAAGATCTAGTAATTAATTTCTCGGTGATACATGCGGGGCACACAAAATCTTCCTGATTCGAGAAATTCTTTACATCTGTAATATGTTCCTATGAATTGTTAATTATATTTCTCATCATCATAAGATCTGGGTGACATAATCTATCATGCCAGAGACAGAAAAGACCAGAGCTTCTAAATACGGTTTTTAGGGCAGTATAGACTGTAGGTGTCTTAATATTAGTGTAGTATAACACAGTTTCATATGAAAGAAGTCGTTCTAATACACTAGAAAAAACGATTTGATCTACGAGTGTCGTTCATCGACGGTTACCTTTTGATCTGAGGAGAGTTGATCGTGTTGATAACGTGTTGAGGAACCGTCGCTGGCGAATCTAGTCCGAGCGATTACCTCGTAGACAAACTCAGAATTGTAAGAACAATACAAGAACACAAGAACAAAATAGTAGATTGAACACAGAGATATGAGGGGACTTCATGCTTCTCTTTATTGCTCTTCTCAAAACAGTGTTACAATGGTTAGGGTCCCCCCTCCTTTATATAAGCTACTGGATGGATGAGGAGCCCACCTTGGACCAAGACTCCTAGTTTGGGCCTGGTTTCTTAGCAAATCCCACATACTATATGGGGCTCGAAAGAAAAAGACCGGGTTTTCGCTTTCAACACATACGACTATACGAGCCATAGAGATAGCGTTTGAAAAGAAGAAGAAAAAACCTGGAGTCCTTTGGGGTCAGGCTAGACTGCCAAATAGGTGGTCTGACCCAGATGGCACAGTAATAATCGAGCACTGGCCCATCTCAAGATGGCTCGCTCCGGTTTGATTGATAGATGGGTCGTGTCGCGTTTACCACGATCGGGTGGCGGCCAAGCACGACCCTCTGACCGTTGCTTGCGCTGCTTCAAGACGAGCTCGTTTAGCCCATCGTGCCAAGCGTGGCCCGTTTAGCCTGACAAAATGAAAAGAATCCAAAAAATCAATAAAATAAAATAAAAAATTTAGAAAAATGTGTAGAATTCAGAAATAGACATGAAAATTGAAAAAAAAATGAGATAATCATATTGAAAATGTAATAAAGAGCTTTATTAATGTCCAACTAGCTGCATCATTAAAACATTCGTCAAGTAAAAACTCAAAATGAAAAAACCCTTGCAAAGGAAAAAGAGTACAACATATAGCTCTACATACATAATACATCAATGTTCCACGTGTTGGTGGTACTGTCATTGTCTAGATACAAATTTTCGAACACCTCCAACAACTCTGAATTTTCTACATAGTGTTGTGTTCGTGAATCAACTTGTTCCTAGTCCTTCACAGTTAGAAGGACCTCTCGCCAGAAGGCCGCCTCCTCACCTCCTCTCACCTCTGGCGCCTTGCCTCGCCTCCTCGTCCACATCGCCTCACTTCCTCTGCCTCCTCACCGCTTTCTCACCTCCACATTGCCTCCTCACCTCACACGACCTCCTCACCTCCACCCTCCTCCTCATCTCACTGCCGCCGCCTCACAGACGCCAAGACGACCAAGACCGCCACCTCCGTCTTGCGCCACACCACCAGCCGTTCTTCCTCTCCTCCTCCTCCCGGATCTCTCGCGCCGGCTCCGCCCCGTGCATTTCCGAGCTCCGCTCGTCGCTAAGCGGTGGTTTCCTCGAGCCGATGGGCCATGTTTGCCTCATCAGACTCATGCCGTGTTCCGCACGGCCCGACATCGTTTCATGCTGCGTCTTGGCCCATCGTGGTCGGGATGACGATCCAGACATGGTCCAAGGTATTATGCCGTGTCAGTCTAGCCCATAAATAGAATACGACGTGCTGTGTTCAGATCATATCTACAGTACCATGTCCCGAGCCGGCTCGGCAGGCACGGCCATCTGACCAGCTCTAGTCTGGGCCAGAGCCTCGGACCGGCCCAGCTGCACCTTGCCTCCTCCTCAGCCTCGTCGCTCTCGCCGTCTCGCGCACCACCATCAATCGAAGGGGAAGGAAGAGCAAGAACCCCCACCTCCTCCCCGCCTGCCGGCGCCGCCGAAGCGAAGCACGCCGGCGTCCTCCTCCTCCCCTCTACCGGGATGGCGTCGAGCGGAGGAGATCCGTCCGGATTCCCTGCTGGTAAGCCCTACCTCGCTCGGATTTGTTCCGCGGGAATCTTTCCTTTGATGCGAGCAATCAAATCCATCCATCCATGGCTCAATCCGGTTCCTCTTCTCCCCGGCGCGCGCGCAAGATCGATCTCGGCGCGTGGTGTCAGATCCGGCTACACACGAATCCGACTGGACGAAATGAACTCACAAACTCGCTCTTGATTTCAGAGTTTCAGTAAGATCTGGCCGAAATCCGAAACAAGATAAACTAGGGTTCGAGCAACTCTACGCTATGCTACGAATGCTAGAGAATATGCTTATTCTTTCTTACTTCCATTCCACGCCAAAACTGGCTAAAGTACTTCCGATACAAATCAAATGCAGTAAAATAAATGCAATCGTAACTGAAGTTAAAACCCCCTGTAAACGACAAGTGGGTGGGGTGGCTCCTGTGGTGCGGGCGCGTCATCAGGGTGCCTATTACCATAAAGGCATAAACTAGTACTACTAACTAATAGCCGGTTATTGATTTATCTATCTAATTATTTATTTATTTATCTATTAGGCAAGCATGGGTGCTTTCTTATTAGTAATTGTAGTGCTGAAATGGTAAAAATATTTCTCACTCAATTACTAATAAGAAAGCACCCATGCTTACCCACCTTTCTTGATTTAATCTGCACGTGGGGTAATAGTTATGGCTAATTGAAGTGTTCAAACAACTAGTGTAACCACATTCTCTAGAACTAATTCTGCGCTGGCTGATGCTATGGTAGTATAAACATATTCGAGTAGGACTACCGCTTCCTTGAAGCATCATCGAGATGCTTTGTTTGTCCTTTTTTGACGAGGTCATGTTGACATTCCCTTCCACATGGCCTAAATTATGTTTGTTGTCTTTGGGTAGGGTTTGGGATGACTATTATCTGAACTTAAATCTTGTTCTTGTTGATAAGTTATGCTGTTTTCTGTTTGTACTAATGAACATTCCCCCCGTTTGTGTGGTTTGTCTTTTGTCATGCTAGCTTTACAAGCTTCTAGTGATGCAAGCCAACCTGAAGAAAATAGGCATGCTGATGGCAGCAACACCGTTTCAGAAAATGCTCAAGAACCATTGACTTCTTTGCCTGAACAAGAGTCGAATGATGCTAGTGTTAATACAGAAGAAAAGAAACAATCTGGCACTTCGAAATGCAAATTAGTGGAAGAAATACCGAGAGCAGTAACCATAAAGAGGTGCAAGAACATTGATTCCAAGAAATCCTCCTCAAATTACAACAATAACTCAAGCCTCACTGGTAGTCAGGCTGTCAGAAAGCAGCCAAGAAAGGGGGACCATCCTGTTCAACTATGTGAGAATGAAATATCTCAAGACACAAAGACTCCTACCACATGGATATGCAAAAATTCAGCCTGCAAAGCTGTGTTGACCTCAGATAATACATTTTGTAAGAGGTGTTCGTGTTGTATTTGTCATCTTTTTGATGACAACAAAGATCCTAGCCTCTGGCTGGTCTGCTCATCGGAGACTGGTGACAGGGATTGCTGTGAGTCATCCTGCCACATTGAGTGTGCACTCCAGCGCCGAAAGGCAGGGTGCATCGATCTTGGGCAATCTATGCAGCTAGATGGTAACTACTGCTGTGCTGCGTGCGGAAAGGTTATTGGAATACTTGGGTGAGTGATTTTGCATCCAGCTTACTGAACTAGACATTAATATTTATTTTATACATGGAAATATTCCTAGGTATGCCTTTCTTATAAGTAATCATGCTGCATGAATCTTTATTTTTCTATATTTTACTTTTTCTTATGTTGCAACTGCAGATTTTATCAATTAGTGCTGAAATGCTGATTTTGTCTTCCTTTTTACTAGCTGATCTGGACCTTCGTATGATTGGCTTTTGTTGGATTGTAAATATTTTATTTTCTGGATATTCGTCAATATTGGTGAACCTATTTGTAAATATTGCCTGAACTCCTGAAGCATACATCAGAAAAATGTCGCTGTAGTATCATGATGTTGTCTACGTGTTACATTATTATACATGAGCTCTGTTATTGTGAAACCTTTTCTTGTCTTCCTCCTTTGTAAATCTTCATTATAGTTTTGATATCTTATGGTGCCTTTGAATTATTTTGATCAGGTGCTGGAAAAGGCAGCTAGTGGTTGCCAAAGATGCTCGTCGGGTTGATATTCTTTGTTGTCGCATATACCTCAGTCATAGACTTTTGGGTGGCACAACTCGTTTTAAAGAGTTGCATCAGATTGTAGAGGATGCAAAAGAAAAGCTGGAAACTGATGTTGGCCCCCTTGATGGTATGTCTTCCAAGATGGCTCGTGGCATTGTGGGCCGGCTGCCTGTTGCTGCCGATGTGCAGAAACTTTGCTCTCTAGCAATTGAGAAGGCAGATGAGTGGATGAGGTCAAGTTCTCAAGCAGAAACTAAACAAATTGGTAATTAATATCAATCTTGTAAATTTTACCTCTTTCTAGTGGGTTCAATGTGGAATTAACTATTATACAAATCTTGTAAAAAAAAAATCATGGTGCAGATACACTTCCTGCCGCCTGCAGGTTTAGATTTGAAGATATTACAGCTTCATCACTAGTGGTTGTTTTGAAAGAAACTGCTTCCTCACAACATTATGCTATCAAAGGCTACAAACTCTGGTACTGGAATAGCAGAGAACCGCCTTCCACTGGGAAGCCTGTTATTTTCCCCAAAGACCAAAGAAGGATACTGGTTTCCAATCTGCAGCCCTGCACAGAGTATGCCTTCCGGATCATTTCATTTACTGAGGATGGTGAACTTGGCCACTCCGAGTCTAAGCGCTTTACCAGGAGTAAGGAGATCATTCACAAGAACATAGAGCACGGTGCAGAAGGTTGTTCATCTACTGCCAAGAGAGATGGCAAGAGTCAACATGACAGGTTGTCAGGCTTCAAGATGCGCCAGCTGGGTAAAGTCTTGCGGAAAGCATGGGCTGAGGAGGATGGTTGCCCCAACGAGTTCTGTAACGACGAGATTGAAGATTCCTGCGGTCAGAGTGATTCAGTGATACCAGATAAGGATCAAGTTGCACATGTTGTTTCCCGCAAACTCGATCTTAATGAAACCTTAGTCCCAGACCTAAACGCAGAGATAGTCATGCCAACAGAATGCTTCCAGAATGAGCATGGATGTAGTTCAGGAAAGGATGGATTGAGAAAGTCAAATGGTTGTGGTGATTACGAGACTTGTGCCGAGGGGCATGTTGGGGAGGCACCGGCCATGGAATCCCAATCACAAAGTCGGAAACAGACATCAGACTTGGAGCAGGAAACCTGTGCTGATGACAGCAATTTGGTCATAGGCTCACAGAGGCACTTCTCCCTTAGGTTAGGTCAGTTAGATGATAACTATGAGTACTGTGTGAAGGTTATACGATGGTTGGAATGTTCTGGCCACATTGAGAAGGATTTCAGGATGAAATTTCTAACCTGGTTTAGCTTGAGATCGACGGAGCAGGAGCGGAGGGTTGTGTTCACCTTTATCCGCACCCTCCTTGATGAGCCCAGTAGTTTGGCAGGGCAGCTTTTGGATTCCTTTGAAGAAATTGTTTCCAGCAAGAGGCCAAGAACTGGTTTCTGTACTAAGTTATGGCACTAATCCAGCTAGGAGAAAACCAAAATTGCTATCTAATATTCTTACAAGGGGAAAGGTAACTGGGATCACAGTTTTCCACTTTGTTGTAATGCTACTTTTAACTACTGATAAATGTATATGTAGTTAGTTTGATGTTGCTGTGCTTGGAGAGTTGGAGGTCTGCCATGATGATATATTGAATTATTGATGTCTGCATCCGGCTAATTGGGGGAAAATGTTATCACCTGATTTATTACAAATGAGTTCATATTTTTAGTACGACAGAAATGTCAGATAGAGTTCTTTGTTCAGCAACGTATCCAGAGCTGAATCTAGACATTGTGGTTTTGAACCTAGCATAACAGATGATGAATTTACTGAATCTTGCTTGTGTTCAAATTTCAATTTCGTATGCAAACGAATTAAAGAACAAGTCGATGGAAATCCATTGCCCTATTACTGATACCATCTTATTACTAATACTACCTCCATTCTTTTATAAATGACGCTCTAGAGAGCAAACAATGCAGAGGGACGTCATATATTTTAATACGGAGTACTACCTTGTTACCATCTTCTGTTGGCAGTCAATGGAGAATTAGACATTAACCCAGATGCCAGAAAAAAAAAACCCCAGATAACAGGATACTAATAGTAACATTGACATACACACTAATGACCATTTCCATAAATTAATGTCCTAGGGCAGATATGAATGACCCACATGGCCACATCCTAGGATCAGCCAAGTTTACTTCATACACTACAGCAATACATTCAACTAGATGTTGACAAAACGATCCAGTAGAAACTAAATCACAAGATCTAGCTGAAAATAAAATACAGGATTTTGATCATTTCAACACTTCTTCCTTTTGTATGTCCTCCACTACTTTGGTTTCAGCTATCAGCTCAGGACGAACATCCTTCATGGCCATCATCTTTGAGTTTATTTCATGCTGTTTTCTTGCGCTTTCCTGCGGTCAATCATCTTCAAGATGGCATTCCAGCCGATTCAAGAACCCTTCTTCAACTTCGCTCAGGGGATCATCGCCTTCTTGTTCGCTGTCGAAACAGGTATTGTACCGCACGAGATAATCCACCTGTCCCCCAGACTTGCAAATTTGGCTATGCATATCACTCAGTTCACAGCTCCTGTCCATGTCTCGCTCGCTGCCATAGTATTCGGCATCACAATGCTGACTGGAAGATGTTGGAGATGAGTATGGAGTGTAATCTCTGGTAGCTGCGTCATCACGCTCTCGAAGCGTCCTCAAGATCAATGTCTTGAGAAAGTTCATGACTTGGACAGCATGCATTAGGGCTGTCAAAGGATTTGACATCTAGTAAAAAGGGTAAATCTTAGCTGAAGTAATTGAAAATTTGCCAATTGCTCACATTTTTTTTGTCAGGGAAGTACTGAAAGTACAGATCACCTGCTACCCTGCAAGAATACTGAATTAGAGATTACCTGAGTCAAGTTGGGGGCAAACACCATAGCTATGTTTCTAGCATTCATCTTGTTGTACTCCTCTTCGACGACGTCAGCCATTAGCTCAACGGCCCAATTGAGGAGCGCCGCCTGAGTGGGGCGCAATAGCGTCACAAGCTCCAGGAATTCCTCTTCAGAATTGCTTTGCAGCACTTGCTCAGGGGAGATGCTATCGAGTACACCTTCCGGAAGTTCCCTAAACCATGCCTGACCAAATGCGTATAAGTTTTAATTATTTTCTTTGGTAAAACTGACAGTCTTTGTTTAACATTTGATCTTGAACTTCTGATGGAAGTGGGTAGCATCATAGCAAGAGCACACTTTCATTATTGTGTCATATTGTGGATTTTTTTATATTAATTAATCCTTTTTTGAATTTTATTTTAAAATTAATCCTCGACGCACTTTATTTCTAATTCTGATCCCTTTGGTCATACCATCACCCGTTGTGTGACAAAACAACACTGTCACGTTAGCTCGTATTTGAGCAAAGCTCCTGTCACACTATGGGTGGTGACATGACAGTGTTGTTTGGTCACCAGTGACGTGATCAAAAGTGTTATTTAGTGGATTTATCCTATGGCGTGACAATGTTGTTTTGTCACGCCACGAGTGGTGGCGTGACAAAGAGGTCAGAATTGGAAATAAAGTGCGCCGGGGGTTAACTTTAAAATAAAATTTAAAAAGGGGTTAATTAATAAAAAAAGTTCCATATTGTGATAGGATGATAAATGTACCTTAATCAGGCTTGCCAAGCAGTGAACATCAATGTCCTCAGGAACAACTCCTCTGTTCAGCTGGTCTCTCACATGTTCCTCTTGGTCATTCTCCGGATTTATGCGAAAGATCCCTTCAGCCTGAAAATGCAATCCTCAGCATGAGCAACTCAATTTTCACTTCACTACAAGTACAATAAAAAGGGCTATCTTGTATACACCTTTAGACCTCCCTGAGCATACAGCCTCTCCTGCATGAGCAGCAGTATCGTGGGGACCGAGTTGCCCTTGCCGTCGTAGGTGCACTGCATTGATTCGGCCGAGACACCAAAAACACGCGCGCTGCAGGGAAAAAAGATACTTTGTCAGTTGGTTCAATTTAAATAATGAACCTCGGGTAAGATCAAGTTCATAAGTTTCAAACTATCACTTGGCCAAGGCCATCCACAGTATAGCCGATGTCAGATTCTCCACCTTACCGTCACGTAGATACTAGATTTGTTTTTTTCCCTTCGGTGTTTAGCACCCCACGGGACCCATCACATAATAAAAAATGATTCCTATCCCAGCTCCCCCACGTCCGCTGGTCCACGTATCGCTCTCCCTCTCTCTCCCACATCTCTGTCTTCCTCCCATGGATGCAAATCCTCTGATATTAAGAAGTAATGTCACGGTGAACAGTGACATAACATTGCTCTGTAACTGTTGGATCGAAAAACAATGGATGAGATCGAGATCTGGCACTGTAGCAACTGTAGCATAAACACCTAGCATGGGTACTGTTCGTGAACATTGTAGTGATACTGTAGCACTCGATCATGCCCATTGCTTCCTGATCCGACGGTTCAGATCTTGAGAATGTCATGATACTGTTCATCCGTGACATTCCTATTGTAATATCAGAAGATGCAAATCCATAGCGGCAAAGGCGCCGCTACCGATTCCGCAAGCTCCAACCATCCTCTTCGCCATCGATGGGTCTGTTGATGATAAGATTTGGCATCTATAATGGTCGTTGCAATGCTGATTAGGTCTGACGACAAGGAATTTAAAACTACTGCTGATTCAATTAATTTCGGTTTTGAATCGGAAGGTAGATTGGCCTCAAAGACCTCCTGAGGTCCTGGACGACCTCTTCGAAGACATCCTGGGAGGTCCTGGCTTCAAAAACGACCTCTTCAAGACTCGGAAGACCTTCTTGCTACAGTGCTGGAAGACCACCTCGCTACAGTGTTGGAAGACCACCTCGCTACAGTGCTGAAAGATCTCCTTGCTACAAGATTTAGAGCTACTAGATTTTGAAGACCTCTCGCATAAAGATTTCTGGTGAATGTACCGAGAGGTCTTGAACGACCTCTTCAAAAAACCTCCTTGAAGGTCCGAGAAGACGTCCTGAGTGGTCCTGGAAAACATCCGCAAAGACCTCCGAAGAGGACCTGGAGGGTGGTGTTTGTAAAACGACCAAAAGGGTGGTCTTCGTAAAACAGGAGGTCTTGGTTCAAAGGGTGGTCCTTGCAAAACGCCCAAGAGGTGGTTTTTGCAAAGGTAAGGTCGTGAGGATAAGGAAAAGCGCCCAAGACATCCTGTGAGCATTCACGGGTCTCATCAGACTGCCAAGACCTCCTCAGAGTGCTACGTGGTCTCATCGGCCGCCAGACCTCCTCAGAGCGCTCGGCGCTTCATCGGGGCCGCCAAGACCTCCTCTGAGTCTGCCGTGGCTTCATCGAACCGCCAAAACCTCCCAGAGCACTCGAGTGGCCTCATCAGACTGCCAAGACCTCCTCCGGAGTGCTGCGTGGCTTCATCAGAACCGCCCAGGACCTCCTCAGGGGTGCTCGCGCCTCTTCATCAAGGCCGCTCAAGACCTCTTCCGAAGTGATGCGTGGCTTCATCAGAGCCGCCCAAGACATCCCTAGGGACACTCACGCGACTTCATCAGAACCGTCCAGGACCTCTTCAAGGGCGCTCACGTGGTTTCATCGAGTCGCCAAGACCTCCTAGGGGACTCTCGCACGCTTTCATCGAGCCGCCAGACCTCCTCAAGGGTGCTCACATGGCTTCATTAGGGCCGCACAAGACCTCTCTAAGAACACTCGCGCACCTTCATCAGAGCCGCCCAGAACCTCCTCAAGGGCGCTCACGTGGCTTCATCAGATCGCCCAGACCTCTCGGAGCGCTACGCGCTTTATCAGGCCGCGAGGATCTTCTCGAGCGCTTACGGCGGCTTCATCAAGGCCGATCAGGATCTCCTCAGGAGTGCTACGTGGCTCCATCAGAGTCGCCCAAGACCTCCTCAGGAGTGTTCACGCATTTTCATCGAAGTCGTCCAAGATCTCCTCAGGAGCGCTACACGGTTTCATCAAGGCCGTTCAAGACCTTTTCCAGAGATCCCGCCACAGCTTCATCAGACTTTCCGCTAAGGCTTCGTGACCTTCCACTTAAAACTTCATCAAGGAAACTTACGTGTTTTAATAGGAAAGATTTATCGCTTATAGAAAGTCCGAAATCGATGGTATAACCGAATCATATCTCAGAATCTTGTTCTTTAGGACTCTTGATCTCTTACGGCTAAGACCTGTCGCCCTTTAAATAGAAGAGGGTCATGGCCGATTGAAATATCACCAATCGATCAGCACAATTTGCATCTACTATTTTTTCTACTCTTTGTATCTAGGTCTAGAGTAAAGTAGCTATGCTTTGCTAGTTTGCCTGTAAACCAACCGCGTGCTCCTGCGAGATTAGAATAGCTATTATTTGCTGTTCTTGCTTGTAAAACACCCGGTTCTTCGCTGTAATTGAAGAATTATCCCCTTTACTAGTTTGCTTGAAAACTAGTCGTGCGCTTCTACGAAAGTAGAGCAATCTGGTTATTTACGACCTCGTGTGTTAATTTTTGGCGTCAACAGAGTCCTTCCTCTTCATCCCCCCTCCCAAATCCCCACACGAAATCGTGTTACCACCACTTAAATCGAAGCCACCGTCAAACCCTAGCCGCAACGGCTAGACTCCATCCGGAAGTGGTAGACCTCAAGCGGCGACCGTGGGCGTGGATCCGTCAGAGACGGGCACCAAGCGGCGGCCTCTGTGCTCAATCCAGCGACTTTGAGCTCGATCCATGGCGAGCCGGCGACGACGACATCCCTGGCAAATTGGTGGCTGCAGCATCCCCAACCTAGGAGACAGTACCATCGTTGGTGAAGCGTGCTGACAGGTGGGCCCACGTGGATTTTTTATTCAGTTGGCATCGGTGCATGTAGTTGCATCGGTTCTATAAAATTTTCTTGTAGCACCACCCTCTGCAGTGAGTGGATCGGTGCTAGAACACCCTCTCCCCTCTTCCACCACATTGTGGATGGCTTGATTGGCTCTGTTACAATGTACTAGCACTAACCGATTAAATAGCAAATTAGCAATTTGTTACAAATTCCAGTGTGCAAATTGAATCTTGCAGAAAGCATAGGGCAAAATCGAAATTGATGACAAAACAACATCATGGAACAAAAGTAGTACTACAATTGTCTAACAAATCATACGCCACAATTACAGTTTCGCAAATGGAGTTCTCCTACCATCCCATTGCTGACTCCTACATTACAGCTTGGTAGTGAAATGGCCTCACGCTAAATACTCACTTTTTGGTAACATTTTGGTTCAGTTGAAATCTTGGTTTTCAAAGGGAAGCTATCAATGGTACCCACTTAGTGAGAATCGAATTAAAACAGACTGAAGCCCCTGCCACATTCCCAGATCTATCTCTCAGCAAGTAAAGTTGCTAGTTGATTTAACAGGTGAAGCATTTATAACAACATGGACAACAGGGCATCATTCTCATTTCTCTGGATTTCGCAGGTCCCTCGCCAACCAACCAAGCAAGCAGCCAAGAACTCAGGAACTGCTCAAAATTGAGGTCAAAATTACCAGCCTCCACAGATTTTCTTCACCCAAAATGTTCAACATTTGGAACAACTCACAACCAATCATATCTCAAAATCACAAAGTATCATCTTAAAAATCAGAGCTTTTCCAAAGCGAAAGCTTCATCAATCTTATGGAAAGGTGCAAGAAGAAGTGATGGTGGTGGGCTCACCTGGCGCTGGGGACGCGGCAGGGCATCTCGACCTCGAAGTCGACGGGGAGGCCGAGGAAGCCGTGGAAGCTGTCGAAGGTGACGTGCGAGACGTGGCGGACGTCGGTCGGCCACCCGATCTCCATATCCTCCAGCGCCGCCGCCTCCTCCTCCTCCCCCCACCCGCCGCCGGCGACGCCGCGCTCCGGATCCCTCTCCACCCGGCACGCCACCACCGACCTCCGCACGGCCGCGAGCAGCAGCGCCAGCACCGAAAGCTGCTGCCGCTCCCGCTCCTCCTCGCCCCGCCGTCGCCTCCCTCTTCTTCCCCACAAATCCCCTGTCGCCTCCCCTCTTCTTCCCCACAACTCCCCTGTCGCCTCCCTCTTCTTCCCCACAACTCCCCCGTCCCCTCCGCCGCGGCCCTTGCATCCCGTCGAGACCACCACCACCCCCATCATCCTCCCCCTCGGTCCCTTCTCTCCCTAAATTCTTGGACTCACCACACCAGCTCCTCCTTCTTGGACACTTCGAAAAATCACCGGATCGAAGCTTCTCTCTCTTCTTCTCGGAAGCTGGAATCGCACAAAATCCACCCCCCCCCTCTCTCTCTGTAGTGCTCTTCTCTTCTCTTCTCTCCTCTCATTTGTTGGAGGCAGCTGAGCCGAGCTCAGAGAGAGAGAGAAGCAGAAGCATTAATGAGGAGGGGGAGGAAATATTTTCGAATGGGCAGGGGGTGAAACGCAAAATTCTCACCCGATTCAAACTCTGACCCGACACCCGACTGTCTGGTCTTTTTCCTGGAAGAAAATTCTACGGGGCGGGGCTTCCGTGAGGCTATACCCCTCGAGCTGTTGGATCAGGAGGGACGGGCGTGATAGATGGTGATGGGGCGGGGCCTCACGATGAGACCCTATCCTATAATATTTTTTTCTCTTTTCCCCTTTTCCACTTGACATAAAAATCGGTGCTAAATCACCTTTCAAAAAATGAGAAGGATTTGGGTTTCCTTCTATTTTAAAACGGACAAATAAACAGCTAGCGTGCAAACTATTTTCATCTTCGCTTGTTTTCTTATGCCACTGTTCTCGGTCGATCGTCTTGGGCTCACCGGCCAGCTCGAGGGTAAATTTCCTTTCTTTCTTTTTTTTCTGTTAATTTGGTTAGAACGCAGGACGGGCCTTGGCCCGTTGCTAGCAGGCTGAAGCACCGGTCCATCCTAAGAACTCATGGAGTACCCATGTAGTAGCATTCATTCAATTGGCCCATTCAGCGAACTCAGCACGGCCCAGAAAAAACTGATACTGCGATACGGATACGGTGATACCCCATCCAAAAAAACCCGATACGACGATACGGGTGTATACCTAAATAGGACGCATGTTTCGTACTCCCGGGAGTATATACTCCCATTTCAAATATACCACTTAAACAAATGTATTATACTTCTTTATCATTTTTAATATACTTAAATATCAATTATAAAATACTTCAATGCGACTTTGATTGAAATTCTTTTATTAGAGTTCTTTATTTTTGCTACATACTCTTTTCATATATAAAAGAAGTATATACACAAATTTTGCTATAAAAAGTGGATTTTAATCTAATTTTTTCATAGAACTCACTTTGAAATATCTTATAATTATTATTAGAGTATACTCAAATAGATAAAGAGGTATCATCATACGATTTAAGTGGATATAAAAAGAGAGAGTATGTACTCCCGTAAGTACCTGCACTATCCCCCTCTCTCTCTATATATATATATATATATATATATATATATATATATATATATATATATATATATATATATATATATATATATATATATATATATATACACACACCACCGTGTATTTGCTCTAGCTTGTTTGATCCTACTTTTGCACGAGTTTGGTTAGATTTGTTTCGTCTAGTTTCGTTGCGTTTTTTTTTCCCGAATCAGTTCCATTGATTTACAAGTAAAAGATACCCATCACAGATTTATTGAGCGCCATCGATTACAAGAATCTCCAGTGCTATAGCTAGCTAGCTCCACCAGCTGAAATGCACCACTGTAGACGACGATGTCTCAGTTCTTCCTGCCAGAGTACGGGGGCAAACACGAACCACACTGTTGGATATTATCAAGACGATCTCGTCGTCTCAACCATAAAATTAAGACCCGGCTCGTCGCCGTTCGTACGCTGATGGGGACTATACATAACTTGATGATACTAACTTAATTCATTGAATGGATGTGTGACAGTCCCATCAGCAGCAGGAGACAGCAGATTAATTATGAATTCTTGTAATTTTCCAGATTGATGATTGATAATCGATAATTGATTGGTTATTAGACAGTTGATGAACTGAGCACACGGCTTGGCGCACGCACGCGCCTTGTCAGAATTCAGATCTCGGACATCTGTTGCTGTCATCGAAAAGAAGGCCCCAAGGATTTCGGTAGAAGTATTGTACTTTTTTTCTATAAATAAAAAAGGGAGATCGATGTGAGGTCTGTGTATTAAACAAACAGAGCCTGCAATCAATTTTTCGTCAAGATTAACATGCGTGTGTGAGCATTAATTGCGGAATGATAACTACTTGAGCCAGGGGCGGTTCGGCAATAGGGCAAAACTGGGTGGCCGCCCGAGGTAGTCGGCGCCGGTGACCCCCCCTCCCCCCCCTCTCCCAGACGCTGGCCATTGCTACTACCTTGCAGCCTTGCTTCTTCAGTTCTTCCCGACACACGGCCAGAGGCCAGAGGAGCTAAGGAGGAGGCCACAAGCTCAACCCAAAGAAGGCTCTACGGCCCACCTAAGTTTATCTCAAGATCTCATTACATCTCCTCTCCCCGCTCACTTCTTCCCCGGTTGGCTTGCCCCCAAATCCCCAATTTGCAAAACTCCAAAATCCAAATCTCTAACCCTAGGTCGCTAGGCGGCAATGGCAACAAGAAAGCAAGACTTGACACTCGGCCAAGACTCCGTGACAGGGTAGGTCAGGTGAAGGCACGGGCCGACAGTGCACAGCGTTCATGTATGGGGGACGGCACCGGAGGAGGGAACCAAGCTGAGGAGGAGCCAAGAGCGTGCGGCGCCGGGAGGAGCTCCACCAGGCTGTGCCAGCCGCCGGGGAACCGGGGAGTAGAAGGCACGAGCCGCAGGGAGGAGGACTGAAGGAGCCGTGAGGGCGTGAGGTGAGGCTGTCAGAGTGAGAAGGGGCCAAGGGAGGGTGCATGGGCGTGGCTATAAGCCTAGACGGCCAGACCGGCCCTCCCCTATTTGATCAAGTTTCATGTGAAATCAGCTTGATTCAACTTGAGACTCCTGATATTAATATCCTTTCAAATTTGCCCTTGTTTAATAGTGGTCTATGATGTTTTCAAGTATCTGATCCCATTCAATGGTCTTGCTTTGTAGTTGAATCAAGAGATGGCGCCTCAGTTTGCAATTTGCAAAGCTAAACAAGTCATTAGCTGAACTGGTATGTGTATATTATGAACCTATATGTCTTAGTGTAGATTCATGTCTCCTGCTCAATAAAATTTTGTCAAAGCGAAGTTTTACTCATTAACAATGGTGCAATTGCTTTATGAACTTCCACGTCAATTCCTATCATACCATCCTCATGCAAATTGTCAACATGTGCATAACTAATACTCCTACGCTTAATGTAATGGGTCGAGGCTATGACATATAAAAGAGTGTAAGATTGTTCGATGATTATGTTTCGAGATGGACGATTTGTTCGGTGGTCAGGATACAACAAGAAAATTGAATAATTGTCTTCGCTTTCATTTTCTGCTGAGGTGCCCTCCTGGTTCAAAGCTTGTGTGCTCATTTATAACCCAAGGTAGAAAAAGAGCGTGCCTTGTGTTTAACTAAACCAACCTAGCTGTATTTGGAGGGTGGAACTTATTGTATGGTGAATTGGTGGTTAGAACAAACACTTCTCTCTTTTTTGCTTCAATCTAAGAACATCCAATCTAAACAACATGTACTAGTTTTGGACTTGGAGTTTCTGTTATTCAGTATTCTTAAGCTCTTCTGTGAAGCCGTGGGCGCATGGTCCGCGCTTGGCGGCTTACGACTCCGCCATACCTAGAATTTAATCCTAGGTCCGCCACTGACTTGAGCATATAGTATGTGTGAGCATTTGCAGTTTTTACAGTCTTCCTACGTTGTACATTGTCAAATGATAGTACATATAGTTAGATCTATATTGCATCAACTTTGTTCTTTCCAAGAGTTGTTGCTTGCGTAACCACACATGCATGCATGATGCATGCACAATTCAGTAATTTTTTTTAAAATAATACATTTTTTAATTTGAATTACAAAAATAAATGGTCGTTTAATAAAATTACCAAAAAAAATGGGTTTCTATCGCCATTCCAAATGGCGAAATAGACATGTCACCATTTGGATTGGCGACAGGGACCCTGTCGCCATGAAAAATGGTGGTAGAGACTTAAGTCGTCATTTGAATCGACGACAAGATCTCTAGGAAGAAATTTTTTCAGTTTTTTTTGGAAAGTAACGACAAACAGAAGACATAAAATAAGATGCTTACATTGTTCATATTAAGCAACAGAAACAAAAACAGAATATAATAAGAAACAATATTAGCGGTAGTACATATAGGTTACACATAATAATTTGATGCACCACATTACATCGGAGTACACAACTAAATAGGACATATGCCATCACACAGTTGTTCGACAAATCACAATGATAGTAAGCTGAACATTCATCACAACAAATTTCAAAAAGATAAATCATGCCCATGGCCGCCACCTCCACGTCCACCATTGTGAGGACCCGCAAAATTAACCTAAACTAACTAACAGTAATCTGTAATTAGCGATAATTAAAATTCTTTTAATCCAGAACAAATATTAATTTCAGAGTTAATATCAAGCGCAAAATCGCTACATCTGACAACAAGAGGGTTATAAAAATAATTTCTCCAACATCTTTATCAATCAAGAGTCAATCACAACAATAAATCCATTGCGTATAAATACATCATCCATACAAACTCGTAAATATTTCCACATCTCAATACAATCAAAGACCATTTTTGCATCTATCCAAATACCAAATGTAGTAATATATTACGCACTCCATTTGCTTGCATCAAAATTAATTATACACCATTTGCAATGCTTATTACAACAACTAATTAAATCATATATCCGCTTCTTGCATCCTCGGTAGCATCGGCCATCCCGTCACCTTGTACCTTGAGCACCAATCCATAGAGCCATCTCGATCCGCCTCCGCCGCCGTTAGAAAATTAGAAAGCGTTAGTAAGTCGGCCATGTGGATAATAGAAAATAGAAAGTAGAAGATTAGAAGAGGCCGTCGAATTTCTCCGGCAATACTAGGGCTCTCGATCAACTCAAGTTAGCCACTTTCTTGTTTGTCAAGGTACCTAGCCTAACTAGAGTTAACCTACACCACCTTGCTTTCAGAGGTCTCATCATCCGGCTTTACCTTAATCCGACAACCGCAGATATTAAAGAACTCAACCACGTAAAATCACACTAATAGTGATTTCCCAACCACGCACCAAAAAGCCCCCACCGAGAACATTACCATGAGTATATGAGCATGGGCAAAATGGTCTTTGTTTGGGCAAGAGGATATATAACCGGCCACACATTGCCTTCTCCCCCATTTGCATTCATGCACAACCACCAAAGAAGCCACAAGCCCAAAGCAAGCACAACAAATACTTTCCCCAACCAACATTCATTTCCCCAACACTTAGCCACAAAATTCATCTCCCCAAATTTCAGCCATCAACCGAGAGCACAAGCACAAGCAATAAGCACAAGTCCCCATCAAGACAAAGATCACCACCATCCACAAGAATCACAGAGAATAAAGGAAGGATCAAGAGGAGGAAGCCACCAGACTTCACCAACAAAGCCAAGCCCGCAGCCCATCAAGCACGCAAGGAGGAGGAGGCTCAGAGATCATCTCATCATCGCCTAAGAACCGATCGCAAAGAAGGAGGAGGAGAAGAACACCACCAAAGCCGCGCTACCATCCCTCCCCATTCTTGAACCCAACAGAGGTAATCCACAATAGCACCTCAAGATACACACATACGCATTCATCATTCACATAGCATCGTTAACATATGGTCATCCCTGAGCAAAGAGAAGGGTAGCAGGAGGTGAACCTCAGAATAACCGAACCCATCATCCATCGCCCACCTCTATTACCCACCACCCCGTAATCCATCACCAGGAGGCATGCATACATGAGCATCATCAAGCAAAATATCAGAACCCTACACCATGCTTAACCATAAAAATCAAGTTAACATAATGGGAAGAAAGGAACCCTGAGCGAGTAGGCGAGGGCGAGGCGGCCAGAGGTCGGGCCGAGCCAACATGAGAGGCACGGCCGAGGCGGCGCTGCCTTCGGCCGCGCTTAGAAGGAACCGGCGAAGTCATGGGCGCGGGCAACCTGGACTGGCTCAAGAATTCTGCGAGTCGAGAGCCATGGCCGACAAGGCAAGGCAAGGGCTAAGGAGGCGGCAAGAACTGAGAGGAGGCGGCAAGGTCTGAATCCGGCCGGATACACAATGGCGCTGAGGCCGACGGCGCCAGGCGCGGTTGAGATTGCGGGAAGGGCGGGCGAGGCTGCCGAGCCGATTTTGGAACCTTCAAGGCAAGAGAGGGAGAAAGAGAGAGAGATTGAGAGAGAGAGAGAGGAGAGATTTGGGGATTTTGCTTTCTCCCGGAGAGAGGAGAGAGAGAGAGAGATAGAGTGAGAGAGGGGAGATGAGAGTGTGTTAGTGTGTGCGTAGTATGGGTGCTACTGTGTGTGTGTTAGTGTGTGTGTGTGAGAGAGAGAGAGGGTTAAAGAGAGATTAGAAAATTAGAATTTCTTAATTAGTGAGATTTGAGTTTTATGAGACTTTATTTATTTGTGCAAAGTACTACGCTTATTCAAGAGCTTCGATAAATTAATCAACTATTAGTCAGGTAACCTCGCGACTAAATAATTTAATGTGGATATTGCCAATTAACCAACTTACAACAAATCAGGAATAACAAATAAAATAACTTGAGTTGCCGTTAGCTCTGCTGGTAATAAGTCATTTTGCATGCGAGCAAACCTCGTGCTTAGTCATCGCTTAGTCGTATTAAATGAACCGCTTAATTTTGTTAGTTTAATTAAAGCAACCCCAAACTTGTGCAACAAAGTAATAAAAGGCGCGCACCTAAGTAGAATCATTTAAGCGCCCCTATCGAATTAGAATTGATTTCTTGTTTTAGTTGTGAGTAGTAGTGTTTTATTTCTCGTTCGTTAAAGCGCGAACCTCGGTTTCTACCTTAGTGCGCATAGAAAATAGAACGATCGCTGGGAAGGACTAACTTGGTGTAGCTCTCAAAAATATTTATTTAAATTAAACTGTATAACAATTAGGAGTCACTAACCTAGATATTTATTATATCACCAAAATCCACTATGTATTTATTTATATTACTATCCGTACACCGCTTGCAACAGAGGACTAACCAACATGCGTAAGAAATCGAGCAGAGATTCGTCGACGCCAATCTTTCCTACAACTCCAAAGGCAAGCTATCCTCTTGACCATTAACATAGTTAATTTAAATGTAAACCGTATATTGCACTATATGTTTATTGCATCAAAATTGTTTTCTCAAAACTTAAATAAATGATTAAGATAAAAATGATTAAGATGAATATGACTAAGATGAATGTGATTAAGATGAATATGATTGAGATGAAAATGATTAAGATGATGATGATGAAAGGAATGAGAATAAGAAAGAAAGAAAGAATGAGAATTATTATTATGGTTGGTAAAAGGGGCCCCGCAGGGAACGCGACGATGATGATGATGATGAGGTAAGAGGTGGGTCCTTTTACATATGGTTATAATATAAGGACAAACAAAACTCTTGCTCGGCCTCGGTCAGAAAATTAGTACCAACCATTTTCCCGCTTAGGCGCGCGTAAAATGCTACCATGTTACGTAATTATGATCTCCACAATGGGTCACATTGGAGTGATTGGGAACGGAAGAGAGCCGACCCAAGGTGGAGTGTTGAGCACGACGATGGCCGCCTCAACCAACATTGCCGAACTCGGTGTATGACGAGGTCAAGCAGCATGATTAAATCAAGACCGACGAAAGTAATGGGTGGAAACTTAATCACGAGCATGGGAACGCTCAGATTCTCAACTCGAACCCGCATCAAAGGAAATGCAGGGATCCGCCATTTAGAGCTCGTAATGACTATGGGTAAAGTGGTACAAAGCTCAAGAAGCTATGCAAAATCATGAATTCATGCCGCCTCCGGATTGGAGTCTACGGAACCGCCGAGGTCTTTCTTTCTCTCCGAGTGACAAGTAGTGTTTTCAGATAAAATTTGCCATCTAAATGTTTTTAAATTATTTTCTAATTGAGATGACTTAGAAAATGTGATAACAACTAGAGATAGTCATCCAAAGGCATTCTTTGTTATTAATGCTTGTCGAGTACATTCGTACTCAACCTTGTTAGTATTCTCCTTTGTAGATCCTAGCCCAAATGAACTTTCCCGAGCGGGATGACGGACATGCGTGTATCAAACAAATATTGGAGGAGAAGGCACCTATTATGAGGATCAAAGCGAGATGGACGCCCTTTTTGACTCATGGGACTAATAGAAGGCTCGGGACTTCATGTTGACGAGAAAAGCGAGCGCCTTTTGGTAATCAGATAATATTTGTATTAAGAACCCTAGTCTCATGTGGCGACATCGAATAAAATGTACGCTTATCTTATTGTTCTCGTCAAGTGACTCGTAAAGGCTTACTATTCGTTGGAGCAAGAGTTTTATCGAGCAAACGAATAGTAATCCAGATGCCTAAGAGTGATTACCCTTGGGGTAATAACTCAAGGCGCCACAGTGTATCGAGCAATAAGATCAAGCCACGCTAATAAAATAGAAACCAGAGCAAGAACTTAGGTGTGCTTTTCTCGCTTGCTATATTGCACTAATTATTTTCTTAACTCTTATCTCCATATCAATTTCTCGCTCCCGCCTCTTTTCAAAAGTATTATGTTAAAAAGCTTATCTTCCTTAGAGAGACAAACCGCTAACGTAAAACCCTTCGCTCATAGGAGATTTAGATTCAGCCGAGTCACGAGAGTGGGGGAAGCATGTGTTTCATTATAGGACTCGTGTTGTTAATTCCTTAATTAACTCCGTCGACTAGCAATTCAACCTAGGCGTAATGCTTGAGAATATAGGTGTTGGGGTATCAATATAAGATTTTAAGTTACATGCGGGGGTTAGAGGCATGTAGTAGAAACTCTCCGCGTGGACCATGCTTCTCCATTTTCGGATAAGTATGGACCATACCCGTTAGCCCTTACCTTTTCATCTATATCACAAAAGATGACCACAAGAATCAAAGTCACCCATAATCGCTTAAAGAAAATAAAGATAATGGCCGACAAAGTAAAAATATGTCTTATCCCATTTCAAGACTTCGCTTTTCCCGGACGAGTGGTCCGTGGCACTCGAGCGTAGAAGCTCGCGCACCAGAGCGAAATCGGGCGATTTCGTGAATGAGCCTCGAAGGCTTCCCAACACGCAGCTTAGGCGGTCTCGAGAACGGATCTCGAGCGCACTGGGCACGTGGATCCAGGTAGTATAGGTCGCACTCAGAGGCAAGCTCGAGCGTCCCAAACACGTGGTTTGGGCGGTCTTGAGAACGGGATCTCAAGCATGACTGAGCACGAGAAACTCAGCTAGAATAGGATTTGGATCTTTTTGCATCTCCTTGTTTCTTGGTGTTATTTGACTATATGTGTATGGCATAATACAACCCACCATGAAGTTAACTCTGCGCACAAATACGATAACTCCTTCTCTACCATAAATTATTGTCGAATTGGTTAATAACTAACGAACCAAAGAAAAAAGAATCACCTAAAATATGAGAAACTATAATTACAACAATTAATGCAACCATCTCTAAGCCATCTACCCTACAGATGGAAGGTCAAGGAAGTGAGGCACGTGAATTGGGATTGGCACTCGAACTCATGCCACAAGGTCAACCAACAGAGAATCCGCAATAACCTCAATGAGTCAACACTGCTCAACCCCAAGCTACTACCATACCAGAACCACCAACAACCGCCCACCAACGCTATGCACTGTTAGGAATAATGGTCGAGGTTTTCAGATTCTCGAAAACTCCGTGAGGGAAGCCAAAACTCCGTGAAGGAAGCTCAGAAAGCTGTAACCGCTTCATGGAAGCGCCCTAACTCGAGTAGCCCCTACTACCTCACAACCAACTCAAGGGGTTAGTCTGGCGACTTTCTTCAGACTTCGCCTCCCACCTTTGCCAAGGTCACGATCCATTGGACGCCAAAGGATTGGTTAGAAGAAGTGGAAAAGAAGTTGGGCACTACCGGATGTTCCGATGAAGAAAAGGTTCGGTACGCTTCGCACCAGTTAACTGGACCCGCAGCCATGTGGTGGCTCAACTACAACCGTAACCGTGTCAGCGAGCAACCCGTCAATTGGGCTGAATTCAAGATCCGTTTAATCAAACGCATGTGCTCAAGGGAAGGATGGAATTAAAGAAGCGAGAATTTAGAGCTCTAACCCAAGGAGGGAGCAAGATGGTTGATTACTTGAGTCAATTCAATGACCTTTCCCGCTACGCTCCAGCCGACGTCGACACTGAGGAGAAGAAAATAGAGAAATTCTTGAATGGAATGCACCCTTACCTTAAAATGCTCCTATCTATCCACAAAATCACCGAATTCCAAGACCTGGTCAACAGAGCCATAGTTCTGGAAAATGAACACTCCAACCTCACCGAAGAGCGGAGGAAGAAAACCAAAATCGACCACCATCATCCCCCACCTGCTCATAGACTTCGTCCACATATGCCGCAGCAACAGCCACAAGTATATGGACCACCTCCACAAAGAACCCTTCAACCCACCCTTGCATATACCCATAACCCACCTACAACCCGCACTCCATAGCAATTAGATGTGGAAAGTGCAGGAAGCCATTTGACGAAGGATTGCCCGAGAGGAACAGATGCATGCTTCAATTATGACAACCGGTCATCAGAAGATTGATTGTCCTCACCATGGGAGCGCCTCGAACCCCACCACCACGAGCATTTGTGTCAAGACCGCCTACTCGTGCACCACCACAGATCACCCACATGAAGCCAACCGAGGTAACCAACCCGTCAAGAAAGGAGCCGAAGAGGGCCCGACGCTGACTCATGTGATCACAAACAGATCAAGAAGTACAAGACGCAAAGAACGGGTACACTATTCTTTCAATCCCCATGAGTATTATTTCTTTTGATTGCATTGCTAGTGAAGAGCAATAAAATTATGAGCCCTTGGAGCATCCATGATAGTTTATGCTCGCAATATCAAGCTTCTAGAAAACCTCGCTAGGCAAAAGCGAGGAACTAGAAGTATTTCTAGGTTGAAATGGACTAATCACCTAGGAAACAAGTAGTCGCCATGGCCAATCAAGCGCCCATCAAGAAACTCAAGGATATGATTGCAGATCGTGATCCGAATCCGACAAGAAGACCAAGATAAGGAGCAAGTCGCACATTTGTGCAGAGCGCAAGGAAAGACTCGCTCCAAAGAAGGAAGCCACGGGAAGACGATTTAAGAGCTACAAGAAGCCTACCCAAAACCCCTCAGAGAGATTTCAATTTCGAGGACTAAATTTTTCCAAGGGGTAGGATGAGGACCCGCAAAATTAACCTAAACTAACTAACAAGAATATGTAATTAGCGATAATTAAAATTCTTTAATCCGTAACAAATATTAATTTCAGAGTTAATATCAAGCGCCAAAATCGCTACATCCGACAACAAGAGGGTTATAAAAATAATTTCTCCAACATCTTTATCAATCAAGAGTCAATCACAACAATAAATCCATTGCGGTATAAATACATCATCCATACAAACTCGTAAATATTTCCACATCTCAATACAATCAAAGACCATTTTTGCATCTATCCAAATACCAAATGTAGTAATATATTACGCACTCCATTTGCTTGCATCAAAATTAATTATACACCATTTGCAATGCTTATTACAACAACTAATTAAATCATATATCTGCTTCTTGCATCCTCGGTAGCATCGGCCATCCCGTCACCTTGTACCTTGAGCACCAATCCATAGAGCCATCTCTCGATCCGCCTCCGCCGCCGTTAGAAAATTAGAAAGCGGTTAGTAAGTCGGCCATGTGGATAATAGAAAATAGAAAGTAGAAGATTAGAAGAGGCCGCCGAATTTCTCCGGCACACTAGGGCTCTCGATCAACTCAAGTTAGCCACCTTTGTTTGTCAAGGTACCTAGCCTAACTAGAGTTAACCTAGCACCACCTTGCTTTCAGAGGTCTCATCATCCTGCGCTTACCTTAATCCGACAACCGCAGATATTAAAGAACTCAACCACGTAAAATCACACTAATAGTGATTTCCCAACCACGCACCAAAAAGCCCCCACCGAGAACATTACCATGAGTATATGAGCATGGGCAAAATGGTCTTTTGTTTGGGCAAGAGGATATATAACCGGCCACACATTGCCTTCTCCCCCATTTGCATTCATGCACAACCACCAAAGAAGCCACAAGCCCAAAGCAAGCACAACAAATACTTTCCCCACTCAACATTCATTTCCCCAACACTTAGCCACAAAATTCATCTCCCAAAGTTTCATCAACCGAGAGCACAAGCACAAGCAATCAAGCACAAGTCCCCATCAAGACAAAGATCACCACCATCCACAAGAATCACAGAGAATAGAGGAAGGATCAAGAGGAGGAAGCCACCAGACTTCACCAACAAAGCCAAGCTCGCAGCCCATCAAGCACGCAAGGAGGAGGAGGCTCAGAGATCATCTCATCATCGCCTAAGAACCGATCGCAGCAAGGAGGAGGAGAAGAACACCACTCAAAGCCGGCGCTACCATCCCTCCCCATTCTTGAACCCAACAGAGGTAATCCACAATAGCACCTCAAGATACACACATACGCATTCATCATTCACATAGCATCGTTTAACATATGGTCATCCCGCAGCAAAGAGAAGGGTAGCAGGAGGTGAACCTCTCAGAATAACCGAACCCATCATCCATCGCCCACCTCTATTACCCACCACCCCGTAATCCATCACCAGTGGAGGCATGCATACATGAGCATCATCACAAAATATCAGAACCCTACACCATGCTTAACCATAAAAATCAAGTTAACATAATGGGAAGAAAGGAACCCTGAGCGAGTAGGCGAGGGCGAGGCGGCCAGAGGTCGGGCCGAGCCAGCCAGAGAGCACGGGCCGAGGCGGCGCTGCCTTCGCCGCTTAGAAGGAACCGGCGAAGTCATGGCGGCGCGGGCAACCTGACCGGTCGGAACGGCGTTCGAGAGCGGCGCGCTGGCCGATCTGAAGCGGTCTTAGGGCTAAGGAGGCGGTAAGAACCAGAGGGAGGCGGCGCTGGTGCGAACTGGCCGGACAATGGGCGCTGAGGCCGACGGCGCCAGGCGCGTTGAGGCGGGAATAAGGGCGGGCCGGCCGAGCCGATTCTTGGAACCTTTCAAGGCAAGGCGAGAGGAGAAAGAGAGAGAGATTGAGAGAGAGGAGAGAGGGAGAGATTTGGGGATTTTGCTTTCTTCCTGGAGAGAGGGAGAGAGAGAGAGATAGAGTGAGTGAGAGGGGGAGATGAGAGTGTGTTAGTGTGTGCGTGTATGGGTGCGGCTGTGTGTGTGTTAGTGTGTGTGTGTGAGAGAGAGAGAGGGGTTAAAGAGAGATTAGAAAATTAGAATTTCTTAATTAGTGAGATTTGAGTTTTGCGTAGACTTTATTTATTTGTGCAGTGCTACGTTTATTCAGTAGCTTCTGATAAATTAATCAACTATTAGTCAGGTAACCTCGCGACTAAATAATTTAATGTGGATATTGCCAATTAACCAACTTACAACAAATCAGGAATAACAAATAAAATAACTTGAGTTGCCGTTAGCTCTGCTGGTAATAAGTCATTTTGCATGCGTAGCAAACCTGCGGCTTAGTCGTCGCTTAGTCGTATTAAATGAACTGCTTTAATTTTGTTAGTTTAATTAAAGCAACCCCAAACTTGTGCAACAAAGTAATAAAAGGCGCGACCTAAGTAGAATCATTTAAGCGCCCCTATCGAATTAGAATTGATTTCTTGTTTTAGTTGTGAGTGCGAGTAGTGTTTTATTTCTCGTTCGTTAAAAGCGCGAACCTCGGGTTTCTACCTTAGTGCGCATAGAAAATAGAACGATCGCTTGGGAAGGACTAACTTGGTGTAGCTCTCGAAAAATATTTATTTAAATTAAACTGTATAACAATTAGGAGTCACTAACCTAGATATTTATTATATCACCAAAATCCACTATGTATTTATTTATATTACTATCCGTACACCGCTTGCAACAGAGACTAACCAAATGAAGCGTAAGAAATCGAGCGAGATTCGTCGACGCCAATCTTTCCTACAACTCCAAAGGCAAGCTATCCTCTTGACCATTAACATAGTTAATTTAAATGTAAACCGATATTGCACTATATGTTTATTGCATCAAAATTGTTTTCTCAAAACTTAAATAAATGATTAAGATAAAAATGATTAAGATGAATATGACTAAGATGAATGTGATTAAGATGAATATGATTGAGATGAAAATGATTAAGATGATGATGATGAAAGGAATGAGAATAAGAAAGAAAGAAAGAATGAGAATTATTATTATGGTTGGTAAAGGGGCCCCGGCAGGGAACGCGACGATGATGATGATGATGAGGTAAGAGGTGGGTCCTTTTACATATGGTTATAATATAAGGACAAACAAAACTCTTGCTCGATGCAAGTCAGAAAATTAGTACCAACCATTTTCCCGCTTAGGCGGGCGTAAAATGCTACCATGTTACGTAATTATGATCTCCACAATGGGTCACATTGGAGTGATTGGGAATGGAAGAGAGCCGACCAAGGTGGAGTGTTGAGCACGGACGATGGCCGCCAACCAACATTGCCGAACTCGGTGTATGACGAGGTCAAGCGTGGATTAAATCAAGACCGACGGAAAGTAATGGGTGGAAACTTAATCACGAGCATGGGAAACGCTCAGATTCTCAACTCGAACCCGCATCAAAGGAAATGCAGGGATCCGCCATTTAGAGCTCGAATGACTATGGGTAAAGTGGTACAAAGCTCAAGAAGCTATGCAAAATCATGAATTCATGCCGCCTCTCGATTGAGTCTACGGAACCGCCGAGGTCTTTCTTTCTCCGAGTGACAAGTAGTGTTTTCAGATAAAATTTGCCATCTAAATGTTTTTAAATTATTTTCTAATTGAGATGACTTAGAAAATATGATAACAACTAGAGATAGTCATCCAAAGGCATTCTTTGTTATTAATGCTTGTTTGAGTACATTCGTACTCAACCTTGTTAGTATTCTCCTTTGTAGATCCTAGCCCAAATGAACTTTCCCGAGTGGGATGACGGACATGCAGTAATCTTGAAACAAATTATTGGAGGAGAAGGCACCGCTATGAGGATCAAAGCGAGATGGACGCTCTTTTTGACTCATGGGACGAATAGAAGGCCGGGACTTCATGTTGACGAGAAAAGCGAGCGAGCCTTTTGGTAATCAGATAATATTTGTATTAAGAACCCTAGTCTCGCGTGGCGACATCGAATAAAATGTACGCTTTCTATCTTATTGTTCTCGTCAAGTGACTCGTAAAGGCTTACTATTCGTTGGAGCAAGTTTCATCGAGCAAACGAATAGTAATCCAGATGCCTAAGAGTGATTACCCTTGGGGTAATAACTCGAAGCGCCACAACCATGTCGACCAAGACAAAGGCCCACCTCGAGTGGGCGATCGATTGAGGTACTCGTGACGCCGTCCGGACTGCTTACATCTCCTTCATGTAGTTCATTTCTCGCATGGCAATACTTGAAGATATGTCCGGACTCTCTGCAAATAGAGCACTTCTTCAGTTGATGTTTGACTTCTGCTTTGTCCATATCGTTCCTAATACGTTGTCTCTACCGTTGGCCAACCGTTCCCTTCAGCCTATCAACATTGGTAGCCCAGACTAGCTCCTGTCAGGTAGGATGGCCGGTGAAATGGCCAATCACGTCGTAACCATATAGCTCTGCACTCCATGTTAGCATCACCTCTTCCTTGGTGAAATATTCAGAAAGGTATTGGTCAGGATGCTGCGCCAACGTCGAACATGTGGCTATCACATGTGAGCATGCCCTATATATGTAGAAGAAATGGCTTGTTGAAAGTGCATATGCAAAGAGTGCGTCCAAGCATGCACTCGTGGATGATCCTCTCACAGTTCATCCCACGATGTCCTTTCTCCCTGCAAAGTACCTCGAAGCGAAGCTCCTTTGTGCAAATCTTGAATGCCATATGCATCACACCCTTCTTGCTCTTTTCCTCCATGTACTTGTTGACCACGGCATAATACAGCACTCAGTCATTTGCTATGGAGAGCGAGGCGATGTTGATTCGGTCAACACAGTACTTTGTAGTGCCTTGCATAATTGCCTCCACAATACCAACCAAAGGGAGGCACCTTGCGTCGCGCATGACTCAATTGTACACCTCAGCTAGATTGGTTGTCATGACACCATACCGAGCACCATCCTTGTCGTGTAGCAATGACCACTTCACCATAGGCTCTTGCTCGATCTAGTCTGAGAAGCATTTCACCTGCCTACCGGTCTTCATCGTCAAATTGGGACCATCTGTGGGTAACTCGGGGAGATTTTCGGTGCTTGTGGCGGGCTACTTTGTTGCTTACCTTCTGTGTGTCCTCGTCCACTCATCTAGAGTTTTCTAGAGTGCGTTGAACTTCCTCTGTTGGGTCTGGTTGTACAACCGCTTGAAAATGTTCATCAAGCCATTGTTGTGAAGTAGCTTGTAAAAGTTTGCACCCATCTGCCTCATGCACCACGTACTCTGCAGATCCACCCATGGAAGTGGCTCGTATTGCCCTCATTGTAGCTGAGTTATTGCACTCAACAGGTCTACATACCGATCATGTGTGAGGCATACATTAGGATGGCATGTACAACAGAAATCTTTATGTTCCTCAAGAACCACAACCAACTGTTGGTATTCTCACTTTCGACGAATGCAAATGTCACAGGAAGAAACTGGTTGTTCCCGTCCGTCATAATTGCAGTAAGCATCTGAACCTTATACTTCCCAGTTAGGAACGTGTCATCCACGCATAAGATCAGACAGCAATGCCGGAATGCATTGATGCATGCACCGAAGGCGAAGAATGCTCGCTTTAGTACCCTCTTCCCGGCGAATTTCGGATGCGTGGAATCTTCAATGGCGACATGAGTACCAGGACTCCTGTCTTGTATGACTCGAAGTTGCCTGGGCAGGTCGTGGTAGGAGTCCTCGAACGTACCAAACCTTACTTCCAATGCCTTCTGCTTTACCCTCCACGCCTTAGCATAACTGACTGTGTACTGGAACCTTGACTCTATTGCCCAAATGATGGATCGTGACTCGAAATCCATGTTATCAACAATCTTGTCGTCCATGGCATTCGCAATGAAGCTTGGTGATCGGTTCCTGTGGGATTGTATTGATTCAGAGACGACACATGTGTGAGGGATTACTATATAGCATTTTCAGTAGGTGTCCCACTTGGGCTGGAATACGTGCACTCGCCAAGGGCATTCTGCTATCTCGCACTTCATGTTGTAACGCCTTGGATTAGACTTCACTACTGTGAATGTGCACCGCAACGACAAGGCCCAGAATTTGGCAACCTCCTGCATCGCATCCTTGCATTCGTACATGGCTCCTTGCCTTACCTCGTTCTAGTGGTACTCCCACGGTACATGGGATTCTTCGTCCATGACGAGGTTGTCGAATTCGTATGTGTTCCACTCGGATGGAACTGTCTGTTGTTCCCCATCATAGTCGTCATCCGAACCTTCATATTCCGATAATGCCTCGTAGTCCCGGTCTTCGAGTGCCATCCTTTGAACTAGGACTTCGATCTCCTCACCTTCGTCGGCAATCCCACTAGCTTCCCTGACCAAAGGAGATTATTCGACCCCGTCTTCATCGGCAACATCATCAACTCCTCAACCTTCAGGCGTTGTGTGCGCCGCGCTGTGGCTGGAGTCCCCAACTTATTCGGTATCACCACCAACTACCTCTTGTTCAGTCGCAAATGAAGGAATGGTCTTGGCATATGCTTAGGCCAGAAGGACGAAATCCTACCCGCAGTGCCTCGCCATTCTTAGATATGATTATCATGACCTCGTTCCCTTGAGCTGCAATAACTCCCAATGTGTGCCCTGTGGTGACCAGGTGACAAGGCAACTCAATTTCAGATCGTGCATAGCATGGTCCAACTTGTAACATCCCAAAGTTCTGTTACTATTTTAAAATTAATAAAATATTATTTATTGGATTTTCTGAAATATAAAAGAGTTTTATTGCTCTTTCTGAAATTCCTTTAAAATAAAAAGTCAAAAATAAAATTTATTGAGTTTTGATATTTCCTTGGATTTAAAGTTTAAAAGGAAAACTTAATTAATTTCTTGATTTTCTGGATTTTAAAAATGGTTTTCCTGTCTTTCAAAAATTAAAAATAGTTATGTGCAAAAATAAAAGCCAACTTTAAGTTGGAAGTAATTTTGATTATTTTAAAGCTAATCTGTTTGATTTTCAGGCCTTTTCGAAGTTTTTAAAATAAAAGTCACCATTTGATTTTTCCCGATTTGTTAAAGCTTAATTTGAAATTTTAACAATAAAAACAATTTAATTGTGAGTAAAATAAACTCTAATTAAATAAAAATTGTTTTATTCTATTTCCAGGTATTTTTAATCTTTAAAAATAAAAATAATCACCTGGATTTTCTAGATTTAATTTAAAGCTTAAAATTGATTTTCTGAAGGAAAAATATTTTAAATGGCTAAAATAAACTTTAAAAAAAAATCCAAAACTATTTTATTTGGTCTATTTAAGTTCCAAAGTATTTTATGGAATTTTCTTGAATTTTTGGATTTTTGGATTTCTTTTCTTTCCCTTTCTTTTTCCTTTTTCTCTCTCCTCCCCTTTCTTCTTTCTTTCCCTCCCGTGCTGTTGTTCTTCCCTGGGCGTGTTTTTCCTCCCTGGCCATTGGACGCCCATCTCCTGCCCCTTCTTCCTTCCCGAGGGCACCCATGCCTCCTGCTCCCAACCGCTCCCTTGACCCGGCCGCCTCCGTCCCTATGCCCTAGCCGCTCGTCCCCATGCCCATCTCGGGCGCACGCGCCTGCAACGGCCATGCCGGCCAGCTGTGCAAGCTCCTCCCCGAGCTGCTCCCTCCCCCCTAAAGCATCTAGGCCCCTAAAAATTGTTTTGGTAATTAATGATAATATGTGAATATGGATTAACGTGTTTATTGAGTATTTACAAGGTTAAGTCCCATTGGTGAATTTGATGACGTAAGGATGCATGCCAAAGGATAACATGAAGATCTACATGGCTTGAAGACAAGGTACAAGTAGTCTAGGATCCGTTTTTCATTTTACCGGTCTTAGGAGATTTGGTTGGAAGACTAGATTATAGGTTAAATACCGTACTATTAAGGGGGATCATGACTAGTAGCTTGATAGCATGTTCTTGTGCCATATGGATCAATTTAGGATCATACATGTATTTGAATTTGAACATGAAAATGAATTTGAAAGCCATAGTGCATTTGTCAGAAATGGGTAGTACCGTAGTTTTAATGGCGGTTGTACCACTCGGTGTGGTATGACCGCGCTTCACTTGGCGGTAGTACCGGATTTTGAAGGCATCAGCCAACTGAGCGCAAATGCGGTACGACCGGCTCCTTGAGCGGTACTAACGCATTGCGGTCGTTCCTTTTTTAGTTGGCGGTTCAATAAAAACAGTACAAGTGCATTTTGGCTCAGAAACCCTCTTTGAGAATCGGTCGTTCCGCTTCTATGAAACGGTTGAACCGCGATGCGGTTGTACCGATTTTTGTATGACGATTGGTTTTTTCCAGAGGGCATGTAATTTCAGATTTTGAAACCCTTCGATCGGTTGTACCGCTCGTTATCTGATGCAGACGACGGCGTCTGCGGTTGTACCGAGTTTAGTTGGCGGTCGCACCGCCGAGAAATTCCAACGGCTATGTCGAGCATTAAATGCGATCATTGTAGCCGTTCATAATTTCGTTATAAGAGCGGTTGTACCAAGATATTGAACGGCGGTTGTACCGATTTTTTACGAAAGTTTGGGGACTCCTCCCAAACGGTCATATTTGTTAGTGGGGTTATAAATACCCCCAACCGCCTTGGACAAAGTTGCTAGTGGACATTTAACATCCTTAGAGCCTTGAGAGCTAAGTGCATTAACTCAACACTCAAATTCTCTTGTGCATTCATTGTGAGGTAGTTGAGTTCATTCAAGTGCATCAATTCATTCTAGATTGATCCTATTGCACTTGAGCACCGTCAAGCGAAGGTCTTGGTTTATTACTCTTGGAGTTTTGCCGAACTTCTAGACGGCCTTGGCGGTGGAGCACGGTGATCTCTTCAAGAAGTTTGTAAAGAGGCCTGGTGCAAGCTTTTGAGTGGTTTGGTGTTCACCATCTTCGGAGCGGAGGAAGAACAACCATAGTGATCGAGGGAAGGCTTAATTCGTGGAGCCGGCTTGAGTTGTCAAGCTTCCTCAACGTGGACTAGTGAAGACCGGCAAGTCTTCAATACCACGGGAAAACATCGTTATCTCATTGTGGTTACTCCTAGTCTTTACATTTCCGCATTTATATTTCTAGCTTGTTTTTTTGTGGTTGAATTGCTTAGCTAGAAGTGTTACATGTTTAGACTAAGTTAATAATTGGCTTAAATTGTTAAATTGTTAAAAAGTTTAAAAACCTCCTATTCACCCCCCTCTAGTCGGTTATCCTTGATCCTACAACCCCCCATTCTTGGCTTTAAAAGCATGGCAAGACTCCTCCTTCCTCCTCCCTCCCTCCTTGGAGCCATTGAAAAGAGCTCCACCGTGCGCCCTGAGCTCCGGTCGATGCGCCGCCTCCGATGATCCCCACCTCCGGGTGTCCCCATGCCCTACCGAGGGCGTCACCCCGCGCCCTGGCACCTCCTCTCCCTTTCCCCCACCTCCACCCATCTCCTTGCTCGTCGTAGAGATGCGCCGACACGAGCTCTCTCCCGCCGGCCATGGCCGCCGATGCGCCGCCTCTTCGCCCCTTCCTCGGCTTCCCGACCTCGCCAGACCTCCCCAGCCGACGACACCTCGTGCTCAGACCGCTTAGCCCACCAAGGTTAAGACGCCGCCGATCACCGGCCAAGGCCATTGCACCGCCTTGCTCATGAAAGCACCTCCTCCGGCCGTCCTAGTCACCGCCACCACCACCCATCTCCTCCTCAGATTCCCAGCATCTCATTTTGATCATCGCCACCGCCACCCTTCCCCTCGCCGGCGCCACCCCATGGACCAAGCCGGTTGAAGCACTGCTCCTTGCTAGCTGCCTTTCTTCTTCCTTTCCTCTTTCTTTACTTTGAGACCCTTCCATGTGGGGCCCTTGTGTAAGCCTCTCATCCCATCCTCTCTCTCCTTCTCTCTCACTAGCAAGAGTGGCCCACATTTTAGCATTTCTTGAATCCCCAAAATCTGAGTATAATATTCTAGAACATTCTATTCCCTTTTTGAATTCTATCATTTCATGTGATTCTCGAACTTTTGGACGTCCGTTCTCGCTCATACAAAGCCACTTCAAGTTAGATTTTGGTTTTGATTTCAAAAGACTTTATCAAATGGTTTGGGATTTCTATCCAAATAGGAATTGGGCAGGTAGTCTTGTGATAGGAGGGTATCCTTAACCACTCGTTGATGAATGTTATCTGACTATAAAACTTGAGAATTTAGAAAATAAATTTTAGTTATAGAATATCTGCTTTGGAACTTAGTACAAGTATTTGGAAAGAAACATTGCTTTATGCAAAACATCCATATAAGCCTTCGTTTGATATATCCCTGCATGCATTATAATACTGTTATTGTGTGTAACTTACGGAGTACATTCATTTGTACTCACTCTTGCTTAATAAAATGTTGTTCAGAAGAGAAGAACTTTGCACCTGCTGAAGATCTCGACGACTAGGCCGCTACCTCAGTCGATTGTCTGTGGTAGATTAGCTGGGCTCTACTACTTGCTCTTCGTATTCCGCTATGTTCTGTATTGTTGGCTCATAAGCTTTTCTGGTAATCAACTCTGATATTTATTATTAAATCTTTGCGATTATGGTTGTGGTACCATGTTTGTTTACTGTATGAGCTAGCCACTGATCATGGGACTAGTTCAGAAATGCACAGAGGATTTGGGATGTTAATCCTGGTCCTTACACAACTCGAAGGTGTAATATAACCATTGCATCATAGCGCACCATGTACGTTGCTCTGGTCTTATTAGGCTAACAATCACCGATTGGAAATAACGCAAATCAACCCCCCTCATGACCATCCAGAACAGTCCCTTGACTATAGTAATTTTTTTAAATTGATTGCGCCCGACATATTCGATGTATTGCACAATAAACAAGATTTACATGATTAACCATATATCTAAAACTAAACTACACACCTAAAAGGATGCACTGTAACATAGTACACTACGTAATCATACATCTAAAACTATATAATTCATTCAATTAAAAAAAATTACCTACAAGGTGGACGACCGGACAGGTCGCGCTTCGCTATCTCCTCTCCTCCCCTCTACTCCTCTCCTTTCCCTCGCCCCTTTCTCTTTTTTCGGAATAAAAGTGAATTTTACCCGAATTTTGTGGGTGTTTCATAGGGAAGGTTGTGTCGCCATTTAGAATGGCGACATGGACTTGCGGAGTCTCTGTCGCCATTCCAAATGGTGACAGGACCTGTTAGCACTATTCGTGGGCGACAGGCTCTTATCACCATTCTAAACAATGACAGAGTCATTTTGCCATTTGGAATGGCGACAAAGACCTATTTTTATAATTTTATTAAATGAGCATTTATTTTTATAGTTCGAATGAAAAAAATATTTTAAAAAATCCACAATTCAGAAGTTGGCAAAAGCAGGCGAAAATAACAAACTTATTGGCCTTAATTAGCGATAGCGATGCTCTATAGCTAGCTAGAATTATTGCTGATTATTGCTGGTTGGTGAATACTTCTGACCTATCTTCTCCGCGCACAGAAGGCTATGGCTCCTTGACCGCTTTGTCACGCACGTCAACATTCGTAATGTTCATGCAATTGGTTACCTATTCACGTGGCACTCCATTTTTCCGTTCAATTACCCTTTATGTTTTGTGTAATTTACTTGGTAATACTATAAAGATAACATAAATTAAAAATTAGTATTGATGTGTCACTTATACGTTATCCTAGACCCACATGTCATCATTATATTAGATATTATTTTCGAATATATATATCTTTGTAACGTTTCTGTGCAAATTTTTCCTATTTTTCGTTAAGAAGAACTCAATCATATATAATTTAATCCTGTAACATGTCGGTGTGAAGTCTTAAGATAGGTCTATTGACTCACCTCTTTATAAGAGAGGAGTGGCAACATTAGTTTTCTCCTAAAAATAAGGTCATACGTACATACGCATGGACAATGATAGTGGCATGTAACAACCCGAGCTGCTTGGTGTCCAATCCTCAAACAACTGCGTCATCACATTTCTATGGCAGCATCTGCACAAAAAGGGGGCAGCAGGGCAAGGCCTGATTTGACACAATTACCAGATCCATCACCGACTGAATATGGACTTTTTTTTTATTAATTAATCTTTTTAAAAATTTTATTTTAAAGTTAACCCGACAAACTTTATTTTTAATTCCGACCCCTTTAATCATGCCACCACCCGTGGCGTAACAAAACAACATTGCCACGCCATAGGATAAATCCGCTAAAAACGCACTTTTTGTTATGCCACGTGTGGTGGCGTGACCAAACAACACTGTCACGCCACTGGTGGTGGCGTGACAAGAGTTTGACAAGATACGGGCTAGCGTGACAGTTTTATTTTGTCACGCTACGGGTGGTGGCATGATCAAAAGGGTCAGATTTAGAAATAAAGTTCGCGGAGGTTAACATTAAAATAAAATTTTAAAAATGGTTAATTAATAATAATAAAATCGATGAACATCTATCTTTTTCCTCCTTGTAGGCACTTTAATTTTGTGCTTGCAAAATTGAAGTGAAAGGAAATGCCCTTTTCACAGACTTTGATTGTACCTCTCTATCACCATCATCCCAAGAACAACCTATCTAATTTGCAGCTGAATCATCACATGATCAACCATGAGACGGTTTTCTTATAATGAGATCAATTTTGTTGAAATTAAGGGTATATTTGGATGAGTGAATGTGGTGGTCCTAAATCGGATGGTTCGGGAAATGGGCATGTTCACGTGTTTGGTTCGGTGAACGGAACCGATCGGTTCAGCACCAAGTTGTTCGATCGGATGGAATATTCGGCGCAGATGTTGTACCATCGCGTTCAAGGAAAAAATTGTGAACCACGCGATTCAGCTTCTCCTTGCGAACCAGGCTGCGTGCACTCACTCTCCTCAGCGTGTTGCGCTCATCTTCCCCTGTTGCACTCATCTCCCAAATTCCATGCCGCACGCCTCTCCTCCCGTCCCCCCTGGAGAACTTCGTCCGCCTGCACATATTCTCCTCCACAGAACCCCGCTGCTCGCCTCGCCTCTCCCCACATAAAGTCGCCGCCGCCTATTCCCTCCATGTCTTCCTCCTCTCCCATGGTGTGGATTTAACGCCGGATTCAACGCAAGCAAGGGTGACGGCAGTGGTAAGATCTGAGCTTACGGTCAAGTTCGTGCGGTGATCAACCCGGTCCTCCTCCCCTCCCGGATCTAACCCGACTGCTCCTTCTTCTGAACCCGGTCTTACTCTCATCTCGATAATCGAAGGTATTGATCCCAAATCCCCCATGTCAATATGGCCTAATAATGTAGTTGGATTGGTTTTTTTTTTGTAGATCTAGCTCGTACAGTTGTTTTATGGGCAAAATTGCTAGATCCCACTTTTATCGTGGTTCTGCATGTCCAAGATAGCTGAAATATTGCTTCTTGGATTTATAAGATGTAATTCAGAACACAAGAAATCGTTTGGACTGAAGAAATTCTAGCTAGTGGAAAAACACTTCTGGGATTTGTAAGATGTAGCACCGATAATAATCTGACTTCTAGAAGATTTATGTACGTTAACAAATAACAAGCTATTTTCATCTTCAAGACCCAAAAAAACCTATTGTTCATTACTTGAGAAAGCTACTGATAACCAATATCATTCAATAATTTGTTTATTCATGCTTCTATTTTGCAATATGAGCATCTGTTATTTTGCTACTGATAACCAATACCATTCAATACCTTGTGTACTGAATGTTCAAAAAAAATTGTATCCATTAGTGTTAATTATATATGGCACTCATGAATTGTAGATGGACAAGAGGAAGCTTAAAAGGAGAAAGATGTTGCTTATTGGTGCTGCTACATATGTAGCTGCTTGCATGATAGTTTTGTTTGTACGGTCTAGACTAAGGAATAAGAGAGACCGTATTACACATGGCCCAATCGAGGAAAGGGATAGGATTAGAATTGATTATCTGAATAATAAAATTAGGAAGAATGAGACAACATGTACCAACACAATTAGGCTTAAGAGAGTTCCTTTCTTTCGGTTGTGTGAAGTCTTGCGATAGCGTTCTTTGCTCTGTGACACTATACATGCATGTACGTGTTGAGGAGCAAGTTGCTATGTTCCTGAACACAATTGGCCATAACCTCAGAAATAGGCTAGTTGATACCAACTTCACTCGGTCAGGTGAAACAGTTAGCTGACATTTTGGACGTGTCCTACATACCACAGGTGAGATACGAAATGTGCTTCTTAGGCCACCTTCTTTGGAGACCCCAAGCAAAATTGCTGGGAACCCAAGATGGGATCCATTCTTTAAGGTATGATAGATAACAAGTATACCTTAGATACTTTTAGGGAACATCTGTTGGTTACTATTTTTTTTTGTTGGCCAAATAGGATTGTATTGGAGCCATTGATGGCACATATATAAAGGCTTCCGTTAGTAAGTCTACGAAGGCAGCATTTCTTGGTAGGAAGTCCTTTGCTACTCAAAATGTCATGGCAGCCGTAGACTTTGATCTTCGTTTCACATACGTCTTGGCTGGTTATGAGGGGACAACTCATGATGCTATGGTGTTAACCGATGCAATAGAGCGTGAGAATGGACTATGTGTCTCTCAAGGTAAATAGCATCTTCGTAGCAGTATATGCCCATACCCGATTATTAAAAAAAAGTGTCATAAATGTGTCCCTCATGTCTTAGGGAAATTCTACCTAGTGGATGCTAGATATGGAGCCAAACCTAGGTTCATCCCACCTTTCCGTGGTGTGAGGTACCACTTGAATGAGTGGGGGAACAATCCTCTCCTTAATGAAAAGGAATTGTTCAATCTTAGTCACTCCTCTCTGCGAGTGAGCGTAGAGCGCGCCTTTGGATCACTCAAGAGGAGGTTCAAAGTCCTTGATGATGCCATTCCATTTTCCCCTTATCAACTCAAGTTGATGTCATCGTAGCCTCCTGCATCCTGCACAACTGGTTCTTTCTCAAGGAAGTGACCGTTTCGTTCTACCCGAGACTTCTTGGACACCGAACCCCCGTAGGGCAGCAAAGGAGCAAGCAATTGACCATAGATCCACGATTGACCAGAGGTAGACTCTGGCCAACAAAATGTGGGAGACCCTTCAAAACTACCAAAACTATTAAATATATGATGCCTTTAAATAATTATCACTTTTGAAGTGGTGTATGCGAAACTTTCATGTAAACCTAATATTTGTGATGAATTATATGCGAACCTCTCATGTAAACCTATTGTTTGTGATGAATTGTACGTGAACCATGTATAGACTTACTACAAATGCTTTATGTCAATTATTTTCCATTACTTTCTGTGGTTTGTAGGAAAGGGACTCGGAACATGGGGATAACATGGTGGGTAAGCGGTGGGGTTGTCTAGACAACTGCAATGTCCACATTTGTGTTGACCTAGTTGGCTAATCTTGTGGCTAGTGGCAACAAAACGTGCACTGGTTTCAAGAAAGTTCACCTCAACAATTGTGCTAGGGCATTGAATGAGCATCTAAGGGTGAATATTATTGGAGATTAGGTTCAAAAACACCTGAGGAAGTGGAAAAAAAATCGGGAAAGATAGGTAAGCTCCAAAACCTAAGTGGTGCTCTTTGGGATGAAAACACCTGCACTATCGGGCTTGATCATGGCAATTACACTAGCCATGTCAAGGTAATTTCTATCATATGTAGTTTCGTATCTTAGAATCTAATTTTTCCATCATACCTAGTTTCATGTTTAGGATCACCGTGGTGATGCTAACTACTTGAACACTCCCCTTGATTACTATCATGAGATGGCCACTATATTTGGGAATAGCATGGCTACCGGAAAGTATGCAAAGGGAGCAAATGATCCTATTGGTACATATGTTAATGAAATTTCAGATGATGAAACCACAAAGGCTCCAACAGAGGATACAGGTAAAAGAGCCGCTGGACATGCTAGTGTTGAAGAGGTCACAATGTTTGGAACATGTGGAGGTGACTCCTCGGCAAGCAAACCACCAAAGAGGGCCAAGATATCCAATAATGAAGACTTGTATTCCTTTATGACCACTAGCATAGAAAGATTTGCTAAGGCTATTGAGAAGGCCGGTATTGCAGATACTGATGTTCCTGGAGATCTTTGGGACAATATGATCACTACTACAGAAAAGGTCTTCACAGACGGTTCAAAAACGTCATCACATACGGTTTCATGAGTTGTCTGAGTTTATGGGTCAGTGATGACATGAGTCATCACAGACGGTTTTCAAACCGTCTGTGATGCATACTATCCTGATTTGTTATTAATCGAGAACCGCTCGTGATATGCAACTATCACAGACGGTTTTTAGCTGAAACCGTCTATGATGACTTACATATCATAGACGATTTCAGTCACAAACCGTTTGTGATGGCTGATATATCACAGACGGTTTGTGACTGAAACCGTCTGTGATGACTTTTCTCTATAAAGCCACTAAGCAGTGACTGCTTGTGCCTTTAAAACTAGCATCATATATATATATATAACGTGCAGGTACTCCAACTGGGAAGTGACATCATGTATTAGCAACCAAGTAATTGGATGTCCTGACGCTCTCCTGACAGCCGTGCTTCTTAAACTTGCACGGGCTCGATGAAATTGCCCGTGGTCTTGCCTCATCCTCTTTATCTTGTGTGGGCGACCCACAAAGTGGCTCAGGGACTTAGAACAATATATGTATAATATATATATATATATATATATATATATATATATATATATATATATATATATATATATATATATATATATATATATATATATATATATATATATATATATATATATATATATATATATATATACATATATATATATATATATATATATATATATATATATATATATATATATATATATATATATATATATATATATATATATATATATATATATATATATATATATATATATATATATATACATATATACATATACATATACATATATATATATACATATACATATACATATATATATATATATATATATATATATATATATATATATATATATATATATATATATATATATATATATATATATATATATATATATATATATATATATATATATGATGCTTGGTTTTAAAGGCACAAGCAGCCATTGCTTGGAGACTTTGTAGAGAAGAGATTAGGAATAGAATGGTAGGACGTAACGAATGATATCTTGACAAAATGAGAAATCAACAATAAGTCATAACATACATATCACACATTTTATACATCTATTTTTGCAAATCATCAATCATACATATCAACAGCCCATGGTTCACCAAACAAGTTTCTACTATAAATAGCAGACAACACTTGACACTTTTGAATAAGTCATAAGTCATAACAATATAACATATCAACAACCCATACATAGCAACAACCCAATAAGTCATAACATATCAACAACCCATACATATCAATAGAAGAGACAACACTTGACACTTCTGAATACCTCAATAGCAGAAAACACTTACGATTCTGAATTCACTCATTCAGCAATCAGCAATCAGCACAAGTGCACAATCATTGCATTCATTTCTCTACTTCTCTCTACATGTATGTATTACACATTTACACTTCTCTGCAATGATGCATGCACTTCTCTTCATGTATGTATGTATTACACATTTAGCATCTGGGCTCTGGCCAATGGCCATCACCATCAGCATCAACCAACAACCAGACAACATCAAGAAGACAAGAAGGTGACTTACGCGTTAGTGGGAGAGCCGGAGAGGTTGGAGGCGCGAGGGAGGTCCGAGGTAGCGCAACGAGCCGGTGATGAGATGGAGGAGGAGCTGGAGCTGCGACGTAGGGAGGAGGAGTCAGGGTCGGCGGCGCAGCGAGGGAGGACTGGGAGCTTGATCTGGCGGCGCGGGGAGGAGGGAGCTTGATCCGGAGGTCTGAGGGAGGCTGGCGGAGAGGAGGAGGAGCTCGGTTCACATGAATACCAATAGCACAAACCAATAGGTGATAGATCTGTCTTACCTCGACATCGCTGGTGGAGAGGTAGCCGGGGTCGCGCACGCTGGGGGGAGGAGGAAGAGGGGAAGGCGCGCAACGTCACCGTAGTTGTGGCACAACGGTGACACTGCAAAAGACACTCTTATCATCGGCGACGGGAAGAATGGCGGCATTGGGGAGGGGAACGGATGAGAGTAAGGCCGCTGGAGAGTGACGAGTTAGCGCAAACCCTAGCAGGCTCCTACTAATAAAGAGACTTATCACAGTCGGTTCTATTATGGAACCGTCAGTGATACTTATCACGGATGGTTCCACAATAGAACCATCCGTGATATGGTCTCATATTACAGACGGTTCATTATTAAAACCGTCTATAAAGTATCACAGACGGTTGTTTTTGAAAACCGTCTGTGATACTAAGTAATATCACAGACGGTTCTTGTTTAGAACCGTCTGTGATACTTCATAGGCGGTTTTCAACATGATCTGTCTGTGATATTACCTCTTCACAGACGGTTTTTAGCGTAGCCAGTAACACAGATGGTCACAAAACCAAAACCGTCCGTGAATGCATGTAATACAGACGGATTTGGGCAACCGTCTGTGATGAGGCGTCCAGTATTAGCCTTTTTGTAGTAGTGGATGGATCTCCTGGAATTTGAGGAAGCACATCTCGTTCACTACTATGCTCATTTGTGTGAGAATGTTTCTCTTGCCTAGGCATTCAACAAGTTGAGCTTCTCAAACAAGATTATTTGGGTTGCTAGGTACATTAGTGATAATAATCTCTAAACTAGTATTGTTAGATTGCAGTAGGACTTATTTTGGTATTGAGAAGTAAACCTATCTATATGGTTGTAAACCTATTTATGTGGTTGAAGTATGACTTATTGATGTGTTTGGACTAGTGTGATAGTGCCTATATGATGTTAAGGCTTGTAGTCTTATGGTTATGGTAATGAATGATATAACTAGTTACGATGTACTCCGATGGTACTGTGCAATGTATGATATAACTAGGTGATTGGTGACTTTTTTTTCCATGCTTTGCACCTCTAATTCTGAATTTGAAGATTTATTTCATGTGCTTTCGTATTGCAGAACAAGTGTTCATTTTTCCTTTGGTGGCAGATTTACATAACTCAGCTTTTTTTCTTTGCTCTGCACCTGTAATTCTGGATCATGTTGGTATTGCAGAACAATCTTGAGATCTATTTTCTAGTTCCATTTTCTTGTGTCTAATGTAGCTATGGTCATGTAGTATGACACATTGAGAGTACTCTCATTTGTTCTCCAGCTTAAGCCATCAAAGTCGCTACTTTGCCAATTATGATCGATTATCTTTAGTTTAAGCTATGCCCGATTATCTCTTGTACTCATCATCGGCGGTCGATTGATACTGTTGTACTGATCCTCATCCAGACAGCCAGAACCAGATACTCAAACCACAGCTACTTAAAGGGATAGCACTCATGCATACTGAAGAAGAGAAAAGGTGATCTCACCATCTTTAATGAGAGGGTTACTATATTCAATTTCATTCATCAAACCAAACAACAACTTTAATAATCCAAAACTATTCTATCATCATATTCAACCAACAAAACACCCTACTTATATCATCTCATTCAACTCTATCCTATTCAATTGCATTCAACTTCGTTCACTCTTCCAAACACACCGTAAGAAGACCAGATCGGATCATTGACTGACTGCCTCTCGATCCTCTGCATGCCTACGCAATGTCATGTGTGCTGCCATGCAGTGACATTTGACAGTAGCCTATGGTCAACGTCGGTCAAATATCAACAACAGTGAGCCGTCCACAGCAGTCGCATACGGTCAATGATGCAGATCTGAAGCCAAGGAAACGCAGCCACGGAATCCATGTACACCAATCAAGTGTATTCCGGCACATCGTAGGGTCGGCGTCGCACATGTATTTTCACGACAACACGTACTCACTTTTTTTTTGGTAGATCACGATCGGACGGCTAATTGAGTGGCGACTCGGGAGGTCATGGAGAAAGATGCCGGACGGCCCTACGCCGTGGCCTTTAATAAGGGCACCACGCCATGAGCCTATAGCTTCCATTATTCCAACGCTCACCTGATCGCTATCCATCCTGCGCTCGCTGTCGCGACCATCACGTTCTCGCATCCATCCTACTCTCGCAGCTAGCTAGCTAGCTAGGCCGGCTTGGCGATGAGGCCGCCGCCATTGCTCGTCTCCCTCGTCTTACTCCTGCTGCTCGCCGGCGGCGGCCGGGCGGCGCTGCTGAAGGCGCACTTCTACCGGCACACGTGCCCGGTGGCGGAGGTGGTGGTGCGCGACATCGTGCTGGCCCGCGTCGCCGCCGACCCCGCCGCGCTCCCCGCCAGGCTGCTCCGCCTCTTCTTCCACGACTGCTTCGTCAGGGTGAGGCATAAAGCAAGAAGCATTAGCATTCCGAAATGGTGTACATATATGTCATGTACTGATCAAGTCGATGCATGAGTGTAGGGGTGCGACGCGTCGGTGCTGGTCGACTCGACGGCGGGCAACACGGCGGAGAAGGACGCCGCGCCGAACGGGTCGCTGAGCGGCTTCGACGTGATCGACACCGCCAAGGCCGTGCTCGAGGCCGTCTGCCCCGGCGTCGTCTCCTGCGCCGACATCGTCGCGCTCGCCGCGAGGGACGCCATCTCCTTCCAGGTCAGCGCATCTGTGAACGAACGCATGCAGTCTGGCTACAAGCTAACCAAGCTAAGCTAAGCAGCAGAGTTCAACGTTTGCTTCGTGCAGTTCGGTCGGGACCTGTGGGACGTGCAGCTCGGGCGGCGCGACGGCGTTGTGTCGCGGGCGTCCGAGGCGCTTTCCGACCTCCCCTCGCCGTCGGCCAACTTCTCCGCCCTCGAGGCCAACTTCGCCAACAAGGGCCTCGACGTCAAAGACCTCGTCATCCTCTCAGGTACGGTACGCGCGGTATACATGCACAGAGCTAGCTAGCCAGCGAACAGGCGCGCTCGATCATTATTAACACTCTGCATAGACATATCTAATCAACAACAGCAAATTAATTAATGCAATGCATGTACTGTTACAAATTAATTAAATCTGGCAACTCTCTCACAAACTGCTAGCTTAGCTAGAACATGAACCGGGCTACTTACACGGCTTACTGATGGAAATTAAGTTCTCCGAAAAAAAAAGGAAAAAAAAGAGGAATTGCTATACAACACACAACTATTCTTCTTTTTGAAATCAGTCGAATTTCTGACCTCTTCGGGCGCATACCATTGCTCTGTCCACGACAAAATCGATGGAAAACATATTTCAGAGGAATTAAAACAGCACAGTACGTGCACACATGAGATGTTGGCCATGCGTGATGCGTATTATATCCCAGTGGTCACTACACCGCACTGATATAGACTGGAGGTCCGGAGCGACGGTGACCCGTGGTCGCCGTCGCATGGCACGCAGGCTTCCGTGAGAAGGAGAGAAGCGCCAGGAAAAGGCGCTTGACGTGAGGGAAAACGGATTGGGATTTGGGGGTTAGGTTTGTTTTGGCAAAATTTGCTTAATTTGGATTCAAATTGAACAAATTTTGATTTTTGAATTTCATTTGAAATTTTCAGATGTTTCAACCTACCCACTTAAAGGAATCTCGACCTCGAGATTCACCCAAAGTCGAGACGGAGTTGGAAAACTACGCTGTATTTTCAATTCCTTTTTCCATGTAGCTCTTTCTGACGTAAGATTCTGACACTGAACTGAAAAGGTAGTTCCTGGATCAATTGAGACCAATGTTGATGAAGTAAGAACGTACCGGCAATGTCGTTGATGGTTTCTGCAGCTTCATTGATCGGGCGCATACCATCCTTAAATTCTTGCCATGGTATTTCTCTTAGGGATGGAATGTTTGGTGATTTATCCACCATGTCGCGGCTTGTCCTTGAAGTGCTCTATCTCTTATCCAATCATCTGTGGTTCTCGTGCGACAAAATCGATGGAAAACATATTGATATACTGTGTCTTCGATAGAAAAACAGAGGAATTAAAACAGCACAGTACGTGCACATACCACTGAGATGTGTGGCCATGATTTCAACAAAAGCGTTAAGGCTTAATGCCCGCTTTGACACTACCACGGGCATCCAAGCCCAAAGTTAATATAATACAAGACAAAAGAACTTCTAACCACAGCACACTTGAGTGCTACCGAGACCTAGTAACATGAATCGCTACAACCGCGATATCCTCTGCATTTTCCTGTGTTTCTTCAGAGATTGTTTGCATGAGTACAACTACCGTACTCAACAAGCCACATGGAAAGGCTAAATAATTACATGCAAGGAGTTCAAATGATGGTTAGGTTTTACCAATTTGCGCTTAAAGCGCTTTATAAGACAAGAAAACAATAATACATAATAACAACAGGGGGTTTCTCAACAAACCACAATTACCAACTTACCATCCATGCACATGCATGCGAGCGGCGGCGGCGTCGATCGGTTGGCCGCGAGTGCGCGCGCGCGTGGAGGGCTTATCTCATCACACACGCGAATGCTCGGCGCATACGATGAGCTACATGCACGGTACGTAGCCAAGTGTAGCGAAAGGGATGGAGCAACCACCGCTGCACCCAGCTGCATGCATGATATGTGTCGGCGCGTCGACCGGTCGTGGTCGCGAGCACGGCCGTGTGTATCCATGGCCGTCCGTTGTTGCTAAGCTACCCTAGCTAGCTAGTCACTACAGATCGATCCGCTCACCTTTATTTGATTTATTATCAACAGTCGAAGCAATTAAGAGCATCTCTAATAGTGTATTATTGTCGTCTCTTAGCTATGTCACATCAACAAAATCATATGTGGAGGAGAGAGAGGGAGGAGAGAGAGAGAGCACATATTGTCTTTTCCTAAAGAGACTGTCGTACACGCGAAATAAGACATGATACATTAATACGCTCTAGTTGACATGTAGCCCCGTTTAAAGGAAAATTATAAAATATAAATGTTAGAGAGTATACTAGAGAAAATCTATTAGAGATGTTGTCTCTAGAGATGATGTAGCATATGTTAGAGACAAGGTTATCCCTAACTATTGGAGATGCCTTAACAGTACTGTTGGCCTCTGAACCGCTGGGTTTAGCATATTAATCTGAGTGGATCATTTATTAGGAGATGACACCGGGGCCTTTCAGAATAACCTACATGGCTCCCTTAGTATATAAGCATATGACTCTCTTAGTACAAGCTACAAGTTAGTGTTACGAGTTCGTAATGACTCTGACGATATTTTTTCGTGGATCCGCTCCTGGATGACACAATTGGCAATTCAACGCTAACTAATTTTTAGCCGCGAGAGAATTAAGCTGAAGTGTTGAAGATGGTCTAAACACCCCCTAACGCGCTGGATTTTCATTTGTTAGGGTTCTCTGTTTTCTTAAGTGTAAGTCACATTCTTAAATCATTGTATCAAAATCAGAACCACACGCCCTTTTCAAGGCTAATCCAAAACCCAGAAAAATCGACTTAGACTAAACACAAAGTCAGGTACCTTACAAATAGAATAGGCATATACATACACACACACACACACACACACACACACATATATATATATATATATATATATATATGTGTGTGTGTGTGTGTGTGTGTAATATTGCTACTAATAAGCATTTAGTAGGGGTATTTAAAGGAAATGTTTCCTAGAAAAGCTAGATTAACAACCGTCTCCAAACCGAAAACATCATTTCAAAATGGCATCGAATTTATATCAGATGTAATTATAGACAACCTTTAAAACACTATGTGCACATCCCACCTTACGGACAGACCAAGGAAGTATTAAATCTAAAAAAAAAAACTTAATAAGAAATGATCATTATACCCCTATTAAATGACATATTACAACCACTTCATCTCTTCCAAAACATTTAAGTAAGGGTAGAGAGACGGAAAAAAGAGTAAAGTCCATTACCGGTCCTTAAACTTTTTATCTTTGTGTCATCCCGGTCCATAGACTTTCAAAGTGTGTCATCCCGGTCCCTAAACACTGTTTGGGTCTCAAATTAGTCCTTAAACTTTTTATCTTTGTGTCATCGGTCCATAGACTTTCAAAGTGTGCCATTATCGTGCCTAAGCAAGAGGGCTATGTTTGAGACCCAAACAGTGTTTAGGGACCGGGATGACACACTTTGAAAGTCTATGGACCGATGACACAAAGATAAAAAGTTTAAGGACCGGTAATGGACTTTACTCCGGAAAAAAATATAATAACAACACTCTAAATTCCCTCAATAGACAAATATATTGAAAGAGATACCTATAAAAATATGGACAGACATAGTATGGAGTAGTATTTAATAAGGCAAGTCAGAACTGCTAGCACCGGTTACTGCGTTGTGTATAAAACCAAGCTAAGCGCATTTAGGCATGTCCCCAGACTACTAAGTGTCGGTACGCACCACCTAAATTTTTGCACTGTATTTGCATACTACTAGTATGTTGTTCCAGGCAAATAATCCCATGCATGAGTCATGCAAAGCCCACAGGTCGAAGTTATAAGCCAAGTCAAAAGCAAACTCGATGGGAGCTTTGCCCTTTCCACAAAAGACTACGACCACTAAGGAAGTGGCTAATGTCTCATCAGGAATTTTAATCACTGATCTCCTAGCAACCTAAGGACATGGGCCTGAATGCAGGTACAGCTATTTGTGCAGTACTACCACTAGTGGTGGTCACTAGAAGCTCGTAATCTCTGGATTAGTATCATTTGTATTAAAGTTATCAATGCAAATGACCTATAATACCTATAATACATGAGTATTAGGGTTGATCTCTACTGTCTGATTGAAAATCGAAGGTCATAATCGAGCAATACAATATTTTTACCACTTTAAAATCATTAAAGTGACTATTCGCTCAGTGACCCTTGCATAGGATCCGGCTCCAGAATCTCTATAGCTCAGCCGGCCTAAGCAGTTACTACCAACCACTAGTGCTAGCAGCTACTGCCACTCCTAACTACCATCCATATCATATCCAAGCGTATCCAAGCAGCTGTACTGCAAAAAGAAGAGACTGGGTTCCTTTGGTTTATTGATGTCCATCCACATATCACCGAGTCGCTGGCCTTTTAGTTAAGTGCTGAACAAACAGTGCAGCAGTGTAGCCCAAATGCCAATTTATGAGCCGTTTGTTTGGCTTGTACATGCTGTTGTTGGATTATTGCAGCACCCGTTCAGCATGAGTTAGCTGTGCTGGAAATAGCGGCTGAACTGCCGAATTAAGTGGACCCGTGCAGAATGCTTGAGTCGATCATAACTATTTGAACTTGCTACCTACAGTAATTTGCTGTACTTAAATTAATTGGACGCGGCTCCTCCACAGGTCTTCTAGGCCTTGTTTAGAACATTTAATTTTTGTAAGAATTTTCATAGGATTCGAATCCTATAGGAACATTTTTTTTATTTTTTATTCCTTGTGAAACCCTTTGGAAGCTTTGAAAAAATCCTAAAGGAATTATTCCTTTCCTCCACTTTTTGGGGGATTCCAAACATTAGCTCAAACTTGGTTTCATTTCCGTTGAGAAGTCCAAGGCAACATCTCTCTTTATCTCTCATCTTCTCTCTAATCAAGAAGCACTTTCCTTCAAAATCCCCCTGGAGCATCCAAATTAAACAACATTTTTGTACAGTTCCTTTGTGTTTTGATTTCCTGCATTCAAAATGGGCCTTAAATACAGATAGGAAGGTACAGTAGAAATGCACAAGAAAATAATAAAGGAATGGAAGTGCCATTGCTCCAGTATTTTGCCATTAGCTCTCTCGCATCCACTGGATTAAAGAATGAACACACCAGATCTAATGCAACACTAAATTGATAATGGCATGGTGCTATCATGATTTCTAGGCAGAGGATATGCCTCCCAAAGGAATGTAGCTAATTCACTATGTCAACAGTACATTCCAGTATTCCACTGTGGATGTACGCTCCTACACATTCTCAACCAGAAATGCAGAATATCATGTCCTTAACTGTCCACTTCCATGTGATGGACTGGAGTGGAGGTTTCGAGAGGACAAGGAAATTCTATATATATATATAAAAGAATGTCCATTTTACTCTGTTAGACTTTCTAACAAGTTTGTTTAACCCCTAAACTACAAAATCGGATTTTTAACCCCTAATATTTCATAACAGGTTTTAAAATACACCGTGAGGTGGTTTTGTACGATGGTTTCACTGATGTAGACCCAAATCATTGTAGTTTTGCCGTGTTGGCAGCCACATCAATAGCTTTTTGCCACCATACAATCTCTTTCCGTCCATACATATATAGAGGGGCGTCAACCTCATCCTCTCGTTCAGAACAGAAGCAGAAAATAGAGGAGGTTCCATGGGAGGCTCACGTGGAGCTCGGGCACTAGCGGCAAAGGCGACGACCGGAGAGGACCAAAAATGCTCGCAGCAGTTCATGGCGGCAAGAGACGGGGGGGGGGGGGAGATCACGATGGGATGTTGACATGCAAAATGAAGGTGAGCATGAGCTTTAGTGGAGTGAGGGGAACTTACCAAAGTGGATGGTTGAGGCGGAGGGGCTACGAGGCGACCTGGTGAGAAGGTCGAGGACGGCGAGTTAAGCTCCACGACGTGGCGTTGCTGAAGGGGAAGGAAGCTCAAATAAGTAGTTGGGGAAGGTAGAGGGAGGTGAGAGGGTCCTCTAGTAGGGAGGAATTGGACCTAAGCTCATCGGATAAAGCATGACGGAGGTGGCAACGACATTTTGCCGGAAGCGAGGAAGATGGTGGCATGCGATGTGTCTGTTAGTGAAACCCAAAATTGGCCGAGAGGAATTGATGGGTAGGTTCTGGAATACGTTTTGACACAAGCCAAAAGTGGAGGAGCTCACCGGGTCGACGGGAACGGGGAGGCAAGGGCAGCGGCGTGGCTTAAATAGATGGGAATGCGAGGTGGTCTTGTGAACGCAAGCTCGGGGTGGTGAGGACTTGAGACCGCTGACTGAGATGGAGGCGAAGGTTGCATGATGACACCGTCGAGGGCCACCGGTGAAGGACCGGATCGGGTGTGGAGTGAAGAATATGAGAGGGAGAGAGACATGAAGAAAAAGAAGAGAAAGGGGGAGTGCTCGAGGAGGAAGATGATTGAAGGGCTAAAGTCTCATGTGGCTAAATCCAATGGTTTTGGTGACTTTGAGAGTGATTTGATAGATCTTTTGTGGCTGATTCTACGTATAAAAGAGTGGCTAGAGGACGTGGACTGCCAATATGGCAAAATCGGGTAAAGTGGCCGCCATGTGGGCAAAACCATCTTAGGGTGTTATTTGACCCGGTTTTGAAAGATTAGAGGAGTAAAAAACATGTTTTGTAGTTCAGATGGTTAAGTGGACTTTTTGAAAAATTTAAGAGGGTAGTGACAGAGGGTGGTGGCCTCACTTTAGTTGCAATATAACACTAATTACTTTTATTATCGAAAAAATCCATTAATAACTTGTCAGTTTATTTCGAAAAAATAGGAATTTCTCCTTAGTTTTCCATGCCTTAAATTTCTTTCTACTCGATGCTTTAAGATAGACCTCTCTGTGTTTTTAGCTGAAACTTCGTTGCTCTAATGGATGTAATCATGCAACATTTTAAGATCAAACTAGATTGCGCACAGCTGGCCAAATGAAAATCTAGAGAAAAAAAACAAGCAGTGAAAGAGCAACAAGCACTAGAAAATCGCTAGTAATGTTCACAATTTTGGTTGGCACTTAGTTTTTTTTTTTTTAGCCATGTAATCCTAGAGGAAAACAAATGCTTAATAATAATTTCTAATTTCTATGTTGCCAAATGCATGTGCACGTACGCAGGCGCGCACACGATCGGCGTCGGCCATTGCAACGTCTTCGGCGACCGCCTCTTCAACTTCACCGGCGCCGCCTCCCCCACCGCCGACCCGACCCTGAACTACGCCTACGCGGCGCAGCTGCGCGCCCAGTGCGGGTCGGCCTCCAACAACGCCACCGCCGTGCCCATGGACCCCGGCAGCCCGGCCCGGTTCGACTCCCACTACTACGTCAACCTCAAGCTCGGCCGGGGCCTCTTCCAGTCCGACGCCGCGCTGCTCGCCGACCGCCGCTCCGCCGGCATGATCCACCGGCTCACCAGGCAGGGCTACTTCCTCGAGGAGTTCAAGAACGCTGTCCGCAAGATGGGCCGCGTCGGCGTGCTCACCGGCGACCAGGGGGGGATCAGGAGGAACTGCAGGGTCGTCAACTGATTGACGATTAACGATTAATTAAGAGGTCTCATTAATTAATCGATGGATTGATCGTTGTTTTAATTAATTAATGGTGGATGGAGGTTTTTTTTTTCAATTTTATTATGTGTTTGGTATAGCAAAAGTAGCACATATACTGTTGCTGTTGGGGGTAATTAATTACAGTTTAATTTGTTTGTGTTTATGTGAATGTGAAGGATGTGAAAATTAAGCAAGCCGGCTGGTTGGATTGCTGGCCTGTATAATTTGGGTATAATTTGTACAGAGAGAGAGAGAGGGGTGTGGATTCAGTGTGGCACTCGATCCAACATGCTTGTTCGATCTGGTGTTCTTGAAAAAAAACCGTTTGTGTCGCCGTTGGAAAAGGTGTTCCAAGCGCGACAACGAAACCGACGGTAATAACTCGAGATCAATTTAATTGATGAATATAGACCGAATTACAAAGAAAGGGTTCCACTAGTTACAAACTACTCATAAGGTACGTGATCGTAGCCCCTTTGATTTTCCCCCAATTTCTATGCGGTCGTGGCCAGCTATTTTGCGTGTTAAAATTAGACGGCAACAGTTGTTAGAGCATCTTTAGTTTATTGAATCAATGCCGATTCAAAGTCATGTCACGTAAGTATTCTAGGAACTAAGCTTGTTTTTCTCTAATGTATTGAACCGATTCCTATTAATAACTGAGACCCATGTTGCATTAAAAAAACTACAAAATAATAATATCCTCTCTCAACCACACTCTCATATGTAGTTGTTTAATGCTCATATGAGATGTTTAATGTTTTGAATCGACTCTTAAGTAGAGTCCGATTCTATACATTTTTTTTGTTGGAATCGACCATTCCAATGTATTAAATCGATTCAATGCATTATCTCTCCTCATTTAAACCGGCTAAAACACAGCATTAGATATGGTCTTACGAGAAAACACTCTAATCATAACTCGGATTATTGTAAATTGTAAGATCCTACGATACTGATCGTGACCGAGATCTTGACAATATCGCTTGTAAGCTGTAACCAAATGGTACACTGTTTTAGTTAAAAGTGATAATAATGCTTTGAATTTTCCCACTAATAATCCCATCAAAGAAAACAACCTTACACTCCCTCCATCCTAGAAAGTCTGTAATATCGCTCCAAAAAGAGTAACACTGCTTCCCTAGCAAATAGCACAAAAAAAAGGCCCAACATGGCTACTAGGCTAGATCTTGAAAAGTAGGTTTGGGCTACATTAAGCCCAGATGAGACGGCCCGTACATCCTAGCATCTACTCTAGAAATATCTGTTGACAGGTGGGCCTATAGTAGAGGAGGAAAACCCGAGGAGGCCCACACGTCACTGACGACTGGGCCCACTTGTGCACGGGCCCGGATCGGCGCGCGTGCGCGTAGCGAATTCTTCCCTCTCTAATGACCTTTCCCTAATTCCGTGAACCCGCGCGAAACCGAAAAATTCCGTCCCCCACCCGCGCGAGACCCCTCCCCTCCGATCTGACGGCATCGGAGGCGTCCACGACACCGATCCGCGCCCCCACCCTCCCCACCAATCACGCTCTGCCTCCCCCTCTATGGAAAACACCGCCGCCCCACGACCTCTTCTTCTTTCCACAACAGCACCTCATCAACACTGGCGGTCTCCCCGGCGACAAGCGGATCAAGTGATCAACCCACCGAACTTAGCCTCAGCCTTTTGGTTTCGGAGATGAGTTCCGCGGGAGGCGGCGGCGGGAGGGGAAAGTCGAAGGGGTCCAAGTCCGTGTCGCGGTCATCCAAGGCGGGGCTCCAGTTTCCCGTCGGCCGCATCGCCAGGTACCTCAAGGCCGGCAAGTACTCCGAGCGGGTCGGCGCCGGCGCCCCTGTCTACCTCTCCGCCGTCCTGGAGTACCTCGCCGCTGAGGTAACCAGCCAATCTTTCTTCTCGATTGCCCAATCTTCTCTTTTCTTCTCCCCGCATTTTGTTCCCAAATTTGCTCTGGATTTCGCAATCTCATGGCAATTCTTGCTTCTTAGGTGCTGGAGCTCGCGGGGAACGCGGCGCGGGACAACAAGAAGAACCGGATCGTGCCGCGGCACATCCAGCTGGCGGTGCGCAACGACGAGGAGCTGAGCCGGCTGCTGGGCGCCGTCACCATCGCCGCCGGCGGGGTGCTGCCCAACATCCACCAGACGCTGCTCCCCAAGAAGGCCGGCAAGGACAAGGCGGACATCGGGTCCGCCTCCCAGGAGTTCTAGGCTGCCTTCGGATCAAACCCAAATCAAGGCATGGCTAGCTGCTCTTGATTTGAGGCCTCCTTTTACTACTATCTTGTTTTAGGTGATTAGATTAGGTTTTGGTGAATGATGGCAAGTGGAGTTTGTTTGTAGTGAATGATGGTTATTGGATCAGATGGGTGTATCGATGAACAATCTGGGTGGAATGGAATATAAGGGGAAAAAAATCTGGTTCTTGATATCGCGAATGCTTTGGTCTTGTATCATTTCGTGGTAATGTGATTTTAGCTCTGGAAGTTGTTCTATTGGCACATGCATTAACCATTACAAGATCATTTACGTGCCTACAATTTTAAGATCATTTGTCTCTTTCTCAGGTCCAGAATTCGTCTTCTCTTGTTGGCTGAATTAAACTGAGTAATCTAGTTGTAAATTCCTCTAGGCAGTGGTTGGTTAAATCTAGTGCAAGACATAAATCATCAGAAGGCAACTCACAAAGCAACGGGCAACTCACAAAACAACGAGTTACTCTGCGTATTCTGTACCCGATTTTGTCTATATTACCTATGTCTTTGCTTGAATTATCCTCTACAACTCTTGTGTAACTATTACCTGCAGGAATGGCCAGCATTCCAACAACACACCAGAAGCTTATATCAACATCCCAGGAAGATGCAGTACAACTGTGATGGTCAATAACAACAGAAAAGAGGCACATACTCTGTAACACTTCAAAAGAGAGAATTCCTTGTGCATTTCTCAACTCTGAAGTGATGCTAAGAACCCTTTTACCCTAGTGCACTATCAAGTGTTCTTTGTCTCTTTGTAATGTGATATAGTATTGTTATCTACCATACTATCATTACTTGTCTTCAGCAATTGTCCTGTAGGCATTTACCTACATGAGCTAATATGCCTGAACCTTATTTCAACTTAATCTATCATCAGGCGCAGATGCAGGACAATAATAACAATAACTGTTGCAATGGGAAATATTACCATCAATATATCATCACTACTGTACTATGTTCCTGCGGAAGGAAATCCTCAAATGTTAGTATTGTCAGACAGAACCATCTTAAAATGATCGATTGAGCATTAGTGCATCACTTTTGCTTGATGCCATTATCTTTGTTCACGATGCAAACATAGACAGGCCAATGCAAATAGTAGCAAATTCGAAACAAGAGATGGCAAGTCTCTGTTTGATAGATCATAGTAGGCATGCCGATTACCAAGGCAGGTCTATAAGAAAGCATCTTGCATTTTGGACACGCCCAAAACCTGTCTAGTAGCATGCTACCAGCTCTAAAGATCCATTCTGCAATCCAAGATGCCAGTACAGCCCAAACTAGAAATCCTCACAGATTCCTGAATGATTACCCTAACCACTAGACATTCAACACTAGATTCTAGAAGTCCTGCCACAGAATCTTACAGACACAAGCGGCGCCAGGGGGGGTGCCCTGGGTGTACGGGCACCCCCCAAAAAAATGGCAATTTTTTTTACTACCTATAGATATCAGCAGCATTTGATCAGCCCAAGTTCAGTTCCTCCCTGGCGCACCCGCACTCCCCCTTCCCCTCGCCTCCTGACGCTGCACGCCTCCCCTCCAGAGTCCAGACTCCAGTCCTACTTCTCCTCCTCACCTCCTGGTCTTGGCTCCTCTTGCAGTCCTCCGTCAGTCCGCCACCGGCCTGCCATCGAGGCGCTGAGGACGCCGCCTCCTTGCTTCTCCTCTTGCTCATTGCTCACTTGATCACTTGATCACTCCATCGCCAAGGACGACGAGAGGCCATTGCTTCTCCTTCGCCGCCAACACCAAGGTAGCCAGGTAGCGCAGCCGGCAGTGCCTCCTTATTGCTTCTCCTCCGCTGCCGCCGTCTGGACTTGGGGGATCCCAGATCCGGACGAGGCGGCGAGGTGGCGAGGCCGAGCCGGCCAGGGCAAGCAAGAGGAGCAGCCGGGGAGGCGGCTCCATTTCCCCCAAAGGCCAAAGCGAAGCTCCACTGCAGCACTGCTTCAGACTCTGTGATAATGTGATTTGTATTTGTGTATGTTCTTGAATGTCAAAGCCCAATGCCCCAATCTAAATACTAAATGCCATTATGCCATCAAGGCATTAACAAAGTTGTGTTTATGTTTAAATTGTTGATAAGTAGTTTTCTTTTCCTGTTTATTTTTCTCATACAGTAGTTAGTTATTTAATATTAAGCCATTACTAAGTCAATGATTATTTATGACCTTCAGACATAGATTCTGTAGTATACTGGTATGTGATGAAATCACAAGTGGATTAGTTTTGCTCATATTAATTGGATGTAATCTGCCCTGCCCGACAGAATTGTTGAAGTCAAATAAATTTAGATTATGAATGTCTCCTAACTCCTTGTGATTTGTATATGTAGGACAAGTTGAATCCTTGAAATGAAAAGAAATAGAGATATTATTTCTTTCTTTCGAGATAGTAAGACAGTCAAGCCAAAAGCTGTTGAAGCCAAAAAGGTCCGATCCATTAGCTATTTAGGACTTTTTTTATTCATGTAAGATTTTATTTGAACTATTTGTATTGCATTATTAACTAATTTCGAACCTTTTTGTGTAATTATGTTGGACTTATGAAATTACACGTGTCGTACAAGATTTTTTTTTTTCATCTTTGAAGTGTGCACCCCCAGTGATAAATTCCTGACTCCGCCACTGCTTACAGACAAAACAAATGCAAATGAACCAGCAACAAGAGCACAATAAATACCAGAATGTAAGCAAAAGTTTCACTTCATTGAATAGAACCAGCTGATTCACCAACATATAGCAATACAGCAAGATAGCAACCTGATCATTTCAAGTTGCATATTGATAAGCGTGTAAATAGAACATGGAACATAGTAAGAAAAAAGTGCAGTCCTTCACTGGGACCTGGTGGCATAGATGAAGGAGATGGCAGCCACCATGGTTGTGGTGGCGGCATACAGCCAAGTCCAGATGCCACCCTTCTTCCTCCTCTGCGCCTCTGCCGCTGCGAGCTGCAGCAGCCCAATCTCGTTAGTAAGGACATCAATCTTCCCCTTCTTTTCTTCCAGTGCTGCCTTCAGCTCCCCAATCTCACTGCCCATTTTACCATTGCAGTTCCCGAGTGCCTCAATTTTCGACCTCAACTTGCTTGCTTCAGCCTTCTCGGCATCCAGTGCTTTCTGAACTGAATTCTTCTCGTCATCCAGGCGTGAACGCTTCATATCAAGTTCATCGCATGATGCTTGGAGCTGTGACATGGAAACATGAAGCTCCTCCAATTCGGCCCTCAGCTTACCGGCCTGAGCATCCTTCTCACGCGTTGCCCCCTCGGTGGCTTCCTTGTCGGCCTGGATTTCCTCCACCTTCCTCTTGAGGCCCTCCAATTCCCTCATGATCTCAGTCTTCTCAGCATCAAATGCCTTAGCATCCACCTCCTTTGCCTTGGCCAACTTACCCAATTCCATCCTGAGCCTCTCAACCTCTGATACAGACACGCTGTGTTTCTCCTCTGCTGCTGCGACCTCCCACCGAAGCTTATCATTTTCGCCCCTCACCAAATCAGACTCCCTCTTCTTTGCCACCACCTCAGCCTCTAAATCCCCTCTCTTAGCCACAGCCACAGCGAGCTCCGCCTCCAAAGACTCCACCCTCGCATCCATCTCCGCCTTCTTAGCCCCTAGCACCTTCAATTCCACCACCTTGGCCTTAACCTTCTCCTCCATTTCCATCCGGTACGCCTCCGCCACATTCTTTAACTCCTGCAAGCTCTTCTCCACCTCCGATTTCTGGCTCGAGAGCACTCGAACCGCCTCCTTCGTCTCCTCCAATTGCTTCATCAATTCGCCATTCTCACCGAACAGCTCGGAGTACTTGCCCTCCAACTCCGCCACCATCGCCTCCAGGCTCGAGACCTTGTTGAACAAGGACACCACCTCCGCTTCCTTCGCCTGGAGAAGCTTCAGGAACCGGGCCTTCTCCCCGGCGGCCGCCTCGAGCCGCGCGTTGGCCTCGTCCTTGGCGGTCGCCTCGAGCACCGCCCTCGACTCCGCTCGCCGGAGGGAGTCCTGGACGGCGGCGAGGCGGGCGCGGAGGGCCGAGACCTCGTCGGCCGCAGCGCGGAGGGGTGCGGCGAGGGCGGCGTGGGCTACCGCGCGCTCCGCGGAGGCGAGTGCAGCGTCGTCGGCAGAGATCTCGTCAAGGCGCACCGTGAGCGCCGCAGCCTGGCCGCGCCGCTCCGCCGCCTCCTTGAGGAGCATCGAGTTGAGCGTCTTGAGCTGCTCCGCCTTCCGGTCCCGCTCCGGAGACGAGTCCCGCCTCTCCTCCGTCGCATACTCCTCCGCCGCCTTCCCCGGCTGCGGCGCGGCGTAGTGGCCGTTGCCGTTGGCGGCGGCGGCGTGGGAGGACTTCTTCTTGGCCATGACTTTCCTAGGGTTCGCGAGTGGCTGAAATGGTACGGGCTTCGGCGCGAATTTATGCGGCGGGAGCGTCCCACTGACCGGTGGAACCACTGTCCTCGGGCCCACAGGTCAGTGAGAGTAGTAATGTTGGATGCGGGTTGCGGGGAGGCGACCGTTGGTGGAATTTGAAATGGAAACGGATCGCCAAACGGCGGCACGACACGGGCCCTTTCCGGTCCACGGGCCGGGGAGCCAGCCGGTCCGTTGCCGGCCCGGGTGTGGTTGGCCTGACGGGTTGAGGCCGACGCGTGTAGCCCGTTAGGTTCGGAAATTTAAAAAAATACAAAAAAAAGAAAAATATGTAGAATTCAGAAATATACATATACAATTGTAAAAAATGAGACAGACATATTGAAAAATATAGTAAGGAGCTTTGTTAATGTTCAAATGACTGTCTCGTTAAAATATTTTTCAAATAAAAACTCAACATGAGAAAATATTGGCAAAAGAAATAGAGTTAAACATATAGCTCTACATACATCCTTGTTCTAAGTGTCATTATATAGGTATAGATTTTCGAACACCTCCAACAACTCTGGATATTCTACAGAGTGTTGTATTCGTGAATCAGTTTGTTCACAGTCCTTCACAATTATAAGTATCTCTACTATCTCACTCATAAGACATGTCTTCCAATATTCTTCTAGAAAGACGAAACAGACTCGGAGAAAACCGCTGAGATAGGAACAGTTAACACATCACGTGCAAGTATGGATACCATGGGATATGTTAACTTATGGGTATGCCACCATTGCAAAATTTTGAAGCTTTCAGTGTTAAAATCCACCGTATCGCCGTCCAAATAGACAGATAGTTCCCCACTCACTATAACTTATTTTCATACCTGTCGGGACCCAAATATGCAAATTTGGACCCTTTGTATATAATACACTAGCGAGGATTATGCTAGTGCACACAGTGTCAACATAGATAAATATCATTCCACACAAGACGAATATAAGAATAAACGACTAATTTGATTAATAAATAACGGTTGTGACCTTATAATCGAGTTTACACTTATTAAGCCATGCAAGACTAAACACTAAGCAAAGAAGCAACAGCGGAACGGAAGCAACTCCAGCGGGAACCCATCGACTTGTCACAGGTAACCGACTGGGGTCAAGACCTAGCGATCAACCTCCTCATGAAACTCCTCCTCAAAAGCGGGTGAAGACTCCACTTCAGTTGAATGATGTTTGTAGTAAGAATGAATATTTCAAGTACTCAACAAGTTGCACCATAAAATACAATTATAGATGATGACTTATTTCAAATAAATGACTTCTTATTTTGCAAAAACAACACTTGCATTTGAATACGAATAATAGATTGAAAATGTAATTTAAAAAATGACAATAATAATTTAACAAGAATTTTCACAAAGATCACAAAGCCTAATCAATTTCTTTCACACAGTCACATGAGTTTAACCACACAGCTCTTCCTTTCCAATTGTTTTATGAAAATCTACCCCTCGTGTGACATCCCTGAGCATGTTTATGACCGCGGCTGCGGCTATTCGAATAGATTGATTAACACTCTACAGATGTTGTACACTTTACCCACACGATATAACCAGTGTAGCTAGCACTAATCATAACAAAATATTTCTGAAACTTTATCTCAACAATTGACCCTCCCGTTGTGCATACTGCCGGCACCAATGTCCACAGAGGTTGTTGGCCCGTCGCATACCGTTGGACCTAGAGACGGCGAACCGCTCATAAATGTGACTCGACCACTAAGAAAGAATCACACCTTCACCCTAGCACATAGCTTAAACTACTGCCTGAGTAACCAATATCAAGACTCCATAATTTACTAAGTTAGGTCTGTCTCATACCAGGCATGTGGTCATATAATTATGACATAGTTCAATGGTGCACAAAGTTAAGTTCTTATTTGATCAAGGCAAGATTGCCAAACTACTAAATGCACACAACTCCACCATTTCACAATTCCATCCACCTGCCTCAGTCCAAATCTTTTCCCACCCTATTGATTAGGTGCAACACATGTCATCATTAATTGGCAACATACTGCACACAACTTTCCACAATTTATTCCATATTCACTTAATCAAGTTTAGATTTACAACTCAAAATAATATCAATAACTTGTTGCATGGCTAAGCATACTAATCGTATCTAACCAACTAACGTTGGTGATATGATAATACCAACTAGTAATTAACCAAGCTAGGTTAACAAATGATCATGGTAATACAATGAGCAAGGTGGATATAATCAAGTAGGTGTATAGTTAATCCCAAAGTATTTAAGAATTGAATAATTAAAATAACATGCAATAGTTTGAATCAAAGTACTTTTTAAAAAACTGGGTTCAACATGGTCAAAGGTACAACTTTCCTTAAAACAAGTCTTGGTACTGGTCTTGAGCTTAATCAACTTCTCTTTCCTCGAAAGGTCCCGAAGTATCAACGTCTACTCATAAACGAAAACAAAAACGCAAATAAATACAAAATAGAGTAACAAATGAACTCCAAAAATTAAATAAAACCATAGGAAGGTAGAGCTTGAATTTAAAAACTTGAATGAGCTCAATAGGAGTTCGTATGAGGAAGAACAAACTCTCAAAAGATTTAAATCTAAGAAAAAGATAGAAGAACACTATTTCGGATTTTTTGAAAATTTCTTTCTAAAGAAAATCCCAAATTATTACGTCAGCATAACATCAACAATGAATTTTGGAATGAAAATAAAATCTTGAAAATAGAAAATAGTAACTGACAGGTGGGACCCATGGTCTATAGACCAGGTCCATAGATTTTGGTCCATGGGTCTACGGCTCACGGGTCTATGGACTAGGGCTCTGACATGTGGGGTCGACATGTCAGTGGCTTGGTTTACCGTGGACCAAGTCCATGTGGGATTGGATCGGGTGTGGTGCGAAGGTGGGCTGATGTGGCACTGACGTGGCTAACACGTGACACTAGGGCTCAGGTGGCGGTGACACGGCAGACATGTGGCGACAAGTGGTTCACACGTCAGCTTGATGACGACAGTGACTTGGGAACCTAAGGTCGTCGGAGGGTTGCGGCAGGTAGCTGAGGCGACGACGAACTCGATGGAGTAGATGTGGTGGCCAGAGGTGGACGGCAGCGAGGTTGAAGCGGAGGCTAAGGCTCAGGCTCAACAATGACGTGGCTAGGGTGGCGCTTTGGCGACGGCGAAGACGGATTTGGGACGAGGCTGTCGAGACGATCGCAACGGCGGCGGGGCTCACCGAAACGGCGGCGGCGAGGGCGGAGTCGTTCGGCTAGTGTTGGATAAGACGACGATGGTGGCAGTGCTACACGACGACTCAGACAATGGTGGCTAGGGCAAAAGGTGAGGCGCGGCCCGAGGTGCAGAAAACGAGGATCCTTGGGGATTTAAATAGCCCCGAGAGGTGGAGTCCAAGACAGCTACAGTGGCGGTGCGGTGAAGGAAAGGGGAATCTGGCTCGAAGACGGCGACGAAGGCATGATAAGTGGGCCCCACTCGATCGATGGCAATGCAAGTGAGCACAAATGGTGATCGGGTTAGGTTTGTGTACACGCGTGGAACTGGGCCGAAGAGAGAAAGGAGATGGCCATGGAAAAGAAATCAGCCCACATAATTTCTTGAGATTTTAAATAGCTTTTCTAATTGTAAAATATATAAAATCCAAATGGCAATTTAAAAAATAGCAATTGAACTCGAATTTTTTTGGAAAATACTTCAAAGTACAAAGAACTCAAATAAAAAATTGGAATTGATTGATGTTAAGTTTAATCACATTAAATTGTTGTCTTTGAGAATTCACATTTAAGCTTTATTAGATTCAAATAAAATTTGGTGAAAATTTCCAAAGGGCTAAACTTCAAAAAAAGGGTTTTGAAAATTCAAAAAAAATGGGATGTTACAAACCTCCCCCCTTAAAAGGAATATCGACCTCAAGATTCAGGCTAGCTAGAGAAAAGGCTGAGAAACTTGGCCTTTAGCTCTTTTTCACGCTCCTAGGTTGCTTCACTCTCCGAGTGATTGCTCCATTGAACCTTGTAGAAACGAATGGTCTTGCTTCTGGTCAAATGCTCCACCACATCCAAAATCTTGACTGGATGCTCTTTGTAAGTGAGGTCATCTTTCAATTCAATTGAATCTAAAGGAGTATACTCGGTTGGTACACGAAGACACTTCTTAACTACGAGACATTAAAGGCACATGTACTCCTGCTAACGACTGCGGCAACTCAAGTTGGTAAGCAACTTCTCCTCTATGTCTCATAATCCTGAAAAGACCAACATAACTAGGGGCAAGCTTCCCTTTTGCATGAAACCTTCTGACACCTTTACGAGGAGTTACTTGAAGATAAACAAAATGCTCTGGCCCAAAGCTTAGATCATGACAATGATTACTAGCATAGAGCTTCTGCTTGGATTGAGCTATCTTCCATCTTTATCTGATTATGGACACTTGGTCCTCAGCCTCTTGAATTATATTAGGCCCAAATACTAAACGCTCAACTAAACTACTCAAAAAAGTTTTGAAAATTCCAAAAATAGGATGTTACAATACCTTTGAAAAACCTCATGTAATCGAGAACAAACATTTGAAAAATAGTTAGAATAGTCTAGCCTTGTAGCATCACTTAGAAGATCAAGAACAATAGCAAATCCTTGAATTTTAGCTCTAGGATCTAAAATAAATGCAAATGCATGTAGGAAAGGGATTTCTCTCCAATAATTAAGATATTTAGTTTTCATAGTAATAATAGCCTATCATAAAACTATGTTATTTTCATACATTTTGAATTGGCTAGCAATCTGTAAAATACTATGCACAATAATAGGATATATTGGATAATAGACAGCGGACAAAGCAACAGTGGCCTCATAATTTTTCTTCTTCTAAAAACTAAAGTATCTTCTCAGCAATGAACCAATATTGCTTAGTCAGTAGTACAATACCACCAGTGCTTTAATAGTGTGTTTGAATAAAAACATAAAAAATGCTCTTATATGGTAAAAAAACTCTTAAGCATCAAGTAAGTAGAGTTCCATCTTGTCGGCGTGCCCAAACCAAACTTTTTTGGATGTACACCTATTACCCCGCAGAAGTTCTTATATGCTGCTATTCTAACATTAGAATTAAGAAAAATTTCGCATCGCGGAAAGCTTTAATATACGAAGTCAACCTCTTTAAACCACATTATACTATAAGGTTAATAATATAACAAGCGCATCGTTGATGTAGCAAGAGGGAATCGACGTATGTACTCAACACTAGAGTAGGAATATCCACGGCCCTAGAGTTTGAAGCGACATTGTCTACAGTAATTGAGAATATTTTATTTGTAAGACCAAAGTCTTCCACGACTTTGATAATACAGTCCACAATATTCTCAACTATGTGTGCTACATCAATTATTTTGAAACATGTAATTCTTTTTTTTCCATTACCCAGTCGTCATTAACTTAATGAGCAATTACACTATGATAATCCTCCTTAGCCCGACCACTCCAGATGTCCAAGGTCAAGGCCACCGAAAATATGCATGTACTAAATAGATCATTTAATTTATCATGGCATTCATTGTAGTATTTTGCTAGACTCCTAGTTGTTGTCTGTCTATAAACGGTACAAATCTAGGATTACGTGCATTCCTAATGTAAGTTTCGAAAGCAATAGTCTCCCCAAAGCCTAACGGTAAATCCTCATAAGCAACTAAACGACAGAGAGTTTGACAGGTTACCTCAGAATTGTAGTCCCAGTTACGTACCGTACCATCGGGGTTGTACTATAGCTACGTCTGCCTCATCAGCAATCCTTGCTTGGCCTTATATCTTGTAGCATGTCTAAGCAAGTGCCCCATTCCACCTGAAGACTTTGCAGATAATTCACGACGATAAATTTTGCAAACAACATATGGTACTTGATTTCCTTGTGTGTCTGCCTTGGACGTCCTGTCGAAATTCTCCTAGACTCCCGACGTAGACGACCTCAACCTCTCTGCTCCGGTGGTCACCGACGAAGATATTGCTGTAGAGCCTGATAACGGAACTCTTCCTCACCCTTCCGGTAACAACTTCGGTTGGTTTGAGGCAGCGACATTCTCCATGGATACAATTTCCTCCAATGAAAGTCCATAATTACCAAGAGCAAAACTATCATAATTTTCTATAACGAAAAGTCAAAGTGACGCTCAGGACGGGCCCGATGAGGATTACCCCAAACGTGAGCACTTCTTCTGGACGGCGGGGGTCCCCGACGGCATGGAGCGGCCGCCGCGTAGGGTGACCTCTGAGGCCATCTCTCGCCTGAGGCCAAGGCGCGATGATGATCGCGACGACAGTGGCCCGTGAAAAGGCCTACTTCGACGACCTCGATCGGGCGCTTGGCCGTGGTCGGGGACGGCCCTCAGCCCATGGGGGACATCTCGCCAGGGCCCCCAGGGTCAACGCAGGTCGCGTTTTCCCTATGGGCGATCTGTTGCTGCGCCCAGATGTGAAGTCGATGGGCGTTACGCGGTGTAGCCGCACGGATCTCCACCGCGCCGTTTCCTTCTTCGCAGCAAGGGCCACACCACCTCGGCGCGGTGCTCCTTTGCTCCTGGGAGCTGGACGCCGTGTCATGACCCAGAGGGTCAAGCTGGTGCTCTGCTGGCCCTTGGCGACCTCAGGTTGGATGCGGATGACTTCTTGCCCGCACGCATTGATCCCATGCTGCTTGAGGCAGCTATGGGAGATCACAAGACCATCGGCATTGGCACAGGTGTGTTGGTTCCTCCTGCTGTTGGAGCCGCCCACTCTGGGTTGGGGTGTCCTTGAGTGGGCTATTTGTCCGATGCTTCAGTGGACCACTTAGGTGCATGAGCTCTTTGGGTGACCCTCCTGGCGATCGCTCCATTAGGTGGTGACCACCCAGGCGAGGCTGGTGGCCTCGCTCGGTGGTGCTCCATCGGCCGACCTTCTCGGGTTGATCCCCCTTTGAGTGCAGCGTAGCTTGAAGACATTGTCGTGGTGGAGGACACTCTTGGTAGCGAGGTTGCACCTTTGGGTCCCTCGCTGCGTGCACGCCTTGTACGTCCATGCTCACCATCCCTGCTGGGCTCGCCATTTGGTGAGCTCTGCGGCCCACAGAGCCCCGTCCGTCGCGATGGCGGTGGCGGGCAACAAGAAGAAGGGTGGCTCAGGCGTTGGAAGTCTTGTGACAGCCTCCTATTCTTTGCAAAAGAAGTTTGAAGACCCGGTGGCTCATCGTCTACCTGTAGGTGCTAAGGAGAGTTTCGCCAGCATCCTCACCACCCCACTTGACTTAGTTACCTTGCTAGCCATCAGGGCCCTCACTGGTGTTGATGGCAAGGCACAGGTGGATCTGCCTGCGCTGGGACTCTCTCCTGAAGAGGTTGCGGCGATGGTACAACAGGTAGAAGCGGCATGATTGCCTTCCAAATACTGCCCAGCAGCTTCTTAGGACTGTATGCAGTGCCCTCCCATGCTGTCTGCGTTTTTGTTTTCCTTTCCCGAAGTTTGTATGCTGTCTAGGGTGTTAGTTGGTAGCCCACCGCGCCTATTCCCAGTTTGTTGGGCACTGTTAGCACTTGGTGGGTTGCTATGTGGGATCGACATGTCATGAGACCTTCTGTCTTTTGCAGGAACACGAAATGCTATGTACCCGTTTGGCATGAAACTATATATGGGCTGCAGGTTTACAGATTGCTGTGGCATGATCCTATATGTATGTGTTGCAGGTGTGCAGTTGTTGTTGTATGATCCTTTTATAACCCCATGACTAGTTTCTGCAAAATATTGAATTGGAATGTGAGAGGTCTCAATGCGCTAGCTCGTAGGGCAACGGTGAAGGACCTTGTGATGGACACGGGATGCTCACTTCTTTGTCTCCAAGAAACAAAGCTGGCAGTAATTACGCCGGGACTCGCAGCTGAGATTGCAGGAGTAAGCCTTCAGGGAGTGGCTTATAAGCCGGCAGATGAAACCAGGGGAGGCATATTGGTTTGTTGGAACCAATCGCTAATGCAAATGAGTAATGTGCTCATTTTAAACAGATCCATCACAATGTGTGTCAACCCTCTTGATGGTACCCACTCTTGGTCTCTAACTGTTGTGTATGGCCCGCACACTGATCAGGATAAACAAGCCTTCATCGAGGAGATAAAGCAGATCCATGACGGGATCACTGGCCCCTGGTTGTTAATTGGCGACTTTAATCTTATCTACAAGGCCGCGGACAAGAATAATCTCAACCTCAACCGCAGGCGCATGGGTCAATTCCGGGCGACGATCAATTACTGTGAGTTAAAAGAGATTCATCTCTGAGTTGCGAGTTCACTGGTCTAATGGGCAAGCATAATCCAACCTTAGAAAGGATTGACAAAGCCTTACGCAACCCAAATGGGACCAAATGTTTCCGGATTGCTTTCTTCGGTCACTCTCTTCCTCCATTTCTGATCATAGTCCTCTGTTTATTTCTGAGATGGAGCAGGTCCGTGCACCTAGGCGTTTTATTTTCGAGAACTTTTGGCCGCTACTGACTGGATACAATGAGGTGGTCCAAGAGGCTTGGTCTCAGCCAGTTTAGGAGGTGGACCCGATAAAATGCCTCTTAGCTAAATTGCAAAGAACCGCAAGGGCGCTCAAGTCCTGGAATAGGTCACAAATTGGGGATATTAAAATACAGTTGCAGCTAGCCCTTGGGGTAATCCTCCAGTTCGACAGAGCGCAAGAGCAACGCCAGCTTTCTCAGGATGAACTTGAACTTCGCTCGGCATTAAAACTCAGAGTTCTGGGACTGGCGGCTCTACAAAGGATCAAATGGAAACAACGCTCTAGACTGAACTGGCTGCGGCTCGGTGGTGCCAACACAAAAAAATTTCATCTAAAGGCGAGTTTCAGAAGAAGGAAGAAGTTAATTCACACCTTGCGGCATCAGGGGAATACGTACATACTTCATTCAGAAAAGGAAGAGGCTTTGACCAAGCATTACACAGAGATCCTTGGGACAGCTAAGCCGGCTGCTTCTACTTTCCTGTGGGCCACTCTAGGTATGAAAGGCTTGCCAATCAGTTCTTCTACTGACCTAGAGCAGCCTTTCACAGAACAAGAAATTCACTCGGCAATCCTTCAAATGCCGCCGATAAAACCCGAGCCCAGAGCGGGTATCTGCATTTGCTTCTTCCAACGAGGGACATCATCAAGGAGACTATCTTAGCAGTGTTTCAGAAAATTCACAACCTCAATGGGGTGCATTTCAAAAAGCTGAACACGGCCATTATTATACTGCTTCCAAAAAAGGGCCAAGCGTCGGAGATATCTGATTTTAGGCCAATCAGTTTAATCCACAGTGTCGTCAAGATTCTTTCAAAGCTGCTCTCACTTAGGCTGTCCAAGTACATGCAGGATCTCATTCCAGCAAGTCAAAGTGCTTTCTTAAAACAACGGTCAATTCAAGATAATTTCCTTTATGTGCAAAACGTTGTCCGAAGCTGCCATCGATCCAAGACACCGATGTTCCTGCTCAAGCTAGATATAGATAAGGCATTTGACTCCATTTCATGGCCTTATCTGATGGACATGCTTGTTTACAGGGGGTTTGGTCACAAATGGAGGGCTTGGATTGCAATGCTGCTTGCCACCTCCACTTCAAGGATCATGCTCAATGGCATCTAGGGACCAAGCATTAGACCTCAATGCGGGGTACGGCAGGGGGACTGCCTATCACCTTTCCTTTTTATCTTGGCAATTGATGCCCTGCAATGCCTCTTGCAGTTGGCAGACCACCAGCAATGGCTCACGCCACTCCGCGGAAAGTTCGCAAAGGCAAGTTTGTCTATGTATGTTGATGACGCGATGATCTTCCTTTCGCCCACCAAGGAAGACGTTGAGAGCATTACAGAGATCTTGCAGGTCTTTGGAGAGGTTACGGGACTCAACATAAACTTCTCCAAAAGTGCTATCATCCCAATCCAGTGCCAATCGCTCCATCTGGATGAAATACTTGAAAATCTTCCTGCCAACCATTTACAGCTTCCCTGCAATTATCTTGGCCTGCCGCTTTCATGTCGTAAGCCGAGGAAGACCCTGTTTCAACCTTTACTAGACAAGATTCAAGCTAGACTAAGCAGCTACAATAAGAGCATGCTTTCTAGAGCGGAAAGGTGGTAGTTTTAAATCACGGTCATCACATTATCTGAGACATACCTCCAAACCGCAATGGAGATTCCGTCCTGGGTCAGGAAGCAAATAGATAGACGGCGCAGAGCTTGGTTCTGGACTGGAGAGGATATCTGCTATGGTGGGAATTGCTGGGTATCCTGGAGCATAATATGCCGCCCCAAAAAATTTGGAGGACTTGGGGTCCTCGCGTTGGAACAATTCAGTCGTGCACTCCGCCTCCGTTGGCTTTGGTATCAATGGAAGGCACCGGATAAGCAATGGAATGGAATGCCACTGCCGTTATCCCAGACGGACCACGACCTTTTTCGGTCATCAACAACAATTCATATTGGTAGTGGAAATAAAGCGTGCTTCTGGAAGGATAAATGGCTAGGTACAACACCTCTCAAGGATCTGGCCCCAGGTCTCTTCCGCATCACAGCAAGGAAAAACCGTACGGTGTAGGATGCAATGCAAGAAGGAAAATGGATAGCGGATCTGAGAAGAAAAATCACAGTTCACCAAATTCCAATTTTTGTGCAAGTGTTTTCCATGTTACATCAGGTCACGTTATCTCAGGCCGACGATGACATCTCCTGGAACTGGACAATCTCAGGCAGCTACTCTGCGAAATCGGCATACTTTGCACAATTCATAGGAGTGGTGGAGACACCATTCCAAAAGATAATCTGGAACATTTGGGCGCCGCAGAAGTGCAAAATCTTAAGCAGCTTCTCATTAAAGCCTGAGTTGCTTGCGGCGGACATCCTTACCGCCACCTTATGCGAGCGATCCTTTGGTGCCCTTTATGCACCAATAATCCGGAATTGGTACAGGCACTGTTAGTTGAATGTCCTTCGTCCGACATACTTGGTCCCTAGTGGCTATCTGGGTGCGGCCTTAGAGTTTAAATCCCATTAATTGGGCGCCTCGCCAAAGAATTGTTGGTGGTGGTGATGTTTTTCATTCCTTGAGCGGCTCTATCCGGAAGGGTCAAGCTTAGCTCATAATTCTCACTCTCGGCACATTTGGAAAGAAAGCAGGCGAATCTTCGGCGTGGCGACAGAGACTCAGCGAAATTTGAAGGAGTTAATTATGGAAGAGGCACGGCACAGACTCAAAGCGGTGCAACAAAGTTGCGAGCCTTTCTTCTACGATAGGGAGGGCTCCTTCTAAGCATTTCTTTTGCTTCCTTTTTTTTTGTAATTAGTGAGTTTGTCCTGTTTTTCCTTTTTCTTGTTTGTAGTTAGGGTGTGCTCTCAGTGTGGGTGTGTTTTCTCTTTTGGTTCCTTTTTGTGACTTGCTCCTGTCTTTAATGCAATAATGGCACTCTTGCTGTTTCCTCAAAAAAAAAACTACAAAATTAAAACTTGCATATTTTTTTTATCTTACCATAACAAATAATAACAATAAAAAACAAATGAAAAAACAGTATTGTACCTCTTTTGCTGACTTGCTGCCGGAATATGAATTTTCCAAAATTTTGCACATTCTTTTTGAATTTTGCCAAATTATTTCACAAGGAATAACAATTTGCGCAACACAATTCGAAAAAGAGATTGAGGAACAGATGGGTGCTGAATAAGGTGGGGGTATGGTGGCTATTTATAGAAAAAATTGGGATTTTTTTTGCTATTTTTAAAGCCCCAAATGGTCAAAACAAGATCGAATTTTCGAAAAATCCAAATGTCACTAGGCTAATTGGGCCAGATGGGCCATGCCGTGCTAGGCACGACCCATCGTGCCAAACGGGCCCTAACGATCATTTTTCACTCGGGCCATGTCGTGCCAGGCATGACCCGCCGTGCCTAATGGGCCCGAACTGGTATTTCTCGCCTGTGTTCTGCCGTGACGGGAACGACTCGCCTCCCTTGTCCCCTTTTCTTCTTTCTTGTGTGCCTATGAAAGCATCTAGGCCCCTAAAAATTGTTTTGGTAATTAATGATAATATGCGAATATGGGATTAACGTGTTTATTGAGTATTTACAAGGTTAAGTCCCATTGGTGAGTTTGATGACTTGAATATGCCTGCTAAAGGACAACATGAAGATCTATATGGCTCAAAGACAAGGTACAAGTAGTCTAGGATCCTTTTTGTGTTTTACCGGTTTTAGGAGAAATGGTTGGAAGGTCGAATTTTAGGTTAAATACCGTACTATTAAGAGGGATCATGACTAGCAGCTTGATAGTATGTTCTTATGCCATTTGGATCAATTTAGGATCATGCATACATTTGAAATTGATTTGGAAAGCCAACTGTGAAATTGGCAGGGCAAACGGTAGTACCGGAGAATACATGGCGGAACTACTGTACCGCACTTCCTTTGGCGGTACTACCGGTGGACGTTCGGACCGTCCGAAAGTGATCAAATCGTGCAGTTAAGACATGCGGTCCAAACGGCCAAATGAATCTGAGCCGTCCACATAATCAGTCTGAACGTGCAAAGTTGTTCTGGGCGCTCAACGGTACGACTGGCTCGTGGTGCGGTACGACCACAATGCGGTCGTTCCAATTTTTAGTTGGCAGTACGTTAATTCCAGAGAGACTCCATTTCGGTTTTATTTGCAAACTCTTGGAACGGTAGTACCACCGTTGTTCAAACGGTACTACCGCGCTCCGGTGTTCGAAAATTGGGCGATGCGTATTTTCTAGAAACACCCTTTTGGGTCGTTTTGTGAAAGCAGTAATCTGCCTTGGTGGCGATACGACCACCAGAGCGGTAGTACCGCATGATAGTTAAGCGGTAATACATGCGCCGCGTTTAAGCGGCTATGTCGAGAGGAGTTAATGCTCTGTTATAGCCGTTCTGAATGATAGGTGAAAGCGGTAGTACTACACCTTGGTTGGCGGTAATCTTGTATTTAGCTAAAAAGTTGGGATTTCTCTCCCAACGGTCGTATTTGTTTGTGTGTGTGGGGGGGGGGTATAAATACCCTTCCACCTGCTCAAGGACAGCAAGTAAGGCCACATTTAACATCCTTAGAGTCTTGAGCATCCTCTCAACTACTCATATACACTTGTGCATTCATTGTGAGGTAGTTGAGTCCAAATTCAAGTGCATTCATTCTTAGATTGATCCTTTGCACTTGAGTGCCGTCAAACGAAGATCGTTGGTTTGTTACTCTTGGTGTTTTGCCAAACACGTAGACGGCTTGGCGGAGGTTGCACGGTAATCTCTTCAAGAAGATTGTGAAGAGGCTCGGTGCCAAGATTGTGAGTGGCTTGGTGTTCGCCATCTCCAGAGCGGAGGAAGAACAACCAATAGTGATCGAGGGAAGGCTTAATTTGTAGAGCCGGCTTGATTCGTTCAAGCTTCCTCAACGTGGACTAGTGAAGGCCGGCAAGTCTTCGATACCACGGGAAAACATCATTGTCTCTATTGTGGTTATTTCTAGTCTTTACTTTTCGCATTTACAATTCTAGCATTTTATCTTGTGTTGAATTGCTTAGCTAGAATTGCATCTAGTTTAGACTTAGTTCATAATTGGCTTAACTTGTTAAATAGTCAAAAAGTTTAAAAACATCCTATTCACCCCCCTCTAGTCGGTTATCCTTGATCCTACAGCCTACCACATGCAGCCATGCCGCCCCTGCCTCCCATGGCCGCGCCGTCTCATGGCCCCACCCCTCCTCCTCAGCAGCGCCCGTCTCCCCTGTTCCCTCTACTTCCACCGCACTAGCCGTCTCCCCTCGTCCCTTCTTCTCCCTCAACGCTTGGCCTCTCCCGTCGCCTCAAGTGTCGGCCGTCTTGCGCCAAGCCTGTAGCTTCCTCCTCCTCTTCAGGCCTCGCCCCATGCTTGTTGTGCTGCCACCTCCTCCTCCTTGGCATCAGCGCTGGCATCATCCACCCTGCCCTCATCCTCCTCACCTTCTCCACAACCATGCCATGCCTAGGCTGGGCTAATAGTGTCGTGCTTCGGTTCGGCCAGACTGGCACGGTCCATCTGGTCATCTCTGGGATGAAATAAATGTTGATATGGATTTTTAGGCAACAGTTTTTTTACCAAATATCCACATCATTTGCTGATGTGTAGTTGCCTTGGAGAGACGGATATATAATTGATAGGGACGAAATATGTAAAAATGCACTAACTGGTTCATTGATCTATTTTTTAGTATAACTAAAAAGATAAGTAATTTGTATTGAAAGCAATACCTAGGATACATCAATTATTCGAAAACTTCTTCGAAGCTATAACAAAAAACCTTACTAGAATTAGTAAACAATTTTGTAGATTTCATATTGAAGCACATTTTATGTAGACAAGCTAGTGAGTAATTACATTTTACGTACTTGGTAAGTTAGGCAGCCAGCCTTGACAACTAGAATTTCTGAAGTTCTGGGTTATTTTGGCAGGCGATACATGTCAGCTTGTCGGCATTGTTTCGTGTTGAAATCGTAAATCTAGCCCTCCAAGTGAAATACTAAAAATATCACTCTGAGCGTCCGATAAGGTGACATGTATACGCTGCTATACATTGTCATGATGTCGGTCTATCGCACCTCTGTCGCTCAAGCGCCCACCCCTATGACCTATCTATTTGGTTTTGAGAGATAAGTCATGCATATGCATAAACATCCCCTCAGACGCCGCTATTGGGTCGACTCTCGCCTTTGCAAAGCGCCCTTAAGCCGTGTCTTGAGGTGATGTGGAAGCGATGAGGTGGTGTTGTGTGGCAAGGACGCGGCAAGCGACATGTATGCCCACGGTGGTATTTTGGTATTTTATTCGGCAGAGAGCAAAGCTAGATTTACAATTTGGATTAAGTACAGGTTTTGTCTCTCAACTATACCCAATGATTAATTTTCGTCCCTCAACTTAAATACCAGACATAATAACCCTCCAAGTATCAATACCGGACAAAAAAATATCCCTCCATCTGTTTGAGAGCAGTTTTGACCGCTGTTTGACCCACGTGGCATTATTGGCACAAAAAAAAAATCTATGGAGCACAAAACATTTCTTTCATTTCCATTTAACTCATTTTTTCCGCACCATATTATCCGCTCCATTGCCTCTTCTAGGGTTTACCTTTTCTCATTCCGCGACGTCATGGCGAGATTGCTTGGTCTTCATCGGCGAGTGGTGTGTTGCCGTGGCGAGAGGGCATCGAGATGGGATCTGACGTGTCCTCCCGGCCTCATGGCCCTGGCCTGTGACATAAAGAAGAAGCGGGTAGGGGGCTCTCTCTCTCTGGTTCGATTTGGATTGGGGTGTTTTCGATTGGATGCGATGGCGTGCTCATCTGTGGGTTTGGGTGGTGGTGGTTATTGGCGGGGAACCAACGACGTGAAGGCGAAGCGAGCAAGCTCGGCGTCTTGCCGGGCGATGGTCGTCGTGGGTCGATCTCGCACCGATTGTTCAATCTTTTTGCTTATCTTGTTGATTTGATCGGGTTTTGGTCGATTCAGGTGATCTGGGTGTAAAAGTCGGGATCTTGGTTTGGATTTGGTTCTGAATTCAATTTTCTACGTTGCTCCTACTCATTTTGATGGTGGATTGTGCCTACAGATTGGTTTAGAGTTGTTTTGCCTTTTTAGGTGATGCTTTTGTATGAATTTTGTGTTGTCGCGTGAGAAAAGTTGTAGTCTTTGTTTCTGGTTAGTTCAACATGTTTTAGTTTTTGATCCCCTTTGTTGTATTACGTTGGGTTTGGGATCTGGGTGGGAAAGTTCAATTATTTCTTGATCATTTGATCAAAATCTGATCCGTCTGTTTGTTTGGATTGGTCTAGTGAAGGATGGGAAGGAGGCGAAGTCGTCGCTTCCCAGCGGCAGCAGTGAGGCCAACTCGGGTTGCCTATCCTTGCTTCCCCACCCCTCCTCTCCCTCATGCGTCGTGAGAGAGACACAGATGAGGGAGGGAGCGAGGAGGACAAGGAGGTGGTGGCGCTAGCCAAGAAGTGGAGTAGCGATGAACTCGACTCCCGATGCACCTGTTTCTTACAACTCCATGGTCGTTGCATGCAGTGAAGCATTGCTCGGCAATGGTGGCAACCATAGCCTCGGCGGCGGCGATGCATGGTCCAACTCTCGGGCGTGGTGATCTCGAAGATGAGGAAACGGGTGGTGGCGCGGGGAGGAGGATGGTGTTTTGGGCGATTGGGTGGCGGTTCTTCTTTGCACTATCGGTGGGTAACAACCACAACCACCAGATTCAGTCGAAGCACCACCACCGCTCCTCGGCTTGCCTAGAGCTTGCTCATGCAGCAGCAAGGCCAGAACCGATTAAGAGCCGGACAAGAGCTTGGAGCCCAGATGATGTATTCCGGCCACAAAGTTTGCTCCAGCTCCCACACGTGCTCTGCTGCTGATGCCTCGCCGCGCTGACCGCCACCATCGCCGCCGCTCTCCTGTTCTCTTTTGCAGGCAGAGATGGCGGCGGCGGCGGCGGCTGCAGCGTCGGCCCAATGCTCATCGATAGGTCCAGGTCCAGCTGGCACGTCACGGAGGACTTGAGCCACCCCTGCGGGGAGCAGCAGCTGGAGCTCCCTCTCCCTTTGCTCCTGCTCCATAGTTTTTTTTTTTGCCAATAAAGCCACGTGGGTCAAACAGCGGTCAAAACTGCTCTCAAACAGATAGAGGGATATTTTTGGTCCGGTATTGATACTTGGAGGGTTGTTATATCTGGTATTTAAGTTGAGGGACGAAAATTAATCATCGGGTATAGCTGAGGGACGAAACCTGTACTTAATCCTTACAATTTTAACGTGCAACAGTGTCAAAATAGCCCAAAACTCGAATTTCTGCTAAAAATAAAATACATCTCACGATATACTTTTTCAAGGGCAGGAATAATAGGTCAGCATATATAGCAAAAACGCGCGTAGTTAGTGAGAGTTAAACTCTGACATTATGACGTAGATGTGTTAGGCAAATGTTCCCATTTTCTTAAAAAGACACACAACTTTTCCGGGAGCCAGAAAACAAACAAAAAAATTGCACTGATACTAGGCCCAATTGTAAAAATGTTTTGAGAACAAAAAATGAAGTGTCCTACTACATCACCGCTATTGCATTTGCGTGTGCCCATTCGGCCCAGAGGCCGAATCCAACCTGACCAAATGTTCTACGGCACCTCTTATCATACGGTATGTTTACCTCACTGTCACTGACACTTCGATCTCACTATGTATTTAACCCCACCGGTCAGCTATGAAAGCTAATCATGACATACCACATATGTTACTTGCCATCTCTAGCCCAATATAATTTGGAACACACGCGCTCGGCACGTGCACTAGCAACCGTCATGGCACTTTTCGAAAATAAATTCTATGGGGGAGGAGGCCCTCCCCCCCAATCTCCGTCCATTCCCCCGATCTAAGGGCCCAGGGGGGAGGGCCTCACGGGGAATTTCTTTCCGCACTTTTCCTTTCCTCGCTACATTGTGGGTACTCCCTGTCCTGGTCCCACACACCAGGATCGCATGACTCTCAGGGAGTCAGTGGTAGCCACCCACGGATTGCTAAGCACACCTGTAATTGACACATCCGTGGTACTTATGCCACGCAGACACTGGCAATTGGACCACACAAAGTGAGCTGCACTTTACTCGTTGGATGCTAACCAACCCAGCGATGAGAATTGTCCATTACTTAAGGGTATGTTTGGTTCGTTGAACATCATCCAGGATCGCATGACTCTTAGGCTGCTCCCAATGCTTTACTTTGCCTAGTATCTTAAATATGCTATGTAGGCAAATTGATGATATGACACCATAGTTAATGAGGAGAGATAGTACTCTAGTATCTAATTTAGATACCAGTTTGGACTCGAAATCCAACGCGTAAAATTTATTGTATACTTATGCATGTAATTAAATGAAACAGCCTAAAATACTACACCATAAGAAACCTTGCATTGGAAAGATAGTATCCTAACACTCCTCATGTATTAAGAAACTATACTAAGATACTGCCCATTAGGAGCAGCCTTAGGGAGTCAGGGGTAGCCACCCACGGATTGCTAAGCACACCTGTAGTTGACACATCCGTGGTACTTGTGCCATGCAGACACTGCCAATTGGACCACATAAAGTGAGTTACACTCTACGCGTTGGATGCTAACCAACCCAGTGATGAGAATTGTCCATTACTTAAGGGTATGTTTGGTTCGTTGAACAGAGTGTTCTGAACCATCCAGTACGGATTGGTTAGTCGAATAAAATCAAATCATTCGAGATGAGATGGTTCAAGAAATAGAAATATTGCATATTTATACTGTATCATCCCGTTCGAGAAAAAAATCTCGAACCACGCCGTTTACTCGAATTCTAAGGCGCTTGGTGATGTGGCAACTTGATTTACGAGCTTCAAATGACCATATTTATTAAACTGAGCATCTGATTTGCGATCTGATTGAACCGTTGCGTTCCTTGTCATTTAATCAACAAAACAAGACCACTCTTGGCATATTTTAGTGCAAAAAATATCATGCGAGCCCCACGTGTCATAACATCCCAAAGTTTAGTGTAATCCAAATACAACCTCATTCATCAAACCAAACACCATCTTGAACCATCCAGGACCATCATATCCCACCAACCAAACAAAATCATGTATCATCCTATCCCACCAACCAAACACTATACTTGTATCATCTTATCCAGGACGATCCCATCCTACCTATACCATCACATCCCATTCAATCTCATCCCACCAACCAAACGCACCCTAAGGTTCCGCACTGGCATCCTTTGTTGCTTATATAGCTAGGTGCATCTCCTCAGCTACTCTACCCACAAAGCAAAGCGAGAAAAAGAGTTCTAGATTTTCGCAAAGAACAAGAGAAGCCTAGAAGCTTTGCTATGTCTTAGTCTATGATGCCGCTGTTGATGTGCACCGAAGCACTCAACATTAACAACGGCGATAGCCATGCTGCTGAGGTGGAGATCCTACCGTTTGATATCTCACAGCCGGAGCAAGGGCTTCCGTATATAAGGGAGAAGAGAAGGTTATCGGAAGAGCCACGACAATCCCTACCTCTAGCAATGCCGTGGCAAGGGAAGCATGTTGTGTCAGAGAGGCATGATAGACCGCTGATAATGACGCAGGTACCGACCAAACACCCTTTTCCACTCCATGCATCCCGCATGGATGGACGGCTTAGATTGACCTCATGCGCCCGTTCAACGACACATGAGGTTTGTGTGTGTAGCAATGTGAAGAAGGATTTTGAGGGTCATGGAACTGGTAACCATGGTAAGAAGGATGGTGAATCTGATGAGTCTCAAGAGTGGCAAAGGGAATCCGGATGCGGGGTGTAGCCAGATGGTGAGCTGATGGGAGATTCTCTGAGATTGATGCTGCAGCAGGGTTTTGAGGAGATCTGCTCATGAACAGATGATCCCCCAGGATTGCTGTTCTGGAAGAACTGTTATTGCAATTTATCTGCCTATCTTGAGGATTTTGTTAATACTGCTTTTGTTGCTCCTAGAATCCAAGCCATCCAAGGAGTGGTTCCAGCATTTCTTTAGTTGAAATGGTGTCTCTCCTCCATTTTGATTTGTCATAAGCCTAGGTCATTTATTTTGAATAATTTCTTCGCCCGTCCTGTTCCATGGGAATTGAACTTGTGATTTCTCTAGTAAGAAGTTAATCTAAGGGCCACCGTATGATTCCTGAAATACTGTATTGTGTTTCTTGCTTCCTTGAGTTCATACAAGCAGATTCTGATGGGATGGCGGTGTTTGGAACAATGCCTCTAACTCTATACATATTTGGGATCTCAAAAAAAAAAAACCCTTACATATTTGGGGACAGGATGAGATCATTTTTGCGGGTGGCGTTTCGATCCTTTCCTTTTTTTAGTACTTCCAAAAAAAATAATTTGGAAATATCCTAAAGCGTAGAATGAATAATGGAGTAGCAATTAGTTGCAAATTGAGCCCTCAATTCGATTTGAAGTTGTGCAGATCACTTTGTGGGAAGGCAGAGAAGCACTTCACAATCTGTGTATTTATCACAGCATTGATGTTACCTGTCTTCAGACTCAATTTGGCGATTGTTATGGATTTTAATCAGGAAAAGTTCATCAAACTAATTCAGCTGTTTGATGTAGTAAGCTAGCATCAGTTACAGAGCAAGCGTTGTTGGCCTGCTTAGACATACTAGTTGCAGCTTGGGAAACAATGCTGAAAACAAAACCTGGTTGGTTTCAGGCTGTTCAGCCCTGATCAGGATTTCTCCTGAAATGGTTTTTGGAACTCCGATCAATCTGGTAAATTACCATTCTATTCGCAAAAATTACTGTGCAAATGCATCGACAGGAAAATTGAAAAGAACCAGCATTAATCTGTTGCTGCCTCGACCTGATGTTCATATTGCGGCCGTAGAGTATTTCTCCGAAAATGTCTTTTGGAACTCTGATCCATCTGGTTCAATACCATTTTATTCATTAAAATTACTGCACAAATGCATCTGCAGGAAGTGTCATGGCCATGGGCCATGCTAGGCGCGCAAGGCAAGCCGATCAGGACCAGGCTGATTGATCCTCTTATCTTCAGCTTCCTTATTGTTGGATTAGTTCCAATTTGTTAGGATCATATCTTATCTTTCCTATTTGTTAGCAATGGTTGTTAGGAGGCCAACCATATAAGGTGGCCTTCTACTTAGACATGTCAATACCCTTTCGGTACCAGTTGGTATGACCGGTATGTATCATTTCGTCACCTAAAACGGTACCAAGTATACCTATGTTCCGTACCAGCTCGATATCGGTCATATCAGCCATACCAGTCAATACCGGCTCGATATCAGTCATACCAGCTTCGATACCAAACAATGCCAGCCATACCGGTGGAACTGAAAATACCGTCTATTTAACTCAGTTAAGTATATGTTATACTATGTATTTGGAAGAATATTACAAGTGAAATTTAGTGTACATATAATTAAACATATATATACTTATAAATATATATTATTATATTAAATTCTGAAACGGTACATCAGTATGGACTAGTACCATAATGTACCGTTCCAAGAGCCAAAACAGTATGGCCTCTAAAATGGTATTGACAAGTATGCTTTCTACTATTGAGGAATGCAAGAAAAGAGTAAAGAAACTCCCTGCCGAAGGCTTTTCTTCTGTCTTCTTGCTGCTCCAAACCAATCTATTGCTAATTCTCCAATTCTCTGCCCCAGCTGCCCTCTCCCAAAATCAATCCATAACAGAAAAATTGAAAAGAACCACCATTAATCTGTTGCTGTCTCGACCTGATGTTCATATTGCCGCCATAGAGTAGACTGCTTTTTTTTGCTATATATAACAATACTTTCGCTAATTAAATACTAACTAGAATGGCTTGACAAATTTCACATGAGTTAGCAGTTTGCTTCCTACCCTTTTATTCACATTCTATGAGTTAAACTAAATTCAATCATGTTAACCATAAGATCAGAGGTTTAGGATGAAGAATTGAGAATGATCAAGAATCAGCACGAAATCGACGGGATGAACATTTAAACATACAGAGACAACGGTAATTCGAGGGAGAATAGCGCTGCTTGCAATCTGGAATATAGTGGAATGTAAAATTTGGAAATAGTTTACAGTGGCTCTTATTGCAGTTCTCAAGTACATAAGTCACAAAAAATGCAGTTTGGCAAGAAAACACATTACAGGCCTGTACAATAGGGAGCAGGCAACAGTGTTACAGCAAGTGTGGATCGCAATCTAGCAGTACCTTGAAAATGAAGTTGATGTACTGTGATAAGCACTTTCGAACCTAGAGTTCATCTTTAGGTGCTGCTAAGCAGTCCTCATCCCAGACGAAGGGGAACTTCAGTTTTGCTGCTGTGTGAGGCATACTCCAATCATCATATATAAATCTGCAACGAGCAATATCATCGAAGCTCAAAAAACATTATTTATTACTCATATATGCATTGCTCATTTGCAATTAAGATAAATGTATGACAATTGGACGCAACATCAGGTAGAGAGTATATCTAGCAATATTCATTTTAAGAAGAGTAACTTCTCAGATGGCCATGTACTTTTTAAGATTTGAAAGAAGTTTTCAATGCTGTCCTTGGATGCCTCCTTATCACCTTACTATCAATTTTGATACTTGATACTAGGGACACTTATTGTGTGCTACAAGATAATTAACCATAATAACAAAGGTATCATTGTCTTTTGCCCTCTGTTAATCAAGTTTGGTCATTCTTCATAACAAACCACTGTTAGGCATGGCTAGAAAGCTACGATAATTGATAAGAACTCTTTACTGTAGGCAAGGCTTGAATAAATGGAAAACATAAGAACAACTTTGCATAAGGTTCAAAGTATATATGCACATTCAGGGTTTGGAAAACCGGACGGTTTTCAGTCAAACCAGTCCATACCAGTTTTCTGCAGGCTGGTTTAGGCCCTAAATGGCCCCCCGACATCCATTTTAGGAGGAATATATGTATTTGTGATTCTTGGATACAATTTAAAATTCCAAATTAGGTTTTGAAAAAAAAAACTAAAAAAAACTGCCCCCTCCCTCCACCCGAAACCAGGGTTTTCCAGAACTGCACAGACAGCATTTTTTTTTGGGATTAAAATGGTCTTGAGTGTTATGAATATTGTGTATATATTGAAGAAGCTCAATGGGCAATATATATAGGAGTACAAGAGGTGTATGCCATATACAGATAAGACAATACAAAAGGATTCCTATCTCTATCTCTAACATATCTCTCCAAATGCAAAGCGTATGCAATAGCATTGCATTTGAAGATGATTGACAATAAAATATGGAAAATTCAAAGTCCGAGTCTTGATAATGTCGTCGTAGCATGCAACTCTTGGAAAATATACCGAGTATTAAAAGATCTCCTCCATCCGAGTCGTCTTTGTCATGTCTGCGGCGGTTTAGGAGGCCTTGCAAACCCTAGCGGTACATTTAGGAATCCTCAAATTAGGAAGTTGCAATTAGGCAAGTCTACTATAGGAAAGTCTCATTAGGGAAGTTGCATTAGGAAGGATAATACCTTCCAAGTTTGTCTTTATTGCATTAAAAAGGATAATACCTTCCAAGTCAGTTTGTATCCTTTATATCTGTGACATAATGATCAATGAAAATCGACAAAAGATTGGGAGTTACCCAATCCTCTTTGCGCCATACCCTGCTCGTGCACTGTTCATCCACGGCGTCCACCACGGCGTCCCGACGCAATCCTCATCCTCCTGAGATGATTCTTCCCTTCTGCCTCCGCTCCCAGTGCTCATCCCCTGACATCTTGGTATCAGAGCCAACCGTTGCTCCTTCGCCATGTCGAACAGCGGTGGTAACGAGGATTTTCAGCAGATGATCGCCAATTCGCCAGGATCTGACAAAAACTCTTGCTAGTATCTGAGTGCGCATAGAAAGGACACCCCGCCAGTGAGGATGGCGACGAAGATGGAGAAATCGCCGCCGCAGACGAGGCGAGGAGTTCTTGCCTAATCGGCACCGCTAGCGAGGCTCGAGCGTCGCACCTTCCGCGGCAAAGAACCGCAGGGAGCTCATGGAGGAGCTTCTCGCGAAATTTCCGTCGGTCTTCGATGACCCATGTGGGCTCCAACCGCCACATGGTCGCGACCACCACATCCACCTCATGCTGGGCACCGGTAGCGGTGGTGGTTCGACCTATAGATACCCAACGCAAAAGGGCGGTGGAGTGTCAATGCACTACTATGTTGTACGAGGGCATTATCCGCCATATGACTCTGCCTTTCAGCGCTTTGTGCTTTTGGTCAAGAAGAAGAACGGCTCTTGGTCCTATCGCGTCATCTCCAAGATTAATGAGGTTGCGTACCGCTTGGGCTTGCCCAACTTGGCACGTTTACATGATGTTTTTCACGTGAATCTCTTGAAGAAGTACGACAGCCTCCCTCCTCAAGATCCATTGCCATTGCCGCCCCTCCTTCATGGCCAAGTTATTCCCACGTCGACCACGGTGATCCGTGCCAGCCTATCTCAAGATAAGCGGCAAATTCTGGCTCGATGGGAAGGGCTTCACGTTGCTGATACGTCATGGGAAGACGTTATCGCATTTCAAGCGTCTTATCCCTCTTTTCAGCTTGAGGACGAGCTGTTTGTCAACGGAGGAGAGGTCTGTCTTGGCGATTTAAGAGGCCTTGGCCAACCTAGCAACGATTTAGGAATCCTCAAATTAGGAAGTTGCAATTAGGCAAGTCTACTATAGGAAAGTCTCATTAGGGAAGTTGCATTAGGAAGGATAATACCTTCCAAGTTAGTTTTTATTGCATTAGGAAGGATAATACCTTCCAAGTCAGTTTGTATCCCTTTATACACGCAGCATATGCATCAATAAAAATCAGCAAAGGATTGGGAGTTACCCAATCCCCTTTGCTCCAGACCCTGCCCGTGCACTGTTCATCACGACTGTTCGTTCGCGTCGTCCACCACGGCATCTCGACGCAATCCTCATCCTCCTGAGTTGATTCTTCCTTCGCGCCTCTGCTCGGTGCTCATCCCACGACCGTGCAATGACCCATAAAGCACAAGGTGCGGTGAGAAAAGTCGATCATGACAACATGAGCGAAGAAGATGATGAAAGCGACATGAATAGAGAGAGTCAAATCAAGCGAATAGGAATAGGTAGAAGCATGACATCACGGATCGAAGCTCAAGGCGGCGGCGCAAAAAGCCTTGGCGGCCTTAGAAGCTTCATGCGGCGGTCAAGCGGCGGCATCATAACGACTTCTACGATCGCATGCGGCTCGAGAAGAAGAAGCGGGAAGCGTGAGTTCTTTGCCATGCATAAGGCAATTCTTATGCTTCTCTGTCTGATAATAAATTTGTGGACTCGCATAGCTTAGACGAACTCAAAAATAGAGTGAGACGGACTTGGATGGACGCAACGAAAGAAACGACACAAATAAAGAAAAGACCTGAGCTAACTAGTAGCAAATACTAGCAGTAGCAGAATAGCAGCAGCATAACCAGCAGTAGCGGTAGCAGCAGCCAGCATGACTAGCAACGGCAAAAGACTCGCATAACTAGCAGCAGCGAAGCATAACTATCATAAGCATTGCCATGTGACCAGGCTCATAGCAGCATAACCATGCGACCAGGACAGATCATATAGTCCAGATGGCAAACACACCGAGCCATCCCAATAACAGGCTGGTTGCTGATATTAGCAAGAAGGATGATGCTGTGATTCATTTGTTCATCCGCAAGCCAGCCAACTCCTCTCCTTCTCAATCCCCACCGACACCCCCTTCTCTCTGTGTTTTCTCGATCTCCCGAGCTAGGCGGGAAGCGGTATGAGCAATTTCGTACCAAGAGGAAGGAGAGCTCGGTGTCGGTGCCGAAGAGGAAGGAGAGCTCGGTGTCGGGGTTGAGCAGATCTTGTGTGTGAGATCCGTAGCAAAGTCCGGATCCGTGGCGGGAAGAACGACTGCCGGATTTAAGGCGGCCGGATCATGACGAGACGACCGGACGGCTGATCCGGTCGAGCACTTGAGTAGAGTAAGCGGTCTGAGCCGTAAAGCGGTCGGCGACGTCTGACAGGCGGCGAGCCAGCTGACGGAGGGCGGCGCAAGCCGAGTCGGCAACAAAGAAAGGGCGGAGGGCCCATCGTCGGCGTCGAGATCCATGATCTAGGCCGGACAACCTCGACCTCGATCTGGTAATGGCCGCAGCAGACGAGTCAATTGGGTCGACGGGCATAGCCGGTGTTAAGCGCGCACCTGCCTTCGAAGCGGCGTGGATCCGGTCGACCTTGAGCTCGAAGCGGCGTCGGCTCGATCTGGCGGATCCGGCGGCGGGGAGAACACCAGGCGAGGCGAGGGCGAGGCGTGGAGGCACATCTCGGACGCACGAGATCTGGTGATGCCTGTGAAGCATGTGAGGATGACGAAGAACGTCATCTTCCCCGCGTAGTTCTTGTGCACGCCATCGATGTCGATGATGGCGCAGAGCAGAGGAGCTTCATCGAGCAGAGGGAGCCGAGCGAGGAGGAGGACTCGGGCTTGGCCGCACGCTCGCGACATCCAGGCGATGAAGATGTTGCTGCTGCTGCTACTATGAAAGTCTACGACTAATGTGGCCGCCCCCGGGAGTGGAGATCGCTCCTCCCGGGGGCAGTGGGCAGCGGAAACAAGATGGAGGCTAGGTTTAGAACCTTTGCTCTGATACCATGTTATGAATATTGTGTGTATATTGAAGAGGTCCAATGGGCAATATATATAGGAATACAAGAGGTGTATGCCATATACAGATAAGACAATACAAAAGAATTCCTATCTCTATCTCTAACATTGAGAACATTGTGTGTATCACACTTGACACAGGTTACTCTAAAGTGATCAGTATGAACAAATCAATCCAGTTTTATGTTGTCGACTACAGATAACAGAGCACAACATCCTAGGGAGGTATACATACATCTTGACAGGTGGGCGCGATATGATCACAAGCACTTGCAAATCTTCGTGCTCATTGGAATTCCAAACCTGCAATCAAGAGAACCATGATGTAAACACTAACATGCAAATTGATTCCCCATCCCACCAAAAATAAATTCAACATAAATTGATTCCCCATCCCATCAAAATAAATTCAACATAATCTTGAAATCATGCCTACGTTTCGTGCCATAAATTCGGCAGAGCGTGCAAATTAGGATCAGTAAGTGTCACATGCAGTAAATAACACCATTGTAACTCTCCTCTTTACCTGGTGCGGATCATTTACAGGAACTGAGAATGTGCTATTCTGAAAGACAGGAATCTCCTGAGGCTGCCCTGGGTATTGCAGCGAGCTAGAACCCAGAAAGAGTGTGCCTCTCCCTTTGAGGACAACAAAGACCTCCTCGCATGAGTGCCTGTGGATCGGCGTCCTTTGACCCGGACCAAATGTCTGAAGCCACACCTCCACCTAAAGGAAAGCATTTCACATAGAAGCAAGAAAGAATTATCCATCATGGCACTATCTATCTGAATTGTCTGTCGAATACATGAGTACATCCAACTAAGGTCTGTATAAGGTCATATCAACGCTGAGGCCCCATTTGGAATGTGGGAATTTATTCCGAATCCTGCGGGAATTGAACTGTTTCCTATGAAAATCATGTGAAATTGCTGCGTTCCAAACAGGCCCTGAATGGGAAAAGTACAGTTCGGTTCTTGGGTCCATTCCTCACCTCCTTCATCCCGTGAGCTAGTGCGCCAGCGATGGTTATATGCGAGAATCCTTTATTTCCATAGTCGCTTTGGTACATTTGGTTTATGTCTTTCACCAGTGAATTGTCTGCATACACTAGATACAGTTAGCACTTGCAAGAACTGAGATATCTAGTATTTGCTAGATACAGTTAGCACTTCCTATAACTGTAGCAGAAAGAAAGATACATGCAGTGCTGATTTACACAGAACTGCCTCAAATCTCTTCGATATCTCAGAATTACTGCTCCTGTCGGCTCTATGGTTTGTAGATATTTGATCTTCGCAAGTAATATGGAGTATTAAGTCGGGAAGTTTCAAGAAACTCTAGAAGCAAACGGAAAGGACAAGGGTAGAGGAGCACAGGAAAGACCTCGCGGGCAGGAAGATTCGGCTACGGGGAGGAAGGCGGCGGCGGCGGCGAGGGCGAGGAGCAGGGAGACGCGGCCGGCGCCGGCGAAGTGGGGCCCACGGGCGGCCGCAGCAGCAGTTGGTCCACTCCCCATTTCTCTAGCGCTCTCGGTTTTCCTTTCCCCTTCTGTTTTCGCTTTTTTTTTTTGCCTCGTACTCCCTGCTTAAAGGTTATCTTGAACTATGAGCTTACGGCCCTACATTATTTTAGAAAAAAGAAATAAAGCATTTTTTAAGATATAAGCGTTTACTTGGTTAGTTTTAATGAATTTGTACGTGCTTATTTACATTTAGTTCAATTAAACTAATTTTTTGAACCTATTTAGTTCATTCAAACTTATTTCATTCAATTTTACAAAAGATGAACATTTTTAAAAGCTTCATTAGCTCGGTAACATCACACAAAGTTGAAACTAGAGAAATAAAATAAAATAAAATAAAATGAAAAACAACACTATGAGGAACGACGAGACCGATCTCTCCCATGCGGTGAATGCGACTTGTGTTTCCGAGCTCGACGCGGCAGCTCGCGGCGCACAGGACCAAGCTCCCCTGTGCGGTGAACGCGGCGCGACAGGCAACGACGTGGTCGTCCGAGCTTGGCACCGCGGTTCTTGGCTTGCACGTGGTGGATTCGGTCGGCGGTGCTCAGGACCGAGCTCTCTCGTGCAGTGAACGTGGCGCAGCAGACAACAACGTGGGCATCCGAGCTTGGCGTAGCGACTCCTGGCGCGTGACAGATTCAGTCGATGCGACGCACAGGACCGAGGAGACGAGGACTGGCAGCGATGGAGATCCTACCGTCCGATGGGTGGTCCAGCGAGCATGCGTAGCTCGGCTTGAGCAGGAGCAGAGAGAAATGCAGGGATATGAATAGGCTATGATAAAAGTACTACTATATAAACTAAGAAATCAAACAAGAAGATGATTACAGATCGTTACCATCAGACAGCAGAGCTGCGGAAGAATAGTTAGAGCAGTCTGGTCCAATATAGAGCGCGTCGATGTAGTAGTCGTAGTCGATCGTCCAGTGCTAAGCACGTCGATGTAGTGGTCATAGTCGATCGTCCAGCGTCGAGCACGTCAATGCAGTGGTCGTAGTCGATCGGCCAGTGTCCTCGCTGATCGATCGTCTTCTCCAGTAACCTCTGCAGTTTTTTATGAAGATCGTGGATCGTCCTCAAGCGCAACAACAACCGTAGTAGTGCTTCTACGGTATCCATACATCTAGGAAAGGAACAACCGTACGCCGGTGTGCTAGCACCAAGTCGCACGGCAGAGCTCTCAAGAAGATGGCAGTTAGGATTTCGGTGGAACAACTCACGTCAACTCGTCTCACTCCTAATAGCCTCAAGCATCTCCTTATATAGTGTCCATGGCGGTTCCTATCCGAACACGTTTTACGAATCGTATCTGTACTGGTTTGTTCCAACCCGTTAAGTGTGTGACCCGTCAGGTTTCTGCGTATTTGGTTGTGACTCGAAAACCCTTTCCGACCATGAGTCATTAGTGGTTCCTAGTAGAACATAGCGATTCCCAAATACACACAAATTATATCGGATAAACCTTAATGCAATATGATCTACGACTAGGTCCTCATCACTTACGATTAGGTCCTATCTCTATACGACCAGTTCGTAACTCCTTACGACCAGGTTACGACCACTCTGTGATTACGTTCGACCAGTCTACGACCAGCTCGTATCTTCATATGACCAGTCCGTAACTGATCGAACTAAGCGACCTACTCATGTGCCTCACGATATCTGGTTGAACTCTAGGTGAGATGTTGTGTCATTCATGGACTTTTCAATACTTTCTCGTTCGAGTGTCGAATAACTTCATGTGGTTGAACACTTCGATCACTAGTGGTATGTCCATGCACTTACTTTATCTGACCACAATGAGGGGCCTAGAGACATCTCTCCTATTATGTTAGGAGGGGCAAATTCCATATCCGACCAGTCATATTCCTCCGTATGTTTCAGAGCATACCCGAAAGCTACCTTTATTACTACCTAGTTACAAGTAGCGATTGGCAACCCCTAAGAGTGCTATTACACATGTAGCAAACCATGCTGATCTCAAATCTAAGGATTATACATCATCATTGCTTGAGACCAACTAACGACACATAGAATCATAACAATCTCAATAGTGTCTCAAGGTGGGTCTTATCCAACACCATGTTCTCTAACATGTGTCCATATTATTGGTTTGATATCTCCATATCCATGATTTGTGAAACATAGTCATCAACCAATACATATGCTAGTCTATTCATATGTATTCTCATATGTTTCTGACCAAGAAAGCGTTTAAGAATAATCATTGCAGAAATATAGAGTTTCACAATCAAGTCACATATTTGATAATAAATATTAACAATATTATTCTAGGAATAAGATAACATATTATCAATGTTATGAACATAATGAAATATAATCATATCTATGATTGCCTCTAGGGCATATTTTCAACAAATGAGATTGAAGAAGATGAGAGAGAGAGAGAGAGAGAGATGTGAGGTCACCCCGGGATCGTACCCGTATCAAGCTAAGTGATCACGCCAAAAGCGCAACACTTAACAAAAAACGAAAATGATTCAGAATACCCGGATATGTGTCTCATGTTAGCTCCCAAGGATCAGTAGCTAACATGCACATATCCTAACACAACATTGCATTCACATCCATACACAATATACAAGAATAAAGGAATCGTAAATGTAACATCATGGAATAGAACCTTTAAGTACAAGTTTGCACAAGAGGCCATTCGGTTAAAAATAATTATCCAATGATAAATCGCAGCGGAAGACAAACTTAAAATAAAAAGGGAATAACCGAGTTGGCATGCCCACAATCCCATAAGCAACCAACTGGGATTAAAGTCGTAGCGTCTGAAGTACTTTACCCAATTTGAATGGCTTCTCACCTGAACAAATGGACAATTTTTAAGTACAAAGTTGTACCCGCGAGACTTTTCAAGAAAAATAAGGATGCATGTAAGTATCAAAAGAAGACTACTATACTAGTCAATTTTCAGCATAAAGCAAGTTTTGCAATTAGAAAAACAGTATAGATTCAAATTGCTATTTTAAAAACATTTAGAAAACATTGTATAACAGTAAGTAATGATCAACAACAGTATAAGCTATAACTATAATCAACACATGAACATCCCACTCGGGACACAAATCATAACATGACAAATTAACACGCGAACTTCGCGTTCAAGATATCATTTCAGATCTGAACAAACTAACATAATTGTCGGGACCCAAAATATGCAATTCTGGACCCTCTGTGTATAATGCACTAGTCCAGAATCACGCTAGTGCACACAGTATCAACACAGGTGAATATCGATCCACACAAGCGATTAATAACATAACCGAGTAATTTGATAACAAATAGTTGTTTTGACCTTATGGTCGAGTTTACAATTATTAAGCCACGCAGAGCAAAAGAAATAAAATAGCGTGGAACAAACAAACTTGAAATAAATCCCATCAATTCACCACGAGTAACCGGGATCAAGGCAGCGGCGGTGTTAGGAGGCTCCCGGCGAAGCGAGGTAACCGAGATCGCAGACGTTACGGCGATCCGATGGTGACCTTCCACGGCAGCGAGAACCACTTGAAGCGGCGGAGGCGGCAGGTCTTCTTGGCGTGGCCGAAGACGAAAGGCGCGCTAGGGCTCGAACAGCGAAACAAAAGCGGGCTAGGGTTGCGGCGCGGCGCGCACGGTGCAAAGCGAAGACCTTGGGGCCTTAAATAGCCAGGGGGCGTGCTCTGGCGGCTCCCAAAAGCGGAAGGCGGCGGCGATGGAGTCCGGCTCGAGACATGGGGAGAGTCCGGACGGAGGCAACGAACGATGGGCTGCATGCGCCCCACCGTCGACAAAAAGCTAACAGCGGGCCCACTGTCGAGGGGGCCTTGACGTCGTGTATGTGAACAGTGGTGGCTCTCGCGTAGATGGGCGCCTGCAGAGAGAGAATTTGGGCGAACGAGGGAAGCGGGCGGATCGAAGGAAGATTCGGCCCGGATGATTATCTGAGATTTTAAATACTTTTCTTTTTAATAAAATACGAAATTCAAATAAGCAATAGAAAATAGCAAGCGAACTTGGAAAAATTCTAGAAAAATCTAGAAAATATATCCAAGCCCAAAGAATACAAATAAAATAGTTTTGACCATTGTTGATGTTGACTTTAATCATATTAAATTATTTTGATGTACAAAGTCCATATTAAGCTTTTGGTTTAAATTCAAATAAAATTCGAATGGTGAGTTTTCTCCTACAAACTATTTAAAAGATTTTTTAAAAGCTCAGAAAATTGGGATGTTACAAACCTCCCCACCTTAAAGGAATCTCGTCCCCGAGATTCAGGCTAGCTAGAGAAAAGGCTAGGGAGCTCGGCTTTCAGCTCGTCTTCACGCTTCCATGTTGCTTCTCCTTCCGAGTGGTTGCTCCACTGAACCTTGCAAAAATGAACGATCTTGCTTTTGGTATGGCGCTCTGCGACATCCAAAATCTTGATTGGCTGCTCTTTGTAAGTGAGATCTTCTTTCAGCTCAATTGATTCCAACGGGGCTTGTTCTTCTGGCACACGAAGACACTTCTTTAACTGAGAGACATGGAAGACATCATGTACTCCTACTAACGACCATGGCAGCTCCAATTGATAGGCTACTTCTCCACGACGAGCCAATATTTTGAACGGACCAACATATCTAGGGGTAAGCTTTCCTTTGGCATGAAACCTCTTTACACCTCTGAGGGGAGTAACTCGAAGATAAACAAAATCCTCTGGCTCAAAGCTGAGATCACGACGACGATTATTAGCATAACTCTTCTGCCTCGACTGAGCTATCTTTAATCTCTCTCTAATCATAGACACTTGCTCTTCTGCCTCTTGAATGATGTCTAGCCCAAAAACTAAACGTTCAGCGGTTTCTAACCAATTCAAAGGGGTTCGACAGGCACGACCATACAAAGCTTCAAACGGTGACATTTGCAGTTGGCACGATAAGCTGTTGTTGTCTGAAAATTACGCATCTGACAAACTCTTATCCCAACGGGTGGCATTAGCTAAAGCACAAGCTCTCAACATATCCTCTAATATTTGATTAACTCTTTCAGTCTGTCCATCTGTCTGGGGATGGTAAGCAGTACTGAAATTCAGATGAGTTTCTAAGGCTTTATGCAGACTCTACTAGAAACGGGAGGTGAACTGGGATCCTCGATCTGACACTATCTTCTTAGGCACACCGTGCAAACTGACAATTCTTGACATATATAACTTTGCAAGGCGGTCTTCTGAGTAAGTGGTTTTGACCGGCAAGAAATGAGCGACTTTGGTTAAACGATCCACTATTACCCAAATCGAATCGTAACCTGATTGAGTCCTGGGTAAACCGGTAATGAAATCCATTCCGACTTCTTCCCACTTCCACTCTGGAATCTTCAGTGGTTGTAACAAACCTGCTGGTCTCTGGTGCTCTGCTTTTACCTTCTGACATACGTCGCACAAGGCAACGAACTCTGCAACTTCTCGCTTCATATTTGGCCACCAAAATTTATTCTTAACATCCTTGTACATCTTGGTACTGCCAGGGTGAATTGAATACTTTGAATCATTGGCTTCTTTCAAAATCAGCTGTCTCAAACCATCAACATCTGGTACGCAGATACATCTGTTAATCCACAGTATACCTTGATCATCTAAGGTGAAGTCTTTGAACTTTCCTTCCGCCATCTTCTTCTTGATATCAGAAAACTCTGAATCCTTCGGTTGAGCTTCACGAATATGCTTTTCCAAAGTAGACTGCACTTCTAGACTAGCTATAAATCCTTCAGCTACAACTTCTAGCTTCAGCTTCTTAAATTCCTCTTGAAATTTCGAACAAACCTCCTTTACTTCCACAGCATTGCAATAGCTCTTACGGCTTAAAGCGTCTGCAACTATATTAGCTTTACCAGGGTGGTAATGGATTCCAAGGTTATAATCCTTTATCAACTCTAACCATCTCCTCTGTCTCATGTTCAAATCAGACTGAGTGAAAATATACTTCAGACTTTTATGATCTGTATATACCTCACAGTGGTTCTGGAATAAGGTAATGGCGCTAAATCTTTAAAAGCGTGCACTCTGACTAATTCGGATCATGGGTAGGGTAATTCTCTTCATGAGGCCTTAATTGCCTTGGCGCATAGCGGCAGCTCTTCCTTCTTGCATCGGGACACATCCTAATCCTTGGCGCAAAGCATCACAATAGATATCAAAATCTTTGCGGATGTCGGCAAAATCGACCTTTGAAATTTGAAGTCAAAACTTCTTCAACTCTTGAAAACTTTCTTCTGGCTGGGGTCCAAGTGAACTTTTCTCCTTTTTCAACAAGCTGCGTAAGAGGCCTAGCAATTGTTGAGAATCCCTCAATGAAACGGCGATAATATCCTGCCATTCCCAAGAAACTATGAATCTGCGTGACAGTCTTGAGCTGTTCCCAGTGTAGTACTGCCTTGATTTTACTGGGGTCAATGGCTACTCCCTCGGCTGTCATCACTTTACCAAGGAAATCAACTTCCTTTTTTCCAGAACTCACACTTACTAAACTTTGCATACAACTGATGCTCCCTGACTTTCTCTAGGATTAATCTTAAGTGCTCAGCGTGTTCCTCTTTCGACTTGGAGTAGACCAAAATATCATCGATGAACACTACTACAAACTTATCCAAATATTCCATGAATACTTTATTCATCATGTTCATGAAATAGGCGGGGCATTAGTCGGACCAAAGGACGACTAAGAACTCATAATGTCCGTCAGCGTTGAGAAGCGGTCTTGGTATATCTTTAGGGCAAATCTTCAATTGATGGTAACCAGATCGCAGATCAATCTTTGATAACACTCCGGCTCCCTTCATTTGATCGAACAGATCATCAATCCGAGGTAATGTGTACTTATTCTTGATGGTGACTTCATTGAGAGATCGATAATCGATGCACATCCTCATGCTTCCATCTTTCTTCCTGACGAACAAAACTGGTGCTCCCCATGGCGACGAACTAGGTCTTATAAAACCTTTCTCAAAAGTTCTTCTATCTGCTTCTTCATTTCTACTAACTCATCGGTGGCATCCGATAGGGTCTCTTAGAAATAGGTCTTTGTTAGGGCACTAGATCGATGACAAACTTCGATGTCACGGTGCGGTGGCATTCAGGTAATTCCTCTGGAAACACATCTGGATAATCTCGACGATAGGCATATCTTCCAAAACAAGCGCCTTCAAACTATTGACTATCGGTGTCCATCATGCAAGGTAACGAAACTCTACCTTGTTTCCTTGATATCTTCAATTATATGACTCTTGACCACAATCTAGCACTGACTTTGTGCTTGGTTAACAATCCATGCCAATAATGACATCTAAGGTGCAGGTGTCTAGAACAATGAGGTTGGCTAGAAACTCAACTCTAGCTATGAGTAACAGCCCCTAAACATCCCACTTTAGAACTTAGCTCTGCTCGGTGGTGGACTAACGAGTATGCTTAAGGCGCATAACCTCCAAGTTATTTTTAGTTGCAAAACTCAGGAAACAAAGGAATCTGAAGCTTGAATCAAGCAGGCTGATCACAGTCTTGAGTTTACTAGAAACTTACCTAATCTGACGTCCGGTGCTTCTGGGCTCCTTCCATAGTGGCGTGATTGACCGACCTCGACCCTGGTGAGGCGCTCTTCTGGTTGGTGGTACCTTGAGGAACTCCTTGGTTGCTTTCGGTCTTTGGGTCTTAGTGGGCGTAGCTCCAAGATTAAAGCAATTTGGGGTGATTGTCCCTTCTGCGGACACTGGTTGGCGAAGTGACCTGGCTGACGACAAGAATAACAAACTCTCTGAGAATTCTATTGATTGCTCTCGAGACTGGGGTTGGTTGGCGCGGGGTTGCGAGAGTTCTGAGCAACTGGACGAGGTGCTGGTGTTGGTGCAGGCGTCCTGAAAGAACTCTGCGGCGGAAACTGATTACTCTGCTGTGGTACCACTCTTGCTCTTTGTTGGGACTGGTGACTTCCGTGCTGAGCCATCCTGCGTTTGCGATTGTTCTCCAGTTCCTTGCATTTGTCTTCCATAACCAATGCCTTGTTAACCAATTCTTGAAAGTCTGGGAAAGTGTGGGCAAGTAGGTGACTGCGATCTGAGTTCAAACCCTTCAAGAAGTGACTCTGGCGAGACTTGTCGATGGCGGCGTCCTCTGAAGCATAGCGAGCTAGTGAAAAACTTATTCAGTAGTCGATCAGCGACATAGCTCCTTACTTGAGAACGGAATTCATCCTTCTTGGATCGATTATTCCCTCGGTACATGATCTTGGCGTGCCTTCTGCAAATTCTTCCCAAGTGATATTTTGCGGCGCCTCATGTCTTCTTGTTGAAATTCTCCCACTATTAAAGGCTATGCCTTCCATATGATGAGTAGCATCTGAGAACTTTCTCATAGTCATTGCATTGAGTGATCGTGACTTTTTCTCAATAACGAAGCCAATCATCGGCTTCAATTGGTGTAACATTACGAGAAAAGGTTGGAGGATGTGTCCTCATAAATTGACAAGCTTGGATGGTCCTTGGTGTCCATGAGCGATTTGGGGCTCGGGGTGATGATTGTTGTTGTTGTTGTTACGATTACTCATGTTACTGCGGTGGTTCATCATAGTATACATCATCGTATGCATCTTTGCCATGAAGGCTCCAAAGTTACGCAAGTCAAGAGGGGTGCTTGTGGTGATCTTTGCTCCTTGATGTCTGCTCGTTGCCTTAGATCCTTGGGTTCGGATCCACTTGCGGTGGCATGGCGAGTCTAAACCATCTGGTGAAGCTCCATGGGTTAGATAAGGTAGAAAGCACAAGATGAGTTAAGAACTAATCTAGGGGGTAGGTTAAACCCAACAAACACAGTTCAAGAAAAACCAAATGAAACACCTTTATTTATTAAGGGTCTTAGTATGGCTTGCAACAATGCCTAAGGGCTTTTGCGACTCATACACACACAAGGAAAAAAGCGAACCTAAGCACACAAACTACAGCCTAAAGGGCGACTCGAAAAAAGCGGCTAAGCGACAAACTAAGACTCTAGCGATCTCAATCGCTAAGGTAGCCTCCACAACCACGACGATGCTCCCGCCTGCTGTAGACTTGGAAGTGGTGGCATCCTTGGCCCGTCACGATGCCTGGGGTGGGCGCGAGTCAGTGGTTCTTCGGCTCTCTGACCTCTGCTGGCTCCTCTGGGAACTCCTCGGGATCTTCCTCGGGATCTTCTTCAGGTCCTCTTCTGGTTCTTCTGGCTCTTCAGGATCTTCTTCTTCTTGTTCCTCCTCATGGTCGTGCTGACCGTAGAGGGCTTCTTCCAATATAGCGATCCTTTCTTCAGCTCTTTGCAGGGTCTCATAGGTGCACTCTAGCTCGGTGGTGACTAACTCCAGCGACTCCTCTTGAGCACCTGCGAACTGGGTGAGGTGCACCATCGCGCGTAGATGTGGCAAATTCTGAGGATGGCCATGCGTGACGACTCTTGAATTCCTTGCGCGAAGGTGATCCTCCTGACGGAGATGTTCAGCAATGGTGGCTTTAGTGTTCTTCTGGCATAGGCATCGGGGGCGAGATCCTCCACGATCTCGACCGTTTACCACCCATTCGTTGCCCACGATACATGGGACGATCAAAGCCTCCAAATACACCTGCAATGACTTCCACACTCTGCGGCAAGTCCGCCTTCTAAGCTCACCGTAGGTATGAAGCATCTGTCGGGAGACGGAACAAGAGGATGGGAACCAAGTTAAAAGCAATGAGGGAGAAGAAAAGATTCTAGCAATAGTTGAGTTGAGAGAGACATGAGGGGAGTTAAGCAGTTCATTTAATCTTGCAAGTTAATTTTTCTTCAGAAAATAATTTGGACTCTCTAAGATGGCCGATCTAAGGGTAAGACCTACAGTCAGTATGGCTCTGATACCACCTCTGTCGGGACCCAAAATATGCAATTCTGGACCCTCTGTGTATAATGCACTAGTCCAGGATCACGCTAGTGCAAACAGTGTCAACACAAGTGAATATTGATCCACACAAGCGATTAATGACATAACCGAGTAATTTGATAACAAATAGTTGTTTTGACCATATGGTCGAGTTTACAATTATTAAGCCACACAGGGCTAGCAAAAAAATAAAATAGCAGCGGAACGAAGAAACTTCAGCAGAATCCCATCAATTCACCACAGGCAACTGACTGTGATCAAGACCCTACGGTCAAGCACCTTCGATGAACTCCTCCTCGAAAGCAAGCGAAGACTCATCCTCTTCTGTTGCATGTTTTACAACAAGCATGAGTACACACCGTACTACTTAAGTCATACCACGAAATGCAATTATAGATCTGAGGCTTATTCCAAAGGAATGGCTTCTGTAGTTCTTTTGCAGAAATGCAGCATTTGCAATTTAAATACAAGTAATAGATTGAAAGCATAACTCAAAACAAATAGACAATAATAATTTGACAATTTTAGTTCACAAAGACACATAGCCTAAACAAGTTATTCACATAGCCATATGACTTAGGCCACATAGCTCCCTTCCCAAGGTTTTCATGAAAATCTACCCCTCGTGTGAAATCCCCGAGCATGTCCATGACTGCGGATGCGGCTATTCGAATAGATTGTTTAACACTCTGCAGAGGTTGTACACTTTACCCACAAGATACAACTAATGTAGCTAGCACTAGCCGTAACAAAATAGTTCAGAAACTTCATCTTAACATTGACACTCCCAGTGTGCTTACAAACCGTCAAACAACCCCACACAGGAAGTCAGTCCGACACACACCGTTGGACAGGGACACGGCGAACCACCCCGGATGTGACTACTTGGTAGCACACCTCCACCCACACCCACAGCCTAACCTACAACCTGAGTAATCAATGTCAAGACTCCATAGCTTATTATGTTAGGCCCATCCCATACCAGGCATGTGGTTGTACGAGAGGCTCAGTTCAATGGCGCACAAAGTTAAGTCCTTAATTGACCAAGGCAAGACTTCCAATCAAACTACAAATCCCTATGCACACAGGTTATTAAGCCCACGCACATAGCTCCACCAAAATATCACACAGTCCACTTGCCTCCGTCTAAATCCTTTCCCACCCTGTTGGTTGAGTGCAACATATGCCATCAACTAGTAATAGCACATAGGGCACACAGTTTTTATCACATAGTTCCATAGTCACTTAGTCATGTTTATATTTGCAACCTACATGAGATGATGACTCGTAGCATGGCTAAGTAATCTAATCGCATCTAACCAACCCACGTTGGTAATACAATAGCACCAACTAAATAAACCAAACTAGGGTGACAAAAGATTATGGCATACAATTAGACAAGGAGGTCATAACAAATTGGATATTAACTAATCCCAAAAGCACTGAAATAAATAATTAAAGTAAATGCAATACTTTGAATCAATATAACTTTTGAAAAGCTGGGTTCAATATGATCAAAGGTATAACTTGCCTTGGAATAGGTCTAAATCTGATCTTGCTCTTGAGGTGCTCCTTCTTCTTCAAATCTTTCCAAAATATCGGCGTCTACTACAAAAACAAAAGCAAATAAACAAAACAAATAAATAACAAAGACAAAACAAACTCCAAAAATTAAATAAAAATCTTAGATAAATAGATCTTGAATTTATATGAATTTATAAATTTGAATGGGCTCAATCGGAGTTCGGATGCAAAAGATATGAGCTTGGGAAGTTTGAATCTAAAAGAAAACCCTAAAACTGAATTATTCCGAATTTTCGAATTATTCCTTAAAAGAAAAATCGGATTATTGCGCAACGATGACGTCAACGCTCGGAATTAAGAATTAAAAAGAAAATCTGACATGTGGGACCCACACGTCAGTGAGACGGTCCGCGGTGAACTCGGTCCACCGAACCGATTGGATCTGGAGATCGGGTGAGGTGGCACTTGGTCTTGACGGACACCGCCTTGAACGACACGGGGGCTCAGCGGTATGACGCGCGATGACTGGCGGTGTGGCCAGCGTGTGTGGACATCGTCAAGAGGGCGGCGCCTTCCGGTCGAAACCGGTGCGGCGGCGGCTAAGCAATGATGGGTGACACAAGGGGGGTAGAGGGCGAGATGAGGATCACAAAGGTGGGCTCACGGGTGCTTGTGGATGATCGTGGCGGCCGGCGGCGACGATTAGGCAAAGCTTGAGCCTCGGGCTTGATGGCGACGGTGTTAGGAGGGCTCCCCGACGAAGGCGAGGGCGGCTTCGAGATGCGGACGTTGCGACGATCCCGATGGTGACCTTCCACGACGACGAGAACCACTGAAGCGGCGACGGAGGCGATGAGGTATTCTCGGCGTGGCCCGAAAACGCGGCGCTAGGGCTCGGCGGCGAAACAAAAGCGGCGGCTAGGGTTTGAAAGCGGCGGCACGGGTGCAAGCGAAGACCTCGGGGCCTTAAATAGCCCTGGGAGGCGTGCTCTGGGCGGCTCCCAAAACGGAAGGAGGCGACGGCGATGGAGTCCAGCTCGGACACGGGGGAGAGTCCCGAACAGAGACAACGAAGAACGGCTGCGGCCTTTGGTCGTGGCGGCAGGCCCTTTAGATTAGAGAAGCAACAGCACAGCAGACGAGGCTAGTCTAGCTCTCGCGCGAAGATGGGCCGCACGCGGAGAGAGGGCTGGGCCGGAACGAGGGAAGCGGGCCGGATCGAAGGAAGATTCGGCCCAGATGATTATCTGAAATTTTAATTACTTTTTCTTTTTAATAAAATACCAGAAATTCAAATAAGCAATAGAAAATAGCAAACGAACTTGGAAAAATTCTAGAAAAATCTAGAAAATATATCCAAGCCCAAAGAATCCAAATAAAAAAGTTTTGACCATTGTTGATGTTGACTTTAATCATATTAAATTGTTTTGATGTACAAAGTCCATATTAAGCTTTTGGTTTAAATTCAAATAAAATTCGAATGGTGAGTTTTCTCCTACTAACTATTTGAAAGATTTTTTTTAAAGCTCAGAAAATTGGGATGTTACAATAATGACATAACATTTTTAACCATAACCCAAACTAAATTTCCCATAAGCTAACTGTGCATGCTTTGCCACAAGTGATGTCCATAACTGGGGACACGACTATTCGAATAGATTTAGTTAGACTTTGCAGAGTTGTACAGCTTTACCCACACAATATGCATACCTCTTAATGTTGGCCAATGCACTCTTCCTTTGGAGTGTGACTGAGATAGCATAACGAGGCCGTTACAATGTCATGTCCTAACTATCAACCCATGCGAGGATCAGAATTCCCATAGGAGACAAAAGCCGCCTAGCACCATGGGTGAACCCCGTTGTGTAAGTAAGTCCCTTGCGCAGTTTCACGGCATACGCAAAAAGACCCTTAAGGGAAAGAAAATAAAAATAAAACATGCCCCCACTAGATTGACAAGAGAACCATTAAACATAAACAATAACAATTGTCAATCTAATTGTGTTCTAATAGCCAACATACAACAAATTATTAAGCCAAGCCTTCGCCATTATCCCGACGTGTGGTTGTACGTAAGACTTGGTTCATCATACCTGATGGTCCTCAAATACCCGAGCGAGGCTACGAATGCAGGACCACCCTTCATCACCCTATCACCCGTCCAAGTCCAACACACAACAATAACCCAACAACGAGTTCATAAAAATCAGATTCAAAGATCTGGACATTTTCCTCAAACTCTACATAATCAAATCCATATAATCCTCAATTTATATCAAGATTCGATTCGATCCATCGGCCGATGGACTAGCTCCATCAGTTGTTATCGACTACAACTACTAGCATGGCTAAGCATCGTGCTACAAATTAGCAAACACTCCCATATAACATACATCCTTAATCATTCTAGGTAAAAAGGGTAATCAACATTCAAAGGAGGGCCAATGCAGCAAGTAGGGAATTAACTATTTCTACCCATGAACATACTTTTCAAAATAGCATGCAATTGAGAGATTAAAACCATACAAAACAATTTAAAATCAGTAGGAGCAATATGATCAAGAGGAGGGTGCTCGCACCTTTGCTGTACCACTTATTCAATCTCAAGTTGCACTCATGAATTACATTCGTATCGTCGAGAAATCTATTGAAAGAACGATATTACAATTAACACCAAATAAGCCAAAAAATAAAAATGCTCAAAAATGCATGAAAATTATACAGTGGGTAGATCATGATTTTAGATGAATTTAGGTGAAAGATTCATTCCATTTGGATTTAGCATTTGAAAGTTATAGAGGTTTGAAGATCAGATTTCTGAAAAATCCAAAATAATTAGAACTGGTTACTGTTCATACTAATTTAATTATTTGGCCAAAATTTGTAGAAAGGTGGTGGGAAAAAGGATTACATAGGTAAATAGAGAATAATTTTATAAGACCAAAATAACTAAGTTTATCTCATTTGGAGTTTTTATAATTTAGTTATGAATTTTCAAAGTTAATAGTCTTTTCTAGTTCAAAAAAAATTCAGTTTTGGATCACTCTCCACAAAATATATTTTGTGACCGTGAGTAGTTTGAAACCTATTTTAAAATAAAGTTCACTTAAAATGAAAATTATCAAATTTGGTTTAACTGTTTTTGGTGTTAAAATGATTTAGTTATGCATTTTTAAAGTTAACACCATTTTTTGTGTACAAATAAATGTATTTTGAATTTTCGTAAGTATTGATTATTTTTCTCACCGAGAGCTATCCTAGCCAAAACCTATGACAGGTGGGGTCTACTAAATAGTGTCATTTTTCATTTTCCATTTAATTTTCGGTTAAAACCGATAGGTGGGCCCCCCATGTCATTGACTCGGTCTTATGAACCCAGTTCACGGTCTATGCATAGCTCACTTAAGGGGCTAGGCCCACATGTCAACCACTTAGTTTAAATCGATTATAAAACCTCTTGTTTCCTATTCACAAGGGCCCATGTGTAAGTGATACAAACGTGCTCTAAAGACAGTCATTAATTTCCTAAGCATTCATTAGCGCTAATTAAAATGAGATTTGGTTAATAAATGGTATGAATAGTGACGGTCCAAACACGACACGCGCGTGCGCACGACGGGCGAACCTCGCCGCCGGCGCGGCAGCAGAGCTCTGGGCTCGGTGTCGACATGGGAGGGTGGACAAGGAGAAGACGAGCTCACCTAGGGTGGCGCAGGGTCCGATGGTCGCCGGTGTCGCGCGTGCGGCGGCCGGAGGCGGAGACGAGAGGGCGACACTCGTGGTTCGGCTGCTCCAGTGGTCGAGAAGGCTTGGGGAAGGGCGCATAAGTGTCGCCTCGCCACCATGAACATGAATCCGAGCTCCATTAAGGCGGAGAGGCACTGCGGTGGCCGGGACATGGATGGCGGCGGCACGGCCATGGAGCTTCACGGTGACACGCTCGGCCTGGAAACGAGAAGGGGTAGGGAGCTCAGAGGGGAGATAGTAGAACCCCCGGAAGCTAAAGGACACATCGATTGGGGAGGAGTCTCACAGGAGCAAGCGAATTGCTCGGCGGCGGCGATTTGCCGCAGTTTAAGAAGATGACTCGGTTCCCCCTTGAGGTTGTGACAAAGAGCAATTAAACATGCAGATGAGTTCAACGTGATGATGCGAACACGAGGGACAAGGTTTGAGGGACCGATACTCACCGGTGCTCGAATGGTGTGGCGGAGCTTCATGGAGCACGCACAGGTGACGAAGAAGAGACGCCCGTGGTCCGGGTGCTACACATGAAACCATAGGCTCAAACTGGGAAAAAATGGATGCGGTGAAAAAAACTAGGAAGGTCGGAGAGGTCGCGGGTGAAGCTTACCGAGAGGAGGCGGAGCTAGAGCCTCCTTCTCTTCCTCGGCTGGGAAGAGAAGTGACAAAAAGGAAGGGCTTGGAGGCAGTTTTGTGTGGGACTGCGGACGGAGGAAGAAGCGGCGTAACACAACGCAGCTCGATGACTGGTCGCGAGGAGGAAGAAGCACTGGCGCAGAGGATGGGCCCACTGGCCAGCGAGCGGGCGAAGCGGTGAGGCTGGATCGTGCGATGAAGAATAGACGGCTCAGATCGGATGGAAAGTTCGAACTATCCAAAAGATGATGAGATCTGGCCGTTGAATCTCAATCGGACAGTCGATCAAGGTCTGACTCGGGGCAGTGCGTTAGTGGGCTAGGTCTAGCCGGTTTGGTGCGGTGCGGTTCGAGTCGGTCAAACAGTGTTGAGCTCGAAGTTTAAATCTGATTTGACCAACTAGCAAAGAGTTTGACCGAGGCTCTAAACATAGAAATAAAATTCCTAAACTTCTGAAATAATTCAGAGGTGTTCCTGGGACATCCTAGTATTCATAAAAATTATTAAACATTAATGTTCATGATTTATTTGCTTAGTTTAAATTCAAAGTTGGAATAGGTTATTGATTTGAGTTTGAATTTTCTTTGGGTCGATTTAAGTTCCAAAAATTTGGGGGAAAAATATATTTATTCATGATAATTATTCTATTATTTGAATAAATTAGTTCCAGATGATAATCAAAAGTTTTTGTTCTTGTTTTCTTTTGGAGTTAAATTTTGAAGTGTAGGTTAAATCTTGTTTTGAGATTTTTCCAAGTGCAATAAATGATGCAAATGTTTCCAAAAAGTCATGCATACTGATAATATGCATACTAATTATCATTAATTAACTTGGAGATGTTACAAGAGAGGAGTGAACGTGGCGCAACAGACAACAACATGGGCATCCGAGCTTGGCGCAGTGGCTCGTGGCGCGCGACAGATTCTGTCGGTGCGACGCATAGGTCCGAGGAGGCGAGGACTAGTGGCGATGGAGATCCTACCGTCCGATGGGGGTCCAGCGAGCTTGCGCAGCTCGTCTTGAGTAGGAGCAGAGAGAATAAGATTGAAGAAGATGAGAGAGAGAGGAGAGACTACTTGAGAAGAACGAACCTCTAATGCAGTACAAGGGCAAAATCGTCGATTTACCCTTAGAAGTGCTATTTCCAATAATTTCACGTGTTATCAGTGTCATCTAGCAGTCGAGTGTGAATCGGATGTTATTTCTCTAAAATCGATCAAAAGTTGAGTGTTGCTGACCTAATTTCCCCTTTTTAAAAATACATATAAGAATAATAAAAGTTTGTATTACTTAAAACAATATGTAAAGAGCTAACAAAAACAATATTGAACTAACAATAACTTAATTTGTGTGGTGATTTAGTTTCTTGTCAATACCCTAACATGGTATTGTCCACTATCCTAATTCTATCAATAACTTATATTTACTATTATAAAAGAAGCACTTGGTGGTGGCGGTGGTAAGTCTGCCATCTACCTCCCCACCTTATGAGTTAGTGGGATATTTTGTTGATAGATATGTACATATATGCATATGTTACTATAAGGATCTGCTATGGACAATTAGATCATCTACGCGTAACTTATGTATATTGGTTTTTTAAGTTTAAAACTTATATATGTTTATTTAAGATCTGTTGCAACGCACGGGCACTCAGCTAGTAATCCTTACTATTATAATAGAAGGACTTGGTGATGGTGATAAGTCTGCCATCTACCCCCTCTTGAGTTGGTGGGATCTTTTGTGGATAAATATGTGCACACATGTATAACATACATGAAGGATCTTGTGTGGATATTTAGATTAACTGTGCTTGTGGTTTGTGATAAGATTCTATGTGGCTTGTTGATTGAATGCAAATTATGTATGAAACCTTCATTTGTAGGGATAACTACCTTATTGTTGGTGACATGCCCTAGAGGCAATCATAGAGATGATTGTATCATGTGTGTGTTATGAGTTATAGAATAAATGTTATTATGTTCCTTGGATGAATTATCATTTATAAATATTAACAAGTATGTGACATCTTGGTGAAGCTCTTTAAGTTATATGATGTCATTCTAAATCCTCCTCTGGTCCTCCCCTCCCCGACGCTCCATCCTCCTCCAGTCCTCCCCTCCTCGGTGCACCGGCCACCCGGCGTCGGACGGACTGCCGCCCTAGGCCCTAGGCCTTCCCTCGTGACCTCACCTCGTCGCGTCGTCGGCGCACCACTCTCCTTCAGAGACTCCTCGGCACGCCGCACCTCTCGACCAAAGGGGAGATGGGGAGAGACTGGGGATTGGGTGGGTGAGCACCCGAGGAAGAAGATCTTAGGGTAGAATGGGAGATTGGGGGAGAACGAGATATTGGAAGGAGGCATATCGGTACATATGGAAGAGGGGATTGGGGCACTTTGGTGATCGAGTGGCGACTGGCGAGTGAGCAGCGAGTAGCGACTACTGGCTAGGGCTTTAGTAAGAGTGTTGGCTATTGGCCCACCTGTCAGTGTATATCACGGGTAAACGGGCAAAACAGGCATGAGTGGGGCTCACCCATGCCTGTACCTGTTTACTTGATAGGCAGAGAGTTCCCCCCATTTTTATGCTCGTGGGCAAAGAACACAGCCCATAACCTACTCCATTAGGGCATTTACCCACAGGCACACGGGTAATCGGGCACAATTGCTATCCCTAGTCGGGACACTAGTGACTTATCGACCAGCACATGTAGTGATTGTGACCATGTTTCACCGGTCATGAATATAGGGATATTAAATCAATAATGTGAACACTTGTTAGAGAACATGGTATTGGATTGACCCCACCTTGAGACACTATTGAGATTGCTATGATTTTGTGTGTCATCAGTTGGTCTCAAGCAATAATGATGTATAATCTTTAGACCTAAGACTAGCATGGTTTCCTACATATGTAATAGTACATTTAGGGGTTACCAAATGCTACCCTGTAACTGGGTAGTTATAAAGATAGCTTTCGGGTATGCTATGAAACATGAGGAGGGATGTGTCTGGTCGAATATAGGATTTGCCCTTCCGAACATAACATGAAAGATATCTTGGGGCCCCTCAATGTGATCGGATAAAGAAAGTGCATGGTCATGCCACTAGTGGTCGAAGAGTCAACCACATAAAGTTATCCGTCACTAGATCGAGAAAGTACTGAACATTCCATGGATGACATATATCTCACTTGGAGTTCAACCAGATATTGTAAGACGAAAGGAGAATATACAAGCAGGTCATTTAGTCTGACCAGATACGAACTTGTCGTGAGCTGGTCGTACATGATCACAAACTGGTTGGCGAACTGATCGTAAGTTGCTAAGAACTGGTCATAACTAAATATGTATTGGTTGTATGGAGATACGAGATGGGCATGAGTGATAAGGACCTGATCACATATCATATTGCATAAGGTTCGTCCGATATAATATTTATGTGTATTCAGGAATCGTTATGTCTTGCTAAGAACTGCTAACGACTTGGGGTTAGAAAGGAGTTTCTGAGTCACAACTGATTACGCATGAACCTACAGGGTCACACACTTAATGGGTTGGAACAGACCAATTTAGATAGGACCCATTATGTGCTCTTTATAAGAGGATGCATGGAGCTGTTGGGACGTAAGAGAGTTGCTCCACCAAAACCCTAGCTGCTATCTCCCCGAAGGCCCTACCGTGCACGTTGGTGCTAGTACACCGGCTATGAGAACCCTGGAACTCAAACTAATCTAAACAACGCTAATCAATGATAAGCAGTAAATTAAATTCATCTAAGCAGGGATAAGCAGTAATCACAAAATAACAATGAACATATGGCAAAATGGTTTAATATAAGATTACATCATCGAGAGTGTACAACAAGACATCTAAATCAAAATTCTAAAATCATTACAAACGTTAAGTCAAGTACAAGAATCCATTACAAGCAGCCATACAACATTAATACAATCTCTGATATAATTTACAATATGAATTCATTGCAATCGAAAGTGAAACATTAAATACAAACTCAGAATTAAATTACAAGAATCCTTTCCATCAGATCAGAATATAAATTACAGCTTTGACTACATTATAAAAAGAAAATAATAAAGTCTTTCATATTGCCAAAGCCTTGCATCCTTGTTAGTGTATCACCAGCCAGTCGAACCCATTCCTTGGCCAATCCGAAACCCTGCCCACATTTCAATCGTCCGCCAAAAACCAAAAGACAAGTAGCAAACCAAAAACTACAAATTGAAATTAGAAGTAAAGAAGTATTGCCGTCAAATCGCATGAAGATCCTCGAGGTTCCCAGACCGACCTAGGTCAGTCGACACCATCTCATTTCAACGGGTTTCATCACCCGGCAGTTGTAGAAATCCGACACCCACGTTATACCGACTTACCTCAACCATAGAAAAATCTGACAATGCCTTATGGACCAATGGTCCATTCCTGTCTCCTAGCCCAACGCCCACTTTCCGTGTTACCGACTTACCTTCCATAGTAGAAAAGCTAATAAGAAGTGCAGGGAGCTCTCCATGGACCAAAGGTCCTAAAGCAAACAACCCATTGTGAGGGTGGAAAGGATAAGGGAGGGGCAATATCAGCATGAGCAGGGTAAGGGAAAGAGAGGGCAGCAGAGAGCTCGTAGTCATAAGCATTCCACACTCACAGAGCCTCACAAAGCCAACCCAAGCCTCACAAGCTCCTCTGCTGCCATTCACATCCGAGCAAGCAAGCATCGACACCATCCACAACCGAAGGCAACCAAAAAAGCCAACAAAGCCAACACAACTCTCCATCCCACTGCCAGTTCATCCCACAACCAAGAACAAAGAGCAAGCCAAGCCACACCACCACTGCTACAACCAAAAACCAGCCATAGAGAAGTAGTAAAGGAGGAGGGGAGCATCCAAGGAGTTGAGGAAGACAAGGGGAGTGGGAACGACATCAGTGAAAACCTAGAACCGTCAACGACCACCAAGGACCACGCCAAACCGATAAGGACAAGACGACCAGAAGCCACCAACAAGAACAAGTGGAGAGCACCATCACCACCACTGCCAAACATCACTACCATTCCATTCCCAACCCGACCAAGCAAGGTAGCCCACCATCCTTTTCCTTCCCCATTCTTATTTTGCCAATCCGAACCCCACAATATGAACTACATAGTGCACAGAGAGCATACCACAATAACCATAGTAGCAATATCATCCACTGAAGGCATCACAGAGCAGGGGGGACAGAGTAGAGAGAGTAGAGAGGGAGTAGAAGGGAGGTTACCTCGGCGACCACGGCAGCACCACCGCTGGCCTAACCATGCGGACCCGATAGCCTAACACTCCCCGACATGTGGGAAGCCTCGAGCCCCATCGTAGCTAACCTAGGGTAGCCACCTCCATCACCTTCATCATGCATGAGCATAAATCAACACAAATAAAAAATGAATCAAGCCTAAACATCAAATCGAAACAACAGATAAAGGGAAAAAGGGTAAGAAAACCAAATCCAAGTCACAACCCACAAGTCCGGGGTTTAGCAGCCCGAGGTGCAAGAGAGGTGTGAAATTTGGCTGGCCTAGCCTAGGGGCGCAGTGGCCAAGGCAGAGGCGAAGCCGGGTGGGCCAAGCCACAAGTCTTGGGAGGAGCACCAAAGACATGGGCAAGCCAGGCGGTGGGGAGCCAGTGACAGGCCAGCGCAAGGTCGAGCCAGGAGTGGCCGGGTGCGGCTCCAAGAGCCAGGGAGCCACCAGGGGAGAGGAAGGAGAGGAGGAAATGGGGAAGTGAAAAGAAGAAGAAGAAAAGGGGAGGCCAGGAGCATTTGGCTGAATGGCGACAAGGGAGAGAGAGATTAGATAAAGAGAAAAAAGATTAGGAAAAGAAATTAGGATTAAGGAAAGGGGTAGAGAGATGGATTTTAATGAAGCGCGTACGCGGCATACCGGTGAGTACCGGACAAATCGCTAGGAACACTATTTTGTTTGGTACGTAAGGATAGATAGCCGTAGACTGACTGGTCGAAAATAAAAAGGGGAAAAAGGGGTGTAAAACTAATCTAAGACATTATAAATAAATTAAGCACATATAAAACACACTAAATTATATGAATAATCTGATGCGTTAGAAATAATTAAATCAAGATATAATAACTAAATTAAAAATATCACCCCTAAAATAGGCTGGCTAGAATCCGTTAGTAACAAACGCGTACCCCGAGTTTATTTAGAGAAATAATTGAATACATACACACCTGAGTAAAATCGATTAGGCTTATTTGCATGAGTAAAATTGAATAGACCTAATTGCATGCGGGTACGTGTAGTATTTTGTGTTCGTGCGATAAAACGCGAGTATAGGCAACCTTGATCTTAGAGCTGATAGACTAGAACAACTGCAGTTGGGCAGTGTTAACCTAGCGGTGGTCCGAAAAATGTTATTAAATTAAAATCTACGGAAAAAGAAGATCAACTAACTGATATACACATAGTAGCACCAAAAGCAACTAAGTATTTATTTATTTATTATTCGGGTCTGCCGTATAATTGCAGAGGACGAACCGATACAGGCAGGAGTAGCTGATCTAGAATTCGCTAACGCAGATCTTTACTACGAATACGAAGGCAAACCTATATCTTGAACATCAACATAGTTATATTAAATGTAAACATTACTTTGCTGTATCCATATACATATGTGCATGAAAACTATATCTCAAAATCAAATCAGAAAAAAGAAAAAAGAGAAAATAAAAGAGATGAATATGAGAAAAGAGTAGTCCAGCTGAGCTGTATGAGAAATATTAGGCTGGTAAAGGGGGACCGTGGCAGGAAAGAGAAGAGGGGAGAGGTAGGACCTTTTACATATGGATAATATATAAGGACCAACAAAACTCTTACCCGGATAAGGGATCATATTTAAGCGCCAACCATTTTCCCATCTCAGCGAGCAGAAAATGCTACATTGTTACGTAATTATACTCTCCACATCGGGTAAGTAATAAAATGTGTGAGTTATGGAGGAACCCAGGACCGGTAGGAGAGTCCGAAAGTGGGGGATCCAAGAAGCTATAGTACCGCAAGGTGGAGTGTTGGGCACGGGGATGACCGGCCCAACCAGCATTATGGGAACTCGGTGGAGGGCTGGGTGAGCGCCCCAGGACACCGGCGAAAAATAATGGATGGAGACTTAATCATGTAACTTGAAAAACGTTTTGTATTCTGAACTCGGAACCGCATCAAAGGAAATACGGGAGACCTAACGTACATAGAGCTCAGAGTAGCTATAGGTAAAGTTGTACAAAGCCTGCACAGTACTAAATATCAGACCAAAAATTCATGTATGTCTCCTGGATTGGAGTCTACGGTGACCGCTAGGGGTTTATCTTCTTACTGAGTGATAAGTAGTCTTTTCAGAATTAAAACTGCCACTTCAATCTTGGTAAAGTATTTTCTAGAAAAATAGATGGGTTAGAAAATGTGATAATGAATAGAGAAGAGTCATACAATGCATCTTTACTAATAAATGCTTGCTGAGTACACTAATACTCATTCTTGCTATTATTCTCGTTTGTTAGATCCTAATCCGGCCGGGAACTATCCCGAGTGAGATGAAGGATACGCAGGTGCCGAGGAGGCCGCAGGAGGCTAGGGCGCTTACTGCTAGGACTAGGGTGAGGTGGACCCCTTATTCGGCGAGTGAGACGAGTAGACGATCGGTGGAGCAGGGCAGGCAAGCGAGGGGAATTCTTTCTTGTTGTAATTAAATAATTGTATTAAAGACCATAGCTTTGCGTGGCTAACTGTTGTAATAAAGTAAAGTTTCTATCTTATTGTTCTGCTGCGTTAACTTTGGTAAGGCTTACTATTCATCATAGCTGTGTCCTACCGGGTAGACGAATAGTAATCTGTATGCCTAAGTGTGATTACTCCTCGGGGTAATGACACGGGGCACCGCACCAGCGTACGACGTTCCACCCCTGGATGTGTGAATACCATAGAGGCGCTGCTGCTGCACTGATTAAGGACGATCCATGACCTACGCAAGGAACGTGATAGGTTGCTGTAAGAGATGATTGGTGCCGAGGACGTTGGATGATCGATTATGACCACTACATCGACGCGCTCCACGTTGGATCAAGCTGCTCCAACTCTTCTTCCGCTGCACTGTGCGTGTAGTGGTAATGATCTTTGATCTCTTACTTGCATGACCTCCTGGTTTGCATGGTAGAATTTTTGAATTGTGAGTCCAAACATGCCTAAATCAGAAAGCCCGATGGGACACGGCTACAATATCTCAGAATCAGAACCCGACATAAATCATCTGATCCTAGCCTGACCAACCTTTTAGAAAAGGAAGTAAAAAACATACCAGTAGTGAGAGATTTTCTAGATGTATTCCCTAAGGAATTATCCGGTATGCCCCAGATAGGGAAGTAGAATTTAACATCTACTTAATTCTGGGAACCATGCCAATCTCCAAAAGGCCCTACAGAATGAATGCAAGGGAATTGATAGAACTGAAAAAGCAATTGGACGAACTTGAAGCCAAGGGTTTTATCAGGGAAAGTACTTCACCTTGGGGAGCCCCGGTATTATTCGCAAAGAAGAAAGACGGAGGAGTAAGGTTATGTACGGATTACCGGGAGCTGAATAACGTCACCATAAAGAACAAATACTCATTACTCAGAATAGATGACCTCTTTGACCAATTGAAAGGAGCACGTGTATTTTCGAAAATTGACTTAAGATCCGGATACCATCAAATCAGAGTCAACCCCATAGACATTGATAAGACAACTTTTGTCTCTCGGTATGAGCATCATGAGTACACCGTAGTTCCCTTCGAAATAACCAATGCCCCTGTCGTATTCATGAATCTAATGAATAAATTATTCATAAAATATCTGGACAAATTCATCGTTGTCTTCATTGACGACATCCTGATCTACTCTAAAAGTGAGGAAGAACATGTGCAACACCTCACTATTGCCTTGGAGATCCTCCGAGAAGACCAACTTTTTGCTAAATTTAGTAAATGTGAATTTTGGCTAGACCAATTGGCATTCTTAGGACATATTATATCTGGGAGAGGAATAGAAGTAGATCCTTCTAAAATTGAAACTGTCACCTTATGGAAGCCCCCAACGAATACTATAGGAATTCAGAGTTTCCTGGGATTCGCAGGATATTATAGAAGATTCATAAAAGGATTTTCCCAAATCACCTCACCCCTCACAAAACTCCTGAAAAAGACATGAAGTACGTATGGATGGAAGTATGTGAGAAGAGTTTCTAGGAATTAAAGCAGCGCTTGACCAATGCACCAATCCTAACCCTACGTAAAGACAGAGTTGACCACGTAGTATATTGCGATGCATCAAAGTATGAATTAGGATGTGTGTTAATGCAAGATGAGAAAGTCATCGCATATGCTTCCAGAAAATTGAGGCCCCACGAGATGAATTATCCCACTCATGACCTCGGATTGGGAGCTGTAGTCTTTGCCCTAAAGATTTTGAGACACTATCTCTATGGATCTAAGTGCACATTGTTCAGCGACCACAAAAGCCTCAAATATATCTTTACCCAGAAAGAACTAAATATGAGGCAAAGAAGATGGTTAGAATTAATCAAATATTATGATTTAACCATCAATTACCACTCCGAAAAGCTAATGTAGTAGCTGATTCTTAGCCGAAAAACTCAGTGCAATCACCTTTCTGCTGAAAGTCATGCCTTAGACCTAATTCATGTCTTGGCTAGAATGAAGATAGAAGTGAAAACTACCACTCCGAAGCTACTATTGCAGCCATGGTATTCCACCCTACCCTTCGTGATCAAATCTGAGAACAACAACTCTCATATCCCTTCATCATAGAAAAAATCCAGAGGATTAAGTCAGGCCAACCCTCGGAATTCAACATTGATGATTCCGGAGTCCTATGGCGACAAGCACGGAACTGCGTTCCCGACCACCCACAAATTAAAGAGACCATACTACGTGAAGCCCATGATACACAGTACACCGTGCATCCGGGCATCACGAAGATGTATAGAGATTTAAGGGAAAACTTTTGGTGGGCAAATATGAAAAGAAAAATAGCGGAATACGTGAGTCAGTGTGATACATGTCAAAAGTTTAAGGCTGAACACCAACGCCCAACATGATTATTAAAACCATTAGAAATATCTGAATGGAAATGGGAGGACATCTGTATGGATTTCATAACAGGCCTTCCCCTGATAGTAAAAAAGATAGATGCAATTTGGGTTATCGTGGATCGTCTTACCAAATTGGCCCACTTCATTGCCACCAACCAAAAATATTCGATAAATAAACTCGCTGAACTCTACGTGGAAAGGATAGTCACTCTACACGGGGTATCAAAGACCATCACGTCCGATAGAGAATCAATATTTACTTCAGGATTTTGGAAAAGCTTACACACCGCCTTGGGTACCAAACTCAACTTCAGCACAGCCTATCACCCATAAACTAATGACCAGACTGAAAGGGTAAACCAGATCTTGGAAGACATGCTACGAGCCTGTGTCCTGAACATTGGAGACTCATGGGAAAAACATCTAGCTTTGGAGGAGTTTGCATACAATAATAGTTACCATCTAGTATTCAAATGGCACTGTACGAAGCTCTCTACGACAAAAAATGTAGATCACCTATCTGTTGGTATGAAGTCAGAGAAAGACCATTATTGGGCCCTGAACTTGTACGAGAAGATGACGAGAAAATACAGCTAATCCGAGAATGTCTCAAAGATACCCAAAGTAGGCAAAAGAGCTACGAAGACAAATATAGAAGAGACCTATAGTATGAAGTTGGAAATTACGTGTATTTAAAGGTATCACCTATGCGCGGGGTGCGTCGATTCGGATTAAAAGGAAAACTAAGTCCACGATATGTCTAACCATTTTAGATTATAGAGCGTAAAGGCACCCTAGCGTATAAACTGGAATTACCAATTCAGCTATCAAGGATTCACGACGTATTCCATGTCTCCTAGCTCAGAAAATACCTGAGGGAGCCCTCACAACACTTAACCAAAATCGACATATCACTACAAGATGATCTAACCTACGAAGAGCATCCAATGAAAATCCTAGCAACAGAAGGCCGAGAGTTAAGAAACCAGGCGATCCGTTCTTGCAAAGTATAGCGGAAGAACCACTCTGTCAGTGAAGCTACATGGGAGAAAGAGGCAGCACTACGCGAAGCCTACCCCAACCTGTTCAAGTGAGAACCCGATTTCGAGGACAAAATGTTCCTAGGGGGGAGGATGTGAGAACCCTAGAACTCAAACTAATCTAAACAACGCTAATTGATGATAAGCAGTAAATTAAATTCATCCAAGCAGGGATAAGCAGTAATCACAAACTAATAATAAACATATCGCAAAACGGTTTAATATAAGATTACATCATCAAGAGTGTACAACAAGACATCTAAATCTAAATTCTAAAATCATTACAAACGTTAAGTCAAGTACAAGAATCCATTACAAGCAGACATACAACATTAATACAATCTCGGAGATAATTTGCAATATGAATTCATTGCAATCGAAAGTGAAACATTAAATACAAACTCAGAATTAAATTACAAGAATCGTTTCCACCAGATAAGAATATAAATTACAGCTTTGAGTACATTACAAAAACAAAATAATAAAGTCTTACATATCGTCGAAGCCTTGCATCCTTGTCTGTGTATCACTAGCCAGTCGAACCCATTCCTCAACCAATCTGAAACCCTGCCCACATTTCCATCGTCCACCAAAAACCAAAAGACAAGTAGCAAACCAAAAAATATATATTGAAATTAGAAGTAAAGAAGTATTGTCGTCAGATCGCATGAAGATCCTCGAGGTTCCCAGATCGACCTAGGTCAGTCGGCACCATCTCGCTTCACTGGGTTTCATCACCCGACAGTTGTAGAAATCCGATACCCACGTTATATCGACTTACCTCAACCGTAAAAAAAAATCTGACAATGCCTTATGGGCCAATGGTCCATTCCTTTCTCCTAGCCCAACTCCCACTTTTCGTGTTACCGACTTACCTTCTGTAGCAGAAAAGCCAATGAGCAGTGCAGGGAGCTCTCCATGGACCAAAGGTCCTAAAGCAAACATCCCATTGTGAGGGCGGAAAGGATAAAGAGGGGCAATATCGACATGAGTAGGGCAAGGGAAAGAGAGGGCAATAAAGAGCTCCCAGTCATAAGCATTCCGCACTCACAGAGCCTCACAAAGCCAACCCAAGCCTCACAAGCTCCTCTGCTGCCATTCACAACCAAGCAAGTTAGCATCAACACCATCCACAACCGAAGGCAACCAAACAAGCCAACAAAGCCAACACAACTCTCCATCCCACTAACAGTTCATCCCACAACCAAGAACAAAGAGCAAGCCAATCCACACCACCACTGCCACAACCAAAAACCAGCATCCAAGGAGTTGGGGAAGACAAGGGGAGCGGGAACGACATCAGTGACGACCTAGAACCGTCAACGACCGCCAAGGACCACACCAAACCGACAAGGACAAGGAAGACCAGAAGCGCCCAACAAGAACAAGTGGAGAGCACCATCACCACCACAACTAAACATCATTGCCATTCCATTCCCAACCCGACCAAGCAAGGTAGCCCACCATCCTTTTCCTCCCTCATTCTTATTTTGCCAATTCGAACCCCACAATATGAACTACACAGTGCATAGAGAGCATACCACAATAACCACAGTAGCAATATCATCCACCGAAGGCATCACAGAGCAAGTGGGGGAGAGGGTGCAGAGTAGAGGGAGTAGAATGGAGGTTACCTCGACGACCATGGCAGCACCACCGCCGGTCTAACCACACGCACCTGACGTTCTCGCACTCCCCGGTGTGCGAGAGGCCTCGAGCCCCGTCATAGCTAGCCTACGGTAGCCACCTCCGTCACTTTCATCATGCGTGAGCATAAATCAACACAAATAAGAAATGAATCAAGCCTAAACATAAAAACCGAAACAACAGAGAAAGGTTAAAAGGGGAAGAAAACCAAATCCAAGTCACAACCCACAAGTCCGGAGTCTAGTAGCTTTGAGCCATAACGCGGGTGAGTCAGCTGCAGTGTGGGTGGGCGCACCAGCGTCTTGAGCAAGCCAGATCTTGAGGCACAAAGAAGCTAGCGTCTAGGAGCAAAGCCGAGCCGGGAGCAGCCGAGTGCGGCGCTAAGAGCCAGGGAGCCACCAGGGGAGAGGAAGGAGAGGAGGAAATGGGGAAGTGAAGACCAGAAGAAGAAAAGGGGAGGCCAGGAGCATTCGGCCGAATGGGGATAAGGGAGAGAGAGATTAGATAAACAGAGAAAAGATTAGGAAAAGAAATTAGGATTAAGGAAAGAGGATAGAGAGATGAATTTTAATAAAATGAAGCGCGTACGCAGCGTACCATTGAGTATCAGACAAATCGCTAGGAACACTCTTTTGTGAGGCACATAAGGATAAATAGCCGTAGACCGACCGGTCGAAAATAAAAAAGGGGTGTAAAACTAATATGAGATTTTATAAATAAATTAAGCACCGATAAAACATACTAAATTAGACAAATAATCTGGTGCATTAGAAATAACTAAATCATGATAGAATAACTAAATTTAAAATATCACCCCTAAAACGGACTAGCCAGAATCCGTTAGTAACAAACGCGTACCCCGAGTTTATTTAGAGAAATAATTAAATACATACACACCTTAGTAAAATCAATTAGGCTTATTTGCATGAGTAAAATTGAATAGACCTAGTTGCATGTGGGTACGTGTAGTATTTTGTGTTTGTGCAATAAAATGCGAGTGTAGGCAAGCTCAATCCTAGAGCTGACAAACTAGAACAACCACAGTTGGGAACTGTTGACCTAGCGGTGGTCTGAAAAATATTATTAAATTAAAATCTATGGAAAAAAAGATCAACTAACTAATGTACGTATATTAGCACCAAAAGCAACTAAGTATTTATTTATTTATTATTCGGGTCTGCTGTATAATTGCAGAGAACGAACCGATATAGGTAGGAGTAGTTGATCCAGAATTCGCTGACATAGATCTTTAATATGAATACGAAGGCAAGCCTATCTCTTGAACATCTGTGCATCAAAACTATATCTCAAAATCAAATCGGATAAAAGAAAGAAGAGAAAATAAAAGAGATGAATATGAGAAAAGAGCAGTCCAGCTAAGAGTAGCAACTGGGCTGTAAGAGAAATATTAGGCTGGTAAGGGGGCCCGTGGCAGTAAAGAGAAGAGGGAAGAGGTGAGATCCTTTACGTATGGATAATATATGAGGACCAACAAAACTCTCACCTGGATAAGGGGCGTATTTAAGTGCCAACCATTTTCCTATTTTGGTGGACAGAAAATGCTACCTTCTTACATAATTATACTCTCTACATCGGGTAAGTAATAATATATGTGAATAGTATGGCCCATTGTGTATGTGATGCATGTATGGATTTTCATGGCCCACGTGTCATGCTGAGTTATAGCCATCGAGCTACATATTATTGTATAATGGTCTGCGTGCCGACATGTGATGTATGATATTATCACATGTAATTCATTACTAGCTTTTAGGAGTAATTGCTTAGTAGATGAATATGGTGATTTCAAGAATGATGGCTTGGTGGACAGGAAGCGTGGTGATGGAGATTGCCATGTTAAGGGTCATACTATTTCACAGTTTAATATGATTATCTGTGAATGTTTATTTTGTTCATGTTATGATGTTGATCAAGTTTTTATCATTAGATGTTTTGACATGATAGAGTAGTATCCCTCAAGAAAAATTAAGTAAACTTGATGCCTTTCCAATTACTACGCCTATCACGATTTTGATCGTTAATTGGTAGGTCTACCAAAGTAGGGTGCTATTAACTATCTTAATAAGATGGGATGGGTGTCGAAAACCCACGTGCATAGTATTGGTTTAACTTGACAATGGTATCAAAATAGTTTTAAGCCTTCGGGGCATAGTATTGGTTGTCGGGCATAGTGATATCACCCAACAAACAAGAGTCATATGTGATATGATTAGCAAGGAGTTGCTTACCTAAATCACTAGGTTTCTAGCAGTGATGCCAAAGCTCACTAGGACTTAATGAAATATGGATCTTGAACCCACTATATGAAGTTAGAGGGAAACTTGGTTTAAAACATATAGTGGGAGTATCTTTTGTTAAATTGTTTAATAGAAGATCTTACATAAATATAGTGTTGAATTTTTGCATATAAATATTTTCTGTTATAGATCATGGTAGCTAGTACTTCCTCCACACCTACCTTTAACTTGCGATCTATTCTTGAGAAAGAAAAGCTAAATGAAATAAACTTCATTGATTAGTTTAGTAATTTGAGTGCCTAAGTCATAGTCATTGATAAACTCAAGCTATCTTCGTTGCCTTAGGTTCAGATCTGGCTATGTGAACAAATACTTCAGGCTTTTGTGATCGGTGTAGATTTCGCACCAATTGCCGATGAGGTAATGCTTCTAGATCTTGAGAGCATGAACCACGGCCGCTAATTCCAAATAATGAATTAGATAATTAGCTTCATGAGGCCACAACTATCATGAGGCGTAAGCCACTACTTTGACTTCTTGCATCAGCACACACCCGAGGCCGTGGTGGGATGCATCACAATAGAGAGTAAAGTCTTTGTGTATGTCAGGCAGAGTAAGCACTGGGGTTGTTGTGAGCCTTTTCCTTAACTCGTGAAAGCTCTTGTCACATGATGCTAACCATTCAAACTTATTTTCCTTCTTTAGAAGTTATGTCATTGGTCTTGCGTTTTTGAGAAGTTCTCAATAAACCGACGATAATATCTGGCTAGGCCGAGGAAACTTCAGACTTTCGGAATGGTGCAAGGCTGTTTCCAAGCTAGGACATATTGTACTTTGCTCGGGTCCATGACCACACATCCTTCAGATAAGACATGGCCTAAGAAACCGACTTCTTTTAGCCAAAACTCGCACTAGTGAACTTAGCATACCATTGATGCTCGCGCAGCTTGTCGAGCACCATTCACAAGTGTTGCTTGTGCTCTTTTGCGTTCTTGGAATAGATGAGAATATCATCGATGAATACCACCACGAACTGATACAAATACTCCATAAAAATCTTATTCATAAGATTCATGAAATTTGCAGGAGCATTGGTGAGTCCGAATGACATTACGGTGTACTCGTACAGATCGTAACGGGTGGTAAACGCAGACTTTGGGATGTCTTCTGGTCTGAGCTTGAGTTGGAAATACTCGAGTCTTAGGTTAATTTTGGAGAAGACACAAGCACCATTCATTTGATCGAACAAGTCATCAATCCTTGGGAAAGGATATTTGTTCTTGATGGTGACTTCGTTTAAAGAACAATAGTCGATGCACATCCGCAGACTGTCGTCTTCCTTCTTCACAAATAGCACGGGGCTTCCCCATGGAAATGAGTTAGGACGCATGAATCCCTTGTCCAATTGCTCTTTGAGTTGTTGCTTCAATTTAGCCAACTCGTCGGATGCCATTCGATAGGGTCATTTGGACCTAGGTGTTGTCCCAGGTATTAAATCGATTACAATTTTCATCATGAGTTGCACGCAGCATCCTAGGCAATTCATACCATGGGCACCTTACTAAGCTCTGGGATTGAGATGAAATTGAGCGTGGGCTGCTGCGATGGAGCAGCATGTGTAGAGGTGAAAACGACGCGTTCTCTGTCAAAGTTGACAAGAGAAACAACTCGTTTTGCGCAATCGATTACTCCCTTGTGTTTGGCTAGCCAATCCATCCCAAGTATTATATCTATCCCAGGTGTATATATCATAATAATTTTTTTTTGAATTCTATCCCATTGATTTCCATCCGGACTGTGAAACAACCAAGTTTTGTTCGCATAACTGATCCGGGGGAATAGACTACCATGTTACTTTCTAGGTGCATAGTTTTTATGTCTTGTTGTATGGCAAATTTCCTTGATATGAATGAGTAGGAAGCTCTAGAATCAATTAGCACCAATGTAGGTACGGAGTGAATGAGAATCGTGGCTGTCACCACATCAGGCGATGCGTTAGCCTCCTCGGTGGTCGTATGGTTCAGACGGCCGCGTCTGAAGCCTTGCGCCGGCTTAGGGGCTTGCTGCCCACCTTGACCTCGTGCGAGGCCCCGGGGTCACTGCTGGATGCCAAGGAGTTGAGGTTGAGATGCTGGAAATTTCCTCTTCGGGCACGTACTCGCAAAGTGCCTGCGCTCGCCGCAACCAAAGCAGGTGACGTCTGCTGCCCAGTTTTGTGTACTAGACGACTATCCTCCGCAGTTATACTACTGAACCGTGGCTTGCTGAGGGCAGGGACCTTGGGCTTGGAACCTCAGAGGTGGTGGTGCCGAAGGGCTTGTGCTTGATGGTTGCCAAACACGCGGTCTTGGTGTGCTGCTGCTTGTTGATTTTTGTGCAAGCCATTTGCGTTTGCGGCTCTCCACAATCGTTCGGGTGCTATACTTGACCCGGATGGCCTTGTTGATCAAGGTCTAGAAATTAGGGATGTCATGGGCAGCGAGTGACCATTTCATCTCGTCGTTGAGGCACTCCTGGAATAGAGCAACCTTCCTTTTCTTGTTTGGTATCTTCGAAGCAGCGTAGCGAGCAAGATAGTTGAAGCGATGGAGAAAGCCCATCACTGATAGGTTCTCTTACTGGAGTTCATAGAACTCCCGCTTCTTGATGTCCATAAGACCCGAAGGAATGTGGGTATTATGGAACGCTTCCTTGAAGGTGGCCCAGGAGATGGTCTGGCATTCAGGAAGGATGGCTTGATGGTTCTCCCACCAAGCTGTTGCTGCGCCCTGCAGCTGGTAAGATGCGTATAGCACCTTCTCTTCATCATTGCACTGGGCAATGATCAACTTGGTCTCGACGGTGCGGAGCTAGTCATCGGCGTCGAGAGGGTCAACTGCCGATGTGAAGATCGACGATCGAGTTCGCATGAACTGGCCCATCCTGGACGGTGGTTGACTTGCAGCAGCTCCGTTTCCTCCGACAGCAGTGCCGAGGGCAGTGGTGTTTTGCATCAATTGCTAGAGCAGAAGAGTGTTTGTCTGCTGTCCTTACTCAATCATGGCTAATACTCGTGCCATGGTGGGCGGTGGTGGCAAAACTTTCGGACCTTCAGTAGAAGCAGGCTAGGGTTGCTCAGCTAGTGTAGTTGATGTAGAAGGATGCAACGGATTAGGGTGTGGAGGATTAGGAACCTCGCCCCCCTGTTGTTGCGATCTGGAGGCAGCTTCTGTTGCCATGAGTTGATGAACGGAGCGTGTTACCAGCATCCTGTTCATACATCGCAAAGTTTTAACATACATGCGTAGGGTGAGGGGGAATGAGCACAAGTTAAGTGAGTCGGTAAGGAACATCATCCCAACTAAAATAACTTGACTAAACTGAAAACATGCATGTTTTTAAACCAAAAGGGCAGCACACATGAATTTCAACATACTAGTCAATTTTACATGGTGTTCATGCCCGATGCTTTTACATTACAAAACATGGCAACTAAACCATCATAAGTAGTATTACATCCAAGTTACAACAATATTATACATAAATTCATCCTACAAAATGTCCAAAAAATGCCCACGCTAAAGTCCTACAAGTGAGCTCTAGACTGCCCGTCTCCGTCTAGTCATCGCGGTCGCGCTGTGCAGCAGCTGACGACTCTGGGGCAGGGGAGGATGGAGGTCCATGGTACTCGGCCTCCTCATGCCCGCCGTGGAGAAGACGGTGTCACTGCACCATCCGCGAAGGCTCCTCCATCCCTACGCAAAGGGCCATCACCTGATGGCAGTGACCAATCGCAGACTTGAGGGGACGTCGGGCAATTGATCAAATGCGGATGATGGGCTCCGATAGCTCCTTAGCAGGTGCTAGTACGGCATCCTCCCCGTACAGTAGCTCTCGTGAGAAGAGCCCCTGAGCCACCATCGGCGCGATGCTATCATCAAGAGTGGAGATCCTCCGCCGAGCCTCCAGCAGCTCGCAGGTCACTCAGCAAAGGTATCCGTCGAGAGACCTCACAAGGACAGCGAGATGCAGGTGGGGAGTGAGGAACTGTCTACCCTCCACCTGGTAGGAGTGCTCCTCTCTGTCCACTGTCCATGAGGGGAAGTGGAAGAAAGGGTCCTCCAATTCCACCAGCTCGTGCCGCAGGCGCACGATAGTGACATAGGCCGCATCGTACAACGACTTTAGGACCGTGGAGTCCCTCCTGTAGTAATGGAAGACGTACTAGAGGGTGTGCTGAAGATCATATACTAAGGCGTATGAGGCCACTCCACGTGTTGAAGCATCACCCATAGGGTGTGCTGCAGTGTACCTTCCTCGAAGGCACTCGTGCGGTATTGCAGTTCCCAATAGGTGGCCATCTACATATTCAAGAACAAGTGAAGTTAGTGATCAAATAATGAGAGACATGGATAAGAAATGACATTAGACAAGAAAAGAATTTCAGCACAAGTTTTTACCCATTCTCTATTTTATTTAACCAATCCTTATGGCTAAGTTTCAGGTCATACTATCCCTTGGTCTTTATATATAATTAGACCTTCATAATATCAATCAATTTAACAACAAATGAAGGTAGGAGGGGTTTAAAGAATAGTACATTACATCATTTTCATCAAGTATTAGGTTCTGATTTTTTGGGGGAAAAGCTCATCTAGAGTGACATCCTTGTTAGTTCAGTGATGAATTTTCAAAAGAACTTCATGTAGCGTGTTTTAATATCTTTTCCAAAACATTATGGCTTTGTTTTAATGTCCTAGAAGTGATTAAAAACCTTTATTTATAGAGAGCATACCATATCTCAAAACTATGACTATTTTGAATAAGATAAGAGGAGATGACCAAAAGAGGGACTTAGTAAGAGGAGAATGCTAAGAGAAGTAAGATTAACAAAAACTCATAAATTTTCAAAATCATTCCTATGATTAGAATAGGTTGCATTTTGAAAACTAACTCCTAATCTAACAGCCATTCTATCTAGGGCTTATCCTACAGTCAGTATGGCTCTGATACCAAGCACTATTGGACCCCGGGCTTTGAATACCTGAAGACCTCATGTGTATACCGTACTAGTCCCATGATCAGTGGCTAGTACACACACTCACAACATTGATATTCACATCCATAAATTCATGCATACAAAATAAAGCAAATGGAGGTACTTAACTTAAGCTGTTAAAGTTATTACAACACAGGCCAACCGGCCAAATAAAAACAAGTATCAACAGAGTAACAAAAGTAGCAGTGGAAGTAAAAGTGATAAAAGTAGATAATTTCCAGCGGCATGCCCATCCAACCCTCAGGCAACTGATAAGGAACAAAACCTAGATAGACCCATCACCGAACCCTCCGGTTCCGGGTGCGAAAAAAGCATCGTCTGGCATAGGCTCCTCATCTAAATCTGAACAATAATTTAAGCAAGATTGAGTACAATGCGTACTCAGCAAGACTTGTAGTTTATCACAAAATTTATATAAATGTAAGGCTAACAAGAGGTGAGACTCTATGCTACAAGTTATTTTCAGCATTATGCAAATTTTATTTGTAATATCATTACGTAGTATTTTGCAACAAATGTTGAAAGAGTAGTTAAATAGATACAAAACATTAAGTAAGTAATTGAATGAATAATAACAATAACTCGCAACCCTCCTCGGCTGCGAGCAATATTTCATTTTCAGCCATAGACATGGCAATCAACTCAAATATAAACCACAAAACATTTCCCGTGTTTTTCCAACAAAACCATTTTAAAGAAAAACCAAGTCTATACCCGATGTGACCGCACTAGGCACACTCATAACCGCGAGCACGTCTATTTAAATAGATTTACACTCTAGAGAGGGGTACAACTTTACCCACAACACACAACTTCTCAACCTTGTACGGTATCCGTCGATACCACCACTCACTACCTTAGGTAAGCAGTCTAGAGCACGTGTCAAAGCCTTTACATCATCTAGTCCTATCCTTGCACTAGCTCAGTGAATGTTCACCCTCACTTCGCCCGAGTACACCCCCGTCAAGTGAGGCATTCGCTGTTGTGTTGGAAGGCTCTGTGCTCAACGCCTTCGTGAAGGGAGCCCCTTCGGACATGCCTCCATCTGGTCACGCCCGCACTACCACGGCTACCAATGTGCAAGGCTAGTTTTCAATGACTTAATTAGTTAATGTTGTCCCATACCAGCACATGTGGTTGTACGCTTAGGCTTAGATTGATGGAACCAGCGTTCGGTCCTTAATTGACCTGGACGAGAATATCCCCCTATCTACTAGTGAGGTACACCCCTCACTTTTCTCAGAATATAATATAACTCGCCTGCGTCGAAAAATAGTTTTTGAATTTTTATTTTTATACAAAATAACAAAGGTACACCCCTTTGGACATTTTTTTTCATAATTCTCCCAAACACATGTTTATTATATTGTCCTTTTATAGCTTTTAGGGAAACATTATCGCTCTATTAAGCATTTGTGCGATATTCGCACTTAAAACTCCCAATTTGACATTATATATTGCCTAATCCATATCCTAATGGCTACAACCATGGTTCAAAATCCCGGCCGGTAACCGCCGGTTACCGGCCGGTAATCGCGTACCGCCCGTCGACCGGGATGAAAAATCCCGGCCGAAAAGTTCCAAATGTGGTTTTGTTTTTTTGTGCATTGGATGCTCTGCCTTGGGGTCCCCCTGATGCTGTTTGCATGTGAAGAATAGATTCCCTGCCCCCCCTCTTGCTTTTTGCTTGTCCAGAGCAGCTTGTCCCTCTCGTCTTCCTCCCTCTTGTGGCTTGTGCTGCCTCCCTCCCTCCCTCCCTCCCTCCATTTGCAACAAGCGACAAGTAGCACCAGCAAAGAAGAAGAAGCAAGCAAAGCAGAAGACAGCGCAGCCTCCCAATTAATTCGGTTTGGAAAGGTATGTTGCTTGGGCATCTTTCACCACATTATCAACTTAATGCCATTTTCTTCTTCTAAGTGGCCTTATAATCATGTGTTATGTTTATGTTGATGACAATTAACAAGTATATTTTTCATGCATAAAACATCATCTTACGGATGAGAGATCTTTATCAATAACATGTTGAAATTGTCCAAGACCACTTGTTCAAAAAAGAAGAAGAAAGAACTCGGTACCTACAGCTAGTATGATTGTAAATAAATGCTTTGAAACATGCTCAATGTTTAATTTTATAGGAAGGTATTTGTAGTAGGAGGAAAAGGTTCAGCAGATGAGGTTCTGTAAATATCATAGTAACATTTGGGTGCCAGAATAGTTAAAAAGATTTAAACATTGTAAGATGTCTTAACAGATTATAGGTTATTTATTAAAACTTGGAGTTCATGTAAGTAATAAACCAAAAATTGACCCATTTTTCATCCTGTATGGATTAATGTAGGTGATGGCTCCTAAATCTATCAATGTTTGGGACCATGGAGAGAGACTAGGAGGTGCTGGTTGGAAGTGTAGATATTGTAATGTAACGAAATCAGGCGGAGGTGTCACCCGCCTAAAAGAACATCTTGCTGGGAGACATGGAGATGTTATTGCTTGCAGTGGGGTTCCGACGGAAGTCCGAAGGCTCATGCTGGCAAGTCTTCAAGAAGCGAAGGCAAGAAATAAAGCTATTAAAGATCAACGACTACGAATGGAGCAAGCTGCAAGAGAGCCTATAGCTCGTGGGCCATCATCTCAAGATGTCTTCGATGATGACGAGGAAATACAGATGGAATGGGCTCGCCGAGAGTCGTTGGAGATGCACCATCTCCAACAAAGGGCAGCAGCCAGGGGTGGAACGTTTGAACATGGTGGTGGTAGTGGAAGTGGTAGGGGAAGTGGAAGTGGAAGTGGAAGTGGTAGGGGAAGTGGAAGTGGAAGTGGAAGTGGTAGGGGAAGTGGAAGTGGAAGTGGAAGTGGTAGGGGAAGTGGAAGTGGCAGGGGAAGTGGTGGCATTTCTAGGTCACAGTCCATGAGAGTTGACTCAGATATTTTGGCAGCTCAGGCATCCCGCCAAACCCGTATTGATACAACAGTACGTGGAGGCTCAAGGTCAAAACTTGGGAAACTTTGGTCTAAGTGGTTCCATAGTAATGACATTCCCGGAGTAAAGGCAGAGTGTCCTTATTTTCGTCTTTGCCATCAAAGAGACAAAAAACTTGGTGAAGGCGTGGGCCACCAAGAGGCCATGAAATCGATGGGATATATCTTGATGAAAACGAACAAGAAATAAAGCAAGATGTAGCACGCCCAAGATGACTAGGATATATATAAAGTCTCTATCATGTGTGATTCATGGGCGGACCTACACACATGAGTATAATTAACTTCATGTTGTACTTGCAATGAAAGAATGTTTTTCCATAAGTCGCTGAATGCAACTAGTAAGATACAAAATGTTGACTTTTTGTATCGTGAGATACGCATGATTGTGAACGGTTGGACATCGACATATTATGCAGACAGACTAACAACGGTGAAAACTACAAGAGAGCATGTGAACTGTAATTGAAGAGTATCCAACTTTAGTCTGGCAGCTGTAAGCGTACATACCGCCAACCTCATGTTGAAGGATGTTAGCCATTAAAGAGGTTGCCGCAGCTTGTCAAGTCGGCCAAGAGGATTTGTCGGTTCCTATACAACCACGTCGCCTCCATAATGAAATGCGGAACATATTGAGGAGAGATAGTTCGCCCAAACGCCACAAGGTTTGGAACGACATTTGTTTTCTTGAAAAGTTTTTGGATAGAAAAGACAAATTTATGAAGTGGATGGTGTCGATGTGTGGACCTCCAACCATTTGTGCATGACCAAGAAGGAGAATACATGTATTCTGCCTCACATGTAGACAATGGTGGACCTCTATGCATTGGGTCATTAAACCGGTAGAACCAATTTATCGACTACTAAGATTTGCGCACCAACAGAGACCATAGAATCGTGATGGACTGATTGAAAAACATATGAACTCAAGCGTGAACTTGAAGACGATTGACAGCACGATCGTGATACCTATGATCGTGTTATGGAGGTAGTGAATAAAAGAGTTTCAAGGCTCAAGAACCGCACCTATGTGATTGCGAGCAAGTAGATAGTTTCCTAAATCCTAACACATAAATGATATTTGCTTGTATTTTTTCTAACATTGTAAGTGTGTTTTGACAATGGGGTGCTAAACCATGCAAGCCACAACCAACATGGTTTGGCGAAGAATGCAGCCCTCGCCGCTTCGCGGACAATGGCAATTCAAAGAATAGCCGATACACCCGAGGAGGCGGTGGAGGCTCTAGGCGAGCTAGAATTCTATCGTGTCGGCGAGGCCTATTTGCTTCACATGAGGCTTACATTAGTGCATCGCACATACCGCAGTATGTTGTTATCAACTTATATATACATAGAAAATCAACCGTCACTATGAGTTTAATGTAATTTTCATGTTACTTGTAGCTACATGGTGGATGACTTATGGAGCGGAGACACCAAACTACAAAAATATGCCTTGCGGATTATCTCGCAATGTGTTTCCTCCAAAGGATGTGAACGTAATTGGAGCACATTCGCTGGTGCATACACAATTGAGGAACCGTCTTGGGTACAAGAAACCGCATAAGCTCAGATATGTCCACTACAATCTAAGGCTACGATTGCAAGAGCATGAGATTAGAAATGAGGATAGAGATGTAGATCCTTTTGGCGATATAATTAATGCCACTATGTACGACATGAATAACCCAATCCATGAGTGGCTTGATAGCTCCATGATAGAATCAGAGCCCGTACTAGACGAGGAAGGTGAGCCCCCCTTTCCATCGAAGATTGTAGTTGATGCCATCCCTGAGGAGGAACTAGAAAAAGCACTAGATGATCAACCGTTGAAGGAATGGACAAAGACAACTATTGGGAAGAGTCATCTTGGGAAAAGGAAATATTGTAGCAAACCGACTGCAAAATTGGCTGCAGACTTTGCCTCTCTTACACAAAACAAGAAACAAGTGGCTCATAGGAAGAAGAATGATAAGAAGAAGAAAAGAACATTGAGGAGGACATTGTGGGAAGCGATGAAGAAAGCAGAAGTCCGCTTATCCGATGAAGTGCAAGATACCAAGAGTCTGGCCGACAAGAGCTCTCCGTCGTCCGATGATGGTGCTGATGGTGGTGATGATGGTGGTGCTGATGGTGGTGCTGATGGTGGGACAACTCAAGATGCAGCACAAGACCAACCATTGGAATTTACTGAAAGCAAAATTTCACGCATGCTACCCAAGATGAAGACCATGGTTGTCATGCTTCAAGACCAATTCAGTAAGATCTACGAGAGGGGTAAGAGTCGCAAAAAAGATCAATCTCGGCCACATGACTCTTCTTCCTATGAATCCCATGCTAGCTCAAGGACTTATGGACGTCGAGATGCCAACCTATTACCTTCTGGTGATGATTCTCATTCGTCAGCCACTTCTTATCCTACTCACCATTACGGTCTTGTACCATTCAACAACAATTCAAGAATGGTTTATCAGTGGGTGGAACCAGAATATTACCAACAAATTTATAATCATTGGCTACGACATATCCATCAAACATACACTTGGGATCAATACAAAGCATACCTTGCTCAACATGAAGGTCTAGTACTCTTTGATAACAATGAGTATATTGCACAACCTTCGCGTTTCTCGACAATGTATTGGTATGAATTGTCACCATTATGGTTTTTAGTATGCTAGTCAAGTTAATTTTCATTACCATTAACTCATGTTTTTATTATTTTAGATGCTGCTGACTACTTGGGGGGAGAGGGCTGCGCCAGAGAGTGAAGCTAGCAAGGTTGTCTCTATTTTTTGCAATTGCTACTTCATTAAACTCTTGGAGGATTGCTTGGTTGAAAGGAATTTAACTTGGATTTACTCAATTAAAGCTTGAAGTTGTATTCTAAAGCTTCTTGGTTAGGGTATATGCATACTATATACCTTCTTGAATCAGGCTTAACTAGTTAGCATTGTTATTTACTAATATTACCAAATTCCCTTCCATTTCCGGTTTTACCGGTTTTTCACCATTTTTTACGGTTTTAGCCGATTATCGAAGCGGTAACCGTCCGCTAACGGTTGAGCGATTTAATTCAAATCGTTTTCGGCGAATTTTAACCGGTTTTTTTCCGATTTGGCCGGTTACCGTTACCGGGCCCCGAGCGGGTTTTGGCCCGGTAACGGGTTTTCTATCCTTGGCTACAACAGTAAGGGCATCAATATTTCAAGGAGATTCATGCATCGAATAGGATTTACAACTACCATTATCCCAAACATAGCAATTTCATATCAAACATACACGCATGCATAATAGATTTTTGCCAAAAGAAGTACAATAATTAAAATAGTAGGATCAACATGATCAAATGGGTTGCTTGCCTTGCTCTGGTTGTTCTGAATAGGAGGATGGATGGCCGTCGAAAATATCGTTTGAACAATCGACGTCTAAAAACAGTCGGAAACAAATTAAATAAGGCAAAATAATTTCAATAGTAACCAAATCCAAATATTTTTGCATATTCAGGTAGAGCATGATTTTGGATGAATTTAGAAAAAAAATAATCATCTCATTTGGAGCTTTTATTCAAAAGTTATTAATGTTTCAATTTGGTTCGGTTTGAAAATTCCAGAGAAAAAGAAAAGGTGACGTCTAAAGCATATTTTTCGAGGTTTATGCTTTCCACCAGAGAAAGCATATTCTCTTCTACGTTCTATTGAGGTTTACGCTTTCCAGTAAGGGAAACATATTCTCCTCTGAGCTTTACTGAGGTTTACGCTTTTCAACCAAGAAAGCATATTTCCTCATAACTAAAGCGACTTTTCCATTTTTTCGGATTTTCATAAATCTTACATGTGGGGTCCATTTGTGAGTGACTCATCCCGCTGATTTATTGATTTCATTTTTATAAAATATAGAGGTCACACATGTCATAGGCCCACTTACTAAAAACGTTTAGAGTTAGATTTTTTTATTAACTATTCAGCTGGTCACACCTGTCATTCACTTCTTACCTTTAACCACTGTCATTAAGCGCTAATGAGAGTTTTAAATCTAGTGGGTCCCACTGGCAGAGAGTGAGAGTGAGAGATGAGCAGCGAGCGTGCGCGCGGCCACGAGGGAGCGATGCTCGCTGGTGGTGAAGCTCGCACAGAAAGGCTCGGGGAAGTTTAGAAATTGGTAGAGGGGACCAAAGCGATGCTAGGAGAGGTGGAGATGGCTGGAGAGATGGACGGAGTTGGTGACGCAACGGTGAGTGGTGGCAGGGACTCTCGGGCAGGGATAAAAGAACTAGCCGACTACACTTTCCCTTCTGTGGCAAAACAAGAATCGACCGATTCGGTTTTTCCAAAGGTGCTAATCCAGATGAAATTCGTTTGAATTTGATTAAAAACTAGTCAAAATTTGAAATTTAGAATCTAAAGTTGCAAAACCCGGGAAAACCGTCCGGGATTTTGGATCCCGGACCCCGGCCGGTAACCGGTAACCGGCGGTTACCGGCCGGGAATTTTTCCCCTGCTCTCGGGTGAACATGTCACTCGTGCTAGGGGCTTACATAGGGTGGCTTTGGGGTCCACATCAGCTCAAGGGGATGTCGCAAAGGTTTTAGGCATGGCTCGAGGCCCTATGGTCGCTTGAGGCGAGCCGGCGGTGACTTCCTGCGGCGGAACCATAGGCCTCTCCGATGAATTTGGCACAAACATTCTACATTACTCAAATTGATTAATGCTTAAGCTCCAATAGCTGACCACGATCACGAGGAAGCTGAGAACGAGGTTGGAGAGGGGCTGAGACGGCTTGACGGCGATGATCAGTGGCGGCGGCGACAAGCTTGACGACGACTAATTGCCCTGATGGAAATCAACTAAAATAAAGCATATGCATAGCTTCAGGAGACAAAACTGCCTCGGTGAGGTTAAGGGCTCACCAGAGGGACGTTGTCGTTGACGGCAGCGGCGGAGACAAAGGGGCTTACGGTGGTAGCTCTGTGTGGGCGACAATAGCTGAAATGAGTGGTGCGAGGAGGTACAGTGAGTGTAACACCCTGATTTTTAGAGCCTTTTTGAAAATTTTCAAAATAAAAAGAACCATTTGGTGTTGATGATAATTCAAAGCTTAACTTGAGAATTTCAGAATTTGAAAAGTTTAAAATGACTTAACTAAACTTCAACTAATCCAAAACTTAGCTCTTTTGGTGTTGCTCTAGCTCTCTGGAGTTACCTCTCCTTTGTTTGATAGGGGTTTCCTTTCCTCTATCCTATATTTGGACATTCTTATATGTCCAGATCATCCCTCTTGTTTGACCTCTGTGGTTGTTATCTCCTCCTTGTCCTTTCGGGTCCTTCCTCTCCCCTGGAAATCTCTCTCTATCGAGACCTTTTGTCTAGTCTAGTCTACCTCTTTGGTCCAGACCACCTTTGGGTCGGGACCTCTCTTTCTTAATCTCTCTTTTGTAGTTTAGACCTCTCTTGAAGTTTAGGCTTCCCTTGTAGCTAGACCTCCTCTGAGGTCTAGATCATTCTTGTGGCTTTAAACCATTTCCTTTTTATTTGGGTACTCTCTTCAGATCAGATCCTCTCTGTGTCCAGACCTTCCCTTTGGGTTGGGCCGCTTTGGATTTCTTTGTTGGTTTGAATCTCTTTGGTTCAGACCTCCTTCCCATGTTCAGACTTTTTCTAAGTCTAGACTTCCCGGATGATTAGACCCTTTTGTATGCCCAAACCTCCTTACCACTTGGACCTCACCTATGGTGCGGATCTCTTCTTTGTCTTGATCTATTTGATGTCTGTATCTCTTTTTGATCATAGACCTCATTCTTTGTTTGGGTATACTCTTATGCTAGACCTCCCCTCAAGTCTTTTGCTTGAGTTTCCCTCATGCTCACTGGAACGCCCAGTAATTCACTTGAACCCACTCATGTCCAATTAGGTCTCCTTTGCATTCGATTGAACCACCCCTGTGCTTAAATGAAACTCCCAGTGTTCAATCGGATCCCCTTTGGTCTCACCTAGTGTCCAGACCTCCTTCCCTAGTTCTTTCCAGACCTAAGCCTCATGTTCATTTGAGTTTCTTCTATGCTCTTGTGAACCTCTCGGTGATTACTTGGACTCCTTCTCACCCTGATCCTTGTAACCTTCTCTTTGGAAAAATCCTCCTAGTGCAATCCGGTAGTACCGCCCCAACTCTCGGTATTTCTATCAAGCTATTTCAATACCTGTCTTTAAATCCATAGTTATGCCTATCTCTCTCATATGGCCAACTTTGATGTTGTACCCAACTTATTGTCACCATTAGGCAAAAATCTGGTTGATACAATAATGTGAACCAGGAACAATTGTAAAACCAAATGCTTAGACTTGCTTAGACCAAAAATACTTGATTTGGGAAATCTTTACCTTCATGACCAACTATTGTTTAAAATGTTTTAACCATGACATTGGGGTGTCATGGGCGTATGGACATATTGCTGGGGAAGCAAAGAAAAGGAAAAAGGAAAATGGATTTGGACTTGGGCGAAATGGTTGGCTTGGCTGGTGCAAGGTTTGTGCACGGACTCTATCCTGAAAAAGGTGGAGGTCCAGGGGTATGTGTTTGTCGCCCAAGTCAGTTGAGGACCGGTCTTTGAGCCGCCAATGCTAAGCCTTTAATGGGCTATGCCAAAACCGTGCAACCACATGTCTCTAGTGTGGGGTGTGGGACCTAGCTAAGTAATTTGCAGAACTTCCACCGCAGTTAATCCAATTGGAGGAGTGGGAGGTCTTCTATGGCCAAAATGGTCTTTTATGACCTATGTTCCCACTGGTGCAAGAGGGGGCCCAGATCCTACAGAGCTGAATCCAAAGGAGGCGAAACCTTAGCAAGGAGAGGCTGTGGTGGGACAATGCATTTTAAAGGCTTTGTCATGAACTCTAGACCTCTTACCTTTGGTAGTGAGAGGTGGCATTCGCGCAGGCCAAACAAACTAGAGGAATCATGTCATGTGGGTAAAGTGTACAACCTCTGCAGAGTTAAATCTATTCGAATAGCCGTGTCCGCGGTTATAGACGTGCTGGCAGCGGCCACTCAGAGTTAGATATTGGTTTTGGGTTTCTAAAAGTGTTTAATAAACTGTTTTGGGATTGCTATCCCATGGGTTGGGCAGGGAGCCTTGTGACAGAGGGTATCCTTCACCATCTTATGATGAATGTTATCCAACCTAAAAACCGATTTGATAAAATGAATTTTAATTATTGTATTACGCCTTGGAACTTAATACATGTATTTGAAAGAAACATGGCTTTATGCAAATCAACCATATTAAGCCTTTCTTTGTGATATCCATTATGCATGTCATTTTGTTATCTAACGGGTGTAACTTGCGAGCACGGTTGTTGTGCTCACTCTTGCTTGCTGTTGTCTTTAGCAGGGTATGGAAGCCTTGGGTAGAGCTTGTTGTGGACCAAGAGGTCCTGGCCGACTAGGATGCGCCCTCCAGCCGATTGCCTGTGGTGTATCGGGTGGCTTAAGTGTTTTACCTTCTGCTGTATTTTGCTTGTTAGATTGTAAGCTCTCTTGTAAACAACTTCCTTGATATTAATAAAGCTGGTGTTATTGCAATGCTTCACTATTGGTGGCTGTGAAAGAGCTAGCCATGATCCTTGGGACTAGCTCAAGATGCACAGGAACCTTGGAGCAAGCCAGCCTCCACGACCACCCTCGTGTCCGGACGTGTGTGGTTACAGGGTGGTCTCGATCCTCCACGACCTCCTCCGTGGGTCGCGGTGGTCTTGGGATGACCTCGAGACCTCCACGACCTCCCCGGTGCAGCCGTGGCAGTCTGCGGGTGCTCCATGGCTCCACGACCTCCTGCTTGTTCTCTCGACTTCCGGGAGGTCTGCCGCCGACCTCCCGGGAGGTCTTAGGACCGACGAGAGATCCTTTGGACCTCCCGGGAGGTCCCGTGGACCTTCTTGGAGCTCTTAGAGGACCTCTCGGGTGCCTAGGGTCGGTCGTTACAAAGGAGCCGAGGCGAAGCTCAAACTAGGCACAAAGTTGATCAGGGCTCACCGAGCTTGGAGATCTTCTATGACTACCTCGGTGCCGGAGACGAAGAAGATGATCCAATTGCAGCGCTACATTGCACTCGTAGAGCAGAGAAGTAAGGGGATGATAGAGTGAGAAAAATGACACAAGATGATGCGCACGTCGAGGGTTTAGGGCACCAGGACACAGTTTTGCTTTGACAGAGCGTGTGCGCCGAAGCTTGGGACGACGGAGTGTTCTAGGCGATTGAGTGGATGAAACTTACCGAGGAGGGGAGGAATGGAAATGGCAAGGTAAGTGAAGTGTTTTGACACGCTCGGGAGAGCTTCAAGTAGTGAGAGAAGGAGACGATAATGGTGACAATAAAAATGCGGCCAGCTCGGGTTCTTGCGTTTATCTCACCATCAGGGTGAGAAAAATAGCCATCAATGGGGTGGGTAAGGTAGACGGAGCCTAGCAGAGGTGATGGGGGTGGTTGGAACTCGAAACGGTGGGCAGCGCAGCAAAACAGTGGTTGCATGGGTGGAGCTCTTGCTGGCGAGGGCGAGCGGAGGTGGAAGAAGGGTTCTAGCGTGTGGGTCCCACACGTCAGCGAGAAGAGAGAGAGGGTTTAAGTTAGGTTTTTGAGATAAAAAGGCTGAGGGTTGTTGAATTTTTGTACTAAGAAAAAAAGGTCCAAAATTAATGAAAATTTTTGTGAGGGCTCCTGACCTAGTTTAGTTGCTTATGTAAATTTTTAAGAAGTTTATATTGTTTGTGATTTTCTAAAAAAATCTTACAAGTTTCTATTTTCATGTAATTACATTTGTTACCCTTAATGAAAATTCACAAAAGTTGCTTAATAAATTTTTCCCTAGGCAAATATGCCTAGAATAATTCTCTCACTTATTTTTATTCTATTTTTCCTGAAATTCTTACAAGTGCATGTTTGTATGAATTTCATTATTTGCTTTAAACAAAAGTCCAAAAAATCATGCATGATTAGTTTCTCATATGAATTATGCCCAAAATTATTTCCCTCATGTATTTCTATTATGTCTTCCCAAAATATAAATTTTGGGATGTTACAGAAGATCTATAGGGATATATCTGAAAGGCTAGTTGGATTAAGCCAAAATACGTACATAGAAAAGGTGTTGAAACGGTTCAACATGCATGATTCTAAGAAATGTTTCTTGCCGACGTCACATGTCATTAGTCTTAGCAAGTGTCAGTGTCCTTCGACACCTGATTTGTGAGACAAAATGAGTATAATTTTATATCCTTTGGCTATTGGATATATCACGTATGCTATGCTTTGTACACGTCCAGATGTGTCGCTGCTCTAAGTGTTACAAACATATATCTTTCAAATCTAGGTGAAGGTCACTTGATAGCAGTCAAGAATATCCTAAAGTACTTAAGAAGGACTAATGATGCATTCCTTATTTATAGCGGTGAGGAAGAGCTGGTCGTAAATGGTTATACCGATGGTAACTTTCAAACCGATAAGGATGGTTTCAGATCGCAGTCTGGGTTTATGTTTTGTCTTAATGGAGGAGCTGTGAGCTAAAAAAACTTTCAAGCAAGAAATAATTGCTGATTCTACAACAGAAGCTGAGTATATTGTGGCTTTCGAAGCTGCAAAAGAAGCCATGTGGATAAGTAAGTTCATTTATGAACTGGGTGTGGTTTCTAGTGCTTCTAGTTCAATAGATCTCTATTGTGATAATAGTGGATCCATTGCACAAGCTAAAGAGCCTAGATCACATCAAAAGTCCAAACACATACTTCGACGATATCACATTATTCGTTAGATTGTTGAAAAAGGTGATGTGGAGATATGCAAAGTGCACACGTGATTTGAATATTACTAATGCATTGACTAAGCCTCTCCCGCAACCTAAGCAAGAGGTGCACACAAAAGCTATGAGTATTAGATACTTGTATGATTGACTCTAGTGCAAGTGGGGGACTATTGGTGATATGTGTTGGAAATATGCCCTAGAGGCAATCATAGAGATGATTATATTTTATTATGTTCATAATATTGGATAATATGATATCTTGTTCCTAGAATAATACTGTTAATATTTATTATCAAGTATGTGACTTGATTGTGAAACTCTATATTTCTGCGATAATTATTCTTATACAATCCCTGGTCGGAAACATATGAGGACACATATGAATAGACTAGCATATGTATTGGTTGATGACTATGTTTCACGGGTCATGGATATGGAGATATCAAACTAATAATATGGACAAATGTTAGAGAACATGATGTTGGATTAGACCCACCTTGAGACACTATTGAGATTGTTATGATTCTATGTGTCATTAGTTGGTCTCAAGCAATGATGATGTATAATCCTTAGACCTGAGATCAGCATGGTTTCCTACATGTGTAATAGCACTCTTAGGGGTTGCCAAACGCTACACCGTAACTAGGTAGTTATAAAGGTAGCTTTCGGGTATGCTATGAAACATGCAGAGGAATGTGACTGGTTGGATATGGGATGCCCCTCCTAACATAACAGGAGAGATGTCTCTGGGCCCCTCGTTGTGGTCGGATAAAGAAAGTGCATGGCCATGCCACTAGTGGTCGAAGTGTTCGACCACATAAAGTTATCTAACACTCGATCGAGAAAAGTATTGAACAATCCATGGATGACACAACATCTCACCTGGAGTTCAACCAGACATCGTGAGGCAAAGGGAGTATACACGAGTAGGTCGCTTAGTTCGAACAGTTACGGACTGGTTGTATAGAGATACGAGCTGGTCGTAGACTGGTCGAACGTAATCACAGAGTGGTCGTAACCTAGTCGTAAGGAGTTACGAACTTGTCGTGACCAAATACTTACTGGTCGTATAGAGATAAGACCTGGTCGTAAGTGATGAGGACCTGGTCATAGACTGGTCGAACGTGATCACAGAGTGGTCGAACACGTCGTTAGGAGTTACGAATCGTCGTGACCAAATACGAACCGGTCAGATAGAGATAAGACACAGTCGTAAGTGATGAGGACCTGGTCGAGACCGGTCGAACGTAATCACAGAGTGGTCGTGAATCGTCGTAAGGAGTTACGAATCGTCGTGACCAAATACGAATCGGTCGATAGAGATAAGACCTAGTCATAAGTGATGAGGACACGTCGAGATCATATTGCATCAAGGTTCATCCGATATAATTTATGTGTATTCGGGAATCGCTATGTTCTGCTAGGAACCGCTACGACTCATGGTCGGAAAGGGTTTCCGAGTCACAACCGATTACGCATGAACCTACAGGGTCACACACTTAACGGGTTGGAACAAACTAATACGGATACGATTCGTCAAATGTGTTCGGATAGGATCCGTCATGAGCACTATATAAGGAGATGCATGAGGCTGTTGGGTGTCACAAGTTTTTTACACTACTGAAACCCTAGCTGCCATCTTCCTGAGAGCTCTGCCATGCGACTTGGTGCTAGTACACCGACGTATGGTTGTTCCTTCCCTGGACGTGTGGATACCGTAGAGGCGCTACTGCGACTATTGCGCTTGAGGACGATCCGCGATCTTCACAAGGAACTGCAGACGTTGCTGGAGGAGACAATCGACTCGCGAGGACGTTGGACGATCAACTACGACCACTACATTGACGCGCTCTACGTTGGACCAGGCTGCTCCAACACTTCTTCCACTGCTCTACGCGTCTGGTGGTAACGATCTATAATCATCTATTTGCTTAGCTTCCTGGATTACGTAGTAGAAAATTTTTGTTTGTTGCTATTGTAGCCTACCCGTGGCCCAACAATATGCCCTAGAGGAAATCATAAAGATGATTATACCACATTTATGTTTATGAGTTATAGAATAAATGTTATTATGTTCATTGGATGAATTATCATTTATAAATATTAACAAGTATGTGATTTCTTGGTGAAGCTATTTAAGTTATATGATGTCATTCTAAATATATCTCTGGTTGAATGTCACTAGTCGAGACACTAGTGACTTATGGACCAACACATGTATTTATTGATGACCATGTTTCACCGGTCGTGGATATAGGGATATCAAATCAATAATGTAAACACTTGTTAGAGAACATGGTATTAGATTGACCCATCTTGAGACACTATTGAGATTGTTATGATTTTGTGTGTCATCAGTTGGTCTCAAGCAATGATGATGTATAATCCTTAGACCTGAGATCAGCATGGTTTCTTACATGTATAATAATACACTTAGGGATTGTCAAACGCTACTTCATAACTAGGTAGTTATAAAGATAGCTTTCAGATATGCTATAAAACATGTGGAGGAATGTGACTGGTTGAATATGGATATGCCCCTCCTAACATAACAGGAGAGATATCTCTAGGCCCCTCGATGTAGTCGGATAAATAAAGTACATGGCCATGCCACTAGTAGTCGAAGAGTCGACCACATAAAGTTATCTATCACTAGATCGAGAAAGTAGTAAACAACCCATTGATGACATATATCTCACTTGGAGTTCAACCAGATATCGTATGGTGAAAGGAGAATATGCAAACAGGTCATTTAGTCTGACTAGATACGAACAGGTCGTATGGAGATACGGACTGGTCGTGAGTTCGTCGTACATGATCACTAACTGGTCGGCAAACTGGTCGTAAGTTGTTACGAAATGATCATAACTAAATATGAACTGGTTGTATAGAGATACGAGCTAGTCGTGAGTGATAAGGACCTGATTGCAGATCATATTTCATAAGTTTCGTCCGATATAATATTTATGTGTATTCGGAAATCGTTATGTCCTGCTAGAAACCGCTAATGACCTGTGGTCGGAAAGGAGTTTTCAAGTCACAACTGATTACTTATGAACCTACAGGGGCACACACGTAATGGGTTGGAACAAACCAGTTCGGTTAGGATCCGTTATGAGCTCTTGATAAATGATGCATGGGGCTGTTGGAACGTAAGAGAGTTGCTCCACCGAAACCCTAGCCGCCATCTCCCCGAAGGTCCTACCATGCGCGTTGGTGCTAGCACACGAGTGTACTGCGTTCCACCTCTAAACGTGTGGATACCGTAGAGGCGCTGCTACGGTTGCTGCTGCACTAATTGATGAGGATCGACGACCTATGCAAGGAACATGATAGGTTGCTGGGGGAGACGATCAGTATCGAGGACGTTGGACGGTCAATTACGCTCGACGTTGGATCAGGCTGCTCTAACTCTTCTTCCGCTACATTGCACGTCTAGTGGTAACGATCCATGATCTATTGCATGCTTGCATAACTTCCTGATTTACGTGGTAGAATTTTTGAATTGCATGCTAGTATAGTTTACCCGTATCTCTTCACTTATATATTGGTTTTCTAAGTTTGTAACTTATGTTATAAACATAGTAAAAATAAAAAATCTGTTATACCTTTCCCCTCCTCTCCTTTGATTCACCGCGCCGACATGTGGGCTCCCGCTCCTCATACATCGCCTCGCCTTCCCCCTCCCCCTCCCCCATCAATCAATTTCCTTTCCAGACCCTCACGGCTTCCCCCACCCTCCCCCTCCTCCAAACCAGTGCGGCGCCACCCCCATAGCTTCCAGCCGTGAGCTGCCGCCTCCTCCTCCATCAACATGCTCAACGCCAACCACATGGACAGCTGTCCACACCTCGCTTGGATCCGCCCCCGATTGAGATCGTCATTGCCGTCCGCCACTCGCCCTCGCCCACGCCCACCGCCCCCCCCGGTTTCGCCTAAATCCATCGAGGTCGTCGTCCTTGTGCCAGACCTGCCCCCATCGCCGAGCTCGTGCCCACAATCATGGTGTGGCGATGGTGAGTGCATCATGGTGAGCATGCATGACGCACACCTTGCGCTAGGTGATGCGACGTGCTAAGGGTTCATGCGCGGCAACAGCGTAGCACCGGGTTGGTCACCAGCGCAATGCTCAAACCGATGGTTTCTATAGTTTGTGTAGATAATTCTTTTGTTTGTTTAGATCAATCCTAGCCAAAAATGATACGAGGAACACACAGGTTAACGTGTTCATTCTTGATTACTTATATGTTTTGCCTGTGCTAATTTGATCGTATTCGATTTTGATGGACCTTTTTTCGTCTTATAGTTCTTCAATTCGTTTCCTATACTAAGTTCTTGTGTGTATGTGTGTTTATTGTCATTGAACTAATATGCTTTGGAATTTTTGACGGTATTGACAAGTTTTGAACTCGTATTTATAGAAATGGCCGTAGCCGAAAATCAATTGCAAAAATAGCCCCTGTCTGCACGGCCGCCGTGTGCTAGCCCTTCCCCAGCCGCCATGTGCCCCTCTTTGTATGGTCATTGTCTTGATGGCGTTCTCAGAGGGCAGCCGTGAACGACAACCGCCACCGCCGCCCTACCTAATGCGTCGGAAAAAGGAAAAAAAAATGCCACGTGGACCGTTGCCGCACAGTGGACGGGCGGTGATACTGTAGCAATTTTTTTAAAAAAAAATCATTTATGTATTTTTCTAGGAATTTTTAAATATAGAAAAGTAGCCCCAAAAATTGTGAAATATTTTGTGGAGCCTCCTGACTCAGTGTACTTGCTTGTGTAATTTTTAAAAAATTTATTCATTCGAAATTTTTATGGAAAATTTATTTAAATATACTGTTTGTAGGAATTTTTTAATATAGAAAATGAGGTACAAACATTATGATTTTTTAAAGGCTCCTTATATAGTGGACTTGATTGCGTAATGTTTTTTTAGAATTTCATATGTTTTGCAAATGTCGCAGAAATTAAGGATTTAGGTCGAAAATTAGGGTTTTAGGTTTTGGAAATTAGGGTTTCATAATTTCATGTGACTTGGAATGTGTGAAGTTTAGTACCACATGGACTACTCTGGATAAGAGACACTCTTAAGATAGTGGCATCCACGTTTCCACCTCTAGTGCTTGTCCTGCTGCATCTTGCGGTGTTTGCTGTAGTAGTACACGACAGACCGAAATGTTTGCTAAAGACATTGGGAGTTCAAATGAGTGTATCTTACCTAGAGTGGCCCATGTGGTACTCTATGTTGTGGTCTGCACTCTGCACAAGTCGTAATATGGTATTTTGGTCAACACTGCAAATATCACAATATTAGTTGTGTACTATTACAGCAAACACTGCAAGATGCAGCAGGACAATCACTAGAGGTGGCAACATGGATGCCACTATCTTAAGAGTGTCTCTTACCTAGAGTGGTCCATGTGGTACTAAACTTCACACATTCCAAGTTACATGAAATTATGAAACCCTAATTTTCGAAACCTAAATCCTTAATTTTTTGTGATATTTTCAGAACATATGAAATTCTAAAAAAACATTATGTAATTAAGTCCACTGCGTAAGAAGCCTTTAAAAAAATTCATAATGTTTGTACCTCATTTTCTATATTAAAAAAATCCTACAAACAATATACTTAAATGAATTTTCCAGAAAAATTCCGAACGAATAAAATTTTGAAAACATTACGCAAGCAAGTACACTGGGTCAGGAGGCTCCACAAAAAAAAATTCATAATTTTGGGGCTCCTTTTCTATATTTAAAAATCCCAAAAAAATACATAAATGATTTTTTAAAAAAAATACATAAATTATTTTTAAAAAAAGGAAAAAGGGGGGGAATGCTACAGTATCACCGCACGACTGCTGTGTGGCAATAGCTGGTACAGTGCCACCACACGGCCACCGTACGACATCGTCCATGTGTCATTTTTTTCTTTTTCCGACGCATTCCGAGGCACGTGGCGCCCGGTGGCGTGTTGCGCACGACAGCCGTGCAGAGAGGGGCGCGTGGCGGCTGGGGAAGGGCTGCCGCATGGCGGCCGTGCGTACATGGGCTATTTTTGCAATTGATTTTCGGCTACAACCATTTCTGTAAATACGAGGTCAGAACTTACCAATACCGCCAATAATCCTATGCTTTGCAGTTGTATGCTTGTCTGTAGGTTTTGGACCAAGTGCTTTAGTAATGATATGCTTCCGTCTGAGGACCAAGCACCATACGGTGCGGTAAGTCTAATATCAGATCATATTGTTTTGAAGTAAAAAAAAAATCTTACCAGATCATTTCAATCGGCACTCAACTATACAACATGTAATATGATTCTCCTTTAATCCATAGCAACACACGTGCATTTGGCTAGTAACTTCAAATTTGTGAGGTTGCAGCATCCTCTGACCGGTAGCAACACACGTGCATTTGGCTAGTAACTTAAAATTTGTGAGGTTGCAGCGTCCTCTGACTGGTGGACCCACTCTGTCCTCCTGGCCCATGGGTCAGGGCAGGTAGTAATGGTGGGTGCGGGTAGGGTTATAAGTGGGACGGGCTATGGACAACCTGTGCCCACCCGCACTGGCCGCTTAGGTTCATTGCAGGTAGTTGCGACTGCCGCTTGCCCGCAAGTCATTTGCATACACGGGTTAGTGGGTTTGGCGGTTGAGTACGCTTCTTCCCAGCCATGCGTTGTCGATTCGGGCTGGAGGCGAGGAGGCGGAGGATTTTGGCGCTGATGGAGGAGGGCCGAACGCCTCCTCCGCCGCCTGGTGCTGCTTGGTGGCGCTTCGTGGCGTCGGCGACCACGTCGGCGTTGGCGCCGAGGGGGAGGCGGTGCTTGGCCTGCTTGTCGGAGATGAACTTGCGCTTCTTCCCAGCCATGTCGTCGTCGATTCGGGATGGAGGCGAGGAGGCGGAGGATTTTGGCGTTGATGGAGGAGGGACGGACCCAATCTCCAAGTAACGAACAATGCGTTGGATTCGGTACATCCAGCGATTGGTACGGGAAATCAGCACCTGCAATATGAAACGACCGAAACCGGGTGTGTTTCTACCAAGAACTACTAGTATTTGACATGAACGCCAATCAGCTCCATCTACCTCGTAACAGAACCAATATTTTTACGACTTGCTGCTACGAAGTGGAAATTCTTGGAGCAAGAAAAACACAGGGAAAGTTAAAAGGAACAACGCATTCAATCCATCCAGATCCGTTACAACGAGAGCGGGGGAGCGCTCACCTGATGCGCAAGCAAAGGTTGAGATTCCTGCCTTGCTCCCACCGCCGCTGCCTTGGGTGGGTTGGGAGAGACGAAGCGAAGATTTCGTTCGCAGAGGCATTTGCTGGGGACCGCACGGTGGCCTGCTTGTCGGAGGCGGACTTGCCCTTCTTCCCGGCCATGGCGTCGTCGATTCGGGCTGGAGGCGAGGAGGCGGAGGAGGAAGACGGCTGCGAGGTAAAGCTCTAGTCGACTGGAGACGAGTTGGGACATGAAGTGAATCTGAGACTTGCGCTTCTTCATATCAATTGTGGCGCGGATGCAGGCAATGCGGGCCGGGGCGATGATATTTGCTATCGTCTGGCAGGTTGACGGGCTGATTTTAATGGGCTGGTTTTGTGGGACGGGTTAGCGGCTTAGCGAATTGACCCGCCCCACTTGCATCTCTAGGTGCGGGATGCGGGGAGGCAACCGTTGGTGAGCGAGGGAATTTGAAATGACAACGGATGGAGGACCTAGATGCGCCAGGGGCTTATCGCATTCTGCGCTGCGTTAAATTAGAGACCATGAAATTTTTTATCTCTTCGGGAATCGGGATGTGTGAACAAGTGAAGGCTCAGACGTAAACCACTATAGTTTTTTTTTTCTCTCTACTAATGCTATAATGCTTTGCTACCGCAATACAGTAGAACATTGTTTGCATAGCGTAAATCACTGCTCACACAGTATCCTCTGTGTTTGCTGTAGAGGATCAGATCCATGTTTCGTGCGCTACACCCCTAGATGGCTACACTTCGAATCTGGGTCACTCTTCTTGTCTGATTTTTTCCCTCCCGAGGAGGGATTTTTTGGGTTACAGTGGATGAAATAAATCGATGGAATTAGATGCCTATGGTTTTAGATTTTGTTCTTTATGCTTGGGATACATTAAGACAAATGCACTTTTTCTCTCTCCACTGAAAGTTTCTTTCTAAACCATAACAACAACATCCTACTTGAATTAGTAAATATTCTTGTAGATTTCACATTGAAGTAAAATTTTAGTTTTGATTTGCAAATAGACGTTGTTTTGGTTTTCTAGACAATTTTGTTTACCAAACGCTCGTATTAGTTTCTTATATGTAGTTGAATTTTAGAGAGGCATATTAACAGGAATGAACTATGTAAAAATTTATTAATTATTAATTGCTTCATTGGTCTATGTTTATATACTCCGTCCAGCCAAAAAGAATGTCGTTTTGAATATTGACATGTCTCCACAAATTTTACCAATAACTTTTATTGTATTAGATTTATAAAACCCAATAAAATTATAATTATTAAAACTATTTTTGAGAAAAATATATACATATCATTTCATGTGTTCAATCTAAATATTGAAAAGAATACATATAATCAAAGTTTAGAAAGTTTGACTAGATGTACCCTAAAATGATATTCTTTTGTGACCAGAGGAGTAACTAACAATACCTGAAAAATTAAATCCAAGGCTATTATACTTGGGATACATTAACTACTTGACAACTCCTTTTTAAGCCATGCCAGCAAAATCCTACTAAAATTAGTAATTATTTTTCGTAGATTTGTTATAGTAATTACTACATACTACGTACTATCTAATTTAGGTAGCTAGTCTCGAGAACCAGAATTTCTGATATAAGAAAGTATAGCAGCTCATTGTATATATCATTTTTGCGAGGGCACAAATAAAAACTTAGCATAGATATAAGGAGTGCGCGTAGTTGGTGAGAGTTGAACTCTCCCTTTTATGATGTAGACTAGAAACCCGATGCGCGCCAATGGCGCGCGGAGTTGAAAACAGGCGACTGTGATCAGGACAAAGAAATTGTCGAAGATAGATAATATGCAACAAATCAGAAACTGCAATAGATGAACAAGAACCTTATAAAAGGATATAGAGCCAATGCTCTATATCCAGCTGCCTACACCTACAGGCGTAGTTACTTATCGTTTGCCGAAGGTCTTAAAAGGGCAACATGTCTATATTGTTCTAAAGTCAGCAGCACAGAAAATATACATATAAAGACGACATAAGACTGGTACAAACGAAACTATATGTTCTGTAGGCTACAAACGTCGTTGCAGTCGCAGCGTATACTATAACATAAACGTGTAGGTGGGAAATAAAACACACGCTGTGTCATACGATCATACTTGGTAGACGCTGCTGTAAGAAAAATAGAACACAAGTCAGGTGGAGAACTGCATGAAAAAATGGGACGAAGAATTTTTTTTCCTGTAAAATGAGAAACATATTTGAATGGTCCAACATATCAGTGAACATAAGATACCTGGTTCTATTTTTTGCCTTTACTGTCCAAACATTCTTTTGTTACATCTACAGAGGGTGCTGCGTCATTAAGCACTGGGTGGTGTGGCCTGTAAAGTAAATATAGTATGTAAGGAAGTGGTATCTGTAGGGCTAAACAAAGTGCAGAGTTCTAGTGCGTTGGTAGGCAAATAGTATGAACTCAAAACAGAACTAAGTAGTATATTAAAGACATATATGTTTGCTTTTGAATTAGCTAACAATATGGTTATCAGACAGTTTGTGAAGAACATAACTGTAGGGCAGTAATAGTCTATAAAGATAATGGGTATATATAGTACATGACAACAGCACAACCGCATAAATAAATGATATGGTGACAAGGTGGTTCGTAAACAGTGTGATTATAGGGCATCAACAGTATCTAAAAACAGTGGGGATATATAGCACATCACAATAGCAGAACCGCATAGATAAATATGTATGAAGTTATGTGTAGATGGCTGCTATTTCGTAGTGTGTATTGGTGCTTTGTCATTGTATTACAAGAAGTATTCGAGGATCTACGAGCGCTGCAAGTGTTCACAGTACAGATCATCTAGCAGTGTGTAGAGCCGAATATCATAATCATAGACAGTAAAAGGTTGCAAAAGGGTAGTGTGTTTACATGCATAATTTCATAGAGATGAGTATATGACAGATCTTAAAGAAAACAAAATCTAGTTGCAGCCTCCTGTGGCTGTTACTAAAATGTAACTTATATTGGGATAACAGAAAGCAGCGAAATGTGTTGGGCCAAACAATATAATCATAGATATCAAAAGGTCGCAAAAGGGCAGCGCGTTTATATGGTTAATTTGATAGGGATGAGTGTACTACAGATCTAATTTGTAGTCTTCTTTGGTTCTTACTAAACTGCAACTTACTAAACCGCAACTTACAATAGAGTAACAGAAAGTGTTTATATGGTCATGCAGCTAAATAGTTGAGCACTTAGGAGAACACTGAAGGAACTGTTTGGTGGATGTGCATTATCACGCCTATAGGACCAAGCTTGTTCTTCTGGCCAAACTCAATTAAGCCCTTCATGTAATTCACAATCTCTGATATCTGACAATGGCGCGAGGGAAGACAGGGCGTGCGTCGTTGACAATGAAGGACTGGATAGTAGCAGAGATGGAAAAAGGAAAACCGTGGAGAATAAGAAAATCATATAGAAGCTGAAGGCACTATTCGTACACATAGCAGTTGGTCTATGCTGGTCACTTTGCACGTGTCATTATGGTTCGACTACTGACCTATATAATAGGCTCATCACTGTGGACATATTAAGCGAATTCCAAAGATGAGTCCATAATAGTTTTATAAAGGGAACATCCTTTAGTCCAACACAAACTGGGAATGTCTGTTCGAAGTACATAATTAAATGTTCGTGTTTAGCCAATACTGTCATGTCATTTCTACCTCTCTACTATACCGTACGCACCAATAACATTCGGTGCCTATACGGGGGTGAACAATTAGAGGTAGGTCTCTTAGAATAAATAGCTCATTCTATTTCATTTTGTACAATTCTGCAGCCCACGATTTGATGCATTATATACATGTACTGACAATATGTCAACATAGTTTGTGCTAAAAGACAAGATTCAAAAGAACTTACGTGATACTCCAAGTCCAGGAATAAGTTTTTCATTTCCTAGTGTCAAATGAGCTCTGTATCTGCGGGCATCAACTCCAACAGCAACAGAGGTTATCCATGGGCAGAACGGCACCAGTGGTTTTGGAAACGGTCCTCGATTTTCTGCAGCTTAGACAACAAACACAGCAGCTTTCACAGCAGAAAGAAGTGCGGCATCGAAAGGATTAAAAAATGTAGTCCGTGTAGCTGTCGGTGGGCTATTTGGTCCAACAGAAAGATTGAGAATGTGAACACCATCCTGAACAGCTTGAAGATAGACATGCATGCATTAGCTAGCTCCTAGATATTGGAGGCTTACAATAGTGGCACATATTAAAGTTATATCGCAGGTGTTCTTTTATTCACTGTATAATACAGTCTCAAGAGAACCATAGAAAAAACAGGAGTTCCACAAATAAGTATTCAAGTAACCAAAAACAGGAGTTCCAGAAATAAGTATTCAAATAACCATTATCAGGTATTTCTTTGTATATATGGCATGAAAGTGAACTCTAGAAATGTAATTCGTAGTTTCACACTAACCAGAACACACCATTATATATTCGACTTTGTATATATGGCATGAAAGTGAACTCTAGAAATGTAATTCGTAGCTTCACACTAACCAGAACACACCATTATATATTCGAGGATTTATCAAGAATCAAAGATATTAATAACATCATTATTTAGAAGAAATCTTGGGGCTCTATCTGGGACTGATTTATTTTGTTTAAACAAACATGTCTTTATGTATCCATCAAACTCGAATAAATGTTGTTAAACTTTTAGACGATATTACACCATAAATCATATCTTCCAACATAGCGCAGAACAATAACCAACCTCCCTACTTGATGTCATGTAGAGTGAAAACTGCCAGTTGGTGAAAGGAATTGTACTTTTAAAAATTATAATACCTGATCAATGGCTGCCACAACATGGGACACATAACAAAAAAAAGGCTGTAAAGAACCCTGTGCACAGCTATCCTGACAAGCATAAACTCAAGAAAGTATGGCATTGGGAAGTAATTCAAAAAAAAAATCCCGGTTGACTACAAGGACTGGAACACACAAAAGAACAGTGATGATGGACGCTGGTGAAAGAGACGATTGGTACGGTGCGTGAATAGATGGGATTGCTAATCTGGTCACACACATATAGTACGGTATATGTTAGATGGAGTAAACAAAGAGAGCACTAAACTGCTTTCATATGATCATATTAAGGCAAGTTTATATTCAACAAATAAACTAAGAGAACATCTGGGCAGTCTACTCACTTTATTGTCGAAAGTGAAAGCTCAGATCACCATACGGAAACTGAGTACAGTCTTTATGAAAGGAGCAGAGAGAATCCAGATAGTGTAAGAATACGCAAGGTGTCTATAATATTACATGACGAATACAGAACGCAATGTATGTTTTTAGGACTCGATTACATAAAAGAAAACATATGTTGATGAAGTAGGGAGTACAAAAATACAGATTTGTAGGGTAGAACAAAAATGCAAGGTCTGCTGTGGTGGCAGATAGAGTATGTGTATTTATCCTTGAGAAGGTTCTCCTTTGATAGATTGAATATTCAGAATATTATAATAAGAATGTTCACGAGAAATTATAATGATGATGGCTTTTGGTGGTATCATAATATAAACAATGAAATAAAATTACAGAATACGACCTACTTATTTCTCAATATGAAAACTCTGAGCAAGTGCAATGCTGGAAAGAGATTAGTACCATTCCATCTACTGCATTATATTGTCTCCTTCTGAGGGTACTCTCCAACAGCCACTACGAAATATTAACAAATTTAAGAATGTAGGTAAGCCATACCACACATCATTTAGGATTTTAAAAATGAGCATCAGCACACAATACATAACACAAATTGTAAAGAACCTCATCAAGAATCCACTTTTTTAAAATTTACCATGCAATCAAAAACTAATGAGGTAAGAATAATATATCCTTACCTTCATAATGTATCCATAGAAGGGAGGATGATGGGTATCCATGTCATATTTAGACCTCAACCGATCCATAATGATGTGAGGTGGCAATGGTCAGATATGCACAATTGCACAAATTTGTAAGACATACAAACACTAAAAACGCAATAAAAGCTTACATGAACAAGTAATGCAGATCACCATGAAACAAAAAACATTCCATGGCTTCATTCCATATATCAACAACAATACAAAGGGCTTGTCAAAGAATTTATGATTTGTTGATGTGCTTCCAAAATCGCATAGTTTCCATGCACCATCTAATCCAAGAAAAACATTTTCAGCCTTCGGAGCCGTACCTAATACAGAAAAGAGGCAGAATGTAAGGTATTTGTGAGTACTAAAGATAAAACTATTTTTCAGGAACCTGAAAGTTCAAACCAAGACGCTTGCTCACACTAAATCTGAAACACTCATGCAGCGAAAAACTGGTTGCATGTAATATTTGTCGCATACAAATAACCATCCAAGCTACCGACCACAAGATACAGGACTACATTTTTTTGGATCTCAAAGATGGCAAGGCCACAGTATATCATATATGTGGTATAGCAAGACCTTTTGTCAAGCCATGGTACACATCATTTAGGATGAAGAAACTGTTTTTTAATGCATCACCAATCAGGCCCAATCAATTAGGGCTCTTAGGGATCCCAAAATCCACGAACAAATCCAACTAAAAAAGAGAGGGATAACAAATAGTAGTAATAATACGTACAGCCTTAGATGGCTCGAGGATGGATGCCATCCAGACGGGCTCCTCCAGAAGCAGATTCGTGGAGTTCATCTTGCCTTGCTCTTGCTCACTCCTCGGGTCAGATCGGGAGGGAGGCGGCGGCTCTGACCTCTTCTTCTTCTCCAAGGGAAAAAAGCACAGGTCGATCCGAATCGAATCCGGGCTGTGCGGTTGTGCCTAGTGGTGCCTTGGATGCGATCCGATGGGGTGGATGGGATGAGGAAGAAGGGCGCGGGGGAGGGAGCGGGAGAAGGATGCAGAGGCGGGAAGGAATCACCCGGAGCGGAGAACAGGCGTGGAAGCACGGGGGAAGATGGAGGGGCGGGGGAGGAGCGGCGACGCAGTGGGCGTGGAAGACCGTCGAAACCGAAGCATCCAGAGAAGAGCTCGTGACGCAACGCGTGCCGAGCAGAGCAACGCAGCCATTTCAAGGCGGACGGCTTCGGATCCGACGGACGGCTTGGCCGTCGGCGCGAGATCGAACGGCCAAGAAAAGCGCGTCGACGTGGCGACCCTCACCTTGCTTCCTTTGTGCGCCCTTTTATATAGAGAGATGTGTTAGTAAATCTTTCTATTTTCTTTTTTGGGAGCAATAGAACAAAAAACAACTTTTTTTAGAGGACAAAAACAACAAATCGCTCCGTACCATGCACTTCTATTAGAATTGGAGGCCCAACCGTAAAAAAGCCCAGGAATAAAGAATGAACTGGATTACCATTGCACCACTCCTGAATGCGCCTGTTCGGCCCATAGACCTAATCTAACTTGACCCAATGTTGAAGGACATTTCACTGTAGTATCCAACCCACATCTACACCGCTCGACGCTTACTCTTGTTCAATGGCACCTCGACCACGTCATATGTACTGTCACTGGCACTTCGACCCCACCGTGTATTTAACCCCACCGATCAGCTATGGAAGCGAATCATGACATGCCATATATGTTACTTGCCAACTCTAGCCCCAGATAATTTGGTACACACGCGCCCAACACACGCACTACTAACCGTCGTGGCACTTTCCCTCGGTCAATTGTGGGGACACCTTGTCTTACCCCCACGCATGACTCTCAGGGGTCTGCGGTCTGTTGCGCCATGCAGACACTGCCAATTGGATCACACAAAGTGAGCTGCACTTTACGCGTTGGATGCTAACCAACTCAGTGATAGAAATTGTCCGTTACTTGAGGTTCCACACTGGTACCCTCTGCTGGTTATATAGCTAGGGGCATCTCCTCAGCTACTCTACCCATAACCCCAACAAAGCGAGAAAAAGAGTTCTAGATTTTCTCAAAGAACAAGAGAAGCCTAGAAGATTTGCTACGCCTAAGTCCATGATGTCAGTCGTGATGTGCACCGAGGCGCTTGGCATTAACAATGGCGATAGCCACGCTGCTGAGGTGGAGATCCTACCGTTTGATATCTCACAGCCGGAGCGAGGGCTTCCGCATATAAGGGATAAGAGAAGGTTATCGGAAGAGCCACGACAATCCCTACCTCCAGCAATGCCGTGGCGAGGGAAGCGCATCATGTCAGAGAGGCACGATGGACGGCTGATAATGATGCAGGTACCGACCAAATGCCCTATTCCACTCCATGCATCCCGCATGGACGGGCGGCTTAGATTGACCCTCATGCGCCCACTCGATGACGCGTGTGAGGTTTGTGTGGGTAGCAACGTTAAGAAGGATTTTGGGGGTCATGGGAACGGTAACCGTGGTAAGGATGGTGTATCTGATGAGAGTCTCAAGAGTGGCAACGGGAATCTGGATGGGGGGTGTAGCCAGATGGTGGGCTGATGGGAGATTCTCTGAGCTTGACGCTGCAGCAGGGTTTCGAGATCTGCTCATGGAAGAACTGTTATTGCAATTTATCTGCCTATCTTGAGGATTTTGTTACATACTGCTTTTGTTGCTCCTAGAATCCAAGGAGAGGCTCCAGCATTTCTTTAGTTGAAATGGTCTCTCTCTCCTCCTTTTTGATTTGTCATAAGCCTTGGTAATTTATTTTGAATAATTTCTTGGCCCGTTCTGTTCCATGGGAATTGAACTTGTCATTCCTCTTGTAAGAACAAATACAGTTAATCTAAGGGCCACCGTATGATTCCTGAAATAGTGTATTATGTTTCTTGCTTCCTTGAGTTCATACAAGCAGATTCTGATGGGATGGCGATGTTGGAATAATGCCTCTAATTCATCCATATTTGGGGTCTCAAAAAAAAAAACTCTTACATATTTGGGGACTGGATGAGATCATTTTTGTGAGTGGTGTTTCCATTATTTCCTTTTTTTAGTACTTCCAAAAAATTAATTTGGAAATATCCTAAAGAAGTAGAATGAATAATGGAGTAGCAATTAGTTGCAAATTGAGCCCTCAATTCGATTTGAAGTTGTGCAGATCACTTTGTGGGAAGGCAGAGAAGCACTTCACAATTTGTGGATTTATCACAAGCATTGATGCTACCTGTCTTCAGACTCCATTTGGCAATTGTTATGGATTTTAATCAGGAAGAGTTCATCAAACTAATTCAGCTGTTTGGTGTAGTAAAGCTAGCATCAGTTACAGAGAAAGCGTTGTTGCTTAGACATACTAGTTGCACTGTTGCAGCTTGCAAAACAATGATGAAAACAAAACCTGATTGGCTTCAGGCTTATCTGCCCTTATCAGGATTTCTCCGGAAATGCCTATTGGAACTCTGACCCATCTGCTTCAGTACCATTTTATTCACTAAAATTACTGCGCAAATGCATCGGCAGGAAATGTCATGGCCATGGACCATGCAAGTGTAATGTTCCAAAATTTAGCTTTTTAAAAATCTTTTGAGTAATTTAGGTTTCTGAAAAATTTCACCAATTTTATTTGATTTAATAAAGCTTAATTGGGAATTTTCTAAATTCAAAATATTTAATTTGACTAATCTAAATATTTAATTTTACTAATTCTAAAATTACTCAATCCTCGAAGCTCTTGATATCCTCTTCCAATCCCCTGATTTACTTTCCTCCAAATCGCTATTGTTTGTTCGCAATATGCTATGAATCGAGCTCCACCCGAAGACCTTCTCCATCAAGTTGCGCCTCCATCCGACGTCCTGTAACATCCTAATTTTTTCTGAAGTTTAAAAATCTTTTTAAGTAGCTTAGCTCTGTGGAAAAATTCACCAAAGTTTTATTTGAATTAAAATAAAGCTTAATTTGGACTTTCAAAAGCAAAAAAATAATAATATGATTAATTTCAACATCAGCTTTTGTCAAAATTATTTTATTTGGATTCTATGTGCTTGGATATATTTTCTAGAATTTTTCTGAGTTCATTTGTTGTTTTTCTAATTGCCAATTGCATTTCCTGTAATTTCTAAAAAGGAAAATCTATTAAAATCTCAGATTAATCCTTGGGCCAAATCTCCGACTCAGCCCACAATTGTTCCCGGCCTGGTCCCGTGCCTTTGGCCCAACTCCCCGCGCTCCGCGTCGCTTCCCCGCTTCTTCTGCCAGGTGGGCCCCGCACCACCGTCTTCAACCTCGCATCACCTTCTTCGTGCAAGCTCACCTGCGTCCGCCATTACTGGAGCTTGAAGCTCCGTATGACAAAATCGAATCTCCAACTAAAAGATCACGGGTTTGTGTGTCAAACCAAATCTTTGATCCTTCGGCATCTAAAGCTATTAAAATCTTATCCCATATCGTGATCAAACTTGGAATTTGAATGAGTCCGAAAACAACCCGATTTGGGGATTCTTTATCTGGGCACACCCTTAGGGTATAAATAGGAGCCACAGGTTCGCCTTTAGTCCCTCGTTCCAAAGCCCCAATCGTTTCAGCCCCAAACCAATCTAGATCCTCGGAATTCAAGTTTTAGGGTTTCAAAGCCGCAACTCAAATATTCAAAATCCGCCGCCATCGGCCGTGCTCCGCCTCCGTGGACTACACAGTCGCCTTCCCTGTCACTGGAGCTAGCTTAGAAATCCCTCCATCACCCTGGAGCGTCGTCGGTGCTCATCTCCGACAAAGCCGTACTGTTATGAGAGTACGTGAGGACTCGTCCACCTACATTTTTCATTCCTCAGAACCTTTGGACACAGAAGATTGGCTTCGATCTGTTGACAAAAAGCTCGCCATTGCCCAATGTAATGATCGTGGGAAAGTTCTTTATGCTTCACATTAGTTGGAAGGTACAACCGCAGAATGGTGGGAGAACTATGCCGCCGCTCATGAGAATTCACAAGCTATTACTTGGGAGGAATTTTCAATAGCTTTCAGTCAAGCACATGTTCCAGATGGTATTGTGGAAATGAAGAAGAATGAATTTCGTGAACTACAGCCGGGAAACATGTCCTTGGGTGAATATCTCAACAAGTTCACTCAACTTTCTCGCTATGCTCCAGAAGATGTTCCTACAGATAATGCACGTGAGAAGCGATTCAAGCATGGACTTAACCCCGGTTTGAAAGTGCAAGTTATTGAAAATGATTATGTGGATTTCAGCATATGGTGGATAAAGTCGTACTCATAGAAGATTCTCGTCGTGGGTTGGACGAATCTCGCAAAAAGGAAGATGATACAACATGGAGTTCATCAAAATCATCTACAAAGAGCCAGAACCAATGCTCAGTAGCCATTTCGTTTCAATAATTCATCTGCTGGATTCAAAACCCCTGCACCAGTATCTCATGCAGGAAACTCAGGAATTTCCAATCTCAATAACAGCAATAATCATCAATCTCAGAGGACCAACAATCCAGCTATAAGAGCTACTTGTTTCAACTGCCATGAAACAAGTCATTATGCTAACAGGTGTCCGCAGAAGCAAGGGCCGACACCAATTCCTTTAAATTTGGGAGCTACACTAGCCAGAACTTCTTTGCCAAGGGCAGGAAGAGGAATGCCTCAGACTCCAAGTCAAGCTACCAGGACTCCATCAACTGCAGCAAGAGGAAGGCTTAATCACGTCACTACAGAAGAAGTTCAACCAGTTCAGAACATCACTTCTGGTAAGTCTTTAAGTTAGACCTACGTCAGTTGCAGCTTTGTTTCACTCGTAAGAGAAATCTTGTGGAGTGAGCAAGGTTGGTTTGAACCTATTCTTTAGTCAGCCCGAATCTCGAGGACGAGGTTCCTTTTAAGAGGGGTAGATTTGTAACATCCTAATGTTTTCTGAAGTTTAAAAATCTTTTTAAGTAGCTTAGCTCTGTGGAAAAATTCACCAAAGTTTTATTTGAATTAAAATAAAGATTAATTTGGACTTTCAAAAGTAAACAAATTTAATATGATTAATTTCAACATCAACTTTTGTCAAAATTATTTTATTTGGGTTCTATGTGCTTGGATATATTTTTTAGATTTTTTTAGAATTTTTCCGAGTTCATTTGCTGTTTTTCTAATTGCCATTTGCATTTCCTATAATTTCTAAAAAGGAAAATCTATTAAAATCTCATATTAATCCTCGGGCCGAATCTCTGGCGCAGCCCACAACTGTTCTCGACTCGGTCCCACGCTTTCGGCGCAACTCCCCGCCCTGGCATGCTCGCCCGCTCTAACATTCCAATTTTTCTGAAGTTTGAAAATATTTTTAAGTAGCTTAGCTCTGTGGAAAAATTCACCAAAGTTTTATTTGAATTAAAATAAAGCTTAACATGGACTTTCAATAGCAAAACAATTTAATATGATTAATTCCAACATCAAATATTGTCAAAATTATTTTATTTGGATTCTATGTGCTTGGAAATATGTTTTAGATTTTTCTAGAATTTTTCCGAGTTCATCTTCGCTTCGGTTGAGTTCGCAAGAACGAGGACTACCACCTAGCCACCTTGGTTCCGCTGGAGAGTCGCCAGAAGGCAGATCTCGTCGAGCCCGAGATCCAACCACCACCTAAACCTCGCCGTCGGCCGCTATAGAAGTCCCCGAGCACCAGTGAGTCCACCCTTGAGATGCCCGTCGCATCCTCTTCCTGTTGCGAGCACTCACCGCCGGTGAGGAGCCGTCGTTCACCGGTGACCTTGGGGAACCGAGCCTCAGCGCCGCGAAGTGATGTGTCGACCGCGTGTCTGCCACTTCAGCACCCAGCTCAGCTTTTTGCTTGCGTGTCGCCCGCATGGCAGTCGCGTCAGCATCCACGCGGCAGGTCCAGATCCAAACCCTAAGCCTGGCTTGGTAGACTTAGTCCACCATGAGCCATCTCACTTACGTGTGAGTCCCACATGTTAGGAAAATTTAAATTATCTTTTTCTTTTCGGCTGAAAATCCTTACTAACGTCAGCTGACGTCATAAGTTGTTTTTCCTTCATGAAAATAATTCCAATAAATCCATAAATCCCGATTTTCAGTATTTTATGTGATTTTAATCTTCCAAAAGCCATATCTTCTTCATCCGAACTCTGTTTGAGCCCATTCAAATTTCTAAATTCATCTAAATTAAATCTCTATTTATTTGAGATTTGTATTTAATTTTTAGAGTTTTTTCTCTCTGTTATTTATTTATTTATTTTATTTGCTTTGTTTGGGAGTATACATTGATTCTTCGGAGAGTTTTGAGCAAGGAGGAGTGCACCAAGATCAAGATCAATCCCAGGATTTATTCCAAGACAAGTCGTAGTCCTTCGATCATATTGAACCTATAATTTCAAAAGTATATTGTTTCATACAATTGCATGCTATCTTTATACAAATTGTTTTGGGATTAGCTATTACCTGTTGTCATTATGCCTCCATTGATTATTTGAATGTCATGAATCATTTTTCACCCTAGCATGGATCATTTTAGTTGGACATATTTGTATCACCAACATGGGTAGCGTACAAATGCTTAGTCAAGCTTAGTTACAATAGGTTCATTATCATATGTGTCATAATGATTAATCTTGACTTAATGATATATGGAATCGTGGTGGTTAGCCACTCTTGTTAAAATTTATGTACCATGACAAGGTATGTCATTGATCTTAGTTAAACAAAATGGTTTTCGCTCGGGCGAGTGGATGGTGGATTGAGGGTGTGGTTAGCATGTTGTGGGTTGTGGTAAGATCGCCTAAGTAACTTGTCAAGGACTTAATCTTGTGTGCCATTGAACTGGGCCTTAACCGTACAACCACATGTCCTGTATGGGCAGGACCTGGCTAACTAATTAGCAATGTTTTGATTGGTTCTGTTTTGGTGCTGTTTGGCGCAAGAAGGGGGCCCTGTCTGGTCGAAAAGACATTCAGTGTTGAAACCTTAGCGAGCAAAACTAGGTCAAAGCAGAGCTTTGTAAATGCCTTGTGATAATCTCTTAGTCGCACACCTACGGAAGTGTGTGAGCGGATATTATAATTTGATTATCTCTTGTGGGTAGAGCTGTACAACCCCTGCAGAGTGTTAAAACTATTTGAATAGCCGTGTCCGCGGTTATGGACGTGCTCGGGGATTTCACACGAGAGATAGAGTTTCTTCATAAAATGTGTCGGAGTGTGAATGAGAATTTCACTTGATGAATATAATGTTCGTTTGGTGAATGGGTAATTCACTTGGCGGGTTGTCTTGCGAAGTGAATGGGGAGTTCACTGGTGTTGTTTCAAAGCAATTGTTTACTTACTTATTATTCTTCTCAACTATGCATTTCAATCTATTATTTGTATTTATTGTCAATGCTGCTTTCTGCAAAAGAACCAAACAACTAACCTTTGTCAAGCCGTGCATGAATACTATTCACATACATTTCCCTACGGCTTGCTGAGTGCTTCATGTACTCACGGCTTTACCCCTTTGTTGATTAGTTGAAGAATATCAAACTGCTCAAGAGTGCTTCGCCCAGGATTACTATGAAGGTTTTGCAAATTAGGATGTGTTCTCCACTCGATTGCCTGTGAGCATGTTGATTGGCTATTTCAAGATTTTCGTTCCGCTGCAAGAGTTTATTTGTTTCTTTAGCCCTGCATGGCAAGTTAAGTAAACGTTGACCATAAGGTCCAGTTATTATTACTATTTGTTATTTTGTGATCTTTTTAGTTAAATCGAATAAATGGATGGTATTTCATCACTGTTTCCTGTTTGAGCAAGCTACTGATCTGGGACTAGTTCAGAATACACAGAGGGTTTCTGAATCGTTTTTTTTGTCCCGGCAGAGGTGCTATCAGAGCCATATCGACTGTAGAATGCAACCTTAGTCAGCATGGTCGTTTTAGCCAAATGCTTCAAAATTTATTTTCTAAATCAAATCATCTTAATCTGACTTGAGTTGTTGTTCTTTCTCATCTACTTTATTCTTTTCTCATCTCAGTCTGTTCTATTCTTATCCTACTCTATTCTTTTCTTGTCTTGTTCTAGAAACCTTGTTCCTCGTCTTTGCTGAATTTCGGTTATAATCTTAAAATGACTTTCTCGCCTCATTAATTTCTCTAGTCCAGAAGAAAGAAGTCAAATCACCCGCAATCATCAAGAGTATCTTCGTCACTTTGTTCTAGTTGCTTCTGGAGAGTTTTTGTTCTCTAGTCCAAAGTGGGAGCCGTCCTATTAGAGTCTTTAGTAGCGCTTTTAGATCGTTGTTGCAATAGATTTTTATTTGGGTTGTGTGTAAGTGGGAGCTGTAGTTTTGCTGTCAAGTATTATGTGCAGTCACACTAAGGTTTTAATTTGAAGAGTTAATTGTTCTTTCACAGCGTTCTAGCTAAGTTTTCTTTGTCTTTTGTCTTTGGGTATAATCTATTTCCCCTAATTAAGTTGGTTATGTCTTCTCTAACTTGTTCTATCTCGTCTATTGTGCTATTCCCTCTCATCTATATTTCTTTTCTATCTTACATGCTAAACTTGTGGAGAATCATCGCACATAGTTGACACTCGCAACATATCAAATCGTACTCAATCAGATGATGTCAACGCCAATGTCAATGCTAGTGGCCAGTCACCAGTCCCTAGAGCCACAGTTCCAAACACGGCACAACTTCTAGTAGCTCAAACTCAGTTTATGAGTGCAATGATGTAAAATATGAACAATATGATGACTCAACAGAATCAAATCGCCGCGACAATAGTCAACTTGTTGTATCAAAATAACCAGAATAATCAAACAACAGCTATTCTGCCGTAGCTCATCACCATTCCAAGTTATCAGAGTATATGAGTACTCGTGCGCCTATGTTTTCTCACTCGATAGAGCCCTTGGATGTAGAAAATTGGCTTCGCTCTGTTGATAAAAAGCTCGCTATTGCCCAATGCAATGATCGTGAGAAAGTCCTTTATAATTCACATCAGTTGGAAGGTACAGCCGCAGAATGGTGGGAGAACTACACCGCAGCTCATGAGAATTCGCAAGCCATTACTTGGGAGGAATTCTCAACAGTTTTCCGTCAAGCGCATATTCCAGATGGTATAGTGGAAATGAAGAAGAATAAATTTCGTGAACTACAGCAAGGAAACATCTCTTTGGGTGAATATCTCAACAAGTTCACTCAACTTTCTTACTATGCTCCAGAAGATGTTGCTACAGATAATGCACGCCAAAAGTGATTCAAGCGTGGACTTAATCCCGGTTTGAAAGTGTAAGTTGTTGGAAATGATTATGTGGATTTTCAACATATGGTAGATAAAGCTGTACTTATAGAAGATTCTCGTCGTGAGTTGGACGAATCTTGCAAAAGAAAGATGATACAACAAGGAGTTCATCCAAATCAACTACAAAGAGCCAGAACCAATGCTCAGCAGCCTTTTCGTTCCAATAATTCATCTACCGAATTCAGAACCCTCGCACCAGTATCTCATGCAGAAAACTCAGGAGTTCCCAATGTTAACAACAATAACAATCATCAGCCTCCTAGGATCAACAATCCACCTACAGGAGTTACTTGTTTCAACTGCCATGAGACAAGTCATTGTGCTAACAAGTGTCCGTAGAAGCAAGGGCCGACACCAATTCCTTTCAATTTGGGAGCTAAACCGGCTAGTACTTCGTTGCCAGGAGTAGGAAGAGGAATGCCTCAGACTCCAAATAAAGCTGCCAGGACTCCATCAACTGCAGCAAGAGGAAGGTTGAATCATGTCACTTCAGAAGAAGTTCAACCAGTTCAGAACGTCGCTTCTGGTAAGTTTTTAAGTTAGACCTACGTTAGTTGCAGCTTTGTTTCACCCGTAAGAGAAATCTTTTGGAAGAGTGAGCAAGGTTTGGTTTGAACCTATTCTTTAGTCAGCCCGAATCTCAGGGACGAGATTCCTTTTAAGGGGAGTAGACTTGTAACATCCCAATTTTTCTAAAGTTTGAAAATCATTTTAAGTAGCTTAGCTCTGTGGAAAAATTCACCAAAGTTTTATTTGAATTAAAATAAAGCTTAATATGGACTTTCAAAAGCAAAACAATTTAATATGATTAATTCTAACATCAAATATTGTCAAATTATTTTATTTGGATTCTATGTGCTTGGAAATATTTTATAGAATTTTTTTGAGTTCATTTGCTATTTTCTAATTGTTATTTGTATTTTCTGCTATTTTCTAAAAAGCAAAATCTAAATAAAATACCAGAAAGGTCTTTGGGCCAAAACACTAAGCCTCCGGCCTAGTCCTATTTGCTTTCAGCCCATTCCCACGTAGCCCGCTTCTTCCTCTCTCATTCACGCGGCCGCACCCAATCCCACCTGTTGGTCCGTGCCGCATTGTTTGTCACGCGACCGCGTCTGAGCCGCATTCACTGACAAGTGGGCCCTGCATGGACACGTCATCTTCGTCTCCGAGCTGGACTCCTCCCTCTTTCCTTCTCCACACCGCCGCGTGAAATCTTCTCGCCATAGCCGCCTTGGCCCTGGAGCGAAGCCCTAGCAGCCGAAGAAACTCAGGGAAGTAATCTCGCCGCCGCAACTCCGGTGAGCTCTTCCGTCGCCATTGAATCCAATCGAGCCTCATCTTCGCTTCTATTGAGTTCGCAGGAATGAGGGCTACCTCCTAGCCACCTTAGTACTGCCGGAGAGTCGCCGGAAGGCAGATCCCGTCGAGCCTGAGATCCAACCGCTGCCTAAACCTCACCGTCGACCGCTATAGAAGTCCTCGAGCACCAGTGAGTCCACCCTTGAGATCCCCGTCGTGTCCTCTTCCCGTTGAGAGCACTCACTGCCGGTGAGGAGCCACCATTCGCCGGCGACCTTGGGGACCCGAGCCTCAGCACTATCAAAGTGACGTGTCAACCGCGTGTTCACCACCTCAGCATCCAACTCAGCTTTTTGCTTACGTGTCGCCCGCGTGGCAGTCACGTCAGCATCCACGCGGCAGGTCCAGATCCAAACCCTCATCCTAGCTTGGTAGACTTAGTCCACCGTGAGCCATCTCACTAATGTCTAGGTCCCACATGTTAGGAGAATTTCAATTTCCTTTTTCTTTTTATTTTCGGCTAAAAATCCTTGCTGACGTCAAATGACGTCATAAGTTATTTTTCCTTCAGGAAAATAATTCCAGTAAATCCATAAATCCCGATTTTTAGTATTTTATGTGATTTCAATCTTCCAAAAGCCATATCTTCTACATCTGAACTCTGTTTGAGCCCATTCAAATTTCTAAATTCACGCTCTATTTATCTGAGATTTTTATTTAATTTTTGGAGTTTTTTTCTTACTGTTATTTATTTATTTGTTTTATTTCCTGTGTTTGCGAGTAGACGTTGATTCGAAGTGCACCCAGATCAAGATCAATCCCAGGATTTATTCCAAGGCAAGCCATAGTCCTTTGATCATTTTGAACCTATGATTTTAAAAGTATATTGTTTTCATACAATTGCATGCTATCTTTATACAAATTGTTTTGGGATTAGCTATTGTCATTATGCCTCCATTGATTATTTGAATGTTAGGAATCATTTGTCACCCTAGCATGGATCATTTTAGTTGGACATATTTGTATCACCAACATGGGTAGTGTACAAATGCTTAGTCAAGCTTAGTTACGATGGGTTCATTATCACATGTGTCATAACAATTAATCTTGTCTTAATGATATATGAAATCGTGATGGTTAGCCACTCTTGTTAAAATTTATGTACCCTGACAGGTTATGTCATTAGTCTTAGTTAAACAAAATGGTTTTCGCTCGGGCGAGTGGATGGTGGATTGAGGGTCTGGTTACCACGTTGCGGTAAGATCGCCTGAGTAACTTGCCAAGGACTTAATCTTGTGCGCCATTGAACTGGGCCTTAACCGTACAACCACATGTCCTGTATGGGTGGGACTTGGCTAACTAATTAGCAGTGTTTTGATTTGGTTTTGTTTTGGTGCTGTTTGGCGCAAGGGGGGGGCTGTCTGGTCGGAAAGACATTCAGTGTTGAAACCTTAGCAAGTAGAACCAGGTCAAAGCAGAGCTTGTAAAGGCCTTGTGATAATCTCTTAGTTGCACACCAACGAAAGTGTGTGAGCGGATATTATAATTTGATTATCTCTTGTGGGTAAAGTTGTACAACCTCTGCAGAGTGTTAAAACTATTCGAATAGCCGTGTCCGCGGTTATGGACGTGCTCGGGGATTTTACACGAGAGATAGAGTTTCTTTATAAAATGTGTCGGAGTGTAAATGAGAAAGTTCACTTGATAAATATAATGTTCGTTTGGTGAATGGGTAATTCGCTTGGTGGGTTGTCTTGGGAAGTGAATGGAGAGTTCATTGGTTGTTTCAAAGCAGTTGTTTACTTATTTACTATTCTTTTCAATAATGCATTTCAAATTATTTATTGTATTTATCATCAATGTTGCTTTATGCAAAAGAACCATACAACTAACCTTTGTTCAAGCCTTGAATGAATACTATTTGCATACATTTCCCCACAACTTGCTGAGTGCTTCATGTACTCACAACTTTGTGCCATTGTTGCTCAGTTGAAGAATACCAAGCTGCTCAGGAGTTTTTCGCCTAGGAGTACCATGAAAGTTTTGCGGATTATGATACCTTCTCCACTCGATTGCTTGTGGGCATGTTGATTGGCCTTTCCAAGTTTTTCCGTTCTACTGCAAGAGTTTATTTGTTTCTTTAGCCCTGTATGGCAAGTTATGTAACCATTGACCATAAGGTCCAGTTCTTATTACTATTTGTTATTTTGAGATCTTTTTAGTTAAATAAAAAAAGGATGGTATTTCATCACTGTTTCCTGTGTGAGCTAGCTACTGATCAGAGACTAGTTCAAAATACATAGAGGGTTCCTGAATCGTATTTTTGGGTCCCGACACGTCCCTCAGCTGAACCGTCTGCAGTGTTGAGTTCGCGTCAACGCATTCTAAGTCATGCTTCCATCCCCTTTCCTCGAAGATCACCGGTTCATTGTCGGCCATGTCGAGCCATAACACTGAAACGCGTACATCGCATGCCACACCTCCTCAGTGAGTTTTTCCAAAATCCGATCACGTCACCTTGTAGCCCTTATCGAGACCTATTTTTCCTATATTTTAGTTTCGAGTTTCATCCATCATGCACCAAAAACCGAGCGTTCTCTCTCCTCTTGACCATCTCCCTTCCCTGGCCAATTACTTCAGAACCGTTGATCCCCTGCCTTCAACTCCACCACCGTTGGGTTCACATCACCGCGTTTGTCATATCCCCAGATTAATAAAGAGGATTATTATGCATCTCATTAGCATGCATCATTATTTTCAAGCATTTGCATTATTTATTGCACTTGAAAAATCTTACACAAAGTTAAACCTACAACTTAATTATAAGCTCCAAAAGAAAAACAAGAATATAAACTCTTGTTCATCTTCTGGAGATAATTTATTCAAATACTAGAGCAAATATAAAGAATTAATATAATTTTTCCTAAATTTTTGGGACTGGTTTAAACCCTAAGAAAATTCAAACACAATTTAATAACCTATATTAAGTTTGAATTTAAATTATACACATTATATCATGAACAGTAGTGTTCAATAATTTTTATGGACACTAGACCTTCCCAAGAACCCCTGTGATTTATTTTAAAATTTTAGGAAATTTATTTCTAATTTTAGCTCTCAGGTCAAAGTGGAGAAACTATTTTAATTCTCAGTCAAACCCTAAACCCTAACCGGCTGCTACTGTTCCTCGGGCTCGAGTCCGACTCGGACTCTTGACTGGACCAGACCAACTAAATGCACCGTGCGTGAACCCTTCGATTGGAAATCAACGGCCTGATCTCGCACCCTTCAAATTCGACCGATCGCCATGTTTAATCGTGGCCGTTCGGTCCGAGATCCAGCGGTCGCACCAACTCACTTACTCGAGGCGATCGCCTTGTAGTCGCCGCCGCACTGGCCCACTGTCGATCCGTCGTCCTCCTCTCGCTGGCACACGCGCAGACGCCAAACGCCACGCGGCCGAGCGTCTCTGACGCGCACAGAACGGCAACGTCGACGCCGTCAATCCACCGCGTCCGTTGGCCTATCCTGGAGCTCCCTCACTTGACGCCGCCTCCGCTCCGTCCCTCGCCCGGGCATAAGACCTCTCCCTGCCTTCCTTTCACCTCACTTCTCCTCTTTTCAGCCGAGGAGAGGGAAGCTCGTTCTCGCTCTCTACTCCGATAAGCTTCGACCGGGTGGTAGCCCTCAACTCCTTGCTCAATGCCTTCTCCATTTTTGCTAAGCTCGACTCTTGTCTTTGCTTGTAGAGCTCAGTTCACCTACGTGCTCTAGCTCACTTCCAGAGCGCGCACCCAAGTGGCATCATCGTGTCAACTGGGTATTCGGTGAGTATTATCCTCCCATTTCCGCGTCACATGGTGTCCCTTTACTCCCTAATCAGAACCCCTCAACTAATTTGTATAATGCACGACAGGTTTTCGTGTGATTGAAGAAATCGTGTTTTCGGCCTTAGAACAGTCCCTTCATCTCCCACTTGGTTTTGGTAAGACATTCTTCGATTCATTGCTCTCTTAGCATCCTTGTTTGGTCTTTAACATGTTCCGACCACTCACTTCCTCTCTGGTTCACCAGATCGAGCTCTCCGCTTGTGCCGTGCCGTCGCCGTCTTCTTCTCTGGTGCCGACGCAACCCCGGCCTACTCCAATCTTCCCCGAGCACCCTTCTTCACTTAGGTAGTTTTCTCTTAGTCCCTAGGACTCAGGCACCCGCTTGATTGGCGCTGCGGAGCTAAAAGATTGAATTAAGAAATTAAGCGTTGTCTTAGCCGTCTAAATCTTTCACTAGCAAGTGGGGCCGTGCACAGAAAACGGGAGAGATAAGTGAACGCGACAGAGAGACTGACAGGTGGGCCTAACCCTTAAACCCCGTGCGCTATGCAGCGTCGTGGACCAGTCCGTGGATCGTCGTTGACAACGAGACCCACTGTCAGGGTGAATTTTAAAACCAGTAGTAAAATGGAAAGCTCACTATTCACTGGGCCCACTAGTCAGCGTCGGTGGCTAGCGCCGCGTTCGGTGAGACAAGTAATAAAAGCGTTAGAAAATTCGAAATCCAATTATTTCCACACTGTAAAATATGTATGACTTCAAAAATACATAACTAATTCATTTTAACTCCAAATGGATGAAACCACTTCTGATAATTTTCATTTTTAATGAACTTTATAATAAAATTTGTTTCAAACATGTCTCTGTAGCAGAGAGTATTATTTTGGATAGTGATCCATTAAAACTATTTTTGTTACAAAAGAAAATGCTTATAACTTTAGAAATTCATAACTAAATCATGAAAACTCCAAATGAGGAAAACTCAACTGTTTTAGTCTTGTATTAATATCCTCTATTTATCTATATAATCCTTTGTCCCATTACTACTATACAAATTTTGACCTCATAATTAAATTACTCAAAGAGGACATATCGAAAGCTAAAATTCAAACTAGTATAACCTTCACTTCACAACTTCAAATGAAATAATTCTTTCACCTAAATACATCTAAAATCATGCTTTAGCTACTGTAGAAAAATCATGCATTTTGAATTTTGAGGTATTTCTCGATGTTTATTCGATATTATATTTATATAGATACCGCGCCGATCGATATTGACCTTTACGCTACTGAGGGAGAGCAGCTAAGCTTCCAGCAAGGCAAGCATCATTTGAACTTTATTTTGCATCATATTTGATCCCAGTTTTGTTAAGTTAGTGCAATGATAATTGCTTGCATGCTATTTTGGTAATGTCGCTATTTTTGTGATGTGTAGATTAGTTATCTCCTAATTCATTGAGGTTATACTTGAATTATTCCAGTACCACATGCTTGAGTTAGGATGGTTGAAATATATTGTTCGGGTTTGCTTAGCCATGCAAGTCTAGAACCGGTAATTGATTGTCGGGAATAACCCGACAATTATGGGATAAACACAGCTATCTTTATATGCTTTTGTTTCAGATCTTCGTATCTGTTTTATGAGTTAAATTTTATCATTTTAAATGAGCTTTTGGTCTGGACAAGTGATGGTTAGTGATGGTGACTTTGTGCACGAGAATTGGGTAAGTGATGGACTTGTCTGGACAATTAAGGACCGAACTTTGGGTACCTACGGTTCAAGCAAAACTCGTGCTATCACACGCGGTGTGTGGGCACTGCTTGGTTAAGTAAGGGGTTGGTGTTGTTAAGTTGATGACTGGTGGTGTGAGGACATATATGTGTTCTATCGCATATATGTTTCGTAGGGTGCCAATTGCGATTCTTTAATGTGAGGGTGAGCCCTATTTAAGCTTTATTAATTGGGTCGGTATTCCCGGCACAACTTGCGTGCCCATTTGGTTGGTAGGTGGTATAACCTATCCTAAGTGGGATCACGTCGCGCAGGGGTGATTCAACTCAATAATGTCAACTTGCTGAAAAATACTGAGTCTTGGTTTACCTGGCCGGCATACCATAGGAAGTATGCTATTTTCGGAGGCATCTGGAGGCTTACGGGCTAATCAAGTCGTGTGGGTAAAGTAGTACACCCCTGCAGGGTATAAATCTATTCGAATAGCCGTGTCCGCGGTTATGGACGACCGCTTGAGTTTGTGGCTGCTAATTGTTAGACTTGGAATTAAAATTGTGGTTATAACTTGGTATCATCATGAATGGGATGTTCATATTTGTTATTGAATCAAAGTGGACAGCCACTTTGTTATTTGTATGATTCATTTGTTATTCAGGGCCTGTTTGGTACGGCTCCAACTCCTAGCTTCGTAGTTGGAGTTTGTGGAGCTGTGCCAAACGGGGTTGCTCCACAATTTTTTTGAAGTTGGAGCAACCAGGAGCAGAGCAGCCTGTAGTGCAAATTTTGGGAGCAGGTAGAACCTTGCTCCAATTGAGGAGCTGCGGACCAACAAAACAAAATACCCTTAGAAGTTTAAAGTAATTACCCGCAATTTGCCACTGATATACCCCCCCCCCACCCGTTCGCATCCTGCGCAGCCCGAGCCCCCCTCCTCCCCGAGCCCCGAGGTCCCCTCCTCCCCGCCGACGCCGCCCCTCCCCTTCTCCTCCCCACGCGGCCGAGCCCCTCCTCCTCCTCCTCCTCCCGCGCCGCCCCTTCCTCTTCCTCCAGGACGCCGCCCACCTCCTCCTGCACCAGCCCCCACCTCCTCCCGCGCCGGCGTCGTCGCCCCTCCTCCTCCCCACTCGCCACCGCCCCTTCTCCTCCCCACACGGGCGCACGTGGTCGTCCCGAGCCCATAACCCGTCGAGAAAACCCTAGAAAGGAGAGAAGAGGCGGCAACGACTGCAGGCGACGCCTCCCGGCGGCGACCACCTCCCGGGCGACACCTCGCCCCAATCCTCGTCACGGATCCTCGCCCCCAAATCCTCCTGCTAGAACCCCTCACCGCCCCAGATCCCTCGTTGCCAACCTCCCTTGCACCCAGATCCCTCATCGCCTCCCAGCCACCAAGCTCCTCCTTGCTTGCTCTCCTTCATCCCGACGCCGACCAACCGACTCGAGGCTCCGCCGTCGAGTGCACCTGCCGGTCGAGGTAAACTCCATCCTCTGTTCCATGCTCGATCGATTTTTCATTTGATTTCAATTGTGACAATTTCATTAGCATGAGTACTCTTGTTCTACATGGGATCCGGATCCTTCTATCCTAGTTATTGTTGTTTTTGGACTTGATGCAATTATTCAAGATGGGCTGGACTTCACCTTGAATAATTGCATCAATTTTGTTGATCGATGTATATGCATCAAATGTGTTAGTAGAGAAACTGGACTTCTATCCTTGCTGTCCAAATCCTAAATGAACACATTGAAATTATCTTTCATTTTGATCAGTCTACACAGGACACCAGTGACCACCAATTTTTAGTTCAATTGTGCAATCTAGTCATCTATGATCTATCATCTATGCTGAGGTTCAAGTGAAGGTTATTATGATCTATCATCTATGCTGAGGTTCAAGTGAAGGTTTGCTTGTACATTAGAAGACTGATAATTGGAAAAGAAAATTGCTTGGTTATGATGTCACTATGTTATGTCTGTATCATTTCAGAAGCTTGATATTTGGAATGTATGCTTGCTTGGTTCTGATACTTGTGATTTATGTGACATAAAATTTTCTTAGTTTTGACTTAAAAAGTGTAGAGGGTTATATGCTTCTTAGAATTTTCTGTCTGAGATGTACAGGCTTGCAAGCATCGTTGTTCATTCATGCATAGCTAATTGACATCTTCATCTATGTTACTTTATTGGCTTATCATCAGTGAGCTTCCTTTTCTGTTCAGACTACATGTTAGCCAACAAGTTTCTGCATATACACAGTAATATTGTTTGCAAATTGTGTTCAACCATGATACTACACTCGCTAAATATTTACGTGGCATCTCATTTCTCACTTATTCCCACTCCATGTTCTTGTTTTTATGCTTTCACCAGGGGATTCTAATGCTATGCACTTGCCCTTCAGCAATTCAAGAATATATTATAGTTCTTTCCATGTATACTTTCATTGATATTTCAATGGATTATCATTCTTTTTCTGATTCTTTCACATTACTTTGCAAGGATTCACATTACTCCGCCCAGCGCCTCCTCTCCACCATCGCTCTGCCTTGAGCTCCATGTGCGTTAGAAGAGTCGGGGAGCCGTGGCGGGTTGCTTAGCGATAGATCGCCCGTGGCGAGAGGGCAATTCCTTGAGCATCTGAAGAGAAAGGTCGATCTTGGTTAATTGTTTGTTCAATGGTGATTACTTGCCGATCGAGACAGAGTTCCTCCGAATTGGCACTCAAGTTTCATCACTTCATCCTTTTGGTTATGGAAAAACTCGGCTCATTGCTTGCGACTCAAGATCATGTTCTCCTAGAACAAACTTGCCCTCATTTGCCTTGATTTTCCACTAGTCATGTTCTCTGTTGTTGTTGCACTAGCCACTAATCATGTTCTCGTATTTTTGCGTCAATTTAGTCATGTTGTCTATTAATGTTATGCAAAGGAAATAAGTAAGGAAGGGTGGTGGGTGAGTGAGTGACTACTAAATTGTGGTGTATGCATCAATGGTAAGATACACCACTGTGATTCTCCAGATTTGTAGGACCTTTGGTAGTATGCCTAAACTTGAAAGATCCTCCTTTTTTCTTAAAATGTTGAGCGCCAGACGGTGCAAGTGTATATCCTTGTGTAGTGGATGTTGTAACTTTTTATAAGGTATGGTTTGTGCTAATTTTTCAATACTTAGTAAAATGAAGATAATTGTCTTTGAAGTCCAACGTGTCCGGTGATTCCATTGGCCCAGAGCGAACCAACTCTTTCATGTCATTTTGATTACCCTTGAGCCATTGGATGTCGATCATAGGAACTGAGTATGCATTTGCTTGTTTAGAGCTAAACAAACATCATGCTAGAACTCGAGACAGAGAGTGTTCACTGTTGGAGACTTGAAATTCTCTCTAAAGTGCATGCCTATGTTTCTTACCTATGGGTTAAAGACTAGATCATGTTAAGAAACATTTTTCCTTGTCTATTGCTTTATAACTTTGGTAAGGGTTTGTGATTAAAGATGATAAGCCAATCGAACTTTGTTGAAATTTGGGATAAGGAGCCTTTTTTATCTTAAGCTGGAAAGTTGGAATCAACTTTGTAGATAGTTAGTGTTAATGTACATGTGTAGATCTTGTTTATTTAGGTACCACCGGAGGTTTGGTTTTAAATGGTTTAGGAGCATAATATCTTGTGATTGCCATACCTCTTTTGAGGATTTTTTTTCTCGAGTTCATTGTGGCATTTTCTATGTTACATCATGTGTTACATGCCTATGGCTACACAAAGGATGTAAATAATGATAGGAGGTAAGTAAGTCTGCCTTTGTCATTTGTGAATGTCCAAGGCAAATCCCATAACCAAGAGTTGCTTATGCTTGTGATGATAAGAACTGACAATAATGAAGATTTTGTAAGAGTACTATGAATATGCTTTATGCTTTGTATATGTGCTGTTACATGGATAAACGCACCAATCAACCATGGGTGGTAATTCTTGTTAGAACTTGACAAGGTACTTGCGTTTGATTTGCTTCATGTATTTGGGACCATGTCTTAAAAAACTCTTACAAAAATATACCAAAACTTGAGCAAAAAACTATAAGTTCAGGACAAGTTCAAAAATATACCAAAACTTTGTGTCGATGTAACTGTGCATATTGGCTTTTTCTTTCCTTTTGATTAAAAATGAGAGCAAAATTCTTAGCATCTACAATGTCCACATCTTTTATCACTTTTATATAGATGGAAAGGGGTGCGACGGGGATTTATACCAATTGATCGGGCAGCAATTGAACGGAAAAGGCACAACAAGGTAATGCATTTGCTAACTATAATACTGATTTTTACCATGTACTCAATCTGTTGGTTAATGGATCAATAATCATGCAATTCCTTCTAATGACTGTTGCTTTCTGGTTCAGGCAAAAGTGAGAGTCAGATTGTCAAGACCACTACAGAGACCTAGATTGAAGCATGGGTTAAGAGGAAATTTTAGGATTGGGCATAGTGCTCCTCGAGGTGGCCGTTTTCCATATGCTTGCCCTCCTCCACGCCCCCACCACGTATTGTAAAATGGTTAACTGATCCATTAGTTTCTTGTGATTTTGTTGTAATGGATGCCTTGAATTGGAACAAACAATTTTGTAATGTTTTCTGAATAAACAACTGAGTTTGGAATGCACCTGAATGGTCTTTTTTTTGGAAGACGCAAGTGAATAGTATTGTTTTGAATGCTTTTGAGTTTGTGTGTTGATACATTATTATGGTGGATGTTCTGAATATTTGCGAGGTGATACAATATTTGATTTGATTATGTGTTGTTTGACACAATATTATGTTTATCTTTGTTATGGATTTTTGTTATGAACTTCATATGTTTATGTAAACCTTTGTTCTGAACTTCATATGTTTATGTATGTTTTTTTTCAAGTAAAACTTCCAAAACTGGGTGAAAATATGGCACAACATGACAAAAAAATTAAATAAATAAAAGCACAGCATGATTGAAATCAACTTATTAAACTATTATAGGTTAAGCAATACGAAAAAAGATTACAAGTCATAAAACAAGGGTAGTGCAGTCTTTTTACAAAGATCTTTCTCATTTCTGGAGCTGGAGTTAACTTTCTAGCCAAACACCTCCTCGGACTACTCCAACTTCTCATAAGAGTAGATCCAAGAGTGAATCTGGAGTTGGAGCTGCAAAAAGTTGGAGCAGAGCTGTACCAAACAGGGCCTCAATTTACTACTTATTCACATGCTTTACTTCTACTTCAAATCTGATTTTGAAATGGCACTTGAAAAACTAGTATGTGTAGGTTGTAAATTGTTGCGTTTCTTTTACAAAACTAAGCCAATATGAGCCATCCTTTGGAACAACCTCTAGCATAACTAATTTTTATTTGTGTAAGACTTGCAGTACCTTTGTACTCAACCCGTTCTTTGCAATTTCAGGTGAGGAAGGGTATGAGCCCGTTGAGCTTGTTAGCGTCGATTTTGGCGACGCTAATGAGTAATGCTATCATTTAACTCCCAGCCGGTTGCCGATGGGTTATGGGGCATACCATGCTGGATATTTTGGTTCATTTACTTGCTTCCGCTGTTACTTAATACTCTTATTTGAATTTGGTCGGTCGGCCGTTTGTAATAGATGTAGACCTTAACTATTATGATGTATGTCTTTTGAACTATCTATGTACGCTGTTGTATGGATGTGACCAACGTTGTATGAGAGTATGACCATATTGGTCGCTGATCATGGGAGCCAATATGATTGCATGCTCGCTGTTCGTGGCTTCCTATTTAACTCACTAAGTGTAGTGCTTGACTTGTTGGAGAACCGACAATCATGTAGTGCTCGCAGAGGAGCAGCGCGCATGATCGTCGGGGCTCTAATTTGTAGTTAAGCCTTTCACTGAGATTGAGTTAAGTTGGAATCCATTTACTTGAGGCCCGAGAGTTATGTCCTTAAGACCATGCTTATTCTCGGTCTTACAGAGATAACCCGAGGGTCCTCACAATACAGTATCGAGCCATCTTGTTGTAGGTTAGAGATAGCATGGGCGTTAAGCTTAGCAAGTCTCTTGGTCAAAATATTTTCAAGTTATCAAAATTACTTTGGAAAGTTTAAGTTAGGGATATCTTTTATTCCTCATCCATCTTAGTATCATTCCTTACCTTATTCTGGTTTTGATTTGCAAAACTAACTTACCTTGCCCTTCTTGTCCTTTAGATGAACCCACAATACCTTATTCAGGAGACTCAAGCTGAGAATGTGGGAGGATACCCGGAGTTACTAAGAGACATGATGTGGAGGGCCAATTTCACCTACCAGCCGACGTACTCCATCTATCGACGAGACCGAGGGCCAGGAATGGAGGAGTACCTGGCCGTGGTGGACATCATTGCTAGGCGTGTTACAGGAAGCATACCTTACCGACTTCAAGCACGTGGCACTTCAGAAGCCATGGAGCTACAGGAAGTGGCTCGAGTGGCCATGAGTCGCCTCCGTTATGATTTGACAGAGCTATCTCAGCCGCCCTACGACCATTTCCCCATGCAAGCACATGTCGGGGAAGTGAGCAGGTTCGCCAGGATTCAGTTCGGGGAGGATCCCCAACTACAACAATTGGCGAGGCTGGTGCACATTATGGACTTGATGCATCGTTGCACCGTGCGTGAGTTGTGGGAGACGCGGCATAGTCTCATCGTAGCTCAGGAACACCTACGGCTCATGCATGACATGAGGCTTATTCATACTGATGTGTTGTATGGCGCTAATGTGATCTCCCCCTACCTTTCTGCGCCGCCTGAGTATCGCCTTCCCATAGTAGAAGGTCATATTAACGGCATAGGATCACCTTTGCGCCTCCCTAACCTAGGGGACCCCGACGATACAGGGTCCCCTGGCTGTCATTTACTTGACGAGTTTCCGGTGAACTTTGACCGGAACAATATTTAGGATATTAGGGTAGTAAGCTCGCTGTCCGGTCATGTGTCCAGCGATGCTTGTATCTTTAAAATTCTTGTAATAGCCTAGTAGTTGTTGGAACCTTCGTGTTTATTTGCAAGAACTTTTATTCCGGGCAGTTACCATTCGCCTACGGGCTAATACCAATGTAATTGTACCGGAATTCTATGAATTGTTTTAATGGATCTTGTACTGGCCTTCGTGCCTCTGTACCCCCATTGGTGTTAAGTTCTTGTGTATTTTTGGTGTGTGTGTATATATATATATATATATATCATTATCATTATGTATGCTTAGTTAAGTAATAACTTCTTATATTGTCTAACCATACATGTCACCGCAGGATGACAGGTCCCAACACCCGTTCGAGAGCTCACCTTGATGAGGGATCTCCATCCCGGGGACCTCGTTCTGTTGTAGGTGAACCTTCTCAGCAGCATGATCAGCGTGGGAGCACACCTGAAGAAGTACTTCCACCACCTCCCACCATGGCGGAGGTGTTGGCTCAAATAGAGAGAAACCGCATGGACCAGACCAGGATTCTCGAAGCTATAGCACGTAACACCTCTCCCGCTCCCGTGGCAACTAGAGGAGGGGGAAATCATATGCAGCATGGAGGTCTCACTGACTTTCAGCGGACTAATCCTCCAACCTTTGCAGGCACTGAGGACCCGATGGAGGCCGAAGATTGGCTGCGGAACATTGAGAAGAAACTAGCTATTGCTCAGTGCACAGGCATTGAGAAGGTACTCTTCGCCAGCTATCAGCTGGAGGGCGCTGCCAGCGCATGGTGGGACAACTTTTCCGCCATGCAACTCGACGGAGGCGTTCGCCGTGGAACAATTTCGCCTGACTTTCGAGGAGGCCCATATTCCTGATGGGGTCATGTCGATCAAGCAGCAACAGTTTCTTGCTTTGAAGCAAGGAAAGAAGACTGTCACCGAGTACCTTCACGAGTTAAATTCTTTGGCTCGTTATGCCCCTGATGACGTCTCCACCGACGCCCGCCACCAGAGCCGTTTCATGAACGGCTTGACTGAGGAGATGCAGCTGGCTCTAGCTGTACATGACTTCCGCAACTTCCAGCACATGGTTAACAAGGCCATAGTGGTGGAACACAAGAGTGTGGTAGTAGAGGAGTCCAAGAAGAGGAAGAAGGCGGCTCAGAATACAGCTAGCGGCAGTTTCCCCCGGCAGCGCACCGAACCGCCCCAGGCATCTCGTTATCAAGCTCCAGTGCCACCGAGACCTCTCGCGGCATCTCCGCAGGCTTCTTTTCCAACGGCATAGCGGTACAATGGGGGTAAGAACTCCCAAAATAGTGGCGCATACAGGCCCAGTGTCACTTGTTTCCATTGTGGTCGCCAGGGCTACTATGCGGATAAGTGCCTCGCCAAGCAGTGAGGGATGCCCCCGACTTATCGAGCTCCTACACCACCTCCAGCTGTGGCAAGACCTTCACCACCTCCTCGTGCATCGTCTACTCCTCCTCAAGTCCCTACACGTGGCCGAGTGAACCACGTCACCGCCGAGGAGGCAAGCGGCGCTCTGGACGTCATTTTGGATACACTTCTCGTTAATTCTTGTCCAGCATCAGTTTTATTTGATTCAGGAGCATCTCATTCATTCATTAAAAAGGAATATGCTGCACTTAATCAATTTGAAATGCATAGACTTCAGTCACCTTATCAGATCCTGTCACCAGGGTCGGTTTTCCAAACCGATCGAGTCTGCCGGGACGTAAAAGTGGAAATTCAAAAGGTTAACTTCTTGGTGAATCTAATTGTGTTAAATTCAGTGGGTATTGATGTGATCTTAGGGATAGATTGGCTGTCCAAAAATCAAGGAAAGATCGATTGTGCTCGACGGTCTATTTCAGTCATAAGTGAAGACGGCAGTCAAGTCGTTTTTGCACCTTTAGTGGGCGATTCTCATCTCTATGCTTTGGAAGCTAGTACCTCTCTTGAATTGGATAAGGTACCAGTGGTATGTGAATACCCAGATGTTTTTCCAGAAGAACTTCCAGGCATGCCCCCTAACCATCAAGTTGAATTCGTCATCGAGCTTGCACCCGGTACCGCGCCAATTTCAAAACGGCCGTATCGGATGCCTCCTAATGAGTTGGTAAAATTGAAAGCACAACTCAAGGAACTTCAAGATAAGGGATTCATTAGGCCGAGCTCCTCGCCTTGAGGATGCCCGGCTATCTTTGTCAAGAAGAAATATAAGAGTTTGCGGATATGTGTTGACTACCGTCCGTTGAACGAAGTCATTGTCAAGAACAAGTATCCACTTCCGCGGATTGATGATTTGTTTGATCAATTGAATGGAGCTCAGGTTTTCTCCAAGATTGACTTGAGATTGGGCTACTATCAAATCAAGGTCAGAACGGAAGACATACCGAAGACAGCTTTCTCCACTCGTTACGGTCTGTACGAGTACACTATCATGTCTTTCGGATTGACGAATGCACCAGCATACTTCATGAACCTTATGAATTCGGTTTTCATGGAGTATTTGGATAAGTTTGTCATTGTATTTATCGATGACATCCTTATCTACTCCAAGTCCGATGAAGAACATGAGCAGCACTTGAGACTTGTGTTGGGGAAGCTTCGGCAACATCAACTTTATGTCAAATTCAGCAAATGTGAGTTCTGGCTACGGGAAGTTAGTTTCTTGGGTCATATCCTATCCAAGGGCAGTGTCGCTGTTGATCCAAGCAAGGTACAAGATGTGCTAGACTGGAGGCAACCCAAAAGCGTCACCGACATTCGCAGTTTTCTTGGGTTTGCATGGTATTACCGTAGATTCATCAAGGACTTCTCAAAAATTGCAAGGCCAATGACCCAGCTTCTGAAGAAAGAAAAGAAGTTCGAATGGTCAGCGGAATGTGAGCGTAGTTTTTAGATCTTGAGAGATCTTCTGACCAAAGATCCGGTGCTCATCCTGCCAGATATTCACAAGAGCTTCGACATTTATTGTGATACATCTCGCCACGGACTCGGTTGTGTGCTCATGCAAGAGGGCCGAGTGGTGGTGTATGCATCAAGGCAATTGAGACCTCACGAAGCTAATTACCCCACGCATGACTTGGAGCTTGCAGCTGTAGTTCATGCTTTGAAGATTTGGCGGCATTACCTCATAGGTAATCGTTGCGAGATCTACATTGACCGCAAGAGTCTCAAATATATTTTCACCCAAGCTGACCTGAACTTGAGGCAAGGAAGGTGGCTTGAGTTGAACAAAGACTATGATATGGGACTTCATTATCACCCCGGAGAAGCTAATGTGATGGCCGATGCATTGAGCAGAAAATCTCAATGCAACTGCTTGTCGGTAACTCCTTTTTCGGCAGGCTTGTGTGCTGCAATGCAACGTCTGCACCTGGAGATAATTGAAGAAGGTTCTCTTGCTGTCCTAAGTGTGAATTTTACACTTGAGGACCAGATTAGAGAAGCCCAAAAGATTGACATGGGAGTAGCAAAAATCCGAGAAGAAATGAAGAAAGGCAAGGCTAAATGTTTCAAAGAAGATGCACAAGGCACCCTATGTTTTGGAAACAGGTTGGTGGTGTCGTTTGATCGCACCTTAAGAGAGCTAATTCTCAAAGAGGCTCATGACTCCAAGTTCTCTATTCACCCTGGTGGTACCAAGATGTACCAAGATTTGAAGAAGCGACTTTGGTGGAGCCAAATGAAGCGACAGATCGCCCAATTTGTTGCCGGGTGTGATGTATACCAAAGAGACAAGGCTGAGCATTTGAAGCCAGCAGGTACTCTACAACCCCTGCCCATTCCCAAGTGGAAATGGGAAGAAGTTAGCATGGATTTTATCACCGGCCTTCCAAGGACTCAAACGGGGTCCGATTCTATATGGGTGATTGTTGATCGTCTGACAAAAGTTGCGCATTTCATTCCTGTCAAGACCACCTACCGCAGGGACAAGTTAGCAGAACTTTATATTTCAAGAATCGTTTGTCTCCATGTGTACCCAAAGTGATAGTTTCAGATCGAGGTCCTCAATTCACATCTTATTTCTAGGGATGCCTACATAAGGCCATGGGGACCAATCTATCTTTTAGCTCCGCTTACCACCCGCAAACGGATGGACAAACTGAAAGAGTGAACCAAATTTTAGAAGACCTTCTCCGAGCTTGTGTGCTGTCCTATAGCAAGAATTGGGAGAAGTGCTTACCTTTTGCAGAGTTCTCCTACAACAATAGTTTCCAATCAAGCATACAAATGTCACCTATCGAGGCATTGTATGGGAGAGCTTGTAGGACACCCTCGAACTGGTCAGAAGCCGGGGAGAGACCATTTTATGGTCCAACCTTGGTGGAGGATGCGGAAGAACAAGTTCGTGTCATCCGTGAGCGACTTCGGACGGCTCAATCTCGTCAGAAATCTTATGCCGACCGTCGTCGTCGTGAGTTGAGTTTTGAAGTGAACGATCATGTCTATCTTAAAGTCTCTCCGATGAAAGAAATGCATCGTTTCCAAGTCAAAGGCAAATTGGCACCTCGTTACATCAGACCATTCTGAATTCTAGAAAAATTGGGATCGGTGGCCTATCGATTGGAATTGCCACCATCACTTTCAGATGTACATGATGTGTTCCATGTTTCAAAATTGAAGAAGTGTCTTCGTGTCCCAACCGAAGCCACTGAGTTGGAAGAACTTGGCTTGCAACCCGATCTTTCTTATCGGGAGCGCCCTATTCGCATTCTTGAAGAAACAAAACGCAAGACGAGGAATCGCAATATCAAGTTCATCAAAGTTCAATGGAGTAATCATACTGAAGATGAGGCTACGTGGGAACGTGGAGATCAATTGCGACAAGAATATCCTGACCTTTTCCTTGAAGTGCCTTCGAATCAAGAACAACAAGGTTAAACAAGCAAGGGTAAGGAAAATGTAATAATCATTGTAACCTTGTAAGGTATCATAGCACTATCTTTAAAGAAAATCAAAACAACAGATGTTGTAATTCCTTAGAACCTTTCTATCCAACTTCCATCCTACCGCGATCTCGGGGTCGAGATCTTTTGTAAGGGGGGAGGTTTGTCACATCCCCAGATTAATAAATAGGATTACTATGAATCTCATTAGCATGCATCATTGTTTTCAAGCATTTGCATTATTTATTGCACTTGGAAAATCTTACACAAAGTTAAACCTACAACTCAATTATAAGCTCCAAAAGAAAAACAAGAACATAAACTCTTGTTCATCTTCTGGAAATAATTTATTTCGATACTAGAGCAATTATAAAGAATTAATATAATTTTTCCCAAATATTTGGGACTGGTTTAAACCCTAAGAAAATTCAAACACAATTTAATGACCTACATTAAGTTTGAATTTAAATTATACACATTATATCATGAACAGTATCTTTCAATAATTTTTATGGATACTAGACCTTCCCAGGAACCCTTGTGATTTATTTCAAAATTTTAGGAAATTTATTTCTAATTTTAGCACTCAGGTCAAAGTGGAGAAACTATTTTAATTCTCAGTCAAACCCTAAACCCTAACCGGCTGCTACTATTCCTCGGGCTCGAGTCCGACCCAGACTCTTGACTGGACCAGACCAACTAAATGCACCGTGCGTGAACCCTTCGATTGGAAATCAACGGCCCTGATCTCGCACCCCTTCAACCCAGTCTGATCGCCACGTTTAACCCTAACCGTTCAGTCCAGATCCAACGGTCCGCGCCAACTCACTTACTCGGGCGATCGCGCGCGCGCGCTGAGTCGCTGCCATGCCGGGTCCACCTATCGGATCCGTCGTCCTCCTCTCGCTGGCACACGCGCAGACGCCAAACGCCACGCGGCCGAGCGTCTCTGACGCGCACAGAACGGCAACGTCGACGCCGTCAATCCACCGCGTCCGTTGGCCTATCCTGGAGCTCCCTCACTTGACGCCGCCTCCGCTCCGTCCCTCGCCCGGGCATAAGACCTCTCCCTGCCTTCCTTTCACCTCACTTCTCCTCTTTTCAGCCGAGGAGAGGGAAGCTCGTTCTCGCTCTCTACTCCGATAAGCTTCGACCGGGTGGTAGCCCTCAACTCCTTGCTCAATGCCTTCTCCATTTTTGCTAAGCTCGACTCTTGTCTTTGCTTGTAGAGCTCAGTTCACCTACGTGCTCTAGCTCACTTCCAGAGCGCGCACCCGAGTAGCATCATCGTGTCAACTGGGTATTCGGTGAGTATTATCCTCCCATTTCCGCGTCACATGGTGTCCCTTTACTCCCTAATCAGAACCCCTCAACTAATTTGTATAATGCACGACAGGTTTTCGTGTGATTGAAGAAATCGTGTTTTCGGCCTTAGAACAGTCCCTTCATCTCCCACTTGGTTTCGGTAAGCCATTCTTCGATTCATTGCTCTCTTAGCATCCTTGTTTGGTCTTTAACTTGTTCCGACCACTCATTTCCTCTCTGGTTCACCAGATCGAGCTCTCTGCTTGTGCCGTGCCGTCGCCGTCTTCTTCTCCGGTGTCGACGCAACCCCGACCTACTCCAAGCTTCCCCCAGCACCCTTCTTCGCTCAGGTAGTTTTCTCTTAGTCCCTAGGACTCAGGCACCCGCTTGATTGGCGCTGCGGAGCTCTATTTTGTTTTTTGCTCGTTTGCCGTATTGGACACCGCCGCTTAGCTCCGGCTAGCCGCCGGTACGGGCCACCATTGGTGTCGCCACCACCACCCATAGGTGCGCAGCACTAATGCGAAGCGATAGCGGGCCTTCAAATTCGAGATCTATTTATATGAGATTTTTATTTAATTGTTTGGAGTTTTTTTCTCTGTTATTTATTTATTTAGTTTATTTGCATGTTTGCGAGTAGACGTTGGTACTTCGGGAAATTTTGAGCAAGGAGGAGTACACCAAGATCAAGATCGATCCCAGGATTTATTCCAAGGCAAGCCATAGTTCTTTGATCATATTGAACCTATGATTTCAAAAGTATATTGTTTTATACAACTGCATGCTATCTTTATATAAATTGTTTTGGGGATTAGTTATTACCTGTTGTCATTATGCCTCCTTTGATTATTTGAATGCCATGAACCCTTTGTCACCATAGCATGGATAATTTTAGTTGGACATATTTGTATCACCAACATGGGTATCGTACAAATGCTTAGTTCAGCTTAGTTACGATTGGTTCATTATCACATGTGTCATAATCATTAATCTTGACTTAATGATATATTGAATCGTGTGGTCAGCCACTGCTATTATTAAAATTTATATACCATGACGGGGTGTGTCATTGGTCTTGGTTAAACAAAATGGTTTTCGCTCAAGCGAGTGGATGGTGGATAGTAGGGGTGTTTCTACACGATATGGGTTTATGGCATTCTCGCCTGAATAACTTGTCAAGGACTTAATCTTGTGCGCCATTGAACTGGGCCTTTCGTACAACCACATGCCTGATGGGACGGACCTAACCTAGTAGGTTGTTGAGTTTTGGCTTTTGACTACTTAGGTAGTATTTGGGTGGAGGTGTGTATCCTTTTCTAAGGTCACATCACAGGACGGTTCGCCGTATCCCTGTCCAACATTGTACGTTAATCACAATGAGGTTTTGGATGGCTGTAGGTACAATGGGAGAGTCAATTGTTGAGATGAAACCTCTGAAAGGTTTTGTTATGATTGGTGATCACTACACTGGTTATATCTTGTGGGTAAAGTGTACAACCTCTACAGAGTGTCAATTGATCTATTCGAATAGCCGCGTCCTCGATTATGGACATGTCCGGGGATTTCACATGGGAGGTAGAGTTTCTTTAAAATGAGTTGGAGTGCGAATGAGATGTTCACTTGATGAATATAGTGTTTGTTTGGTAACAGGTAATTCACTTGGGGGGTCTGTGTCGATCAGTGATTAGGGATTCACTTATCATTGGTTGGTTGAGAAGTGAATGGGAAGTTCACTGGTTGTTTCAACAAAATTGTTTAATTATTTATTATTGTTTTCAACTATGCATTCAAATCTATTTATTGTATTTATCGTAAATGCTACTTTATGCAAAAGAACCATACAGCTAACCTTTGTCAGGCCGTGCATGAATACTATTTGCATACATTTCCCTACGGCTTACTAAGTGCTTTAAGTACTCACGGCTTATGCCTTTGTTAATCAGTTGAAGAATAACAAGCTGCTCAGGAGTTCTTTCAGAAGGAGGACTTTGAAGGTTTTGCGGATTAGGATGTGTTCTCCACTCGATTGCCTGTGGGCATGTTGATTGGCATTTTCAAGAGTTTCATTCCGCTACAAGAGTTTATTTGTTTCTTTAGCCCTGTGTGGCAAGTTAAGTGAAATGTTGACCATAAGGTCCAGTTATTATTATTATTTGTTACTTTGTGATATTTTTAGTTAAATCGAATAAATGGATGGTATTTCATCACTGTTTCCTGTGTGAGCTAGCTACTGATCTGAGACTAGTTCAGAATACACAGAGGGTTCCAGAGATGCATTTTCGTGTCCCGACAATGATCCTCCTTGAAATGTTGATATCCTTACTATTGTAGCCTTATAGTATGGTTTAGGTGATAGATGATGTCGAATTGGGTCTTTTGAATGCGAGTATCGTATAAATGCTTAGCTGGGCTCTAGTCTACTAAAATTTGAGAGTGGATGAAATATTGAATATGATTTGGGAGATGTTCAAATGATGGTCCAGAGGGGTTACCTCTGTTAATTTTGTATAAAAACAAAATTGAAAAACCTAGATTTCGATGTAGGCGAGTTATATTATGAATTGATGAATGTGAGAGGGTTTCTCACATGTAGATTCGAGGAGATCCTCGCCCGGGTCAATTAAGGACCGAACACCAGTGCGACCAATCTAAGCGTAAGCGTACAACCACATGTGCCGGTATGGGACAGCCTTAGCTAATTAAGTCATCGAAAACTAGCCTTATATGTTGGTAGGCCGTAGTAGTGTGAGCATGTGTGATTACTCGAAGGGGCTCCTTTCACCAAATTGTTGGGAACAAAACTTGTTGACACAACGATTAATGCCTCACTTTGACGGGAGGTACCCGAGATTGAAGTGAGGGTTGTCATTGTCGGGCTAGTGCAAGGTTAGGACTAGGTGATATAAAGGCTTCGATACGTACTCCAGACTGCATACTATAATATTCTGTGCGGTGGAATCGACGAATGCTGGATAAACTAGAGAACCCGTATGTTGTGGGTAAAGTTGTACACCTCTGCAGAGTGTAAATCTATTTAAATAGCCGTGCTCACGGTCATGAGCGTGCTATGAGCAGCCACATCGGATATAGTCTCTGCTTTTGCAAAAACAATCTTATCGGGAAATGTTGGAATGGATATTTTCTTGATGTTGGTTTAATAAAGCGCCATGTCTATGGCTTAGAATAAGATGTTGATCACAGCCATGGAGGGTTGTGATTTATCATTTATTAAGTTACTTACTTGTTGTTCCTTATTTATTTAACTGCTCTTTGAATTTCCGTTGCAAAATACTATGTATTGATATTGCAAATAAAATTTGTTTAATGCTGAAAACAACTTGTAGCATAAGCCTCATCCATTCTTAGCCAAGCATGTATATAAATTTTGCAATACACAACAAGTCTTGCTGAGTACGTAATGTACTCAATCTTGCTTAAATTGTTGTTTAGAGGATGAGGATGATCAAATGCCAGATGACGCCTTCTTCGGTCCCGATACCGGGGGTACGGGGACGAGTCTTTCTAGGGTTTACTCCTTGTCAGTTGCCTGGGGGTTTGGATGGGCATGCCGCTGGACTTTTGCATTTAACCTATTAAATTTCCATTGCTACTTCTGATACTTGAACTTTTATTTGGTCGTCGGCCCTCGTATTGTAAACTTTGTAATCACTTTGGTTTGTGTACCATATTTGTTTCATGTTGTATGTATCTGTGTATGGATGTGTATATCAATGTTGTAGATGTGTGTACTAGTCACTGATCATAGAACTAGTTCCTTAAATGTAGTTGCATTTTAGAGAGACATATCAATAGGAATGAACTATGTAAAAATGTATTAAATATTAATTGCTTCATTGGTCTATGTTTGTATACTCCAACCAGCCAAAAAGATGTCGTTTTGAATATTAACCTATCTCCACAAATTTTACCACTAACATCTATTGTATTTGATTTATAAAACCTAATAAAATTATAATTATAAAAATTCTTTTCAAGAAAAATCTATACATATCATGTCATGTGTTCAATCTAAATATTGAAAAAGATACATATAATTAAAGTTTAGAAAGTTTGACTAGAAAAAACAACTTTTTTTAGTGGACGAAAACAACTAATCGCTCCGTATCATGCACTTCAATTCGAATTGGGAATAAAGAATGAACTGGATTACTATTGCGCCACTCTTGAATGTGCCTATTCGGCCCATACACCGAATCTACCTTGACCCGATGTTGAAGGACATTTCACTGTAGTATCCAACCCACACCTACACCGCTCGACGCTTACTCTTGTTCAATGGCACCTCGGCCACGCCATATGTACTGTCACTGACACTTCGACCCCACCGTGTATTTAACCCTACCGATCAGCTATGAAAGCGAACCATGACATACCATATATTACTTGCCAACTCTAGCCCCAGATAATTTGGTACACACGCGCCCAACACACGCGCTACCAACCGCCGTGGCACTTTCCCTCGGTACATTGTGGGGACACCTTGTCTTACCCCCGTGCATCAGGATTGCATGACTCTTAGGGGTAGCCATCCTAGAGGATAGCTAAGCACACCTGTGGTATATTGTGTCATGCAGATACCATCAATTCGACCACACAAAGTGAACTGCACTTTATGTGTTGGATGCTAATCAACCCAGTGATGGGAATTGTCCGTTACTTGAGGTTACACACGGACACCTTTTGCTGGTTATATAGCTAGGGGCATCTCCTCAGCTACTCTACCCACAACCCCAACAAAGCGAGAAAAAGAGTTCTAGATTTTCTCAAAGAACAAGAGAAGCCTAGAAGCTAGCTTTGCTATGCCTCAGTCCATGATGTCCCTGGTGATGTGTACCGAGGCGCTTGGCATTAACAACGGCGATAGCCATATTGCTGAGGTGGAGATCCTATCGTTTGATATCTCACAGCCGGAGCGAGGGCTTGCGCATATAAGGGAGAAGAGAAGGTTACCGGAAGAGCCACGACAATCCCTACCTCCAGCAATACCGTGGCGAGGGAAGCGCGTCATGTCAGAGAGGCGTGATGGACGGCTGATAATGATGCAGGTACCGACCAAACGCCCTTTTCCACTCCATGCATCCTGCATGGATGGGCGGCTTAGATTGACCCTCATGCGCCCACTCGACGACGCATATGAGGTTTGTGTGGGTAGCAATGTCAAGAAGGATTTTGGGGGTCATGGGAATGGTAGCCGTGGTAAGAAGGATGGTGGATCTGATGAGAATCTCAGGAGTGGCGAAGGGAATCTGGATTGGGGGTGTAGCCAGATGGTGGGCTGATGGGAGATTCTCTGAGCTTGATGCTGCAGCAGGGTTTTGAATCTGCTCATGGAAGAACTGTTATTTCAATTTATCTGCCTATCTTGAGGATTTTGTTACATACTGCTTTTGTTGCTCCTAGAATCCAAGGAGAGGCTCCAGCATTTCTTTAGTTGAAATGGTGTCTCTCTCCTCCATTTTGATTTCTCATAAGCCTTGGTAATTTATTTTGAATAATTTCTTCGCCCGATCAGTTCCATGGGAATTGAACTTGTGATTCCTCTTGTAAGAAGTTAATCTAAGGGCCACCGTATGATTGCTGAAATAGTGTATTGTGTTTCTTGCTTCCTTGAGTTCATACAAGCAGATTCTGATGGGATGGCGATGTTTGGACCAATGCCTCTAACTCATACATATTTGGGGTCTAAAAAAATTCTTACATATTTGGGGACTGGATGAGATCATTTTTGCGAGTGGTGTTTCGACCCTTCCCTTTTTTAGTACGTCCAAAAAATTAATTTGGAAATATCCTTAAGCGTAGAATGAATAATGGAGTAGCAATTAGTTGCAAATTGAGCCCTCAATTCGATTTGGAGAAGCACTTCACAATCTGTGGATTTATCACAGCATTGATGTTACCTGTCTTCAGACTCAATTTGGCAATTGTTATGGATTTTAATCAGGAAGAGTTCATCAAACTAATTCAGCTGTTTGATGTGGTAAAGCTAGCATCAGTTACAGAGCAAGCGTTGTTGGCCTGACATACTAGTTGCAGCTGGGGAAACAATGCTGAAAACAAAACCTGGTTGGTTTCAGGCTGTTCAACCCTGATAAGGATTTCTCCTGAAAGGGTCGGAACTCTGATCCATCTGGTAAATTACCATTCTGTTGTGTATGGCTTATCTCACTATTTAAAAATTGGAGTAGGTGGTCATCCGTCCTGTTTACCCTTTTCGGCGTCCGTTGGATCGGCGAGCAGAGCACCGACAGCTCAAATCATGTCGCTGAGCACAATGACGGTTAACACCCGACATGATGGGACTATAATTTTTTTAATTCATAGCAAAGCACGAGCATTGAACTAGTATATAACAACATGAAAGGAAGTGGATGTCTCTGGAAATCGGGAGCGCAGCATATGAGTATGAGGAGTTTTGTTTTCTTTTTGATTAAGATTACAAGAGGTCGACGGTATATATTTATACCCCGATTACATGTTCGACTCGGACTCATAGCCCGAACCTCGTAAACAACTTCTCATGTCTCTTGCTTGCTTGCTGTGATTGTTCTCTCGCGCAAGGGCCTGTCGCCGGTTCCAACACATTGTATTCGCAAAAATTACTGTGCAAATGCATCTGCAGGAAAAGTGGAAAGAACCAGCATTAATCTGTTGCTGCCTCGACCTGATGTTCATATTGCTGCCGTAGAGTATGCTTAGGGTAGACTGGTTTTTGCTTATATATAATACTCTTGCTAATGAAATACTGACTAGAATGGCTAGACAAATTTTACATGATTTAGCAGTTTGCTTCCTACCCTTTTATGCGAACACTAGGAATTAAATTCAATCATGTTAACCGTAAGATCTGAGGTTTAGGATGAAGAGTTGGGAATTCTGATCAGAAATCAGTGTGAAATCGACTGGGCGAACACTTAAAACATACAGAAAACAATGGTAATTCAAGGGAGATCAGCACTGCTTGCGATTTGGAATATAGTGGAATGTAAAATTTGGAAACAATGTACAGTGGTTCTTATTGCAGAAGCTCTCAAGTACATAGTAAATGACCAAAATGTGTTCAGCAATAAAGCACATTACAGACCTGTACGTTAGGGAGCAGACCAATAGTGTTACAAGTGCGGATCGCAATCCAGCAGTACCTTGAATGAAGCTGATACAGTGTGATAAGCACTTTCGAATCTAGAGTTAATCTTTAGGTGCTGGTAAGCAATCCTCATCCCAGAAGTAGGGGAACTTCAGTTTCGCTGCTCTATGAGGCATACTCCAATCGTCATATGTAAATCTGCAATAAGCAATATCATTGAAGATCAAATAACATTCTTTACTACTCATATATGCATTGCTCATATGCTGTTAAGATGTAAATTTGTGACAATTGGACACAACACCAGATAGAGTCGTAGAGAGCATATCTAGCAATCCAGTGATAATGTTTCATATTCACTTTAAGAAGAGTAATTTTCAGATGGTTATGTACTTTTTAAGATTTGAAAGAAGCTGTCAATATTTTTGTTTTTTACTTTTGTCCAGGATACACCATTAATTTAGATTTCTTGTCCTTGGATGCCTCCTTATCAGTTTACCATCAATTTTGACCGAGGGAAACATATAGATTAAATAAAGTAACACAATTGATACAAGGGACACTCACTGTATGCTACAAGGTAATTAACCTTAATAACAAAGGTATCACTGTCCTTTGCCCTCTGTGTTAATCAAGTTTGATCATTCTTCATAACAAACCGCTGTTATGCATGGCTAGAAAGCTATGATAAGAACTCTTTACTGTTGGTTAGGCTTAAATAAAATGGAAACCATAAGAACAACATTGCAAAAGATATTCAAATTTTCAAAATCGATTCCTGGCAATATGTCCCTGTGTTTTCGGGCCTCAGATACTGAAATTGCAAAAAGAAAAAAAGAAAAAAGGATTAATACATCCTGCAAACAGTGAAAGGATCGGTATTCTCTCTTTGTACTATTTCTCTTCTATGTTGGAATTTTTTGCTATTGCAACACCTTCTCACAACGTATTTGCACTATTGATCACGCCCGAACCGTATTTGCAAATATGGCACTGTTACCGCACGGCCACCGTACGGTGGCCTCTCCTCACCTGCCACGCAGCCCATTGCCGCATGGCCGCCGTGCAGCAACGACTGACATGGCGGCACGTGTCTAGGTTAGGTTAGGTTTAGTTAGGGTTTGGCCTGTTTAGTTAGGGTTCAGCCGAAATTAGGGTTTGCTGTTTGTACAAATTTTAAAATATAGTAAATGGGTTCAAAAAATTATGAAATTTTATGTGAAACGCCTTGACACAGTGTACTTGCTTGTGTAAATTTACCATAATTTTATTCATTCAGAATTTTTCTACCTATTTCGTATAAGTGTCATGTTTATACGAATTTGTAAATGTAGAAAATGAGCTCCAAAAATTATGAATTTTATTTTGAAGGCTTCTCGCGCAATGGACTTGATTGTGTAATGTTTGGATAATTTGATATGTGTTCTATAATTGTCTCAAAAATTTAGGATTTAGGTCGCGAAAATTTCGATTTTAGGTTTCGGAAATTATAGTTTCATGATTTCATGTGACTTGGAATGTATGAAAAAAAAAAAGCTGCATTGCAACTCCATTGGAGATGTCAATATACAATATGGCGCAGGAGTACACACATAACAACCAAAATACGCGTAGAAATATAGCAAAACAAAATCGCATAACACACGATATTATATAGCTCACTCGTCTGAGCCACTACTCTCTGACTGCTGCGGCTACATCCACGTGTGCGGCCTTGTTTTGTGCCGAGCATGACTCGTGGAATACGTCCACCGGTCCGGAGAGCACGTGTCGGTTTGGAAGGGTTACGGAGACCGTTCAGTGGGCGGAGGTGGACTAGTAAGCTGACTCTGGAGCAGAGTCTAGTAGGCGTACATGTCGTCGTGATGAGGCATGCCGGCCTAGGGACACCTCTGAAGAATTCATGAGCGGCGGACTCAAAAAATTCACTCCCAGGGTACGGTGCCTGCAACTCCGGTTGGGCAGATGAGCTCTGGACTTGGACGTATGGGGTTCCTGCATACCCAGAGGAGCTCTGGCCTTGAACGTACGGTGGAGCAATAACCCGGGAGCTCGCCTGCGATGCTCCAAACCTCGGTGTCATTATCCGTACTCGCACTGTCTTTCGCTCCTGGCAGAGCTAGGAAGCCCGTATCGTCATCATCGGTGGACGTGAACTGGCCGTCACCCCCACGACCGTCACCCCCACGGTCAACCAAAGGCTGCAAGACGAACGATGCTAGTACAAATAAACACTATAGACGTAAACTGAGAACCTCGTACCTCCCGGATGTGCAGTGCTGATGACCGAGGGGGAGCGCCAGTCTGTGTACCGGGTGCAGACGGCAAAAGTGATTCATTCTGATGGACCTATGGCGGGAGAACGACATGATGTTAGCAGAACGTAAGGCATAACCAAAAAAACTGAACGTAGATTTGTACATAGCGACTTTCCTCCCAACCGACCTGACCCACGGATGACCGATGGGGAACACTATGACGCCAGCCGGACTCGCTAGGTCGTGGTGACCTAGTGGGTGAGCACGCCCCCCCCCCCCTCCTTGGTGTCCGATGCGCAGGATGTCGTCCGTCGAACAACCGCAGCACAAGAGTTTTATCAACTTCTTCGACTGCGCCGAGATGTGCTTCAAATTTTTTTTGATATCCCGCACGTGTTGTGTCTAGGTTGCAGATGGTGGCCTCTGATGCGCTTAAGATGCTGTGTGCTCGTTCCAACTGTAGTAACATATATAATAGGTTCATTAACAAAGGGTACGAATATCGTTAATGAAACGATCAGAGGTTGTTAGTGTCTTAAGGTGGCGTCACGCCATGAAGCGCTGTGATGATCATACCCACGGTAGAGGGTCTGCTAGTGCGTCTCCTCTGTCACCTGCTCTAAGCGCTCCGATAGAGGAATGGTGAGTCTTGCTCGCGTCCGTGGCATGTACCGCTCCCTATACGCACCGTACATCTTAGGGTCGTAAGGATGTGGGTCACGCAAGACATCCATGTGTGTCCTCTGCATCCATGCCGTAGTCCACTAGTGCTGGACCAGGCGCTAGTCCTAAGTATGCCCACCCTGCCTTGTTTGCCTGTATTTCCGGAAGGATTGATGTTAGAAGATGTAAGAACAGTCAACATTACTCAAATGAAGTTTGACTCATAGGTGTACAGCTCACGACAGGGGCTTGCCGTCCAGCAGGGACATGACCTGGTGCGCACCAATCTGTCGCATTATGTGCCGCAGCGTGTAACGCTCCACCATATGTGCGAACACCAGGTGGCAGTCCGTCGTCCACAGCAGAACATCCCGGATGCATTGCACAGACAGTCCGTGTGACGCTACCGTGCGCACAAACTGTAGACACCATGGATTACGTATGATGTCGCTCTCGTGCAATGACTTGAACTTGTTGTGGTATAATGAGTAGCATCTCGCCGATCTTTTGCTAGCCCAGCGCAGACAGCCAGCAGTCCACCGTAAGCCCATGGTGGGCCCATCTATCTGGTCGATCCGTGCAGGGTACGAGTGCATCTCTATCTCGATGGTCAACCGCCCAATAGGGAAGTGCTCCCAACTCTACAGTTGTAGGAGCACGTAGCAGACGTCCAGGTTAGTACCAGTGGTGCCACGACACGAAGCGTCACACAACCCCCGGTATGTGGCCCAAAGGACGGCTGATCCCTAAACATCTTGAGGCATCGGCCAAATTTCATTTCAACCAAAGACTCGGCGACGCGATGAAGTGGGTAAAAAATGCATACGTGTGGTTGGAAACAGGACCCAACCAAAGAGCTGAAGAAGGTAAGCAACGAGGTATTCCTAACGACCTCGTGAGGTGCACCCTGCGGGCATTGACTGAACTGCCTCAGCCAAGCTCGGGGAACACCACGCTTCGAGAGAGGTTGGTTGAACCGCTGTTCCAGCTCGGCCTTCCAGTCCGCACTGGAAGGGCCCGAAACAAGCGGCTCACCCCAGATTGGGAGACCGGTCAAGAGCGAGTCGTCCTGCAGGGTGACCATCATCTCACCCCACCGAAAGTGGAAGGTGTGCGTCTCGGGCCTCCACTTATCGACAAGTGCCGACAGCAGATTACCGTCGAGGATGAACCGACGTCCTATGAACACCATCCTCACAAGGGGCAACAAGCTCGTGTCCCAGAGGATCGGGACGTAGCGATCGTCCAACGCCTAGCAGTTCCTCCCCGCCCGAAGCGCTAGGGGCGGAAGGCCATCCGCATCAGCGGAGAGCCACAACTTGCACCGGTGGTCCTCATCATAGAAGTGTTCCAGAAACACCGGTAGAGATATGGCTTGCAACACATGGAATAGAGGGAATATTAGTGAGAAGGTGCCTAATGATCATAAAAGATTATAAATTAAACATACTAGCTTTTTAATTGTAGAATAGTTTTCTTGGGGTGATAAGTTAACTTAATTAGATTATGGTCCTCTGTTCTTCGGTGAATGCATTTATTATTATTTGATTTCGCTTTACGACCAAACTAACACTACAAATTAATGTACACTAATTTACTAAGTAATTTCTACTAATTATTTCGTAACTAATAAACATGGTAAATTTACGACCAAACTACCTACGAACAACGGCGATTAATAACGCTGAAATGTCCCAAAAATATAATCGACAGACCAAAAGAGCGAGCGAGAGAGCTAGCAACTACAAAATGAACAAGCGGAAGAGCGAGCGACTGTGAAATGAAATCGCGCTCGCTCGCTCTAATTTATAGCCGTTGCGGGAGGAAATCCTTATCCGCACGTGCTAATTAAGTTTGCCATGTATTTCGGGGGAGACAAGGATTTGATGGAATAGATGGAGGTGACATTGCTTGTGCTTTCAGTGGAAAAGAAAGCCAGATGGATGAAGGGAGGGAGGGCCTGCATGTTTGTGCAAACAACACATGGCACAATTTTCTATTATTTTTTTGTTCTCGCGCAAACAAGACTTATACGAAATAGCGAGAAAATTTGTGAACGAATAAAATTATGGCAAATTTACACAAGCAAGTACATTGTGTCAGGATGCTTCACATAAATTTTTATAATTTTTTGAACTCATTTACTATATTTTAAATTTTGTACAAATAACAAACCCTAATTTCGGTCGAACCCTAACTAAACCGGCGGAACCCTAACTAAACCTAACCTCCTAGCCTAGACACGTGGCGGCCTGAGGAGCGTTGCCGCACGGCGGCCGTGCGGCAACGGCTAACATGGCGGCACGTGGCGGCAGGCTGCTGGCGGGGAGGCCACGTGGCGGCGACTCCGGTATTGCCGCACGGCGGCAACGGTTGCCACATGGTTGACGTGCGGCAACAGGCTACGTGGCAAGCGGGAAGAGGCCACCGTACGGTGGCCATGCGGTAACGGTGTCATATTTGCAATTACAGTTCGCGTGTGATCAATAGTGCAAATACGCTGCGAAAAAGTGTTGTATTAGAGAGAAAAAATTCTCTATGTTGGCTCTATTATAGTATTCCGCCTGTACTCTGCAAGCACCAGTAGTCTAGTACATGCGTGCGGTCATATTCTGGGTAGGTAACCATGTATATTAATTTTGTGTTCATATTGTTAGGGTGGATTAAGTGAAGAGCATAAGCTGTTGTTCTCATGTTTGCCCTTCAATTCTTTTTCGGTTAAGAAGTCAATTCTATTTGAGACGAGTCAATCATTTTCTTCCTTGCGTCTCTTTCTTACCGAGTTGATGTATGGAACCTTTTGCAACATAAGGCTTTGGTTAAGGGGCATGCACAGCAAGCGTAACATTTGATTGGGTTTATGTGTGATGTGCATATTTTTTAAAAAATTTTATTGTTTCTGGTAAAAGATTAATTAACATGTAGCATTGTCTCTTATATTTTGATAATATCTATTAGTTTTTTTTGTGGAATTACTACGCACATGCAGTGGCTCTTTTTTAAGTATGATACCTACATAGTTCAACTCTGCTAATTTGTCACTGCTGCAGTGCATGCAAGCAAGGTCGAGATAGCTGGCATCTTTCCATGGCGTCAGCTCGACATGCTCCAAAACGAAAACTTGGCTCTTGCTAACCCCTTGTGCTGGGATCTTCTCGTATGCTATCTGATGTGAAGATGATCGGATTATGGAATGTTATTTACCTTGAGTTTAAATATCTAACTCGTTGCAGCGAGCATTCTGCAATCTGCATTGGGAACATGAAATGCAGTCGCGTGATATTTTGTGATCTATAAGAACATCTATAGTGTTTTGAATCGATGTCGATTTAAAGTCATGCCACGTAAGTATTTTAGGAACTGAGCTTGTTTTTCTCTAATGTATTAAATCAATTTCTACTAATAACTGGGATACATTAAAAAAACCACAAAAAAATAATATTCTCTCTCAACCGCACTCTTTCTTATGTAGTTGTTTAATGCTTTGAATCGATTCTTAAGTAGAGTCTGGTTCTATGCATTTTTTTGGGTTAGAATCGACTCCTCTAATGTATTAAATCGATTCAATGTCTTCTCTCTTATCATTTGAACCAGCTAAAATACAACATTAGAGATGATCTAAATTGCCATTCTGCCGCATTTTTCAGCTATCTCGACCTTTTCCCCAACTTGAACTGCCTCTTTTGTCCTCAGGTCAGACTAGCTCATTCTTGACCGCAGCGGCTGCGGCACCACCACTAATCGCAGTTGCCCCGGCCGATCGGCTCGCACCTGGCCTACGAGGTCGCTGCAGTGGCCACGTTTGTCTACTCGTTCGGTAGGCAGCAGCAGCCGACGGTTAACCGGATGCGTACAGCGGCAGCGAGCGGCAGAGTAGAGTAACCCACGAGGCTTCAATTGATTCTTGATCGGCTCATCTGGGCACCGGAGCTAAGGCCCGCTATCGAGTTTAAAGAGCTATTATCGAGATTCATTCAAAATTAACATAGTTCAACTTAAAATCATTTTATTTAAAACCTTTGTAACGGTGAGGAAAAAAAAAACTTGTCTATAGCTAACATAGTAACGTCAGTGCGTACAATGCCCAAAAAAATCTTACAAAATTTAAAATGATGACGAGTATAACATCAGGAAGAGCAAGAATCTAATGATTTAAAGACAAGTGATCTGAAGATTCATTACTTGAACTTGTCCACGTCTTCTTTTACATTTGAAGAATTATGATCTTGCAAAATTTCTAACTTTTCTACATATCATTCACGAAGAGAAATAGTGACATGGAGAATTCAGATTAACACTGCACAACACAACTGCCTTGCACTCCCAGTTAATGTCATAGTGATACACAAGAGGAACAATCGTCACCATTCCTTGCACTCCCAGTTAGGGCCATAGTGATACACAACTGCTTGCACTCCATTTATTTTCAAAGATTTAGTACACATGTAATGTATACAGAATATATTTATTCTCTGCCCCTTAGAATGGGCAGAAGAATTATCAAACAGTGTGACAGATAATGGCTGTTGCCTGCAAACTCTGCAGCTTCTTTTGTCGATCTTACAGCAACCCATGCAACATAATGCTAAATCCATAGAAGATCAATGCCTGCTGAAATTTGTAGCTGGTATTCCTTCTGTTATCTCACTGCAAGAAGCAACCAAATGAATGGTTCAATTCATGATTTTCCTTGTAGAAAAAAAAGAATAAATTAAAAGAAAAGGACAACCCAGACATTTTTGTGTGAAGACCGAAAAACTTAAGTGTGCATAGGCAACTAAGGAAACGATTCCTAAACCCTAAAGATTCAAACACAAAAAAAAAACTATCCAAACAGGCCCTAATAGGAAAATCTTGACACTGATTACATCAGTACCTATCAGGATTCAGGAACATGGTTTGAAAAACCTACGAATTAAAGAACTGCTCAAAAATAAAGGCCAAAGAAGCCTACAAAATAGAGGTATGATAAAGTAGGCAATTTGGAAGTTTTGATTGGTTTTAACCTGGTCACTTTTCAAACTATCGTCCAGGGTTTCCGAGCAGTAATCAGATGGGAAGAACAAAAGTTTAGCAGTACTGACCAACAACCTATACACTCGAAACAAGATACAGTTTGTTGTCCTGAAATATTTTATCAATTCAGAAGTGCACAAACTAATGTGAACAAAATGTTGATCAATTGTGTATCACCTTGTCAGTCAGGTATATGCTATCCAAAACAGCAAATCCTGCAGCAACACCACCTTCATCTGACGAAGAAATTTTTGTCCGCATCAAGTATCCACACTGGTCATTCATGACCACCTTATCTTTGTTCCTGGAATCAGAAATTGAGCAATGTAGTATATTCTTAGTCAGAAAAACCACCATTGTATGAAGAACACTAGTGTCTTGGGTTTCGAAGCATTAATTATACCGCAAGTAGGCTCCGTATATTCCAAGCTCAGAAATTGCAAGTGCCTCATGGCAAACACCATCACGAACCAGATTAGCAAGAGAAGCCTTTGGAAAGATTCTTTGCATCAATATGTAGGCTGCAAGGGCATCCCCTCCTTCCTTCTGGAGCCTGATCAGTGTTTCTCGCACATCAAGACCGTAGATGTTGTTCCCTGGATATGAACAGCATATCAACAAATATCGAGAAAAATAATATGCACATGTTACTATAACAACTAACCTCCGCCCTCGCGTTGAGGCTTCAAGACAAACAAGTCAGGTTTTGCGATTGCAGATTTCACAATCTCTTCATCATCCAAGCTCCATAGCCCTGCAAAGCATTTACGAAGCTTGGCAATTTCCTCCTTATTTTCAAGAAACCTATAGAAGGAACAAATGATGGTCAGGAAAAATATGAGGTTTTTAATCTATACCAAAGACTGATAATTATATTAGCAGTATAGCAACAATCTGACAACAGTACAATATCTCCTACTAGCATAGTGTTTATTTATGAATTTATGTAGATCCATAGTGTCATTTGTACAGCGTAGGAATATTCAAGTGCGTACCACCCTTTGGTACTGAAAAATCGAATCACCTTTCAAGCACATTAGGTTTTGCTAGTTCTTGTTGAATCTTCTTGGTCCCCACTAAATGGTATGATATTGAAGGACACTTTACAGCAGATGATTGTTCCATCAAAAGCCTTGCACTCCATTCCTAGAATATACAAGAAACTTGTCATGGGGAATCCAAGCCTATTATCATAACAAAACCAATTAGTACACATATACATCACATACAACCATTTGCTTTCAGTGTAGACCCTATTTACAAATCAGAAAATGAAATTAGCATATTGATAGGGAATGTAGAAGCATTCAAACATATTAAAATGATAACGCACTAGCTCAAACAAAACTCTTCCTTTTCAGGTAATTTGGTTTTCAATCAAAGGAATGCTCTTTGTTGAAAGGTGGAAACTATTGAAATATACACATACTGCTTCTGAAGGATAATCATTTGGTGTATAGCCAGCTCTGAAATACACCACAGCGACTGTCCTGCCATCTCTGCATTTTTTTAAAACTTAAATTTTAATGAACATATGGCAAGGTTGCAGCCACTGCTCAAATGCTAAGCGCATATCAATAAGCCATCATTTTTACATCTGTGAATACATACACCACAAGAGTTCCATCTGGGAGAACATGGCCTTCAGCCTCCACCTCTGACAATGTTTTCCTAACAGTTGTTACGCCATGTGTAATAAATTGTCAAGGGAACACAAGTTTGATGTTACATAAAAAATAAACAACAAATATAATCAAACCCCTGTAACAGTGTCCCAAAATTATCAAACATTTTAATAATATTAGCATACAAACAAGCAAGAAAGATCTTGCACATCAAATTGGAGATGAGCAAGTAATCTAAATTTGTAAACAGTAGCTATAGTGCAAAAAATAAAAAAGAACAATGAAAGATTGAGCTCTAGGCTATAGATGGAAAGTAGGCAAGAACTGGTTGTTATATGTGTAAAAAGAAGAACAAAGACAAACTGTTAAGCAACTGATTCTCTGCATCTTTTGCTAAGCAAGAACTTGAGAGAAAGGAAACCGTGGTCTTTGACATTACAAAAAGTACCAAAGCAGATCATAAAAGGATATGATTTCTTCAAATATTTGGCAACCCAGTATTGGTCGTACATGTTTCTTTCTTCGGGTTGAACAATCATCATAACTACAGCACTGAACAATTCACGAAAAAGTATGTCAGTTAATACTCATTAGTCATTAGTTAGCTGTATAATATGCATGATACAACTAGAGCATACCAGACCTGTCAACATTAAACTCAGCCCAAGCTTTGGCCAATGCTTCAGCAAATTGGCTGCTTGCCGCATTTACAGGAACCATCTTGGAGTCCAAACATAATAAACTTCCATACTGGTTAATTAAGGTCCTGCATAGCAATTAGTGAAAGCTCAGTTGATATATTCCTCGTATTGATGACCCAATAATAATGCTGATCAAAATGGACCAATAGGAACAAGAAAAAGAAAGAAAACTCCATATACATTGACTGGTAAGAAATGAAAGTTATTGTATGTAAGAAACTAGGAATACATTTTCTCAATTTTCTTTCACCGTCATTGAACTTGAAGCAGCTAACAGAAACTCCTTAGTACTATACCTTCACTCTCAAAAAAGCTATGGCCATACTATCAAGGAATGATGAAGATAGATAATATAGATCTAAAGTATTGTTTCATTACTTTTAGAAATGTGCAGTTTGCTCTTTGCTGACTAATATCAGTAATATGGCTGCAAATCAGTAGTTTTACTGAGCATGCTACTTGACTGAATCAGGACATGCATTTTGGATACCAAAGCAAAGTTAAATATATTAAGTGGGCACCAAAAAGGCCTACTTCTCTACCATATGTAATTTAGTAAATCATACCTATATATAATTAAACATAGAAAACATATTTTTAACAGCATAAGTACAATGTAACATCTTTTTTAAACAGCGTAGAAAACATATTTTTAAACATAGAAACCATGTGTACAACATCTTTCCTTTTTCTAACCAAGATTTCTAAAAAAATGTACAATATAAATACATTCAAGCAGAGCAAGATAATTCTACTAAAGATATTGATTGTTCGACTTTACCTATGAAGCTCATTCACTGAGGAACCAAGCCCAGGAAAAGATGCTGAAATAGTGTTGAGCTCTATTTGAAGAAGAGAATTGGTTTCTGAATCCAGCATATAATCTGATCGGTGCAACCCTAACCGAATATTCTGGTGAATTTTTTTAGCGCTTATCAGTACCATACTATCAGGACATTACACAAATAAAAGGGGGGACCTAGAGAAAGGATGAATCTATTAATATTCAGGTTCAGAAGTTGACTAAATGGTAAAGCTCAGGTGAATCACCTCCTCCTTATTTATTGCCATCATCTTCCTGTGAATCTCTAAGAGCCTAGAAGTGAAATCATCAACCTGCCTGGTTCTGAAATTACAAAATGATCGATCATTACCAGTCCAACAATTCCATTAAAAAAAATTGAGTTTTTGACATGGGGAGCCATTTTGTTTACTCAATATTAGGCAGGTTATTTGAACAGTTGAACTTTTCAATAATCTGGTTGATAGAGCATCCAATGCGCTCTGAAAAAAAAAGAACAGTCAAGGCATCTGTACAAGAAGCCTTAGTAGGATCTGATGAGCTGAGATTCTTATTTATCTTAGTTCAAGTTTGCAAACAGAACTCTGAATAAACACATGGAGATAAAATAATATGGCAAAGAAACTTACTTAGACAAAGAATCTTGCAAGAAATCCCCATCCAAGCTAACACGATCCACAAGCTCGTTAAAAATAGGAGCCAACTCGCACGCCTGCCTCCAACAAAATTCTGGAAGATGTGTTGGGAGCAGGGAGAATGGAGCATGAACCAAACCAACACCAGGGACTGTTCCTGATCTCTGCAAGAGGTGAGTAACAATATTTGGTCAGGAGGATAGCTTACGAACATCTGAGTTCTGTTCATTGCATCAAAGTTTACCACAAGATTCCCTTATATTACTCAACAGAAATTTCTGAGGCAACCATGTTTGGTGTATTCAATGCTGCTGAAGACACTAAGCACAGTCGACTATTACATATCAAAGCGAGCCGAGAGTGTATTAGAAAAATGTACTATCCTTACCAAAACTAAATTACCCAAGAAATCCAGGAAATGAAATATTGATTTCAATCAAGATTCAGGCAACTGAGTATAGCCTAAACAACACGAAGGGAAGTACTATGGAAAACGGTCAACAGTCTAGTTGCAACAAATTAAGCTAAAGGTATTCCCTCCATTCTTCTTTACTTGTAGTTTTGGACATTGACATGATCTCTAATACACACCTTTAACCATTACTTTTTCTAATCATATGTCATAAAAAAAATATTTAAAATATAGTGATATGGAAGTACTCTCAATGATAAATCTACTACTATAGTTTTCATGTGACAACTCCAAATACTTTTATATGTATTTATGGCCCATGTTTTATTTGTGTCCAAAAGCAAAATTAACAATTAGTAACCTTCATTCATATGTACTACCAGTACATGTGTTCCTGGCATTGCTCGTCTTTCATAGGCATCTACACAACTCAATAGGAGTAGCTGCGTGAATGCGCATCGTGTAGCTCATAATCGGAGTTAGAATCTTGTTATGTAGCATAATTAATACTCCAATCAGGACTGAATCATGAACCACGACCTAGCTTACCTCATTTGGATACGAATACAAAATATAACACAAAGATTGCTCATCGGATGCATCTAACCCTAACCGATTTCAAGAACAGATATCATCTCTCCAGTGGAATTCAACGCGCTCTCGGTCTCCAAGAATCCGAGAAACCAAAGAACTTTACCGGGTTCGCGCGGTCCCCAACGACGAGCCCGTGCATCGCGCACCACGCCGTCGCCTCCCGCACCATCTCCCCCACCGCCGCGGGGTCTGGCTTCCCCTCCGCGCCCGGCATCGCGGCGGCGCTCATCGCAGGCTGTGGCGGGGACTCTGTAGGGACTGGGGACCAGGGCCCGTGCAGAATTTTTCAGCGTTTCTTGAGCGGCTTATTTGCAATTTGAAGCCTCCCTCAGGCCTCACTGTGAGGTCGATGTACTGTAAGCTTTATAGTTGTCGTCGGAGCTGCAATTTCGAGGAATGGGGAGGGGGCGGCGCAAAAGTGGCAGGGTCAGCTTTGGCCTTTGTAAAGTGTATCGATCACTTTCTCTGCTTGGGCAGCCACCAACATGAATAAACCTTCCACTAAAAAAACCACCAAAAAATATATTCTCAGTTCCTATCAATTTAAAGCTTCCACTTAAATAACTGATAGATTATGTGGAAATCAGACTAAGGTGAACTCAAAACGTTTTCAAAAGGTGCTATATTGTTAACAAGAAAAATACTGACATCATCAACTTCACACAGCGGGGAGACGTTGGTTCGTCGTGGATTTTGCTACATATTCGATCCATATGTAGTTATTGTTTTCTTTGAGATGGCGTATGTTGTTAATTGGAAACTCATATATCACTCAAAATATAAAATATTTTCGGTTTATAATTCTATTTTAATGACATAGGGCACGACATGCGTGCCAATCAGACATGTCTCGTCTCTTCAGCACCGACTTCTGGTTCCGCCATTGATAGCAAGGGAGTTCTTTTAATAGAGGCTTTAAAGAGAGAGAATTAAAAAGGATAATTGTCCCTAAAAGTTTCTCTCCCTTTTTCCAGAAAAAATGATCCTCTCTCTGATTCCTTTTCCGTGTTTGCTTTGTGATTGGAACGGAGTGTGTAGGCGAGCTTGCCAAGGCAATTCGAATGCTCTGTTTCTATCTCAATGGCATCATGCATGACATAACAGAAAAAATGTCTCCAATCAATGAACACCTGAGGATGATGAGGATCTATAAGAATTCATCACGTATTTAGCCCTCTGACATTATGCATTTGCAAAAATGACCTCCATACCGTTTTTTTGCAAATCTAGCCCTCCTCTCTTACATGGTGGGTGGCGCGAAAAGGGGCGATCAAGTCAAATCTCAATGAGAATGGACGGCGATCATGAATCGCCACTTATCACGCTTCACCATGCATGAAGGCTCTTCCCGCACTCACGCACCGCGGTAAGTGGCTCCTCCCGCGCTGGGCCAGCTCTAGTGTCTCTCTGGTGCCTTTCCGTGCTCGGAGAGCGCGGAAAATGACCTTTCGCACTCCCCAACTGCGGAATGAGAGAGAGGAGGTCTAAAAATGCAACAAAAGCTTCGATATATAAAGGTTCTTTGATCGAGATCTCGCTTCGGCTTCTTTCGTTGCAGAAAACCAGGACCCGTCTTACTTGCAGAAAACCTGTTTACTATCCAGGTGCCAAGAACCCCGGAGGTGACTGCAAGGAGCAAAAATGTCGCTTACCGGCCTAAACGACGAGCGAACACTCGAACGCGAGAGCAAGGGAACGAATGTCTCCATTCAATGAACCTGAGACATGATACGGCACAAAAAAGAGATTGAACTTGTCTTTCAAATGGTAACATATTTGACGGGACATAAACATTCAATTCCTGTTTGGCGCAGCCCGGCTTCTCAACACTTCGCACATCCAGCGGTAATCGTGTAAGACATTACAACCAGCATCGAATTTGGACACAGTGAACTGGATTTATCTCGTTGACGCACCGAACTCTCACGTTTAAGATCTATGAAGTTGCTACTAGCAATCCTAAAAAAATGCTCCTAAGACCATGGCTTCAAATACATGACTGCATCGGGACAACAAATCTAAGCTCAGCGTGTCAAAAAGTACGGAAAAAGATCTGCAGATTTGTTGCTTTCCCACTTGAAACAAGAACTCCTGAATAAGAAAGACCAAAAACTTCCAGCACAACTCTGATAGGAGGAAATGGAGAAGAGAAACCATTGGGTGGAGGCATACTGGAGAGCTCTGTACAGCAAATAACAGACACCAAAACATGGCCATGCCCGGCAAAGAACATTGACAGTCATAATTCTTTAGGCAAAGCAGCGGAAGGACATTTTCCTAAGGTATTCCATAGTATGTAATCTCCAGAAGAGGCCTGTCAAAGGACAAAATTCTCACATCATTCAAGTTATCAAAGATCAATCTTATTGACGGAATTTCGCCGCTCGTCACCAGGGACCCACAACAGATTAGCAATATTATAGTAATGCAATGCAAGTACTGAACTACAAGTTTCTGTTTGCACAAAGAGCAAGAACCAAGAAGTTTATGTGGAGCAAACATTTCATGACGCTAGTTGTGTGTTAATTAAGTTATAGCTTAAGGCATGGATTTTATAGATGAAAAGATCAAGTTGCTTCGGAGGAGAGGAGACTAAGCAGGGATGAAGGGGGAAGTAGTAGAAAAGGCAACTAAGCACCAACTAGTCATTTCGGAGGGAGGCCAGAACAAGTTGAAGTGGCATTTGACTATTTGTCTTTGTTTTCCTTGTGTAATTAACATTCACAAAGGCAAGATGGTCTCCTTGTAAGATTGTCTTCAGCTGCTCTGAGACAGTTTTTTAACCAACGTTTGCAAGTAAATTTCAATTTCTCCTTGTAAGATTGTCTTCAGATGGAAAGGGCAAGCAGTTGTTCTGTGGTCCACTTTAAAAAGAGCTGCATTCAGAAGAGAAGTTGGGAAGCTGCTTCATAGCAGATCAATTTTATCATTAGTTCAGTACTAACAATCGCTGTAGGTGGACTGTTCCTTATGCTGTTTGTAGTAGTTCACCTATTTGCGTGTGCACACCGCTGTAGGTGGACTGTTCCTTATGCAGTTTATAGTAGCTCTCTAAGAGTAACTATTGAAATGTTGTGAAAGCAGCTACGCATTATTAGTGGATTGACTATTTAAAAGAACATAAGTTATAGCTGATGAGATCAAAAAGTCACCTGCATTGAGTATTCAACTGGGGCTTTGACAGAAGGGTAAACGGATACCTGCGGAAGCCCATTAAAGTATCAAAAGATGAAGTACCCATTTATTTGAATAAAGCATCGGAGAAATTGTTTTTTCATATAAAAGAACAAAAGATAGCATCTGATAACATTACAGAAGCGAGGCACATAACTTTAATATCTATCACCTATGCAGCAGTACCACATCACCACACTGACAAAATAACCATTTAATAATGAACATCAAGTGTGATTGGTCTACGATGGGGGTGGGTGTGGGGGGACCGCAGCAGCATGGAGAAGTACGGCGCGACTGTAGCACGCGTACTGTTCACGCGGGACCGTGCGGCACGCGCTTGTTAGGAAATATTTATTATTTAGGAATCTATCTATTAAGTGTTTGGTATTATCTATTAGTTAGACAAGTTATTATTGTAAGAATTTAGGAGAGAAGAAAGGAATGGGTGAAAGCATCTAGGTCCCTAAAAATTATTTTGGTAATTAATGATAATATGTGAATATGGGATTAACGTGTTTATTGAGTATTTACAAGGTTTAATCCTATTGGTGAACTTGTTGACGCAAAGATGCATGCTAAAGGACAATATGAAGATTTGCATGGCTTAAAGACAAGGTACAAGTAATCTAGGATCCTTTTACATTTTATCGGTCTTAGGTGAATTGATTGGAAGACCGGATTATAGATCAAATATCGTACTATTAAGAGGGATCATGACTAGTAGCTTGATAACATGTTCTTGTGCCATATGGATCAATTTAGGATCATGCATGCATTTGAATTTGAACTTGAAATTGAAGTTGAAAGCCTTAAACGCATTTGTCAGAAATCGGTAGTACCACAGTTATAATGGCGATTGTACCGCTTGGTGCGGTATGACCGCACTTTACTTGGCGGTAGTACCGGATTTTGAAGGCATCAGCCAACTAAACTCAAATGCGGTATGACTGGCTCCTTGAGCGGTACTAACGCATTGCGGTCGTTCCGATTTTTAGTTGGCGGTTCAATAAAAACAATACAAGTGCATTTTGGCTCAGAAACCCTCTTTGAGAATCGGTCGTTCCGCTTCTATGAAACGATTGAACCGCGATGTGGTCGTACCGATTTTTGTATGGCGGTTGGATTTTTCCAGAGTGCATGTAATTTCAGCGTTTTAGAAACCCTAAGATCGGTTGTATGCTCGTCAATCTGATCTGACCAAGGCGATGCATTATCTGCAAAGTTTAGTTGGCGGTCGTACCGCTTGGAAAATTCCAACGGTTGTGTCAGAGCATTAAATGTGACTGTTATAGCCGTTACGGTGCTCTGTCACAAGAGCGGTTGTACCGCAACTTGAACGGCGGTTGTACCGATTTTCTCTGAAAGTTTAGGGACTCCTCCCCAACGGTCATATTTGTTGGTAGGGGTTATAAATACCCCCCCCCAACTGCTCAAGGACAGGTTGCTAGTGTCCATTTAACATCTATAGAGCCTTGAGCATTCACTCAACTCCAAAATTCTCTTGTGCATTCATTGTGAGGTTGTTGAGTTTCATTCAAGTGCATCCATTCTCCTAGTTGATTCATTTGCCCTTGAGTGTCGTCAAGCGAAGATTATTGATCTATTACTCTTGAAGTGTTGCTGCACTTCTAGACGGCTTGGCGGTGGAGCACGGTGATCTCTTCAAAAAGATTGTGAAGAGACCTGGTGCAAGCTTGTGAGTGGTTCGGTGTTCACCATCTCCGGAGCGGAATAAAAACAACCATAGTGATCGAGGGAAAGCTTAATTCGTGGAGCCAGCTTGAGGTGTCAAGCTTCCTAAACGTGGACTAGTGAAGACCAGCAAGTCTTCGATACCACGAGAAAAACATCGTTGTGTCATTGTGGTTATTTCTAGTCTTTACCATTTCCGCATTTATATTTCTAGCTTGTTTATTGTGTTGAATTGCTTAGCTAGTAGTGTAACTTGTTTAGACTAAGTTATTAATTGGCTAAAATTGTTAAATTATTAAAAAGTTTAAAAATCTCCTATTCACCCCCCCTCTAGTCGGTTATCATTGATCCCACAATGGGGACTAAATTGTTCGTTCTATTGCAAGAGCCTAATGGGCAATATATAGTGTACAAGAGAAACTTTAGACTAGACTACAATTACATAACTACCCGCTAACACTTACATGACTATTACACTACTACTCTTAACATCCCCACTCAAACTCAATGCGTATGCAATATCATTGAGTTTGAAGAGGACAGCACTAAAATAAAATATAAATCCGAAAGTCCGAGCTTGAAGATGTCGTCAAAGCATGCAACTCTTGAACAAAAAAATGTCCTTCGGCTCTTCACACACGAATATCTTGATTTGAAGATTTCGAAACCGACGGGAATAGAGAGACATGTCAAATCAAGCGATGAAGAGAGAGATAAAGACGAGGACACGAACCAGATTCGCCTACCCAAGAAGTGAGGTGACGGTATCGAATCTGGCGCTCGACGAAGGCAAAGACGACGGATCTGATCTACCCACCCGAGATGTGAGGTGACGGTGTCGAATCTGACGCCCAATGAAAACAAAGACAATGATAACGAAAAAGAAAGTCATTGGTCAAGAGTCGCAATGATGCGAAGATGTGTAGTAAGATGGCTACAAGAGAGGACCAAGAGGGCAAAGTCGCATCAATAATGGTGATGGAGGTGACCGCACTCAATCCAATGGACGGACCGTGGCAACCCGAAAAGGAAGAAACAATTAGCTGATCGACAAAGGATATGATGAATTGCCACGACTTCGACGAACTCAAAGAGAGATGCAACGGACTTAGATGGACGAAATCAAAGGAAAATAGACTTAGCTAGCAGCAGATACAAGAATTAGCACCAATAGCAGCAACTCACAGCACAAGCGGAGGAGCTGAGATCCAGGCAGCGCAATAGCAGAGGCACAGAGGAAGAAGGTGCACACGACCAACCAGCAGCAGCAGCTCAACAGGACAACATGGAAGATGAATAAACGAGGCCGAAGATGACAGGTCCAATGGGAGCTGGTGATGGAGATGGCCAGTGAAGACAAAGAGGCCGGCGAGAGGCCGATGGAGCTCAAAAACGAGGAAGACAATGCCAACTGCTGCTTCTTCCATGCCGCTACCTACTCACTTCTCTGCTCCCCGCCGCCGCCAAGATGAATAGAGGTCGACGATGGCCAACGACGATGATGGAGCATGAAGATGACGAAGAGGCCCAGATCCAGCTCTAATGGTGACGGAGATGGCAGAGAGGCCCTGATCCAGCTCTGATGGTGACGAACCGCCTGATCCCGTCACCCACCGCCACCCCCGGTGGATGAATCGAGTCGGGCGTCGAAGCAGAGATCCAAAGGTAGCAAAGGGCAGACATCGAGGCGGCCGAGCGAGCACAAGCAGAGAAGGGTGTGCTGGCCGGTAGCAGTGAGGCAAAGCGGCCGGTGGAGAGGCTCGCTAAGTGACAATGCATGGATCGAGAAGAGAGCAGCATGGACGAGCTCCCGCCGGATCCAGCGGAGGAGGCGAACCGCATCGAGCGAGGACGTCGACGCCGGCGATGGATCCAGGCTCGATCCGCCGGATCCCGTCGCCCACCGTCGCGCCGGCGGAGGATTTCTTAGCATTCTTGGAGGCGGCGATGTTCTGGCAGAGCGCCTTTGGTCCGTCGTCTTAAGGTGGCCGCAACGGGGCTCGCACCGAAGTCCGCGAGGTAGAGCCATTGCACCCGAGCACGACGCGGCACAAAGGTGGAGGCACGCGGAGTGGAGCCACCGCGCCCGAGGGGGCCGAAGTGGAGGTGACACATGGCGTCAGGGTGGGCTCCACCAGCTCGGATCCAGGAGCGGCAGCACCGGATCCAGTGGTGATGAGGCTCGACGACGATAAAGTGGCTCGGATCCAATAGGATTCAAGGATGGCGGTGACAAGCTACGATCCGGCGAGGGTGAGGCCAGCGACGATGCGAAGAGGAAGGCCAGAGTAGCAGACATGATGTGACGACGAGTATGCCAAACCTGGGCCAGGCGGAGCTCGAGGAGGGCGGAGCCTGGGACGACGAAGTGTTCCAAGGCCAAGAGCAGACTCCAAGAGAGAGAGCAGGAGATGGAGAAGCCGGATTTGGTTGATGTGCTGCTGCTTCTAAGACTGCTCGCTGCTCCTCGGAGCTGGAGAGCGACAAATAGGTTAAGACTGATGCTTGTTGTGCTGTTGAACACAGGACTCGATGGAAATTGGTACAACTAGAGGTGACCGCCCCTGGGAGTGGAGATTGCTCCTCCCAGGGGCAACGGCAGTGGAAGAGGATGGAAGCTAGGCTATGGATCTATGCTCTGATACCATGTAAGAATTTGGAAGAGAAGAAAGGAATGGGGACTGAATTGTTTGTTCTATTGCAAGAGCCCAAGGGGCAATATATAATGTACGAGAGAAACCCTAGATTAGACTGCAATTACATAACTACCCCCTAACACTTACATGACTATTACACTACTACCATTAACAATTATTAGATTGGATTGTTAGAGATATGTTTCCTTATAGATTATTTCTTAGACGTTAAGTCGGGTCGTCCCTATAAAAGGGATAGCATGTACCCATTATCAATCAAGCAAAGAAATAAACAAAGTTAGTCCTTAACTGGTTAGCTAAAGATCACAGCCTTCTTATTTGTCGGGAAGAGTCCCGGCTGGGCCAGGAGGGCGATCCCTCGCCTTCCTAGCAAATCAAGCCTCAAAGCCTCGCAACCTCAACAGAGAAGAGCCCTGCCGGCGGTTAGATGAGGGCGAGTGCCCTACCCTCAGTCCTCGGACCCGTACCCAACCAAATACCACAACAGTGTTGGACACAGCTCGGATACGTATTTTTCGCGTGTCCGAAAAGTGCTAGTCGAAAAAAAAAATCATTTCGGACACGTATTGGACACAGATTAACACAAACTGGACACGGGCCCACCCATTTACATGTGACGGCCAAACAACACCACCCTTAACCCTAGAACCTACCCTCTCCCATTCGTCTCCCTGTCCTAGATGCAACCGCCTCCATTCTCTCCCTCACGCTCTTAGGTCTCTCCACGACCCTCTCCAGCAAGGTAACGACGACGACCTCCCTGCACCGGCGAACGATGGCGGTCTCCCTTCTCACGTGAGTAGCAATACGACGACATCCCTGCTTGTTGTGCTACTGGACACCGGACTCGATGGAAATTGGTACAACTAGAGGTGGCCGCCCCCAAGAGTGGAGATTGCTCCTCCCGAGGGCAACGGCAGCGGAAGAGGATGGAAGCTAGGCTGTGGATCTATGCTCTGATACCACGTAAGAATTTGGGAGAGAAGAAAGGAATGGGAACTGAATTGTTCGTTCTATTGCAAGAGCCCAAGGGGTAATATATAGTGTACAAGAGAAACCCTAGACTAGACTACAATTACATAACTACCCCCTAACACTTAAATGACTATTAAACTACTACCCTTAACAATTATTAGATTGAATTGCTAGAGATATGTTTCCTTATAGATTATTTCTTAGACGTCAAGTCGGGTCGTCCCTATAAAAGGGATAGCATGTATCCATTATCAATCAAGCAAAGAAATAAACAAAGTTAGTCCTTAACCGGTTGGCTAAATATCAGAGCCTTCTTGTTTGTCGGGAAGAGTCCCGGCTGAGCCTGGAGGGCAATCCCTCGCCTTCCTAGCAAATCAAGCCTCGGAGCCTCGTTACCTCAACAGGGAAGTCCTACCGACGGTTAGACGAGGGCGAGTGCCCTACCCTCGGTCCTCGGACCCGTACCCAACCAAAGACCACAACAGTGTTGGACACGGCTCGGATACGTATTTTCCGCGTGTCCGGAAATTGCCACGCAAAAAAAAAATCATTTCGGACACGTATTGGACACAGCTTGACACAAACTGGACACGGCCCCACCCATTTACATGTGACGGCCCAACAACACCACCCTTAACCCTAGAACCTACCCTCTCCCATTCGTCTCCCTGTCCTCCTAGATGCAACCGCCTCCATTCTCTCCCTCAAGCTCTTACGTCTCTCCACGACCCTCTCCAGCAAGGTAGCAACGACGACCTCCCTGCTCTGACGAACAATGGCGGTCTCCCTTCTCCCGTGAGCAGCAATACAAGTGACGCGATGCCTCACTTGACCAAATCGCTGCCCCTCTCCCTGTCCCTCTAGAGTCGCTCCTTTCTTCTCAATAGCGCCTTCGCCGGCGACCGGCGTTGAGCCCCTTCGTGGGTAACCGACCCTAGTAAGTCCCGAATCATCTCTTTTGTGCCTTCCTCTCCAGCATATTAGGCCTGAGTTATTTTTGTCTCTTTTTCTGGCATCCCCCCAGCAAGTTTCGAGTGCTTCAAGAGACGAGCAGCAAGTATTGATTTTGTTTTTCTTCTGCGCTTGGTTTTGGAGTTAGTGTCATCTCTTTCGTGCTTATATGCTTGATTTTGTTGTGATTGTTGCTTGATTTAGTTGTATTTAACATTCACATGTTGAAAAAGGAATATATATTATATATATTATTATTATTTAAAAATATATAGCCGTGTCCCCATGTCGTCATTTTTTAGAAAATGGCAAATCCCGTGTTCGACATGTGTCTGTGTCCAACACACGTGTCCGTGTCCGTGCATCATAGTGGACAGATATTCTGCCTGACTACAAACTGTGAAAAGCAGTGGCTAAAAAAATTGAGCTAATACTACAATACTTCAACATGGCTGCTTAGTTTTCAGTGGGAGTCTGTGTGTGCAGGGACTAAAATTATATGAACATAATTTGTGTATCAGATCTGGGGATCAACCATTGGATAATAATGCTTAGCTACTCGACTGATTGAGTTAAGATGGAACAAAGCATAACCATCATAGGTGAGCAAGAAAGGTAATAAGTAACTTACAGATCTTGGATCAATTGCAACACCAGACAGCGTGCCTCCAACTATCTTAAAAGATACCTGGAAAAATGTTTCATAATCAATTAATACTGAAGAAACAAGTCTAAACAAGAACTAAAATGCATGTGCGCTGTATGGATATTTCAAGACTTCATGAGTGTGCAAAAGAAAGAACTAGCACCCAAAATTATACCAGCAATATAGAGGATACAGTGCTGGTTCCAGAATATACTCTCTGGTCCCTGGTATAAATATTCTATGGAAAAAAAATTGCCGTGCAAAAGTCAATAGCTTCATGATCCTATATGAACCAACAAAATAAATGAGAGCTACTAAGCTGAAAAGACAATTTGACCCAGAATGATCAAGCATGTCATTACTCATTAATACAATGAGCAGATATGATTGTTCCGGATGGTTTCTCAAACTTTCCAGTTACATCATGGTTCGGTAGAGACATACCTTAGCATAATTATAAGCTTGCCAAGACAATGGCTCTTCCAAGTCAACTGCTTGAAGGTCCTTGTTCATTTTTTCCATGAGGTAGTCATCCAAGTTGGCACCATTCTTAGTGTTATCTTGCTCACTATCACTATCTTCAGCAAACGCAGTGGTTGAAACTGACCGAAATGATGAATTTACTCGCTGTGTTGTTCTAGGAAGAAATCCAACAGTGCCAGAGAAGGTAGCCTCAATGCTCCTACCACTGAGGCCCCGGCCACTTGAAACAATTCTCCATTCAATTGAATGTTCTGTCATTGAAACTGTCCCAACTGATGGATTTCCGTCATATGATGCAACTCTTCTTCGAGGAAATGGCATTGTAACCATGCAAAATTCCATAAGAAAGGGAGACTTGTAACCCTCCATCAATCTCAGCTTAAATAGAAAAGCACCTTCGTTCTCAGATACCAAAGACAACTGGTAGAACCCTTTAACAGGCGGATCAATGTTGCATGGAGCTTGATAGTGCATCAAAACAAAATTTCCTAGTGGTGGTTGAAATATCAGAGTTTGCTTATCATCAGTAGGCTCTGAAGCTTGAACACAGTGATGGAATGATGACACCTCCACGTGAGCAGCTTTTAACCCAGTCAGTGGCAAAGAAACATCAGGAAATCCTTCCAGTTCAGCCCTGCAGGTCACTTGTCCCGAAACAGAAAGGAAATCTGGGACATCATCACGGTCATATAGAGCAGCATTTATAGTCTCCAGGCTAGAGAAGAGAGTCCTTTGCCTCCCTTTGTATAGGTAAGGCTTCCAGGCAGGTTGCTTCTGATCTGTCGGAGGAGGATCAGCTGAAAATCCAGTTGTTCTGATCGACGTAACATTGCTATAACTAAGATCCTGAGGTGTGCCTGTGAAAATATGTTGTTAGCTCAGCTGGCTAATCAATAAATAGATCCATGAAGAAGCTAGATGAGAAAACAACATGAAATGTTATACTCCATGATAGCAGGCACTACTGATACTCACCAAAAGGCATAGCACCGATGATGAAGTTCCGTAGTAAATCCTTGTCAAAAGGTCTTACACCACCTTTTAAAGACTCTGATTGAGCAGTCCCAACAGGCGAGGAAACTGATGCAGTTGGTGCAGCAACGGGTGCGGCAATAGGTTTTGGTCGGGCTGAAATACCTATACTTCCAGTCAATGAATCTAACAGTCCACCAACAGAAGAGCCAGAATTAATGATCACCTCGGGTTCAGCAATATCACCAGTAATTATGTCCCCGATAACGTATGCAACCATTAATGCCCTATCGTAGAACATGAAGTGTAAAAGTGTAAGTAATGAACATGATCATAAATTGGTTGGTGACTATAGCAGTATAGCACTCACAAACATTTTAATGTAATCTATGAAGCGATGGTGAGTTGCTAGTGTAAAATGTGAAACACATCTAATGAACATGCATCCATAATAGGCAAACAAACTTACATTACCCTGTTATGCATGGAAGATTGAGAAGAATGGAAGAAAGATTGCCATTCTCCTTGGCTGAGCTCCCACAGTCAGACCTTTTCAAGAGGTTTTCATATGCTTTAAACGACTGAGGATCCACCAATGGCAGCACAAGGATATAATAACCTCCACGCTTCTGAAGAACCACAGGCCACAGCATAAACCCGTCCCCTTCCTCTTTATCGATATGAAGCGATATAATGTGGCGAGTGATCGGATCATCGACCCAAGAGTCTGATCCCACGGATGATACGCTTGTACGAATACCAGAACCGCGTGCAGTGCCTTCCCTGCACAGTGTCATATATATTCAGATATGTATCACATCTGTTCCTACACCAATAGCAGAAAACAACAACGTGTATATGGCTTGAGCGGATGAATTGTAAATGCAATACCTATATTTTCTGTATTTTGAGTTTGTTGTGCTGTATGTAGTAACCTACTAGAAGCTTCATCTTATGGTTTGTCCAAAAAAAAACAAGATTGTTGTATCATTCTACCATCTAATCTAAATCATATCCTATCACCTAATTCAATTCCACACACGAGTAATTTAGTAACTAATTTTACACAAGCACACCAATTCGCCGAAGCAAGCTAGTCCAAGAGCCAAGAAACCAATGCAAAACCTTCTCCGGCGCTCGGCAAAGGCGGCGGCGACCTCGTGGTCGGCCGGCAGCGGCATCTCCGCGCCCCTCCTGGCCCCGCCGCCCCTTCCGCGTCCCACGCAGCCCGCCACCGCTTCTCCACGACCGCGAACCGCCTGATAGGAGGAGGAAAAGGTGAGTTCTGAGGATCAGAAGGGCCGAATCTTGGCGAGAAAAGCTCGGATTTTTTTAGGGGTTTGCGAGGAGGGTGGTGTTGTACCTGGAGAAGGCGACGGCGTCGTGCGGCGTGAGGATCCAGATGGCTCGCACGCTGCATCCGCCGCCGGACATGGCTCGCCGGGGAGTGGCCGCCCGGTGGTCGTGGTGGTCTCGGTGCTTGTTTTTTGGAATGGTCGGAGGGGCTAGCGGGGAGGACGACAGGATCAGTAGACGACAAAATTCCGCCTTCGAGTTAAGCCTACGCAGTATATGCTAGTCTTCAGAAAGAGCTTACGCATTCGTCTTCAGATATAGTTTACGTATTTTGGCTACACTATAGCATAGTCTTCAGTAACATTACTCAGATATTACGAGTTGAAAAATAACATGGATGTGTTACTGATATGTGACCTTATGACTACTTGTCATCCTTATATTGAATGTTATTTTTCAATTGATACATCATTGCAATATTACTAAGCAAATTTTTTCTTTTTTTAGCCCCTACACCTCTTCACAGTTAATGAACTCTTTTTTTTCTAAACTTTTCACAGTTTATGAACTTGATACATGTGGGTTAGGGTTTATCTAGATATTTCTGTGGTATGTGAATTGTGCATGCTGATTCCTCTTGATTTGCTCGTAGGGTGATTGTTAAGAACCCGTTTGGAACGCAGAGGTTTCACGGAAATAGTTCTAAGTCCCGCAAAAATGGGGAAAAACCCGGTGTTCTAAACTACGCCTAAATGTATATCTAGTTCACTCGCTTCGTATTAGTCATTTCCGATGGACATCGGCTTGACTGAAGTATTGCATCCACCACTGCCCTAGCTCTATTGTACACTTTATAATTGTCACTATTTGCTTGCTGTTGTACTTAAGTCTGTTTGACTCGACTTAAATGGTATTAACTAGAATTACGCTCATAGCCAACCTGACCATTCAGAAAAAGCGAATAGCTACTTTTTGTGCGTGTGAAACTCAAGGGAAGCATTTGAAGAACTCCCAAATATTTGAAAGACATTCAAAATCATTGCTAGAAAAGCACAAAAATAGAAAACCCAAGAGGCATATTTAGGTATATTTGAAAGAGAGGAATTGCCCTGGAAATTTTTAAGAGGAATTGCCCTGGAAATTTTTAAGATCCTAAGGATTTGGATCTAAATCCCCTTTCTAAACAGGCCTAGCTCTTTTTTGCCGTTTCCTCCCAGATCAGAAACTTCTGCGAATCACAGCATTCAAGCCCATGACAAAACTCTCAAATTCGATGTGAACCCATCATTTGGACGGTTGGACGGCATAGCGCAATGGCATTCCCCGGTTTTCTTTTTTACAACTTGTGACAAAAAAAAACAGAGGAAAAAAGAAAACAGAGGAAAAAAGAAAACCTCAGCATTCTCATGAATCTTGAAGTCCTAGAAGTAACTAAGAGTAATGCTGTCGTCCCGCCGTCTAAGGCGTTATAAAAAAACCAGACGCTGCCCCCACCATCAATTCCCACGATACATTCATTTCCCTGGTCTTCCTTTCTACCAAACTTATCTCTTCCCCACCACACAAACTGCTCACCTTCCTCACATTACTCCCTTGTTGACCCACCATCTCATCATCATCCTCATGTCTTACTAGAGCTCGCCACCATAGACAAGCTCCTCCCTCCTCCCTCCTCCCTCCTCCCTCTCTCTGGTCGACGAGGAGGTGACGTCCGACGGTTCGCCCGATAGCGGATAGAGAAGAAGAGGCGGCTAACGAGCATAGAGCTACATCATCCTCGTTGACCTCACCCCCTGCAGGCCTCATGACGAGACAACAGACAGCATCCTTTTTCGACGAGACTCTGAGCTAGCCGTCTTCTCCCCCCCCCCCCTTCCTGTAGAGTTGCTTATCGATTGTTGTATGAACTATTGTACTTTGTTGCAATGTAGCTTCTCAAATGTTGTCGCAAGATGTATTTGTTGCAATTGCATTGTTGATTTGTTGCGCAAGAGTAATTTTTTGGTCGCAATGTCTCTTCTCAAATGTTGCGGCAAAAAGTATTTGTTGCAATCGTATCTTTGATTTGTTCCACAAGAGTAAACTTTTGTTGCGGTAGGAATGTCTATTTGTTGCACCGAGGAATTCATACTTGTTGCATTGAGCAGGTTTATCAAGGCGACGCCTAAGCGGTAAGGCGCCTTCGACGGTCAAGGTGTAACACCCCATCTCAACATGAGCCTGGACTGCTACTAAAATAACATTTTAACCAAATAAAACTAAGACATTTCTCTAAAATTCGACAGAACCTCCTTTGTATAGGTGACCATACCGGAGGTTCTAATAGTCTAATATAACCTTAATCAATATTTCAATCATCCAATTTAAACTAATCATCACAGATCATCCAAAGTATGCTAAACAACTAAAGCATAATCCAAAGGGTATCCATAACCTTCTAATCAACTCTATTACAAATTATTCCAAGCATAGGGAATAATCATAAATAATTCTTTAAGTAGATTACTCAAATACTAAATCAACAATCCAATCTATTCAAATGTGAATTGTTCGTGCCAATGTGCAACTACTCTTATGACTATTCCCTCCTATGCATGACGTTCTTGTAAGGGGTACCTAAAACCACAAACAACAGCAAGAGTGAGTCCACAGACTCAGCAAAGTACAAATAATAAGATATTATAACACACAATTATAACATCAATATCCATTCTCAAATCTTTACAATATCACATATCACATGCTTATGCAATGCACAATGCATCATTTCTCTTTGACTCTCTTTGTATTTTACCGGTAATGCAGGGTATGCAACCGTCGATGCATACCTATGCATGTGCTCTCAAGCACAGGGACCAAAAGCTCATACTCCGCAAGTATGGGGACCACAAGCCCACACTCCACAAGTGTGGGGACCACAAGCCCGTCATATACATGACGGGGACCTCAAAGAAATGCTTGGTCACCACGTGACCAAGCCTCAAATATGATAGCATCATGCACATGAACAGTTACATTATCCATCATTAACATGTATTAGCAGCTGCATCATACATAAATAAACTTACTCATACTTCTAGTATTCACAATCATTATCATACATATCATTATAGCATCCATGCATAACGAATATGCACATATAACTTGCAACCATGATCAAACACTCATAGATTATCTATCAATAAATGTACTTGTCTCAACCGTGAGACGGAAGACAACGACAGAAAAGCTCTAGCCCCGGTATTCACCACCACTTGGCAACCGTAAAACATATACTAAGTACACCAATAAAAAATGTACAGCATTACAATAGAACAAAACAAGAACAAGCATCCCTAATCGAAACCCAAACAATTAATCATTATACTCTCAAATTTCCAAATCTGTCCAAACAGACCATTGTTAAGGAAAAATTCATAACTTTTGAGTCAAGACTCCAAAATCCATGAATCCAATTTTCCTAGAACCTACACAAGCCTAGCTACAACTTATCAGGTGATCAAAAGATCAAATTACAACATCTAATCATTTGATTTTAATCCCGAAGACCGTTCTATCATCTTGGTAAATCTGACTTGGAAAAATCATAACTTTTGTTTGGCACAACCAAACACATTGTTCTAATACTCTCTAGAAACTACAGGAAACCAGCTATCTCAATAAAATTATTATAAATATTCCCACTGTGCAACAAAGGTTGCAAAAAGTCCAGTAAAACTCTTATGTCCACAACAGAGGGACAGATTACAGCATTAGTTTCTAAAATTCATATCTTTTGATCTAGAAATCCAAAAAATTATAAAATTTAACTTTCAGAAATCATAATGAAAATACCTATAAATCTCATGGACAACTGAACCAATTCGGCCATCTCCAAGAACAAATTTACAGATCTATGTTCGCTGCACAAGTCCTGAGACTGAATTAGCACCCAGTCTTGCGAAATTCATAACTAATTCATCGTTTATCCACAAATTATGAATTAGGACTTTCTGGAAATATAAAACAATTCCCCATCTAACTACAGGAGACCCTAAACATAGATTCTGCCTAGAACTATCTCAAACTCGCGTGTCAACATATCACAGATTAAACCAATCTACTACAGCAGCTTCCATCTAAAATATGGAGACATTACGCACAAAGATCGATCTACCAAAACTAATGGGGATCACGAATTTACCCACAAGAATGACGTGGGATGTCGCTGAAACCTTCGCAAAGACCTCCCCCCACCTTCTTCCCTTCCCTTTGCCTCCCTTCTTCTCCCTTCTTCTTCCTCTCCTTTCTTTCTCTTCTTCTTCCTTCTCTTCGTATAGCAGCAGGGAGGGGCGGCTGCTACAGTACCGCATGCTACAGTGCGACGCGGTACTATAGTAGAGGCTAGGGTTTTGGGGAAAGGCACCCCCCTCTTGACTTAACTAAAATGGTCGGCCCACTTGGCTAGGAAGCCTTGGGCCGAAAGCCCAAGATCCAGTCCTCCCTCAAAAAGATTCTGGATTTTTTGAGTAATTTTTCTCTCCAATTTAATGTTGTTATCTATAAACTTTATTGTATTCACTCGAATATTCGGGATATTACACAAGGTGTCGCCCCGCCTTACCAGAGCCCGCCTCATCCTCTGCTTCCGCCGCCTCCTCGCACGATCTGCTCTTCGCCGGTAGTTGGTCCTCCCAAAAACCAAACCCAAATCCTTTAGCCACCGCCTTGCCGCCTCCTCCCCACAGTTCCTCATCGCGCGGCTCCTCTCGACTCCCCGTCATCGTCGCACAGCTCCTCAACACTGAGGGAGGAGACAGCGCGGGTGAAGGGGCGCAGAGGGGGAGGGAGAGCCAGAGAGAAAGTGGGGGAGGGGAGGTGGCGCGCGGATCTTGGCCACGAGGAGGACCGCAGGAGGCGACGACGGCTACCGAGAGAGGACCGAGGAGGCGACACGGGCGAAGGGGCGTGGAGGGACGCGGGCGAAGAAGCGAAGCAAATGTGCAGTCAGGCGAAGAAGCGAAGCCGGGCTGGGGGAAAAGAGGAGGCGGGGGCAGCCGGGCAGCGGGCAGGTGGGATCTTCTACGGCCAAAGAATGCTGCTACTGGGATCTTCTGCGGCCGCTCTGCACTCTGTACTACTCATTTGCTCATATTTCTCATTTTAAGGTAGTTGAGAGCATTCAAGTACATTGCATCATTATTTGATCATTTTGGCACTTGTTCTCTTCAAACAAAAGCTTTGGTTTATTACTCTTGGAGCTTGCCGGCACCTAGACGGCTTAGAGAAGAGTTTGCATAGTGATCACTTCAAAGAAGATTATGAAGTGACTCGGCAAAGAATTGTGAAGTGGTTGCGTGTTCACCATCTCTGGAGAGGAGAAAGAACAACGATAGTGATCGAGGGAAGTGCACGTGTGGAGCCAACTTGATTCGTTCAAGTTTTCTCAACGTGGACTAGTGAAGACCGACAAATCTTTGATATCACGGGAAAAACATCAAGTGTCTCCATTGTGGTTTTTCTCTTGGCATTACGTTTCCGTATTTATATTTCTAGCTCTTACTTGTGTAGAACTCTTGCTAAAATTGTTTTAGTATAATATTGAGTTGCCTTAGCATAATATTGTTCATAACTTTTAAACTTGTGCTAGAACTCCTTCATTAAAATCATAATTGTTAATTGTCAATTAGAACACAAGAATTTTTATAACCTCCTATTCACCCTCTTCTAATAAGTCATCCTTGATCCTACAGTTAGGAATTTGTTGTATTTTTATTTCATCGGATGAGGATTTGTTGCAGACTTACTAAATAAGTGTTAAGCCTCACCGATTTTTGTTGTGCTCAATCAGATGGCTGAGATCGAACATTTCAAGTCAGATCCAACGATGGAGAGAAACGTACAATAAGAAAGTTCCATTATACGTTCGAACACCAGTTGCTTCCAGTAACTAAGCCTAAACGGAGTCACTAGGGGTCTTGCCGGACCTCCTCATGGAGTTGTCCATCAACATGTTGTAGGGTATAACTTGGTCCTTGACTGCTTGTCCAGTCAACTACCAATGACGTTGTGCTGGCTATATGGTACCGGCAATGGAGCTCACATTTTTGGGTTAATTCTTTATTTGCTATTGGAAGTTGGCGAGCTCCCCAAAATAACATCGAAAAATTGCTCATCCCTTTTTTGCCACTCGTTCTCAACTTTAATCCATTTTTTGCCACTCCGTCAGTTAGTGGACTTGGTTGTTGACTTGGGCCTTGAAAAGCGATTTTGCCCTAAGTATGCTAAGATCATTAGAGAAAATATGACATAAATATACTTATAAAAATTATGAAATATTTAGGGCAAGTTTCGACATAGTGTAGATTATTGTGTAATTTTATAGTGTTTTATTTGCAACATTTTTTCTCTAAAAATCTTTCAAGTTTACTTAGGGTAAAATATTTTTCAAGTCAATCTGGCCAAGTCCACAAATAATAAATCGAGTGGCAAAAAGGGATTAAAGTTGAGAACGAGTGACAAAAAAGGGATGAACAATTTTTCGATGGTATTTTGGGAAGCTCGCCAACTTCCAATGGCAAATAAGGAATTAACCCCACATTTTCCCAAATTTTGGGAACTGTGTGCTGCTTATATGGCAATCAGAAATGCTTCACACACCATGTTTTGCTACGACGTCGGTACGATAATTCACGTCCACGTGACTTGAGCCAGCAATAGTGGGACCCACCACCACCTTCCTCTCCCTCAAGCGGCACCTGAGCCTAGATTTTTTAAAAAATATATATTATTAATTTAAAAGGAAATTACAAAAATAAATAGTCAAAAAAATCACAAAACTAGATGTCTGTCGTCAATTGGAATGGCGACAGGATCGTGTCGCCATTCCAATTGACGATAGGGACAAGTGCATTGGCGATAAGGGACTCAACAGTATAGAGAGATCCCTATCGCTAGTTAAATTAGCGACAGAGATCCTAATTTTTTTAATATTAAAATTTGGAAAACCGCTATTTCAAATGATGATTGGGATATCGCAAGTCTATGTCGCCATTCTAAATGGTGACACAATCTCCCCAATAAAACACCCTTCAAACCCTAAACTTCGGGGAACACTCACTTTTATTCAGAAAAAAGAGAAATGTGAGAGGGAAGGGAGGGGAGAAGCTAGCGAAGCGTTGCACGTCCGGTTATCCACCTTTCAGGTAGTTTTTTTTTAATCGAATGGATTACATAGTTTTAGATGTAACATTACGTAGTGTAATATGTTGTACATAATCCTTTTCAGTGGGTTGCTTAGTTTTAGATATGTGATTAATCGTGGAAAGTTTGTTTACGATGCAGTATGTCAAATATGTCGGGCGTCATCAACTTCAAAATTTACTACGGTCAGGGGACTATTCTTGAGGGTCCCGAGGGGATTGATTTACGTTATTTCCAATCAGCGACCATGCCCCTAACAAGACTAGAACAACGTATATGGAGCGTTGTGATGCGGTGGTTGTTCCACTCATTCGATATTGTGTGTGATATGAGATTGAGTTGTCTTACCCCTGAGCAGCACAGGGCACATATTGCGAGTTAGCGCAGCTCAAGGGAATAAGGTCATAACAGTCATATGTACGCATTGCGAGGAAGGAACAGTGAGATTTGTTCCTTTTGGCCCAAGCATATGCCAAGCTCACTCCTACATCAGCGGTTGAATAAGAAGGGGATGGTGATGCCGAAGAAGAAGTCAGGGACTCCAGCCACAATGCGGTGCACACAATGGCCGAAGGTCCCAAAGTTGTTGATGCTGTCGATGAAGACCCTGTAGAAGGAGCTTCTTTAGTCAGAAAATCTAGTGGGCTTACTAATGAGGGTGAGGAACTGGAAGCCCTAGTGCAAAGGATGGATCTCGAAGACCGGGACTACATGGCATTGTCAAAAGATGAAGGATTTGACAACGCGGATGTTGTGGACCAGCAGGTGGTTCCATCCGAGTAGAACACATACCAGTTCGACGACCTTGTCATTAACGAAGGCCCCTATGTGCCGTGGGAGTACGTTCAGAGCAAGTTCATGCAAGGAGCTATGTACAAATGCAAGGAGGCCGTGTAGGAGGCGGTCAAATTCCGGGCTTTATCGGTGCGACGTACATTCACAGTCATCAAGTGTAAGATCGAGGTGGCCGACTAGAGGGGGGTGAATAGGCGTTTTAAAAACTTCTTTTAACTAAAACCGATTTCTAATGCGGAAGCTAAATAAATAAGGTTTTGCACAATTAAGGCCTAAAACAACTAGGTTCAACTAAGTGCACCAACAAAACAAGTCTATAGATAAAAGGCAATTAAGCAAGGACTTGTAAGCTATTTCAATTCTAGCAATGATGAATAGCACAAAGAACTATTGCAATCATACACAAAGGATAAGCAATTTAATACAAGGTATATAAATTTCACAATGTAAAGCAAGCATTCAAACACAATGAAAGTAAGTGCAATAGTGAGACACAAGAAATCAAACCACAATTGACACGGCGATGTTTTACTGTGGTGATCGAAGACTTGCTTGGTCTCCCTAATCCACGTTGAGGGAAACCCAAACCAATTGGGCGGCTCCACGAATTAAGCCTTCCTCCGTGGTATCAACACCTCGCTCCACTAGGGTTGCTCTTACTCCACTCAGGAGATGGCGAGCACCAAGCCACTCACAAACACCTGCCTTCTCACAAGCTTCACTTGAGAAGATCACCGACCACGACGCCCACGCCGTCTAGGTGTCGGCAAACACCAAGAGTAACAAGTCTCCAACGCTCACTTGAACCAATCAAGTGTCTAAGCTCATATGGATACTAAATCCACTACCTAAGGCAACACATGCACTTAGGGTTTGCTCTCAATCACTCACTAAGTGCAACACATGCACAAAGGGTTTGCTCTAGCTCAAAGGAATGTCTAAGGCACTTGCAACACATGCAAAGTCCTTCACAATATCACCAGCAACCTTCCAAACACGGCCAAGGTGGGTATATATAGCCCACACAAACAAACTAGCCGTTGGAAGCAAAGTCCCAGAAAATAACGGGACAATCGGTACTACCGCCGTTGAACGGCGGTACTATCAAGACAAAGTGTAACGGCTATAAAACTAGCGTTGCAAAGAGCTCCTAACTACCTCCAACACATACGCGGTAGTTTAGCTCAACGGTAATACCGCACAAAGCATTGCGGTACTACATCGCAACCATGAGTGCAACTCGTGCTCACGAAATCGGCTAAGGACCAAAATGCATCGGTTACGGAAAATACGTCATCGCCAACACAGAACGGTAGTTCCGCAACCGTCGTATCGCTCACAAAGAGCCGGTACTACCGCGCCACTCGAGCGATTCAAGTTCAAAAGCATCGCTCTTCGAAATTTCATACAAGACACAAAACGCCGGTCCTCTGACATAAGCGGTAGTTCCTCAATATCCACGCGTCGGTACTACCGTATAAAGCCGCAACACATGCTTGATTCACACGGTAGTTCCGCCAGTACACAAACGGTAATACAAGATAGCGGTAGTTCCATGAAACACATTCCAGTACTACCGATTTCCAACAGAAGCGTAAATTGCATTCGTTTCAACTCGATTTTGTAAAACATATTTGCCAAATTGATACGTGATGCAAACACAAGTTAAGGGCATGATTCTCAATTAGTTGCAAAACACATTTGCCAACTTTTAGAATCAATACCACAAGGAATAAGGTACATGGACTTAAACAATTTGCAAAACACATTCGCAAACTAAGTCACATGCTACAAGGACTAAACATGAGCCACAACTATTTGAAAAACACATTCACAAATATTGGCAACATGTTAAACAAGGATAAGGTACATGGACTATAATTATTTGTAAAACACATTTGCAAACTAGTCACATGCTACAACAAATAAGCACTTAGCTTAAACTATTTGCAGAACACATCCGCAAATAGCAACATCCCTTAAAGAGCATAGAGCAACCAAGATGAGCTATCAACACATGACTAACTCAAGCTACTAGTCAAAGACCCCTCTTAATAGTACGGCAACCTATACTAGCAATCCGGTCTTCCAACCAAACACCAAGACCGGTAAAAGACTAGGAACAAATCCTTAGCCCTAGCTAGTCATACCTTTGCCTTTAGCAACTTCTTGAAGCTTGATGGCGCACATCCTTGCTTCAACTCCGGGTTCTTGACTTGATGCTCATCAACGATGACGACATCCTTTGCTTGCCCTTCATCAACACATGATGAAGCTTCTTTTGACTTGATCAACACATGATCATATCTTCTTCATGAATATCATCGACACAAGATGATTTCCTTCATCTTGAACTTGATGCACATCAACACATGATGCATCCTTTACACCAAGCTCTTGACTTGATGACCATCAACATATGATGTCATCCCAAATCACAACCACATGGAACATAACCTATTTCACACAACTCATAGAAAATGTTAGTTCCAACAATATGATTATCATTAATTACCACACCATACCATTAGCTCATAATGGTTTGGGACAAGATATCGCAATCTTTCCCTCTTTGGCAATTTATGATAATCACTTCAATAGCAAATAATTGAATATAGATTGGTATGAGTATATATAACTACAAAAGTTATATATATACTCAAGGGATATATGAGCACACATGTCTCATATACACTCATGAATATATTAACTGCACAAGTTATATATATTCAAGGATATGTGAGTGCACAAGAACTACACAAGTTATGCCATACTCACATACAAGTATATTTGGACTACACAAGTGCTATATACTCACAAGAATATGTTAACTACACAAGTTAAATGTATTCGAGGATATGTGAATTATAATGTCGAAATACATACCTCCTTGATTTTCACCTTTATATCCAAATGAGACTAAACATGATATAACAAATAGAAGAGTTAGTCTCACGATTACATTTATCATTAATCACCAAAACATCATTAACACATAATGGCGGGTCTAGATTCTTCATCAAGTCTAACCCAAAATGCTACGACGTGAAGTGCGATATAGAGGGATGCCCTTGGCGAGTGCACATATTTCAGCCTAAGTGGGACACCTACTGGGAATGCTCTATAGTGGTCTCTCACACACGTGTCATTGCTGAGTCAGTGCAGTCCTACAGGAACCTATCATCAGGCTTCATCGTGAACCTCATGTACGGTGAGATCGTCGATAATCTAAATTTTGAGCCATGATCCATCATTCGGGCGATTGAGACAAGGTTCCAGTACATAGTTAGATATGCCAAGGTATGGAGGGCAAAACAGAAGGCATTAGAATCAATATTTGATACGTTTGATGACTCCTACCATAACCTCCTCGGGCTACTTCGAGTCAGACAAGATAAGAATTCCAGCACTCATGTCAACATTCAAGATTCCACGCATCCGAAGTGGGTCAATAAGAGCTACTGAAGCGAGTATTCTTCGCCTTTGGTCCATGCATCAATGCATTCCAACACTACCGTTCCAATTATGTGCGTGGATGGCACATCCAGATTGGAAAGTACAAGGACTAGATACTGACTGCAATAGCGATGGACGGGGATAATCAAGTTCTTTCTGTGGTATTCGCTTTTGTTGAAAGCGAGAACACAAACATCTGGCTGTGGTTCTTGAGGAACTTGAGGATTTTTGTTGTACAAGGCCATCCTAACGTATGCGTCATACATGATCGGCACGCGAGTCTGCTGAGTGCAATAACTCAGTTAAACAAGGAGAGAACAAATCACTTTCATGGGCGGATCTACAGAGCAGGTGATGCATGAGACACTTGGGTGCAAACTTCTATAAGCAGTTCCGCAACAAGGACTTAATGAACTTGTTCAAGCGGCTGTGCAACCAAAATCAGCGGTGAAAGTTTGAAGCACTCTAGAAGATTCTGGATGAGCGGATCCAGACGCACAGAATGGAGACAACAAAAAAGGCCGCCCCAAACGCTGACCAGGCCCCTGAAGCATTACCACAATTACCTACAGATGGTCCTAGTGTGGCGAGGAAGACGGGGCAGCAGGTGAAATAGTTCTCAGACTGGATTGAGTACGAGTCTAAGGCGAAGTAGTCGTTGCTACATGACAAGGGTGGTGCATGATATGGTGCCATCCTAACCAATTTAGCCAAGGTGTACAATCGAGTCATGCGCGGCGCCAGGTGCCTCCGTTTGGTTGGTATTGTGGAGGAAATTCTCCGCGGTACCATAGATTGCTATGTTGACAGAAGCAACAGTGTGTCGCTCGCCATGGCAAATGACAGAGTACTCTACTTCGTCATGATCACCAAGTACATAGAGGAGAAGAGCAAGAAGGGTGAGATGCACCAGGTATTCAAGATGGGCAGAAGGGAGCTTCGTTTCGAGATAATGTGCAGGGATAAAGAACGTCGTAGGATGAACCGTGAGAAGATCACCGACGAGTACACGCTACGCCGCGCTAATTGCGTATGCACTTACAACATGCCCCTTCTTCTGCATAGGCCCTGCTCCCATGTCATGACCGCATGTTCGACGATGGTATAGTGTAAGATCGAGGAGGCCGACTACAGGGGGGTGAATAGGCGGTTTTAAAAACTTCTTTGGTTAAAACCGAGTTTTATGCGGAATTGTAAATCAATTTGGTTTTGCACAATTAAAGCTTAAATCAACTAGTCTTTACCAAATGCACCAACAATATGAGACTATATAAATGATAGCAATCATACACATACAAGTAAGGCAATTTAAATACAAGTAATGTAAATTGCACAATGTAAAGCACAAGCAATCAAATCACAATGACACAACAATGTTTTACCGTGGTGATCGGAGACTTGCCGGTCTCCCCTAATCCACGTTGAGGTAAGTCCAAAATCAATTGGACCGGCTCCACTAATTAAGCCAAATCCTCCGAGGTAAGTCCAACCACTTAGACCGGTTCCAAACCGAACCGACACCTCGCTCCACTAGGGTTGCTATTTCCTCCACTCCGGAGATGGCGAGCACCACACCACTCACAAACCGCTCGGGTTTTCTCACAAGTTTCTTTGAGAAGATCACCGATACACAACGCCTCCACGCCGTCTAGGTGTCGGCAAACACCAAGAGTAATAAGTCTAGAACTCTCACTTGAACTAATCAAGTGTCTAAGCTCAAGAGGATGCTCAATCCACTACCTAAGGCAACACATGCACTTAGGGTTTGCCTCTCAAAGCTCACCAAGTGCAACACATGCACAAGTGAGAGTAGAAGGCTTGCTCTTAGCTCAAGGAAGTGTATAATGGCACCAGCAATCATCCCACAACCAGTCAAGATGGGTATTTATAGCCCACACTCAAAAACTAGCCGTTGGGGGAAAATTCCAGAGAATCTGGGCGAAATCGGTCTGACCGCCAACTAATGGCCGGTCTGACAGCCCCAAGCTCCAACGGCTATAAAACTAGCCGTTGGGCTCAATGCCGGTCTGACCGCCAACTAATGGTCGGTCAGACTGCCAAAGAGACGCCGGTCAGACTGCTCCAGAAAGACTCCACAAAATGGCTAAGGACCAGAAACAACTCTTTTGGAAAAAACAAACCGCCACGGAGAAATCGGAACAACCGCACAACGGTTGTACCGAAAACAAGCCCGGAACGACCGCACAGCCTTTGCGGTGACATGCGGCCGGTCAGACCGCTAGCAGCAAACAAAGCTGAAAGCGCATTTTGATCTTTGCATCAACTCAATTTGCAAAAACACATTTTGCTAATTTGATGCAAGATTCACACAAGGTTAAAGGCAAGATTCTCAACAAGTTGCAAAACACATTTGCCGACTTTTAGAATCAATGCCACAAGGAATAAGGTACATGGACTAAACATGTTTGCAAAAACACATTTGCAAACTAAAGTCACATGCTACAAGGATTTTGCATGAGCCTCAACTATTCGCAAAACACATTCGCAAATATTGGCAACATGCTAAGGTGAGCTAGAGCAAACACAATGAGCTATCAACACATGACTAACTCAAGCTACTAGTAAAAGACCCCTCTTAATAGTACGGTAACCTATACTAGCAATCCAGTCTTCCAACCAAACACCAAGACCAGTAAAAGATTAGGAACAAATCCTTAGCCCTAGCTAGTCATACCTTTGCCTTGCGCAACCACTTGAAGCTTGATGACACACATCTTCGCTTCAAGTCCGGGTCATTGATTTGATATGCATCAACTCATGATGCATCCTTTACTTGACTCCCATCAACACATGATGGATCTTCTTTTGACTTGATGATCAACTCATGATCATCTCCTCTTCTTGAACATCATCGACACACGATGATTTCCTTCACTTGACTTCCACCAACACATGATGGAACTCCTCTTGACTTGATGACCATCAACACATGATGTCATCCCAAGTCTTCATTACCATGGAACTTAACTTGCTTATCCAACTTATGGAAAAAGTTAGTTCCACAATATGATTATCATTAATTACCACATCATACCATTAACACATAAATGGTGGGACAAGATATCACAATCTTTCCCTCTTTGGTAATTGATGATAATCACTTCAATAACAAATAATTGAATATAGATTGTTATGAGTATATAAGCACTACACAAGTTGTATATACTCATATAAATATATATAACTACACAAGTTATATATACTCAAAGGATATATGAGCACACATGTCTCATATACACACATGAATATATTAACTACACAAGTTATATATATTCAAGGATATGTGAGTACATATGAACTACACAAGTCCCATATACTTATATGAATATATTAACTATGCAAGCTAAATATATTTAAAGGATATGTTTCAAAGTAAAGATCCTTTATATTTGTGGATAAAGGAATATGGATCAATACTAATGAAACCACAAAACATAGAATGAACTCCTCCTAAATGTGTAATAAGAACATATGCACACATTCAAGTTAAACTTTTGGTGGAGTTCATCCTATATTTTGGATCCGAGGAATGCAACAAGATATGCAAGTATGATGTCGAAAGCATACCTCTTTGATTTCTACCTTTATATCCAATTGAGACTAATAATGAGATATAGCAATAGAAGAGTTAGTCTCACAACTTGATTTATCAAAATGAATGCATACCTGTTTGGATTTTTCTTTTTATATCCAAGCTGAGACTAAACAATGGGTATATAAATAAGAGTGATAGTCTCACAAATAGATTTGTCATTAATCACCAAAACACTCCATTAACATATAATGGCGGGTCTAGATTCTTCACATAGCATCCTGGTGAGTACCTTTCTGACTATTTCAACAAAGAGGAGGTGATGCAAACCTAGAGTGTAGAGATGTATGGTTATGACGTGGTTGACCATTTCACTAGCCATCCGACCTGGGAGCAATTTATCTAGGGCGCAAACATTGATAGGCTGAAGGGAAAGGTTGGCCGGCAACAGGTACGACACATCATGAACGACATGGACGAAGCAGAAGCCGAGCGTTGTACGAAGAAGTGCTCCATTTGCAAGGAGCCTGGGCACACATTCAAGAAATGCCCTATGAGAAATCTACGAGAAGAATGAGACATCGGCAGTCCGGACGTCGCCGTGGGGATCTATCCAACCATCCCACTCGAGGCGATCCACATGGCGGACGTTGAGGTCGCGGCCACGGCGTGGTGAATGGGTTGTAATGTCAGTGTGATTTGTCCACAAAGTATGTGACGACGTTGCGGTTAATATTATGTAATGTCATTGTGATTTGTCAACAAAATATGTGACGACGTTACGTTAAATGTTATGTAATGTCATTGTGATTTATCGACAAAAGATGTTATGACGTTGTGCAGAATGTTATGTAACATCAGTGCGATTGTCGTGATTTGTCGATAAAATATGTGCTCGAAAATAGTCAATAAAAAAACAGTCTCTATCGTCAGTTCAACCGATTTACGAAGACCTCTATCAGATTGAGTCCCATGTCGCCAGATTACGCGATTTCTTGTCGCCAATTGGAATGACGACAGGAGCCTGTCGCCATTCTAATTGACTCATGTCGCCATTCCAATTGAAATAGATATTTTTATAATTAGCTCATGTCGTCGTTCCAATTAAAATATATATTTTTGTAATTATTTAAAAAAAATCCCCAGCCTAGGCCAGCCCCGCACTACTTGGGAAAACCTCATCACAGACGGTTTGGAACCGTCAACACAGATGGTTTCCGAACCGTCTGAATTTGTTCGTCTGTGATGATATGAGGTCATCACAGACAGTTTTTGAACTGTCTGTGAAAACTCATCACAGACGGTTCTGAACAAGAACCGTCTATGATAGTCAAAGAACGTCGCAATCCGAGTTTGTATGTAAAAGTTATGGCGGTTTTACTGGACAGTGCGCGATCTACCATCTATATTTTTGCCCAAACCAAATAACTCAACATGAACTACACATGCACAGAGAGCCTCCAACAACAAACCACAACATCACCCACATCACAGTAGCATCAACTCAATCTATTTACAGAGCACTAACACTAGCTCTCAGTAATCCACATCACAGAACAAAGGGGGAGTGGAGAGAGTGAGGTCGTGGGAGGCCAGTGACGACGAGGCCGGAGCGAGGTGGAGGAGGCCGGTGACGATGAGGCCAGGACGAGTTGGAGGAGGCCGCGGGCGACAAGCTTGGGGGGGGAAGGTGTGAGGAGGAGAGACGACCACATTATGTCCAAATTTTCGTTTCCCGCCCAACAATCAGAGACGGTTCTTGTTAAGAACCGTCTGTGATACGTAACTATCACATATGGTTTGTAACTAGAATCGTCTGTGTTAATTCACAGACGGTTGTTCTCAAGAACCGTCTGTGATAACGGTGATTATCACAGATGGTTTTTTAATAGAACCGCTGCAGGATCATTCCTGAGCGGTTCTAGTTACAAACCGCTCGTTATAACCGATTATCACGAGCGGTTTGTAACTAGAACCGTCTGTGAATGATCACAGATGGTTCTATTAAAAAACCGTCTGTGATAGGTGCGTATCACAGACGGTTCATAATAAGAACCGTTTGTGATAGGCTATACCCGGTCCCAATAGACCTAATACAGACAGTTCCTTTTGAACCATCCGTGATAAGACGTCTAAGTTCCTTTAAACCATCCGTGATAAGACGTCTATTATTGCATATTTTGTAGTAATGCCAAGCCCCAAGTGCCCAACTATCTCTCTTCGTCAGGCCCCAAATATCCATCGATAAGTTCAAGAGGTATGCCAATACTGTCGTCTCTCCTTCCACCCAAAGCAGTCATGCGAAAGTATTCTATCTAATCATGTCCAACTTAACTGCCCTGTTCCTCAAGCACTCAAGCCTAGAGAAAGCCCCGAAGAGGTGAGACCAATAAATAGACAATTGGAGGCTAGATGCAACGGCGGTGGCAGAAGCGTGGCTCCAAAGCAAGGATATGATGGTGATGCACATCATTGGTTCTTCTTTCTTTCGTTTATACAGATTCATGGTTCCTTGGTTCTATGGAAGATAAGTTTTCCTCATGCATGTTTATTTCCCCCAAATCATACATGAGTGGAAAAATTACAGAGGAATTGGAAAGTGTAGTTCGCCGGTCCAAATGCAGAAATAAGGGGAAATTGAATTGGATTTTTCCAAGAAAAAATATAGCAGGAAAATTGAATTGAGTTTTTCCAAGAAAAAATATGGCAGGCGCTCCTCGGCGAGGCCACCTGTGCTATCGAGGAGCAAATCGGAGCCGGTGAAGATGGTGGCTACGATTGCGGCAAAGGCGACGAGCAATGGGTGCTTCTGAGCCAGCGACAGGAGCAGCAGCCAGAGGCACGCGCCTGCTTCAGCGTGGGGCCAGATTGTCGAGCTCACATGACTTCAGCACATCGTACGAGCATCGTACAATAAATCGTCCTATGCATAGCAACGCTGTATGGCACCCATAACAAATCAGCAAAGTGCTCAGTTGTAGCTATTTTATCCACCTGCAAAAAATGTTCAATATCACTAAGTTCCATCGCGCGACGATGCTAGGATAGTGTATGAAATAAGCAATGTAATTGGCAAGATATTTTGATGACCGACAATTTTTATAGCTGCAATAAAACATTCGGCTATACACAAACAGTTCTGAAGTTCATTCACAGTTCTTGGACTTGCATACAGGATTCCTCCCCTAATCTTGACCTCAACACCGCAACTTACATGCATACACAAAAAATTTCAAAACTAAAATGCATCCTCAGTTCTTCACGTTTGTATCAATAAACATCATTATCTCGAGGTGCGCCAACATATATCTTCCTCAATCAAAGAAACGTAGAGAGACCATTGTAATCAGTAGGGGGGAAAACCTTAACATCAACAGCAACTTACGGGTTTGTTATGTGCAGCATATAGGAAAACGATGTGGCACACATCGCGCGGAGCGCGGCGAACATTGGCAGGCACACGGAGAGCGGTGACGATCGGCGCCGGGCACGCAGAGAAGCTCTTGAGATGTGTTTGTTTAGGTCAAAGACAGACCATAGAAAACATACTTGTCCAGCTCCGCTGCTCCCCTCTCCACCCTCCTCCTTTGGTAGATCCTAATAGAGCTGAAAAAATAGCTCGAGGCTCACAAGCCAGCTCGGCTCGAATCAGGCTCGAGCTGGTTCGGCTTAGGCTCGTAAAATTTCAAGTCAAGCCCAGCCTTTGGCTCGCAAGACTTTCGAGCCGAGCTCAAGCCGGCTTGTGATCCAAACGAGCAGGCAAATTTCACGATGCGCATCGTCCCAAAGTCCCACATCGGCCAGCTGAGCCCATGTTGCGCACAAAGTGGAAGCCCATTTCCTGATTTCCCCACCCCATTGTTGGGTTTAAAACAAATCCTAGATTGATTTTGTAGTGTCTATTTTGGTTTACCCTCTATTCCTCTGCCTTTTCCGTGGTGCCGCTCACAATTGCATCATGAGGCTAGAGAGTAGAGATTTATTTATAGACTCCACTTCCAGGTGTTATAAATGACCTACATGTTTCCGGTACACCGTGAGACTTTTGAACCATGTCACCAACCACGATCAGACAGGCCAGTTTAATGAGTCTAAAATATATTAATCCCTAGCACACATGTGTGAGTCATGTGCCATGATCAGATTATTTACAAGATCAATTCCAATCTGATCATGTTGGTCAACAGCCTGCAGAGCCGATCCTGCAAAACAAACCCAGCTATTCCGCCCTGTGTTGTATCCGAATTAATCATACGCATGCATATTAAATTCCAGTAGACTCGATCTCAATAAATATGTCTACCTATTCCAAAGACACCGGTAAATCAAGACCTCGAGTATTAATTTCTCGAGTTAGATTCTGCATCAAATAATTCCCTATCACATATATCTATATTCCACATTGAATTAAAAATAGATAATAACCACAATAAATGTTGAAAACCACATAAAAAAACCAACACCCATGTTAAAACCTTTGGCCCTTCCTGACTTCCCCACCCCATCCACCCGATCTCCATTCCATTCCCCACCCAGCCACCCCATCCACCCGATCTGGCGATCCCCTTCGGCCCTTCCTCTCTTGCCCCGTCGGTCGTCGTCGTTGCCTCCCACCCGAACCCACCAGTACCACCGTCGGGAAGAAGACAATGGTGGACCTCACCACCACCTCCGCCCACGTCGTCGCCTCCGGCCCTCCGCCAAATGGTGTAGGGCTGGGCATTTGCCTCCCTATTGCGTGCCGGTGGCTCGACCTCCGACCATGGCACACCTTGGCGCTTGTCGTCTGTTGCCCTGGCTCGGTGACCTGCGTCTCCCCTCAGATTTATTCCCCACGTCTCCACTTCTTCACGGTCGGATTCGCTTCACTGACCTCGTGGGGCTCAAAGTGATCTGCGTGCCCTTAATTATTGTACCAGAGTGACCCAAAGAGATGTGGGACTCCAAGAACATGACGGTCTTCTTGACCCCAAAGATGGCCGCTACCTTACTACCTCAGCCATGTTCCATGGAAAGATGAGCACCAAGGAGGTGGACGAGCAGATGCTGAATGTACAGAACAAGAACTCATTTTTCTGTTCATTTGTTTATGCATGTTTGATGGTTGTGCTTTATTCTTTACTGATGTGTTCATTTCCTCCCCTCAGATTTATTCCCCACCTCCCCTCTGGATTGCTGGTAGCCTGGTAGATCGTCATGGCTGCTGGCCATCAGCGAGCTCGACAGGGTGCTGTTCGCAATGGCCTTCATTGTCGTCGCTTGGCTCGCGAGCCCACTCGAGCTTTAGCACGAGCCGAGCTAAGCCTCTCTTTTGGCTCGTTTCCAAAACGAGCCAAGCCTACTGTTCATCCGAGCTCAAACGAGCCTGGCTCGAGCCGGCTCGACTCGACTTGTTTCCACCCCTAGATCCCATGTCGCCCCCACCCCACGCCAGCGTATGCTGGCGTCGAGCGAGAGGGTGGTCCTTGCCCTCAGTTAGATCTGTACATAAGAATCCCTTTTCCACTTGTACAGCTAGTAGTACTTGCGTTTGTCGCCGTACCGAGCCATGGAGTGCCGGTGGCTCTGATTATGGACGAATTATCATTTATAAAGATTAACAAGTACGTGATTTGTTGGTGATGTTATATAATCCTTACACCTGATATCAACATGACTTTCTATATATGTAATAGTACACTTAGGGGTAATCAAACACTATTCCGTAACTTGGTAGTTATAAATATAGCTTTCGGATATACAACGAAACATGTGGAGGGATGTGCTACTCCATAACTTGGTAGTTATAAATGTAGCTTTCGGATATTCTACAACACTGTCATCCTCCTTGTGTATGTGTTTGTGTGTGTGTTCAGTATACTCAATTGGAGCGGTAGGTTCAAGAGTTAAATCATTTGCTCGACTAAAAGAGCTATATGAATTCTTCGTAGGAAATATATATTTTTTAAAAATGGCATCTCGGTCCATTATCATATAGATTGAGATGTCATATTGAAGGGATACGGGTATGCCACACTAGCTGATAATTCAAAAATTCTACCACGTAAACCAAGAAGCCATGCAAGCAAAAGATTATAGATCGTTACCACTAGACGCGTAGTGCAGCGAAAGAAGAGTTGAAGCAGCCTGATCCAACGTCGAGCGCGACGATGAAGTGGCCGTAGTTGATCGTCCAACGTCCTCGGTACTGATCCTCTCTTCTAGCAACCTATCGTGTTCCTTGCAAAAGTCATGGATCGTTCTCGTTCAGAACAGCAGCAATCGCAACAATGCCTCTACGGTATCCATACGTCCAAGGATGGAACACCGTACACCGACGTGCTAGCACTGGTGCGCACGGCAGGATCTTCGAGAAGATGGCGGCTAGTGTTTCGGTGGAGCAATTCACATTTTATCCCAACAGCCTCATGCATCCCCTTATAAAAAGCACATGACAGATCCTATCCGAACTCGTTAGTTCTATCCCGTTAAGTGTGTGACTGTCACGACCCGGCCCTGGGCACACCCGGGAGGTCCCTCAGGACCTCCTGGGAGGTCCAAAAAGGGACTTCCCAGGACGTCCCGAGAGCTCCCTCAGGACCTCCTCGTTAAGTGTGTGACTGTCACGACCCGGCCCTGGGCACACCCGGGAGGTCCCTCAGGACCTCCTGGGAGGTCCAAAAAGGGACTTCCCAGGACGTCCCGAGAGCTCCCTCAGGACCTCCTGGGAGGTCCGTAAAGGACTTCCCAGGACGTCCCGAGAGGACATCCCGGTAGGACCTCCAAACCTCCCGAGAGGTCCGATAGAAACACTCAGAGGTCTGGGGTCCCGACCCTGAGGAGGTCGTTGGACCTCAGACCTCCTCAAACTCCACGCACTACTCGGGGAGGTCCGAAAGGAGCCAACCCAAGGAGGTCGTGAGGCTTGAGGACGAACCGAAAGTCCACTACGATCTAAACTAGTCCCCAGGGATCATCGACTAGTTCTCACAGCAAGCAAGTGATAGCAAAACATCCACAGAACTTTATTAACAGCAAAAGGAGGTTTGATTACAAGGGTTGCTTACAAGCTCCAGCAACTGAGAGCACACAAACGCAGCGGAAAACAACAGACATGGTCCACCCATTACACCACAGGTGACTGGCTGGAGGGCGCGGTCTAATTGAGTTGACCATCTTCATCATCATAGGAGTCTTCATCTGCTCAATTCATGAATCAAGCAAGAGTGAGCACAACAACCGTGCTCGCAAGTTACACCTGTCAATTAACAATGTAATGACATGCATAGGGATATATCAAGGAAAGCATATTAGGGTTGTTTTGCATAAAGCCAATTTTATTTCAAATACAAGTATTAAGTTTCAAGGCGAGTTACAATAGTTAGAATTATTTTTTGTGAAATCCATTTTCAGTCGGATAGCATTCATCATTGAAATGGTGAAGGATACCCTCCTGCATATGGCTTCCCGCCCAAACTCAATTTGGTTAAACCATCAAAACCAGTGCCAATATCCCTTTTGAAAACCAAAACCAAGAGCTAACTTTGAGTGACATTGCCAGCATGTCCATGACCGTGGACACGGCTATTCGAATAGATTTACACTCTGCAGAGGTTGTACACTTTACCCACATGACATGAATTCTCTAGTTTGCTTGGCATCCGTCGATATCACCTCACACTTCCTTTGGTGAGAGGTCTAGAGCACATGACAAGGCCTTTACAATGCATTGCTCTACCGCAGTCCACCCTCATTAAGGTTTCGCAGATCCCCTCCTTTGGATAGAAACCCGCCGGGTTAATGGGGTGCCCCCTCTTATGCTAGGTGGGACTACAACTAGTCATAACATGACAAACCCACCGCATCCATAAGGATGAACCACGATAGAGCTTTGCAAATTAATTAGCCAGGTCCTACGCCCCATACTGGAGACATGTGGTTGCACAATTTTGGCATAGCCCATTATAGGCTTAGTAAGTGGTGTCTCAAAGACCGGTCCTCAACCGACTTGGGCGACAAACCTCAACCCTGGGGCATTGGATCACACGACTCCCGTGCATAGAATGCACCAACCAAACAACCAGCTTCGCCCAAGCCAAATCCATTTTTCATTTACTTTGCTTTTCAAACCTCCATGGCACACCAATGCCATGGCCATTTGCAAAACCTCCATGACACACCTATGTCATGGCCGAAATCCCCATGTCACACCAATGCCACGGCCCAAGTTATATGATCAAATGATATTTTTGGTCAAAACTCCCAAATCAAGATTTTGGTCTAAGCAATACTAAGCATTCCATTTTTCAAGAGTTACGGGTCCTCGCTATTGCAAGAACCAGGTTTTATCTAGGGTGACAATGAGGTCAATTCAACATGGACAGTGGTCATACCAAGCAGTAGGCATAACTATGAATTGAAAGATAGGTATTGAAATAACTTAGTAAAGTAAGCATGCATACAACTTTGAAAACGACATAAGTAGTTTGAAGTATTGGGTGCAACATGATCAAGAGTGTAACTTGCCTTGCTCAAAGTCTCAAGCTGCTTCCTCTCCCTCACTGAACTCGAGCTCCCCACGGTCTTGACAATCTACACGTGAAAACCAAATAACTCAAATAAAGTTCAAACAAGATTCCAAAAGGACTCCAAATAAACTTAGATACAAAACCAACAGAGAGGATGGGAGGTCGGGAGGAGGTCCAATGAGCTTGTTGGAGGAGGTCCAGAGAGTCAAAAGAGGAGGTCCATGAACTTGGAGGGAGGTCTAAGGTAGGCTCGGTTGAGATAAAGAGGAGAATGGAGAAGAAAGTGAGAAAGGAGGGCTTCCCAAACTACATATAGTGGAAGCCAATGCACATGACCCAGGATAGGGTCATCAGGGGTTGGTAAATAGGACAATGGGAGTAGGCAAGGAATGTGACAATCGGTATGACAAGAGTACTGAAAAAGTGAGAGCATTTAATGTGATACAACATATATTAAATACGGTGAAGACTTTCCTGCCCAAGGACACAGTCAAAGGTAAAGAAAACTGGGTGTGACTGCCCAGTGGGGCAGCCAAGACCCACAGAGGAGGTCATGCGAAGACAATGAGGAGATCTTGCAGTGAACAAGGGGAGATCCTCGCCCATAGGGGGAGGTCCTGATGGTTGGATCTCCAAAGCGGAGGTCCAAACGACCAAGATCAATTGCAAACGGGGAGGTCCGCAAAGGTAAGAGGAGAACCTCACCCGCAAGGGAGGTCTAGAGCTGTAGGATCAAATCCAGGGGAGGTCTGAACGGTTAGGATTTCCAAGGGGAGGTCCTAACGGTCCAGATTTACAAGGGGGAGATCTCGACGGTTAAGATCTCCAAGGGGGAGGTCTTAATGATCCGGATTTACAAGGAGGAGGTCTGGACGGTTAAGATCTCCAAGGGGGAGGTCTTAACGGTCCAGATTTACAAGGAGGAGGTCTGGACGGTTAAGATCTCCAAGGGGGTGGTCTTAACGGTCTAGATTTACAAGGAGGAGGTCGAGACCGCTGGATTTCGATCGGACCGCCCAGAATGATCTGAGGCTCAAGGAGGGTGGGACGTTCGAACCACCCGAATGTCTCACCAGGATCAAACCGTCCAATGCAAATCGGACAACTCACAATCAATCGAGGTGCAAATAGGCAAGGAGGAGGTCCTAGAGGACCCGGGGAGGTCCGGAAGGACATGGGGAGGTCCAATAAAGGTAAGGGGAGGTCCTAAAGGACATGGAGAGGTCCTGAAGGATGCGGAGAGGTCTAACAAAGGTAAGGGGATGTCTGAAGAAGCGGTGGTACCGCATGGTGCGGGTGGTACTACCGGCTGGTACTGAAGGGAACCTCCAGAGAAGGTTTCAAGACTATACGCGGCGAGGGAAAGTCGAAGTAAAACCCGAAAAGCTTCAACAGGATTCCGAAGGAGCTCAGATGCATATAAGGGTGGTGCAGGCTTGGGGAGGTTGTAAGCCAGAGAAGACCCAAGAGGGAGAATTGGACCCAGGGAGGTCCAAACATTTGGGAGGTCTAGACCCAAGGAGGTCTGGACCAGGGGAGGACAACACAAGAGAGGTCCGAACCTTTGGATCCAAACGAAAGGGAGGTCTGGGCCATTAGATCTCAGACGAAGGGAGGTCTAGACCAGAAGCGGGTAAAAGACAAACAGAGAAGGAAAGACCATCAAAACTCCAATAACTCAGCAAACCAACAAGGAACTTTAGTTGTAGTTTGAGTTAGTCAGCTTAAATCCATTATGAAATTTCAGGTTAAGCTTTGAATTCTCATCAAAACAAATTGGTTCTTTTTATTTTGAAAATTTTAAAAAGGTTCTGAAAATCAGGGTGTCACAGTGACCCTATAGGTTCATGCGTAATCGGTTGCGACTCGGAAACTCTTTTCCGATGTCGAGTTGTTAGCGGTTCCTAGTAGGACATAACGATTCCCGAATAGACATAAATTATATTAGACGAACTGTTGGACCGAAAAAGGCGACTAGAAGGGGGTGAATAGGAGCACACTCACTTTTTCACTTTGATCGGATTCAACACCAATTTCACTCCAGTAGCTATGGAAGCTATGAAGATCAATATATAAGTACAGCAGAAGACTTGTATTGAATCCAATCCAAAACCCCAAAGCAAAAGACCAAAACAGAAACTCAAACCTTAGGGCGCAGTTTGACCGACGTGTATAGCGTGGTCGGACCGGCGGGCGGTCTGACTGGCGTGTAGAGTGCGGTCTGACCGGCTACACGATGAACAGGGCAGACAGCCCGAAAACCAAAACTCAAATCGATTTAACTTTTGAGCCGTGACTCCAAACCTTACCAAAGTTGAGACACGCATTCTCTAAGATATTAGGAACCTATTTTAATCAAGGATCGTGAAGATCCATGCTAAAGTTCCTATCTTTTTCAGTTTGAACGAAGCTTGCTCCAAAACCGAGTCAAAAACGAAATATGATCTAAAGACTTGCTCGTGGGTGATTGATGATCCTAGATGTGTTCCCACATGTCACAGCAAGCTAGATCAAGGCAAGAAACCAAGAGAAAACTCATGGATCAAAGAAATACTCAAAATCACCGAATAGAGAGAAAGAACACAAAGAGAAACATCTTTGAGAAATCTTTCCTTGGATTGATTTGATATGATGTTGGTTTACAACTACTCCATCAAGGAGGACAAAGACTCAACACATGAGCACGAAATCAAATCCAAAACTCTAGAATCCTAACCTCCCACTATCCTCTCCCTAAGCACCAAAGGCAACCTAGGGTTTCACAAAAGAAAGGGTTAAGAGGTGCTGGCCAGCACCCTCTCCTATTTATAGTGGAGGCTTAGCTTCTAGAAGAAAAACCCTAATGGACACCCGTTAGGCCCACGCACAAACGGGTTTAACTCACGCACGTATTTTAAAGTGTCGTCTTCATCTTTTCTTGACCTAATCCACTTCTCCTTGCGCCGTCTTGCGACGCGGGTTGGCAAAAGGTCACCAAGGCGGTATTTAGGTGAAATTACCAAAATGTCCCTTCTCGATCTTTTTGCAAAGACCGAGTCCCATCTTTATGAAGCACTCCTCATGCTTCGCCACGTGTAGGTTGATCAACGGCTCTCATCATGTCGGCAAGTCTCTCCCATCCGGCTCCCACCGAAACCACCATAGCACTTGCACCGACCCCCCGTGCCGCTTGATCCAACTCGTCACACCGAATTCCCTGTTCAGTCATCATTGTCCATTTTGTACCATGTTTGAATCCATTGACCTCACCCGGCATCCTCGATCATTCTGGACCTCAGCTCTGCAAGCCTAGTCCCGACCATCCTCGCCGTTGACCGTCGTTGACCTCCAAGCAACTTGCACAATAATAGACCAAGAAATCGTTTTCGGGACTAAGTTCTTCGCAACTTGACCCACGTTAGTCAAAACATGCATCATGCAACACATATGCACTGAAGCCCATGAATATGACCTAACCAAACAATCATCGCCACCGAGTTGGCCGATGAACAAGTGAAAACCGGTCAGACCGCCACTTTGGCCGGTCTGGCCGCCCCCTGGCCGGTCTGACTATCGACGATCGAATCGCCGATCTTATGAAAATAAAAGGAGGAAAATGACGTAGAGTATCCTGGAAGAGAATGGGGGCTGCTCTTTATTTATATGAACTGGGTTTACAAGACTTGACTAGGGACTATCTCCAATTACACTGAATGCATTGAATACTACTGCTTCGGCTTCTGTGTTGCCTTCTGTTGTTCGCTGTTGTGTGTCTCCTCTTTCTCGTCTTCTGCGCTTCACCATTAAATAACTCCGGCGGCGACGACGCTTACTCTGGAAGGACATCCTTGATGAAGCGTTACAACTGGTCGGAGGTTTAAGGTAGTTAACAATGTGCTAACTGCCTTGCGGTTAAGTATTTGTGAGACATTTAACCGCAAGGTGGTTTATCGTCAGAGTCTTGTATGTCATCGTAAGTTATGGAACGTTTTAGCACGTGTTCCATTCAACATACGGTTAATGGTACCTGTTCATAGCATTTTCGAAAGACCACTTGGTGAACCTAGTCCCACCGTGGTACCCATCGTGTAACCTCTGGAATCCTTACGACCAAAGGAGGTCGTTAGCCTTAGGGTTACGACCATGAAGACGTATGGTCTTTTATGTATTTAAATTAATACATAGAGGTTTTAATCCTCGTCGGCTAGCCCCTAACTTTAAATGAACAGGTCGTGTGAATGCCTTCTCCTGATGAATTCATATCGGGTAGACCACCATTTAATGTCGTGACATCCGAGGTGGTTTGTGTTCATTTTAAAGTTGAGAACTTGCCTTGGGAACCTAATAGTTTCTTCTGTCTGCTAGGCGAAAAAAGAAGCTTTTTGCCATTCAGACTTTTGTGGATATCCTCCGATCGTAATTCGAAAGACCCGAGGCTATAAAATCCCCATCGCTAGTTATGCTTCCAGATCCTTTTTCTGATCTCTTTTATCCAGACAAAAATCTTCGTCCTTCCTTTCTTGTTCTTCCGACCACAAAAATCTCCTGCGAGTTCCGCTCATCCTCAAGGATTTTCATCATGTCGGAGCAAATCACAAAGTGGTTGCCATCGGAGTTGAGCAAGAAAAAGCTTGAAACTTTGGAGAAGATCGGGATGCTTCCGGATAAGAATTTGATCAGATGGAGATCGGCATTTGGAGAGCATTTCCCAAGTCGCGAAGATGAGGAAATTCTTGTTTTCTCGCCTACATCGAATGTGGGCCGAGATTATTCTCAGACACAAATTCCTTCTCCGTGTTCTTGAATTCTACTGGAGTGGAATTAGTGAATTTGGCCCTAATTCCATCGCCAACATCAAGATCTTCACATATTTGTGTGAAGCATACAGGATTGCCTCCAAGTTTGAGGCTCTTCGTATTTTTACCGAATGGTGATGGGGAGAACCACGGAGACCCCCGGGGAATGTACATTGCGCCTTCACGACGGAAAGGCCGATGAGTACATTCATATGTACTCAAAATCCTCATGGTCGCTATGGAAGAAGAACTGGTTCTATATGACTATTCTGAGGACGACTGACCTCTATTTCACCGGGATGAGAGCAACGGAAAATCCCAAATGGAGAAAGACCGTGGAGAAGACAGGAGCGGTCGGGCGATGGGTGGATGCCATCTACGACCTACGAGTCAAGGGCTTGACCTCTTGGCATGTGGTGAGAGATTTCACTAAGCGCCAAATTAGCCCATTAAAGCTTCGGACTCACTCCCTGATCTGGTCCATTGGTCATGATGAAGCTATCTCAGGAGGTGGTAAGTCTTTGAGATAACTCTGACCAGTATTTTCATTTGATTAATGTATTACCTTAAAACATGTTCATGTCTTATTTTCTCTCTTCTTTCGAAGCTCTTTCCCCTGAAGAAGTTAGAGAAAGGATTAGGCTGATCTGTGCAGGGGAGCCTGGAGAAAAGGCTGGATTTCCTGAGATCTTGGCCATAGCCTCTGCTGAAGAGAGAACAACAAGGCTTAAGGTAAAAAATCTCTTTTATCATGTATACATATATATTCTCCAATCAGGTTTTTGATCATGCTCTGTTTTTGTAGCTGGTCGGGTTGCGAATTACACACACTGGTGAGGCTAAACATCCCACCGTTGTTTCAACCGACTCGTGCCCAGATGCACTGGAAGAGGATGAATCTCCCGAGGTAACAGAACATTTCAAAAGAAATATATATATATATATATAGTTTAGATAAAAGATTTCATCACCTAACCAAATTCATTTGTTGGTTTAGGTGGAGAAGGTCAAGGCCACCAAAGATGCGACTCTGAGGTTGTTAACCCCTGCATCGCCGTTGATTTAACGGACAGCTTGTTGCCGAACAAGCGGTATGGAGGCTAGTGAAACCATTTCGTCCGACTAAATCATCAAGGACGTAACTTTTGACGAGCTGATCGAGAATATCGCATCCGATATTCTGTTGGATAATGCAACAGATTTGGCCAATCCTGCCGGATCAGAACCTTAAGAGATCCAGTAGAGAAAATGAACTATTTTGGTCAACTTCTAGATGATCTTAACAATCTGCTCAAGGCTACTCGGAAGAACTATGCCCAGGCCATGAAAACAGGCATTGTTAATGGAGTTAGTTTTGCTTTGGCAAAACTGAAAGCTTCCGACCCCTCTATTGATTTCCAAGTTGTTGAAGATGACTTCAACTGCCTACCTGAGGAGGCAACTAAGTTCATGGAAGAACTCAAGCCACTTGGAGATAAAGTAGTAGAGGAAATGGAGGTCGGATCCCCATCAAGCAGTAATTAGTCTAGGAACATTTCTAGAGTAGACTCCTGCAAAAAAGTGTAAGAATATCGAATATGTGTAAAACTTACCTTTTATTTCATTTAACAATGCCGTTGTTTTATCCTGTTTGACTATTTTTAAATTCTCACACACCTCCTAGTTTCTCGATCGCTTTATAGTAAAAGAACTTTACTATACAAGCGGTAGCCAAGAAAGAGAATAATAAAAAGTCGAAACCATAATTTTGAAGGTATGTGCCGATATGAAGTCAAACCGATCGCACCAATACTAGAAAATCATTGTGGTCGGAACCGCTTATGACTTCGCTTAGTTATAGATCCTTGTTTGCCATGATCGAAATACCAATCAAAACATTATATATGGTCGATAAGAGACCTTGTTTTGTGACATAAGGAGAAATGCAAAATGAATGCAAAGAAATTATAAGTGATCTTTGTTTATATCTATTATCCTAACGTGCAGTGGAAGGAATGCTTTAGATCTGAATTCACATATCATATTTCGCGAAACGTGTTCAAACTCTCTATCCGATCCGTAGCGAGGATCGTAAGAAAAGAACCGCCGCTAAGAAGCTCCTTCCATTAGGTGACCACGTCTGAAAAAGGAGAGACTTCGACTAGGAGGCTTTCCGTGTCCCACCAAGAGCTGATAAGAGCGAGAATCTTGAAATAATGAAATATAACCTTCATAATCTGAGGCATTTCGCTCAAGATGGGAAGTTATTTGTACGATGCTCGATTACTCATATATTTCATTAAGAAAAGAATGTTGTCGCTGCGTGGTAAAATGCTCACGACTAGGACAAAACGGCGATGACTTAGAAGTCGTTGCGAGAGTAATAGAGATCCTTAGAAAGGAGGTCGGAGAGAAAATTGTCTTCTCCAACCAGTTTAAATTAACAACCATGAATCGACCAACCTATATATATATATATATATATATATATATATATAAAAAGCAATGTTACTTATTATTATTATTTTTAGAGCGTAAATGATTTTATTGAAATTGAAAGAAATGAAAGAAAGTAAACAATAATTAAACATAGAACTTACGCAATTGATCAATATTCCAAGAATTTGACAAAATTTGCCCATCGACATAGCCAACAGACGGAACACGGTCTGCAACCGACCCGCAGTGTAAGGACCTTCCCACTTGGGGAAAGTTTATTGCGATTTGCACGGCTCAATTTTTCTCGAGAACCAAATCACCTCTGACAAGGTCGCGAGGTTGCACCTTACGACTATGGTACCTTCGCATGGCTTGTTGGTAGACTCTTGAACGCATAAGAGCTTGATTTCGCTGTTCTTCAAGGAAATTGACGCCGTCGAAGTCTTCGCTCATTCTCGATCGTTTTCGTTAAAGCGATCAATTCGAAAGAGCCAATTTTGAGTTCGGAGGAAGCATGGCTTCACCAGTAAACCAAAAAGAATGGTGTTTCACCGTCACACGATCGGTCGTGGTTCGAACGCCCATATCTGATTTGAAGTTCTTGAACCCAAGCTCCCGACCGCTTGATTAATCGGTCAATACTCGGCGCTTGATCCCTTGCATAATGATACCATTGGCTCGCTTAATCGCTCCGTTGCTCTGCGGATGAGCGATGTATAAAATAAACTTTTACACCAAGTTCATCGCAGAATTCTTGAAATTGATTGCTAGTGAATCTGGCGCCATTATCTGTGATTATACTACTAGGTACACCAAATCATGTGATCACATTTTTCATTAGGAATCTCTTAGCGGTCTCGCTTGTTATTTTAACAACGGCTCGCCTCGATCCATTTTGTAAACGTGTCAATTATAACGAAAAGGAATTGAAGCCCCGGTGCTCTTGGGAAAGGTCCCGAAATGTCCAAATTCCCAAAGTTGCAAAAGGCCAAGAAAGAGGAATCGCTTTGTCGCTTGTGCTTGGTGATGTACTTGTTCTGCTATGAAACCGACATTGTATGCACTTCGTCACAAGTTCTTTTGCATCATGAAGGGCATTGGCGAGAGTATCCTTGCTCAAGGCTTTTACCACCGAGTTCTCGTAGGAATGATATGCTCCACGCACTCTTTCATGGATTTCGGTTAGCAACTTAATGCCATCCGCTTGAAATATGCATCTCATCAACACTCCATGAGATCCTCGCTTATACAAGGTACGCTCGATTAGAGTGTATGATTTGGTTTTTCGTATATACGATCGGCCTCTACATCATCTTCTCAAATTATGTCATGTCAAGATAATTGTAGATCGATGTCATCCAATCTCTACCTTGATCGTGATATACCAATCGTCAACGACATGCGGCAAAGATCCATGTTCTTTTGATCGGTTTGTTCGACCAGAAGAATCATGTATGTTCTCGGAAGGCTCGACTACCGAGGGTGAATCGAGTTGCTTGAGAAAAACTCCCAAGTGATTCGCTGACCTCGTGGAGGCCATCCATGCCAACTAGTCTGCCAGAAAGTTTTCCTTTCTAGGAATATGTTGGATCTAAAACCAAGAAGTGCTTTTCAAGTTTTCGTATTCCGTCGATAAGATGACATCTTGGTACTTGAGCATTGATACTCTTTCCCTACTTGATTCGCTACCGCTTGAGAATCGCTTTCACTAGTAATCATGCGAATCCCGAGCTTAACGAGTCGTCAAGTCCCGCCAAGAACCTTCATATTCTCGCCATATTATTTGTGGCGGAAAATTTAACCGGATGGCGTGCTTGATGTGTTCGCCAAGGGGATATCAGATCACTCCACCCACCCTTTTAACATCAAAGAACCGTCAAAGTACATTGTCCACTCGTGGTGTTCATACACGGCCCTTGGGTGGGTTCAGGTTTGTCCATTCGCAATGAATTACGCTCTTGCTCGACTTTATCGCTTGTTAAGTGAAATGAAATGGAGGTCTAACGCCCTAGTTCAATCGCCTATTTTGCTACTCGTCCCCGATGATTCCTCGCTTCAAGGACTTGACCAAGGGATATCCTGTCGATGCGACCACTTTGTGGGCTCGAAAGTAATGCCTTAGCTTCCTTGAAGACATAAGGAGACCATAGAGCAACTTTTGTACTGTGGGTATCTTTCCTTTGGTCCATGTAAGACCTCGCCACGTAATAAATCGGTCGTTGGATGTTATCCTTTCCACCACCAATTACATCGCCACTGCTTGTGGAGTTGTTGCCACGTACATTAGCAATGTTTCTCCCGGTCTTGGAGAGACTATAACCGAGGCACTTGTAAGGTACTTTTTAAGTTCTTCAAAGGCATCGTTTGCCTCTTTAGTCCATTCAAAACTCCCATGTTTCCGGAGAAGTTTAAAGAAAGGTAACCCTTTTTGTCCTAACCTTGCTATGAAACGACTTAGCGCTGCCATACAGCCGATTAGTTTTTGGACTTCCTTCTTCGTGGTCGGAGGTCGCATCTGGTCGATGGCTGCTATCTTTACTGGATTCGCTTCGATACCTCTAGCCGAGACTAGGAAACCAAGCAATTTTTCAGCAGAAACTCCGAACACACACTTTTCCGGATTCAACTTGAGGTTATGCCTTCTCAGGTTGCTGAAAGTTTCTTGTAAGTCAGAGATGTGGTTGCTAGCGTTGGTGGTCTTTACGACCAGATCATCAACGTAAGCTTCTAAATTCCGACCTATTTGCGGGCTAAAGGTTTTTGCATCAACCTTTGAAAAGTTGCACCAGCGTTTTTGAGACCAAATGGCATCTTAACATAACAGTAAGTGCCATATGGAGTGATGAAGGAAGTTTTCTCCTCATCCTCTTTACACATACTAATCTGGTGGTACCCTAAATACGCATCTAAAAAACTTAGTAATTCGCACCCAGAGGTAGAATCTACCAGTTGATCAATGCGTGGAAGGGAAAATCGTCCTTCGGACAAGCTTTATTAAGATCTGTAAAGTCTATACACATTCACCATTTCCCATTATTCTTCCTAACCATTACAGGGTTGGCGAGCCACTGAGGGTGGTTGACTTCACGAATGAATCCAGCTTTGAGAAGCTTGTCAATCTCTGACTGGATTGCCTCCTTCCGATCAGGTGCAAAACGCCGCAGCTTCTGCTTGATCGGTTTTTTATCAGCCGAGAGCTAGCACGTGCTCGATCACCTCGGGGACTCGGGCATATCGGACGCTTTGCCAAAGAATCGCCCCGATTTGCTCGGAGGAAGGAGACCAAATGACTCTTCCTATTTAGGATCGAGCCTTGCCCCAACCGTAACTTTGCGGCGGTGGGCGGGATCTTCGTCGAGTAACGACTTGGCGCCGTCCCGAGAAGTGCATTTGTCGAGGATACCTCTTTTATCCAGTCGGAGGGTTTTGGTGTCATCTTCGGTCTTGTCGCTTGGCTCGCATGGCGGATGAATTAGCCTCTCTTGTCGGGAGTTCATCGACCGCCTCTAAGGATTTTCGATCACATGCATAAGCCAATTTACGATCACCCCGAATAGTGATGACTCCTTTCGGCCCCGACATTTTCAAACTTTGATAACCGTAATGCGTGGCTATCAAGAATTTTGCTAACGCTGGTCGACCAAGAATCCCATTGTATGCGGATTCAAAGTTTACCACATCAAACGAAATTTTTTCCGTTCGAAAGTTATCAGGCTTTCCGAACGTAACCGGTAAGGAAACTTGTCCTATCGGTTTAGCGGTGGAGCCAGGAACTATGCCATGAAAAGCATATTTCACTGGTTTCACCTTTGACATGGGGACCTGCATTTCTTCTAAAGCTCCCGAAAATAATATATTCAAAGAACTACCTCCATCTACCAAGACTCGATTAACCCTACAATTATTAATGGTTGGTTCGACAACAAGAGGAACCTACCGGTCGAAGTCGAAGGAATGGAGCGATCGTCCTCTTTCAAGGAAATTGCAATGTCCGACCACTTCGATTGCTTGATAGTGTTCGGAGATTCGACGAGGTTGACCTCCCGCTCCACGGCTTTCATATGACGTTTGGATTCACATGAAGAAGATCCTCCAAAAATCAGTTGATCAGATGTTGGGGATCCCGGTACTCCATCTCTTCGCCGCCATCCTTATCCTTTTGGAGCTCGTTTCTCCGGGTTACGTATTATGAAATGGTCCTTCACCGCATAATAATCTTCCGCTTTTTTGCCAAACTCGACAGTCGTAGATCATGCCCTCGTCACCGGTGAAGTGGACACCACTTCTTCTTTTTCTGGAATCCTTCGGTCGAGGCTTTTGTCTTGCCCCGACGGGTGTAGTTCTTTTTGCCCTTCATGAATTTATCAGGAATGGCTAGAACCTCCTTGTCGTCGGATCTGCGGTTCTTCTTCTTCTTGAGAGACTTCTTGTTCTTTTTCTCTGGTTTGTCCAGTAGGGCCGAGAATCTTGTCTTTCCGATCAATGGCTTCAAGACTACTTGATTGCTTCGCTAGCGGTGGCATACTTGTCGGCCATATCAAAAAGCTCAATGGTTGTTCTTGGGGGTTCATTGCTATGTCCTCCGTGAAACCGTCGATTCCTCGCACTGCTTTTGAAGGCTCAATAACAGAGGATTCTGCGACCTCGAATAGAATTGCGAACTGGCTAAACCTCTTGATGTATTGACGTAGAGTCTCATCAGAGCCCTGCTGGATTCGGTGGAGATCATCCTTCTTTCGAGGGCGATCGTACGTAACCTGGAAATTTGCAATCAAAAGGTCACAGAGTTGCTCCCAAGTATAGATCGTTCCGACCGGTTGGTTCAATAACCACGACCGGGCAGACCCTTCGAGCACGGTGGGTAGATAGTTGGCCATCACATTTTCATCGCCTCCAACAGCCCTGATGGCGGTGGTATAGATTTGGAGAAATTCCAACGGATTTTGAGTTTCATTAAACTTGTCCAAATTGGCCGGTCGGCACTTGTTGAGCTAACGCACGCCTTGGAGCCCCATAGAGAAGGCCCGACAACTTTGTGATTGATTCATGACGCCTTCTTTGGGAAGGTGCCGGATTGTAATCGGTCGGAGACCGGTTCCTAAGATTGGAACGCTGGAACTCCGGTGTGCCGATCCGGTCGTGGACATTGGTATGATGTCTCCGACCGCCTACTTGATTCAGACGATGCCTAAGATCGTCAGGTCCAAGCGATGGTTCTTCTCGACGTGATGGGAGAGTGGCTTCATGAAATAACCTTCTCCCCTCATGACTCCTTGGTCGGAATCGCCGAGAGACCTTGGTATCGATCGTTCCCAGTATGACCATGCCGTCCCTGGCCGAGGAGAGGAACGGTGAGATGAAGTTATAGTTTGACTCCTGAAACCCTTTGTTCCCGATATGCTTCAAAGGCGTTGCATGGTCTGCTTGAGAATTTGGATACTTGACCTACAAGTCGCATAAAACACGGAGTTCTCGCTAAAGCAGATCGTAATTATTTAATATATCTTGAACACGCCGCAAGTTTTGTGCGCTATCTGAAGGTCTCGGCCGTTCAGACCGGCGTCGGGTGTCTGCAGACCAACCCTCCCCGACCCTCGATTTGATCGCCTATCAACTATTCTAGGTGGGGCGGTGCGAGCGAATTAGTTGATGGACGCTGATCGCCCGTGGCCTCCGGAAGTTGGTGCTGGCGACGCTCGGATCATCTCTAACAACACGTGATGGCGTGGCGAGAGTGTAGGACCGCAGGCATCTTGATTTTCATCTCGATCGCGTTGACCTCGTGCCTCCAACAGCGATCTTCTGATGAACTTCCATCGTAACTAATGGAGAGCTTATCAGTGCTTCTGCCAGAAGTTTCCACGACGGAGAGCGGTCGGAGATGAGCACCTCCTGAGGTCTCCTCAGCCTGATTCGGCGTACTACCGATCGTATGCTGAGCGTGATTATCCCCACGTGGTCTATGACCAGTGGAGGCTTCATCGACACCGTTACGAGATGTCGGTTGACTCTGAATTGCCGTGGTCGAGGGAGAGTATCTTTCACCATGATTTCATCGAGGGTATAGCGATTTTCGGTGAAGATGTCAAATTTCTTCACCGCTTTTGTCGGTTGGAAAGGCGGGCTTGAAGAGATCCCCGACATTCCGAACCGATCGGAATGGTTGGTTCTTCTGATTGCGCCACGGTAGCGGTGGCGATCCTCATCCATCCGGCCGATCTCGCTATCGCTCGGCGACGCGTCGAGCCTACGGAGGAGGAAGATGAGGATGATCGCCATTTTCCTCCATGGCACGTAATGCATCCTTCCATGTCGAGGTTGTCATAGTCCGCCAAGTCGAACCAATTCTCCTCATCCTGCATCGGGCATATTCGCATTAACGATTGCCGGAACTTGGGTGAGAATTTGTGTGAGCGAAAAGTTTCTTCAAGAAACTTACGTCTTCTTCCCCACTTGACGGCGCCCAAATTGTCGACGATCGAATCGCCGATCTTATGAAAATAAAAGGAGGAAAATGACGAGAGTATCCCGAAGAGAATGGGGTCGCTCTTTATTTATATGAACTGGGTTTACAAGACTTGACTAGGGACTATCTCCAATTACACTGAATGTATTGAATACTACTGCTTCGGCTTCTGTGTTGCCTTCTATTGTTCGCTATTGTGTGTCTCCTCTTTCTCGTCTTCTGCGCTTCACCATTAAATAACTCCCGAAGGGACGGCAATTACTCCTGGGAAAGACGTCCTTGATGAAGCGTTACAACTGGTCGGAGGTTTAAGGTAGTTAACAATGTGCTAACTGCCTTGCGGTTAAGTATTTGTGAGACATTTAACCGCAAGGTGGTTTATCGTCAGAGTCTTGTATGTCATCGTAAGTTATGGAACGTTTTAGCACGTGTTCCATTCAACATACGGTTAATGATACCTGTTCATAGCATTTCGAAGTACCACCGGTCGAACCTAGTCCCACCAGGTACCCATCGTAACCTCTCGAATCCTTACGACCCGATGAGGTCGTTAGCCTTAGGGGTTATGACCATGAAGACGATGGTCTTTTATGTATTTCAATTAATATATAGAGGTTTTAATCTCGCCATCGACCACCACCGCTGGCCGGTCGACCACCCACCGACTTAGCCAATTTTCCTCCCTGGAAATCCAAAACCTTCTGGAAATTTCAAATGAATATATCTTTTGACTCGAAGCTCCAAAAATCATGAGACCAAGTGTAGGAGAATCCCCTCTCTTGCCTACACCCTCTATTTTTGGCCCAGCTCCAAAATCAAAATTCTATTTAGACCGATCAGACCGCCACCCAATGCCCGGTCTGACCGCCAGCCACTTAGCCTGAGCCTGAGTTGAGGCCTGGCCGGTCTGACCGCCAATGTGGCTGGTCTGAACGCCACACAGGCCGGTCTGACTGCCACACAATGGTCGGTCTGACCGCCTGAGACCTAACAGTATTTTGAACTTTGTCGAAAACGCGTGTTTCGACAAACCTTCAACGCCATTGCCAATTGTATCATCATCCTAAGATCGTGAGCATATCCCCATGATATCCACACGAACCTTAATGTAATATGATATACGACTAGGTCCTTATCACTTACGACCAGTTCGTATCTAGTCATGACCAGTTCGTAACTCATTACGACCAGTTAGTGATTATGTTCGACCAGTCTATGATCAGCTTGAATCTCCATATGACTAGTCCGTATTTGGTCGAACTGAACGACCTGCTTGTGTATTCTCCCTTTGCCTCACGATATCTGGTTGAACTTCTGGTGAGATATTTTGTCATCCATGGACTGTTCAATACTTTCTCGATTAAGCGGCAGATAAGTTTATGTGGTCGACTCTTCGACCACTAGAGGTATGGCCATACACTTTCTTTATACAACCACATAGAGGGGTCCAAGGATATCTCTCTTGTCATGTTAAGAGTGGCAAATCTCATATTCGACCAGTCACATTCCTCCGCATGTTTTATAGCATACCTAAAAGCTACATTTATAACTACCCAGTTACGGAGCAATGTTTGACAACCCCTAAGTATACTATTACATATGTAGAAAACCATGTCGATCTCAGGTCTAAGAATTATACATCATCATTGCTTGAGACCAACTGATGACATATAAAATCATAACAATCTCAATAGTGTCTCAAGGTGGGTCAATCCAACCCCATGTTCTCTAACATGTGTTCACATTATTGATTCGATATCCCTATATTCATGACCAGTGAAACATGGTCATCAATCAATACATGTGATGGTCGATAAGTCACAAGTGTTTCAACCAGTGACACCCGACCAGTGATACATTTAGAATGATATCATATATGTTAAAGAGCTTCACCAACAAGGCACATATTTGTTAATCTTTATAACTGATAATTCATTCAAGGGACATAATAACATTTATTCTATAACTCATAAATATAGATGTGATACAATCATCTCTATGATTGCCTCTAGGTCATATCACCAACACATGTATCCCAGATAGAACTACTAGAAACCTATAATCTGTACTATGATGAGTATATCATAGACATATACAATCCACTATTTTAGGTCCAAGTTTGCACTTTTTAGTTATTGGAACACTGACTTTCGCCAAGCACCCCCAAGTACGCAAATACGAGAGTGGTGATTTTATTCCCTTTCTAACCTTCGTACGGAGTTACTTTACTATTTTTAGTGGGGACTCTATTCAGATTATGACACGTAGTCAACACAGCCTCCCCTACCATGCCTTAGACATACTCGCAGTATCTAACATGGCATTCACCGAGTTAGTCAAGGTGCGGTTCTTTCTTTCGATAACCCCATTCGATTGGGGTGAATAGGGAGGTATAATTTCATGGATAATTCTATGTTCCGCACAAAACTGATTGAACTCATTAGAAAAATACTCTCTGCCGCGATCGAACATAATTCTTTTAATCTTTCTCTCTAATTGATTCTCAACCTCAACTTTATAAGTTTTAAAGTAGTCTAATGCTTCATCCTTTGTTTTCAACAAATACACATAGCAGTATCTAGTGGCATCATCAATTAAAGTCATGAAATATCTTTTCCCTCCTTTTGTAAATATACCATTCATGTCACGCAAGCCTGAATGTATGAGTTCCAATTTTGCCTAATTTCTTTCCTCCACAACCTTGTGAGGCTTTTGAGGTTGCTTCGCTTGTTAAATTTAAACTGGAAAGCTGAGACATACAACCAAAGTTTATATGACATAAACGTGAGTGCCACACATTGACCTCACCACCATTCGTAGAGTCATAAATATGGTTTATAACCTTATTACAAAAATTTAAAAGAGAAAAACAGAACAAGCCTCTGCACTCATAACTTTTTCCAATAACGAGTCCAAATTTTGGTATGACTACTTTATTCGACTCGAAGACCAACTTGAACCCATCTCAACATAGAAGGGAACCGCTGACGATATTCTTATTTATTGTAGGGGCATGTTGCACGTTCTTCAAGCGCACGATCTTTCCCGAAGTGAACTTCAGATCTACCATGCCAACATCGTGCTAACACCAAGAACAGAAGCATGTGTCCCATTCCCCGTTAAGACGGAAGAACCTCATGCGACCTGGTAAGAAGAAAACATAGATGCATAAGCGCATACATGAATATTAGCCCCGGTGTCAATCCACCAATCAGTAGTTTGACATGCCGAAAAGACACTAGCTAAATTACCATACCCAGATGCTTCGACCTCGTCAATAATCACATTAGGAGATTTCTTCTGCACTAGATGATTTTTCTTGCCCATCCGTTTGCGGCATTTCTTGGTGTCACGATCAGTCTTGCCACAAACAAAGCAAGTAATATCCTCCGTGTTCACTTTCTTCTTACTGTTGTTGGTCCTTTTGAAGTTGGTGGTCGAAACAACTTTGCATTTCCCTTTATCAATATGTTGCATGATGTTCACTCTAGACTGTCCCTCTTGCAACATTGGTGTCACATTCTTTGCCCGAGCCTTCTCTTCAGCATCAAGACTAGCAACCAGATCCTCGACGGAAATGTTTTGCCTCTTGTGTTTCAGAGATGTGGTGAAATTCCTTCAAGTTGGAGGCAATACGACGATAATGCCCCCAGCCACAAATTTGTCAAGCAATTGACAACCAAGGTGGGTGAGTTCCCTCGCAACGAATTGTAGTTCATGAGCCTGCTCGACTACAGAGCGGTTATCAACCATTTGTAATCATAATATTGCTGCATGGCATACATTTCATGTCTAGCATCTGAGGTAGCGAACTTGTGTTCGAGTGCATGCCACAGATCCGCAGCATTCTTCATGTGCATATACACATCACAAAGCTGGTCAGACAACACGCTTAGAATGCACCCGACAAATATTGGTGCAGTCGTGTCATACTCTGTTTGTTGTGCAGCAGTACGAGGTCCTGCAGGACCCGGTATCACGACCCAAAATACATTCATAGCCGAGAGACACAATTGGACCCTTGTCTGCCACCTCTTGAAGTTCACACCGATGAACTTCTCCAGTTTCATAGCCTTGGCAAAACCCACCACCACAAAATGATACCACCACAAAATGCCTATCAGGTTTTTGGATTATTAGGTATATGCGCACTTTTGTGATTATTATAATTATGACGATGATTAAAATCTATATATATTACTTTAATACATAATAAAAGACCATATATTTTCATGGTCGTAACCCCTAAGGCTCACGACCTCCGTGGTCGTAAGGATTTTAGAGGTTATATCGAGGGTACCCTGGTCGGATGAGGTCCTGTACCTAGTCACCGACCAGAGGACTGCTCGTAGAAGCAATGAACTGGCATCCGGATCTGACTTTGGGTATATCCCTTACCGTGTGATGAATGGAACACATGTCATATGTGTTCCATTCAACGCGACGTTTCATGATCCAGACATTGACAACAACTACCCTATGATTCAGTGTCTCACGGGCACACAACCGTAGAACGGTTGCTACTTCATCAACCGTTGCCTCGCTCTAACCAGTCGCGACACTTCCAACAGGCACCACCTCCAGGAGTAACTGCCACCACTTTGTCAACTACTTAAAGAAGAACGCAAGCGGCAGAAGACAATCCAATTCGGAAGATCAACAGACGATTGGATTTCCATAGTGTAGCAAGCATTACGCTCAGTGTAATAGGGATTAGTCCACTACCTTGTCGAAGGCACCCCCTGTAATAGCCAGTTCATAGCAATAAAAGAGCAGTCCCATTCTCCCTTAAGAAATCTTTGCCACTTTCCTCTTTTTTATTTCGTAAGATCGGCGACTTGATCGTCGACAAATCCTAAAACAATAATTGAATCAACAACAGCATAAATACTAGACATATTTGGGACTATGAACAGTAGCATGATCAACTCAAATATATATATCTCATATATATGCACTAACAAGGTAAAGCCTATAACAAGAACACTACTGACAAAAGTAGGCATCAACATCATCACATGACAAATATCTAGCAAGCAAGGCATAGCCATATCAAATGTTATCACCACGACTTACAGAGAATCGCTCCGACGAAGGTCGCAGTAGAGTCTGACGCGAAGAAGACGACACACAGAGAATGGTGGAGAAGGAGGAAGCCGTGAGCAGTCGCACAAATGCTTCCCAAAAACTGACTCGTCCCAACCTGTGTAGGATCATGAAGGACGCCAGCTTCGGAGACACTACTCTCCCCACGTCAGTGCATGTAGAAGATGGGATGGAGGAACCGAGGTTGTACAGCACAGAGGAACAGGGCAACAAAATGGTACCGATCTCTCTTTGTTCTACTTATGAGAGAAGACTTCTCTCCCTCGTATAGAACCAGTAGCAAGCAAAAGAAATTGTCGTCATTACTCTATTTTAAACGCAATTAATGTGTGCCATAAAAGAACCATCGAAATAGTGTAATTCAGCTTTCAGTTTCTAATTCGTATGCATAGTTTTGAGGTGCGAAAAGAAGCAGCAACTCCACACCCAACCGGATACGAAATCGTTAGACCATTCACGCGCACGTCGCGCGTGGGCAGGCGATGCCGATGCCGGTGGCGAGGCGAGCAAGCGAGCACACATGTGTATTCTTCTTTTGCTTGCTTCAACTAGGTAAGACAAACTCCACTTAGACTAGCAATATGGTACTAAACTTCCCACCTTCCACCATGCATTAGTGGGCCTTTGGGATTTTCTTAGGATTTATTTAGAATTATATATGGCCCAAGCCCATAACTCCAACATTCCTCTATATGAATCAATATTATTCCATTCCAATTTCTTCCCGAAACTTTCTAAGAAAAATCCCGAATTGGATCCAAAATTGACGAGTTAATGTGAGCTTATCCATGCGGTTAGAATCCTACTCAACAATTATTGAATCCTACTCAAACAAAAAGAGGTACTTATGTAGATATATAGCTTTAGCCCAATCTTGTCAGATGTATATATGATTGCGAAAGATCGAACTAGGAATAAGTCTTTCTAGGACAAGCTGACGTACTTAAATTAGTTAATCATGATCTTTTCGATATATCAAGCAAGTTAAGTGATGTCCGGTCCAATCGAGATATACACAGACTAACTAACCTAGTCTTTGCAAAACATTCTTACTCTTTTGAGCCACGAAAATGACTCGGTTCACCACTTCACCCTATAGAGAACCACACGTATAATTTTCAATCGACATTCTACTAAATAGTAATGCATTTGGTATTTTTTAGCAGAAAAAATCAACATAACCGATGGCAGTGTACAACGATAACAAAGTAGCAATGAAAGTGCTTACTAATCCTAATCAAGAAATCCACTAAGAAAGGACCAAACTACATACAAAAGGCGGTCGGTATTGGCAAACTACAACATCCAGCCTCAACGGCCTAAAAAATGGGTGAATTCTCATCATTAGTACCATTATTTGACACTTTCCTTCTCGAAAACAATTCCATAAATTTACTTGCCGTTTGCCGATAATATAAAAACTCATTTAGATATTGTCATGTGTTCAAGAACAATAGAGTAGAAACATACATCTAGAAGCTTACTTGAAATTGTATCACAACTAATAAGCTTGTTCGTAGATTGGCACATCAATCAGGGTGACTTCAATTTTGCCTCTGATTTGCAATGAATTAGGCCGATATTCAAAAACCCAAATTAAAACCCTACGTCCTAACCCTACAATTGGACAAAAATCAACCAGCAATCATCACATTGAAACCCTAACTCACAAATTTAATCACCTTGCTTGAAAGAAATTGAAAGAATTGAGAGAAATTAGCAATACCCTATATCGATTCATGACTTGATCCTTGCCGCCCATGTCGACTGCTCGGCGAGACAATCCATGGCCGATGACGACTAGGAGACGCCGCAGCCTGTGGAACGTAGCGATCGAGGACTTTGTCTCCAGCGTCTAACGGTCGCGAGTAGGCAAGGCTGTGCAAGATGGGAGAGAGATGGTTGATGGAGCAAGGAGTCGAGAGACGTGAACTGGGTCTGGGGCGATGCGAGCATGCATGTGCTAGTTTCCTAGGCGTGGTCGTGTGCTCATGGCTTGGTTGGCCAATTAATTGGGATGCGCTCGTGTTCCTAGCGTCATGGGTCGTGCTCGGCGTCGTCCTTAGCCCAACAATGAGAGTGGTGCAGTGGGAGGTCGGAGCTAGGACGCTTGATTGCTTTGGGTCGGCCCGGTAACCTTCGATCTGGGCTGGGAGGTTCACACCTACATATACATGAGTTATAACAGTGTAAAAACAAAATTGGACCCGGTGTCCTATGCATCCCATGGGCCTCTTTGGATCCACGGATGCAAGTCTGGTCTATGAAGCGACCGATAAGTGAGCTAGCTAAGCATCGGTGCACAGGCCATAAAACAATGTAAGTAGGGAGGGCCGACAAAATCTCTATTGCTTTAGTCAACAAACAACTTCCTTTATCCAGAACATGCTTGAACTTTCTAGGCTAGCTATCAATGCTTTAGTTAACAGCAAAGTCGCTCAAAAAAAAATGAAGAGGTGACGACACTTTCTTTTATAACAATCCTATGGTTTATATTGATAACGTAAAGTTAAAGTACATAAACACCGAACTTTGACATCGAAGACCCTATGTAAACAACATTTTACCATCAAATCATGGGGTCAAGCCGTCGAGGAATGTTGACGGGACCCAGATTTCCGAATCCGAGCCCTCTGTGTATTCTGAACTAGTCCCCTGATCAGTAGCTAGTTCACACAGTGGCAACATTGATGAAATCATATCCATACAACGAAATATCTAAGAAGCAGATAAATTAATATTACTTAGTAGCAACAGACCTTATGGTCAAGGTTTACAGAGTTTGCCACGCATGGCTTAAGACAAAAGAGTAAACTTGTAGTGGAATAAAACAACTCGTGGTAGCCATCCGACATGTCCACAGGAAATCAAGTGGAGAACACGGCCTAGTTCACATAGTACTCAAAGTACTCCACCTCATAGAACTTTGTATTCCTGGTTTTTCTTCGGTGACTGATCAACAATGGCGTAAAGCCGTGAGTACATAAAGTACTCAGCAAGTCGTAGGGAAATGTATGCGAATAGTATTCATGCAAGGCTTGAACAAGGATCTCTCACAGCTGGAATCAATCCCTGTAACATTACATAGTGTTTAGTATGCATAACAAGAGAGAATTGATGAAGCTGAATTTGAATAAGCATGTAATGAATTACCTTCTGCTTGTCAGTCATTATAGTATAGGCATAAGTGTTTTCAATTCCAAGGTCATTCTTCAGTGTCTGTAGAAACCATTTCTAAGTACTCTTTGACTCTACTTCCACCACAGCCATTGCTAGTGGATAAATACAGTCATTTGGGTATATGCCCACAACAATAAGGATAATCCCACCAAATTTTGTCTTGATGTGGCATCCATCCAGGCAGATCAGTGGTCTGCAACCTTCAAGGAAACCTCTCTTGCAAGCATCAAGTGAGAAGTACATGGTGCTGAAGCAGCTGTTGTAAACACTTAGGAAAAAAGTGCTTCTAGGGTTAGACCTCCTTAACTCTTGTGCATAATCCCACAGCTGATTGTATTGCCCAACCTCATCCCCATATATGGCCCTTAGTGCCATTCTCCTTGCCCTTCCTACTTTGCTCCTAGAAGGGGTCATGTTCCATTATTTCTGAACAATTCTTGCAAAATTCCTGAGGGTCATCTTCCCTAAAGGTTTCAATGTACTTCTCAGCTATGAACTTTGCAGTGAATGTCTTCAACACCCACTCCTTTCTACAAGTATGGTCACCTACATATCTCTTCACCATAAAGCAATTGGCACGGCTATCCTTCGATGCATACATCTGCCATGGGCAACCCTTCGCACAATGGGCTTGGATTCTTCTCTGGTCATTTCTAGGCATCCTGATATCAACTCTGTGCTTACAACTATACTCAGAAATTGCTTTCCTCAGCACCTCAACTAATGGGAACACCAACCCCACTTTGAAAACAGGGTTCAACATGTCAACATCTGGCCTAAATGCCTTGAAATTGAACTTGGGTGTGTCATCATCATCTGAAGAATCTGGCAATCGCAAAAACTTTTCCTCCTTTAATGACAGATTATATTTGGCTTCATCAGGATTAACCTCATCATCGACATTATCAGCAAACAGGTCGTCATCTCCATCTTCTATCTCATAGTCACTATCTACAAAATCAGAACCATCCTCCTCGTTGTCCCTATGTCCTTCACTACCACTATCTCCTTCATGTTGCTTTGATGGTCCTGCCTCCTCTTTGTCATTGCTCTTTTTGCATTTGGTGAAGATATCATCATAAAAGCTCGATGGCTTCTCATCAACAATCCTCTCAGTGATAGCTACCTTCCTGGGGCTCATCACCTTCGGCAAATGGGCAACTGGTTGTGCTACGATATCATCCCAGTTGACGCTTCCTATACTGTTATCATGATCAACATACATAATTAACTTCTTGTGACGGTTTGTCATTGCAACCATGCTGTTAGTGTCAGCGTCCTTCTTGATGATTCTCAAACCTTTGCCAACATGTTCCCCCGGCAAACACCAGTAAAGCTTCAAGGTTTCACTCTCCTCGTAGTCGAGCTGTTCCACAAAATCATCTATCCAAAGAGGAGACCACGTATCTGTCTCACAACGATCAAACCAATTCCGTTTCCCACCCACATAGCTCCGGTTGCTACCATGTCCGCAAAAAAACCCACCATGGTGAACCTCCACTGTGAAGTTGTCATCATCAGGCCCTACATTGTTAACGGAATGAAGCAATTTCAGGAAAACTAGCGACCAAAAAAACAAGATGAGAAGATTTTGTGAATCCGTGCTCAACACATCGCCACAATCCGAAACCCTAGATTACTAAAAACAGCAATGCGCCAACGCTGGGCGCTTCGTAGAGCAAAATCGCAACCAAAATTGCAACCAAATCAAAACCAAAACCAAAATCAAAACAAAAATCAAGACCAAACTGGGCACTGAAGCATGAAGCATGTACCATACGCAGGAGGCGGTTCGCCTTCTCCCCGTAGCGTCGGCGCCATGCTCGTCTTTAGTAGCCTATGTCGGGAACCACTCTTCGGTTAACGAAGCCGGCAACCCAAAGAACCCCTCACCGTCGCCTCTGCCCGAACACCCGGTGCTTCGATGAACTTTGTGAACCTTGTGGAACCCCCGAGCGGTTTTGTGTGGTCGGATTGATGTTGCACCACGCTGGAGCCACGCCGGTCGGATTGGTTCGGGTCAACCTTCCATGTCACCGATCAATGCTAGCCCGGGTTATTTTGGACCTGCTATGACCCACTTAAATAGATTAGGGACCGGATTGGACACTTTCATAGATTAGGGACTCAAGTGAACCCCCTGCTAAGTTTAGAGACCCACAATGTACTTTTCTAAAAAAAAAGAATAGAAATGCGTCCGATGGCAATCGAACCTGAGACCTCACTCAAACATGAATTCTAGTTGCGCTAGCCAACTAAGCCTGACAATGCATTGTACTATTGTGTTCAAACAAAAATATATATAATGAGATAAAATTTTAAACTGCAACCTCTGCTTACAAAGAACGTAGTGGTAGTGAGTAATGCGTTCTTCGTTCCCTCTCTTGTCCCCTCGATCGTTCCATTACTTGCTCCAATCACCAACACACAGGCCTCCGCTACTCGATCGATTCCACCTCCTTTTTCCCGATCCCCATTGGCTTCCAGATACAAAAAACGCTTTCGTATCAATAAGCCATCCAACACTCGCCTCTGCATAAATCGCTCTAATTTCAACAAACAAATCCTAATAGAACTTGGAGGAGGCATGCCAAGCGCGGTAGTAACCAAGCCGAGATTAAGAAGGTATGAGTGTTGTGTAACCACGATGCATGGTTACGACCTCGGCAGCTCAGCGCTTGAGGTTGGGCTGCCGAAGATGAAACAGAGAAGCACAAGGGAAGAGATGATCGCCTCAACACCTCGACACTAGAGGTGGGCTTCATGTCAGCGTTGGCCGACTGGCGCTACCCGGTCGCGGTCCTCTGGAGCAATACGACACGCATCTCCTCCACCTTGCCCTACATGCTCTGCATGATCTGGAGGACGCCCATGCGGTCAGGTTGTCATGGTGGCACTCGCTGGTGCGTATATGCATGCGTATGTGCGTGTCCTTTCGCCTGCCTTTTACTCCCCTGACAGGCTGCCACTCGATGGTGGAGTGTTTTGGAAGTGTTATTTGTATGTTATTTTTGCAGATGCTATTTTTCTAGTATGCATGTATGTTTCATTCACATATACATCTGATTGCATCACAGCGACATACAGTTATGTGGCTAGACTATCATCATCATATTTTCACTGTCCGTTGAAAAGCCGAGGTTAGTGATCTGGACATCGACAATAAGGCTAGGGAGGCATTTGCCACGTCATTGGGTTGTATGTCTGATGTGTTCACTACAGTGCGGTGGAGCGGGCATAGTGCATAGCAGCAGAGTCGAAGGTGCAACACAAGCACATCGGTGAAGGTGCTATGCGAGCTGCGTCGGAGTTTGAACATAAGAACCAAATACGGTAGTGGAGCGTGCGAAGTAGGCCAGGGCGAACCTCACATTGACACCCTGACGAGAGTAGATGGACTGGCGTAAGCTAAGCCTAGCGACGGCCAACAATAGCTCAATATGATAAGGTAATATGTTTTTTCTCTGTAGCAACGCACATGCATGCAGCTAGTATTACTATAATATGTTTAATAAAATTAGTGTACATTGATCGTATTGTTTGCTTAGATAATAGAGAATTAAAACCATATGTTCCATTTTTCTCATGATATATACACTAAAATTATTAAAATAAAATATGCGGTCCGACGGGACCTCGCCGGTCGATGACCGTGCCGGGTTTGATATATGCTAAAAAGAGCAGAGCGGCCGCTGCAGAGCGCGACGGACTGCGCGTCCCCCTCCCCTGTCCCTCCTAAACCTCAATCTTGTCGGGTTACGCGCCCGCGCCTCCCTCCCCCAATTCCATCTCCATCTCCACCCGCGCCTCCTCCCCTTCTCAATCCCATCCCACGCTAGGGCTTACAACGCGGCTCACCATTCCAATCGCCTCCAAAACCCCAGGTAAAACCCCACCATTTCCGCACTCCCTCTTTCTTCCACCTTCCTCGGTTTCTTGGCTTTCCGGTGGTGTCCCTGCTCCTACTTCCGCGCTTCTTGGTTCTTGGTTCTTGCTGGTGGTGTTGCGTTTCTTTCCTTCGCGGGTTGGGGTTTCTCGCGGAGGTTCTTGAACCGCAGCATAGCCTTCCCCCTCTTTGTTCCTTCGATTTATGGTGGTCTCTTGTGCCTTCTTTTGTTGCAGGTGGTGTGGTGTATGAGCCTCGGGTGGCGGTGACTGTTTGAGGAGGATGCAGGCCACCGGGAGCGTTCCTTGGGCCGTCGCGCAGGCGTCCGTCCTCGGGAGATGCGGCGGCGGGGTGCCGTACCCTTCGTCGTGGTCCGCTTCGGCTCAGGAGAGGGGCGGAGGCGTCGATGGTAGGTTCCGGGCGGTTGGCGTGGTGCGGTGCTGCGCGCAGGGGAAGAAGCCGCGGGTCAGGAAGACCAAGGAGGAGAGGAGGGAGATGGTCGAGTCCTTCGTCAACACGTACTGACTCGATCTCTTTCTCTGTCGCTTCACGTCAAAAAAAGAAGTTTAATAGCTGTTTGTAGCCGCTAGCGAAATTCCGCGCATTATATTGTGGTTGTTCTTCCTGTGCTTGGATTTGTGTGTCTGTAGACTGCAGTAGATTGTAGATCTTTAGCATCTACTCTCTCCATCCCGCAATATAAGTACCTTTTGATCCATGTGGAACCTTGACCATTGTTAAAGTATATAAATTGACTACATGAAAATAGTATAATTGGATTTGTCTTGCAAAATACTTTCATTATATATATATATTTCTTGTTTTTGCTAGTATATCATGGTACAAAATCACTGTTACGTTGGAGATTGCGAAAAATTCAAACTGTACTTATATTGTGGGACTGAGGGAGTAATTACCAAGTTAAAATCTGATTGGTACCGAAATGAAGCTGCCATTGTCTCATAGCAAGAATAGGCAAGCCTACTGTGCTTGGAAATTTCATAACCAAAATCGAATTTGGTTGTCATACTAGTTATTTTTTTCTCTAGGAATCTGGATTTGCCTGTTTTCTCTGTTCATGTCCTGCATTATATGGAAGTTTCTGTTTTCCCTATTTCATATGTAATTGATTGCGCATGTACGTTTTTCCATTACAGTGATCTAATCGGCATTGTTGTTGCCGTTTCTTTTCAGCTATCGAATTTCAAATGATGGAAAATTCCCTTCAGTTAATCTCACACATAAGGAAGTTGGAGGGTCATATTATATAGTTCGTGAAATTGTGAGAGATATCATTCAGGAGAACAGAGTTCTGGGCCCTGGTGGCTTGAATGCTAAGGCACTGAGTTTTGAAGATTGCCCTGATTCTTCAGAACTTTCAATTAGGCATGAATTGGACCAAGACAATATAGAGATATTAGATACGTCTGACGAGAATCAAGTTCGCAAGGATTCTGTGTTGGAAGTGTCCAACAGTGAGGAAGTATTCTCATCGCAAAAGAACGCTATCAGCACTCAGCAGCTACTGGGTTCACCTCATCTCTTTGAGGCTAGTGTTCTGGATAGTGTAGTCCAAAATGGGAATTTAGCAGATTCGGCTTGCTTGGAGACAAACCTGGAGAAACAAGATGAAGTTCCATATGGGAGATCAAGGGAGATTGACATGAATAGTTCTGAAAAGCAATCTCCTTCATTTGCTCATGTTTCTGATTCAAATAAAAAAATTGAGCTAGACAGTCTGGCGGATGGTAATGGGGGGGCATCCAGTAGTGTCACTGATGAAGTTATTCTTTCCTCAGAAACTAGTGCTGTTTTTCAAACAAATGGGGCACTTTTACAGGAACATGTGACATCACCTGATGATCATCATGATGACACAACTAATAGTGCTGTTGATGAAGCTAAGGTTTTCTCAGAAACTAATGGTGCTCTTCAAATAAATCAACAGCAGGATGAGATGTTACCTGAAGGTTTTCTCAGAAGTGATGATGTTCCAGTTATAGATGGCCGGTTTAGTTCTACAACGGATGCTTTTAACTCAAATACAAGTTATCCAGAATCAGAAGATACAACCGAGTCTATTGAAGTGTCTGGAGTATTGAGGGCGCAGGATGAGTTTGAGCAATCAATGCTTGATGCAAGCCTTGATGAGCAAGAAAAGTCAGAAGGTCTTGTTTCTCATCCAGAATTGGATACAAAGGTCAGTCAAATTATTTTTCTGCAAGAATTGTTCCATATGTAATAAATAGTGCCGCATTGCACCATTACTTATTATTTGTGTCGAACATATCAAGGAAAACCTGTGAATACCAATATACCATATGGAACATCTTATTTTTTGAAATAGCATGCTCTCTTTTTATCAAATGCATTAGTTTAAGTATGCTGTAGCACCAAACTATACAATTGATTTGCATGAAGCAGACAGACACTTAAATTCTGCAAGTGCTGTTCCTGTGACAACTCACTAGTTGGTGCATCATTTTCCAACCTGCGATCAGACATGTGCCTTCCATTCCTTATGTTGGTAGCTTGTGGTGCTGAATTGCTGATATTCATTGTTCATTGATGTACAATGCAATCTATGGCACATAGAGTATTGACATAGTGGCTTTCTACGTTGCTCGGATACCCCAATACGGATACGGATACGCGATACGCCATTTTTCTAAAAACACCGATATGGCGACACGTGTGTATATATATAATAAAAATAAAAAAGTACAGAAATTAATGAATACTTATAAGGAAATGAGAAAATGAGAATACCTTAATATTGATGCAGCCTGGTGCTTTTTTCTCTAGTTCTCCCTCCTGGCTGTTAGCCTTATACAAGTTGACAAAACCAACATAATTAACCAGCTGCCAAGAATTGAGAGAATAAATGAGCACATAGATACAAATAAATAACATAATCATGGATAGATACATGAGGCTTACATTATAAGTGTAGCTCGAGTAATATGATAGTCCATACTCCATCTGTCCGTCATTCCATTTCTCCAAGTCCAAACAGTTGAATAGAAAAGCAATTAACAGAATAAGCAATGCATAAATTAGTAGTAGTTCATATTCCGATAAGTGATAATAGTTCAACCACTTAGTACATAATCTGATAATCATAGACCACACAAGTCCACAAGACCACAACTAGTGCAAATGTTCATGTCATGTGGGGCCTACACTATGGCCGCAAGATCAACTACTAGATTGCCAGCTGCTTAGTTAGGTGGTAGGATAAGCAAGTTTGTTTACCAATTCAGTTAGCTAGATAAGAGTTGTTAGGCTAGAGATAGAGTTGTTAGTCTAAAGGGATAAGGTGGTTGGGCACATAATCTATCTTGAGCACAGGTTGGTTGTGCGCAGGATTGGTTCCTGCCGGCCATGCCTTATTTATTGAGGACTGATTACCATTAATAAAGCAAGCAAGAATTATCAATCTATCTCCCTCCCTCTATTTCTCTATTTCCCATCTACTGCTTCTCCTCTACCTTGCGCATCCCCTGCGCCTTCCCTTCGCCACCACGGCTCCAGTCGAGGCCAAGGTCGGCCACCTATCCTTCACGATTATGCCGTGTTCCCAAGACAGCCGTGACAACTTGGTATTAGAGCCAGCGGTCTTGGGCATCGAGATGGATACCAAGGTAGAGGAGCAACTTGTCGCCATCATGGAGCAACTTGCTCGCTTGATTTAGAACATCCACGAACACGACGGACGCCGTTGTTTCCTTCCAGAACAACTCACCGGATACGTGATCGCGTGGTAACCCGGAGAAGAGGCTGCGATGGATCACTTTGTCCTGTAGGCGGCGGCTAAAATCCGACCTTTGCCGCCGCAGAAGGGTAGATGGGAATCACCGCTACCACAAGTTGGAGTTCCCGGCACGACGCAAAAGAAGACCCTTGGGATGGTCCGCAACGCCGCGAAAGCGCTTCTTCCGAGGCGTAAGACGGCGGAGTCCGAGAAGGTTTGGCTCGCTTGCATCACTCGACCGACGCCAAGCAATGGTATTTCCAACCGAGCGCTGACGAGGCGTAGCCGAATCGGGCGCATTTCAAGGAGTTTGTCAATCGAGGTTTGGGCCATCCATCCAAGACAACCTTCTTGGCGAACTCAAGGAGCTACGCCAGATCGAGATCGTGGAGGAGTATCAAGAACTTCTGGCAATTGTTCCGCCGCATGAGCACCTTCAACCCCGCCAACAAGCGCAGCTCTTCACGCCGGGTTTATGGAGCCGATCCGCACGGACGCCGAGCTCCAAAACCCGGCCGATCTCAGATGGCTATGGCGTTATAGCAGATGAAGCGCGGTGGGCCTGGCAAAGAAGGAGGTCTTGGGCGAATCGGCGAACAGGCACCTCCACCGAAGCACCGCCATTGTGGCGGCGGCCATCGCGACTTGCCGCGCCCAACCACGGCCCCGCACTGCGGCAATGATGACCGGACACTAAAGTGAATACCGGTAGTAACACGCCCCCATGCTCGCTTACGCGCGGCGACGCTTGACGCCCGATGAGATGGCGGCTTCGGAGGTCGCTCGCTTCAATTGCGAGGCGCTTCACACCGCCACAATCGCATGGCCGTTTCGTCTCATCGCGCTAAGCGTGGGCGACGACGAGACGAGACGGAACGACATCGCCATCGATTTAACCAGCATCTCTTGCATGCCTTGACCGCAAGATCCAAATGGCCACGCCACACGGCAGATCCGGTCAAACTAGCAGTGTGTTCTCATGTTCTCGCCGACACCGGTCTCACACACAACTTCGCTAACGCGAGACGGCGATAACGACGAAAGCATCACCAGCAAGGCCATGCTCCTGTAATCGGCTACAATGGGGAACGTGTCGAGTTCGGGCTCGCCACAATTGCATATGCAGGTCGGAGATGAGGAATTTGCAACCGACTGCTACGCGATTCCCCTGGAGGAGTTCGATCTGGTGCTCGGCGTCCAGTGGCTAGAGACGTTGGGACCACTCCTCTGGGACTTCGCCAACAAGATGATCTCGTTTCACCGTGGCAACCGTAAGGTGACGTGGGAAGGCCTGGGGGTGCGCACACTTGCGCCTCAAGCGCTTCCATGCTCCATCAACCTGATGGACGAGCTGCTAGACGAGTTCGCGTCGGTCTTCGCCACACCCACAGATTTCACCGAGCGTTCCGCAGCCACCGTGATCCACTTATCGCCGAACGCCACCGGTGTGATTTATTACCGCTATTCGCGAATCGCCAAGGACGAGCTTGAGCGGCAGTGCGGCGAGATGGAATGGCAAGGTCTCATACGGCCAAGCCATTTGCCATTCTCATCGCCCGTACTGCTGGTCAAGAAGCGGGACGGCATATGGGGATTCTGCATCGACTATCGCGCCCTCAATGACAAGACGATCAAGGACAAATTCCCCATCCCAGTGGTGGATGAACTCCTTGATGAACTCCACGGCGCCAAGATCTTCACCAAGCTAGACCTCCGTTCCGGGTACCATTAGGTACTCATGCATCCGTCGGACATCGAGAAGACGGCCTTTCGGACGCACGAGGGGCTCTTGAATTCTTGGTCATGCCTTTTGGCCTGACCAACGTGCCCGCCACATTCCAAGCTCTCATGAATGATGTGTTGCGTCCTTTCTTACGCTGTTTCGTCCTTGTTTTTTTTTTATGACATCTTGATCTACAGTAACTCATGGTCCGATCATCTACGGCATTAGTTCGCGAAAGGTCATGTTCCTCCACCAAAGACAAGCTATTCCTTAAGAGATCAAAATGTCTCTTTGGGAATCATCCATCGGCTACTCTACCACGCCATCTCGAGCAAGGCGTCGCGATGAACACCTGAAAGGTACAAAGGTCGTTGCTGAGTGCTCGCCCAGACCAGACTGTCGCGCGCCCGAGGGTTCTTGGGACTCGCAGTTACTACCGCAAGTTCATCCGCGGTTCGCACCATTGCTGCTCCACTTACGGTCAGCCAAGAAGGAGGCGTTCATTGACCGAGGAGGCAACCGCAGCCTCTCCAAGCTCCAGTCAAGACTCTCTAAGACTCCGCCCTCCTCCGGCCCCGACTTCGACAAGGAGTTCATCATCGAGTGCGACGCCTCGGGATCTAGCTTCGGCGGGGTGCTCCATCGTATGGGCGGTCCGGTGGCTTTTTCACCGCTTATCGCGACTCGCCACGCTAAGTCGCCGCTTCTGGCGGGAGTCGATCGGCTTAGTCCAGTAATACGACATTGGCGGCCGTATGTCTGGGGCCGGCCGTTCGTCGTCCGCACCGACCACTACAGCCTCAAGTTCCTGCTGGACTAGTGGCTGTCGACGATTCCGCAGCACCATTGTGTGAGCAAGCTCCTCGGCTTCGACTTTCGGGTGGAGTACAAGCCAGGCAAGCAGAATGTGGTGGTCGATGCCCTCTCCCGCTGCGACACCGACACGACAACGATCCTCCGCCCCGCTACCCGAAGCCACCTTTTTGACGACCTACGGCAGGAGGCCGAAGGGGCGACCGACCTGGCAGTCATCAAGGCCCAGGTGTTGGGCGGCCAGCTAAACGCTCCGTGGAGCGTGCAAGATGGGTTGGTGTTGTATGACCGCAAGGCTTACATCCACCCGTCCTCGCCGCTCCTGTCGGCCATCGTGGAGGCCGCACACACAGCTGGCCATGAGGGGGTCCAAAAGACCCTCATGCGGCTTAAGGCGGACTTCCACATACCTCGCATGAAGCAGGTGGTGCAGGACTTCATCCGCAGCTGCGTGTATGTCGCCGGTATAAGGCGGAGTAGCGGCAACCGGCGGGTCTCTCCTGACCATTAGAGGTTCCTCTCGTGGTTCGGGAGGATATCTCGATGGACTTCATCGAAGGGTTGCCACGCGTCAACGGGAAGTCGGTCATCCTCACCATCGTCGACCGCTTCTCCAAGTACGCACACTTTGTGCCATTAGCACACACGTACACAGCCAGCTCGGTGGCCTGGGTGTTCTTTGACGAGGTAGTGCGGCTCCACGGGTTCCCATGCTCCATCGTCAGCGACCGCGATGCCATCTTCACCAGCCACTTTTGGAAAGAGCTCTTCCACTTCGCCGGCGTCAAGCTCAACTTGAGCTCCGCATTCCACCCGCAATCCGATGGGCAAACGGAGGCCGTCAACAAAATCATTGCCATGTACCTTCGCTGCCTCACCGGCGATCGTCCCCGCCAATGGCTCCGCTGGCTATCATGGGCCAAGTACTGTTACAACACCTCCTTTCAGTCGTCCTTGAAGGAGACGCCTTTCAAAGTTGTCTATGGCCGCGACCCGCCTTCCTCGCAAGAAGATGATTCAGATCGCCGCCGACCAACCGCTTTCGGCGATCGACTTGCCGCTACATGATGTACGGAGCGCCTCCTGCAGTACAAAGAATTATTACAAGCGCAATATGATCTTCGCCATCTACCGATTTTTGAGGCGGGCAATGGGTGCGGCTCGACTCCGCTCCGCCAAGCTTCCTCCATCGCCTCAAGGCTCATTGAAGCTTGCTCCACGCTTCTGGCCCTACAAGATTCTAGCCAGACCGGGATGTCGATACCACCGGAGTCGCCACCACAAGACGGATTCATGACGCGTTTTTCACGCTTCTCCTCAAGCCCTATTTCGGCGACACACCCAAGACTTCACCATCGCCGGACATGCAAAGATGGGCGTGTTTGTCCTTCGCCTGCCGTTGTTCACGCCAGTCGCTCATGGTCAGGAACTCTCGTCCGTGCAAGGGGCAACCGGACTTGAAACTTCATGGGTCCTCTTGATGACTTCTGCTGCAATACCGGCTTTTACCGAGGACGAGCCGCTTGTCAACTGGGAGAGATGTCATGTGGGGCCTACACTATGGCCAGCAGGACATCAACTACTAGATTGCTTACCGCTTAGTTAGGTGGTAGGATAAGCAAGTTTGTTTACCAATTCGCTTAGCTAGATAAGAGTTGTTAGCAAGAGATAGAGTTGTTAGTCTAAAGGGATAAGGTGGTTGGGCACATAATCTATCTTGCGCACAAGTTGGTTGTGCGCAGATTGGTTCTCGCGGCCATGCCTTATTTATTGAGGACTGATTACCATTAATAAAGCAAGCAAGAATTATCAATCTATCTCCTCCTCTATTTCTCTATTTCCCATCTATCGCTTCTCCTCTACCTTGCGATCCTCGCGCTTTTCCTTCGCCACCACGGCTTAGGCCGAGGTCAAGGCCGGCCACCGTCCTCCACGATTACGCCTGCGCTCCAAGACAGCCGTGACAGTTCAACAGACCATAAATATTACAAAATAAGATAGCCAGGTAAAAGACATGACATAGCATGAATGTCAAGTCTAATTGTAGCTTCCATCCACTGTCTTTGATTTGGGTGGATGTCCAACATCCTCAGTTAGGTTCAGCGCACCAAGATCGTCTAGCATGTTCTCTAGGTCTGGTTCATCCAATGAAAGATTAGCTTGCTGAAGAAAATCAGCACCACCATCAAAAGAACTCGAAGCTATCTCCTCCAACGTCCCACATTCTTGATGGGCCACTGCAATACTCTTCATATTTCCTTGAAAGAAGATGCAAGTTGTGGTGCACAAATACTAGATCCTTAGCACGTCCAGGGTTCAGCCTACAACAATGCAATGGCAACCAAATTCCATGCAGGTGGTAAAAATGCTGAAATTAAGAAAAGAGGGAAGTATAGAACCTATTTCTCATTGAAGAGTGGATCAAACTGTTAGAGATATATGTATAGTGTGTTATTCCCCATTGTTATGAGGGGTTATTTGCATATTCACCTCTTGTACTTTGTGTATATATATTGGCCTATTGGCCTCATGACGAATACAAGCGTTACTCATAACATGGTATCAGAGCGTACCTAGGGTTTTTTTTCCCGTCGCTTTGCTTGTCGCCCCGCCGCCACCTCTCGGATCCGACGGCGTCGCCTCTTGTTGTGATGTCTCCCGATCGGATCCTCCGCCGCGGTTTTCCTCCCCTTTCGACCACGCCATCGATCCCGCCATTGCCTTCGTGGTCGCCACGGATCCATTCTTTACCCTCAAGACATCAGCGCCACCACATGCATTCCAGCCATGGCAAACCTCTCTCGCCACGGCTCTCTCCGTCCGCCTCCATCGCCGCCTCCAATGGCGGATCCGGTCATGCGAGCTTGCCGCCGCTTCCTCGGGTTGCCGCTGCCTGCTTCCCGCCGTCGCCGCTGGAGCTCCGCCGCCGCCGCTTCTCCTGCAGCCATGTAGGAACCCTAGAGTTCTCGTCATGAAGCGCAGTGGGTCGTTTTCTTTTAAGGTCGTTTTGGTTAAGCCGGTCCATTAGCCACCCCGTAGGAACAAAACGTCGTTTAGTCGCCAAGGTCCCAAAGGCCGCTTATTAGGCTTCGTTGTCTTGGTCGCCGCCGCCCATCCGCCGCCACCAATGGGTACTGCTTCTCCCTTGCCCCGGTGATCTTCGATGGTGTTAATTACACCGACCAGATCTCACATGCGCATTCACATGTGTGGTCTTCGCTCTGGGCGCCTTCTTCGGTGATGTCACCGCCTCGCTTGCCCTACTCTCCGACGGAGTTTACGTTGCGTTCTCGACAAATGACAAGGTCGCTGGCCGAGGCCGCTTGCCTTTGCCGATGATGAGGTCGCCTCGCCTACCAAGAGACTCGATTTCTACAAGGATTGATCGACCGCTTACACTCGCTGGTACGACGACGACGCTTTCGGTTGTCGCTTTCATCGCCAGTCGTCCAAATTTCGCTTTGTGGGACTCTTCGCTTTTTCGGATGTGGACTCACCTTCGTCGCCGCTTATGAGCCCTCTCCGCGATGTCTCTACCGTCTGTGGTCCGCTAGAGCACTCTCTTCAGCAGGTGATGCTATCGCGGACGCTTTTACGCCAGAGCTCTGCTGTCGGTGTCACCGGACTCTCTCCGCGACCGCCGGGCCGCCGCCTGTCTGTCTTGCCTTGCCGCATATGCCGACTCGAGTTTCAAAGATGTTCGCGATTTTTTACTCGCCGCCTTTAAGTTCGAGCAGAGGCGTGCTCCAGCTCCTTGCACGCCACCCTCGTGTCACTCTCTCGAGGTTCTACCGAGATACGCCAGAGAGACTCGCCGAGCGGCGCCTGGTTCGATACCACTCCTCCGTGCTTGCCGCCGTCCACCGCTACACCGATCGCTTCCACGCCAAAGACATCGCTTCCAATGGCCGCCACAGTGGTGGTGGCCGCCATCCGGCGGTGGCCGCCCTCATCGCTTCCTATCGCGACAAGGTCGGCCATATTGAGTCCTAGTGCTATAAGAAGCGGCAAGATCTTTCAAGCCGTTCTTCTACTAGCACTGCACCGGTGCTTCTACATCGACGCTGCAGATCGACTCTTCAGAAGCTCTCATCGAGCAGAGATAGCCGACTTCGACGCCGCTTGTCGCTTCACGCCTCCTCGACAGTTCTGCGTGTTCACATCGACTCTTCTGCACCTTTGTGAAACCACCCCTACACAACAGTACCTCCAGTGGATTCTTGATTCGAGTATCTTTTCACATGACCTCTCGATTTTTTCACTCTGCCTTTCATTACACCTCTTGATTCTCCTGTTAGTGTTCTTATCTGCCGATGGTACCACTCTTTACATCTCGTCGAGGACCTCTTAGCAACTCATCTTTTCATGTTCCTTCATTGTTCATGTTCCTCGCCTTACCATGCGACTTCTTTCACAAGTGACATCGACCTTGGTTGTCGGGTCATTCTCGACTCGACTCTTGTTGTGTTCGAACCGCCACACGGAGCTCGATTGGTTCTCGACCTCGGCGCTTTGACTCACAAATGCCTCTGGGAGCTTGATCGCTTCACCTTCCTTCCGCCGCCACTGCCGCCGGGCTCGCTTCGCCACTCCGCCTACCACCTCTTTCCAAGAGTGGCATCACCGCCTTGGTCATCTGTGGATCTTGTCTGTCGCCTTTAGTTCGTCGTGGTCTTTTGGGGAATTTCAGAGACGTGTCTTTAGATTGTCGTATGTAGTTAGGTATACAGATTCAAATTTCCTTATCCTCATAGTGAGTCGGTGTCCCAAATCCATTTGATCTTGTTCATTCGGATGTTTGGGGTCCGGCCCTTCGCTTCGAAAGGGTCATCAATATTATATCATATTTATAGATGATTTCTCTCGCCACACTTGGATATATTTCATGTCTTCTCGTAGCGAGGCCTTGTCTATCTATAAACAATTTGCCACTATGGTTCACACACGCTTCTCCACTCCTATTCGTGTCTTTCGTGGCCGACTTTTGCCGGCAAGTACCTCTCTCGTTACTGCGAGCTTCCTTTGTCGAAAGGTGGCACGCCGCTTAGTTCTCTTGTCCCGGTGCTCATGCTCGAATGGTGTCGCCGAGCGCAAGCATCGCCACCTCCTTGAGACGGCTCGTGCTCGATGATTCCGCCTCTATTCCACCTCACTTTTGGGTCGAGGTCGTTTCCATCGCCACCTATCTCGCCAACATCCAAATTTCTTCTCGCTTCTTTAGGTGCGATCCTCGTGAGCGCCTCGTAGTCTTCTTCCCGACTACTCTACCCTTCGCTCTGCTTGGTCAAGGTTTGCTACGCTCTCCTCGCCTCGAGAACGCACCAAACCGATCGCTCGCTTTGTTGAGTGTGTCTTTACGATATCAAGATCTGAGCACAAGGGCTATCTGTCTTTGGGATCTCGTTGGTTGACGGATGAGGATTTCTCGGGATGTGACTTTCGACGAGTCTCGTCCCTTCTACCCACGTCCTGCCTCTCCTTCGGCTTCCTCTATGGAGTCTCTGTCTTTTTTGACCTTTCCAGTTACACCTATATCTGTCTTTGCCTCGCCCACCCGGCCCCATCGAGTTCCACATATTCCTCCTGTGGCCTCTCCGCCGTTGTCGCCTCCTGCTTCGTCTCCTACGGCTCCTCCCACTACAGTACCTTTTCCTCCTCTCTTCTACACTCGTCGACCTCGTATTGAGGATCCTCCTGATGCTCCATCTTCCCCTGATGGGTCATCTTCTCCTCGCTACGCTCTCCACGATCGCCAGTCGATTCGGCCCTCTGCCCGTTTTGGTTTTGCTGGTGCAGCTACTCGTGAGCCTGCTCCGCCGGATGTTGCATTTCACCCCGAGTGGCAAGATGCCATGGTGAGGAGATTGCCGCCTCGAGCGCATCGGGTACTTGGGATCTTGTTTCTTTTCCACCTCACTCTCGTCCCATCACGTGTAAGTGGGTCTATAAGATTAAGACTCGCTCTGATGGCTCTCGGCGCGTCTTGTTGCTCGTGGCTTCCCGCAGGAGCATGGTCGTGACTACGATGAGACTTTTGCTCCTGTGACCCACATGACCACTGTCCGCACTCTTCTTTCGGTGGTGTCTGTTCGCCACTGGTCTGTTTCTCAGCTTGATGTCAAGAATGCCTTTCTTAATGACGAGTTGCGAGGAGGTCTACATGCATCCGCCACCGGGTATTCTGCCTCGAGGGCATGGTCTGCTGTTTCGCCGCTTCTCTATGGCCTTAAGCAAGCCCTCGTGCTTGGTTTGAGTGCTTCTCCTTTGTGGTCATCTTCTTTGCGCTTTTCACTAGTGATCATGATCCTGTGTTTTGTCTACACTTCGCCTTGTGGTGGGACTCTTTTCTTCTCAGATGTTGATGATATGATCATTACCGGAGATGATTCCAAGTACATTGCCTTTGTCAAGGCTCGTCTTAGTGAGCAGTTTCTTATGTCGGATCTTGGTCCTCTTCGTTACTTCCTTGGGATTGAGGTTACTTTCACTCCAGATGGTTTCTTTATGCCCAAGAGAAGTATATTCAGGATCTTCTTGATCGCGCCTCTCTCACTGATCAGCGTACTGTTGAGACTCCCATGGAGCTCAATATTCATCTCCGACCCTCTGATGGCGAGCTTCTTTCTGATCCGACTCGCTATTGTCATCTTGTTGGGAGTCTTGTCTATCGTGCTGTTACTCGTCCGGATATCACTTATCTAGTCCACATTCTGAGTCAGTTCGTCTCTGCTCCCACTTAGGTCCACTACAGCCACCTTCTTCGAGTTCTGCGATACCTTCGTGGGACTATCTCTTGCTGTCTCTTCTTTCCACACTCCAGCTCGTTACAGCTTCAGGCTTATTCGGATGCTACTTGGGCCAACGATCTCTCTGATCGCCGGTCTACCTCTGCTTACTGTGTTTTTCTTGGTGGTTCTCTCATTGCCTGGAAGATGAAGAAACAGACCGCAGTGTCCCGTTCGAGTGCAGAGGTTGAGTTGCGAGCTATGGCTCCCTTGACAGCAGAGATTACTTGGCTACGGTGGTTACTTGAGGATTTTGGTGTTTCTGTCACTACACCGACTTCTCTTGTCGACAAAGACAAAGCTATCAAGATGTTGCCGTTACCTGTGAAGCATGAGCTCACCAAGCATGTTGGTGTTGATGCTTCCTTCATGATGTCTTGTGTGCATGATCAGATGATTGCTCTTTAGTATGTGCTTTCAGAGCTTCAGATAGCGGATTTCTTCAGAAGGCCTATATTCGAGCACAGTACGGTTTTTACCTCTTCAAATTCAGTGTTGTTGATCCACCATGAGTTTGAGGGGGAGGTGTTAGAGATATATGTATAGTGTGTTATTCCCCATTGTTATGAGGGGTTATTTGCATATTCACCTCCTGTACTCTGTGTATATATATTGGCCCATTGGCCTCATGATGAATACAAGCGCTATTCATAACACAAACCATATGTACTCTAGTTTCTTTTGGCACAAGAAGATGATGTTGGCTGCCCAAATAATTTTAATGCCAACTTTCTCAAATCTGGGGCAGAGTTGCCATAAATTCCCCACCATTGCATTGGGTCTAGATGGCTTCTATCATCAATTGAGTCAAAGGAATTAAACCCTGTAGAATTTTGGAAATAATTGTGTGTATCTCCCGTAGGACCTCCACACCCTTTATTTATAGTCTAAACATTGAATCCGACTCTAATACAACATTAAATCCGACACTAACACGGCTCCTTACTAGATCCTAGTACTAACTCACCAACATCCCCTCTCAAGATGGGCCGAAGATATCAATCATGCCCATCTTGTTACATATTGTAAAACACTCGCTAGGACCTAATCTTTTAGTGAAACAGCTAGCCAGTTGTTCACCAGACTTGACATACTCCAACTTCAGCATTATACCATTGAGCTTCTCCTTGATGAAGAATCTATCAATCTCAACGTGCTTGGTACGATTATACTGTACTGGATTGTTAGCAACTTTGATTGCAGATTTATTGTCACAATGCAACACCAAGAGATTATTCCTCCATACTCGAAGCTCAGACAATAAACCCTTCATCCATGTTATTTCACTTACACTCAATGCCATTGCTTTGTACTCTGTCTCTGCAGTAGACCGAGCCACAACCTCTTGCTTCTCCATGATGTAAGGTTACCTCCCACAAAGATGCAATATCTAGAGGTAGACCTCCTGTCATCCACACTGCTCGCCCAATCAGCATCGCAATATCCTTCCACATTCATATGTTGATTCTTTCTGAACCAAAGGCCTTTCCTAGGGCTACTCTTTAAATATCGCATGATTCGATAGACATCATCCATGTGTTTTGTTCTAGGATCGTGCATATATCGACTAACCACACTCACTGTATGAAATATGAGGTCTTGTATGACACAAATAGATGAGACACCCAACACACTTGAGCTTCCTAATCTAGTAGCCATCGGATCTGAAAAAGGAGAGAAATGAAATAAGAAATTGCAAAAAGCCATTGGATCTGAAAAAGGAGAGAAGTGAAATAAGAAATTGCAAATAAGGGAAGAGGAGAGGGAGAAGAAGAGTGACTCACCGCACAGGGAGTAGGGCAACCGCGGGCGCGCGAGAGGAGGGGTTGGGACCGGCGCGGCCACGGCATGGGGCCGAGCGAGGTGGCCACGACGGTGTGGGGGCCATGGGGCGGAGGGAGGGGTGTGGGGCGGCGGCCAAAGGCGTGGGGAGCGGAGGCGGCTGGAGCTGGGATTGCCGGGCGCAGCTGGCAGAGCGGGAGGGACCATGTAGGGCGGCGAGCGATGGTCGGACGCGGATGGGATGAAACATAATGTGAGAGAAGAGTGAGCGAGCTGTGTGTTTTAAGTTGGTTAGGGTTCTGAGGTATCGGGGAAGTATCCGAATTAAATTATTTATTTGAAAAAGGGAAAATCGGCCAATACGTCTCCGATACGTATCCAGGCGTATCGGGGTAGTATCCGTATCTGAGGCAGTATCCGACGATACCGGTACGCGAGTTTTCGGAAGTATCCGCGCAATGTTGGTGGCTTTGATTTTGACAGCTATTTGTCACATGCGACATTGTCTAGTTATGTTGAGGATTAGAAATGTAGGTTCTATCTATGTGTTTGCAGGTTGTGTTAGAATAATAACTCAATAGCATTGGATCCCTCCTGTTGCCTTCTAGAGTTTGCCAGAAGTGGTAAAATATTAAAAAGAAATGGGTAGCACACCACATTTGTTTTTGGTGTCAAGGTATGTTTGGGTTTATGGCCACTAGTTTGGCCAAGATAGTGACCAAAATTTGGCCCACTGACTTTTGCAATTGGCAAAATTCTTGTCAATTCTTTAGCTGAAACCCTGGCAGCAAAAAAAAAAATCAATTCTTTTATGTGGTCTCTCTCTCTCGTGTGCATGTGCGTTCACGTGCGCGTGCGTGGGCTGTTGATTGGCTAACCAAAATTTCAATATCCTTTGGTTTATCATCAAATTATTGTTTATTCGACCAAATTTTGGTGGGGTAGGCGGGGAAGTAGGGACTCTAATAGCAGATAGTTATCAGAAACGCGGTTCGTCCGAGTCGCGGTACGAGATTTGGGTTCGTAGTTCGCTACTTTCTCTTCCAATTTCCACTGCGAACACGAACCCCATACCATAAACCGGTTCAGGTTCGACGAATCTGGTTCGCGATTCGCAGGGTTTTAGAGCGAATCCGGTAACTATGCCTTACTGATTGTCTCTATCTCCAGTTGTTCCCCTTACTTTTAATATGACAAATAGCTAGCACGCATTTGGATGAGAAGTTTTGGTAGACCTCTTTTGCTGGTGACATAATTTATTCACTTAATTTCTGACAGGTCCAACTCATATTATTCTGCTTCTTTATAGGGGTTGTTGCACATGAAAGACAAGCACAGCGCGGTAGAGGAAGATGGAAGTGAATTCAATAAATCAATATCTACCATCACAAAGGAAGAACGCGAGGCAAGCGATGCCAAGCATGAACATGGAATAAACACCACAATCGTGATCAGCAGGCATGCACTTTGCCTTCTAACTTTGCGTTGCATGCTTACTGTTTATAATTTTCTTCATACGTCACAAAAGGCCGCAGCATATTAGGTAAGTCAATGTTTCCCCATGTTTTCTTCCCTGTGCATATTGTTAAAGTTAATACGCTCCATTACATCCTGCAGAGGTATTGCTTGAATCATTATACACTATCTGAACTAATTTGTATTGCTACGGTCAATTTGTAATGCTACGGTCAGCATGATGTTACCCTGCATGGCCGCAACTTCCTAGCAGAATCCATCATATAGTCGTCCATCATGTAACCATTCTTAGACTCTTAGTTGAAGGCTTGAAGCAAAAGTGAAGTACCAGAAGAGCTGTACATGGTCAGATATGAATTTAGCCATAAGTAACTTCGGAATAACATGCTACTGTGCTAGTAGATAATGCACTATTACTTATGCTGCGTTCGTTAAGATCAGCTGTTAAGCAGATAACTGATGCATGTGTTGTGGCCTAAGGTTTGGTTGCGCAAGCGGTAGGAGTGAGACGTGGGAGGACGCACGGCAAGCGGCCGCCGGCGAGGCGGCGCCGTCGTGCGAAGGGAGAGCACCGAGGCACGAGAGAGAGAGACGAGAGAGAGAGAGAGAGAGGAGTTCTGTTATTTCTCACTTAAGCTTAGTGACATGCCAATCCTCTGATTAAGTAGGAAGCCACCCTAACAAACAAATCTAAGGAATAACAAGTCCAACTAATGTTTAACCAACCGATCAACTGGATAAGATAAGGGAAAAACAGCTAACTGAAAGAAGTCCTTGTGCGCCAAGCATCAGGCTGCTTCTGGCGCGTGGGCACTGACTGTTGTCGCGCTTTGCTCCCTGTTACGAGGCCGAGCCCTCGGGTGATATTGTATCCCGACCATAACAGTACGATTGGAGGCATTCCTGTCTTTTAAGACCAAACTTTCACCTTCATATTTTGACTTGGGTAGTTGACTTGAAAGTCCTATTGTGATACCAAAAACCTATAATTTTTTTCATTATAAAGAAAAGCTATTTCACTGCTTTCGTTATGCATTTGTGCTCAAAGTAGAAATGAAACACATCTGCGAATATGGCTATCTACATTGCATCGAGACCCTTTGTACCCAAATGCAGCTTGTATGCCATATATAATATATGTGTTACCATTTAATAATGTCAGCATCAGGCAATTAAGTGCATCACTCTAGGATATGTTTCTCTTGTCTAGAAACCTATTTGTTGGTCTTAAATTGCCATATAAAATCAATTTCGGGCCTAAATTTTTAGCTGAAAATAAGACAAAACAAAATAAACTTCCATCGGAAAATTTGTTACATAAACCAATTCATTTACCCTATCCTATTTTCGTTTTTAGTTGCTAAAATCTTGGCATGGTTCATTGGAATGTGTTTAACCACGCCAGATGTTTGCTAACTTGCATTTTATGTATTGTATCTTCATTTGATTATTCTTAAACATGCATTGTGATTCAGTAAAGCACAGATGACACACTAATGTTTTAGAGTGTTGTTCCTCTTTATTGGCCTGCAGGAGAACTGGGAAGGTGCAGCAGAAGAAAGAGACCAACCTATTTTGGCTTATCATTAGGGCATTCGTTGTCGCTATGTCCAAGTTCTGGACAAAATGATTGATACGGAAAATTGCTCCGTCGTGTGGGACTGTAGCTTGAGATATCTTCTACCTACTGGGAAATGAGAAGCGCCCTGTGAAGCTCCGCTTATACCCGATGCATATATAGATGTTTCTCTTGTGCCGCACATTAGGTTGGTTGTTAGAGTTGGTTTAGTTTGTAGCTTCTTATTGTAGTGTAGGTGTATCCTTTGGTGAACTTGCTCTGCTGTGTCGACTCTAGTATCTATCAGCGGTAATTGTGCTTTTTTGTGTGGAAGGGATCAGATCTGTGTCCTGTTAACTGAAATCAGTAGTTCTATACATTCACTCGCCAAGATGCCAACTGAATGAGCATCGCTGACTTCCCAATCTGGTGAAAATTTTGCAAATATGGAAGCGTGCTTTTGCTAGTTTTGAAATCGTGCCTTCCATCCTGCTTGGAGCAGCATTTTATAACTCCATCATGTGTTGATCCTTATGAGTTATGAAGCTATTCTAATGTAAATGAGTCTGGCTGTTTATAGACAAGAAAATTTCAGAATAGGTCAACTCACAAATTCAGCACACCATACGTTTACTGCTTATCCGCAAATAGTTTTCTTTGTTAGGAATTAGCTTAATGTGGTTAGTTTGGAAGCTTATCTTTAGTTAGTTTGTTTCTATAATTTAGAGATTCTTTCTTACAGGTCTAGTCAAGTTATCCCTATAAAAGAGATAATGTTGTATTTTCTTTAAGCAAGCAATCAACAATGAAAAAATATTTTCTAAGTCTCTAAGTTCAGCTCTGGTATCTCCCCCAGGCTGACTATTCTAGATCTATTTTCCCCCAACTGGTGCCCTCTTAGTTTAGCGTTGTTCTACCTCAAGTCGACGACGTCCTATCTCCTCCCAATGTATGTTTACCCTATTATGAACTAAGGTTCATGATAACTTGGTATCAGAGCCCACACTATAGCTTCTACTGTCAAGTTATCTTTACCAGACAACCTGATGGAGTCGATGGAGACGACGTTGAAGATGATACTCTTAACAGAATTAGCCCACCCTATTGGAGGAGTTTGTCGCCCTATGTTGTAGCTTGAGGACGAGCTGTTTCACCGAGAGAGGTGTCATGTCATGGGTGTGGTACTACTCACACATGTACTGTTCATGCATTTACTGCTCACCCGCAAATAGTTTTCTTTGTTAGGGATTAAATTAATTTGGCTACTTTAGAAGCTTATCTTCAGTTAGTTTGTTTCTATAATTTAGAAATCCTTTCTTAAAGTCAAGTTATCTCTATAAAAGAGATATCATTGTATCTTCTTTAAGCAAGCAATTAGCAATGAAGAAGTATTTTCCAAGTCCCTAAGTCTAGCTCTGGTCTCTCCCCCAGGCCGATTTTAGATCCATCTCGTCTAACGCTGTTCTATCTCAAGTCGTCGCTGTCCGACCTTCCTCCGACGGATTACCCTATTATGAACTAAGGTTCATGACACAAACTTTGGCAACACTTGGGATCTCAATGTACAGCTTACATAGTAAAACAGGATAACCACTATATACAAATTTAATTGTGGCAAAATATACTAATTTTCTGTGTGATTATCAAAAAGGCAATGAACAGGTAATGCTACAACTATGGAGTGGAATCTTCAGAGACTGCTACATTCATTGCACTATTTTTTTACAGATTCCTGTCCACGAATGCAAGCTCTACTTCAAAACAGTGAATCCACAAGAGCAACAATAGCTTGTGATTGCATCTTGAAACATTCCCTCAACCACAACATGTTACATATCAAGACACCAATGTCGAAGCCTCACCAATTGGGTATTTGCTAGTCAATCTCAACAATCTCCTAGTTTCATCATCCATTGCAACCTTGTCCTGGTCCATTCGCTCGTCAATTATTAGAGGCATCAGCTCAGCTTTCGCGTAAGTGCGCAGGACCGAGTTATATATCTCGGTCGTTACGTACCCTGCTTCTCGGAGCATGACCAGAAGCTTCTCTGCAGCTTCAATGTCGCCTGTCTTCTCAATCTGAGAGAAGATTGACGAGGCGAGTTGAGGGTTTGGCTCCCATTTCTCCAAGCTTGACAAGGCTTTCTCCAGGCACTCAAGAACTTTGTCCATTTTCTCACTGCTGAGATAGCTCCAAACAAATAGCTCCCAGGTGCTATAGCTGGGCTTGACTCCTTTCTGCACAATGTGATCAAAAAAACTCTTGGCCTTTTCCATCAGGCCATTCTTGATGTAAAATGAGAGGATCGTGTTCGGGATCCTTGAATCGCGCGTTCCTGAAGCTGACTCCCATTCTCTGTAAACACTTTCTGCTTCTGTGATATCGCCAAACCTCGTAAGAGAAGTAAGCATGCACTTGTACTCGGAGTCGCTGAACTTTCTGAAGGTTTCTCTCATTTTGCTCCATACCCTGTCCAAGTTACCTCTATCTGACAAGCTTGCATACAGGGTGATAAGCGACGAGTACGCGGCTCGCTCCTTCCTGGAGGCCCTCTTCTCCATCTCCACCAGCGCGTCCCGCCCTTTGACATGAAGCCCGGCATTGATGTAAATGCTAGCCAGCAGGCTAAAGGTCATCCAATCAGGAAGCACCTTCTCATCCATCATCAGATCATAGACCTTCTCCGCGCTTTTCACGCTGTTCTTCTTGGAGCAGTAGGTCAGCCATATGTTGTAGGTGACCAGGTCCGGCACGGTGTACCTCCTGAGCTCCTTGATCATCTCCAGCACCTTCTCCAGCTCGCCGCTCGCCATGTAGAGTGACATCATGTGGTTGAACGGGAGCGCGCAGGTGAGGTACCCCGCGCTGGCCATCTCCCGCAGCATGGCCTCGGCCTTGTCCCGCACGCCGTGCTGCACGTAGGCATGCAGGAGCGCGTTGCAGGTGGACGGCGCCTTGGCCCGCTCCGGGACGTCCTCGAAGAACTTCTCCGCGCTGGGCAGGCCCCGGACCTTCGCGACGAGGTCGAGGTGCACGGCATAGTCCCCCGGCAGCAGCCTCATCTCCGGCTGGGTCCTCATCCACTCGCAGATCTGCATTCGGCGTGGGACAGGGTCAGGCCGGCAAAACAGCAAACAGGTGGTGGACATGAGCGCGGCGGCGGCGGGGGCGGCGGCGCACCTCGAGAGCGTGCTTGAAGCGGCGGTACTTGCGGAGCTCGCGGACGACGCGGTTGAGCTGGTACTTCTGCACCGTGCGGCCCTCCTCCGCCCACCGCCGCAGCACCACCACCGCGCTCCGCTTCGGGTAGATGAGCTTCAGCAGCCGCTTCCCCAGCGTATCCCCGCCTCCTCCGCCGCCGGAAGCCGCCGAGGCGGACGCGGAGAGCAGCCTCACGGCCGCGGCGGCGCCGGGCGCGAGCTGGCGGGAGAGCATCATGGCTGCTTGGCTGAAGCTTCTTCGGCCTCGAGTGAGCTCGGAGTTGAAGGGGCTTCATATGCTCCGATGGCATTAACGGGGCGATACCCATCAAGCCCATATCCGGCCCACAAAATAACGCCCAACTCAATCTTAGCCCATACCAAACGAGCCCAAACCTATCCTAAGAAACCTTACAACTCTCAGCTGTCCGCCGCGAAGCCCATACACACAAATTTCCATCTTTCCAAGGAGCTAAACGCAAAAACCACCCAGACTCCACGCGCCCCCCGAGCCCTCTCCGTACAAAATCCCACTCTCCCAGGGACTCAACCAGAAAAACTCCCACCCCCCCTCTCCGCCGTGCTCCTCACCCTCCCCCTGCCTCCCATCTAATCTCCAAATCCAAATTAATTATTAATCCCACCAAATCCCCCCGAATCTCCTCAAATTTTCGAAACCAAACGGAAACCCGGAGGAAACCCTCCTCCCTGAGAATTCGTTCGAAACCAAACCCCCCTCCGCATCTGGCCACCATCAGCCTCGCCTAAGCTCCCACCCGCCCATGGCGTTTCACGTTGCGTGCCCCATCACTTGGTAATACACACTCCTCTCTCCTCTCTCTCTCTCTCTCTCTCTCTCTCGCTCGCTCTCTCCTCTCTCCTCTCTCGTTTACCTCTCGCTTTCTCTCTCTCGCGCGTGTTGACGAGGGCTTCGCGTCTGATATCTCTCTGTGTGTGTGCAGCCGGCGGGTGTGCGACTGCGAGCTAGGGTTTGGGGCGGCGAGGGGGAAGGGAGGCGCGGCGGTATGGGCGGAGGCGGCGGCGGTGATCGAGGGGTTCCTCGCGGATCCGTGGCTGCTGCGGCCGGCGACCGAGGGGGAGGAGGAGGTGGCCACGGTGCGGGTGGAGGTGCCGCCGGTGGAGCCGCCGGAGGAGGGGGAGGACGAGGTGCGCCGGGCGGCCATGCAGCGCCAGGCGGCCGCCGCGGAGGACTTCGCCCGCCGGCTTGAGGGCGGCGGCTACGGATCACCGGTGAGCGAATCTCGTGTAGTTGATTCGTGCCTTGGCTAGGGTAGAATTTCCTCCTCCTGTGGGGTTTGCTGGTGGTTATTTGTGAGGAAGGGGATGGGCGGGTGATTTGGAGCTAGGGTTTGTGCCGAGGTGGTGATTCTCGTGCGTGTTCGTGTGGTTGCATTTCGGGTTCTGTGCCTCGGGCTGTTTAGCTCGTACAGGAGTTTGTGGTTGTGTGAATTTCGCGGGGTTTTGGTGCAGATTTGTGGGGAATTCTACACTGGGAGAAGGGATTGTGTGCGGAAATCACGCGCAGGCACAGAAGTCTGCAGCCTTTTGTCTTGAGGTGTTTATAGAAGCGTGTAGCCACTGTAGGTATGTTTTTTTAATGGGAATTCTGGTTGTATTTTAGAGCTGGTCTTTGTTTTTTTAGGAAATAGCACAATCAATAGTTGTTCGGGTGCGCACCCACAGTTTAATTTGGCGTGTGGCTCTAGGGATTATGTATGGTCTTAGTTATGCTATTTTGAATGAGTGTGTATTTAGGAGGGCTACCATCTTATTTAGGAGGGCTACGCCAGATGGAATCGATGGTGCTGTTTGCTTTGTTATTTGCGGTGTGTGGATGAGTGTGATTGGAGTATAGGGTTGTATTCTGCGAGGTTTTGTGATGATATGAGAATTTTAGGGTGTCGGGGTTAACGGTCAAGTTTGTAGGGTTTTTGGTTTAACGAGTACAATGATAAACGGTGGCGGTTCTTGGTGCCTGTGGAGCTTTATGGTTATAAATGGCTTTTGAGGCTTTGTAAATGCAAAATGATGGTGCAGACCTTTTATTGTTTTTAGCTACGTAGTGTTGTTTTGTGCATGAGTGCGCGCACGTGTTTGCTGTTGCTCCAAAGTTACATGGGTATGCATGGGAGGAAGCGTGGATGAGTCTGGGGGAGCCCTGGTCCCTGGAATAATATAGCCATATAGGGGTATATGATACAAATAACTGCGTCTTAATGAACCGATCATCAACAAGTTTTAGAATCAGACTTGTGTCTCGCAGAGCTTCTCATGTATGTTACTCATGCAGTCATGCTGACCTTGCTGTATGTTGGACTTACCTGTACAGTCACACGAATAGTTGCTCCAGCAAGATATATAAGTATATAACTCTTAAGGCCATTCTCCATGTTTGGAAATTATTTAAACGATAGCTATACCATGAGTGTAAGCTCTTTATTACCTTATGAAGTATCAGATCATGGATTCATAGTGTCCATGAAAGCTATCTTTTAACTGCGATTGCTAATTTCATCGCACACCTTATGTTTGCATATTTAGTTGATGCCTATAAATGCTACACTCTCATGATTCTGTACAATGCAGTTGATGTTCTATTTTCATGTAGTGACACTATTTAAATGGGCTTATTTTTTCATCTACTAATATGAGAAATTCTCATTCTTTTTCCAGGAGGCAGAAGGAGATGAAGAGGGGTGGGGCCAAGATCAAGGCAATGCTGCTGTCAAGGTTATGTGCCGCTTATGCTTCTCAGGAGAAAATGAGGGCAGCACAAAAGCTGCCAAAATGCTTCCATGCCAACTCTGCAACAAAAAGTATCATAGAAATTGTTTGAAAAACTGGAGTGAACATAGAGGTAATTCTAAATAATTCCCCTACCTTTGTCTCTTCAACACATCTTTTATATCCTATGACAAATTTATGTTCCATCTAGATCTATTCCGCTGGAGCTCTTGGGTTTGTCCTTCTTGCCGCAACTGTGAGGTCAGTTGTCTCTGTATTTTCATTATTATTATCCTTACCTTAGACATGTGCATTTCCATCTATTGGAGTTTTTGATAGCAGAAGTGTTGTAAGAATTCTCTAGTACTGTTAAACTTTGGTTTCATGTATACATGGTTACCTGAGTAGTTGAAGTCCTTTTTGAGTTGAGGGCAGTTGCTGCAAATTGTAATGGACATTTGCCAGTATTTGAGGGGTCTATTACTTGTATATGCATCAATTATTCTTGTGGTGGTCAACTGGTCATGTACATCCAAATCTAGCAATACATATGATTTGATCATGTTAATTTTGAAGTGCTCTTCCCCCCATTTCTTTATACAGATGCTCTTTTCTTGTTCATGCCAAAATTCTAAATTAGCATCTTGGAACCATGTAGTACGTTTGTTATACCATAATCTCTACCAGCTTCTTTGCTTCATAAGATGAATTCTTGCCATACATATAGGTATGCCGACGGTCTGGTGATCCCAATAAGTTAATGTTTTGTAAAAGGTGTGATGGTGCCTATCACTGTTACTGTCAGCAACCCTCACATAAGGTACAACTGTTGTGCACTTTTTTTCCTAACCCTATTTTATATAGATTTCATCTGTGGCTCATCACTTAACAGTGAACAATATAACATTGTAGAATGTTAGCCATGGGCCGTACTTATGCCCAAAACATACAAGGTGTCACAGCTGTGGATCTGGTGTACCTGGGAGTGGCCATAGCACAAGGTACTAATTCAAAAGATTGATCTGAAATTTAGTTATTGATATGAAATTTACTTAAGATCTTTTTAACATGTCCTTGCTTTTTTGTAACAATATGAACTTGGGTGCACAGGTGGTTTCTGGGGTACACATGTTGTGATGCTTGTGGACGGTTGTTTGTGAAAGGAAACTACTGTTCAGTTTGCTTGAAGGTAGCCCTTCCCTATTACTTTTTCTTGATATAACTACTATGCCTTCTGCAATGAAAGGAATTAATTTTAGCTTGTGGAATTTATCATGTCTTGTTCAATGTCGGGGCATTAGAGGTTTTCTTGTTTCTGCCACACTGTTCCTCTTCTAATATAGTGTTAGCATTTTATGCATGAGGTCTTAAAAGTGAGGAAGTTATTTGTTTGTAGTTGAAAGTCTCTTTGATTGAGATTTCATTTGTGTTAAATTGAAGAATGTATGAAGCAATCTTGGTTCACATACTCCATAATGTGTTGCAATGCTGTTCCATTTTATTAACTTCTGCCCCTTTTCAGGTTTATAGAGATTCTGAAGTGATACCAATGGTTTGCTGCGATGTTTGTGAAAAGTGGGTACATATTGAGTGTGATGGCATCAGGTCTGTGTGAATGTCAACCCCATGTTTTTTTTTGAATAACTACACTCATATTTGTTGCCTTCTCTGAGCCTACTACTTCTTCCTTGGTACTTCAATTCTCTATACGCATTGCCGTCTTGTTTCCCCTTCTGCTTTGCATTCTTTACCATCGTTCCATATATTTTTGCAGTGAGGAAAAGTACCAGCAGTTCCAAGCTAACCAAAACCTACAGTATACATGTGCAGCATGCCGCGGCGAATGCTCCCAGGTGTTATTTACTTCTATTATACTTTCTCATCGCCATACGCCTATACTGTGTTATCTAACATCCTTTGTTGCTATCTTCAGATCAGGGACACAGAAGATGCAGTTCAGGAGCTTTGGAAGAGGAGGGACATTGTTGATCATGATCTTATGGTTAGTTTAAGGGCTGCTGCTGCACTGCCTTCTTTGGAAGATGTCTCACCATCTTATCCAAACTCGGATGATGAAAAACTTGGTGCATATGTATTGAAAAATGATGGTAGAAATACACTAAAATTCTCTTTCAAAAGCAACAGTAGTAAGCCCCCATTAGATTCATCTGAGCAAGAGAAGAATGTTATCAAGAATTCAGGGTCAAATAAGAAGCATTCCAAGAAGAAAGACAATCAAAGCAATAAAACAGCTGGCGACCAGGATGAGATATTTTTGGAGAGAAGGCATGATGCTAAATCATTGAATAGTCATTTGGGAGATCAAATTGTAGATGCTAATCATGATAGGAATTCTTTTAAGAATGATGGTAATGCATTTGTTTTATCTTCAACTCAAAGTTTAGACAAGGATTTGAAATCCTCGTCCGCGAAAGCTGCGGCAAACAATGCCGATATGATACCCAAAGTCAAGATTAAAGGCAGTAAGGTTCCGAGTTTGCATTTCAAAGATGCAGGTGAGGAAAATACTGCTAAGAGTGACACAGGGAAAGGTACCAAGTTGGTTATTCATCTCGGTTCACGACACAAAAGTAGGAGTGGCTCTCCCAAGTCTGAAATGTCCAATTCTCAAAAAGAGCAAGAGCTGAGTTCAATGCATGGTATGTGCCCTCTATGTGGTAGTTTGTCATTTACCATTTTAGTTTGCCCGCTATAATATATTTTGTATGTGTGTACGATCTTTTATTTTAGAAACTAGTAATTTGAGCTGTTACCAATGGTATAGAATTATAGCAATTTTGTGGCATTTTTGTAGTTCTATGATGCTCTTTGACATGTGGGGCATTGCCATATTTCTTATTTGGTAACAGATTGATCCTTCTTAATACTCTTTCTGACTCCCAAGAAAGCGTCATCAAGAGCAGTATCATCGATAAAAAAAATAACTGTTTGATCATTCCAACTAAGTGTCTGATCGGGTGCTCCTACCTATCGTGGTTTCAACTTGGGATTTATCGAGTGCCTCAAGTCCTTCCCCTTCCTGACACCCAGTCCCAGACCCTCATTGCTCACTCTGTGGTTTCGTGCCTCGTATATACTGTAATTTTAACTAACATTTGTTGTCTTTCCAATAGTCCCGTTGTTTCCATTCCTGATTTATTATCCATCTTAATGGCCCTGTACCTGGATTCATCTTTTGTTGATAGCAAATAAGTCATAATTCTTTATTGATCCCCTTATTCTAAATAAATAAATTACTTAAGCTCTTTCCTGATGGTTAGCAACGCAAAATTTCTCTTAGTTTAGTTCAGGTTTGTTCCCTTGATCTTGTGTTGAATATTGAAATAGCTTGATCTTCACTCGCTATTTCAGGAGGGAAAGTTGATGTGACAAGCCAGTTCAAAAGCTCGAGGAGTGAGGTAAAAGAAAAAAGTGTAATGAAGCTAGTTAGAGAGACTGGAGTACAGCAAAGAACTAGCCTTTTGGGGGATCTAGGTACTTCAAAAAAGCACGCAACCGGGAAAAGGAGCAATGCTATAATTTCTGGAACCGAAAATGCAAATGAAAGCAGCACAAGAAGCAGATCTTTTGGACATAAACAATCTGTTGCTAAGCTGCTGATCGAGAACCAGGAAACTGCTTCGTTTTCTGTTAACAACTCTCCTGACATCTTGAAGCCATCATTGCTCAAGCTTAAATTTAAGCGTCCACATCTCGAGCAGCCAAGCACCCAGGCTTCTCAACCCGAGGAACCGACCACCTGGGCTTCTCAGCAAGAGGAATTAAATGTTGCTAAAGGCCAGAGATCAAAGAGGAAGAGACCTTCGATGGACAAGCTGGATGGTTCGGAAGGTAGGACTCCATCCAAGAGGCATGAGCAGAGCACAGACGATGGAGCAATGGATGCCAACTGGATACTGCGCAAGTTGGGCAAGGATGCGATTGGGAAGAGGATTGAGGTCGAACTAGCTTCTGATGGAAAATGGTGAGATCTCCTCTAGTCTAAACTCTTATTATTGTTTTGTTTGTTACATTATACTGGTTAAATATATCTCAATTTTTATTGCTGAACTAATTCTTCTTAACCTTATCCTAAGCTTTTGCACTGAAAAGTGGCATGCCTTGGCACCTGAACCAGTTGATGAATTATTAGCGTAAGAAACGGATTTGGCCTGAGGACCTATATAACACAATTAGTTTGTGTTCGCTTATAATGTTACCAAGTGAATTATTTATTTGTGTTTTTGCTGGATGTCTAAAGGGGGGACAACTTGTTTTTTTTGTGTGTCTGGCAGGCATCAAGGGGTGGTCTCTAATGTCATCAACGTCACGTTGTGTGTTAAATTAGATAATGGTAGTTCCGAGAATGTAGAGCTGGGAAAGCAGGCAATCCGCTTGATAGCTCAGAGGGCAAAGGGCGGCAAGCGATGAAACCTTCCGCTTCTGCAGCTTAGCTCCTTTGCCATCAGCACAGTGGGCAGAGCTCTCCAGGTTGTAACATCTGAAGTGCCGGATGATACGTGGAGCACAACCTCACCCGTTGTGCGGTGTTTTGGATAGCCTAGCATGCAACAGACATTTTGTTTCTGTGCTGTTTGAAGCGCATTGGCTTCCATTGAATTATGTTAGCGTAGGGACAAGCAACCTGTGGAAGTTCTAGGTTACCATGGATGTAGAAGAAAGCGGCTAGCGCGATGTCAGGATGGGCATGTACATGTAGCTGTTGAATGAGTTGTCGAATAATTCGTTGCGTTTTGTGGTCTTACAGCTTTTGATCTGTTTATCTGAGATTTATGCCCCCCACAGTTGGTGAGCTTTTCTCAGGAGCTTCGGTCGCCAGCTTGTTTTAGTCGCATAGCTTATTGCTTGCTGCTTGTGTAAGCTCAATGCTCGTACTATTCCTACGTGGATAGATCTGGCTTTCATGTCCAGGGTTCAAAGGTTTTGCCCCGATACGGCACGTTTTGGTCAGGAGTTTGGCGTAACCTCCCTGGACCATTGACACTTTGCATGTTTGGATAGGGGGATATCGTTCCCTAGAATTTAGTTCAGAATTGAACTAAATCCCAAAAGTTCCCAAAGAAATCCCGTGAGGACATAGCGGATATTTGCGTCCAGGCTAAAGCATTGTCAAAGCTTTGTTTTTTGAGAATCACAAACAGCAAAGGCCGCCTTACAAATACCAAATCCAAACAATTTTCTTTTGTTTACTCCATTACAAATCCAAACACCAAAAGTATTCCAACAAAACAATCTTATGATAGCGGCATAAGTAAATGCTACATCTTGGACGAAACAAACCGATCCAAGAACACGCTGTCCTCCCTTTGCAAAACCAACCCAGCTTTCCCTGTTGCCATGCCCAAGCATGGTTGTCAGACAAACTCCAGCTCCTTCAATTATTGCCATCCAGCCAGGTCCTCTCCACCAGGAATCGGTCTAACTCCTCGGTCATCTTATGTGTGCTGATGCAGTTACTTCACTGACATTGACTGTCAAATCAAGTCCCTGACTTGAGTTTTCTGAGTCTTGCAAACGTTTCTCCTTTTACTGTGACTGCAAGCTCATGTACAAGTATATGCAGTGGCGTACATATGACGAATACAGAGGGATGTTAGTGGGATCAAGTTATCATGAGAGTGGTAGTGTGACAGTTATTAAGAGCTAGCAAACACTTATTTAAATATCATACACAATCTAAATTTATACATAAATGATAAGGAACAATGTTAAAATAGAAAATATATTAAACGTAGTATCTTAATAAATAAATAGTGCGTTTCGAAAATCCAAAAATATACGTAAGTAGTAATCTTAAAAATAAAATTAATTAGATTTATGATGCAAATAATGACACCGCCCGATCAATGAACAGCTGATCAAGCATACTTATTACTAGGCACAATACAGCTCGATGATATATATAGCTCTACTACACAATGGTTTCATGGCAAGTGCGTTGCATACGGGTTCTCGTCATCGCAAGAAAGGAGCTTTTCGACTACCTGCTTCATGTTGGGCCTTCTACCCCTCTCCTCTTCGACACAGGCGATAGCCAACTCCACCATTGTTGCTGCTTGCAAGCGGCAGAAGTCCCCATGTAGCTTCGAGTCCACGAAGTCCGGCAGCCATGAATAATCTTCGCTGCTCGACCTCTCTTTAAGTAGCGCAACAGTGCTTCTGAAAACCATCTCCACCTCCTCTTCGCCCTCGACGGTCCAGTCCGACACTCGAAGGCCTCTCACCAGCTCGAGAAGCACCACCCCGTAGCTGTAGACGTCGACCTTGCCTGTGATGGGAAGATTCGAGGCCCATTCCGGCGCAATGTAGCCCCTGGTCCCTTGCACGCGCGACAGCATCTGGCCACCCTTCTTCCCTCTGTTGAGCAGCTTCACCAGTCCAAAGTCTGCAAGCTTGGGCTCGAAATCCTCGTCTAGGAGAATGTTTTCCGGCTTCACATCGCAGTGGATCACCCATTCCAGGCACTCGTGGTGAAGGTAGGCCAGCGCTTTCGCTACACCTACCGCGATCCTGTACCTCTGCTTCCACGTGAGAAAGCTTCCAGGGCTTGCACCGTCGAACAACAGCTTGGCCAGTGAGCCATTCTCGACGTACTCCAAGACCAGGAGCTTATGCGCACGCTCCGAACAGAAGCCCCACATCCTCACTAGATTCATGTGGTAAATCTTTCCGATGACACCTAATTCAGACTGTAATTCCATCTCCCCCTGCACCATGTCTTGCAATTTCTTCACTGCTATCTTCTTTCCATCATCCAAGATCCCTTTGTAAACAACTCCAGAACCACCCCTTCCTATCTCATCCTTGAACTTTCCAGTAGCACGTACCAGTTCTTTGTAGGCGAACTTTCGGAAATGGCTGTGAATCAAAGCAAACCCATCATCCCTTGAGCTTAACTCACGCTTCCTCTTCAACAGAAAGGACCAGGCGATCGGAAGTAGAATGGCTTCAACTGCAAAAACAGATCCAATAAGCATGTACAAGTAATTCCATTGGAAGCCCTTTGCGGGTTCGGGTGGGTAAGAAAAGCTGCCCTGACATGAAAGATGTGGAATACGCGGTTGATGACGGATACTATATTGCAAAGCTGCATCGGCAGTAAGCTTCAAGAATGTGACTGAGAACACCGAGGGAGCAAATCCCCCAGAGTAGAGTGAACTCTTTAGTTTACATTCTCCCAAACCATACCGGTAGGCAAAAGCTTCGCAGTGTATATCATCCGAGCAACTTTTATGACAATCATCCAATGTTGTGGGCACCGTGGAATTGGAGTACTGGTAACCCCAAAAACTCAACTGCTCAAGTTCCACAAAATGCATCCCGGCTACCTTGTCACAACTGAAATTGAAAGTGGGTTTGCAACCTTTTGTCCAATCTGATAGATCTGCCATCTTAAACCCTGGAGGACAACTACAGATGGGATTCAGCCCATCATAGCTACACACTCCATTGTTTCCACACAAGCCATGCAGTTCACAGGCACTTGTGAGGGCGATCCATGAAATTTGCCAGAGACCAGTAGTCATTGACAAGCTATAGAGCCTAAGATTACCATCATGGTCAAGAGTCAACCTCCTCAAGATCTCAATACCCCTATCAGATGCACAATACTCAACCCGGTCACTTGCAAAGAAGCAACCAGACTCATCGAGGGCATGAAGTTGACCTCCACTAATTGGTATCCCACTAGTATTTTTCGGCCAGTACTTGATACGACCTTCCGGTGTATCATATGTGAGAGCAGTAGCATTACTTCTATCAAATGAAAGCATGTACTTCCCTGATACCAACCTCGTATTTGCAGTGATGTGCTGCTTGGGAAGAAGAGTGTCGGTAGGCCAATCAAAGCTCTGCCACAGAACGTTGCCATCAGGACCCAACAGCACAAGGTTCCCCGTGTCAAGAAGTTGCGCACGACGGGCTCCAGGTGAAGTTGTGCCTGTGCTCCAAACCAACTTTCTGTCGAAATCCAGCAGCACCATGGTGCCATCCCTCCACAGCTCGATCCTTGATCCTCTGCCGTTCACCGGCACATCCTTGTTCGCCGTCCAGACAACAACTCCGTTTACCCATATAGCAAAGATGAAAGCATTGACGCCAACCTTGTAAAAACCGCATGAAAACAAAGCGATTAGAGGACACCAGCATATTGGAGTTATCCTCCACAGAAATGGAAGATCCAGGAGAAAGAAGGTCCTGATAGGATGGCGCGACAAGGGAAGGGATGTTAAGCAAGAACACGATAAACAAAGTGGCGAAATTGCCAAAAGATAGATGTTTCAAGGTGTTGAACTTGCCCATTTTCTGATAGAAGCTAACTTTGCTTAAACAGGCTTATACAAGGATTAGTTATATTGGAGCCATGGAATGGACTCTTCATAATAGAATTCAGTGCAATGACTTGGGGTCGTCTTCTTTGACTTTTGCTGTCAAGTCTTTAATGAGTCAACAGTCAATTTACTAGTCAAATTGTGCATGCGAGCTTACACAGACCTAGCAATCAATAGCGTCGAATTTTACCTTAAGATGCTTTTGCAGGTTTCCTTCCTCTTCCATCGCTACCACTGTTATGAACAGAGCTTGTATTATCATAAGACTAATGGACCAATATATATATATATAAATACATGTGTGGTATATATGCAGCTAACTTCCTTATATAATGGGGGAAAATACACAGCCAATAATATACATCTAGCACCCCCTTTAAATTTATGGTGGATCAACAATATAAAGTTTAGAGAGATAGAAGTTGTGGTAGACTCTGGTCTGCGCCTTTGTGAAGAAATCTGCCAACTGAAATTCTAAAGGCACATATTGAAGAGCAACAACCTGGTCCTACACCTGTGTCCACATGTAGGAAGCATCGACACCAATATGCTTAGTAAGCTCATGCTTCACCGGATTGGTAGCAATGCTAATAGCCCCTGTACCGTCAGACAAAAGAGGAGTGTGTGCTGAAATGGAAACACCAAAATCCTCAAGTAACCACCGTAGCCAAGTAACCTCCGCTGTCAACAAAACCATAGCTCGCAACTCAGCTTCAGCACTTGAACGAGAAACTGATGTCTGCTTCTTAGTCTTCCAAGCAATGAGAGAACCACCAAGAAAAACACAATAAGCAGAGAGAGACCGACGATCAGAGTGATCACTAGCCCAGGTGGCATCAGAATATGCCTGGAGCTGTAAAGAGCTAGAGCGAGGAAAAAACAGACGACGAGTGATGGTTCCATGAAGATATCGTCGAACACGAAGAAGATGACTATAGTGAAGCTGAGTAGGAGCAGAAACAAACTGACTCAAGATATGCACATGGTATGAAATGTCAGGACGAGTGACATCCAGATAAACAAGACTCCTAACAAGGTGACGGTATAGCGAGTAGAATCAGCAAGAGGCTCACAATCAGTGGGCCAAAGATGAACATTAAGCGGTGTGCTGATCAGTAAGAGAAGCACGATCAAGAAGATCCTGAATATACTTTTCTTGGGACAGATAGAAGCCATCAGGAGTAGAAATAACCACAACCCCAAGAAAGTAGCGAAGAGGACCCATATCAGACATGAGAAACTGCTCATTAAGACGCTCCTTCACGAAGGCAATTGTGAGAACCCGGGGTATTTAACTTGTAATACTTAACCATTAAGATGATTCAAGCATTACAAATCAAATATCCTGATTCTCGGCGTATATGTACTTCCTAGAATTGCAGTACACATACCCCATACAAAAATTAAGCATCCATTCCACACACAAGTTATTACAAAGGACATACAAGTTCATATTACAAAAGTAGGGCCGACCGGCCAAATAACAAGGTAAATAACCAAAGAAGCAGCGGAAACAAGAGCCATAAGATGGCGATAAACAAAAGCCAAACGGTTTGCCATTACCCACAAGGCAACCGACCTGGCCGCCAAGCTAGTCGTCCTGTACGAAGTTGGTCTCACAAAAGTCGATCCCTTGGGGATCAACCTCCTCTGCAACAATTACAATTAAGCATGGAAAATGAGTACAAAAATGTACTCACAAGACTGACGTGTAGAATAATAGACCTATATATTTAGCTACATGCAAGCTTATTTAAGTGGAGGAGGCTCTAGACTCATTTTTAGCATAAAGCAAGTTTTCATTTGCAATAATGTAATAGATCGAAAGCAGTTTTACAATTTGATTTTATTTGATAAAAACAGCGAGATACTAAGTAATAATAATAACAAGACATCCTGGAAGTGGCTAACCCAATAGCCACCACAACAATGGCATGAATTCCCCATTCATACCACCCACATCAAGTTTTAATTAAATGTTATAGTCTAACTCTTGCAAAACTTAACCAAGCGTGTCCATAACCTAGGACGAGGCTATTCGAATAGATTGAACCCTGTAGGGGTGTATAACTTTACCCACATGTCAGACCACCTTTTCGCCAAGCTATTAGCACACTTCCTTTGGTATGCCGGCACGGCTAAGTCCTACGAGATGTTTCCAATATTGTGTATTAACTACGAGTCGCCCATATGGGAGGAAGCCCCATATGTTGATGCGGAGTCATCAAAGATGCTCACCTCCTTATAAAGGACGATGCTCCTTGCAGTGGATAACCTCCACCACTACTCACCCAAACACACACAAGTTTCTTTTTCAACACAACGCACACATCCACCATGCGACCCGGAGCTAACACACGCCAAAGTACTAAGTCAAGAGAGGTCCCATATCCCTCTCATGTGGTTGCACGCAAAAATGTCTGGATAGTGTGACACAAGATGTTCGGTCCTTGTTGACTTAGACATGCCACCACACACCCGATAATCACACCATCAACCATATGCCCAAGTCTAAAACATTTCATTTTCAGTTTCATTTTGTTTTTGACTTTATAAAGTAACCAAGCACAAAGTGCTGAGCATAATGATAATAATAATTTTGTGTGATCAAGGTTATTGACTAAGTCGATAACCGCCCAATTCTACCGGTAGCTAAGCATTTCTAAGCATGACACCGCAAAGACAATGAAAGAGCATAATTAAATCACCGGGCTCTAATTCACCAGCGATATTAATAACTTATGTTTTTGTGGCAGGGGATAACAATTTAAGGGCAACCATACAATAGGAATAGCTACCTCTAATCGGGAAAATTACTTTGACACAAAAGCATGCATACATACAATTTGTAAACAAAGTATTAGACTTGAAAGTAATGGGACATTTATGATCAAACTGCTTGCCTTGCTGTAGCTCACTGTCTTGCTGCAGAGGATCACTCGCGCAATCGATAATTTCGTTGGAACCTAGCGCAAGAAGTTGAAAGCACAATAAGAACGAATAACACCGAAAAGACCCAAAATTTCAAAGTCATCCAAAAATTATAAAAAAATCACAGAAGGAAGAGCATGATTTTAGATGAAATTAGCAACAAGAAACATTTCATTTGGATGTTCTATGCAAAAGTTATAACAGTTTTAATGTCAGTTTTCCAGAAAATCCAATAAAATTGTAATCTGTTACTGTTCATTCGAAATAATTCGTTTGGTGAAAATTTCCAGAACAGTGGTGCACTTGAAAATTTTATGGTATTAAGAGCACCACATAAGATGAACAATGGAATTTGATTCATCTCATTTGGAGCTAAGATGAATTTTCCATGAATTTTCCAAGTTATGAAAGTAGTACACAAGTTATATGCAAAATAAGATTTTCAGTAACAATATCATGTTCATAACCTATTTTACAATAAACTAAACTAACAGAGGATTCTAAAAAATTGAGTTTACTCTTTTTGGAGTTACAGAGAAAATACTTATGCAATCTTGAAGTTAAAGGAATTTTTAATGCAACAATAATTCGTTTCGGAATTTTATAAACCACGCCCTCCTTTATCTTACCAAGGTTGACCTAGCACTCGCAAACCCTCTTACTAGGCATTCTATGCATACATCTACGATGATCATACAGTCAAAATCAATCCTCTTATATGTTCTCATAATTATTTTAGTTAATCATTAACTAAATTGATACCGGTTTAATGAGAGTTTCTTAACATGACTTGCATGGAAGGTCCAGCTCATGTTAATGATTATTTTTGTTATTATTTCCTATTTATCAAGGAAATTCCATGTTTTAAGTGTGTCCTTTTTATAGCCATGACAAGACTAAGCTTCATGCTAAGGTGCAACTATAATATTAAACCTAAAGTAATTTTGCCAAAAGTGATTTCTGAAATAGTAACAAGGTTCAACCCATTTTTATATTAAAGTACATTTAAAAAGGAAACCAAAAAAAATTGGAATCACCAATTTTGGAGTCTTTATGACTTAGTTACGAATTTCCAAAGTTATCAGCCTTTTGCTATTGTAAAAATAATAGAATTATAGATCATTTTCTAAAACCATATCCTCTGCTATAGAGACATGTTTGAAACCTATTTTAAAATAAAGTTCACTTAAAATGAAAATGATCAAAACTGATTTCCCCCATTTTGGAGTTAAGATGAAATAGTTATGAATATTTAAAGTTTAAAAGCATTTTCTAGTGTATAAATAAATGGGTTTTAGACCAATTTCCACCAAATATATTTTATGAGATAGTGGCATGCTTGAAACCAATTTTATAACAAATTTCATTTAAAATGAAAATTAACACAATTGGTTTCACTGTTTTTGGAGCTAAAATGCATTAGTTCTTCATTTTAGAAGTTATTCAATTTTTCAGTGCATAAATTAATCATTTCGGAATTTCTATAAGCAATTAGTACTTTTTCTACCGAGGTGGAGCTAGCCCTAGCCTATGACTAGTGGGACCGGGGTCAAGGGTTTTGACCCAGTCAATAATGACTTTGGTCACTGCCGAAGGCTATAATGAAGGCGTATTCCTTAGAATACGTCTTATAATCAGGAAAGCGTATATTTGTTTTGGCATAGGAGGAATACGTTTTTCCCTAAAAGATTGCGTCCTACTACTTGTGCGCAATCACTTAACCGGCAAAATGGGGTCCACATGTCAACCACTTACAGATTTAAACGTTTTCACTCAAAGTTCTAAACACGCTTTCATTTGTGGGACCTACATGTCATAAGATCAACACTAAACCTGATTAGCCCTAATCCAAAAGAGATTTGGTTAAACAAATCGCTCTCGCTTTGACGGATGTCGACAACGCTTTGGCTTTGCTTGAGGCTTCAGCCGTGTGATGGTCCACGTAGCGTGAGACAAGGGCACGTATGGGTGGCTAATAGCCTGACGGTCCAACCGGTGACCGGAATTTGGTCGGAGAAGAGCTGTAGCGGCGGCGCGACCAAGGAGGGCGGCGGCGCAAATACGGCAAAAGTGGCCGAGTTCACCCGATGATGTATTGAGCAAACACTTGCATGCATAGGCTTCCTAGAGGTTCCAAGAAGCTTACCAGAGCTGTTGGGAGGCTAGGGGAGCTTGGTGGTGAGGTGGCCACGACAATGGTGATGGCGGTAGTGCGGCTCACGAGGAGGGAGCTCCCAGGGCAACAAGTCCGAGAAATGGTGGTAGGGTTAGATTCAGTGGGCGGTGTAGATGGTGATAATGCAAGCAATTTACAAAAGACCTACCCGATTGACAAAGGATTGTGAATAGTCTTTGCGGCCGACAGAAGGGGAGAACTCCAATTTCTCGAGCTCCTATGAATAAACCGACAAATGAGTTGAGGGGAAATGATAACCATACCCACGCACACGATATGACGCGCAAAACCGAGAAAGAACTTCACCGGAGATGGGAGATGGATTAAGGGTGGCATTCGGTGCACGCCCTGGAGCTACCGAGAGCACGAGATGGCCCCGGGTTCTACAAGCAAAGACAAAGGCTCAGAAGAGCTAAAATGGAGATGGCATACAAGGTGAAGTAGAATGGCACCATTGCGGTGAAGCTTACCGGGACGAGGAGAGCTCAAGGCCTCCTTCTCTCCCATGGCCACGGAGAGAAGTGGGCAAAAGGAGAAGCCAGGGGATGTTTTTGAGTGGGACCAAGGATGGAGAAAGAAGCGATGTTAAGCGGAGGCGCTCTCGGGTTGGTCGGTTTGGGCGGTAGGGCAACAGCGTAGCTTGCGCGGACGGAGGAGCGGCAGAACGCGACGGCCGCGTGGAGCGCTGCCTCTGCCCGAGGAAGAAGAAGCAGATGAAGGGCAAGGCCCGCAGGTCAGCGGCTCCAAACAGATGGATGCGGTGTGAAGCTCGGACCGTCCGATTGCGTTTTGACGGCTCAGATTTAAAGATACTTTCGGACTGTCCATTAGATCTGCTCGCGTGGACCGTTCGATTGAGATCGGATGGCCCACGCGCGCTGGCTGGTTTGGGCTGACATGAGTGGGTTGGGTTGAACCAGTAGCGTTAGGTCGGTCGGTGTGAGTCTGAGTTTGGTCCGAGCCCGAGTAACAATGCTGGGTTGACTGGTTTTGAATTCTATTGATTCTAGTTTGACCGAGGCTTTAAAAATAGAAATAAAATTCTAAAAATTCTGAATTAATTCAAGGGTGTTCCTGGGACATCCTAGTACTCCTAAATTTTTTAAAACCTACTGTTCATGATTTAATTTATATAATTTAAATTCAAACTTATAATAGGTCTTTGGTTTGAGTTTGAATTTTCTGAAGGTTAAAACTATTCCCAAAAATTTAGGAAAAATTATATTTATTCATGATAATTATTATATTATTTTAATAAATTATTTCCAGATGATGTTCATAAGTTTTTATTCTTGCTTTCTTTTGGAATTTAAATTTGAGTTGTATGTCTTCTTTGTTTTCAAAATTCTCAAAAGCAACAATTTATGCAATTGCTCCAGAAAAACCAATACATGTTCAAAAGTTTTAATTTCTCCTCATTTTTATACATTTGAAACACAACCCAAGTGCAATAAAAGATGCAAAAGACTTAAAAACACTGTGCATATTAATGAGTTACATACTAATTATCATTTATTAATTTGGGGATGTTACAGCGATGTACTGAGAATCATCTCTAGTAATGATCATATCATCAACATATAAAAGGAGAAGCGTCCGACCACGAGGCAAAGTGTGAATAAAGAGAGCAGGATCATGAGCACTGGCAGAGAAACCAGCTGCAGCGACAACAGAAGAGAAACGCTCAAACCAGACACGAGGAGCTTGCTTGAGACCGTAAAGAGATCGGCGAAGGCGACAAACCATACCCTCAGGAACAGAATACCCCAGTGGTGGCTGCATATAAACCTCTTCACGCGGCTCACCATTGAGAAAGGCATTCTTGACATCAAGCTGAGAGATTGACCATGCTCGAACAAACACCACAGCAAGAAGAGTGCGAACGGTGGTCATGTGAGCCACAGGAGCAAATGTCTCATCATAATCACGACCATGCTCCTGTTAAAAACCACGTGTCACAAGACGAGCCTTGTAGCGCTCAAGAGAACCATCAGAGTGGGTCTTAATCTTGTAGACCCACTTGTACGTGATAAAAGTAACACGCGAGGGAAGAGGGACAAGATCCCACGTGCTAGTACGCTCAAGGGCAACAATCTCCTCTGCCATCGTATGTTGCCATTCCCGATGAACAGCAGCATCACGATAAGAATTCAGTTCGGTAAGAGCCGCTAAACAAAAACGCGCAGGAGGCTGAATAGACTGACGATCACGAAGACCATATCGAGGAGAGGCCGAAGAAGATGAACCATCAGAAGAAGATGGCGCATCAGAAGAATCCTTAACTCGCGAACGACGAGTGTAGTAGAGAGGATAGGAAGAACGAAGGCCGGGAGGAGCCTCTGGAGAGGGTGGTCCTAGGAGACCTCCGGGTGGTCCTGGAGCCAGTCACGACCTCCCCTTTGGTCACGACCTCCCCTTTCGTCACGACCTCCCTTTTTGGTTGGACCACCCTCCCGCATTTTGACTAGCCCCACCTGTCAGCCCTGCTCACCTTCTTCCTCCTCCCGCCGCGTCACTGCTGACGTAAAAGTCTTTGCGCATTAAATGCTATTGTGTCGCATTAAATGCTGTCGCTTCTATGGTACCCGTTCCCCCCTCTTGTCTCTCCCCCTACTTGCCCCCATCTCCTCCTTCACCTACCCTTGAACTCGTGCGCTTCTGAGTCTCTCAGCGACTCTCCCCGTCTCTCCTGGCTATAAAAGCCTGAACAGCCCTCTTTCATATCCTCTTTCCTCACCCAACTCTCTTGCTCTCGTCCAAGTTTTGCCGTGCTTCGAGTTTCGCCACCGCCTGTTGGAGCTTGCGCCATCTTCGACCACCTCGCTGCCGAAGGATTCACCGGAGCGCCCGTGCCGTTCGCCGTCCTCCTCCTGTTTTCTTCGGTCTCTCTCTCTCTCTCTCTCTGTCCTGGTGAGTATCTCCATGCCCTGTTCTCTTTTTGCTCTCTCGACCTCGTTGCGTAGTTGTATCTGTTGGAAGTAGAATCGTTGTATTGCAAGGGGCCAATGGGCCTATATATACAAGTACACCAATATGCAAGAAACCAAGAAACACCCTAGACTAGGGAAGAAAAGCACAACACACACACACACACACACACACGATACTCCCATGGAGCTTGGAGTTCACCTTCGACTCACAGATGGAGAGCCTCTTGAGGATCCCACTCGCTACCGTTATCTTGTTGGTAGTCTTGTTTATCTTGGGATCACTCGACCTGATATCTCTCACCCTATTCACATTCTTAGCCAATTTGTTTCGGCTCCCACTCAGCTTCAACTCCAGTCACCTACATGTGTCCTTGATATCTTAAGTGGCACCATTTCTCGTCGCCTTTTCTTTCCTCGCTCCAGCTCCTTGCAGCTCAAGGTGTACTCTGATGCCACTTGGGCTAGTGATCACTCTGATCGTCGATCTCTTTCTGCCTACTGTGTTTTCCTTGGATTCTCTCTGATTGCCTAGAAGACCAAAAAGAATCCAAGGATTTCACAAGAAGTCTTGAGAATTCGAGTTGAGAGATCTATAGCGTCGTTGGCAGTGAGGTTACTTAGTTCGCAGTGGCTCCTTGAGGACTTTGGTGTCTCTGTTCGACCTTGCCCCACTTTGTGTCAATTAAGATATCGTGCGATCGGTGTGAATCGAGTGAAGCATGAACTCACCAAGCATATTGGAGTTGATGCTTCCTATATGAGATCGCAAGTCACGAGTGAGTCGTGGCTCTTGATCGTGCCTTGAACTTGACTGGCAAACTTCTTTACAAAGGCCAGAGTGAGATCCTCAAGAGGCTCTCCTCGTCCGTGAGTTGAAGGTGAACCCAAGCTCCATGGGAGTATCCAATACTGCATCACGAGTGAGACAAGCGCGGCAAGAAGGTCTGAATGTACTTCTCAGGGAGAGGTAGTAGCCCTCAGCGAGAAGTGACCTCAATCCCAAGAAAGTAGCGGCTCGACTCATGTCGGACATCAAGAACTTATCACTGAGATACTTCTTCACAAAGTCGATGTACTGAGGATCATCACCTGTGATGATCATATCATCAACATACAGAAGAAGAAGAGTCATGATAACACAAGAGAAGCGCAGGGTCATGATCACTTACGGTGGAACCGGCCGCAGTGATAACACAGGAGAAGCGCTCAAACCAGACTCGAGGAGCTTGCTTGAGCCCATAGAGAGAGCGACGAAGATGACACACTAGGCCGTCAGGGACAGAATACCTAGGAGGTGGCTGCATGTAGACCTCCTCACGCAGCTCGCCATTGAGGAAGGCATTCTTGACGTCCAGCTGAGAAATGGACCACTGGCGAACAGAAGCAACTGCCAGAAGGGTCCGAATAGTGATCATGTGAGCAACATGCGCAAAGGTCTCATCGTAGTCACGATCATGCTCCTGCTGAAAGCCACAGGCCATAAGACGAGCCTTGTAGCGCTCAAGAGAGCCATCAGAGCGAGTCTTAATCTTATAGACCCACTTGCATGTAATCGGAGTAACATAAGCAGGTAGGGGAACAAGATCCCAAGTCTCGGTGCGCTCCAGGGCGGCAATCTCCTCAGCCATCACATGCTACCACTCTGGATAAGCAACAGCCTGATGGAAAGTCATAGGCTCAACAAGAGCAGCGGTCGTAAAGCCGTAATGCTCAGGAGGCCTGATAGTCCAACGATCATGAAGATCATACCTAGGAGGCGAGGCTGGGGCGGGACCGAGCAAGGACGAGGTAGAAGGCTCAACTGGAGGAGTAGTAAGCCGTGGACGACGAGAGTAGTGCAGCGGAAAAGGAGATCTCTCAATAGGAGAGCTGGTAGTGACCACCAGAGGAAGTGAGGAAATCGGAGGAGACGAGAGAGAGTGAGGCGAAGGAGGCCGTGGTGGAGGACACGGTGGGGATTGAGATAAGGGTGGTAAGACTCGAACTGGAGGAGGCAAAGAATCAGGAAAAGTCAAAAAGGAAAGCGACTCAGCAGAAGCGGAGCTGGTGGCAGAGGAACGAGGATAGTAAGGACGAGACTCATCAAAAGTGATGTCGCAAGAGATCCTCATTCGTCGAGCAACAGGATCATAGCGACGATAACCCTTATGCTCAGAGCTGTAGCCAAGAAAAACACACTCAACCGATGACGAAAGGGCCACTTGGTGTGCTCACGAGGTGGAAGAAGCACATATGAATACTAACCGAAACATCGAAGGTGATCAGATCGGGATGGCGAACCAGTGAGACGCTCAAAAGGGGTGCATCCCTTGAGAGCAGAAGAGGGCTGCCGATTGATAAGAAAAGCAGTGGTAGAGATAGCTTCAGCCCAAAAATGAGGTGGGACATGAGCAGTAAGCATGAGAGCACGGGCTGTCTCAAGGAGATGACGATGCTTTCGCTCAGCGACACCATTCTGAGCATGAGCACCAGGACATGAATCTCAAGGAGAGTGCCTCGCCAAAGAAGAAAACGCATTTATGTGAAGTGGAGAGATATTCACTAGCAAAATCTGCACGAAAAATACGAATGGTCGACTCAAACTGAGTGTGAACCATAGTGGTAAATTGCTAATAAATGGAAAGAAACTGACTGCGAGAAGACATAAGATAGAGCCAAGTGTATCTTGAATAATCATCAATAAAGATCACATAATAGGTATGACCCTCTTTCGAAGTGAAAGGAGCCGGTCCCCAAACATCAGAGTGAATCAAATCAAAAGGATGCTGAGACTCAGAATCACTAGAGGGATAGGGGAGTTGTAGCTGCTTGCCAAGCTTGCAACCCGTATAGTGTAAAGTAGTGTCACCAGAAACAGAACCTAGAAAACCACTCCCTACTAGTGACGAAAGATGAGAACCACTAATGTGACCTAACCGATAGTGCCACTGGACAAAAGTGGTGGTGGAAGAAGCAACAGAAGCCGAGATGGTGGTCTTGGTGGTTGGGCCGGTGGACACAATGAGAAGGAAGATCTGACGGTCGAGCTCCCAAAGACGCTGAGAATCATGGCGCCTAGGACCAGTCCCAACCAGAGTCCCTGTACGACGATCTTGAACACAACAAGAGTAAGAATTAAGAATGATACGACAACCATGATCAGTGATCTGACCAGCTGACAGAAGCTGCATGGTAAGACTAGGAACATGAGATATAGTAGGAACACAAAAAGATGAAGTGGAAAGAGTGCCTCGTCCTACAACAGGATGAGATGTCCCATCCGCAGTCTAAACTATGAGAGGAAGATCAGGTGGTTTCACAGAAGAAAGATGAGTGGAGTTCGGTGTCATGTGGAAAGAGGCACCGGAATCCAGAATCCAAGAAGATGATATACCTGAAGAAGGAGGTGGTGGTGTAGGACCAGAAGACCTAGTAGCAGAACCTGGTGCAGGAGCAGAAGCAACAAGGTGTCGAAGCAGCGTGAGCATCTCCTGGCGCGTCTGCTCCAAGGAACACTGCTGTGAATCGGATCGGGAGAGCCACCTCCCCGCTGACCACTCCGACGAGCCTTACGCTTCAGCGGCGATCTTGACAAGGTGTGCCGAAGCAGTCCACGATAGTCCTGATGAAGGCCGATGGAAGTAGCAAGCGAGAGCCATAAAGGCAGAGGCGGCGTGAGGCACCGGTGCTAGGGTGTGAACAGCCAAGACTGAAGATGGCTGCTGTAGAATCCTTGTCGTGCGAAGACGAGCCTCCTCAGCCCGAATAGCAGCGAGAGCCTCCAATATGGAGGGAAGGGGTTGTCTCATCAGCAACTGAGAGTGAGCCACCTCATACTCCGGACGAAGGCGGGTGAGGAACTCGCGGAGGCAACGAGTCTCCAAGTGAGCCTGCTGACATACATAGCAGGTGCAGGACCGACAGACGTTTGGCCCCAAGGAGTCAAGCTGACGCCAAACCGCGGCCAACTGCTGATAGAAGGCGTCCACAGTGGTGTCCTGCTGCTCGAGAGACTGCTCCTCCCGAAGAGCGGAAAGGTACAAGGCCTCGCTCTTCGGCTCGTAGTGGGCACGAAGACGATCCCACATCTCCTTGGCTGTAGACACCCCAAGCACATCTGATGCATGCTCGGGCTCAATGCTGACCACCACGATGGCAGAGGCCTTAGCATCCCCATCATTCCACACCTCGTAGGCATGGAGCTGTGTTTGGTACTCCTCGAGTGCGTCCTCAAAGGCAGCAACCGTAGCCCGCTGAACATCCTTAGTAGCATCAGTAGGGAAAATGGGCTCAGTTGGCGGGACAGGGCGGGGTGGGCAAGGTCGCTCGCCGGTGAGGTAGACCCATAGGCGTTGGCCCCGTACGTGAATCCACATGAGCTGGACGAACTCGTGGTAGTTGACGCCATTGAAGGTGACCGGCGTCTTCGGAACCGAGACGGTACCCGCGCTCGAGGTTCCGGAGGGTGCCATCTTGTGTGATGGCTGCTGCACGCCAGAGTGGCACGAGAGGCTGTTGTCCACAGCACGCAGGGTAGCAGCCGGAAAAGACGATAGCCCCCTTGTCAGTCGCAGCGTCAACAAGGGTGCTCGACAGATGAAGGACCACGGCAGGAGTGCTCAGCGGCGGCACCACAAGCTGTCTCCTCTGCGTGGTAGCTCGTGCGGCGGCGGCAGCTCGGTGTGAAGAGAGCTCCAGTGGTGGCGCAGCACGAGGAAGGGAGCTCTCGGCAGGAGGGCTCCGGTGGTGGCGCAACACGAGGAAGGAGCGCTGGATCCGGGCCGAAAAAGCTCGGGCGACGCCGGAGCCGGGCGGGAGAAGCTTGGGTGACGTCGGATCCACAGCGCGAGGGAGCAGAGGAGGTCTGGCGGTGCGGCGGTGCAGGGGAGGTCCAGAGGAGGCCCGGCGGCGCAGGGGAGCTCCGGAGGAGGCCCGACGGCGCGGGGGAGGTCCGGAGGAGACCTGACGGCGTGGTGGCACAGGGGAGGTCCAGAGGAGGCCCGACGGTGCAGGGGAGCTCCGGAGGAGGCCCGGCGGCACGGGGGAGCGGGGGAGCAGAAGTGGCTCACCGTAGTGGAGGCCCGACGGTGCCGTTAGAGAGAGGGATGGCCTGCCTCGGCTCGCCTCACGGGAGAGAAGAAGAGGCGGCGGTGGATCTGGAGTTGGGTTGTAGAGAAGGAAACCCTAAACCTAATATGATACCATGTTGGAAGTAGAATTGTTGTATTGCAAGGGGCCAATGGGCCTATATATACAAGTACACCAATATGCAAGAAACACCCTAGACTAGGGAAGAAAAGCACAACACATTTATATATATCTAACAGTATCCTTCCCGTATCCCTTTTGTATTCTTCGTACGACCACGTTGAGTAGTCGTATCCTTCATTGGACCTCCTTCCGACTAGTTGAACCTCTTCGACCAGGTCGTTGGACCTCAGGACCTCCCTTGATCTCCTCAGGACCTCCCTCGACCACCCTCTCAGTTGGACCTCCTCACAAGAGCCCGTTCCTAATTCATCTATTTCAGCACCTTTCTTTTGGTTCTAGTTTGGTAGTTTTTCGTTTTTTATTTGGATTTGCTGTATTTGTTTGGCTCTTTTCGCACATGTAGAATCCGGCTGCTCTGAAGAATTCGTAGGCCTGACATCCTCAACAACGAAGGCAAGTCGTAGACCCTTGATCATGTCGTACCCAGTTTGCAAAATTATATTGTTTTATACCAACATGCATGGCTAATTGTATAAAAATGGTTTAGAAAATAGCTAAATACCTACTCGACAGTATGACTCCTTGAATACTTGTGTTTGATATGTTGACATGTACCCTTGGACACCATAGGTTGGGTAATCTTAGTTGGACATTATTGTGATACCAACATGGGTGCATATATTGCTTAATCCTGCTTTAGTTATACGATGTCTCTCGATCACATGATTCTTGTAAGCCCTGCGTGACAACTCTATAAAAACCTTGACCATAAGGTCTTTTGCTGCTATTAATATTAATTTGTCTGCTTCTTCTATAGTTTGTTGTATGATTTTGATTACATCAATGTTGAAACTGTGCGGACTAGCTACTGATCATGGGACTAGTTTAGAATGCACAGAGGGTCCTGGGGTTGCTTATCTCGGGGTCCCGACAGCAGGGTGAGGTGGACAAGGCAACTCGCTAGTAAGAAACTCCCAAAGATGCTGACCACGCATGTGGAGGCGCATATGCTGAAACCAGTCCCGATAATTGAGACCATCGAAGATAACCGAGCAGCGAGGAACGGAAACAGTGCCCATTGGTAGACGGCGCTGGACGGCGCGGCGACCAAGGCAACGAAGTCTAACAGACGACGCTGGACGACGCCGTGGTTAGAACGACGTACTGACTTTCTTTTCCTTTTTTTCTTTTCTTTTCTCTCTCTCGGCTCACTTAAACATGGCCGAACGACTCACTCGACCCATGAGCCAAACGGCCCGTGAGCTGAAAGCACACCCGGAGCCAAGGGGGAACTAGGGTTCCCCCATGCGACGGCACGAGCGGCGGCGGCGGCGCCCAAGAGGTGGCGGCGGTGGCTCCCAGCGGCGGTGGCGCCCAAGTAGCGGCGGCGATGGCTCTAAGCGGCGGCGGCCATGCACGGGCGGTGGCGCCTCGGTTTCGGCGCCAGCCGCTCCCCGGTGTTCCCAGCAGCAGCGAGGCGGAGCTCCGAGCGACTCACGGGAGAGAAGCCGATTCCTGAAGCCCGTCCCCGATCTGTTCTTCCCCGAGATGAATCCGGACGGTGACGACGAAGACGAATCGACAGGGGCGGTGACTGGGCGACGAGCGGGCAATAGGCGGCAAGTCAGGCGAAGAGGATATAGGCAACAGATAAAGATGTTGAGGCTCCAGCAAAGCCAAGCGGCGGCGGCGGCGGGCAACTTATCGAAACCCCAGGTATGGCTCTGATACCATGTTATGAATAGAGCTTGTATTATTATGAGGCCAATGGGCCAATATATATACAAGTACATGCGTGGTATATATGCAGGTAACCCCTTATATAATGGGGAAAATACACAGCCAATAATATACATCTAACAATCACAACCCCCTGGATCTGCGGGCAAGAGATATTTTCTCCAAAGCTATCTTTGCTCACATATTTACACGGAAATATTCTCTCTTGTTAATCCTATATGCACTGCAGTCTTTTTAGGCGTAATTTTTGCGTGGGAATGGTAGATATATGTAGTTACTATTTACATGTTAGCAATGCATCATAGCAATGAAGAAGAATAAATGAAAGAAGCCAACAAACCCTGCACAACAAAACACACATTGCACTTCGATAAGTTGATCTGAAGGAGTTTTTACTATGCTACAGTTCACCAGGTTTTAACTGCGCTGTGATATACTGATATCTATATGCTATTGTTGACAGTATCATTTTGCACAGAAATCTGCATCACTAGTGTCATGACCTAACGAACGTATAGGGTAAGTATGTGTAGTGGGAGGCTTTGGCCCCACTTCTTAGGAGCCGTGGCTTGCTAATGGAGAGGAGATGCAGAAGCAGACACGCGCAGGGGAGCAGGGCACATAGGGATCGGGAGAGGAGGAAGAATTCAGGGGAGAGGTAATTAGAGATAACTTATTCTTTGCCTTTCTCAAAGGATCTGCTGACTCATAAGGATGGAGTGGCCCTAACAATCAATCTCTAATCTTAACTTCCAACTAAACAAACCTTATCTACTAATGGTTTAAGGCCCAAACAAGGATACCAAAATAACCAATCTTATCTGAGGAAACTTCTCTATTCTGCGGCAGCTAAGATGTCTGCTGCTGCTGGCGAAGCTTTGCCCTTGCACACCTACTTATATGTGCATCCCTACATGACATCTCTCCCTTCCTTTCCAAATAACTCGTCCTCGAGCTGAAATGATGAATAACAGGCACAAAACTCATCCACGGTTCCGAAGATGCATCCGTTGGCTGAAGACCCTCCTAGTGAATCAGTACTTCCCAGTTGCCGCGGCTAAGACTTGCACGAACCACTGAAGATGGATGGGGACAGACGTGGCCATGTTGTATCTTTGGGTGTGGGTGGTGTCACTGGTGGCTCTCCGTGGAATGGCTTGAGTTGACTGACGTGGAAGACATCGTGAAGACGGGATCGCGGGGGAAGCTCCAAGCGACAGGTCACCTTAGGGCATGTACAATGGTACAGATAGTTGCTGTCTATAACAACTCTCCATGTCACCTGTAGACAGTACTAAAGATAGCTCATACAATGGGTTGTTGTGATATAGTCAGCTACAAGATTGTAGACAACACACAATCTTTTAATGCTTTTCTTGGTTCTGGTGCTACAGTCGGCTACAGGATTGTAGACATCATATTTCTCTCTTTTTATTCTTTTTCATCCACATCAGCTTAAATCCTACGCGGCAGAGGCTATAGACAGCTGATGTAAGCCCATTGTATATGACCTTATATGGTCCATAGAATGAGGAGCCAGCTTGTTGTTGATACGAATCACTAGGGATGCAGCATGGCGATGCAAGAGACGGAGCCACACCCAATCTCCTACCTGGAAATGCAACTCGCGGTGCTTCTCATCGTAGTGCTTCTTGTATAGCTGTTGTGCTTGGAGAAGGCAATCACGGACATTCGAGAGGAGTTCATCACAGGTGGAAAACAACTATTCCACAACAGCTACTTTGTTGGTGCCACGGTCAAAGGAGCGCATGGACGATGGCTCCCTCCCATAGACCACCTTGAACGGCGTGTCTTTGAGCGAAGTGTGGAAGGAAGTGTTGTAGCAAAATTCCGCCTAAGGTAGCCATCGTAGCCATTGACGAGGCCAGTCACCGGTGAGGTATCGGAGGTACATGAAAATAATTTTAGTGACTGCCTCCATTTGGCTGTCCTCGACTTCTCTTTAAGTAGCGCAACAGTGCCATCTCCACCTCCTCTTCGCCCTCGACGGTCCAGTCCGACACTCGAAGGCCTCTCACCAGCTGGAGAAGCACCACCCTATAGCTATAGACGTCGACCTTGCCTATGATGAGAAGATTCTAGGCCCATTCCGACACAAGAATTTTTTTTAAAATAATATTTTTTTAAAATATATTTATAAAAATAAATAGCCACCCCCAAAAATTACAAAAATGACTCCCTGTCGCCAGTTGAACTGGCGATAGCTACCTATCGCCAGTTGAATTGGCGACAGGGATCCTGTCATCCCTCTAAAGCCGGTTCAGGTACCTGTCGCTAGTTTAAATGGCGACATCTACCTGTCGCCAGTTCAAATGGCGACAGGTACCTGAAACCCTAAACTGATTACCTTTACCTGAAACCCTAAACTGATTGCCCTATTTTTGATTTTCATAGATTTTGAACGGTACAAAATCTGTTAGACTCGTAATAATATTTTTTGATCGTTGTATGTTGTTCTAGTGAGGTGAATTTTTGAAGAATTTTGCGTGGACGATTGAGGTATCAATGATTCGTAAGTAGGAAGGTAAGTGATATTGCAATGCGTCCGGGAATTCATACACATGCACTGCATATTATGTAAGGAAATAAATGTGAATTTGCCATTACTATCAAAACTACGATAAATCACACAGATATTACATAACATTAAGTAAAACGTCATAACACTTAATCAAAATGATAATTCAGAACATTGGTAATAACATATTAAATATCCCCCATGTGGACTACCTCGAGTCGGGCGACTGGATGAGGTCCACGCGGCGACGTCCGGAGTGCCGATGTCTCCTTCGTCCTGATGATTTATCATGGGGCATCTCTTGAAGGTGTGCCCAGACTCCCTACAAATGGAGCAATTCTTCGTACGACGTCCGGTTTCTGCTTCGTCCATGCCATTCCTGATGCGCCATACTTGTCGCCAGCCAACCTTTCCCTTGAGCCTATCAATGTCCGTGGCCCAGATTAGTTGCTCCGAGGTCGGATGGCCAGTGAAATGGCCAACCACAGTGTAACCATAAATCTTTCCAGTCCAGGTTTGCATCACCGCCTCCTTAGTGAAATACTCAGAGAGATACTGACCGAAATGTTGCGCCACCGTCGAACATATGGCTATGACATGGGAGCAGGGCCTATGCAGAAGAATGAGCTTGTTGCAAGTGCATATGCAACTACTGCAGCGTAGCGTGCACTCATGGATGACCCTCTCGCATTTCGTCCTGCGGCGTCCTTTATCTCTGCACATTATCTCGAAGCGAAGCTCCCTTGTGCCCATCTTGAATGCCTAGTGCATCTCACCCTTCTCGCTCTTCTCCTCTATGTACTTGGTGACCATGGCAGAGTAGAGTATTCTGTCATTTGCCATGGCGAGCGATGCGTTGTTGCTTCTATTAACAAAGTAGTTCGTCGTATCACAGAGAATTGCCTCCACAATACCAACCAAAGGGAGGCACCTTGCGCCACACATGACCCAGTTGTACACTTCAGCTAGATTAGTTGTCATGACACCATATCGAGAACCACCCCTGTCATGTAGCAGCGACCACTTTTCCTTAGGCTCGTGCTCAATCCAGTCCGAGAAGCATTTCACCTGCGCCCCCGTCCTCCTTGTCAATCTGGGAGCATCTGTGGTTAGCTGTGGTAATGCTTCGGGGGCCTAGTCAGCACTTGGGGTGACCCTTATCGTTGCCTCCCTTTTGTGCGTCTTGGTCCACTCATCTAGAATCTTCCAGAGTGCTTCAAACTTCTGCTGTTGGTTCTGGTTGCACAACCGCTTGAACAGGTTCATCAAGTCCTTGTTGCGGAACTGCTTGTAAAAGTTTGCACCCAAGTGCCTCATGCACCACCTGCTTTGTAGATCCGGCCATGGAAGTGGTACGTTCTCTCCTTGTTGTAGCTGGGTTATTGCATGCAGTAGGCCTGTATGTCGATCATGTATGCGGCACACGTTGGGACGGTCTTGCACAACAGAAATTCTCACATTCTTCAGGAACCACAACCAGCTGTCCGTGTTCTCGCTTTCAATGAAAGCGAATGTCACGGGAAGAACTTGATTGTTCCCATCTGTCGCTATTGCAGTCAGTATCTAGCCCCTGTACTTCATAATCAAGAATGTGCCATCTACGCACAAGATTGGACGGCAGTGCCAGAATGCATTGATGCATGGACCAAACGCAAAGAATGTTCACTGCAGTACCCTCTTATAGGCCCACTTCAGATGCGTGGCATCTTGAATGTCGATATGGGTTCCACGTGGCGTCTTGAATGTCGATATGGGTGCCAAGATTTTTGTCTTGTATGACTCAGAGTTGCCCGGAGAGGTTGTGGTAGGAATCCTCGAATGTGCACCACCTTGATTCCAATGCCTTCTGTTTTGCCCTCCAAGCCTTGGCATAGCTGTTTGTGTACTGGAACCTTGCCTCAATCGCCCGAATGATGGATCGTGGCTCAAAATCTAGATTATCCACGATCTCACTGTACATGAGGTTGGCAATGAAGCCTGATGACATGTTCCGGTGGGATTGTACTGACTCAGAAACGACGCATATGTGAGGGACCACTATAGAGCACTTCCAGTAGGTGTCACACTTAGGCTGAAATGCGTGCACTCGCCAAGGGCATCCCTTTATGCTGCACTTCACGTCGTAGCATCTTGGGGTAGACTTGACGACTGTGAATGTGCGCTACACCAACAAGGCCTAGAATTTGACCACGTCCTGCACGACCTCCTTACATTTGTACATAGTTCCTAGCCTGACCTCACTCTAGTCGTACTCCCACGGCACACGGGAGCCTTCGTTGATGACGAGGTTGTTGAATTGGTATGCGTTCCAGCTGGATGGAATCGCCTGCTGGTCCACATCATCCTCGTCGTCGGAACCTTTATCTTCAGACAATGCCATGTAGTCTCAGTCTTTGAGATCCATCCTTTGCACTACGATTTCCACCTCCTCTCCCTTGTTAGCAAGACCAGTAGCTTGCCTGACCGAAGGAGCTACTTCCGTAGGGTCTTCATCGACAGCATCAGCAACTCCCGGAGCTTCAGCCTTTGTGTTCGCCGCGCTGTGGCTGGAGTCCCCAACTTCTTCTTTGGCGTCAGCACCCCCTTCTTGTTCAGTCGCAGATGGAGGAGTGGGTTTGGCATATGCCTAGACCAGAAGGACCAATTTCCACCCTCTCTCCCTCGCCATGTGTACATATGACTGCCATGAATTTGTTTTCTTCAGCAGCACTAACTCCCAATATGTGTGCTGTGCTACCCGCGGGGCAAGGTAACTCAATCTTAGATCATACACATCACGGTCCACTTGGAATGTGTGGAACAACCACCGCATCACAGAGCCCCACGCATGCTGCTCTGGTCTTGGTAGGGGCACTGTCGCCGATTTGAAATAACGCAAATCAATCCCATTGGGACCCTCCATAATAGTCCCTGACCATAGTAAAATTTGAAATTAGCGACGTCGGACATATTTGACACACTGCACCATAAAGAACATTCCAACGATTAACCACATATCTAAAACTAGACTACCCACTGAAAAGTATTATGTAAAACGTACTGCACTACATAACCGTACATCTAAAACTATGTAATCCATTTGGTTAAAAAAATTACCCGAGAGGTGAGCAATCGGACGGGCAGCGCTTCGGTAGCTAAAAAAATTACCCGAGAGGTGAGCAATCGGACGGGCAGCGCTTCGGTAGCTTCTCCCCTCTCCTCTCCTCTTCTCTCTTTCTCTTTTTTATGAATAAAAGTGAGTCCTGTGCCAAATTTTTGGGTTTCAAGAGGGTTTTATAGGGTCAGTCTTCCTGTCGCCAGTTCAAATGGTGACAGGAAGCTATCGCTAGTTCAACTGGCGATAGGTTTCTGTCGCTAGTTGAACTGACGACAGGTACCTGGACCGGCGACCGGGGGGGGGGGGGGGTGAGAGGGTCCCTGTCGCCATTTGAACTGGCGACAGGGACACATTTTTGTAATTTTTTGGGGTGACTATTTATTTTTGTAATTATCTTTTAAAAAATTCTCCGGCACAATGTAGCCCCCAGTCCCTTGCATGTCTGACAGCATCTGGCCATGCTTCCCAGCTTCACTAGTCCAAAGTCTGCAAGCTTGGGCTCGAAATCCTCGTCTTGGAGAATGTTTTCCGGCTTCACATCGCACCAGATCACCCATTCCAGGCACTTGTGGTGAAGGTAGGCTAGTGCTTTCGCTACACCTACTGCCATTTTGTACCTCTGCTTCCACATGACAAAGCTTCCAGGACTACCACTGTTGGAGATTTTTTTTTTAAAAATATATTTTTAATAGAGTCACGGAAATAAAAGCTCATTTAATAAAATTACACAAACAGGCTTCTGCTGCCAATTCAAATGGTGACATACCTCTCTCGCCCACCAAACAATATTAAATGCCTTTGTCGCCATTTGGAATGACGATTTGCGACAGAGACCCCACAGCTTCCTGTCGCCTTTTTCTTCTAATGGATCGACGGTCCGAACAAGTAGGATAGGACATTCATAGAGCAGAAGTATATGCTGAACTATGCGCTGCCATCTGAGGTCTTCCACCGGTACAAATCTTACGTACCTGAGAACGAGGAAGACAAGGGAAAGGCACCGATGGAGTCCAAGAAACCAGGGTGGTGGTGGAAGACCCCCGAACAGCACGCTGAGGACGACTGGGCCAAGCGCGCGATGGAGAAGGGGAAGACACCCATGGTCCCATCGGGGACTGGCCGAGCTCCCGATGCTCCTTCTAAGCGGGTGGTTACTCCTGAGGAGCTAATGGAAGCCCAGTACAGGGCTGCCTTCAGGATTGGCTGCACCCGTAGGTCTGTAGCATACAAGGGCAAGGGACCGATGCGCCCTCAAGACTGACTTCTTTCCGATCCACCAGTTTTTCTGATTCCAAAAGGCATGCATATATCCTACGTGTAGATCGGGTTGATGATTCATGCATGTTATCGTTTTGACCGTAAGAGTAGCAGGAGAAACAAATGCACGTAACCAAACCCTTCGCACCATGTAATTCACACCTAGATTACGAAGTCTTATTGTCACAATTGAAATCCCATTTTTTAAATTTAATTTCCTAGTTGTTCTCTATCTAATATTTCATTCTCTATTTAAAAAATAATCGGTTGTGCAAACAATACACTCGGTAACAACAACTCGAGTGCAATTAACATGTAAGGGGTTCATCCATGCAGTTAACAAACTCCAGCTTCTTTAAGCACTACAAGATATTACCAGATAACTTAGTAAAATGCTATAAAATTTGAAGTTGCATTCTTTCAAAATATAAAATATAAAATTATTTCAATTATTTCTGCCAAAACAAAATTTCTAGCTTCTATCGCCATTTGGTTTAGCGACAGGAACTTGTCGCCATTTCAAATGGTGATTTGCTCTGAGTAGCCATTCGAAGTGATTACAGAGATATTTAATACTGTTTGGTTGCCCTGTAGCCAATCCAACTGGCGACAGGGGCATATTGTCATTTGAAACGACAACAGAAGCCTATTGTTGTAATTATATTAAACAGACATTTATTTTTGTAATTTTATTAAAAATGTATTATTTAAATAAATTCCACTGTCAAACAAGAGCTTGGCCAGTGAGCCATTCACAACATACTCCAAGACCAGGAGCTTATGTGCTTGCTCCGAACAGAAGCCCCACATCCTCACTAGATTCATGTGGTAAATCTTTTCGATGACACTTTATTCAGATTGTAATTCCAGCTTCCATTTTCAATGTCATCTAGTGCAAACACAGACACAAACAAGCCTGCACAAGTTTTCGTTGTCCATTTTTGACATGCTTGCACTGTCGGTCTACCAGCTGGTCAAACCAGCCGATAATGGCTGGACAGATCGCTTTGAAGGCTGGTCACACCGCATCCCTTGAATGTAGTAGAACTTTTGCAAAATAGAGAACTAACTCCCCAAACTCCTTGACACCGATGCAAATTGTTCATCCCCTAATCTAAGACCAAACCACATGGTCTCTACAATCTCCCTCTTAATGAACACATTGGCAATCTACCCAAAAATACAAGCTTGGTTTTTGCAAAGAAGCTCAACTTGGTCCTTAAGAAGGGGAAGGCCATGAAAATAACTAAGTTGGCTTGAGGAATGAAAAAGCAATCTAGAAGAGGCAAGATAACGTAAAAGCTTCAATTCGAGAAGATGGCTTCAAAAACTCACTCAAGGTTTACATGAAAAAAATATTTTTTCAATTTGACCTTAGATCATAGAGAGAAGGAAAATTTGAGAGATTTTGAAATTTAAACCAACAAAAGAACATTAGAGCACAAGAATGCATATGGAATGCCCCCTCACTAAAATCTACCACTTTTGACATTTTCTCCCCTGTTTACAAGCTTAGCCCCCTTTTAAAGCATTTTTGCCGCATTCTCTCCCCCTTTGACACAATCTCTCCTCCTTTGATAATGGAGTCATTAAGGGATCACACTTCCCTCTCATCCATTCTCTTTAGCTTTAAGAGATACATGGAAGAAACATAAGAAAGAGCATGAATGAAATGTAATAAAGTGGCTGTATATTTTGATTTTTATATTTTAAGGGCATGAAGCTTTGAAGATTACCCAATATGAAGAAGAAACATGTACTAATGTACAAGACATATCAAGTATACAAACTAGCATTTCCTAAAAAACAAGCTACAGATTGACATCAAGACATCTATCCAACAACCATCTAGTCTAATGGCAAAGCTAAAACTGTTTGTTAATAGTCTGAATTGTTCACAATTTTAGATTGCAAAAGTATGAACCAAGCCGCAAATATCATGTAATCCAAGATAATGAAACAAGCATTGACTACTAAAAGAATTATAGAGCGTACAATGTGAATCAATTTGCTCAATTCTATGTAGGTTGCAATATAAGCATGAAAAAGCTCTAGTAGAGTGTAACAATCCACTGTTGAGCCAAGAGTGCTCTAGGCGCGTAATAGACCATTGTCGAGCAAAGATATCACATTGACTAACATGTGTTAGCATAAAAGATCACTGTCACAATGCATAAGCTTGATTGCTCTAGGTGTGTAACAAACCATTGTTGAACATTGAACTATAATCAAGATATCAAAGCATTTTTAGTTAGAGCACTAGAATTGAGCAAAAGTAATGAATTGTCCAAGATTCACTTTGAAGTTCAAGACTGGTTTGAGATAAGCTAAGTAATTCTAATTTACAACCAACACACATGTTCAAGATCTCAAGAGACATAAAAGCCTGACTCGACTAAAAAAAGAGCATTTTCTCTTAGAAATTAGATATCACTTGATGGATTTAGCCTTAATACTAGACCTTCTAGCTCTAAGTCACATGCCAAGGCATCAATAAGTAGCTAAGAAAATTAATCATGCTAACAAGCATACAAGCTATATCATGGCATCAATCATATGCTAGCAACATCAACACAAGGAAATAAGCAAAGCTTCATGAAACTACAGTTGAAGGATCAAAGCTATATTACAATTCATTTTTTTCATTTTTCATGGATGCAATATAATACAATTCATGAGATCAAGAGAGGGAAAATCAATACAAGCCAAAGGAAGACCAAAGCGAATGAACTCCCCTTCAAACCAGTCCATAAGGGTAAACTACCCCCAATTCACTCCTCAAGAAGGAAAACCTAGTAGGATCTAAAGGCTTGATTAGGATGTTCACTAATTGGGCTTCAGAATCTACAAACTCTAGCACATTGTTTCCCTTCTCAACATGGTCCCTAAGAAAATGAAACTCGATGTCTCTGTGCTTGGTCCTAGAGTGTTGCATTGGTTTTTTGGCAATGTTAATAGCACTAGTGTTATCACACAGAAGATGCACACCATCAAACATTAACCCATAGTCCTTAAGAGTAGAGGTCATCCACAGAATTTGGCTACAATAGTTAGCAGCAGCTACATACTTAGCCTCAACGGTGGGCTGTGCGAAAGACAATTGTTTTCCAGATCACTAATAGACAAGCGAAGTGCCTAATAAATGGCAAGTGCCTGAAGTTCTTTTCCTATCAAGTCTATAGTCAGCAAAATCAGAATATGAAAACCCTCTAATGGACAATGATGATGAGCAAGAATACCAATAATCATATTGAAGGGTCGATTGAAGATTCCTGAAGATGCGCTTGATTGCCTGACGATGAGATGTCCTTGGAGAGGTTTGAAACCTTGCACATAGACATACTGAGAAGTGGATGTTTGGTCTGGAAGCTGTCGGATATAGGAGGGGGCTAATCATGCTGCAGTACACGTGTTGATCCATAGCTTCACCATCCTCATCAGGATCCAAGACAGTTGATGTAGCCATTGGAGTAGAAATTGGCTTGCAACCTTCCATTTCGAATCTTCTCAATAAATCATTGGTGTACTTCATCTGGTGGATGAAAGTGCGTTCCTTGCATTACTTGATTTGGAGTCTAAGAAAACAATCCAGCTCGCCCATCATGCTCATCTCGAATTCCCTAGACATCGCCTTAGAAAAGTTGGACACAAGAGCATTAGAAGAACTACCAAAGATAATATCCTCCACATAGTTTTGCACAAGAAGGAAATCATTGCCATGCTTGAGAATGAATAGAGTTTTATCTATTTTGCCCATTACAAAGCCATTTTTAAGCAAGAAGGTCTTAAGTCTGTCATACCAAGCTCTAGGTACTTGCTTAAGACCATACAAGGCTTTTGACAAATTGAACACATGGTTAGGGAATTAGGATTTTCGAAGTCAGGGGGTTGTCTAACATACACTTCCTCCTCTATTACCCGATTAAGAAAATCATTCTTAACATCCATTTGATGCAACCTAAAGCCTTTAGAAGCAGCAAATACAAATAAGATGCGGATAGTCTCTAATCGAGCTACAGGAGGAAATGTTTAATTAGAGTCTAACCCCCCAACCTGAGAGTAACCATGAGCTACAAACCTAGCATTGTTCCCAACTATAGAGCCATCCTCATTTTGTTTGTATTTATAAATCCATTTTGTTCCAATCAAGGTTGTTAAAATAGCGACTCTAGTCATAGAATCGTACGAGTCTACGATCCTACAACACTAATACGATCCAAATCGCACCTTGAGTCGCACCTAGTAGAATCATGGTAGAATCACGCTCCTAGTCGTAGAATCAGGTAGAATCGTGTAGAATCACGCATCACCTCAAATTATAAAAGATTTTGGTGTTTGGTTGTGTCCTATTCCTCAATTCAAGTTGTATGGTAAGTATTAAGTCATTAGTAGGCTAGCCATTAATATTTGGAGGTTTAGAATAATAAAAATTATTTTAATTAATTAATTAATTTACTTTTTATGTAAAATGTTCAGGTAATAGCAAGGTTGTTAAAATCAATATTTTAGTTGTAGCTTTGAATGACATGGAATATAAACTACGATTTAGACATTTATTGTCAGACCCTGGGCATGGAAAACCTGAAGCCCTCGTGTGTGTACCGTACTAGTCTCATGATCAGTGGCTAGTATACACACCCACAACGTTGGCATTCACATCCATACATTCATACATACAAAATGAAGTAAATATGGTACATAACTTAAGCGGTTACAATATTTACATCACAAGGGTTGACCGGCCAAATAAAAGCTTAAGTATCAGAAGTAGTAAATATAACATCGGAAGCAAAATGTAATAAGAGTTCAAAATTCCAGCGGCATGCCCATCCAAACTCTTAGGAAACCTACAAGAGACAAGTCCTAGAAAGACCCATTACCGAACCCACCGGTTCTGGGTGCAAAGAACGTGTTGTCCGGCGTAGATTCATCCTCTAGCTCAGAACAATAATTTAAGCAAGATTGAGTACATTGTGTACTTAGCAAGACTTGTAGTGTATTGTAAAATTTATATAAATGCAAGGCTATCAAAGAATAAGGATCTATGCTACAAGTTGTTTTCAACATCAAGTAAGTTTTATTTGCAATAATCATACATAATACTTTGCAATGAAAATTTAAAGAGGAGTTAAATAGGTAAACGACAACAATTAAGTAATTAAATAACAACAACTCGCAACCCTCCTCAGCTGCGAGCAACATTTTTTTCCAGCCATAGATATGGCACTCAACTCGAATATAAACCAACAAACCATTACCACATTTTTAACCAGAAATGTTTTCTTGAAAACCAAGACTATATCCGTTGTGACTGCACTAAGCATGCTCATGACCGTGAGCACGTCTATTTAAATAGATTTACACTCTGCAGAGGTGTACAACTTTATCCACATCACACAAATTCTCTAGTTTGTTTGGCATCCATCGATACTACCGCTCACTATCCTTTGGTAAGCAGTCTAGAGCACGTGTCAGAGCCTTTACATCACCTAGTCCTAACCTTGTACTAGCCCAGCGAATGAGCACCCTCACTTCACCCGGGTACACCCCCGTCTCAGTGAGGCATTCACCGTTGTGTCGAAAGGCTTTGTGCCCAACGCCTCAGTGAAACAAGCCCCTTCGAACATGCCTACACCGGTTATGTTCGCACTACTACAGCCTACCAATGTGCAAGGCTAGTTTTTAATGGCTTAATTAGCTAATGTCATTCTATACTGGTACATGTGGTTGTACGTTTAGGCTTAGATTGGTGGCAACGGCATTTGGTCCTTAATCGACCCGGGCGAGGATCTCCCCTATCTACTTGTGAGATACACCTCTCACACTTCTCAGATTATAATATAATTCGCCTGCGTCACAAAGCTAAGTTTTTCATTTTGATTTTTATATAAAACAATAGAGGTACACCCCTCTGGACCTTGTTTTCAAAAACTCCCGAACTCATATTCATCATGTTATCCTTTGAACGATTTTTAGTGATGACTATAGCCCGACTAAGCAAATTGTGCGATATCCGCGCTTGAAAATTCCCAATTTGACATCATCTATTGCCTAAACCATAACCTAATTGCTACAACAATAAGGTTATCAATTATTCAAAGAGGATCATGCATCGAATAGGATTACAACTACCGTTATCCCCAAATATAGCAATTTTAATCAAACCTACACGTATGCATAATAGATTTTGCAAAAAGAAGTACAATAATTGAAATAGTAGGATCAACATAGTCAAAGGAGGTGCTTGCCTTGCTCTGGTTGCTCTGAATAAGAGGATGGAGGATTGTTGTAAAATTCGCCCGAACAATCAATGTCTATTCAAAAGAGCCAGAAGCAAATTAATTATAGCAAAATAATTCCAACAACAACAAAATCCAAATCTTTTTGCATATTCAAGTAGAGCATGATTTTTAGATGAATTTAGAAAAACGATTCATTCAATTTGGAGTTTGTATGAAAAGTTATTAACATTTTAATTTGCTTTGGTTTGAAAATTCCAGAAATTAGAAAAGGGTTGACGTTGAAAGGGTATTTTTTGAGGTTTACGCTTTTCAATAGAGAAAGCATATTTTCCTCTGAGTTCTACTGAAATTTATGCTTTCCGGTAAAGAAAGCATATTCTCTTCTAACTGAAAGCGGATTTTCTAAATTTTTTGATTTTTATTAACTTACATGTGGGGCCTACTTGTCAGTAACCTAAAGTTTTATACTTTGGATTTTATTTATAAAATAGAGGTGATCTCACATGTCATAGACTCATTTACTAACATGCTTAAAATCAGGTTTTTTATTATCTTCTCAGTCGATCCCACCTATCATTGACTTAGTACGCTTAACTACTGTCATTAAGCGCTAATTAACTTTTAAACACGTGGGTACTGATGGCAGAGAGAGAGAGAGAGAGAGAGAGAGAGAGAGAGCGAGAGGAAGGAAGGAGCTGGGCACATGCATGGCCGAGAGGGGGAGGAGCTCATCGGTGGCGAGGCACTTGCGAAAAAGCTTGGGGGAGCCCGAAAATGGGTAGAGGGAGTCCGTACGATGCCAGGGGTGGTAAAAGCGGCCAGAGAGGTGGACGAAATTGGCGGTGCGACAGCGATGTTTGGCGGAGCCTCTCGAGTCCGTTATGCACTTCACGTAGGAGGCATTCCCTGAGCTAAAGGAGTAGCACACTAGAATCAGTGAGTCCAGATGATGCTAATGGACCAGGCATGAGGACCTAGGGTCATCGAAGGTGTGCCGGCGGCATGCAACCACGGCGGCGCCATGAGTGGTTAAGGGGGAATCACACTAGGGACTTGCCCTTGGTAAATTGATGCAGACATGAGGATCAGTGACTCACCACGACCACGAGGGTGCAGAAGATGAGGTTGGGGAGGCTCTGGAACAGCTTGACAACAATGAGCAGCAGTGGCACAGAGGAGGTCCACGACGACAGCTCACCACAGCAACAGAGGTGCTATAAGAAGTTTCGTATTAGGTTACTGAGGTGCTAAGGATGGTGTAGATGCAGGGAATTAGCCCGAGGCTCACCGGGTTTCGAAGAAGAACAAAAATGGCAGTGGTGGCCGTGAATGGGGAAAATGAGAGTGAAGCTCGGATTTAGGGTGAGATTGCCTGCATTGAGTGAGGGATTAGCATCAATGGAGTGTAGAGAACCTTATGACGCGATCAGTTTGGGCTCGAACTCACCAGAGCGACAAGAACACATTGGCGAGCTCGAGTGTGCGCCGGAGCTGAGGACTAAGGCGAATGCGATCAAGCTACAAGACGTCTGGGGCTACATTAAGCACAGAAGAGCAATGAGTGATGCATGAGGATCAAGATGATGCGGGCGTCGTGGGTAAGGAAGCTCACCACAATAGGAATGGTGTGGAGGCATGCTCACCGGCGTCGAGAATGACGCAAATGTTCCCGTGAAACCAAGGAGCTATGAAGCTCGGGTTTATGCTATTTGGAATGTGGGCAAGATGAGGATTATAGAGCGTGTTCTAGAGCTTAAATAGCTAGGACAATCGTGCGAGAAAAATGGCGAGACGCAGACGGCAGTGCGAGATACTCGTGGCCTGCCCTGGTCTCTTCGCCAACGCGAGATATAATCACCATGAATGGGGTAGCTAGCATGGGTGGGAGCTGGCAGAGGTGACAGGATAGTTGGGCACAAAATGGTGGGTGGCGATGGAAATCAGTTGGCGAACAGTGGAGATAGTGAGGAGCTCTGGTGTGGTGGCGAGCGAGGGAGAAGGCAAGGTGGAAGAAAGGGTCTGATGAGTGGGACCCACATGTAAGTGAGAAGTCAAGTGCGCTCTGGCATGGGCTGGAGCAGTGCGAGCACATTTGGGCTAGCTCAGTTTCGGCCCAAAGGGCGAGCTGAATTTTGAAATGAGCTTTGGGATTTTTTTTTCTAAACTGGTTGGGTTTTTGCTGAATTTGTAAACCTATCAAATAGGCTCCAACATTTATGATTTTTTTGTGAGGCCTTCTTACTCATTGAAGTTTCTAATGTAAAATTTTCAGGATTTTATCTGCTCTGTGATTTTTTTCCAAAATTCTTACAAGTTGCCGCTTGTATGAAATTTCATTATTTGCTTTATACAAGAAGTTAAAAAATCATGCATAAATAGCTTTCCATATAGAATATGGTCAAAATTATTTTCCATTTATTTTTATTATATATTCCCAAAAATATGATTTTTAGGATGTTACATTTATCAATCAAATTAGATGTCAAATGACCAAGTAAACACTCATATCACTATTGGAATACACGACACATTAAAAAAATATATTTTTGGTAGAATCAGGTAGAATATTAGATTCTACGATTCGATCCTAAAATAAGATCCTACCGGAGTATCTCCGATCCGATTCAGAATCACGATTCTGACAACCATGGTTCCAATTATGTTATGTCCACTAGGAGGCCCTACAAGATTCCAAACCATATTTATTTCAAAATTCTCTAACTTCTCATGCAGGGCATTGACCCAACTATAGCATAAAACAAGGCACGAGACACATCTCGGGTCTCAAAAGATGCAACAAATCTAGAATGAGAGTAGAGATTAGGATCATTAGACTTGGAGCGAGTGATTCGTTCATGAAGACTGACAATTATCTGATCAGGTGCCTTCGCTGAATATAAAGAGGAGCACCAGGTGGATACAACATATCTTCAACCTCCGCTGGTACTATTGAAGTAGTGGTGGAAACAACAAGAGCCTCAACTGAAGGTGAAGTGGTGGAAGCAGGTTCCTCAGTTGGATCAGGAGGGATGCAACTAGGTGAGAAGCTATCATCCTTAATGCCTTCCTCTTCTTCCACAAATATGCTCTCGAAGACATGTGAATCACCTGCAACATATGATATAGGTTCAGCGCTAGTCTCATCAAAAGTGACATTGCATTCTCCATGATTGTGTTAGTCTCAACATAAAGCACACAAATACCTCTAGAATGAGCAGGATAACCTAGAAAAATATCATCACAAGTTCTAGACTCAAATTTATCTAGGTTACCAGTCTTAACAATGAAATACTTAGCACCAAAGACTCTAAAATGAGAAACAAAAGGCTTCTTCCAAATCTAAGCTCATAAGGAGTTTTTCCCAAGGAGAATCTAAGAAAACACGGTTTGCAACATGACAAGCAGTTGTAATAGCTTCAGCACAATACTTCCTCGGCATGTTGTACTCATCTAGCATCATCCTAGTCATTTCAACCAGGGTTCTGTTCTTCCTTTCCACCACACTATTTTGCTGATGGATATAAGGAGAAGAGAACTGATACTCAATACAACGGTCATTAGAAAGAAGCAAATGAAGAATTCTTGAACTCCGTATCATTGTCGCTTTGAATTTCTCTTAAGGCACTAGGGAGCTTGTCGGTGTTTTAGAACCGAACTTACGTAAAGATTGTTTGATTCGGGGGGTCTCCTAGAATAGAATCACGCAGAGAGATTGACACGGGTATTTTTATACAGGTTCAGGCCTTCTCCGGGAAGAATAACAACCCTACTCCTGTGTGTTTATGGTATCGAGTGTATCTTGTACAATCGGGAGAAAAGACTAAGACTATTACAGAAGATAGTGTCTGTCTTCCCGATTGCTTGTTGTGTTCTCTGATTGCCTCTCTTCTTCTCTGATCGTCGCCTTTATATAGTCGTGAAGGAGTAGCCATTTCTCCAGGTGAAGAGGCGCCTCATCATGTCCTGTAACGGGCGCATGTTTGCAGTAATCACCAAAGTGTTAACTCCTTCATGCCGCCTGGCAGTTATTTGTCAGAGATAATGGGGTATTACATGCTATTACTCTGTAGAATAACAGTGTATGTTGACTGCTTGGACTCCTTAATCAATTAGACCCACTCGTCTGTAGGTTTTATTGATCATAAGGTGGTCATAGCTGACCTGGTCGTAGAAGAGTTTACGACCATGGGGTAGTCGTAGAATAACTTACGACTGGATAATGATCGTAGAAGAACTTACGACCATAAGGTAGTCGTAGCAAGACTTACGACTATGGGGGTGGTCGTAGAAGAACTTACGACCACCTGGTAGGCTTCTCCCTTGTAAATATAAGGGGTATACCTAGGGACCACATGACATCATATTTACCTATAATAAGAATTATAGATAAAAGATAAAATGAGGATTATTAGATCCACGTCATCTAGCCCCCCCCCCAGCTTCAAGTGAAAGTAACTTACTTGGTAAAGGAGTCGTAGATGGTCTTATGACTACGAGAGGGTCGTGGAGAGATGGTCGAAGGAAAAACTCTTTGACATTTGTACATCACTTTGACTAGGAATATACTTGGTCAAGAAGGTTACTTACGACTATCAAATAGTCGTAATATGGTGATCGGAAGTAAAACCTTTCCGATTGATATTTCATTTGGCCAGAAAGGCTTGGCCAAGAAAGTAATTTTGCTTGAGGTGTAAAAAAGAACCTGATTTTCTTGGGCAGACAAACTTAGAGAATCACAATCGACTCTTATATGTCTGTCTGTTGGAGTGGTTCCCGAAACGGTGGCAACTCTTGTGTTTCCACACTTTCAACCCAGGCATATGGTTATAAATACTTACCGGGGGGGGGTGAGACTTGGGTTTCTACTTTTCCCCAAATCACTCCCACTGTTCATCGAGTTCTTGCCTTCTCCGCCACCAACCCAATTGTGCTTTCTCCTAAGACCTTCCTTAATCCAAAACCTCCCCTCTCTAAGAGAGATGGCCAGAACAGTTTCCGAGTGGGTCGAGTCGGAGATGGATGCAGTGAAGATCCAAGCCTTGGTCGATGCCAGGAAGATTCGAGAGAAGGTTCTTATGAAGTGGATTATGCGGCTAGACGGCATTGGCGTCGGGGAGATTGGGCAAATCCGCCTTCGGGCATATTGTAAGTGTGGCCTTCGATTGCCTGCTCACCATTTTCTCACACTCGTACTCGAGCACTTTGGGGGTGGAATTAGTGAACCTCGGTCCTAATTCCATCACCATGCTAAGTGTATTCGTGTATCTGTGTGAGGCATACCTGGGAATTCCAGCAGACCTCGGGCTCTTTCAATATTTTTATGGAATAGCTCGACAATCTGGGATTGCTGGGAGTTGTCGTTTGAAGATCCATGATGGGAAGTCGAAGGAGTATATTCAGATGTTTACCCGGTCTTCATGGCCGGGATGGAGGAATAGGTGGTTTTACTGGAAAACCACCCAAGATGACAGCCTTACTTTCGCGGGGAAGGCTGCCGAGAAGATTTCTTCCTGGGATTCGACTCCTAGGGATCTTGGTCGGATTGCTCCCTACATTCAAGCCATCAAGGACTTGAAAGAGGAGGGACTGACCGGATGGCATGTGGTGAAGGATCTCATCACACGTCGAATTAGCCCTTTGAAGAAACGAGTACCTCCTATGTGGAGGTACACGGGGCCAAAAGACCCGACCAGGGACTACGAGGCGAGTAAGTGAATCTTCGACTTAGCTCTCGGTTTGGTCTTTCTCAAAGTGGTCTAATGAATGTCTTATCTGTTTGCCTGAGATCTTTCACAGCGAGATCGACATTCGGTCAAACTTGTTTGAGAAATCTCCGCCACCGGTGGCGGTTCCTTAAATCCTTGCGGTTTTATCCGCAGAAGAGAAGATGGAGCGCCTAAAGGTAATCAAGGGTTGATTTTATCCTTAGGACTTTAGAGTCGTAGAAAGACTTACGACTGGTTGTTTGTCGTAGAAAAACTTACGACTTGGTAGTGATCGTAGAAAACCTTACGATCAAGGAAATATCGTAGAAAAACTTACGACTGGATACTGGTCGTAGAAAATCTTACGACTGCTTAGTAATTTTTTTCTGTTTTTCTTACAGAAAGTAGGCATGGAAAATCATCAGGATGACCAAGAGGCCAAACTGATAACCATCGGCGCAGGGATGACAGCGGAAAAAAGTTTAGCTCCTCCGTCTAAGAAGCGTCGACTCGTGAAAGTCGCCGACAAGGGAGGGACAAGTTCAAGTTCTTTTATTTCGACCAGATCTTCTGCAAAATCTGCTGCAGATACGGCTGCAGCTGAAGCCAAGGAGGTTGAAGCAGCTAAAGCTGAAGAGGTCGAAGAAGGCGAACCTCTTAAGCGCAAAGCCCGCAAGGCCAAGGTACCGTTCTATTATGACAAGAAAACTTTTCATGGTTTACGCCTCTCCTAGTTTTGTCAGCGATTAGAAAAGGAGAACCGGAAGGACTTTATGTCTTTTATGAAGGACAATGCTGCTCCAACAGAGCCTGTGATCGAGGGAAGAGCCGATCTCGGAGTGGTCGAGACTGATCTCGGCCATCCGGAAAGTCAAGAGATCAGAAAGGTGGCTCCTGTTCAAAATCCACGACCAGACGTGGTCGTGGCCGAGCCTATCCTTCAACTTGAACTCTGACCAGACGTGGTCGTAGAAAAGAAGTCGAAGAAATCTTCCGTTGGGAAGGTGACTCATAAGTTCCTGGTTAAGTCTAGAGTGCAGAGGTATGTGAGAAAGACTAAAGTGTAAGAACAACATTTACCTTTTGCTTTTCACAACTTAACATGCTTTCCTTTTGTTGCTCTTAGCCCAACTCCTTCAGCCCCCGAGGATGCTTCTATTGAGAAGCCTATTGTCACTTCTCCAGTAGATGGAGAGATGACAGCAGGAGTGGTCAAAGGATCACCCACTGCTCGAGTAGCGGAGGAAGTCGTGGCTTCTGAAGTGGTCGCTACAACCACTGAGGTAGTTGCTACGACCACTGAGGTGGTCGTGGAGGCAGCAGAGGCAGCGGTAGAAGCCTCTGTCCTGGGTGGTGATGTATCTGACCACCGTGCCGGGAAGGAAGTCATTGCAGACGTACCTCCCGGTCTCCAAAGAGAAGTGCGATTCTGAGTCGAGAAGACGAGGAGTACTTCAACCATTACGATTTCTTTGAACTGCTTCCATCGTGGGGTCTTCTGCTTTTAGATCTCGCAATTGAGTCCCTCATCCCAAAGATATTCCCAACAGAGGGAAATTTTTTGACAACGAGCATCTCGAGAAGGTTTGGTGGGATCAAGTCGCGAAGATAGATAAGCTGAAGAGTCCAACGATGGTTTTCTCAATGTTTGCTCGGACGACCATGAATGTAAGTATTTAAGGATACTTATATGTGCGGCCTTCCCTTGCTTCTTACTGTCTTTCTTTTTTGCAGAAAGCTCTAGAACAAATTGCCACTGTTGGTGAATATCACCGACAACTTGTAGAAACTATGACAAGAAAAAGCGAAACCGTAAAGCAGCAGAGAGATGTGGTAAGTCACTGTTATTCGTAGTTGTTTTTGATTTGACCACTTATATAGTGCTTATGGGGTTTGTCGTGGAAAAACTCACGACTAGGTGCTAGTCGTAGAAAGACTTACAACCAGTTAGATAGTGCTCATGTCTACTTTTAACCTTTATAGGTTAAATAGTGACGAAAAGACCTTGGCTGACTCGCTCGATTATGAAAAAGACGAGACGAGAAAGCTAAGGGAAGAGAAAGAAGACCTCTTGAAGAAGCTTCAGGAGGATAACTCTGCAGCTCAAAAATTGCAGGGAGAGATAAACAGTAAGTGTTGAACTTAAGACTGCTTATGTCGTTGATCTTTACCTTTTTAACTCTTAATTCTTTTCAAAAAAAGAGGACGAAATGAGAAGGCTCCAAATCAAAGTTGAAGATAAAACTTTGGTCATTCACGAGATTTCTCGTATCGCCAAAGATAAAGATCAAGAGATTGAAAGGCTGAGATCTCGGAAAGCAAGTAAGCATTTCTTTACCTGTGAACTAGTTTTTTCCTCTTCTAGGAATTATTTTTGCTTGACTAGTCTTACCCCTTTCAGAGCAAGTAGTCGAGAATAAACAACCCCGCGAGGCTTCAACTCGTAACCAACAGGAGATGAAGTCGACAAAGATTAATCTTTAAGACAACATCATGCTCCTGAACAATATACTTGGTGAGCTGCGAGGTGAGGGAAAAACTCCTCCAGAAGACATGATAACTGCTCACATAAGTGCTATTGGGGAACAAGTCGGGACTTTGCAAGAACTGGTGACCACCCTGAAGGCCAACCAAGCTGACTCGATAAAGGAGGTGGTCGAAGGTGCAATAAGTTATGTATTGGCAAAACTTAAAGTTCATGACCCCAGCCTTAATGTGCAACTAATCGACGCCGACTTGGACTGCCCTGAGGCAGAAGTAAGTCGTTTGATTGAAGAAATGCAGCCAGTCGGCAGGAAGGTCTTGGAGGAAACGCAACTGGGATCTCCTTCTTCAGAGTAGTTCGTAATAAAAACCTGTGAAAACAAGCTTTTGTTGATGTAATATATAATTCATCTTGTTTCCTGCAAATTATCTTGTCGAGTAGTTAGTAACTCAAAAGATAATTGATGAACAAAAGACTAAGAATTGAAGTCAAATTAATAACTTTATCCTAGCCCCCGACTATTTGCTTAGTTTATTTAGATAAACTAGGTAAATAGTGTTAAAAGGGTTTATGAAAACAGAGAGGTTTGATTAACTTGTAGTTTTTGATCACGCTTGTCATGCACTGGTCAAAAGAGTAGTAATGAATCGACCTTAGGAAGTTCCTTCTAGTGGGTAGGACCACGTGCAGAGAGGAAAGGCTTCGACTAGGTGATATTACCATCTCCGATCAGATTAATTAAATCGAGAACAGCAACTTGAGTTAGGCAAACGTCTAGAGGACTTTAAAAAATTTGTTCGTCCTTCTTTGGTGGACTCGATAGGTCTATCCTGGTAGCAAAAGTAGGAAACTAAACAATGCTAGGAAGTTCCTTCTAGTGGGCAGGACCACGTGCAGAGAGGAGAGACTTTGACTAGATGTGTTTCTTCCTCCGACCAGTTGGGACGGAACGAGTACACCAAAAGCGGTTGAATAAATCTAAGAAAGTGCACTCTGTTTAGAGTATTTTTCAAAATAACTGAAGAAATAAACTAAGGTGGAAAAGAGCTGGTTTTAAAAATATTTCGACCAAATAGAACCCGAGCTCTTTGTATTGGCAGTAAAAGTGAGTAACGAGTCGACACTAGGAAGCTCCTTCTAGTGGGGCGAGACCACGTCTTGAGAGAGAGGCTTCGACTAGGTGATGTTACTGCCTTTCGACCGGTGTAAATAAAAGCGGGTGTTTGGAATGTAGTCGAAAGATTATGAAAGCATTACTAAAAAATAAGACAATAGAGGTAGGAGAACACGAGGCTTTATTATGCGAATGGTTTATTACAAATAAAACTTGCGTGGCGGGTCGATGTTCCAAGAATTGAGAGAACTCAGCCATCTTCCATTGCCAATCGTCTTGACCTCGCCGTGTAACCCGACCCTTGTGTAAGGACCTTCCCACTTGGGAGAAAGTTTATTCGATTAGACTTGGATTGGCGAGCCTCAATACCAAGTCACCTCTGAAGGTCATGCGAGGTTGGACCTTCGATCGTAGTATCTGCTTGCAGGCTTGTTGGTAGACTGCTAAACGGATTAAGGCCTGGTTTCTCCTTTCTTCGAGCAGGTTGATGTCATCCGCTCGAAATTGTTCTTGGTTGGATCATTGAAAGTTTCGACTCATGTTGATCGTATCTTTAGTTCTGGAGGAAGCATGGCTTCGGCTCCGAAGACTAGAAAAAAGGGTGTTTCACTTGTAGCCCGACTAGTAGTCGTACGAACTGCCCATAATACGGAGGGTAATTCTTGTACCCAAGCCCCCGAGCGCTTGACGAGCTGGTCGAAGACTCGGGTTTTAATTCCCTGCATTATTTGGCCGTTTGCACGTTCGACTGCCCTATTGCTTTGGGGATGGGCAACAGAAGCATAACATAACTTGGTACCCAACTCGTCGCAAAATTCCTGAAATTTTGCGCTCAAAAATTGTCTACCATTATCTGTGATTATTCGACTTGGAACTCCAAATCGAGTAATTACGCATCTCATCATGAACCGTTTTGCTGCTTTCGTTGTTATCCCAGTTACAGGTTCGGCTTTGATCCATATTGTGAACGTATCAATAGCCACAAAAAGGAACTCGAAACCTCCTAGAGCTTTGGGAACAATCCTAGGATATGGAGACCCCAGGTTACAAAAGGCCAAGACATAGGTATCGTTTGTAATGCTTGAGCTGGTTGGTGTATTTGCCTGCTATGAAACCGGCATTGGACACACTTTTTAACCAACTCTTTGGCATCGTACAGGGCTGTTGGCCAGTAGAAACCTTGTCGATAGGCCTTATCGACCTGCGTTCTGTAGGAAGCATGAGTTCCACAGATGCCACTATGTATGTCGTGAAGGAGTGTTAATACTTCGCTCTGCGGAATGCATCGCATGAGCACCCCTTGAGTACCTCGTTTATAGAGGACTCCTTCAACCAAAGTATACATTTTGGCTATTCGGGATAAGCGATCTGCCTCGGGATTGTCTTCGGGTACGGAACCCTTCTGAAGATACTCGTAGATGGGAGCCATCCAGGTATCCTCGTATTTTAGAGAGGCCATCTCAATAGGAGGTGTCTCTGGTTCTTCAACCAGGGACGGCTTCTGGAGTTGTTCCAAGAAGACTCCTTTTGGTACTATAGATCGAGAAGAAGCCATTCGAGCAAGCTGGTCTGCGAGGAAATTATCCTTTCGAGGGATGAATTGTGCCTCAAAACAGAAAAAATGCTTTTCTAGCTTACGCACTTCCGATAAGTACCGAGACATTGTCGGGTTAGAGCACTGGTACTCTTTCCCAACTTGATTCACGACTAGTTGAGAGTCTCCCCTCACGAGTAGTCGGCGGATCGAGAGCGCTTTCGCAGCTCGTATGCCAGCTAGCAAACCTTCATATTCTGCCATGTTGTTAGTGGCCAGAAAGTTTAATTGTATGGCATACTTTAAGGTCTCTCCGGTAGGAGATACCAGGACCACCCCAGCCCCCGAGCCACTTAAATTAAGTAACCCATCAAAGTACATCGTCCACTAGTCGTGAGAATCGTACTGGGGATCCTGAACAGGTTCAGGATTTGTCTATTCGGCGACAAAGTTTGCCAAGATCTGGGATTTAATGGCCGTTCGGGACATGAAATGGTGGTCGAACTCCCCAAGTTCGACTGACCATTTTGCCATGCGTCCCGCTGTTTCCCTATTCTGGAGGATCGCTCCCAAGGAAACTCGAGGCAGATGACTATTTTGTGTGCTGAAAATAATGCCGAGTTTTCTCGAAGACATGAGGAGGGCATATAGAAGTTTTTGGACCTGAGGGTAACGCTCCTTAGGCCCGTGTAAAACTTCACTACCGTAGTAAACCGGTCATTGTACGTTTTCACGTTCTACAACCAGTACTACGCTCACTGCCTGTGGCGTGGCAGCTAGGTAAATTAAGAGCGTCTCTTCTGGCCTCAGAGAAACCAAAATAGGAGCACTCGTAAGATACCTCTTGACATCCTCAAAGGCAACTTTGCCTCGTTCGACCACTCAAAATCTTCATGTTTCCTTAGAAGTTTAAAGAAAGGTAGTGCTTTTTCTCCTAGTTGTGCGATGAAACGACTTAAAGCTGCCATGCACCCTGTGAGTTTCTGGGCTTCTTTCTTCGTGGTCGGAGGGCGCATTTGGAGAATGGCCTTTATCTTTTCGGGATTTGCTTCGATTCCTCGTATAGATACTAGGAATCCAAGCAATTTTCCCGAAGAGATTCCGAACGCACATTTCTCAGGATTGAGTTTTAAGCGGTGCTTTCTGAGGTTGTTGAATGTTTCTTGTAGGTCAGTGATATGATTAAGTCTCTTGATGCTTTTAACAACTAGATCATCAACATAGGCTTCCAGGTTTCGGCCTAGTTGAGATGAAAAAGTCGATTGCATTAAGCGTTGAAAAGAAGCGCCGATATTTTTTAGACCAAATGGTATTTTGACATAGCAAAATATACCAAATGGTGTAATGAATGCGGTCTTTTCTTCATCGTCTAGACACATATTGATCTGGTGGTATCCAGAATATGAATCTAAAAAACTTAACATTTCACAACCTACAGTAGAATCAACCAACTGATCGATACGAGGTAAAGGAAAATCATCTTTTGGACAAGCCTTATTAAAATCAGTGAAGTCTACGCACATACGCCATTTGCCGTTTGACTTTCTAACCATTACAGGGTTAGCCAACCACTCTGGGTGGTCGACTTCTCTTATAAAGCCTGCTTTAAGTAGCTTGTCCAATTCTGATTTAATAGCATCTCGTCGATCAGGGACAAATCTCCGTAGTTTTTGTTTTACGGGTACTTTGTCAGGTTGTAAAGCTAGCCTATGCTTGATCACCTCCCTGGGGACTCCGGGCATGTCGGATGCTTGCCACGCGAAGACATCTGCGTTAGCTCGGAGGAAGGTGATGAGGGCGTCTTCCTACTTGGGGTCGGAAGTATCCCCGATCTGAAACAGATCTTGAGGGCTCCCTGCGTCGAGGAACCTCTTTGACCAGTCGTTCGGCTTTGTCTGACTTTAAACCCGACTTGTTAGTCGAAGGTGACTTTCTTCTCGAGTTGGTATCGACCAACTATCTCGAGGATCGACGATCGCGGTATCGCCATCTTCTTGTCACAATGGATTGTGATTACTCCTTTGGGACTTGGCATCTTAAGACATTGATACCCATAATGAGTAGCCATTAAGAATTTTGCCAAAGTTGGTCGTCCGAGTATGGCGTTATATCTTATATTGAAATCGACCACATCAAAGGAGATTTTCTCGATCTGAAATTACTTGGTGAACCAAATGTTAAAAGAAGGGAAACTTGGCCAATAGGTTTGGCTGAAGATCCCGGTACGATCCCATGAAAGGAGTATCGTGCCGGTCTTACCTTAGTCCTGGGTACTTGCATCTCGTCCAGGGCACTCATAAACAGGATGTTTAACAAACTACCACCATCAACTAAAACTTGATTGACCTGACAATTGTTGATGGTGGGTTCGACCACGATAGGATATCGACTGGTGGTCGAAGAATCGGCGATCACCCTTCTCGAAGGAGATGGTGACTTAAACCACCGGTAATTTATTGACGAGAGGAGGGTCTATGGAGTTTACCTCACGTTCGGCAGCTTTAAGCTATCGCTTTGATTCGTATGCCGACGATCCCCCGTAGATGTGCTCGATAGTATGTTGCGGATCCTGGAACGGCATCTCCTCATCGTCATCCGATGACTTATGACCACTTGTTTGCCCTACCTGCTCGAGAGTGGGAAGTGGTCCTTTGCCATTGTAGTAGTCCTCGAGTTTTCTTTGGAAAACTCGGCAGTTGCGAAGGTCATGTCCTTCCTTTTTATGGAAAGGACACCACCTAGGTCTGTCGTTCTTCCGATCGGGGCGCTTACCTTTGCCTCGGTCGGAGTACGGCTTGAAGCTTCGTGGCTCTTTATCGTTTACAGCCAAGACCTCCTTGGAACAGCTGGCTTGAGGTTTTTGACCCTTCGCCTTGTTCTTGGACTTCTTCACTTTCTTATCCTTCTTCTTGCCACCTTCGCCTGGCTCTCGAGAGGTATTGTCTTCTCGATCAATTATGTTGTTCCACTCGACCGCCTCGGAAGCAGTCGCATATCGATCAGCCATCTCAAAGAGTTCGACGATAGTAGCGGGAGGATTCAAAGCGATATCCTCCGTTATCCTTCTACTGCGGACTCCTTGCTTGAAAGCCCTGATGACAGATGAGTCAGAAACTTCCGAAATTGAATTACGAACCTGACTAAAGCACTTGATGAATTGGCGCAAGGTCTCGTGGTCGTTTTGTCTCATCCAGTGCAAGTCGTCCTCCTTCCTAGGGCGATTATAGGTGCCTTGGAAGTTCGCCGATGAAAGGTCGCGAGAGGTGTTGCCAGAATAGATCAACTCGAGTGGTTGGTTTAGTAACCTGTCGGCGGACCCTTCGAGCACGTTGGAAGGTAATTACGCCATTACATGCTCTCCTGCTGCTTTGCTCGGACAAGCTGTTGTATAAATTTGAAGGAACTTCGATGGGATTTTGGGATCCATCGAACTTCTCCACGTTCGATGGTCGCAGGTGGCGACAAAGCGGCTCGGAGGTCGGCGAGAATGCCCGACATCCGTAATGACTTCTTGGCGCCTCATTTGCGGGAAAGAAGGGTTGATATCACCGGTGATCGTATTGACGATACCTAGTAACAGTTGACCCGACTGTAGTAGGTCTCGGTCCTCGAGGAAATACTCCTCGTATTCCATCTGCTTCTTGATTTCTATGTCGGAATGGTGGCGATCACCTCTCAGGGGCTTATTGATTATCGACATTGAAGGACATTTCTCGGTAGGAGATCGATCGACTTGTCTTTGCGCCGATCTCTACGCTGGGTATTGTTCGAATGACTAGTAGTGAAAAGTTGTATTACTCGACTTCTGAATGATGTTGGCGAGGTGCTTCGGTCTTACCATCGTGGTCCAAACCTTTGTGCGATCTCTTGACGAAGAGGTCATAACTGGCCTTCGAGCGAGCTCCGAGTAGGGTTCTCGAGCAAGTCGTTGATGTCTTTGGAGTTCTTGAGATTCCTCGATTGATCTTGGATCGTCGGGCGATTTTCTCGAAACTGCAATTTTCTTCCATCGAATAGCCTCAAGATCTTCCACATCGGATCCTTGAGGCGCCTCAATGGAGTAAGAGTATGTCGAGGATTTCCCTCACGCTCATCAAAGTGTTGGTTCTGTCCGTCACCAGTGGTGCCCTTGCCATTGCCACGAGGGGGCACAGTGCGTGATCTTCGGGGAGTGTCCCTAGCTCGGTCTCTAGAAGAGTGACCTTGATCTAAGGGAAGGACGAAAACCTCCCGTTGATGATTCTCACTTGCGCTCAAGGCCTCCGGGCTTGAGGAGTAGTCGAGAGACACCATTTGGTGACTTGGAGTAATCCCCTCCAGGAAGTGGAACTCTGGGTTACAACCGTCTCCGTTCGCAGGTGTGACCTGCAGAGAGATGGTTGAATTTGCAGGAAAAGCATGCTTGATCCGCTCTCTGCAGGAGTTATCCGGAGAGAGAGACCACCAGAATCTTTGGTGAAGCCACAGGAATTGTGACTTCCAGAACTTGTCTTACCAAGTCGGACCGCCTTAGGGGGACTTGGACACTTGGGGGAAAAACTCTCGTCGTGTTGTGAGCCCGCTTGGGTGTAGTCCTGATTGTGGTCGGATTGACCCTTGTCCTTTGAGGGAATTGATTCCTCTGTTGGATGTATTGTTGTGGGGGATAAGGATCCCTCCTCAACTCCATCAGTGGCATGGTCTCCTGGATCTACAGAAAGATCTCCGGAGGCAGCAACACCATCGGATGAGACGATACGCGGTTTGTAATCGAAACCGGCTTCCATATCGACGTCTGCGTAATCTGCCAAGTCAAACCAGTTCTCCTCGTTCCATTCTCCTGCCATGAGTGCATGAGATTTGGAAAAAGAGAGTATGTTGACAAGAGATTATCGGAAGATCCCCACGGTCGGCGTCAACTGTTGGTGTTTTAGAACCAATCTTACGTAAAGATTGTTTGATTCGGGGGGGTCTCCTAGAATGGAATCACGTAGAGAGATTGACACGGGTATTTTTATACAGGTTCAGGCCTTCTCCGGGGAGAATAACAACCCTACTCCTGTGTGTGTATGGTATTGAGTGTATCTTGTACAATCGGGAGAAAAGACTAAGACTATTACAGAAGATATTGCCTGTCTTCCCGATTGCTTGCTGTGTTCTCTGATTGCCTCTCTTCTTCTCTGATCGCCGCCTTTATATAGTCGTGAAGGAGTAGCCGTTTCTCCAGGTGAAGAGGCGCCTCATCATGTCCTGTAACGGGCGCATGTTTGCAGTAATCACCGGAGTGTTAACTCCTTCATGCCGTCTGGCAGTTATTTGTTAGAGATAATGGGGTATTACATGCTATTACTCCGTAGAATAACAACGTATGTTGACTGCTTGGATTTCTTAATCAATTGGACCCACTCGTCTGTAGGTTTTATGGATCATAAGGTGGTCGTAGCTGACCTGGTCGTAGAAGAGCTTACGACCATGGGGTAGTCGTAGAATAACTTACGACTGGATAATGATCGTAGAAGAACTTACGACCATAAGGTAGTCGTAGCAAGACTTACGACTATGGGGGTGGTCGTAGAAGAACTTACGACCACCTGGTAGGCTTCTCCCTTGTAAATATAAGGGGTATACCTAGGGACCACATGACATCATATTTACCCATAATAAGAATTATAGATAAAAGATAAAATAAGGATTATTAGATCCTCGTCAGAGCTCAACAGCCACGTGAAGAGCCAAATCGTGAAAATGGCAAGATGCCTCATCCTTAGAGGCCAAGAAGAACACCTATGAGTATCTCGAGAAATAATCGACTATAACCAGAATGTACCATTTACGACCTGCTGATCGAACTCTAGAAGGACCAATAGTGTCCATATGCAATAACTATCTAGGTCCATCAGTCATTACTATAGTCAATGGTGGGTGAGACGCGGTCACTTGCTTGCCATGTCTACAAGACGCACAAGCAATGTCTTGATAACCTTGAGTTTTGGCAAACCTCTCATGAGATCAAGATTGCTAACTCGTGTCAAATGATCAAACCCAATAGGCCCCAAACGCCTATGCCACAACCAGAACTCAGAAGAACAAGCAAGTAAACATCTCAGAGAGCCAGCAAGAGACTCAAAAAAATCAACTCCAAGGAGTCCACCAACTTAAAAAATGACAAACACTAGCTCACCAACAGAATCAAGCACTCTACAAGCATTCCTCTTGAATCTAGTCTCATAACCATCATCAATAAGCTAAGGGGCTGAGAGCATATTATACCTTAGTGTTGACGCTGACTATGAGCAATCAAAAGTAACTGCAAGCGCACAAGTCAATTGTAGCTTTTCCACCCAGAGTATTCCAAGGTTATCGGATCCACATGGAACTATCTAACTTGGCACAACTAATCCTTCATGAAATCATAGCGTAAAATGATGATCCTTTCCTAAACCCTTAGGCGTTTAGTTAACGATAAATGTTCTAGGACCACATGACAATTGATCATCTACAATGAAGCTAATTTAATCCATTTACTACTATTCTCTAGTTCGTGCGACAGATCTCTCACCGGGGACCGTAGTGCCCTTCGTCGGCCATGTGCACCTTGATTAGTGGTCGCAAGCAACTACATGGTACATCATCACACCTATCATCCCTATCTTACCGCATAAACAAGCTATGAGAGAAGCCAAACATAAGTTAGCCATTGGCGGTACGTCGTTCTCTATGCCCTAGTGCTGTCACCACTATGCACGGCTCCAACCGCCGAATGTACATATCTTTCTAACTTATGCTCTAACTACAAACAAGCTCGTAAACTAATATGCAAAGATCCACTAGATCGATCTAATTACCATGATTATAACAACTAGCTAAAACCATATACTAACCAAAATAGATCAGAAGTAAGACATTGCATAAACGAACAACCATAATATAGAAGCCAAAGAAGCAACTAAGATAGATTGAAACAACTGGAATATGAAAAGATTACAACAACTATTTGAGATTACATTGTACCTCTTACAGAAGTTGAAGTAGAGATCTGGAACCTGTGGCAGGGCTTTGCCGCTAAAGAACTATTCTAATCTAGCCTATTCAACTAGAGGAATGGATTTCGAGGGTCAAAATCCGCCGAAATTGCACTAGGGTGTTGGAAGAGGGATGTCCAAATCGAAGGAGGGGTTTCCCCTTTTATAGGCGGCTGAGGACCCTTGTGAGCCGCCCAGCTCAAGCCATGCACCCTTGGCTCAACGGTTGAGGCAGCAGGCGCACGGACTCAAACTACTAAGTTCGTGTGACGTTCGCTCCCCGGAAGCTTTTATGTGAGTATGACATGTGGGCCTTGTTCGAATCCTTTCGTTTTCCAGTCCAGAGTCTGTGTCGGTTTCCAAAAATTAGAGAGTCCAGTGTCTTGGCACCCAAATTGGCAATCTTTTATATGCGTACGATGCTGCATCTAGCTTCCTCGACAACCGCCTAGCTCTACTACACAGCACGTTCCTTGGGAATCACCTAGGTTATGTGCACGGCAGTTGAAAGCAATGACAAGCATGCGAGCTGGGTGGTTGCATCTGGTTGCATCCTTCCACACTACAAAGGGTGTAGTTCTTCTTCCACTTCTCTTTCTTTGGCCACTTCCTCTTCTCCTTCTCCACACAGAAGAGCGAGGTAATACTTCCCTTTGTTCCCCTCTATTCCTTGTCATGCTTTCTTACTTGGGTTTTCTTGCTGTTGATGTTTTGCTTTCTTGGCAGTTGATTGTGGCTCGAGGTCGGATGGTCAAGGAACAAAAGGGCTACCACAACTAAAGCTTTGTATGCTATGTGGATTCTTGTTACTAAAGCTTCATCAACTCTCATAAAGGTTTATGGTTGAACCTAATCTTCAATTTCAATTAAATTTGGTTGGAACAAATTTGCCCCACACAATTTTGACAGCTTCGCTTTAACATTCATAAATGTTTTTCTTAGGGATAATTGATTATTTGCCACTCCAAAAGAGTGGATTTGATGATTTGCCACTACATGTCTCTATGACATCTGGGCCCCGTGCCCACATGTCATAGACACATGAGTGGCAAATAATCAATTACCAATCTTTGGTAGTGGCATATGATCAAATCCCCCTTTTTCTTAAGGTGTAGTATTGAACCACATCCCTTCAAAAATTGATAGGCCATGTTGCATAAGTAGTGAAATGTAAAGAACTATTCTGTTTGTGGCTAATAGAAAGGAAAAGATGATGTCTATCATGAACATAGTGATGGTAAACTCCATAGAGAAGTTTTAGAAGTGCATCGTGGATATTAAATATAATGCATGTTTTTAGTGTTTCAGTAATTAGATGATTCCACTTCAAAGTACAAAATGCAATAACAATAGAAATATATAAATATATAATTTTTTTTAGTGAATTCTGTAGTTATTATGTTAATGCTAGAAGCCAAGTCGCATACTTATACAAATTTGAAAGGCTTGTTGTCGGGTAGAGTACTCATCCTGGAGCATGGTCACAGATGGGTTTTGTACAGTGTTCTAATTGAAAATGCCAACAGGAAATGGTACAGAAGTTGCATGCACATATTTAGTAAGTATTACCATTGACACTTATCATTTTGATCATTTCCAAAAGTTACTGTCCAAATTAAAAAATAAGAAAAATATTGAAGTTGGGAGGTTCAACCTTTTCTTCTTTTGCCTGAACCATGAATCTTTCGATGTTGCAAATCGATGCAAAGGCTTGTTAATTTGATGTACTAATACTAACCTTGTGATATTATCGATATATGCAATGTAGTTGTGCATTGCCCATGTCCTTTATTTTTTGTGAAAGTTACTTCAAGGTAGAGTACATAGGAAATAATTCAAGTTACAGATAATTGGATTCCCAGTCATGTATTATTGCTTCTTGGGTGAAACGTCTCTTGTTTGGATTGAATCTGAATATGAGCAATGGCTGAAAGACGATATTTCTATTATGTTTATGTTAAGTATGCCTAATTGCTTATCAATGCTTGACTTGGATCTAATATATAAGACTGATTGATTTATATGTAATTTACCTTATAGTCGATTTAGTCGATTCCCTATGTAGGCAAGGTTTGAGTGTGAATGTGTTAGCACTTATGATTTATCTCTTTCATGACACTGAGGTCTCTTAACTAACCGGCGTTATATTTCGGATCCTTAATTCAAGACTAGATCTTCAAGCCTTCCTTGTCAATACCATAACTGAAAAATACCAGGTACATTTAAGATGGACATGTTGTTATTGCATTTAGATGGATATAAGAGGAGGATCCTTCTTTGCTCAAAAGAGTTTCTGCACAGAAATAATTTTATGGCTGTATTTTTCGTTAATCAAACTGCACAATAATGAAAATCGATAATTATATGCAGTCAGAAATTGATTTATACACAGCTGAAATGTTGCATGTGTGCTCACAGGAGAGTGAGAGGGGTGTAGTTTGGGGGCCCTTGCTTATAGCAACACTATCATCTACTGACCTGTCTAACCAATAAGCTGTGTGATTCAAATATCGAAGTCTCCCATTGTTCTCCCTTCCTTTACAACATGATCATGCATTAATCGTTAGCCGCCTTTGTTCATGAAACTATTAATTTTTTACATGGGCAATGCGACCAACAGATGCATGTCATGACTCATGAGTGCTCCATCTGCATATCAACTGTGTGGTTGTGGATCATTCATTACACATATAGTGGGATCTGGTTTATCAACGTACCTGAAGTTGCTGGGACATTTACGCTCAACCAATTGTTGTTAATTAGTGTTTTTTATTCATAGCAATCCTGAATAATTATATAAGCATATAATGATAAATCACTAAGAGACCGGTCCTTTGAGTTACCAGAAGAATTACCAGAAGAATGTTTCCTAGGATGTAGATTGGAGGGTTCTAACTATATTTACATGTATTCGATAGAAGGAAAATCTTCATGTATTGAAGTCAACAAAAAAGTAGATTTAAATTTAGAGAATTTAAAAGCCTTATATTGAATTCAACAAAAAAGTGCACAATCGAACTTTGATTTCAATTTCCCTGAAGGGCACAATAAACATACTAACTCAAGAATATAATAGTTATTTGTCATGGTTGATTAGTATATTTGTTTGATTTCATCAAACCTTGTTTCACATCCAAGTGTGAGAGTCTTGCATTATCATCTCTTTTTTATTCCTACCGTGGAGCATGGAGGTTATTGGTGGTTAACAATGTTGGTTACATCTTTACGGTAATTTTCTAAGTAGAGAGTTATAAATTTGAGTGGTGGTATTATATTACGATAATATCTACTTTATCTATTAGTTTGTACTTAATTTACATGATGATATGTCAGTTATTTAGTATTGAAATAAACTATGGAAAAATATTGTTTGCTACCGTTCATTGCCAGAATTGTCACACAAAGTTCTTGTTCTATCATGTTGCACTAATGTGAAGCTCGTATGTATCACCATCTTTTAATTGCTTGATTCGCTTTATGCGTTCAATGAAAATATTATTTCTGTAAGTTTTGGGGTTCCATTGCAGCGCACGGGCACCCTACTAGTAATCCATAATTTTGGCAATTTCTTACCAATTTATCAAGAATTTAAGATATGAAAGCATACACAAAATGAGTGCCAACAATTTTTCCATGCTTAGACCTTTGCTCGTACTCGAGCAAATATCTAAACATATACATTCTCGGTGAGATCAGAGTTTTAATCATGAAGTTGTACCTACAAGCATTAGCAACACCAGTTTCTAACAACAAGAGAGGGTAATCATAAGCTTGGCACGAATTTACACCTGAATTAGACAACCAAAACACTAATGGGGTGCTATCAACAAATTACTATTTTTTTAAAACTCCACTAAGTGGACTGGTAATTCAGTGGTGCAAATCTCCCTATCAAGGATCCCTCATACCAGAGCTAGATGCGTATGTCCAAGCCAAATCAGATGCACCTCTCAAGGAACAATTTCATGACTTCTTTTAACCATTTTGTTGTGTGAGCTAGAAAAGATTTACATTATTTCTCTTCACCTTAGCATGCGCACTAATAACAATGGCCGCAACAAGCCCGGTCGGGCGTGGCACCGGTGCCAACGGCAGGGCAAGCATGACGACAGAGGTGTAACACAGACCGCAGTGGAGCTCGCCCGAGCGTGGAGGTGGAGCCAAGGGCAGGTGTAGGCCAACAACAGCGGCAGAGGCATGACATGGGATGGGGTAGAGTGAAGGGACACGGGTAGGCTACACTAGCTAGTAATTTCAAAAATTCAACGACATAAACTAGGAAGCCATGCAAGCAAGAGATCATAGATCGCTACCACTAAACAAGCAGTGCAGCGTAAGAAGAGTTAGAGCAGCCTAATCCAACGTCGAGCGCGTCGATGTAGTAGTCGTAGTCGATTTTTGAACGTCCTCGGTAGTGATCGTCTCCTCCAGCAACCTATGATGTTTCATGCGTAGGTCGTGGATCGTCCTCGATCAGCACAGCAGCAATCGTAGTAGCGCCTCTACGGTATCCACACATCCAGGGGTGAAACATCGTACGCCGATGTGCTAGCACCAACGCGCATGACAGGGCCTTCGGGAAGATAGCTGTTAGGGTTTCGGTGGAGCAACTCTCTCACATCCCAACAGCTCCATGCATCCCCTTATAAAGAGCCCATAACGGATCTTATCCAAACTCGTTTGTTCCATCCCGTTAAGTGTGCGACCCTGTAGGTTCACGCGTAATCGGTTGTGACTTAAAAACTCCTTTCCGACCACGAGTTGTTAGCGGTTCCTAACAGGACATAACGATTCCCGAACACACATAAATACTATATCGGACGAACCTTATGCAATATGATCTGCGACCAGGTCCTTATCACTTACGACCAGCTTGTATCTACATACAACCAGTTCATATTTAGTTACGATCAGTTCGTAACTCCTTACGACCAGTTAGTGATCATGTCCGACCAGTTTATGACCAGTCCGTATCTCCATATAACCAGTTCGTATCTGGTCGGGCTGAACGACCTGCTTGTATATTCTCCCTTTGCCTCACGATATCTGGTAGAACTTCAGGTGAGATATTTTGTCATCCATGGACTGTTCAATACTTTCTTGATCAAGTGATGGATAACTTCATGTGGTCAACTCTTCGACCACTAGTGGCACGACCATGCACTTTCTTTATCCGACCACATCGAGGGGCCCAGAGATATCTCTCCTGTTATGTTAGGAGGGGCAAATCCCATATCTGATCATTCACATCCCTTCGCATGTTTCGTAGCATACCCGAAAGCAACTTTTATAACTACCCAGTTATAGAGTAGCGTTTGGCAACCCCTAAGTGTACTATTACACATGTAGGAAACTGTGTTGATCTCAGGTCTAAGGATTATATGTCACCATTGCTTGAGACCAACTGATGACATATAAAATCATAACAATCTTGATAGTGTCTCAAGGTGGGGTCAATCCAACACCATGTTATCTAACATGTGTTCACATTATTCATTCGATATCTCCATATCCATGACCGGTGAAACATGGTCATCAATCAATACATGTGCTAGTCGATAAGTCACTAGTGTTTCGACTAGTGACATCCGACCAAGGATACATTTAGAATGCCATCATATAAGTTAAAGAGCTTCACCAACAAGTCACATAATTGTTAATCTTTATAAATGATAATTCATCTAAGGAACATAATAACATTTATTCTATAACTCATAAATATAGATGTGATACAAATATCTCTATGATTGCCTCTAGGGCATATCACCAACACGGAGCTCGATCGAGCGCCACGATGTGCTGAGGTAATATAATTTTTTGTCCGTAGCAACACATGGTCACTATGCTAGTAGTGATTAGTAGTTAAATAAAACCCACAAAAAATGAGAAGAAAATTTATGTTCTCTTCTCTCTGAAAGAAATAATTTATATTCTCTTCAACAACAGATCGCAGAATTCGGGATTTTTTTAAAAAATAATCAATTTTTTATTCGAAAATACAGTAATATACTTGCATTTTTTTATTTTACAGAAATAATCCTATGTCGCCCTACCGTTGGGCAATTTTGGACTAGTTGCTCAACCATTGGACGACTGACCCAAGTCGCCTAACGGTGGAGCTACACACGTAGTAGTCGCCCGGTGGTCGAGCGACTTGGGTCAGTCGCCCAATAGTTGAGTGACTAGTCCCAAGTCGCCCAACCATTGGGCGATTTGATAGCAAGTATAGTCACCGTGTCGCTGAACCATTGGGGCGTCTTGCTGCTACGTCGTTCAACAGTTGAGCGACTAGACAGTTGTATAGAAAGGCACACTCATGGTCTCTTTCGCCATTTCTCTCAGGAGAGAACGAGAGAAGCTCGAGAGAGGAGAAAAGGAGAGGGAGAGGAGCTCAGGAGAGGGAGAAGAGGAGAGGAGCTTGGGAGAGGGAGAGGAGGAGAGGGAAGCTCGTTGATAAGGAGAGAAGGTCCTCATGTGAAGGTAATTGTCTCATCCATTCTTGTTCTTATTGGTTTAGCACGTATTTCGTGAATGTATTATGACAAATGGCAAATTGAAATATTCGAAATATTTGCAGTGAGAAATCAGTCATGTCAGAACCCACAAGATTAAAAGTACATTACGTTGTTGGTACGATTCGTGAAGGTCTATACGGTGTTGACCTGAGTAGTTTCTGGCAAGTCAATATGGTACACCCGGATGCGGAGAATGCTTGAATTGGAGATGCCCTACACTGGCTGACATGCAGCCTCTCCTTGGACCCTGAGGTGTGCGGTGTCGTCCTACATAGGCTTTGGAGTCGGTCTACTACACACATTCGATGGGAGTTGAGCAGACTGATGCGCACGGTTGCATGGAAGGGCTTTGTGGAAGGTTGCCGGCGCCGTGGATACGAGTGCGTGCTACTCGTGCAACCAGGTCCGAAGGGAGTCGATGTAGGCCATGCCGACAGCTCTCGTCTGGTTGGTGGGACTAGCTCGGGCGCGCAACGCGTGCTACATGAAGAGGACACGGTGGCCGGTGTTGCGGAGGCAGAAGAGGAATATCGCACACCGCATGCTCAGTCCACTGCATAGGCAGATGTAGGGGAGCATGTCGACAGCATAGTGCGTCAGATGGAGATCGATGACTTGATGGCCTAAACGGAGGAGGAAGCTTTAGAAGAGGATGGTGGTGACTCTTCTGAGGAGGACGAAGGTCCCATCTCGTAGGAATGTAATAGGGTGGATGTTGAGGGTCTTGCTATACATGACGAGCACGAATCACCGTGGGAGTACCATGGTACGGAGGTTCGGCTTCATGCAATGTTTGCTGACAAGGGATCATTGCAGGATGCCATTAAGTTGCAGGTCTTGTCCATGCAGTGGATGTTTCGAGTCCTCAAATCTAGCGGGAAGCGATGCAAGTGGTGCAAGTAAATTTGGTTGTCCTTGGCATGTGCACGCACGTAGACCCAAGTACGAGACTCACTGGATTGTTTCCAAGGTGGAGGCGCACTCCTGCTTACTCAGTAGTGTATTGCCGAAGCATCGCAACCTAATGTCCACCTTCATAACCAATGTGATGTATGGAGAGATAGTGAAGAAGACGGATCTGGAGGCCACGAACATCATGATGGCTATCGAGCAGAAATTCAAGTACAAGATTAGCTACAAGAAGGCATGGCGTGCGAATCAGAAGGCTTTGGAAAGGAGGGTTGGTTCTTTCGAGGCAGCTTACGACAACCTTCCTCGTATGCTCCAGGTGCTGCAGGACAGGAACTCGGGCAAATATATTGCTGTGAAGGACAAGCCATCCAAAAGACCGCTAGGTTTCACGGTATTGCAGAGGGCCTTCTTAGCCTTCGGTCCCTGCATTGATGCATTCAGACACATGTTGCCCATGATATTAGTGGACGAGACGTTTCTAACTGGGAAATACAAGGGCATAATCCTGATAGCAATTGGCATTGATGGCAACAATCAGATTCTGCTCTTAGCCATCGTTTTCATCGAAAGCGAGAATTTCGATAGCTGGTTGTGGTTCCTTCGATATCTGAAGGAGGGAGTAGTTGGGGCTCGTCCTGATGTCTGCATAATCCATGATCGCCACCCCGGGATGATGAAGGCCATCCGAAAACTTCAACAAGACCCCGATGAGCCGTTCCCTTGGCCAGACATGAGGAACAGATTGTGCATTCACCATCCGGGGGCCAACTTCTTCAAGCAGTTCAAGCAGCAACTATTGATGAAGCTATTTAAGAGGCTGGCTATGCAGAACCAGTGGTGTAAATTTGATGCGTTGTGGGAGATGTTGGAGGAGCGCAGCAGGAAGCACGTCGTCGAGAGGAACAAGCGTCTGCTCATTCCTGAGGCGGCGCAACCCGAAAGCCTCACACCACTATGGGTGCTTGACCCTCCCCATTTGATGCGGAGGACCTCGAGGGACACCGAGTGCTCCTCCCATTGGATTGAGGCCGAGTCATTGGAGAAGTGGTCCTTGCTGCATGACACGGACGATGCAAGGTACATTATAATGATCACTAACCTTACCAAGGTGTACAATTGGGTTATTAGGGGCCTCCGTTCTCAGCCCCTCATCGCCATCGTGGAAGGTGTTCTGCACGGCACAATCGGATATTTCAGGGAAAGGCATACAAATACGGCACTTCATGCAGCCAACCCACATACACTATACTGTTCAAAGATTGCAGCGTACATGCAAGCCAAGACCGAGAATGGTCAGTCGCACACGGTCTTCGTGATGGGCAATACAGAGCATCGTTTCGACATGCTCCTTCAGGACAGAGCTGGATTTGGGATGGCTCGCTCTCTTGTTACCCACGAGGTATGCCTTGGAGATCATGTGAATGAACCTAGCTGCACATGCAACAAGCCAAAGCTCCTTCACAAGCCATGCTCTCATGTCCTCGCCGCGTGTGGGAGCAGGCGTGGTGCAGCAAGCTAAGAGGCTTCAGGGTTGTAGGCAACTTCGCCATGTTGGATATTGCACAGAGGGCTTGGATTCTGGATCTTGACCTGTTGAAGGGTGGGAAGGGCCGTCAGCAGAGTCGTCGCATTAGGAACGATGTGGACGAAGGGAAAGCTGGAGTGGCAGGTAAACATTGCGGCCGCTTCTGTCAAGAAGGCCACACTGCGAGACCTTGCAAGGCGCCTATCGACACGTAGGACACTTGAAGTGCAGCACCACTTCTTGTTGTGTGCGTAGTGGTACTAAGATTAGAATGCTAGCATGTTGTAACTCATACTTCAGTAAGTACCTTACTTGTTGTACACACTGCGGAACTAATTGTATCATAATTGCAAACTTTATCTTCATTGTCAGTGTCCACTCTCTGCAAAGTAGGACGTGACACATGGACGCGAAACACATCCGTGTCTCATCGCAACAGAGCCGCTACAACTGCACCCACTCCCGCTATAAATACAGTACTACTTGGCTAGTAACTCCACACCAACAACACTACCTAGATAATATAGACAAGGAGAAGGAATGGGAGAGAATCCGCAAGCTTTTGAAGGACTAGGTGTCTCCCCAGGAGACCACCGCTCACCATAGGGCATTTAGTCAGTAGCCTTACACACACCAAACTTTTTCGGAGCTTGTGGATCTAAGGAGGCTGTCTCGCGGTACGCCCGGTGATTCTGGGTCGAGCCGCGCCCCCCTCCTATGCCCGATGAACACCCTCTGGAAGGGCCCCCGACGAGGGTGGCGCCACCCCTTTGCTGGTGTCAGGACGTCTGCAAGTGCGTCAAATTAACTGACGAGTGGACCATTAGGCAGCGCTATTGGTGTTGCCCAAACTACGACGCGGACTACCCCGACCGTAGGTTTGACACGTCGAGCTACAGGCAGCCAGTAATAAAATCGTATTTCAATGCACACCACTATTTTGCTTCCCGTTACATTGTAACCACGTCTCTTTTCCCACTGTAGTCTCCGCCGCGCCTATACGACTTCAGCTAGTGGATCGACGACAAGATCTACCCCTACGACATGTGGATGCTACTGACATAGAAGAGCTGGGTCAGGGAGGACATCGAGGACTGTGAAAGACGCCTTGAAGAGCTGCAGGCTAAGAAGGACGAGAAGGAGAGGCGGGACAGGGTGTGCGAGGAGCAGGAGCGCGAGCATGCTAGGCGATGTGAGGCCGAGAGGGAGCGGAAGAGGGCCATCGTGGCGAGGGCTAAGGCGCAAGGCGAGGAGTACAATGTCGAGCTAGGCCGCAAGAACAAATGGCCATGTTCCACGCAGTAGTTCGACCCTCTTCGTCCACATGTCCCATGTATTTCTAATTCCCTAAAAGGCATGCATGTACCATCTTTGGTTCGTTAGCCTGCGTGCCATGTAACCTCCTTGTCAGATCAACTATCATGTTGTTATTGTTCCCCCTTTTATCCAAAGTTCTCTATCGTGTATGATTCTTTTGCGCATCGCAATATGACCTACCTTCCTATTTATAAGTCATTGTTACCTCAAACATCCTCACAAATGTCGGGACCCAAAATATACAATTCTGGACCCTCTATGTATACTGCACTAGTCCAGGATCACGCTAGTGCACACAGTGGCAACATCAGTGAAATATCATTTCCATATACAAAGATAGCTAATAAATAGGCAAATAACAATAAACATTAGAGTAAAGACCTTAAGGTCAAAGCTTACAATTAATGCTTTAGAGGGCAAATAGCTTAGTGAAGCTGTAGCGGAACGAACAGAATAACTTCAGGGAAGCCCATCCATATGCCCACAGGCAATCGGCTGGGGTGCGCGACCTAGTTCTCCACGATCCTTGAAGTAGACCTTGTTAACTAACGATGCCTCCACTTCTGTTGCATGTTTCACAACAAGCATGAGTACACAACCGTACTCACAAGTCATACCACAAAATGCAATTTATAGATGCAGGCTTATTCCAAAGGAATGGCTTCTCTTTTGTAGAAATGCAATATTTGCAATTGAATATGAATAATAGATTGAAAGCATTAAGTAAAACAAATAACCAATAGTAATTTTATCAGTTGTTTCACAAAGACACATAACCTAATCAAGTTATTCACATAGCGCATAAGTTGTCTCACAATTGTCCCATCCCAAGTTTTATGAAAATCTACCCTCGTGTGAAATCCCGAGCATGTCCATGACCATGACGCTATTTGAATAGATTGATTAACACTCTGCGAGAGGTTGTACACTTTACCCACAAGATGCAATCAACTTGCAGGTGATCACAACAAAACCTTTGAAACTTCATCTCAACATTGACACTCGGCATGCTTAGCCACCACGACGCCTTTGCAGTTGGGCGAAGCGGCGAACCGCCCCGTGATGCAACTACTTGGTAGTACACACCTCTACCCAATCCGACACAGCTAACCTACAACCTGAGTAATCAATGTCAATACTCCATAACTTACTAAGTTAGGCCCGTCCCATACCAGGCATGTGGTTGTATGAAAGGCCCAGTTCAATGGCGCACAAGGTTAAGTCCTTAATCGACCGAGGCAAGACTTCCAAGTTCTAACCTATCATTCCCGCCAAGTCGCCAACATAGATCCATCATAAAAGTATACCAGACCACTTGCCCCCGTCCAAAACTTTTTCCCACCCTGTTGGTTAAGTGCAACATATGCCATCAACGAGTAATAGCACATAGTACACACAATTTTATCAAATGGTTCTATAGTCACTTAGTCAAGTTTATTATTGCGACTCACATGAAATGATGACTCGTAGTATGGCTAAGCAAACTAATCGTATCTAACCAACCCACATTGGTAATACAATAGCACCAACTAAATGAACCAAGCTAGGGTGACAAAATATTATGGCATACAATTAGACAAGGAGGTCATAACAAATTGGATATTAACTAAACCCAAAAACATTGAAATAAATAATTAAATTAGATGCAATACTTTGAATCAAAGTATTTTGAAAACTGGGTTCAACATGATCAAAGGTATCACTTGCCTTGAAATAGGTCTAAGTACTGATCTTGCTCTTGAGGTGTTCCTTCTTCTTCAAATCTTCCCGAAGTATCGACGTCTACTCACAAACGAAAGCAAATAAACAAAACAAATAAATAACAGAGGCAAAACAAACTCAAAAAATTAAATAAAAATCTTAGATAAATAGATCTCGGATTTAGATGAATTTAGAAATTTGAATGAGCTCAATCGGAGTTCGGATGCAAAAGATATGGTCTTGGGAAGTTGGAAATCTAAAAGAAGACCCTAATTAGGATTATTGTCGGACGGGACCTCCGGTGATGCCTCGGCGATGAGGAAGGGCACTGGAGATGGATCTGATGACGCTGATCATGACGATGTAGACCACGATCACAAGGTGAGGACGACGGTGCCGGAATTCAAGAAAAACCGACAGCGGCGACAAACCCTAAAGCTTGGATTGCGGCGGCGCTGGAGCGATTGGGGTGGAATGGACTGAGGGATCTTGGTGCGGGCGTCTGCGCGATCCTTGGGGTACTATTTATAGGCTAAGGGCGACACGAAATAAGGAATCCCCAAATTGAGTTCGTTTCGATCACGAACAAATTCGGAGATTAGATAAGATACAATTTTTGATTTTGTGGGATTTGGGTGCGGGAGAATAGGAGATAGAGTTCTACACGTTTTCTAGAAGGACTTTAGTTTGAAAGATTGTGTTGTCGGATAAAGCTTGAAGCTTCAATGGGCTACAGCGGTGAGACTCCATGAAGAAGGCGGCGCGAGGAGGGCAGCGCAAGGGTGGGGCCATTTGGTCAAAAGCGAGCGCGTGCGATCGGACCACCAAATCCAACCGTCGGATTCGATCGAATGACTCTAGCGTCGGTGGCGTTTGGACCGCCCATCTGACTCATCTCCATCGGACCGTCCATCTTGTGATCGAGCAGTATGGACAGCGGAGGAGAGAGAGAGAGATGAGAGAATGGTTGGTGGGGTCCACTTGTCAGTCTGAGGAGGGCCAGCAGGTCTTGGCTGGGCATGTGACGATGGGCGGGCCCGGAGCAGGGGATGGGTTCTGGCCCAAAAGGGAAAACTAAGATTTTAAATAGGTTTTCTTTTTAAGAAAATATCAGAAATTCAAATAAGCAATAGAAAATAGCAAATGAACTTGGAAAAATTCTAGAAAAATTTAGAAAATATATCCAAGCACATAAAACCGAAATAAAATAGTTTTGGCCATTGTTCATGTTGACTTTAGTCATATTAAATTGTTTTGATGTACAAAGTCCAATATTAAACTTTTGAATTGAATTCAAATAAAATCCAAATGGTGAATTTCCACTACTAACTATTCAAAAGATTTTTAAAGCTCATAAAATTGGGATGTTACAACAAAATTCTTTAGAAATTTACCGTACTACAACAACATACGACGATAAAAAAAAATTATTGTGAGTCTAATAGATTTCGTGCCTTTCAAAATCTACGAAAATCACAAACGGACTAACGAACCTTGTCTGCCATTTTATTTCCAAAACAAATAATAAGCTACGAACAAGATTTGCTAAATGTATTACCGAGAAAAATTGTCTTTTATTCACCGCAATTATTTCCATCGGATTAATATAATAATACTATTATTCTTTAAAATCGCCGAACGGTTGCGCGCCAAGCGTTGAAGTCGCTCAACCGTTGGGCAACTAAGTTTGGTCACTCAACGGTTGAGTGACTTGAACACTTGGCGCGCAATCGTTGGACGACCGTGGAGCGACAAGTGATTATTACCGTAAAAATGGAGTATTATTTCTATAATTCCAAATAAAAAATTGATTATTAAAATTTTTTCCAGAATTCGGTCACAGAATTCATTATCCTTTCGGGCAACCCCCTTAGACAAGAATATGATAAAAAGTAACGGGCGCCGAAAAAAAACTATTTATGTCGTCGGCGAATGGAATCTGCGTATATAATGCGAGTGGCTCAAATGGACTTGATATTGAATCAAATTCTCTCATGAGATCAGATTGTAGATGCGAGAAGACTCTTCCCAATTAAGCAAGAGTTTGGACCGATCGGCAACTGGAAAAATATGTTCCATTCCACTGTCATCAAGATATATACCAACATGGGTCTGAGGTCTACCTATTTTGACTTATAACATGTATCAGCATTTTCATGCAGAGTGTAGAGCGCCCGTGAATGAAAGAACAATGCTATGGATACGGATAAATTTGCACAAACTGCATAAGTAATTAGCAACATGACTGTCCCTCTTTAATGAAATGACATGCAAAAGCTTTGCGTGTTCTTGAGAAAAATTGGCAATATGACCCTACTAAGGGTGTGTTTGGTTGGGTGAACTAGGGTGAATGGAATGATATGGTACATGATAGATGAGATGATCCTGGATGAGATGATACAAGTATGCTGTTTGGTTGGTGGGATAGAATGATGCAGGATTTTGTTTGGTTGCTTGGATAGGATGGTCCTAGATGGTTCAAGATAGTGGTTGGTTTGATGAACGAGGTTGTATTTGGATGGCCATAATTTTTTTCTTTTTTTCTTCATTTCTCTTTTTTCCCCTCCTTTCCTTCCTTTCTTTTCCCTCCTTTCCTTTTTCTCCCTTATCTATCTCCTGCCGATATTTTTCCTTCACGCTCTCTTTCTTCTTCCTCTCTCTGTTCTTCCTCCCTTGGCGCCTTGCGCCTTGCTTGCCTTCCTTGCGCCTGCCTGGAGCCGCCCTTCCCGGCTTGGCACAGTGCACGCAGCATGGCATCGCCTCGGCACAGCCACTTGATGGCCCGCTTCTCATTGCTTCCCGGCTTCCCCTGGCTCTACCATAGCGCCGTTCCTCCGGCTCCATAGCGCTCCTCCTGCCGACCTCTCCCTCCGGCGCCATCTTCCTCCTGCCGCCACCACCGAACCTGTCGCCATCGGAGCCTCTTGCGCCTGGTGCTGTCCCTTCGGCTCCCTCGTGCCCCGACGCCTCCTTGGCCCGCCGCCACCCCCTGTGCCCGTCGCCGCACCCATGCGCCTCCCCAGCCGGTTTGGTCTTCGGCCACCGGTCGCCTCCCTCGCTTCTCCCCGCCCTCTCTCCTCTCTCGGCCGTGCCAGCCAGCCCGCCTCAGCCGCGCCTCTCCATGGCGCCGCCGCCTCTGACCCAGCTCGGTCTCATTGTAACATCCCAACTGTATAATTAGGGTTTATTCAAGTATAATTATATGTGTAGAAATTAAAACTTTTTCTCACATCTTGAAAACTCCTAAACACTCATGTAATTCTTGTCCAAGAGTTGTGTAATCCAAAAACACAAAGCTCTTGTTGACCAAAAGTCAAACTCCTTTTTTCCAATTGTCTAAATCTGGTGCCAAACATTTGGATTATATTTTTCTTGGTCCCAAAACTGATGTGGGACCCCTCTGAAAAATATCCCAAGATGTAAAACTTGTTTGATAAATTTTGGAGGTAAAACAAATCCTTGAACAACCTTCATGAATTTCCTGAGAAAAATGCATTGCATAATAACCTCTGGGAATTTTATGCAAGGTTAATCTCATTGTTAGCAAGCTCCAGTTAAAATTTCATCAAATTTGGAGTTCATTTGCTATCTCAAATAATTCTGCTAAGTTTCAGCTGTTAAAAACTAAATTTAAAATCTACTACTTTGTTCCTTGGGCTAGCCACTTTGCAAAATTGGTCGGCCCGACCTTGTCTGCACCTCGGCGAGACCTCCTCTCCACCTTGATCAGGTCGCAGCCGTTGGATTTACATCCAACCGCCACGACCTCCTCCTGATCAACACCGCAAAGACCTCCTCACCTCACCAGGTCATAGCCGTTGGATCAAAAATCCACGGTCATGACCTCCCCTGTGTGTAAAACCGCAAGGACCTCCCCTCACTGTTAAACTAAGCAAACCTCCCACCTTGTTGAGGTCGTAGCCGTTGGATCAGATCCAACAGCCCACGACCTCCCTGCGTGATCAAGCGCTCCCAACCTCCCCTATCTCATGTTGTGCACCGTTGGATTTGAAATCCACGGTCACGACCTCCTCCTTGTCTTATGCGCATCAGATCTCCCCGCGCACGTGAGGTCGTTGCCCTTAGATCTAAATCCAAAGGCCATGACCTCCCTTGTGTGTTGCATAAGCTCAAGACCTCCTTTGCGCCACGTCACGAGGCTCGGGACCTCCTGTCTTGATCATCACCGTTGGATCAAAATCCAAAGGTCTTGACCTCCCTCGCACTTCACGCAAAGCCTCGAGACCTCCTTTGGTTGTGCGCCCTTGGATTTAAATCCTAAGGCCATGACCTCCCCTCATGTTCTTAAGCCCATGTGCGGTTAAGACCTCACAGAGGTCCTTGCTGTTGGATTGAGATCCAACGCTTTGGACCTCCTAATCCCATTTTCCCACGTGCGCTTACACATTAAGGAAATCGGAGGGCCACGACCTCCCATCCTTGATCGTGTGGTGGGACCTCCTCCCGATCAATTGGCGTAACGGTTCAAAACCACATCGGAGGGCGGGACCTCTCCGTGGGCTTATCCAACGGTCAAAATGACCTCCCCTGTTCTTCTCCTTCCTTGGTCACGCATGCGTGTTTCTGAGCAAGTGAGTTAATGCACGCCTGCCACTGTGTACTTTTAACAACTCTTTGCTGACCCACATTTAATGCAGGTCAGCCTTCCACCTCTCTGGTCAGCACAGGCCTGCCACTGTGTCAACTTTACATCTTGTCCAATGCCCTAGACCGTGCCATGGGCCAAGCTCACCATGAGCTTAGCCAGTGGTCCATGACCTCCTTGCCCTTAGGATAAAGACTCCCCCACGGTTTCCTTGGCTTCCTTTGCACACCATTGTTCCTTGGCTTACACCCCTGTGCTGTGAGCTCTAAACCACCAAAGCTTCCTTGGCCGCCATTGCTGGAGCTTGAAGCCCCTCGGTGGGCAAGGGTCGCTGGAGATTTCTTCTCCCTCTCCTTGCTTCCATTTGTGCCTTCCCTCTGGGACCAAGACCTAACTTGTTTTGGTTTGGGCATTTACAGAGGTGGACAAAGTGGATCTTGGAGCTGGAGCTTTGGCCGTGGAGCAACCCCATCTTCTCCAACTCCGATCTTCACCTTCCTCCACTTCCCCAGCACCTTAGGACCTCCAGGTACTTCCTGTTAGTCCCTTAGCTGCTGGCACCCGCATGTATGATGTCGCGGAGCTTTTCTTGGCCTGCAGCAGATGAATGTGTGGAGCTCTATTTTGCATTTTGTCTTTGGCGTCTTGGTCATTCTTGCCCTCTCGGCTCATGGCGTTTAAAACGTCGCCGCCGTTGAGAATAGGCCCACAGATCGCTGGCTATTGCGGTCCCGACGGTGCCCTCGGTCGCATGCCACCGTGCCCTAAATCGCCGGCGATAAGCGTGGGGCGATCCTCAAATTTTTGTCGGACGTCCCGCAGCGTCTCGTGTCGTTTTAGGACAAAGATTTGCCGCTTTATTACCTCAATCATTGTAATCATTGGGTGGGTCTTAAATGCCTTTTAATCCGCCCTTTGTTGCGCATTTAAGATCTTCTTGCGGACCTCCTCGCTGTCCGTGCACATTTATTCCATGTCAGCGCGTCTTGTTGGAGTCAGGGCGTCGAGACCTCCTCAGGAGATCTGGGCGTCCAAGACCTCACCTGCGCGATCGTGGCCGTCCAGGACCTCCACGGAGGTGCAGTGGCGTTAGGACCTCCTTAGGACCTCCCTAGGTTATCTCGGCCGTTCATGACCTCCCGGGTAGATCTTGACCGTCAAGGTCCTCCTCGGACGATCTGAACCATCGAGGACCTCCTTGGAACATCTGGACCGTCCGGGACCTCCCTGTGAGGTCTTGGCGATGTAGATCTTCCTTGGGGAGATCTTGATAGTTTAGATCTTCCTTTGGAAGATCTCAACCGTTGAGGACCTCCCCTTTAGATCTGGTCCGTCCGGGACCTTCCTCATCGTTGTGGTCCGTTGGATTCACCTTCAGCGGCCACGACCTCCCTCGCCTCGGCGCATGTGCGTTGCTAGGAGGTCGGGACCTCTGGACCTCGTGGCGTGTCGTTGTTCTCTGGAAGGTCTGAGCCGTTAGATCTATGATCTGTGGCTCACGTCCTCCATGTCCTTGTGAGTTTTAGAAATTCCGGTGAGCTCTAGTTATAAACTAAAAATGGTATGAACTTTAGAATTGCATATCTTTTTCATTCTAAACCCAAATAAGGTCATTCAAATTGTGTTAGCTCTGTCTTGAACTTGACTTTAATTCAAAAATGATTGTAAGTTGAGTTCAGCCCCAGAGCACAGTTTACCATTAGGTTTTAAAACTAACTTTAAAAGTACACTCAAATTAATGCTTAACTTGTAAAATACATAACTAATGCTCTGTAGATTATTTTTGAGTGAGACCAACTTTGTTGGTTTCCTCCATTAATGATCTTACTGTGAACATTAGTTTTGAGCATGTTGCTGTTATGAAAATGAGGACTTGTGCATTATAATTTTGTTCAAGTTCTTGTTTTTGAAAAATTATAGAGAGTGCATAATAGCTCCAAATGAGGTGAACTCAATTGTGTTATTCATCTCATGAGGTGCTGGTTTTACAGTAAAAATTTCAGCTTCACTTCTGTTCTAGAAAATGTTGCCTCATAATTAAATTAGTGAATAGTGCGGTTTGGTATTTTTAAATTTGAGCAGAATTGATTTCATCATATCTTTTGCATTAAGAATCCAAATCAATTGATTCTTGTTGATAAATTCATGATAAATCATTGTCTTGCTGCTGTAAAATTTTCATAGCTTTCGGAGAAGTTTCTCTGTTGCGTCTTTTGGCTTTTCGTCGTTCTTATCGGTTCTTTCTCGCCTTTCCGTTAGGTTTCGACATTTGTGGCGATCCCGAGAGTGACCCTCTGCCACAACTTGGCCAGCAACATCAAGGCAAGCAGTTTGATCATTTCCATCATTGTCCCATTACTTTAAAGCTTAATATATTGTTTTACTTCTATGTATGCATGCTACTTTGTGTTAAATGTAAGCTAGCAAGCCTATAGTTGCATAATCTGTAGGAATTGTTTATCCTCTACTACCATGAGCCTAGGTTATTTGCTGTGGTTTGAGCTCGTTGGATGAGCTCTTATCACTTAGTAGTTTCGATTTAATTGCTTAGCCATGCTTAGTTATCGGTAGAAATGGGCGATCATCGACTTAGTCGATGGTCTTGATCACTCAAAACTGATTATTACTCCTATATGTCCAGCACTTGTGCTTTGATTAATTGTAAAATCAAAACTGAAAATAAAAGATTGATTTAGACTTGGGCATATTGGATGGATGGTGCGGTTTTTGGAATGTGGTGGTATGCAGGTCCCTAAGGACCAAGTACTTGGGTCACTAAGCCAGCGATTTTGCGTGCTAACCACACGAGGGCATATGAAACCCTCTTGACTAAGTACTTTGGGCGGTGTTAATTGGGGTCGCTCGGTTGGTGTGTTTTAAAAGATAAAATGTGTGTGTGATGTGGGAGGGAGCATTAGCTTCGGGTAGGTTGTGTGATGTCTCCTTCTCCCGTGGGTTGTGCGACTCGAATTAGCATTGTCCATTGGAAATGTCTCGTAGGACTTAGCCGTGCTTGACATACCAAAGGTAGTGTGCTTAAAGGAAAGGCGGTGCAGGCGTGTGGGTACATTGGTACACCCCTGCAGGGTTAAAACTATTCGAATAGCCTCGTCCTAGGTTATGGACATGCTTGGTAAGGTCGTTCAAGACTAGACTACAACCTTTAATTAAAACTTGACATGGTTGGTATGAACGGGGAGTTCATGCTATTGTTGTGGTGACTTGGGTTAGTCACTTCCAGGATGTTCTTGTTGTTGTTATTATGTTATTACCTCATTGTATTTCAACAATTAAAAATGCTTTGTCAAACTGCCTTCAATCTATTATGTTATTGCAAATAAATGTTGCTTTATGCTAAAATGAGTCCAAAGCCTCATCCACTTAAATAAAGCTTGCATGTAGCTATTTATAGTTCTGTTATCTCACACGTAAGTCTTGCGGAGTACTTTATGTACTCATCTCGCGTGGTTGTGGCATTTTGTGGCTTTTGTTGCGAGAGGAAGAAGGGGAGCTCCTTGAGCCTCTCTTTTGTGCTACGTGTTGCGGACTTCTTGACGACTAGCTTGGCGGTCCGGTCAGATGCCTAGGGGTTAAGGCACACTGATTGGCTTTATGTTATAGCCATCTTTATGGCACTTTTGCTTCCGCTGTTACCTTGTAGTTCTTGTTGTTATTTGGCCAAAAGGCCCCTCTTTTGTATTAACCTATTCCTTATTAATATTAACTTCTGGTTTGTTGCTTATGTTCTATGTGTTGTATGGAATTGATACATTCTTTGTTGTGAGGTATGTATCTTGCGTTAAGGGGAGCATACATCTCTCGAGGCTGGTTTATTTGGTTGATAATACTAGGGTCAATTGGATGACTAAGTATTATGAGCTTAATAAATCCAGTGCTCACTCGTGCCCACCAGTGCTTGCGTAAGCCCCTGGTGCCGCTTTGCTTGCCCCCGGCATCCCACGCCCCGTGAGCGCCTTGGAACCAGAGTGAACGGTGTCGTTCGACATTTTTCTCTGAACGGGATGATACAACATAAACATAGAATATTCCTATTTCTTGAACAATCTCATCTTGAATGGTTTAGTACTATCCACCTAACTAAACACCTGAGCAAGCTCATTTCTTGTACCAAATGGTTTAGGAATATATAATTCAATGAACCAAACAGATCCTAAGACGTAATTCAGAAGGCCCATGTATCGGTAACTTTTACAAGTCCTGAAGAAGAAACTCAGCTACGTGTGGTTGCAGTGGCCTCACAGGTTGTTTTCAGTGTTTTCAAGCCTGTCAATGTTGGTTTTCTTTAGAATCTAATGGGCAAACTATTTTTTCAAGCATCAATTGGCAGAAGGTTGGTGCTTCATCCTGTTGGCTTCCATGAGGATGGGTGTCACATCAAAGCAAAGAATGGAGGTTGACAGGTGCAGAAGGCAAGAATCAAGCAGAAGAGATTTCCAAGTTGCCTACTTGCAAGGAAGAGGAACCGACGGTGCCAATTGGTGCTTATTGGTAGTATGGATTCTGTCAGTTAGTAGGAGTACATCCAATGCCCAAATCCAACATCGAACCAACTAGTTCTTTTCCAACATGCCCCAGTGTGGGTTCTTTTCCTATATATGCGCATCCAATTGAATTTTTTTTAATTAATTAACCTTTTATTAATTTTATTTTAAAGTTAACATAAAGTGGCTTTATTTTCGATTACGACTTTTTTCGTCACGCCATGGCCGTGGCGTGATAAAATAACACTATCACGCCAAATCATTTCTAAATAAACTCTTGTCACCTTTGGAAGTGTCGATGATGATTTTGATCATGCACAACCAAATGACAAAAAATCTTATTTTAAGGACTTATCCCTGGCGTGTGATGTTATTTTGTCGCGCCATCACCCGCGTGGCGTGTTAAAGGGTGAGTGGAAATAAAGTATATCGGAGATAAACTTTAAAATAAAATTAAAAAAAAGGTTAATTAATAAAAAAAGGTTCCATCCAATTACCCTCTCGTTTTTACCATTTTAGAACGTGTGAGTCAAATGTTCCATATGAGTTTACTGCGAGCGCATACATCCTTACTAGTCTTCTAGATGGCGCATGTTTTTGTTCTACCTTTGGACGCCCACATTGAAAAATCAGTGAACACACGGTCAATTTGCGTCGTCCCGTCTTCGTATATGTGCACTCGAAACATTAATTGCATATGGAAGAACGTGATTAAGACACCTTGATTGCTGCCTAATTAACTCAGCTACGCATCGAATTTCTGGAGAAACTACTCAAACGCGTGTTTCCACGTCCTTTTCAACGACCGGCCGGTCGAGTGAATTCCTTGGCAACCATCACTATCCGTCGAGAGGTTCCTTGTCATGTACTAGAGAAATATAGCTTCATAGGGGGCAGTTTTGTAATCACTAATGCTTACATGTGGGATCAGAGAGAGGTGAGAAGGTTAGCATCGCATAAGTCACTAGCTGTACGTGAGAAGGGGCATGGAAGATCAGACGATTGGTGAAAGCCGGGCTCTCCTCCCCAAACTCTATTCCTCCCAACCCACATTCAATTTATCTAATTCCCGGTCTATTTGCTATGCCCAGTTCCTGTCTCCAATTCTCCCAGATTGTATCTCCCAGTGCTTGTAATATGTTTTTTGGATTGACAAAATAGCTCTTGCTTGGTGTTCATTAGTGATATCTAGAGGGATTGTAACATTATGGTATCAGAGCCGTCGGTCCCAGAGGTTCCTCACACCAAGGCGGCCATGACCGAGGAAGAGGAGCTACGATGCATGGCAATGCTGGATAATCTGCTCGCAGTTACGAAGAAGCAATTGGTTGATCTGACGGGCTTGGCACACAAGATGAAGGAGTTGGAGGCCGCCTTCCAGCCACTAGTTGCGTCCGTTCGAGTCCCACCGCCATCTGTGACTACACCAACATCTACCTTTGTCACCGCTATGGGCCACGCCATGGCTGCTGCTACCCCATCTGCGGACGCCAATCCCATCGCCAAGATGCCCGCCAAGTGTTCGACGGTATGTCTCAATCGCGACACCAGAGTGCATACTTCAGCGTTCACTCTAGCTACGACCCCAAGTGCTTCCCCGACCATCACCGAGCTCGACACCGCCTCAAGTCGCGTCATCGCAGCTCAGCCCGTTGTCAACGCCTTCACCACTAACACCATCTCGGTGACGCCCACCAAGTGTTCGACGGAAGGTTCGGGCCATGTCACCGTCACTGATGGCCGTGTCCTTGCTCGTTCTAGTATCGACAAGCCCCCATCAGTTCCCTCGCCGAGGTCAGTCATTGTCAGCAAGTTCGACACCGACGTGCCCACCAACTATTTGACGGAAGGCCCTCGCCTTGATGCCGATGACATCGGTGCCACCAACCTTGCCATCGTGCGGCCGGCTGGCCTCGAAGGCATGTTAATAGGCTTTGCCATCAACGACGGCCACACATCCATCCTCGACAATGCATGCTTGAGGGCATGCGCATGCGGTTGCTACTATGCCGTTCTGTCGACAACCTCCAGCGCTTTGCTCGGTGCCAGTTACATCATCATCACTAAGACCATTGACGCCACCATCCTCAACTCCTACGTGCTCGGCACCAACTACCTCATCACCAACACTACTGGTAACAACACCAACATTTCCTATACACTAGAAAGATTAGTGCGGGTCTTCCACTCTATTATGGACAACATGAACGTTGGTGCACAGAAGGCGTTCGACGGAATATTCGACATGAGTATTGTGGTGCTGTGGTCATCTCATACGAAGTGGGTCGAGAGGCAACCATGTCCATCGCCTGTGCTAGTGGAGAACGTGGGTGTAGGAGCCTGACTATGGTGACACCAGCCATCTCTCATACGCTATTGGTAGAAGTGCGGCCTGGCGACCATGGCCACCACCTTGGCCTCTCATAAATCAAGTTGTGCTCTCTCCAAAGGTGCTGACCTCCTGGCCATCTTCCCATGGAAGTGTTGTTGAGCCTCGGCTGTGTGTTGGATGGATGCGAGTCAAGTCAAGGAAATCAACTCTTGCTATAACAAAAACAAAAGTGCTGCACTTATTTGCTCCTATTGTGAAGTCAAAGCCCTGTTTTGTATTGTTCTACCTGGTAATGGGAAACCTTGGAAATGCTTGCAATGTGGTAGTGATGGCAATGGGCAAATTGTTGACTGGACAATGCTTTTCTCTATGAACAAAATGGTAGTGCAGCCGAAGCGTGCTGGTACTAATCTCGATTGTCGCTACCTTCTAATTCTGCAAATGTGGACCTGGGAAGAGTGGCTAGATGAGCTCCTTGAAGTCTACCAAGAATTTATTATGCCACAGTGTTGTGGGGGCTTTAGTGGGTATATGGCACACAGTCCTTGCACGGGTCAGAAAAATATGTGCAGCAAAAGAACACGGATGTTGGAAATCTTTATGTATGTGTTCTCACAATGGACCAAGGTTCGGATGATCTTCCTGCACGCCAAACATCAGTGCTTGCGGCATCCGCTGATGGAGGCGACAATGAGAATGATGTTCTGTTTAATCACCAGGGGCAAGTGGGATCAAAAGATCTTCCAATACAACCTTGATTTACGTCTCACAGGTTGAAGGCGCTGTTTATGTTTTCCATTCTACATACCATTTCGGCATAAAAGTCCCAAAAGCATCAAGTTGGAGCCAAAGGTAAAGAAGGCGATATTTGAGTTGTTCAAGGGTCTGCAGCTGCAACCAGAAAGGATACTGGTCTGGCACATCGCGACATGCCTCTATGAGATACATCTCTCTAATGAAGCTACAAAGATTGACTGGCTTCAAAATAGGCTATTGGTCAACAAATCAAGATCAACTCCTGAAATTGTGTGGCCACACTACTTAACTGCCACCAGCTTATCCGACTACTGTGCTTACCTGCTTACCAAGGCACTGGTGTCGAACAAAGGCCTTGTTGCTAATAAGGTCTTAAACGAGCTTGATGGAGGCTACAATATTGACCAAGAGAATTGGTTGAAAGAACAGCTTGCAAGGACAGACATTCATGTGCTCTTATGTGATATGGTTTGTGTACTTGTTGAACTTAACCATGGTCCTATTTTCTGTGCTTTGATGGATGCTATTGTAACACCCTAGTTTTCTGCGCTTTTTGAAAATTTTCAAAATAAAAAGAACCATTTGGTTTTGTTAAAGTCCTAAAGCTTAACTTGAGATTTTTGGAATTCGAGCATTTAAAATGATTAAATCAAACTTCAACTAATCCAAAACTTGGTTTATTTGGAGTTGTCTGAGCTCTGGTGTTGTCGCTCCCCGTCTCTGCTCATTCTGCTCTTCCCTCGGTCCCGCTCTTTCTTTCTAGACCTCTTTGGTTTAGACCTCCCTCTTGTTTGGGCATTTCCTTATGCCCAGACCTCCTTTGTGCTTAGACCTTCCCTTTGGTTTGGACCTCCCCTTGTGTCCAGACCATCCCTTCGGTTTTGACCTCCCCTTGGGTCACAACCACCCCCGAGACGTTCCAAGCTCAGGTTTGTGTTTCAAACGTCCTTGATTTCTGAAATTCAACTTCGGGTTGAATTTCTCCCTTCTAAAACTCTCCTGTTCAACCTTCTTTCCTCCCTCTTGTTCATTTGGATCTCCCCGTGTCCATTTGAACCTCCTTCTTGTTCATTTGGACCTCCCCATGTCCAATTGATCCTCCCTTGATTTCATCTTGGCCGTCAGGATCTCCTTTGAGTTTATCCTGACCGTCAGGACCTCCTTTGATTCCATCGTGACCGTTAGGACCTCCTTTGAGTTCATCCTGGCCGTCAAGACCTCCCTTTGATTCCATCGTGATCGTCAGGACCTCCCTCGAGTTCATCCTAGCCATCAAGACCTCCCTTTGACCGTCAAGACCTCCCTCGAGTTCATCCTGGCCATCAAGACCTCCCTTTGATTCCACCTTGACCGTCAGGACCTCCCTCGAGTTCATCCTGGTTGTCAAGACCTCCCTTTGACTCCATCGTGACCGTTAGGACCTCCCTCGAGTTCATCTTGGCCGTCAAGATTCCCTTTGTTTCATGTTAACCGTTGAGACCTCCTTTTCGTTTGATCTCTCTTCCCCTTCACGCAGTCCGATCCAGCGCCCGCGCTTACCCCTCTCAAGGACCGTTCGATCCTGTTTGGATGGTCTGATTGGGAGGAAGCATTCGGACGGTCTGAACGTTCCCTAGTGTTGCGGAGCGTTCGATTGAGTTTGGGCGACCTGATGGAGATACGCGTTCGGACGGTCCCAACGTTCTTATCACCTTGGTCCACCCAATCAAAACCGGACAGCTCTGTGTAGCCATGCCTTTTCCTTGCCCCTTTAGACCTTCTCCTCTTTATGACCTCTGGTCTTTTTACAAAGACCACCCCTGCGGTCAAGACCTCCTTCCTTAGTCACGACCTCCCCATTGGTCGCGATCACCCCCCTTTGACAGAGATGTTTCCCGAGTTTGACTGGCTCCACTTGTCAGTCCTGCTCACCTTTATCTTTCTTCGCCACATAAGTCTCTTGTGCATTTAATGACGGTTGTGTCACATTAAATGCGGTCACTTACATGGTCACTTGCGTGGTACCTTGTTCTCCCTCCTTGTCCCCTCCCTTCTCAGTATATCATGTCCTGTTGTCCTTCACCAGATCGGTTGTGACACTTGCCTTGTCTCTTACCTACCTTTGACTCATCCGTCTTTGAGTTTTTCAGTGACTCTCTTTCTCCTCCTTCTCAGGCTATAAACAGCTTGAGTGGCCCTCTATCATCACCTTTTTCCACGCTTATCTCTTTTAGCTCTTGCCCAGTTGCATTGCGTTGAAGCTTCGTCGCCGAGAAGATCGCCGGAGCCTGCACCGCAACCTTGCCACCGAAGAACTCGTCGGGACGCCCACGCCGCCTTCAACCGTCGCCGTCGTCCACCGACCTCCCCTCCTCCTTTAGTCTCTCTCTCGGCCTTGGTGAGTCTCTCCATGCCTCGATCTTTTCCCTTGTCCCTACGACCACCTGGTGTGATCGTATTCCTTGTACGATCACGTTGTGTAGTCGTAGCCTTTGTTGGACCTTCTCCTCCTTTAGATCTCCTGAAGGCCTCCCTTTGCAAAGACGACTTTCTTGGTCTTTTTGCAAAGACGACCCTCCTGGTCTTTTGCAAAGACGACCCGCTTGGGTCCTCCTCAGGATGTCCCTTGATCTCCTCAGGACCTCCCTTTTGTAAAGACCACCTTCTTGGTCTCCGCCATCCCCTTTTGGTCTTTTGCAAAGACCACCCTCTTAGTTGGACCTCCTCCCGAGAGCCTGCTTTAGCCCAGCATTTTTTCGTTGGTTTGGGTTTTGGGTTTCTTTTAGAGTTCTTTGGATTTTATTTGATCTTTATTTGAGTTTGCTTTGTTCTCTCGTGTAGATTGCGACGACACTGAGGAGCCCGAACTCTTTGAAGAAGAAGACACCCAAGCCTTCGAGCAAGGCAAGTTACACCCTTGATCATATTGAACCCAGTATCTCAAATTATTTAAGTTGTGTTTCAAATTATTACTGCATGCTCATGCTTATTTCAATTCAAGTAATTTAAATCCCTGTTTTAACTTTATAGTTAGTCCCGATTCCTTTGTACAACAAATCTTGATTATTGAATTGATCACCCTTTGTCACCGTAGTAAGAGCTAGTTGGTACATTAGTATGAACTAGCATGTTACAAAAATCTGTGCTTAGTCAAGCTTAGACAAAAAATCTTGTTTTGAGAGTTTTACTGCCAAAAGACCAATGTTGTCTAAATATTTTTAACCATGACATTGGGTTGTCATGGAGGTTTTTGCAAATGTTTTGGTAAAGCAAAGAGAAGGAAAAATTGATTTGGACTTGGGCGAATTGGCTGTCTGGTTGGTGCATGTTGATGCACGGGATCGTGTCATTTCTATGGCCGATGCCCATGGGTTGGTGGAAGTCGCCTAAGTCAGTTGAGGACCGACCTTTGAGCGTTCCTTTGCTGGCCACACCGTGCAACCACACGTCCTGAGAATGGGGAGGGGACCTGACCAACTAATTTGCAAAGTTCCATTGCGGTCGATCCTATTGATGTGGTGGGTAGTCGTGTTATGACCTGTTAGTCCCGCCTGGCGCAAGAGGGGGCCCTTGATCTCTGCAAGTTTCTATCCGCAATGTGGGGGGAAATCTTAGCGAGGGTGGACTGCGGTGGAATGATGCACTGTAAAGGCCTTGTCACGAGCTCTAGACCACTTACCTTCAGAAGTGAGTGGTGGTATCAACGGATGCCGAACAAACTAGAGAAATCGTGTCATATGGGTAAAGCTGTACACCTCTGCAGAGCGTAAAACTATTCGAATAGCCGTGTCCACGGTCATGGACATGCTAGCAAAGCCACTCAAAGTTAGATGCTGGTTTTGGTTTCAAAAGGACTTTGCTAAATTGTTTTGGATCTCTATCCAATGGGTTTTGGGTAGGGAGCCTTGTGACAGGAGGGTATTCTTCACCACTTGTTGATGAATGTTATCCAAACTGTAAAACTGATTTGGGAAAATGAATTTTAGTTATTGTATAACTGCCTTGGAACTTAGTATTAGTATTTGAAAGAAACTTGGCTTTATGCAAATAAACCATATTAAGCCTTCCATTGAGATGTCCATGTATGCATGTCATTCTGTTATTTGACGGGTGTAACTTGCGAGCACGGTTGTTGTGCTCACTCTTGCTTGATAATGTTATTGAGTAGGAAAAGAAAGCTTTGAGGAGGACTACGCGGTGGACCAAGATGTCCTGGTCGACTAGGATGCGCCCTCTAGCCGATTGCCTGTGGTGAATCGGGTGGTCTGCTGTTCTATCTTCCGCTGTATTTTATTTTGCTGGCTCTTAAGCCTTCTCTTTGTAATCAACTCTGTTGTTAATAAAGCTTGCGTTTGATGTATGTTGCCACTTTTGTTTGCTGTGAGGAGCTAGCCATTGATTCTTGGGACTAGCTCAGTTTACAGAGAGGACTTGGGGTCATCCCAGGTCTCACGACCTCCTTGGGTGGTGGTCTCTCGACCACCCCTGGGCCGGGTCGTGGCACTTGGAGTCTCCCCGAGCTTCACGACCACCCTCGGACCTTTCGGGTGATCTTGAAAGACCTCCCCGAGTGGTCTGAGAGACCTCTCGGGTAATCGTGATAGACCTCTCGAGTAGTCTGAAGGACCTCTTGGGCGATCTTGAAAGACCTCCTGGGTGGTCTGAAGAACCTCTTGGGTGGTCTAGAGGGACCTCCCCAGGAGACCTCGGGTCGGTCGCTACAGCTATTAACTCTTGCTCCTTTGAGGATCACCAGAGACCAACTGGTGGGTACAATATCACCACCAGCCATGATTTCTGTCCGGAAGAGCCCTACAACATCCCTGCTTTTCTATGGAAGTGTGAATCTTATGGAGATACACTTGTGAGGGCCACAAAGCAGGGTCCTCCATCTGATGCCTGCTGTATTGAGAATGTTGACAACGATGCAACCGGTGGCAACATGCTTTGCCACTGGAACAACCACCAGAAGAAATGTGGTGATACATATGCAAAAGTAGGGATGATGACCAAACCACTGGAGACACCAAGTTGAAAGAAGGTTCCGAAAGCTTCAGGTACGGAGAGGCTTCTGACAGACACATCAGAAATGTCCAAGTCACCAAGAACTGTACAAGAAGTAGATTCAGCTGAGTTGCAGGACAATGTTACTGTTAGAAAACCAAGTGCAGGAGGCAAACTTCACTCTCCAGTGAGTTGAAATAATGCAAAAACACTAGGAAGTAGATTTTTGTAGTTCTATGATTGGGTGGTTCAAGACCCTTGAGGGCAAGGGTCTCAAAAGGGGAGAGTATTATCATGTACTAGAGAAATATAGCTCTACATATATCCTTGTTCTAAGTGTCGTTGTCTAGGTATAGATTTTTGAACATTCTGACAACTCTGGATTTTCCACAAAGTGTTGTGTTTGTGAATTAGTTTGTTCTCAGTCTTTTACAGTTAGAAGTATCTCTACAATCTCACTCGTGAGATGTGTTCTTCTCTCCTCCAATATTTTTCCAGAAAAATTGAAAGCAGACTCGGAGGAAACCGTCGAGACAGGAATAGCTAACACATCACGTGCAAGTATGGATAGCACGAGATATGTTAACTTATAGCTATGCCACCATTGTAAAAATTCAAAGTCTTGTGAGTTGAAATCACCGTATCGCTGTCCAGATAGGCGAATAGTTCCCCACTTTTTGGGTGAGAGGTTGATCTTGGTTGAGAAGGTGTCGTTGTAGAAGAAGACCTGGACCTAGAGGAAGATACTGCACCCTAGATCTTGCCCCATATATTTTTCTTGTTACTTTAGGTGGGTCCTAGTAGAGGTCGTTGCAAGCGGACTCTCCGGAACTTATTTTCACACCTTTAGAAAACCTCATGTAATCGAGAATGAACATCTGTAAAAAAATAGTTAGAATAGTCTAGCCCTGTAACATCACTAACAAGATAAAAAACATTAGTAAATCCTTGAATTTTAGCTTTAGGATCTAAAATAAATGCAAATGCATATAGGAAAGATATTTCTCTTTAATATTTAAGGTATTTACTTTTTGTCGGTGTTTTAGAACCAAACTTACGTAAAGATTGTTTGATTCGGGGGGTCTTCAAGACTCAAATCACGTAGAGAGAGGTGACACATGGATTTTTATACAGGTTCGGGCCTTCTCCCAGGGAGAATAACAACCCTACTCCTGTGTGTATGTATTGAGTATGCTGGATTACAAGATTAAGAGAAAGACTCGAATGAGGCGTCCTGTGCTCCTGATCCCCCTCTTCTCCTTCTGATGACTCTGCCTTTTATACAGTACTCAGAGCGTGCTGCTGTTCCTCCAGTCCAAAGGGCGCTTTAATGCTTCCGATAATGGAGCCGTTACTAGAGATTATTGTGGGAGTGGTAACGTTTCCACGTCACGTGGCAGTTATCACCATGACAGAGAGTTAAATCGTGCCATTATTCCAGAGAATAACATCGTAGTTTACTACCCATATCTTTAAATATAGTGCGGAAGATTCCCTGGTCGACTAGGCCCACATGTCTGTAAGCCCCATCGACTAGGGACTGGTCGTAGAAGAGCTTACGACCAGGTGGTGGTCGTAGAAGAGCTTACAACTAGGTGGTGGTCGTTAAGACTGATCGTAGGAGAACTTACGATCAGGGCATAGTCGTAGAAGGACTTATGACTACGGGGTAGTCGTAGAAGGATTTACAACTATAGGGTGGTCGTAGAAGGACTTACGACCTCCAGCTTCTCCCTTATGAATATTAAGGGGTATACTTAAGAACCATATGACGACATTATTATCCATAATAGGAATTACAGATAAATAAATAAATGAGGATTATTATATCCTCGTCATCTAGCCCCCCAGCTTCAAGTGAAAATAACTTACTTGGGAAAGGAGTTGTAGATGATCTTACGACCAGTAGATGATCATAGAATGGTGGTCGAAGGAAAAAAACTCTTCGACCAGTGTTTCATTTGACCATAAATTGACTTGGTCAAGAAGGTTGTAGAAAGGCTTACGACTTACAAGGTGGTCGTAGGAGATCTTACGATCACCAAGTGGTCACAGTACTATAGTCGGAAGCAAAACCTTTCCGATTGCTGTTGCATTTGACCAGAAAAAGACTCAGTCAAGAAGGTAATTTCGCTTGAGGTGTAAAGATAGACTCGGTTTTCTCGAGCAGACAAATTTAAGAATCCCAATCGACTCTCACAGACCTGTCTGTTGGAGCGGTTCTCGAAGTGGTGGCAATCGTTGGGTCGCCACGTCTTTAACTCAGGTGTGCAGTTATAAATACTTACCGTGGGTGAGACTTATACTTTTTACCTTTCCCCAAATCACTCCCACTGTTCATCAAGTTCTTGCGCTCTCCGCCACCAATCAAATCGAGCGTTCTCCTAAAATCTTTATAAATCCAAATCTCCAACCCTTGAGAGAGATGGCTGAAGCCGCTTCCTAGTAGGCCGAATCGGAGATGGACGCGACCAAGATTAAGGCTTTGTTCGCCGCCGAAAAGATCCGGAAGAGTTAGTTCATAAAGTGGATCGAGGCTCCTAGACAGCATTGGCCGTCGGGGGAGATTGGGCAAATCCCTGTTTTCCAGGCGTTCTGTGAGTGTGGCTTTCGATTGCCTGCACACCCTTTCCTCACTCTCGTACTCGAATACTTCGGTGTGGAGTTAGTGAACCTTGTTCCCAATTCCATCACGATGTTGGACGTGTTCTTGTACTTGTGCGAGGCCTACCTGGGGATTCCGGCTGACTTGGAGTTGTTTCAGTACTTCTATGGAATGATCAGGCTAACTGGAGTCGTTGGTAGTTGTAGTCTGAAGCTCCACGACGGGAAGTCGAAGGAGTACATTTAGATGTTCACCTAGTCGTTGTGGCCGGGATGGAAGAAGAGGTGGTTCTACTGGGAGATGGCCAATGAGGACAGCCTCTCCTTCGTCGAAAAGCCGGCCGAGAAGATCTCTTCTTGGGATTCGACTTCCAAGGATCTCGATCGGATCGCCCCTTTCATTCAAGCCATCAAAGACTTGAAGGAAGAGGGGCTCACTGGATGGCACGTGGTGAAGGATTTCACCACGTGCCGCATTAGCCCTCTGAAGAAGAGGGCTCATCCCATGTGGAGGTATTCGGGGCCGCAAGACCCGACTAGAGATTACGAGGAGGGTAAGTAAACTCCCAGTCTTAGCCTTCTTTCTATTAATTTTGGACTTGGCTTATTGAAAGTTTGCTTGCTCCTGCAGACCTCTCACAAGAGGAGATTGACGCTCAGGTCAAGCTCATTTGTGAGAAGTCACCACCACCAAATGTGGTGGCTCCTTAAATCTTGGCAGTCCTGTCCGCAGAGGACAAGATAGAGTGCCTAAAGGTAATCAAGAATTGATTTCATCTTTAGGATCTTGTAGTCGTAGAAGAACTTACGACTAGGTATTGGTCATAGAAAAGCTTACGACTAGGGGGTTGTCGTAGAAAAACTTACGACAATATGATGGTCGTAGAAAGATTTACGACTGCTTTGTAATATCTCTCTTTTCGATTTTTGTAGAAAGTAGGTATGAAAAACCGTCGGGACGACGAAGAAATCGTACTGATGGTTGTTGGCATGGCAATGGAGCAAATTGATACCCCTCCGGCCAAAAGCATCAGCTCGTGCAAGTCGCCGACAAGGGAGGTGCAAGTTCAAGCACTGCTGCTTCGACTGCGCCCTTTGTGAAATTTGCTGCGGACATGGCTGCCGCAGAAGAGGCAAGGATGATCGAAGCGAACATCAACGCTCTCAAGCCCAGAGCCCCTAAGATCAAGGTACCCTTCTATTATGACAATAAGACTTTCGCAGTTTCTGCCTCCTGTGGCTTTGTCAAGCGACTAGAAAAGGAGAACTAAAATAGTTTTATTTCCTTTGTGAAGGAAATTGCGGCACCGTCAGTGTCTGTGGTCGAGGGCAGTGCTGCCCTTGAGGTGGTCGAGACAGATCTCGACCATCCGGAGAGCTAGGAGGCTCAAGTAGTAGTGGTGCTCGTTCAAGACCCATGACCAGACGTGGTCGTGGATGTTCCCATTTCTCAACTCGAGTCTCGACTAGACGTGGTTGAGAAGAAGTCAAAGAAATCTTCCTTAGGGAAGGTTTCTTTCAAATTCAAGATCAAGTCTAGCACACGAAGATATGTAGAAAGACAAAAGTGTAAGAACAACATTTACCTTTTGCTTTTTTACCATTTGATGTGTTTCCTTTTTTATGATCTTAGCCCGGCTCCTCTAACCATAAAGGACGTTCCTGTCGAGGAACCCACTACCATCTCACCGGCTGCCGGAGCAATGACAGTGACGGTAGTCAAAGGGTCGTCCACCGTCCGAGTGGTGGAAGATGTCGTTTTTGCTGAAGCGGCTACGACCACTAAGGTGGTCGTGGAGCCAGAAGCGAAGATGGTAGAGGTAGCGGCGGAGGCATCCGACCATGGGGGTGAAGCACTCGATCACCGCGCTGGGAAGGAAATCGTTGTAAATGATCCTCCCAGCCCCCCAGGTCAAGCTTCTGATGTCGCTACCATCGAAGAAGAAGAAGGGTCCGATTTCTTCGACCATTCCTTCGGGTTCTTCGTTCCTGCTACAGTCATAGGTTCTCGTGCGTTCAGATCTCGCGCTCGCATTCCTCACCCTAAGGACATTCCCAACAGGGGGATGTTTTTGACGACGAGCGTCTCGAAAAGGTGTGGTGGGGCCGAGTTCAGGAGATCGACGAACTGAAGAACCCTACGAGGGTATTATCTTCATTTTCTCAAACGACCATGAATATAAGTACCTGACGTTCGGTATTCATATACATGTCTTTTGTCTCTTCTTACTGTCTTTCTTCATGTAGAAAGCTTTGGAGCAAATTGTCACTGTTGTTGAGTACAACAGACAACTTGTTCAGCTACGATAGGAGAAGGCGGTACTCTGCGAGCAGTCAGAGAGATGGTAAGTAACTGACATTCGTAGTTGTTTTATGTTTCGACCACTTACTCAGTACTTACCGGGATTATCGTAGAAGATCTTACAACTAGGTACTGGTCATAGGAAAACTTATGACCAGGTACTGTCGTAGAAAAACTTATGACTAGGTTCTGATCATAGGAGGACTTACGACCAGGGTGTTGTCGTTGAAAAACTTACGACAAGGTTTCGGTCGTAGAAGAACGACCGCTTGTTTTATGCTGATATCTACTCTTTTCCTCTGTATGTTCAAGAGCGACAAAAAGTCCTTAGCTGATTCGCTCGACTTTGAGAAAGCCGAGATGAAAAAGCTAAGCGAGAAGAATGAAGACATTCTGAATAAGCTTTAGGAGGCAAACTTTGCAATCCAAAGGTTACTGGGATAAATAAATGGTAAGTGCTAAACTTAAAACTGCTTACGACCTTCTTTTTTCTTTTTCTAACTCTTATTCTTTTTCAGAAAAAGAGGTTGAAGTGTGGAAGCTTGAAACTGAGGTCAAAGAAAATACCTTGGTTCTTAACAAGATTACCCGCATCGCCAAAAAAATATATCAAGATGTCCAATCGTGGGAGGAGCGCTACATAAAGAGCACCGCCTCTCACCACGATGAAGTCAAGAAGTTGAATTCTTGACTAGCAGGTAAGCAAGTCTTTACCTGTGATCGGTTCTGCTTTCCTTTCGAGGTCATTTTATCTGACTGGTCTTATTCTTTTCAGAGCAAGCAGTCAAAATACAATGACTCCGTGAGGCTTTGACTCGTAATCAAGAGGATATGAAGTCGATGAAGGTCATCCTTCAAGATAACATTTTCCTCCTGAACAATGTACTCGGTGGGCTTCATGCCGAGGGCATCACTCTTCGTGAAGACATGATGATTGCTCATTCGAGTACCATTGGTGATCAAGTCAGAACTTTGCAAGAGTTGGTGACCATTCTGAAGACGAACCAAGCTGATTCGATTAAGGAGGCGGTCAAAAAGGGAATAAGTTTTGTTTTGGCAAAACTTAAAGCCCATGACCCCAGCCTTAATCTGCAACCCATCAAAGATGACTTCGACTGCTCTGAAGCAGAAGCGGAGCGGTTAATGAAGGAAATGCAGTTGATCGGCGAGGAAGTCACGGAGGATATGCAAATAGGATCTCCCTCGTTAGAGTAGTCTGTACTTGAATCCCATAAAGACAAGTTTTTTGCTGTTGATATATATAATCCTTTCTTCTTCCCGAAAATCATCTTGTCGAGTAGTTAGTAACTCATAAGATAATGAATGGAAAAAGAGATTAAGACTAAGAATTGAAGTCATACTAATAACTTTATCCAAGCCCCGACTATTTGCTTGGTTTATTTAGATAAACCAAGTAAATAGTGTAAAATGGGTTTTCTTAAAAAGAGAGGTTTATCTAACTTGTAGTTTTTCGACCTCGATTGTCTCGCACTGGTCGAAAGTGTCGGAACGAGTCGACACTAGGAAGTTCCTTCTAGTGGGAAGACCACGTGCAGAAAGGAAAGGCTTCGACTAGGTGATGTTACTGTGAGGACTCTCTCTCGGGAAATACTAGGAAAGGTCTCCCAGAAACTCTTAGGGAGGTTCGGTAGGACCGCCCGAAGGTTTGGGAGGTCCTCCAAGTATGTCCTGAGAGGAGGTCCGCTAGGACCTTCCAAGGGATCTCAAAGACCTCCAGGAGGTCTCGCTTTTGTGCACTGAGCTAGTCCTAGGAACAAGAGCTAGCTCGCACAGAACTCCTAAGGTGTAATCACAACCACACGATACTGGACAAAAGACGAAGCAGACAGATTAACATATATTAAACAAAGACCTTATGGTCAAGGTTGCTTATAGATGTTTGCCAACTAGGGCTTACAAAAATTGTGAAAGAAACCTTTACAATGAAACACATAGCATGAGGAGCCATCCAAGCAAGCCCACATCTTTGTCGAGTGGAGGACGTCCTAGCACGTTGGATCATCAAAGAATTCCTCCTCGAAGAGGTATGTCCTTCCCTGGAATTGATCATCTTCGGCCACTGCTCAAACAGAGGGCTTAAAGCCATGAGTACGTTTGAATGTACTCAGCAAATCGTAGGGAACAATTATGCACATAATATTCATGCAATGGCTTGGCCAAGGAGAGCTGTAAGGTTAGTTTGCAGAAAGCAATATTTAACAGGAAATAAACATAAATAGATTGCAAGGCTCAAGTTAAAACAATAATACATAAATACATTTGTTTAAAAAGGAGGGAGCAGAGCACCAACTCACTTCCAAAAACCACTCGTGGGAGGTCTGGTCGCATCCACGGCCAGGACCACTCCCACGACCACTCTGGAGCACCCACTCTAGAGCTCCCAAAGACCTCTCTAGGGCCCCAAGACCTCCTCTGAGCACCCACTCAGGAGCATCTTGGATCACCCTAGGGTTCAAAAGACCACCACGACCAACCATGGACATCACGAGCATTCGGGTCCACCCAGAACACTCGCAGATACCCACGGCCAACCGTGGACCACAAATTTTATAAAAGTCTACCCCTTGCGCAATTTCACCAGGCAATGTCCATGACCAAGGACTTGGCAATTCGAATAGATTTTTCACTCTGTAGAGGTGTACAACTTTACCCACAATTCACAACCTCTCTAGCGGGTCGGGTTCCCGTTGGAACCCTTGCTCACTTCCGAATGTGAGCAGTCTAGAGAGCGTGACAAGGCCTTTACAAAGCACTGATCTGGCTTGGTTCTACAGCTAAGGTTTAAGCTTCCATTGGTGCAAAACCACGGATTAGTGCCCCTCTTGCATAAAGTGTGAATCAGCACACACTTCCACCTATGAGAACGAGACCAAACCATTGCTAATTATTTGGCCCAGACTACCCCCATAAAATGGTCTTGTGGTTGCACGGTAATACTCGATTCAAATGGATCACAAAGTTAAGTCCTTAATCCACTCAGGCAATACAACCTCATCCCAGTGTGCGCATGGCACCCCCTTTACTGCTTGATCACTTGCCCGAGTGTGAAAACATTTTTAGGTTCAACCCGGCCAAAGACCACCCTGGTCTTTGCACACCAAATTTTAACAAGAGTGGCATCGCACCATAATCAATACAGCTGCGACATCAGCACCATAGCTGCTCAATAGTGGCACCAACCACAGTTCTATAGTTCAATTAGTCAAGATTATTAATGATGAAGTATGATTCTCAAGACCCATGATTATAAAGCAAGGCTAAGCATAAACATACGGTCCTATGTTGGTGTTATCAAACAACACCAACTAAATTACCCATTCTAAGGTGTCCAAGGGAATCATGTCAACATGTTGAGTACAATCATCCAAGGAGGCATAATATCAAGTGGGATATAGCTACTGCCCAAAACATTTCTTATAAAAGTAACCATGCATGATAATGTAAAACAACATATTTTTGAAACGCTGGTTTCAACATGATCAAAGGTCTGCGACTTGCCTTTGTTAAGCAGGGGTGAGCCTTCGGTAGAGACTACTGGGTCCAAGTGCTCCTCTTCGAACTCGGGATCTACACGTACGCAAAGAACCAAATAAACAAGACACCTCTCGACAAAAGAACTTAAAAGACTCAAAAGAACTTAAGCAAATCTCAACCAAAAACTAGAAAAGCAAGAGGTCTCAACGAGAGGGAGGTCCAACCTGAAAGAGGTGGTCTTTCCAAAAGACCAAGACATGGTGAGGCGATCATGGTAGAGGGTGGTCTTTAAAAAAGACCAGAGGCGGCCATGGCGGGAGGGTGGTCTTTGCAAAAGACCAAGAAGGACCACCGAGGTGGTCTTTGCAAAAAGCCGAAACAAAGACCATGAAGGTGGTCTTTGCCAAAGGAGATCTGAGGGATCCCGAGGGGAGGTCTGAGGAAGACATGACTATTCTCGTGGTCGTAAAAGAACACGACCACGTAGCGTAGTCGTGAGAAGAATCTGATCACACAAAGTGGTCGTATGGACAAGAAAAGATTAGGCACAAGGAAACTCACCAAAACCAAGAAAGAGATGAAAAAAGGAGGAGATCGGAGGGGCAATGCGGTGGTCGAGGTTGGCCGGCACTCCGTCGAACTCTTGAGGTAGCAAGTCGGTGACGTAGGCTCCGAAAGATCCTTCTTGGCGATGAGGGCAGCTCCCACAGCTTCCTCGGGCTCTTCTTGGTGAAGCTTCAAGCATGAAGAAAACTTAGGCCAAGAGGCTAGGAATAATGAAAGAAGGCTCCCTTAGGCTATTTTTATAGCTGGAGATGAAAGAGAGAGAAAGAGAGAGCCACAGAGAGACTCAGAGACATACGGGTCAAAGGTAGGTAGGAGTCAGGGCAAGTGTTACGACCGATCTGGTGGTGGACAGCCAGAACAGGATCTGCTGGAAAAGAAGGGAACAAGGAGGGAGATTAAGGTGCCACGCAAGTGACCACGTAAGTGACCGCATTTAATGTGACTCAACCGACATTAAACGCACAAGGGACTTATGTGGAGGAGAAATATAGGTGGCGGGGTGACATACGAAGCAGTCAAAGCTGGGAAATAGCTCGATCAAAGGGGTGATCGCGACCAAAGGGAGGTAGTGACGAGGAAGGAGGTCGTGACCATCAAGGGTGGTCTCAACCAAAGGTGGTCTTCTTGCAAAGACCAAGGGTCCCAAAGGCAAAGAGGTCCTGAGGACAAGGAGGTCTTGAGGAGATCATTCCCGCAATGGTGGTCTTTGCAAAAAGACCAGAGGTCATGACAACGAAGTGGTCTTGACCGCAGAGGTGGTCTTTGCAAAAAGACCACAGGGAGGAGGTCGCGGCAAAACGACAAAAGGAGGAGTTCGCGGCCTCAAAGGGAGGTCATGACCAAGAGGGTGGTCCTGACCACAAGGGGGTGGTCATGACGAGGTGGACGAGGAGGTCCTGAGGAACAAAGCAAGGCGTGGCAAAGCGGGGCCGTTCGATTTGAATCGGGCGGTCCACAAGGAAATGGAACACTCGGACCAGCCGAGCGCTACACTCGATCGGGCCATCCAAAAAGGATCGGATGGTCCACGAGTGGGAAGGGCGCGAGGCTGGTTCGGACCACGTGAAGGGAAAGGGAGGTCCGAATCCAAAAAGGAGATCCAATGGAGGAGATCCGAAGAGGAGGTCCTAAACGGTCAAGATCAAATGAGGGGAGGTCCTAACGGTTAAGATCTCCAAAGGGGAGGTCTCAGCGGTCAGATCAAAACCAAGGGAGCAGAGCGATAGCAAGAAAAACGCGGAGAAGGCTGGGGCCATCAGATCTCAATCGGACAAAGCAAAGTGATTGGGCCATCCCACATAGATCGGGCGACTCAAAAAGGGGTGAGACATTCGGACCGGCTGAACGTGCCAACCAGATCAAGCCGTCCAATACAAATCAAACGGTACAAAAGCGGTTGAGGTCTGGATCAAGCGGAAGGCTTGAACGGACGCGAGAGAGGTCCAAATGAACACAAGGGAGGTCCAACAGAGGAGATTCAAAAGAGGAGATCCAAGGGAGGATATTTCAAAATGAGGAGGTCCAAGGAAAGAGGTCCAAAGGAGAAACTCAAGGGAGGTCTAAAGAGAAGAAGAAGGAGAGGAGGTCAAATAAGAGGGTGGTCCAAAGAGAGGAAAACCACTCCAACTTGACCCTTAGAAATCAAAAAGGTTTGAAACACAAACCCGAGCTGGTCTAAGACCCAAAAGGGGAGGTCTTAGACCTACAAAGAGGTCTTGGACAAGGAGAGGTCCAACACAAGGGAGGTCTGAACCGAGAAAGAGAGGTCCAAACACAGAAGAGGTCCTAGAAAAGAGAAGCTAGGCCTAAAGGCACACAGAGGAAACAAGGAAAGGAAAACAAAAGCCAAGGAACACCAAAGAACTTCAACCAACAGAGAGCAACAACCAACTGGACTTAGTTGAAGTTTGGTTACTTCAAGTTAAACCTCCAATATTTCCAAAGTTTCCAAGTTAAGCTTGAGCAAGCAAATAAACCGAATGGTTCCTTTTTAGTTTTGAAATCTGGCAAAACTCTAGGACAAACGGGACGTTACAAACCTTCACCCCTTAAAGAGAATCTCGACCCTGAGATTCAGGCTGGCTAGAGAATAGGTGTGGAAACTCCTTCTTGAGGTCCTCTTCGCGCTCCCAAGTTGCCTCTGCCTCGGTGTGGTTGCTCCATTGCACTTTGCAAAGACAGATGGTCTTGGTCCTTGTCACTCGCTCAGACACGTCCAAGATCTTGATAGGCTGATCCTGGTAGGTGAGGCCTTCTTGGAGGTCCACTGCTTCAAAGGGCATCTGTTCCTCTGGCACACGCAAGCACTTCTTCAACTGAGATACATGGAAAACATTGTGCACTCCAGTCAGCTAAGGAGGGAGGTCTATCTTGTAGGCAACTTCTCCTTTTCGGGCAAGAATGGGAAAAGGTCCAATGAATCTTGGTGATAGCTTCCCATTGACTCTGAAACGGTGCATTCCTTTGAGGGGTGACACTCTGAGGTATACTTGATCCCCAGGAGCAAAGGCCAGATCTCGACGTCTATTGTGTGCATAGCTCTTTTGTCTGGTCTAAGCAGTCTTCAACTTTTCTCTTATGGATCTCACTTGGTCTTCAGCTTCCTTCAAGAGGTCTGGTCCAAGAACTTGTCCTTCACCAGTTTCTGTCCAGTACAAAGGTGACCTACATTTTCTTCCATAAAGGGCTTCAAAAGGAGACATCTGAAGACTTGCTTGGTAGCTGTTATTGTAGAAGAACTCAGCATAGGGTAGCATCCGATCCCAACTACCTTGCTTTTCTAGAGCACAAGCTCTCAGCATATCCTCTAGAACTTGGTTGACTCTTTCCGTTTGGTCATTAGTTTGTGGGTGGTAAGCTTTGCTGAAATTGAGGTTTGTACCCAAGGCATCATGTAGCCTCTGCCAAAATTTGGAGGTGAACTGAGATCCTCTATCTGATACTATCTTCTTTGGCACACCATGTAGGCACACAACTTTTGCCATGTAGAGCTCTGCCAATTTGTTTCTAGAATAGGTGGTCTTGACAGGGATAAAATGAGCTACCTTGGTTAAGCGATCCACAACCACCCAAATGGAATCAAAATCAGCTTGGGTCCGGGGCAGACCAATTATGAAGTCCATCCCGACCTCTTCCCATTTTCACTCGGGTATGGGCAAGGGCACCAAAAGACCCCCAGGTCTTTGGTGTATGGCCTTTACCTTCTGACAAGTATCACACTTGGCCACATACTCCGCGATTTCGCGCTTCATGCTAGGCCACCAGTACACTTTCTTGATGTCTAATACATTTTCGTAGCTCCTGGATGAATGGAATACAATGCTTCATGAGCCTCTTTGAGTAACACCTTCTTGAGCTCTAGGTTGTTTGGCACATAGAGCCTTTTGTCAAACCAGATAGTCCCCTGTTCATCTTCCGAAAACCTTAAAGATCTCCCTTTTCTCATGTTGCTCTTGATTTCTTGAATGTCGGCATCATCAACCTGAGCTGCCCTAATCTGATTTTGCAAAGTCGACTGCACCTCCAGAGCTGCTAAAAACCCTTCTTCAAGTATCTCAAGTCTGAGCTTCTGGAACTCCTCATGCAAAGTTGGTTGGCTTTCTTTGACCATCAATATGCTGCTATAGACCTTCCTGCTCAGAGCATCTGCTACCACGTTGGCCTTGCCGAGGTGATAATGAATTCCCACATTATAGTCTTTAATTAGCTCTAATCATCTTCTCTGCCTCATATTCAAATCAGCTTGTGTAAAGATATACTTTAAGCTCTTGTGATCTGTGTAGATTTCACAACAGTTTCCAATGAGATAGTGGCGCCAACTCTTCAAAGCATGCACTACTGCAGCTAGCTCTAGGTCATCAGTAGGGTAATTTGCTTCATGAGGTTTCAACTGCCGCAAGGCATAGGCTACCATTCTTCTTTCTTGCATCAAGACACAACCAAGTCCTTGTCGTGATGCATGACAATAGATCTCAAAGTCCTTTTGGACATCTGGCAAAACCAAAACTGGTGCAGAGGTTAGCCGATTCTTGAGCTCTTGGAAGCTTTGTTCACACTCGGAGGTTCAAGAGAACTTCTTCTCCTTCTTTAAGAGCTGAGTAAGATGTCTTGCTATTCAAGAAAACCCTTCAATAGATCTTCTGTAATACCCTGCCATTCCAAGGAAGCTTCGGATTTGAGGCACTGACTTAGGAGATTCCCAATTGAGCACATCTTGGACCTTACTGGGGTTGATAGAGACCCCTTTCTCAGACAAGACATGTCCCAAGAAGACCACTTCCTTCATCCAAAACTCACACTTACTGAACTTAGCAAAGAGTTGGTGGGCTCTGAGCTTCTCCAGAACCAAATAGAGGTGCTCTGCATGCTCTTCTTCACTTTTGGAGTACACCAGGATGTCATCAATGAAGACAATGACAAACTTATCAAGGTACTCCATGAACACTCCATTCATCAAGTTCATAAAATAAGCAGGGGCATAGGTCAGTCCAAAGGACATTACAGTGAACTCAAACAACCCATATCTAGTCAAAAAAGCTGTCTTGGGGATGTTTTCTTTGCGGATCTTGAGCTGATGGTACCCTGACCTCAAATCTATCTTTGAGAATACTCCAGATCCTTTCAATTGATCAAACAGGTCATCAATCCTTGGTAGAGGATACTTGTTCTTGATGGTAACCTCATTTAAAGCACGACAGTCCACACACATTCTCTGTGTTCCAACCTTTTTGGGCACAAAAATCACTGGTGCTCCCCAAGGTGAGGAGCTAGGTCTAATAAAACCTTTGCTCAGCAGGTTTTCAATCTGTTTATTCAACTCCACTTGGTCATAAACATGCAGCCTATAAGGTCTCTTGGATATGGGGGAGGTCCCTGGAACAAGATTAATAACATACTCAAGATCTCTATCTAGAGGCATCCCTGGGAGCTCATCAGGGAACACATCCGGAAACTCTTGGACCATTGGGACATCTTCCAAAGATACAACTTTAGCACTACAAGCTAAAGCTCCATCAAGCTTCTTCGAGGAGGCTTCAAACTTCACTGTGACTCCACTGGGGCTGGTCAAAGAGATGCTTCGGTCACCACAATTCAACATGGCATGGTGGTCCCTAAATTCATTCTTCTTCATCTCAACCTTCCCATTAGGGACATGGGAATGGCGAAAAACTGCTAGAAACTCAGCACATGTGACCCTCTGGGGGTCAATATGAGTAGAACAAAAAGTGTCCCACCATTCCGCGGCGGCGCCCTCCAACTGATGTGAAGCAAACAAGACCTTCTTTCGGTCTTCACAATGGGCAGTCTCAAGCTTCTTCTCGGTTGATCTCAGCCAATCATCCGCATCCAAATGCTCAGGGGAGCTTGAGAAAGTGGTTGGGCGAGTCTTCATGAACTCAGACAACGTTGATTGAGGGTGAACAGGAGGTGGAGGAGGTGAAACAACTGCTGCTTGGTTGCTTTGACTCATCATGGCAAGCAATGTAGTGGTGGTCTAGCTTTGCTGGGCCATCATTTGGTACATATTTTTCATCATGGAGCTCATCATTTGGCCTTGAGCTGCCGTAAATTGCCCCAGTCCTTGGTCTGCCACTGCTGCTGGAGGAGGTGGTGGTGGAGGCAACTGCTCTACTGGCTCATCCTAACTTGCTGAGTGGCGAGTTTGAACCATCTACACCGAACTCTCCAGTTTTATAGACGAGAAAGAAAGCATAATAGATAAGAGGGAACAACACCAAGATAAGCTAGAGCAAGGGAGAAAAGATGGATCATTCTATTAGGGGTAACTCGGTTAAACCCAAAGAGCAAAAGCCAGAAAGCTAAAGAAAAGCAACAAAGCTCAAACAAGAAGTCCTACTGACCCCAACTAAGCGATGCTGAAGCCAAAAGGGACCACTACCACCCTAACCTTATAAAAATGATCCTATAGAGGTTACATGGATAAGGAGATCAAGTTAAAGCCTGAGAATCATAGTTCCAGAGGAGGTAAGATGCAAGAACCAGGGAGGGAGATAAGAAAGAAAATAGAGTAAGATGAGAAAAGAGTGAGACAAGATGAGATCAAAATAGATCAAGACAAGAGAGAAACCACTAAACAAAATTTTAAGTTGGTTTAATTTTAGAAAATAGCCTTTTGAGACTTGTCTAAAATGACCCTTCTACCTATGGCCACGTCCTACAGTCGATCAGGGCTCTGATACCACCTTTGTGAGGACTCTCTCTCGGGAAATACTAGGAAAGGTCTCCCAGGACCTCTTAGGGAGGTTTAGTAGGACCGCCCGGAGGTCTAGGAGGTCCTCCAAGTATGTCCTGAGAAGAGGTCTGCCAGGACCTCCTAGGGGATCTCAAATACCTCCTGGAGGTCTGGCCTTTGTGCACTGAGCTAGTCCCAGGAACAAGAGCTAGCTCGCACAGAACTCCCAAGATGTAATCACAACCACACGGTACTAGACAAAAGACGAAGCAGACAAATTAACATATATTAAGCAAAGTCCTTATGGTCAAGGTTGATTACAGAGGTTTGCCAACTAGGGCTTACAAAAACCGACGAAAGGAAACCTTTACAGCAGAAACGTATAACGCAAGGAGCCATCCGGCAAGCCCACAGGCTGTCGAGTGGAGGATGTCCTAGCACGCTGGGTCATCAAAGAATTCCTCGTCGAAGAGGTCTCTCCTTCCCTGGAATTGATCATCTTCGGCCACTGCTCAAACAGAGGGCTTAAAGCCATGAGTACGTTTGAATGTACTCAGCAAATCGCAGGGAACAATTATGCACATAATATTCATGCAATGGCTTGGCCAAGGAGAGTCATGAAGGTTAGTTTGCGAAAGCAAGATTTAACAGGAAATAAACATAAATAGATTGCAAGGCTCAAGTTAAAACAATAATACATAAATACATTTGTTTTAAAAGGAGGGAGGTGAGCACCAACTCACTTCCAAAAACCACTCGTGGGACGTCTGGTCGCACCCACGGCCAGGACCACTCCCACGACCACTCTGGAGCACCCACTCCTGAGCTACCAAACCATTGCTAATTATTTGGCCCAGACCACCCCCATAAAATGGTCTTGTGGTTGCATGGTAATACCCGGTTCAAATGGATAACAAAGTTAAGTCCTTAATCCACTCAGGCAAGACAACCTCATCCCAGTGTGCGCATGGCACCCCTTTTACTGCTCGATCACTTGCCCGAGTGTGAAAATATTTTTAGGTTCAACCCGGCCAAAGACCACCCTGGTCTTGGCACACCAAATTTTAACAAGAGTGACATCGCACCACAATCAATACAGCTGCGGCATCAGCACCACAGCTGCTTAATAGTGGCACTAACCACAGTTCTATAGTTCAATTAGTCAAGATTATTAATGATGAAGTATGATTCTCAAGACCCACAGTTCTAAAGCAAGGCTAAGCATAAACATACGGTCCCATGTTGGTGTTATCAAACAATACCAACTAAATTACCCATTCTAAGGTGTCCAAGGGAATCATGTCAACATGTTGAGTACAATCATCTAAGGAGGCATAATATCAAGTGGGATATAGCTACTGCCCAAAACATTTCTTATAAAAGTAGCCATGCATGATAATGTAAAAACACCATATTTTTGAAACACTGGGTTCAATATGATCAAAGGTCTGCGACTTGCCTTCGTTGAGCAGGGGTGAGCCTTCGGTAGAGACTACCGGGTCCAAGTGCTCCTCTTCGAACTCGGGATCTACACGTACGCAAAGAACCAAATAAACAAGACAACTCTTGACAAAAGAACTTAAAAGACTCAAAAGAACTTAAGCAAATCTCAATAAAAAACTAGAAAAGCAAGAGGTCTCAGCAAGAGGGGAGGTCCAACCCAAAAGAGGGTGGTCTTTCCAAAAAGACCAAGACATGGCTGAGAGGCGATCATGGCCGAGAGGGTGGTCTTTGCAAAAAGACCAGGAAGCGGCCATGAGCGGGAGGGTGGTCTTTGCAAAAAGACTAGCAAGGACCACCAGGGTGGTCTTTGCAAAAGAGCCAACAAAGACCATGAAGGTGGTCTTTGCCAAAGGAGATCCTGAGGGGATCCTGAGGGGGAGGTCCTGAGGAAGACACGACTATTCTTGTCGTCCTGATCTTTAGTTCGGGTGGAAGCATGGCTTCGGTATGGAAAACTAGGAAAAAAGGTGTTTCACTGTGGCTGACTAGCGATCGTCTGAAACCGCCCATATCTTGAGGGTAATTCTTGTACCTAAGCCTCCGAGCGCTTGACAAGCTGGTTAAAGACTCGAGTTTTGATTTCCTGCATTATTCGGCCATTTGCTCTTTCGATTGCTCCATTGCTTTGGGGATGGAAAAAGAGGCGTAACATAACTTGGTACCCAACTCGTCGCAAAATTCTTCGAATTTTGCGCTTGAAAATTGCTTACCATTATCTATGATTATTCGACTTGGGACCCCAAACCGAGTGATCACGCTTCTCATCATGAACCATTTTGCCGCTTCCGTTGTTATCCCAGTCACAGGTTCGGCTTCGATCCATTTTGTGAACATATCAATAGCCACAAAAAGGAACTCAAAGCCTCCTAGAGCTTTTGGGAACGGTCCTAGGATATCGAGACCCCAGGTCGCAAAAGGCCAAGATAGAGGGATTGTTTGCAATGCCTGAGCCGGTTGGTGTATTTGCCTGCTATGAAACTGGCATTATACACATTTCCTAATCAACTCTTTGGCATCGTAGAGAGCTGTTGGCCAGTAAAATCCTTGTCGAAAGGCTTTTTCGGCCAATGTTTTGTAGGAAGTATGAGTTCCACAGATGCCCCTGTATATGTCGTGAAGGAAGTTTAGTCATTCTCTCTGTGATATGCATCGCATGAGTACCCCTTAAGTGCATCGTTTATAGATGACTCCTTTGACCAAAGTATACATTTTGGCCTTTCAGGATAAGTGATCCGCCTCGAGATCATCGTCGGGTATGGTACCTGTATGAAGATACTCATAGATGGGATTCATCCAGGTATCCTCGTATTCTAGAAAGGCTATCTTAATAGGAGTTGTCTCTGGTGTTTCAACTAGAGATGGCTTTTGGAGCTGTTCTAAGAAGACTCCTTTTGATACTTGTGATCGGGAAGAAACTATTCGAGCAAGCTGGTCTGCGAGGAAATTATCCTTTCGAGGGATGAATTGTACCTCGAAATCGAAAAAAATGCTTTTCAAGCTTTTGAACCTCCGATAAATCTTAGACATGATCGGATTAGAGCACCTTTAGTACTCTTTTCCGACGATTCACGACTAGTTGAGAGTCTCCTCTCACGAGTAGCAGATTGAATCGCGGCGCTTTGCGGCTTCGTAGATGCGACCAACAAACCTTCAGATACGCCATGTTGTTAGTGGCCTAAAAGTTTAATTGAATGACATACTTTAAGGTCTCTCCGTTAGGCGATTCCAGGACCACCCAGCTCCCGAGCCACTTAAAGTAAGTGACCCGTCAAAGTACATAAATCCATTTGGTCGTGGGTATCGTCTTTGGGGATCTGAGCGAGTTGAGGATTTGTCCATTCGGCGACAAAGTCTGCCAAGATCTGGGATTTTATGGCCGTTCGGGACACGAAATGGAGGTCGAACTCCCCATGTTCTACTGACCATTTTGACATGCGTCCCACTGCTTCCCTGTCTTGGAGGATCACTCCTAAGGGAAACTTAGACGACACAATTATCTTGTGCGCTTGAAAATAATGCCGCAGTTTCCTCGAAGATATGAGGAGGGCACAAATAAGTTTTTGGACTTGAGGGTAACGCTCCTTAGGCCCGTGCAAAACTTCACTTACATAGTAAACTGGTCGTTGGACGTTTTCACGCTCTACGACCAATACTGCACTCACTGCCTGTGGCGTGGCAGCTAGATAAATTAAGAGCGTCTCTTTTGGTTTCGGAGAAACCAAAACAGGAGCACTCGTAAGATATCTCTTGACATCCTCAAAGGCAGCCTTTGCCTCTTCCGACCACTCGAAACCCGCGTAGTTCCTTAGAAGTTTGAAGAAAGGTAGTCCTTTTTTTTCTCCCAGTCATGCTATGAAATGAATTAAAGCCGCCATGCATCGGGTCACCTCAGGAACGTCCATACCTGAGTCTCGAGCTTGTCTCAATGGAGTACGAGTATTTCAAGAATCTCCTTTACACTCATCAGAGTGTTTACTCTATTCATCGCTGGAGGTGTCTTCGTCATTGCCACGAGGGGTCACAGCGTGTGATCGTTGGGGAGCATCCTCAGTCCTACCTCTAGGAGAGCGATCGTCACCTAAGGGAAGGATGAAGACCCCCTGTTGATGATCTCCACTTGCGCTTAAGGCCTCCTCGCTTGAGGAGTAGTCGAGAGACACCGTTAGCCGACTTGGAGCAAACCCCTCCAGGAAGGGGAATTCTGGGTTATAACCTTCTCCGTTCGCAAGTGAGCCCTGCGATGGGATGGTTAAACCCGCAGGAAAAGCATGTTCGACTCCATCTTTTGTGGGGCTAACCTGAGAGAGACGACTACCAGGTGCTGATGAAGCTCTGGAATGATTGCCTCCAGGACTTGTTGTTCCAGGTCGGATTGTCTTAGACGGACTTGAACACTTGGAGGGGGAACCCTCGCCATGCTCTGAGCCTGTCTTGGTGCAGTCCCGATTGTGGTCGGATTGACCCTTGTCCTTTGAGGAAGCTAGCTCCTCATCCGGACGTAATGTTGCGGGGGATAAGGACCCCTCCTCAACTCCATCGGTGGTATGGTCTCCTGGAGAATGATCTCCGGAGGTGACATCACCATCGGATGATGCAGTACTCGGCTCGTAGTCGAAACCGACATCCATGTTGATATCTGCATAATCGGCCAAGTCGAACCAGTTCTCCTCGTTCTACTCCCCTGCCATGAGAGCATTAGAGTTGAAAAAGAGCGAAGGAAAGCTGGTGACTCGAAGATCCCCACGGTCGGCGCCAATTGTCGATGTTTTAGAATTGAACTTACGTAAAGATTATTTGAGGGGTCTCCAAGACTCAAATCACGTAGAGAGAGGCGACACTGGGATTTTTATATAGGTTTGGGCCTTCTCCCAGGGAGAATAACAACCCTACTCCTGTGTGTATGTATTAAGTATGCTGGATTACAAGATCAAGAGAAAGACTCGAATGAGGCGTCTTGTGCTCCTGATCCCCCTTTTACCCTTCTGATGATTCTGCCTTTTATATAGTACTCGGAGCGTGCTGCTATTCCTCCAGTCCAAAGGACGCCTTAATGCTTCAAATAATGGAGCCATTACTGGAGATTATTCTGGGAGTGGTAACGTTCCCACGTCGTGAGGCAGTTATCACCATGACAGGGAGTTAAATCGTGCCATTATTCTAGAGAATAACAGCGCAGTTTACTGCCCATATCTTTAAATATAGGGCAGAAGATTCCCTGGTCGACTAGGTCCACATGTCTATAAACCCCATCGACTAGGGACTGATCGTAGAAGAGCTTACGACCAAGTGGTGGTCGTAGAAGATCTTACGACCACAAACTGATCGTAGGAGAACTTACGATCAGAGCATAGTCGTAGAAGGACTTACGACTATGGGGTAGTCATAGAGGGACTTACGACTATAGGGTAGTTGTAGAAGGACTTACGACCTCCAGCTTCTCCCTTATGAATATTAAGGCGTATACTCAAGAACCATATGACGTCATTATTATCCATAATATGAATTATAGATAAATAAATAAATGAGGATTATTATATCCTCGTTACTTTTCATAGCAACAGTAGTTTCTCCAATATTTTCCGCGCCACTTCGTCACCTCCCCCGTCCCCTCCTCCCTCTTCTCTTCTCCCTCCACGCCCCAACGCCTTCGCGTTGGCCCCACGCTCGCACTCGCAACCGCAACCACAACCACATCAACCTCCTCCTGCTCGGTGCCAGCATCGCTCCGCCATAGCCGCAGCCGTGCCGACTGCACGCCTACCCTAGCGTCCTCTTCCTCGCCGTCGTCGTCGCCCTCTGGCCTCTTCCTCGCCTCTCCGCGGTGAAGAAAAATGGGCGCGTCTTGGGCTTTCGTCTTTGTGTCTATACGACCTGTCACTATCGTGTCGTGCGAACCCGGCCCGTCGTCTTTGGGGGTTGACCCAAGCATGGCAGAAGCTATCGTATTGTCCGACTTCGGCTCATGAGCGATCTTGAGACGGTCTGGTGCATCTGTAGCCAACCAACGTGTTGTGCCTCGAGCGGCCCGTCGGCCGCGACCCGTTGGGCAACCTCTCTTTATTATACATAGGTGAAATTTGAAGTTAATGAGGAAAGTGAGCTTTACGAGTTTAGCTCACACAGCATACATGGATACACCGATGAAATTTCAAATCAACGAGGCATAGGAATTTTTTTTATTAATTAATCCTTTTTAAATTTATTTTAGAGTTAACCCCTCGTTAACTTTATTTCCAATTCTGACCTCTTTGGTCACGCCACCACCCGCGGCGTGACAAAACAACATTGTCACGCTATAGGTTAAGTCTGCTAAAATAGCACTTTTTGTCACGTCACTGGTGGTGACGTGACCAAACAACACTGCCACGTGGCGTGACAAGAACTTAGCGAGATACGGGTTGTCGTGACAGTGTTGTTTTGTCACGTCACTGATAGTGGCGTGATCAAAGAGGTCAGAATCGAAAATAAAGTTCACGAGGGGTTAATTTTAAAAAATTAAATAAGAATTTTTTTTTCAAAAAAAGCAAGGTTACTTTATTTGCTTGTTTATTTTGGGACGAAAGCAAGGCTACTTTAATAGGCGTAGACTGGGAAAAGCGAAGCTGCTTTGGAGTTTGGGCTTTCTTCCCTTTTGCGGGTCACGACCAGATCCTCCGAGTCCGAACAATAAATAAATAGATAAATGAACAGGAATAAAACAAAAAGGGTATATCCCTAACACCAAAGAGATTGTAAATTTAGATTTATGGCGAGAAGAGAAGAAAACCGGAGAAAACACAAACGGTAATCGACGGGATGGTGAAAAGATTCTTTCGATACTATTAAAGTGTACTAAAACTTTTATGGTATAAATCTAAACTTGAGATACTTTGGTCGCGGAACCAAATTTTCCAAACAAAAAATACCACCAAAACAAAGAACAAAAGGGAAAAAATGGCAACAATGTGAGAAGAAAAAGTCCTATAAAAAAGCCGCAGCCTCGTCGTCTCTTCCTCCCTGCCAATTGCGACCCGAGGTCTCCTCTCCCCTATTTGATCTTCTCCTTCGCCTCGTCCGCTTCTCCCTCCGATCCCAGCAAACCTCTCCCCGACTCCTCCTCGTCCCTCGGCGTTGACCAATCTGTACGTCGCAGCCGCCGCCGCGGCATTCTTGGCGGTCTTCTTGGACTCCGGACACCAGCTCGGGGCCGCCAGGATCGCGGGATCTCGTCGGGGAAGCGAGGTTTGCTCCGCCCGAATCTGGTTTTGCGTTGTCCCCGGCTCGATTTAGGGTACTTTTGGTCGTTCTTGGGATGGTTCCTGATGGTGGTTGGTGCTGGGTTTCGTGGACGGTTGGACCCCCCATATTGGTGGCTGTGTTTCGTTTGGATCTAGCTATAGAATGGTAATGGCGCGTGATTAGTGTAGATTGGTGGCATAGGTTGATGCCCTGGTTGTGGAAAGCTCGATTCCTGAAATGTAAGAGGTAATAAAAGGCTTTGGTTCTTGTTTTGGTATCGGTGATGATTCCTGAATGCTTACTCTGGATATTGGGATGGATGCCTCCACCTGGTTCTTGTTCTTTTTTAGTAATCAAACAAATGTGTTTACTTGTATTGTATCCTAAGCTTCTTTTCGGATGTTGTTTGCTTGAGTGAATAGGACGCGAGGTTCGTAGCATCTGCGGCTTATTACGGCGCATTTTATGGTGAGTTACTGAGTTCATTAGCTGTTTATGTGCTGCTTCTATTTCTGAGTTCCCTGATGTGGTAGTTTGCTTATTATGGTTGTTTGTTGTGACGCCAAGAAAGATTATGTTAGGTGGCGTGCTTAACAGGGCCAATTTTGATTTGATCTGATTGATAAATAGGGTGAAGAGGCTCCTGAGTTTCGTGTTGAAAGCATCACCTTGGAGTCCAAGGATTGCCAACAGAATGCCATAGACATCGGCGATAAGACGGTAAATTCGATGAATAAGTTGATTTAATTACATAAGTTCTCGGTTCGATTCTAGTCAGATATGCCTGGTAGTCATTGCTGCTTGTTCTCAGTTGTTGGAGATATCACTTGTATTATGTTGCTTCTGCTTGTGAATGATAAAAGATGGTGTTAGTAAGCTGGCATTAGTTCGATGTCTTTCTAGAATTAAAACATAGCATCATCATGCTGTGTAGTTCTATCTTCTGTGTATTACCTACAGATATCGTAAGAATTTGTTTTGTTAGTATTCAAACAGCAAGCAGGATAGCCATCCTTTTCTTTCAAAAGCAAGCAGGAGAGCTGAGCTGCTTGTTTCTCTTTAAAAGGAGAAAGGTGGTGTAGGTACAATATAGATACCTGAGTTTGACTTGTTGCACCAGCTAATACCATACCATCGCTTATGTTCAGTACAATTAACTTTGCTCATGTAGTTGTCAGTTGGTATTTTATCTTACTAAGGAGTACTCTAAAGTTTAAAGATAAATTGTAACAATATTTTCTTGCTTTTGCAGTATGTTATCAGCAGATCAGATGATGACTCAAATTCGTCCTTTGGCATTAAAATTCTGGACAAACTAGCTCAGACCTGGTATTGTATTTTTTTCATCTTGGTTTGTGCTCTCCTTTTATTTTCCTTTGCTTTTAATAGATAGTCATTCCAAGTATCGGTCTTATGGCAGGGTTGTACCTACAGTGCTTGGGACACAGCCAACTCCAACCAAGTCGCACTCAGCGATTGTTGTAAATGATGAGAAGATACTGATTGTTGAGAAGGGTGTTTCCTTGAATGATTTCATCTGGTTCCTTGAGGTAAACACTGGCAATTTGATACAAGAATATTGTTTATCTTGACTCGTCTTTTGCTTTCTTTTCGTTTTTGGAGGGAGGACTTAGTTTACCATTTTAAGTTGGACCTTGTGAGCACTAAGTAAACAAGAAACTCTCTTGGTTCTCTTTCACAATCACATAGACTGAACAAGAGATCAATTTCCTTGGTGTTCTCTCCTATAGACTGCCAGACATTATTGTTCGTTCTATAATGGTATGATGTACTTTTGTCTCTGTCATGTGGGGTATTACATACACACGCAGGAAGAAGGCTATGAGGGCCACGGCGCCTGGGAGTTCTGGTCCAGCTGCGCCTGGCAATTCTAGTTCGACTACGTCAACAAGTATCACTAACGTGCTAGATGAGGAATAGTTATATTCTAGTTTTCCTTTTCCTACAGAGCACTTTTGGAATTCTGTAACAGGTTCGGTTTGCCTTTTAGAATCCGTGTCTTAGTACCTTTTGTTAGGAACTCTCTATTTAAAGGAGAGAATCGCTTCTGTTTGCATTAAGAAAGATTTCAACTCTCAACTTTGCTTCTAGTTTCCTCTCCTGCCTTTGATGCCCATCTACTGCGTCTTGCTTTGTATCTTGCTAACGCCATCACGGGAACATCCGGCCCAGATCAGGGCACTGGCACTCGGCCGTCGGCTGAACACGGCTATCACCTGCGTTCTCGAAGCCGCGTCGGTGACAGTCTCTCATCTTACTGGCAAGCCAGAATTATATTACTGGTATTATGGTGTAAACCTGAATACTAAATTACATCATGGTAACAGGTATTGTGTGTTCAGCCAGTTTGTCGTTCTGTAAATGCAGCTTTCAATTTCTCTAGATGCTAGCGCAGGGGCATAGTAACTTTCCGTATTTTCTGTGTGCTTCTTATCCAGAGGCCTAGGAATGTTCCACATTTTCTAGTTTTTCTTGTGTAGACTTGTTTTTATTTTTTATTTATTTACTTTTCCATAATTCACATGACTGAGCTGACACTCTTCTACTTTATATCTCAGATAGGCACTCCCTTTGTTAAACAACAGCGGAAAATCAAGGGCACAGAAGTTGTTGCATGGAGCAAGGGAGTACTCGGCGTGGGCCAAAAGCCAGTTGTGATTAGTGGGCCTTCTGGTGTTGGTAAAGGGACGTTAATAGCAAAACTGATGAAAGAGTGCCCATCAAAGTTTGGATTTTCTGTTAGCCACACTACAAGATCTCCAAGGGAGAAGGAAATAGATGGGGTTCACTACCACTTCACAGAGCGAAGCAAGATGGAAGAAGATATAAGTGAGGGAAAGTTTCTTGAATTCGCTCATGTTCATGGAAATCTCTATGGCACGAGTATCGAAGCTGTTGAATCTGTTACTGATGAGGGGAAGGTAAAATTACTACCAACTTTTCATACTAGTTTCTGAAAGGTGAATTACTTCATCTTTCTATTGCTTTTCATTTAAGGGGTGCATTCTCGACATTGATGTCCAAGGAGCTCGATCTGTGAGGGCTTCTTCTCTTGAAGCAATATTCATCTTTGTATGCCCTCCATCGTTCGAGGAACTAGAGAAGCGCCTTCGGGCACGGTATATTTGTAGTATATAAAATGCAGTGATAAACTAATCTCATGTGTTCGATAATTTAATTCTTAACCTTATAAAGCCAATACATGCTTGATTTACTCTCTGGTTATACAGGGGTACAGAAACGGAGGAACAAATCCAGAAACGACTGAGAAATGCTCGTGCTGAGCTTGACCAGTCCAATTCACCAGGTCTGTTTGACCATCTTTTGGTAAATGATGACCTTGAAGCTTGCTATGAGAATTTGAAGGTAATTGACCCAGCTCACTGGCTACATAATCTTTCCTTGCCTGAGTTATTTGAATGCAAGGTATTGTCATATTCCCCTTCTCTTTTTAATAAGTTATTGCAACCTGCAGAAGTTGCTCTCTTTGGATAATGACCACGGAGATTCAGATGATTTTTGTAAGTCACATGAACCTTTTGCTTCCACTGTATTATTAATGCTTCAGTGTGTGATTTCTGATGGTAAATCTCATTGTGTATCAGTCATCAAGGATGGCAAAGCAACTGCATGTTATTCTATTCTGTCCAAAACAGACTCAGAAATTTTGTTGCAATCTGATACTAATGAAGTAGAAAAAGGAGCTGCAAGCTTGTAAGTCATCTTGTCCCTGTTTTTATATAATGTGATGCTATTAACTGATGATGTGATGCTTACTCTTCTGTTTTTGAATTTTTCAACAGGCTAGCACTCGACTTGTCCTCTCTCTCAGGAGGTTCTGCCGGACGAACAAGGGGCCTTAAGATACGCTCAGTTAACTCATTTGACAATGGTTTAAATAGGCATTAGATGACCCAAACATTCTTGCAAATGATAGCGCAGAAGTACTGACTGATGAATTTTGGATCAATTTGCGTGAGATGACAGCTTCAGAAACATCCTAGTTAGAAAGAAAAAAGGAAACAAAACATGGAATTTATTTCCATTTGTTATTTGTTTGCCACAAAGGCGCTTCCTTAGTTCTTTGCATCAGAATGAGGTGAAATCATAGCGAGGGATTGTACCTTATTGTTGAGGAATTGTGTACTTTATTGTTGTTGAGAGGTCTGTTGGTTGAAGAATATGGTGAGAATCTGTCTAATTGCCTCTCTTGTCAGACTCAGGTAGTCCTGTGGTTAAATGCTCATTGCTGGATTATATTTGGTGTTCTTTTAGCTGTGATTTTAATTGTTTGGTGCAGTGGCTTTGCTACTTGAAATTTGTTTTTACCATTTGAGGTCGAAGCATTTGGATGATCTGCTAAGGGTATCAGCGGTCAGGATTTCTTTTTGTAAATAAACTGTTAGTATTGAAGCCAAATCATTTACGGGATTTCTTCAGCCAAGTGCTTCGACATCCACAAAAACGACAAAAGAGCTATTCATATTTGGCCACAAAAATAGGCTAAAACTGGTAGAAATAAGACAAATTTAGTTATCTAGGATCTGCTATTTTTAATATCAAGCAAATATTTGCAGGGATCATTTGCTTGTTTTTGTCTGAAACCCGCATTGGGCGGTTGGGTTGGTCCATAAGTCTTGAAGGTGATACATACATAAATAATAAGTATTTATTTAGGTGTTTGATCTAAAGATTTAGAGTAGGTGGTCACATGAGTTTTTTTCCGGCTAATATAGCAAATCTAGTCATTTCTGGAGGTCAAAACCAAAAATGACACCACACATGTCAAGTCTGTGCCTCATGGGAGGAGAATTCACTCGTCTACATGATTTAGTTGTAACCCTGCCCTGACGCCCCTGTTGGAATTAATTAATTTATAATTAATTAGTCGTAATTAAGTAGTCGTAATTTTTGTAATTAATTAGTAATAATTAATTTAGTCGTAATTAGTGAGTCCAAATAAATTAGTCGTAAGGATTACTAGTTTTTTTTATTATGCACTTAGGTTAAATTTGTACATAAGGATTATGGAAGTATAGTTATTTTAGGGAGGTAGGGAAATGTAGACTAAATAGCGCGATCTGTTTATTTGATTGTGTATAGTAAATAATGGTGAATTACTTCTAACATATGTATTGGGTTGTTATGGCATTAGGTAATGTCGAACATGCAAAACTTGCTTTTGTTTTTTGGCGATGGGCTCGTACGGGGCAGATCAGGTGGGTTGGACATGTCAAAATACCTAATCACCATCTACTAAACAATATGTCGTAATCCTTAACATTTTGCACTAATAAATTAACATTTCGGAAAAGCCAAAAACTCGCATTCCAAATAGGCGCATGAAATCGGCCGCATGAAATCATACGTACCAAAAATTTATTCACAGAAAATCAAACAATGTATTATCACATGCACCATAAATTAGTTACGCATTGAAATCGGGGCACATGAAATCAGTTGTATTATTAATGTAGTCATAATTAATTCTTAATTTAGAATTAATAATTATGACAAACTAACCACAACAAATTAATTACAACTAAATTAATTATGACTACATAATTATGACTAAATTAATTATGACTAATTAGTTAAGAATAATTAACTATGACTAATTAATTATGAAAATTACAACTAATTAATTATGACTAATTAATTATAAATTAATTAATTACATGGGTGTTCTGATCATGGGTTACAACTAAATCGTGTGGACAAGAGAAGTCCCCTATCCTAGGGCACGAACTTAGGAAGTCCTCTCTCCTAGGATTCGGACTTGACACATATCGTTTACCGGCGAGTCCGCAATATTATTTTTGGTTTTGATTTTCGAAGAGGGCTAAATTCATTATTTCACGTGCAAACTTGGATGATGTATCCTGTCTCCAGAGATATTTGTGCCAGTTTCTTAAAACATATACTAGAAGCATTAGCTTACCAGAAACCGGTCCGAAACACATTGCGACCAAAATAACTAGTAGTTCAAAGGTGCAAACAACAGGGCTTAGCTAGTACAGTTTCCGTGTTTATGATCATTAGACAAGTCGCTAGTGTGAGCTGATGCTCGTTAATACTCAGTCCGTTTTACTATATTTGTCCATAGTCTATCATACACACAGACCAAAGAAGCATTAAATCTAAGAAATACTAAATAAAAAATATTCATGCATACCCTATTAAGTGACATACCACAGCCACTTAACCTCTTCTAAAACATTTAAATAGGGGTAAAAAGAGTAAAAATTGCAATAACTATACTATAGATTCTCTCAATAAAAAATTATATTAAATGGATACTCTCGGGACCATAGACAAATATAGTGAAAAGAAGGGAGTTATAATTAAGTTGCTGACTCAGTCGGATGTGAGCAAAACAACTTTTTGCGGTCTTCGAGATGCGATTTTGACCATTACTTTCTATAGTTTTACATTAAGATGTACTAATAAAATTATAATATTATGAAGGTATTTTTAGTGACAAATCTAATGATATAATTATCATATAGCCAATCTAGATAGTTTTAAATCAAGGGAAAAGTCTATTTTATAACCCTAAATATTTCAAAAAGTCTGAAAAACAACCTTGAAGTCGAAAACCATACAGCCGACGACCATGAAGTTTACAAGCCGGACAAATCCCCCTTGCCGATTCCACCCTAGTTTGGGGCTGGCGTGGATGTCCACCTAGTCCCGATGTTGACGTGGCCTAGGGTGTATAACACACGGGCGCGGCCAAATGTTTTTTTCCCTCTGGTTCGACTTCTTCGTACCCAAGTCTCTTGCTCTCCTCTGCACTATGGTCTGGTGGCGGCGCAGGCAGGGATATGGCAGCCGGTGTTGCGTAGACGGCGGAGATGGGCAATTCGAGGGGGTTGATGGTTCAATAGCGCAAGGCCATCGTGGAAGAGGAAATCCCCATCGTCCTAAGAAACCCTAGATACAGAAATTGTGTCGGCACGGTGGATGGCAACCTCTGGGAGCTCAAGCATGTCGCATCGGTCTGTGGATTCTTTTAGTGGTTGGCAGCGGCGATGGGAAGTTTTTCTCGCTAATATGGTACAAGGAGGTCCCGCTTGATTATGAGCCGGGCGTCTGTTGCAATTGCGGGCAGAAGGTAGCCAGATGGATCTCCTGGAGCGACACGAACCCTGGGAGGAGGTACTTGACCTACACGAAGGCTCGGGTGAGTGGAATTCATCCTGTTTTGTGGTCATCGATGTGTGTTCTTGTGCAGTTTGTTTGCCTTCTTCTCAATTTGGGGCATGTTACTAGTACAGACAGGCTCATCACAGACGGTTCGAAACCGTCATCATAGACGGTCCGTCTGAATTTGTATGTCTGTGATAACAGGCGGTTATCACAGACGGTTCAAAAACCATTTGTGATACGGAATAACATAGACGGTTTTTTGTTGAAACTGTCTATGATACGGAATAACACAGATGGTTTTTTTTTGTTGAAACCATCTGTGAAGTGCTAGTATCACAGACGGTTTCCACCAAAAACCGTCTGTGATACATAGCATATCACAGACAGTTCTATTTACAAACCGTCTGTGATTTGAGACATATCACAGACGGTTTGGAAATAGAACTGTTTGTGATATTCTACGTATCATAGACGGTTTGTAAATAGAACCGTCGGTGATACTATACCTTCACAGATGATTTCAACAAAAAACCGTCTGTGATAGTTCTTTATACCTAACTAATCTTTGTTTGATTTTCGGCTAGCCTCAGGAATTGCTAGCCATGCTCTTTGAAAATAAACATGCAGAAAACAGATACATCACTTATAATCAATTGTTGATAGCTCAAAGTGATCATTTACAACTCAAAATAAATTATAAAAGAATTTGTTCAAGTATTGTCGCTATAGTTACAATTGGATTACAATTGAATCAATTGTTTGAAGGTGGTTGAGTGGTGCCGACGTAGTGAAAGTCTCCGTCGGCGTTAATGATCTGTGTCTTGATGAAGGCGCAGAGCTTCCCTCGAACGTCCGTGATCTCTTTCGCAACGAGTGCATCTAAATCTATGTATAAGCCCTGTCGCTAGCAAGAGTAAAGTAGTAAGCATATATATTTAAATTTATAATTAGGAAATAATTATTTCGAGATTGATAAACCTCGGGATCCTTTATCTTAGCACTAATGATTTGCTCCATATGATGGCAAACATAAAATGCACATAGGTGATCTTGTTTTTGTTGGCGGTACTGCAAAAATATAATTACATATATAGGTATAGTCAGTTTGAGATGTATTATTACGAAGTATGATATAGGATTATTGTATTGTAGCGCGTATCGGAAATCGCGTCCTGTGTTGCAGTGTGGCGCTCGATCCCTTGTATGCCCCTCTGTCAGCAACATAGGCGATGAACGACCTACATGATTCCAAAAAGTTATCCTCGACCATTTGAAACGAAGGAATACTACAATAGAGTTATGTATGGAGGAAATAAGCATACCTGTCGAGTATTCCTTTCACAAGGGTGAAGTCGTGCTTTTTGCTGATTAGGGAATCGAGGTATATTATCTTGTTCCTCTTTGGTACAATGACTAAAAGGATCCAGTGGAACCTACTCATGTATGTCGCTATAGTCATTAAACCTAAGTTCGTGCTGCGTATAAAGTACAAATAAAATTTATATAGCAAGTAGTGAAGCACTTACTCCTAGTTGTAGGGCACCACTATGTAGTCCTTGTCGTCCTAAGCAAGCAATCCCGCCGTTATGGATTTCTCGACGAAGGATGTGTCTTGTTCGATGGTTTGCTTAGAGACCACGCGTGGGTCGAGGAAACTCACCGGTTCGGATAATTCCTAGGCTTTTTTCATAATGTATCTATACATACGCAATGAGTTGTGATATTTATCGGTATTACGTGAATGTTGATTGTACACAATTACAGTGTCCAACATCGTAGAAGCGAGGCGTCGAGGGCACCGAGATTGAATAGGTCGAATAAGTCGTTAAAGCCCACGACGAAGTGGCCCAGCCAGTTGAAGAAATGCTCCTCCTTGTATCTGACGGTGATTCCAGTATCGCACCCCTTCTCTTTGGTCTTCCGCATGTACCAGACATGCAAAGCCTGACAACCTACTCCAGCGCGGGCTAATACTATGTCGGTGGCCAACAGACTTCCGATGGAGTATTTCGAGGGCTTAGGAGGCGCCTTGATGTTCATCGATTTCGATTTGGTCTTAATGACTGGATAGCAAAACGTCTTCCTATGAGACGACTCGGGAACTAATACGGCAGCACACTTTTTTTGTTCCTTCGGCGTTTTCTCCACGGGAACCAATGAGGTGGCCTTCTGAAGCGAAGGTTGAGGTGGAGTCATTGAGGGTCCTGTTGGAGAGGAATGGTCGTGTCGAGATCGCGGCACTGCTAGGTCCAGGGCGATGTCCTTCTTGGGCCATTGGATAAAAGTGTGCATAGCATCCCCTAGTGTTCTGATGTCTTCGTTCGGGCGAATCTCCAGTGGGACGGCCATGAAATTGTCATGTACCATGTCCACTGACCTGGCGTAATCTGTGCTAACTGGTATTGTCTTTATCTTGTCCTTTACGGTATGGATACACCATCCCCCGCCCAGCCTCAATGAAAATGGACCCAACCATCCTCACTTGGAGTTTGCAGGGCGTCGACTCCTATAAAACGATACACAATTAGCTAAGGCGTCCTATAGGTCTATCTTTGGTGCATTCCAGAGATGTACATTATCTTAATGTCGTCGATAGGTAATTGGACGTCGTCATGTTAAGAATTTGGAGTGGACGCGATGCTACTCCGATGTTGAGGAGGACTGGCTCCTAAAATAACGGGGGCGGCTTGCGACTGGCTAAGGAGTTGATTCATTTGATCCTGCAATCTTGTTATCTGTCCTTGAAATTTTGCAATAAGCACCTGTTCCAACCGGGCGTCGTGCTCGGCCTTGGATCTCTTCCTACTCCTATACATGTCGGAGTCGTGTTGGAATCCATCACCCCAAGGTACGTAAACCCCAACGCCTCGCGTACGACCTGGGTGCTCCTTGTTTCCTAGGGCCGTAGATAGTATATCTTTCTCCTTGTCTGCTTCGAAGGAGCCTTGGAAAGATTCGGTAGTCAATGCATGCTGCAAGAGGTCGTCATGTTATTATAGATACTATGAAGTTATGGACTTATTAACAAGTAGGTAGTTCGACATATTTACCAGATGTTGGAACACTGCCTCGTCTGCTGGGTTTGTGAAAGAGATGCTGCCAGAAGACGTGACTTTTGCCCTTGCTCTTAACCAGCTTAGGGCACGCTCATCTGTGATCTCAACAAATGGCCCGGTTGCGCTCTGGTCCTCCGCTGCCCATTCCGTGGCTTTACCCGTGTACCCAGCGGTGCTGAGTCTGTGGGGGTGAGTGTTTTGTGCCTGGAGAGCTTTGTGCGTCGCACTTTGCTCCTGAAATTCGGCCGTCGTCTTCATAGCCACAAAGGCGTTCCATATTTCCCGCAACAAGAATTGATACTTCGTGAAGGGCGTCCGACCCGTGTTCACGTACTTCGTTACAAGTGTGCTCTTGAAGGTCCTTCACGTGTGTCCCATCACGAGCAACGTCTGCTGTTCCACGCGTGCCTGGTCTGCTTCTGGGATAGTGAATGAGCATGAATGTTCTGTCCACAGTTGACCTCTCTGTACGTCCGTTAGAGACTTCCAGCTTGGTGTGGTGATGGGGACCCGTTCCCTTGCAAGTATCCCGCAGATGGTCCGGAATCTTGCTGTTGCTATCTTGGGACTCAGAGGGACCCCAGAGGCACTGACCTCTGTGATGGTCAGTCGGCCCGCATGCAATTTCGATATTCCTCTGCCATCTCGCCTACGTATTAGTTCCGTCGGACATCCAGACGCATTCGACGACGTCGATGCCGGTGGCGAAGACGGTGCAGACGCCATCTCGCTTACTTGCTATCTATATAAGTTACCCAACCAATTAACTAAAATTTCCTTGTAAACACATTAATTATATAAACAGATAGAAGTTACCCATTGAACTTAAATATAGAATACGTAGTAAAGAAAATAGAAGTTACCCAAATAGTGAGTTGTGAGAGTGAAGTGGATAAGGGGAGGGTAGTATGGTCATGCACAGGGCAAGGCAAAGAGTCACAGCCAAAAGCCTTAACATTAACATCAGAAACACATCAATAAACAGCATAAAGTACAGATGATTGATGATAGTGCGTGCTCTCAGAAGGAGAGTTGCAAAAGAATAAGTCTTTGCCACCTCAACCCTATTGTCTATACTCTTCATTAATTAAGCATGACAATATAGATTCAAAATTTGAGCTCTAAATAATACTTTACTGGACTGTCAAATGACCTCAAAATCAAAAGATCACGGAGTAAACTTTCAGTCAAACAGGGAACCAATGTTGATTATACACAGAACTTGAAAAGCCTTAGTGCAACTGAATACAAAGAACAAGATCGGCAAGCTCGCTACTTGGACAATGAAGGTCTAACCAACAGATCGCTAGTAACCACGAGCCAAAATGCTTTACAACTAGTTCCACTCAAAGGTGACAGATTGACAACAGATCAAGATGACAGCAGTAAGTAACAAAGTAGAGCTCAAATATGAATTGATTATTAGTTCAATTTCAGTATTTGACCATCTTCTTCATAGAGCAGAAGATCCACCATCACCCTCAATGCCCAAGAACACCCACCATGGCCATAATCTCATCATATCTAGCACAAATACCATTAATATTGAAGAATTTGTATCAATGTATCAAACAACTGGACAACAAAGTCAATGGAACAAAAAAAAAGGATTTTACAAATAGAAGTCTTATTGTGAATAACAAATGCCTAGTCACTCTTAAGCCCCAAAAAATCTTTTTGTAGGCACAGATCAATCATACTACTAAAGGATTGTTCCAAGCATTTAAATGACGAAATCAACATATACATATGAAGTATCTCCATGTCACTAATCAAATTGAGAATTATCAAACAGATCTTGAGTTGAACCTAAAACTTTCCTATTGAATGTCAAATTTATCTCACAGTAGCAAAATAAACTTTCAATTAACAGATTATCAAAGACTATCAGAGTGAATATATCCACCGAGACAACAGATGGCAATCTGTTATGAAAAATAGAACAAAGCAATGATATCAAGATAATCACAATATCATTTCAGCAATAAGCCTTATCCACATATTGAGAATAACTATGTAAGTATCTCACAAGGATCAACTAGCTCATACAAGGAATAAAGCTACAGATTAAACCTAACAACAGAAAGCAATAGTCACCCACCATGTTGCAATATGTGAACATGAAAACCCACCATGGCCATAATCTCATCATATCTAGCATCCCAAACCCTAACCATCAGAACACCCACCATGTCCAGGGACCAAAGCTCAACACAACAACACCATGCATCTGACTGACCTAGCACAATATCATGAATCCACTGTGGAGGGAGCAGAGGATAGGTTCTCCCCATTGATCTCATATCACACATTAATCTCAAAGACAACATTCACAGTCGAGGATTAAGGGATAGGTTCTTACCTTCACAGTTCAAGGAGGAGGCCGGTGCAGGGGAGGAGGCCGGTGCAGGGGAGGAGGCCGACGTGGGGAGGAGGACAGCGCGGGGGAGGAGGCCAGTGCAGGGGAGGGGGCCACGGGGAGGGGGCCGGTGCAGGGGAGGAGGCTGACACGGGGAGGAGGATGGCTCGGGGAGGAGGCCGGCAAAGAGAGGACACCGACATGGGGAGGAGGCCGTGCGTCGAGGCGGCGGCAGCGTCGTCGATGTCAGGGACGGCAGCGTCGTCGATGTTGGGGGCAGTGACATCGAGGTCGGAGGCGGCGGTGTCGGGGCTTAAGGGGAGGTGAACGGGCGAGCCCTAGAGGAGGCGAACGAGCGAGAGCTTAAGGGGTTAAGGGCACTGGGGAGGTGAACGGGTGAGCCTGAGAGGTCCTTATAAAGGCATATCACAGACGGTTCTATTATGGAACCGAACCGTCTGTGATAAGGAATCACAGACGGTTCCATAATGGAACCGTCTCTAATATGGACCATATTAGGGACAGTTCCTTAATAGAACCGTCTGTGATATGGTCCATATCACAGACTGTTCTATTATGGAACCATCTGTGATTCCATAACACAACTCCAAATAATTTAACTAAAAATTAATTTATCCACTGACAATTCATTTGTCTTCAAAAATTCATATCTAATTCAACTTAACTCCAAATCAAGTGAAACCAATTTTGATACTCCATATTACAATGAAGTCCACATTGACATCAATATCAAAGATGACAAGTCCATAACACATTAACACATGACAATTCCACGTTGACATCAAAATATATAAGAGATTACAAGTCCATAACACATGGCAAGTCCACATTGACATGTCTCATGTTATGGAATAAATTACAATGGAAAAATTCTTAATTAAAATATAGCCCTTCATGATGATCGATGCACATATAGCTAGCTTCCTCACTGGGTTCTTTCTCAAGCCTGATGTCGTCTCCGAAAGGAGGCAACTCGTCAAATTGATGGTACTTTTCCTCATCCATGACATTCTCAACTCCGACAATCCTTCTTTTTTTTTCATGAAGAACTACGTGGCGGTTCTTATTTGCCGGGTCTGTTACATAAAAAACTTGGACAACTTGCTTAGCGAGTACGAATGGTTCGTCCTTGTTTCCGACACATTTGAGGTCCACAGTAGTGACACCGTACTTGTTGACCTTCACGCCCTGCGGAAGTTTAACCCAATGGCATCGAAACAGGGGGATCTTGAAAAGTACGAAGTCAAGCTCCCAAATCTCCTCTATGAACCCATAGTAGGAGTTCAACCCACGTGCCCTGGCAGTATTGAATTGCTCGTGAAATGCATCTATCACGGACCATTTGATCAGGTTGCTCTTCCTATCCTGAGCTACTGTATAAAATGTGTACCCATTTATGTCGTATCCTTGCCATGTCACAATTGTAAATTTTGGCCCTTTTGCCAACTATAGCAGCGTATCATCACTTGATGACCTCCTAGTGAATCGCACCTTTAACTATTCGTTGAACCGGCAGTTGTGCTCTCTCGTGATCCAAACCTCCGACCGGTCTAGATTCTGTTGACGTACTATGTATTTGTGCTCGTCGATGTACAGGGACACTTGGGTCATGTGTTGCAAGACCGTGAAATGGACTTGAGCGTACGTATCTAGATCGGGAGTGATTGATTTCCTTTTGATGGTCCCGATACCCTCCAGTCTCCCCTCATGACGAGATAGAGGCACACCTATCGGTTCCACCTGAGCTATGTAGTTGACGCAGAACTCAATGACCTCTTCGGTTGCATAACCTTCGATGATGCTGCCCTCCGGTCGAGATCGATTCCATACGTAGGACTTGAGAATTCCCATGTACCTCTCGAATAGGTACATATGATGTAGGAACACAGAGTCGCATATCTTTATCTCTTTCACAAGGTGAACAACGAGATGGACCATGATATCAAAAAATGATGGAGAGAAATACATCTCAAGATGATATAGAGTCATCATCACCTCGGCCTGCAGAGCATCTAGTCCTTGGGGATTGATGACCTTCTGAGCAATTGAATTAAAGAAATAACATAGCCTCAAGATTGCCACTCGGACCTTGTTCAGCAAGATACTCCTAATTGCAACAGGAAGTATTTGTGTCATCGGCACATGACAATCATGAGACTTCATACCAATTAATTTCAAATCTTGCATAGAAACAAGTTTCTTAATGTTAGCGGAGTAACCGGACGAAACTTTCACACCATGCAAGCTCTAGCACAATTTATTTCTCTCGGCCTTGGACAGAGTGTAGCAAGCTGGGGGAATGTACGTTCGTCCTTTATCGGTCTCTTTTGGTGCTAACTCGGTCCTTATGTTCATATCAACCAAGTCACGCTATGCGTTAACACCATCCTTTGTTTTGCCACTAATGCCTAGTAAGAGACCAATCAAGCTATCACATACATTCTTCTCTATGTGGATGACGTCGATGCAGTGGTGAACTTCTAAGTGCTCCCAATAAGGTAAGTCCCAAAAAATTGACCGTTTCTTTTAGATGTTCTTCTAACAGGTTCTTAATTTACGTCCCTTCCCAAGCACAACATCGATATCTTTAACCATATCATAGACCTCTTTCCCTCTAAAAGCCCTTGGAGCTGAACCTTCCTCCTTATTTCTATTGAATTGTTTCTTTATCTTGCGGTATGGGTGAATCCTGGGAAGGAACTTACGGTGACGCATATACACAGTTTTGCACGAGTTGTTCACCATACACTCTCCGTACCATCTCGGCGGTCGAAGACGGGCTTTGGCTCCTTTTGTCTTTGGCTTGACAAAGTTACCAAGGCGGAAAATCATTGATGGTGCAGAACAACATGGCACATAAAGTGAAGTTCTCTCGTTTGTACGTATCCCATACTTGTACCCCTTCGTTCCATAGTGTCACAAGATCTTCCAGCAATGGTGCTAGGTACACATCAATATCATTCCCAGGTTGCTTCGGCCCTTGGATAAGTAATGCCATCAAAATGTACTTCCGCTTCATACACAGTCAAGGAGGAAGGTTGTACATACATAGATTGATGGGCTAGGTGCTATGTCGGCTGCTCATGTTACCATTCCATCTGTACTCAACCCTAACCTTATGTTCCTCGGTTCCGCATCGAACTCTTCGAAGCTCCGATCAAAGTTTCTCCACTGGGCATAATCAGTAGGGTGTCTTAGTTTTTCATCTTTTTCACACTCCTCCGAGTGCCAACGCAGCAATCTTGCATCCTTTGGGTTCGCAAATAAACGCTTCAAACGTGAGATCACAGGAAGATACCACAACATCTTAGCAGGAGATCCTTGCTTCACCTTATCAGTATTCTTACGCTTGTATCGGGATGCTTTGCACACGGGACATACATGCATGTCTGCATACTCTTTACGGTAGAGGATACAATCGTTCGGACATGCATGTATTCTTTCTACTTCCATTCCCAATGGACAAAGAACCTTCTTTGCTTGGTAGGTGGTGCTGGGCATCACGTTTCCCTTCAGAAGGATGTCCGCTAAGAGACCTAACAACGCTATGAAACTCTTGTCGGACCAACCATTACTTGCCTTCAATTTTAGTAGTTCAAGCACGGTTGACAACCTTGTGTATTCGGGCTTGCAGCCAGGGAATAAAGGTCTCATCGAGTCCTCCATTAAGCCCTCGAATTTACAAAACTCTCTCTCACTGTAGTTCTCTTTTGCATCGCGTAGCATCTGATCCAGATTGTCATCGTGCGACCTATTCTCATCAAAAGCACAGTCCACATCCGACACATCGTTGACTTCCTCCGCGATGTCGTCATTATTAACTTCTTGTATAATCTGCTCTTCACCGTGACTGGTCCAACATGTATACCCTTTTTTGAAACCCCTTCGAATCAAGTGTGCTTCGATCTGCGCCGGGTTATTAAATATCTTTAGATTACCGCAATCAATGTATGGACAGTACATAAATTTTATCCCATTCCTCAACATATCTTGCTCGGTGGCTCTTCCAAAAGCAAACACACCATTAATGTACTCTTGACTCACACGGTTCACACCGTACATCCAGTTTCGGTCCATCTACGCTACGCATATAACAAATTAGTGTCAAATTAGATTAATAAACCGCAAGTACGTACTCTTCCTATTGACCAAACATACTTATATTGATTAGCAATTAACTTATAGCAAACATAAAGGGCTATAGATTGTTATCCTCGGAGCTCACGAAGAAAATACCAAATATCCCTCTAGATTCCTCTCCTTCTCCTCCCTTCCTCCTTTCCTTCTCCTCCCTTCCTCCTTCCTTCCCTTCCTTCTCCTCTCTAAGCTGGCGCAATGGGGGAGGACCTGGGTGGCGGCTCAAATGGGAATGGGCGGGGGGTCTGTTAGGACCAGACATTTATAGTGTCAGCCTATCATAGATGGTTCTTATTACGAACCATCTGTGATATGCAACTATCATAGACAGTTTTTTAATAGAACCGTCTGTGATAATTCACAGACGGTCTTTGTTAAGAACCGTCTATGATAGCGGAGATTATCACAGATGATTCTTTGTAAGAACTGCATGAATTATCCTGACAGTTCTATTAAAAAATAAATGCATGATAGGTGCGTATCCTGAGCGGTTCCTTTCTAGCTGCTCGTGAAAAGTCCAACACAAACGGTTCCTTTTGAACCATCTATGATGTGGTGTCCACTATTGCCTGTTTTGTAGTAGTGTGTGCTTGTGCTTGTGTTTGTGTAGGTTGGGTGTTGCAATTTTTGGAGATGGTATGATCCGGAAGCAAGTGATTTTGTTAACCAGAATTTATTGGATTTGCACGACTGTGTAAGGGTTTTGAGGAAGGAGAACAAGGAACTGAAGGCTTCAGCTAGCGATGAACAGGCCAAGCTCGATGTGTTTGCGGGTGCCAAAGAAGAGGAGTGTGCTGAATTGAGGAGAATTCTAGTTGCAAAACCAGAGGAGTGTGCTGATTTGAGAAGAATTGTGGTCGAAAATGAGACTACAGTTGTTCATCTTAGTGATAGGGTCAAAATGTTAGAAAAGGATAGAATATTCATCATCTCAGTGCTTGCATGTAGTGTTCTTGTTGTAGTTGGCTTGATGTTCTGGTAGTAACGTTCACTGGAATGGTAGAAAAGGATAGTGATGTTCTGGTACTAATGTTGTAAGTTTGTTGATGTAAGTTGTGCCTTTGTTATGTGAAACAAAATGTTCACTGGAATGGAAATGTTTTTTGAATTGCTTGTCAGCATCATCTTACAAAAGTTGAACAAGTACTATACTGAAATGGAACATGGCACAACTGAGTGCAACAAGTGCACTACATAAGTTGAACAAATAACATACAAGTTCACATACTGCATAAGTTTAACATGTTACAAACAAGTTCACAACATGCATAAGTTTAAGGAATACTAAGTTTAACAAGTTCACATACACAATACATTCCTAACATACGCGTAGTTCTGCCAGTTCACACACACACACACACACACACACACACACACACACACACACACACACACTGTTAGTACACACTTTCACTGCTTGTTGTCGATCACATCACTAGTGGACATCAAAAGCTTCGATAGAGTTGTGGACCTCTTTGTTGGAGGTTTCTTCTTTGGTGGCTCTTGAGCATTGACATGAGCTGAAGCATGACCAGAGGAGAGTTAAACTATGGCACATAAATTGGCCTAAGAAGTAGGGACATTAGCCTCCAGCTTTATAGATGCAAAACCACCTTTTGATGTTGTCACACTGGCCTTAGCAGATGACTTGATGATCATTTCATTTGGCACACTAGTCTTCAACAAAACAAGAACAAAGCTAAGTCTTATAATTGAATAAACAATTAATGGCAGAAAACTTGAATGTTTACATGTTGGATTGTAGTGGCAGAATTTTGTGAGTACAGAACCCCATTGCACTTCTTCTTGCCCTTTGAGTTGGCAGGTAAGCTTGCCCTTCTCTTCCCAACACTTGTAGAGCTCTGTTGTGATACTTGCATCATTACCTGAGGACAACATGCAATGTTAGTTCACTTTCCAAAAGTAGTCATTACTGAAGCAAGAGTGGCACATTACCATGGCAGATGGTGCTGCAGGAGGGATATCTTCTGGTATAGCTCTTGCACTTGTATTAGATAGCCCGAGTGATGCCCCTAATGCTTCTTTCCTCTTAGAGCAAGAAGATATGTGGTGGCCTACCCCTTTTCAAAACCCTCACCTAATGATAGTTCCCACTTTTGAGACTTGTGGCCTTGGGCTTCTCATGAGGTTCTCTTTTCCTTCTTTGGCCTGCCTGGCATCCTAACATATCTTAGTTCTTATGGTTGTGGCTTCTCAGATGTGGGCGAACTATGCATACCCTCCACAAGCTTTAGGCAGCGCTCATATGTTTTCTTCAACTCATCAACTGAGTAGCAGGAGGCTATGCATTCATCTAGCCTGTTGCTGGTGAAGTATATGCATGACCTGGCATGACAACATGATGATCCTAACAATTGCCAATATCTTCACGAGCATGTTTTGTTTCGAAGGTTTACTATAAATCTATGATCACGATGCTTGACTTCAAATGAATCATTTCCATTGAATATTGCATGGCAATACCCTGATTCATTTATGTATGCATTGAATTTCTTCAAAATGTGGGGCATATGATGCCCTACCACATGTCTAACTTTGTTGTATTCAATTGGATTCTAACCATGACCTTACACCTAATGGTCTATAGCATATACTAATTATTGGCAGAAACATTGCCTCAACGATCTATTTGTTGAAAGATTCACACATGTTGTTATCTACAGAATCACAGTTAGAACCTAACCTAAACCAAGACCTGCTCCAATGGTGTGGGTCGGTGTTCATCAATGCCTGAGCCCCTTCATGTGTGCTTTGGACCAATTTGGCTCTAGCCAGGTCGAAGAGGCTTATGCAAGGTACCTTGGCACATCTCTAGAACTTTTTCTGCCACTCCCTATCCTTGAACTTCTTCTTCCAGTTGGCATAGATATGTTCAGCACAATTCCTGTGCTCCGCACTAGGGGCCTAGGTTTCAACAGCATTTAGAAGTCCTTGCATTGTGTCTCGAGTTAGTTAGCACAACATTATATAGTATGCATAAGCATTGAACATGCAATTAGTTTGACAATCTCACCCACCTTTTGCTGATCAGAGATGATCACCCATCCCTCACCATCCATAACCCTTAGATCTTTGAAAAGCAGATAACAAAACCAGTCACAACTATCATTTGTCTCCTTTTCCACAACTACCCAGGCTATGGGGTCCATTTGGTTGTTTGCATCCCTTCCTAAAGCACAAACGAGTTCATCATTGGTAGCTCCTTTGAAAAAGCAACCATCCAGCACAATGATCTTCCTACACCCAGCTATAAAGCCCTTCTTGCATGCTTCAAGACAGATGTACATTTTTAGGAAGGTGTGGATCTCAACATCATTATCAAGCTTCACCACCACTGTGCTACTTGGGTTGCTCCTCAACAGTCCTAGTTGGTAGTCAAACACTCTGGAGTATTCATCTTTGGTTGCATCCAGGATCCTTTGTATCACTATGTACTTGGCTCTCTTGCATTTTGGGATGCTAACATCTGCAAACATTTCCTCCTGCACTGTGACTTTCAGGCTCTGCATACTCCATGTAGGGTTTGCTCTTATCAAATTCTCATATTTGTCAGTAATTCTTCCTGCAGTTACAAGCTTGTTGTCTCTTCTTGGAGGACATGTGTGCACATCATTAAAGCTAGTGATTTGCCAGCTAGTACTTTTGGTGTTAGTTGCCAACAAACAAAACCAGAGACATTGTGCCCAGTCACACTTTGCCCTTACTCTATCACCCTCATCCTTAACAAACTTGATGAACTTCCTGTGGGCTAAACCATATTTGATGATTGCTTCTTTGAACATCTACTTGTCTCCAACTTTCATTCCTAGGGAGAATGTTGGCACATGCCTCTTTGTGTCAAACTTAGGTTTTTGGACTCCTTCCTCACCAACTCTCCTCCACTGTCTACCTCATCAAAGGAGTCATCTTGACTGCTGTCCGCATAAGGAGTATCATTTCCCTCCTCTTCTACTTGCCCCCCATATGCACATCTTTACTGTATAGGGGATCCTTCATACACCATATTATCAAGATTGGCTATTTCACCAGCCTTCATCTTCTTCTTGAACTCTTTGAATGTCATCATGATATCTAATGCTTCCTCATCTTCCTCTGATGTACCATAGTTACCAGGAATATAGTCATTGTTAGAGCTCTCACCATCTTGCTGGCTCTGCATTGCTACCTTCCTTGTCAGCTTCATCTTCATACTCATCTTCAGCTATTGGTGCTTCCACATATATTTCTACAACACCACCTTCCACAATATAATCAGACATTGTTTGGCATGCCTTGTCGTTCACTAAAACTCTCAATCCATCTCCCAAATCTTTCCCTGGGAACAACCAATGCAGTAACATCCTTTCCACAACATCGCAATGGTCCTTGAGGCGTCCATTAATCTTTGGATGTGACATCTTGTTCTCTCCTCATCTTGGGTCATCTTTCTATCATTACCTCCTTCATGGTATTCTTTCTTACCTTATTCTTCTTTCACCATTTTATAATGTTAAATGGATCTTCTTTCCCTTGTAAATTTCTATAGATGATCAACATGTTCTCACCATTACGTTTAAGACCACAAGAAATGGAGCCATAAAGAAAGTATTGTCGTCTCCACCATCCAAGGACAACGGATAGGATTAATCGAAGATCGTGCGCAGAAGATGCGATGTCAGCCAAGCCATATAGTCTAAGTTGGTCAAGACTCATTCTGTATATTGAGTCGTTTCCTCAGCTTAAAAGTATCGATCGAGTAGAATATTGTATTGTTTCTTAACTTGTATAATATATTTTTCTTTTTGGTACGTCGTACGTAGATCTTTTGATCTTGTGTGCAACGTTTGCTTAAGTGGGTAGACTTCTCTCCTCATAGCTCTCTCTCTCTCTCTCTCTTATCCTTTGCTTTTCCATCTTCTTTAACAATCCATTGGACAACTCACACCTAGCGATGCACATATGGGACTTCAAGGACAAATTGATACTTCAACATTTTTGGACAACTCAAGATCCCTGGACGTAAAGCCAACTTGTTGATAGACTCTCCCTATTTGTTTCTAGCCTCCTAATAAAGTCATCCTATGTCTGTCTTTCTTTCTAGCCTCTCCGAATCTCGAGGACAAGAATTTTTTTTGGGGGGGGAGGTAGTTTGTAACATCCCAAAGTTCTATTACAAAAAATAAAATTAATAAATTTATTATTTTATTCAATTTTCTGAAATTTAAAAGTGTTTTATTGCTTTCCTTGAATTTCCTAAACTTTAAAAGTCAAAAATAAAATTTATCGAGTTTTCAGGGTTTTTAATTTATGTGCAAAAATAAAAGCCAACTTTAAGTTGGAAATAATTTTATTGAGTTCAAAAATAATATCCCAATTTTCAGAGCCTTTTTGAAGCTTTAAAAAAAAAATGGAACCATTTGAATTTTATTGAATTAATTAAAGCTTAAATTGAAATTTCAGAAAATGAAAACATTTTAAATGATTAAATAAAAATTCAATTAAATTCAAAATTTTGGTTTATTTGATTTTCTAAATTTTTGGGATTTCCATGTCCCTTCGTTATTCCCCGGATCTCTATTTTATTTTATGGCTTTTCCCAAAATATCTTTTCTTTGTTGTAAAATTTAATTTAAATTAATTATTTTAAAAGTGTGAATTTCTTTTGGAGTTCTTGCATTTATTTAAATTCCAAATTCAAGTTCTGTCATCTCAACTCAAATCTCAAATTCAAATATTTGTTCAAAATCAAATCTTTTTGCGGCAAATTCTGAAGTCAAATTCTTATATTGAATTCATCTCAAATTCAAATCTCCTCACCAAAAATTCCAAATTCAAGTTTTAAGATTTGAATTTTCCCCAGCCCATTTCTTTTCCTTTCCTTTTTCCCCCCTTTTCTCTTCTTCTCCGTTTATTTCCTTTTTCCTTTCCCTTTTCGTTCTTTTCCTTTTCTCTTTTCCCTTCCTTCCTTCCTTCCTTCCTTCTTTCTTTTTCTTTCTTCCTCCTCCTTTCCTTTTTCTTTCTTCCTCCTCCTTTCTTTTCCTATTGCTAGCTCTGCTCGAGCAGCCTTTGCTCGTCATGCTCACCTCACTTTTGGCCGCCCATCCTCCACCTTGATGCCTTTGGATTCGGTGCCACCCATGCCTACATGTTCCGCCTTGCCCCACCTGCGCGTCTTGTGCACCCACACGCCTCACAGCAGGTGCTTTCGGTGCTCGGTCCATCTGCTAATCCTTTTACCCTATGCCGTCTTGAGTTTCTCCCCTCTATAAAAACTGGTCTCCTCCCCCTCCTCTCCCCCCTTTTCCTCAACCGGAGCTCCCCACCCGCAAGCTGTCTTTCTCCCCAAAGTCCGGCCACCACCACCACCACCTCTTCTTCGTTCTCCCTCTCTGGTGAAGCTCTTGCCCCCTTTGCTGCGTCACCGCTTGTTCCAAGCCCTCCTCATCCACCTCCCCAATTCTCGCCTCCTCTCTCGCTTTCTCCTCTCCGCATTCGGAGCTTTTCTCGCCGCCGGCCGCAACGCTTCCACCGCCGTTCCCGGCACCGTCGACGTCACCCCGCTGCCTTTGACCCCACCAATGGTATCGCATCGCAACGTTCTACACCGTGCTCGTGCTCTCCTTGCTAGAACCTCGCTGGAGCGCCACCGCCCGTGCAAGCTACCGCTGGCCATGCGCCATTTGCGGTGTCGCTGCCTCCTCGGGTCACCTCTGGCGCTATTGTCCATGGGGTCCCCACTCCTGTGGGAACCCATTTTCACCGTTGGTCGGCCGTCCCATCCTTCCCCTCATCGGGACCGCCTCCATGACCGTGTCGCCTAGGAGCTCCCTACTTTGCTTCTTCTTCCTTTCATTTCTTCCTTGAGTCTCTGGCATGTGTTGTCATACTTGGTTTCTTCTCTCCCTTTCTTTCTTTTGTCTCCCTTCCATGTGGGGCCAGCTGTAAGCCACTTTTATCTTTAAATTCCTAAAAAAAAAATCAGATTCCAGGAATATTCCTCCTTTTCTAATTTCTATCATTTCATGTGATATTCAAACTTTCGGACGTTCGTTCTCCTTCATACGAACTCCGATCCTGTCGATTCTTGTTCGTAAATTCATCTAAAGTCGGTATCTTTCTTTTGGTACTAATTTTATAATTTTTGGATTTTGCTTGAATTTGGCTTATTTTCGCGTATAGATTTTGACCACTACGGAGAACCGAATTTCGACGCCGTTTGAGAACAACAACTAATTGATCAAGGCAAGTTAAATCATTGTCTTCCCATGGGTCTCCAAGGGTAACGAAGTGTTTTCCCCGCTGTTTGTTGATGATTAGAGGCGAATTCGATTAATTGGGTTGGATCGCTTCGCCAGGTAGATGTTCATACATCCAACACCTTGCGGGTCGATTTGGATTCTTAGAGGCCGAATTGGGGATGTCCATCTCCTATATATATATATATATATATATATATATATATATATATATAATGTTTTTAGCTTTCTTTGGCATAAAGAACACCTAATTCGACATACGGATCAAAAGTTATGATAGTTTTATTCCTCTTGTCGAATTCGACGTGATTGATCTGTTAAGTTGTCTCCTAAATTATGATTATGTTAATGAAAGATTCAGGGTTTTCACCCAACAAGGTTATTTTAGAATTTTCCATAACCTTTTCAGAATGATAAAGAACGCCCTAATTGGAGTTGTAGATCAAAAGTTATGATCTGTTCTTTACTGCTGTCCGTTTCATCTGGGCAGAATCTGTCTTCTGAGTTCAACTGCCTTTTAGCATTTTATTTTGGCCGAATTGGGTTATCTCGCCAACTAGAATGTTGTAGATATGTTCGTTAAGTTTCTTTAGAAACTGGGCTCACCTCGTTCTGAGTCCCAGGTAAATAGTTATGGTTATTTCCGTTCACCTTTAATCTTTAATAATATAGGATACATAAGACAAGGTTTCACAAGTCAGAACATTCACCTTCTTTTCATTTCTTAATACATGTAACATCAGTTTAGTATGGAAAAATTAGGTGAATTAAGCATTTGAATGAGTTCGTTAAGTATCTCAATAGAAGACATATTCAAAATTAATATTTACCAAGGCAACATTCGAACGCATCCTTAACTTAACCATCACTAGCGGTTAGAATAACCGGAAAAAGGACATAGATTCCAAATCATCTAACAAAATTAGCAGATTACTCAAACTTAATGATCAAACTGGTTCATTAACATTCCACACTTCTTAAGAACCATAGGTTCTGAATAGATATGGACAGACTCCTATTTACCCTTTATCATGTATCAAACACAATGACATTTCAAATTAATCAATTTCACCGTCATGGATGTTAGTTAAGAATAAATGGTTTGCACCATGCTAACAATCCAACCTAGTAACTCATACCATAACAGTTTATTCGTTCAGACATAATCTCTCACTTAAACAAGATAAGACAAACACAAAAGGATTTTAACACTTTCCTTCAGAAAAGAGATGCTTTAAACTTCAACAATCGGAATGATCCAAAAGAAATACATGGAGCCAAAGCTTTCTCACGTTAACGAACTGGCAACAGAAAACTTTCATTACCCAAAATATCAAACGATGAAGTGAGTCATTCTTTTCCAATAAGAAAGAAGGAACAACCATGAAAGTCTCATTCTTGCCAATTAACAACAATCACAAGTAGTGTAACCTGGTGAATCAAGGTTACACTACTTAACCACAAACCCAAGAGAAATTTATCAACCGCCACAGAACAAGAATTTGCCAACTTCAGAAATCAAGGAAGAGAACAACTGTCTAAAGCAACTCACGCTCAACACCTGAAACTATGGTACTCGGGGTAACTACTCCCCTAACCACATACCACGAATAGTGGTGTAACCTGGTGAATCCCAGAGCGACAACCACGTCCTCAACTTCCTAACATCCGTTAACAACACGCATAACCAATGTAATCAGTTATGAATATATAGGATCATCTCATGACAATCATAGAATAAATTCATAGATATAAGATATCACATCATATCATAGATTAACAACAAGAAAGATAGTACAGAAGCAATTCAACAATTGCTCAACAAAAGAAACATAACAATAGAAATGCGGAAACAATGGATTACCCAACCCCACCCATCGTACACGATTATGTCATTTTAATATATTTCTATTAACCACGGACCTAAAGCCCGCTCTGATACCAACTGTAACACCCTGGCTATTCGGAAGCCAAGATGTCACCTAAATAATCTAACATACAACCATAATGCGGAACAATTAGAACACCATCTCATCTAATGACAAAAAGAGATCAATATTCAATAGGACCATGTCATGAATATAGTCCGAATCTAAGCAACAACTATCGAAGGAATAATCAAAGATCACAAGTACTACTGAATTAACCATAACATAGCAATAGGTATCATTCATCATCTAAATTTATTTATTACAGTTCATCCATAACGAATGAAAGGTAGAACTAAATCATAATCTTGCACTTGAATAAGGTGAAGTGAATGAGTAGTGCGTGTCTACTCCCTCCCAATAGAGCCAACATCAATGATCACCTAAAATAAACAAACAACGTAAGAATGAGTCTGAGACTCAGCAAGTACAGTGAATAAATGGGACATTCGACAAACATGATCAAGCCAACATCATTGAAGAATATGAATAAATCACAGAACGAATATTTGAATGAATGGAATGAATGGATTGAATGAAATGAAGGGACTACACACATGCATATACCGGTATTACTAGTGACACACCCGTCGGTGTTCACCTAAGCCCGTATTTAACAAAATGCGGGGATCCAAGTCCCGTATGAAGAACGTTTCATACGGGTGTCCCAATCTGCCCACATTGGAATGGTGGGTCTTACGTGCCCATACTGGAATTGATGGGTCTTTTTAATCCACTCCCGTGGATGAAACATGAATAATGGATGCATGGAATGCAATATGTATATTGAAAAGATATGCTCTCTAATCATGGAGATAATACATATGGAAGGAACATGAACATTAAATATTATCATGGATCTTAGAAAAACACAATATCAACATCAAACATTCAACATTTTCTAATTATCAGAACATCAAAGTACTTGCCTTCCGCGATGCGACGCGTTAGTAGGCAATGGCGGTGCTCCTAAACCTGAAGCCTCTCTGCCTACACAATATACACTCGAAATAAGAACAACATATAACAGGACACTTCCATTAACCTTCTACAACGCCTTCCTGACAACCCACAATTAACTAATTAGATCTAATATAAAAACAGACAACACAATCATAGAACTGATTCTGGACAGCAACACGGAATCACTCATATCTAACGATCTGTGACTCGGAACGAGGTGAGCCCAGATCCTATGGAAACTCAACGAACATATCTATGAAAACCTAGTTGGTGAGATAACCCAATTCAGCCAAAATCAATATACTACAGGCAGATGAACTTGAAAGACAGAATCTGCCCCGACGAAACGGACAGCAGTAAAGAAAATAACACAACTTTTGGTCTACAACTCCGATTGAGGTGTTCTTTATCATTCTGAAAAGGTTATAAAAATTTCTAGAATAACCTAGTTGGGTGAAAACCTTGAATCTGCCAATGACATAATCATAATTTAGGAGACAACTTGACAGTTCACTCTCGTCAGGATTTCAGGACAGCGGTAAAGATCAGACCATAACTTTTGATCCGTACGTCAGAATTACGTGTTCTTGGTGGCTATGGAAAGCTAAGAACATTATCTAAATATCTCTAGGAGATGGACACCTCCAAATCAGCCTCTAAGAACCCAAAATATGCCATGCAAGATACTAGACAGAACTGAACTTACAACCGAACGAATTCGATCGAAACTAAATAATCTAATTTCGCATCTAATCAACATTAAACAGCGGGGAAACATCTCGTTACCCTTGAAGAACCCTGGAGAATGATGAACGATCCTTGGAGAAGATGATCCATTCTCTTCTCCTCCTTTCTTTTCCTTTCTTCTTCTTCCTTCCTCTCCTCCCTTTCTCCTCTTGGCATAGCAGTAGCGGGGATTGCTACAGTGCATGCTACAGTACCAGGAGCGGTGGTACTGTAGCAGCTAGGGTTTTCCCCCCTCCTTTTATTGGTGGCCAGCCCCTCATGGGTCTCCTAGGCCAAGGCCCAGGTTGCCAAAAAAAATGTAGAAATCTCTTTTTTCTTATTCCTAATTTCCCTTTTGAACGATTTCTTTTATAGAATAAATCGAAGTATTACATGATAGGAAGTGGAGGTCGTGGTTGTTACTCTAGGATTCACCAGGTTACACCACCGTTCGCGGTTTGTGGTTAGTGGAGTAGTTACCCCGAGTACCATAGTTTCAGGTGTTAAGCATGAGTTGATTTAGAAAGTTGTTCTCTTCCTTGATTTCTGAATTTGGCAATTCTTGTCCTGTGGTGGTTGATGAATTTCTCCTGGGTTCGTGATTCATGATAGTTGATGGTTTTCAATAGATCTCTAATGGTTCTCTGAAACAATTATTGCTTTTCGACTGTTGAGTTGCTTTTACTACTTGTGATCGTTGCCGATTGGCAAGATTGATGTTTCCATGGTTGTTCCTTCTTTCTCATTGGAAAAGAATGACTCATTTATTCATTTGATAGTTTGGATAATGAAAGTTTTTCTATTGCCAGTTCGTTATCATGTGAAAGCTTTGGCTTTATGTATTTCTTTTGGATTACTTCGAGCGTTGAGGTTTAAAGTCTCTCTTTTTCTGAATGAAGGTGTTAGAATTCTTTTGTGATGTCTTAGCTTGCTTAAAATGCGAAGTTATAACTAAACGAATAAATTGTTATGTTATGAGTTACCAAGTTGGGTTGTTAGCATGGTGCAAATCAATTATTCTTAACTACCATCCATGAAAGTGAAATTGATTAATTTGAGATGTCCTTGTATTTGATACATGGTGTATGTTAAATAAAAGATTGTCCATATCCGTTCAGAACCTATGGATCTTACATAGGTGCTAGATTTACCTATTTCCTGATATGCTAAAATTATTGAAACCTGTATAAAGAACCAGATGGATGCTGGTGTATCGATTCGTGAAACCGTGTTTATAGAAAATTATGTTAGTGAATCATTAATCATGTTTTGAACTGATTTTTGAACAAAGGTGAAATGTTGAATCTATGTTTATAAATGGTTATGTGATTGCAAATGGAATTAGTACCATATGTACACACATGATTAGTACAATCATCAATTGTTAATGAGCGCTGAAGATGGTGTTGAGCAACACCAACAGTTGAATAGATGAATTTCGTAAGTGGTCTTTGATAGCGTGCCTTGTGATATTGTTATTGCCTAGCATAATCTTGATATAATAAATTTGTTTCAACCTTGTGGTTTGTGTTTCCTTTGGGAAGTTTTAGGATGGAGTAATAAAGTTTGATGATTCTTGGTACTAGTGTATGTTGTCGTTGTTGTTAAGTCGCCGGAATGTGAGATTGATGTTAATTCTCGTAGTAATTTGATCACCTATGGTGATATTGCTTAAATGATAGTGTTTCAAGTTTTGCTTTCATGATCTTTTGGTGTTCAAGATTTATGTGGTAATTGGAAGGCGTCGAGTAAAGCGATGGGTCACAAAGTTCTATTGGTTCTTAAGTGGTTCACGCGATTTGATCTTGAATGTCCGTTTGTTTTCCGTGAAATCCCGTAAATGAAATGTTTCGAGTTTTGTGGCTGAGATCATTGGGATCTCATGTTTCTTGTGTAGTTGAACTGTTCTGAGCAAATATGACGTGTTGAAGAATTATATTGGTTCTTAATTAGTACTTGTGGTTTGGACTAAAGACCTTATCTTGTTCGTTGTGGCAAAGTGTTGCTAGTCAAAGGATTAATTTCATTGTTAAAGGAAAGAGTGCAGTAGGAGTATTTGAGAATTTGAGTCAAGTTTTGTAACTTGTGGTTATTTGAAACGTTCCTAGACTTTCTGCTCTTTCCGCTCAAGAGATGTCGAGTTTCAATCGCAATGTCTTTTTCTCATTGGCTGTTATTTGCTATTCCATTTTTGAGGGATGTGTGCCCTCATCGGTGAACTCAACTCTCGTTTCCCAAGATCATCGTTATCAGAATAATTCTTTTGGTTTCGTGCTCGTTGTGAAGAGCAACGTTTTCCTGTGTGAGGAAACTTGTCCTTGTTCGCCTTTTCCTTTTGAGAAAGGATCAATAGTTTTATGTTGCAAAGTTTTACAAAGCGTAAATTGGCAACTGTTTGGTGGTGGTTTAGCAATGGTAGTGATGAGATTTTGCTACCCAGCTATTGGAGGAGTAGTAGAAGATGAATTAGTTTTGACCTGTACCTCTTGGAGGAAAGTTGATTCAAATGGAATGTTTGGCTTCAAAGTAAATCTAAACAGTGTTACGACTGAGTAGAACCTATAGTATAGCGAAATTCCAGAACTCCAGTTCATGTTGAAAGGTTGGGGATTATCGAAGGTATGGAAACCTTGATCAATTTTATTGAGTAACGCAATTGGAAAGTATTGCGATAATGTGTGGGTGATTCCTGATGATGTCAATGAGTGAGTATGTTAGATTTGTGGGGATGTTAGAGATTTAATCCGATGATTTCACTATCGGTTATAAGAAAAATTCATTGTAGAGGTCTTGGAGGTTAAATTTGGGCTTTGCATTTTTATGCTAGATTTTTTGTCGCCCAAAGATTGTGTGTAGAGGATATAGAAAAAGGAGTATTCTGAGCAGTGGAATGATTGTTGTTAGAACCCTTCTGATGTAGTTCATGAGCAGGCGTACTAAGGATTCTGAGTTGTTATTCTGGAAAATTGGAGGTAATGTGATTACGTGGGACCTATTTTTGTGAAGCTTTGGATGCCTTCTATCAAATTAATTTCGTCAGTAGGATGAGTTGCCTAGAGTATTCGGTGGATTCAATAGGGTCTCTCCACCATGGTGTGGATGATGTATTTCAGTTTAAGCATAATTTGAGGATATTTAAATTAAGAGGTTTAAGCTCGTGTGGTAAGCGATGAATTCGAATTCCAAGGTTCGAGAGAGGTTTATTTTCCTAAAAGAGAGACTGAGAAAAAGGATGTTTCCTCGGGTGGTGAAGCGTTTTCTTGTTTGAGTTTTGTGTTGATGGCTGGTGTCTTCCGCACTTTGAGTTGGCGCATTGTTGGCATGTTTGATTCTTTCCAATTCAGACAAACCAAAAGAAGTATTTGGTTTGGGCATTCGAGTGATTTCTCCTTTGGCTTTCGTGGTATTCAATCGTAAACAGCCTTTTTAGAAAATGGGATTGTTTTCGTGATGAATTGTCAGATTTGGGGTTTTACCCTTTTGGTGGAGAGTTAGTATTGCATGGATACGACAAGAACTCTCTATTTCCAGTTGGATTCTCTTTGTGAATCAATGGTTTAAGAACCAGTTCTGTTGTGCATTCTTGTTTAAAGGAGGTGACCCTTATTAGATGAAGAGTTTGATTTTGAACATCAACCTTCGCTGCACGAGCGTGTACGGGACAGGGGCATGGGCATATGGCTCATGGCGCGTGTGGTCCCAGAGTGGACATACGGCATGGCATATGTGTCGGCACTGGACGCACGAACGTGTACTGAGGGGTAGTTCTGGGCATTTGTTGTGTGTTTTCGTACCAAAGGGGAGTTTGGTCTAGGTACTTTGGTTCGTTTTCGGCAGTTGCAGAAATTAGTAAGTTGGCGTACCGCTTTGATTGTCTCGGGTCCATACGCGACGTACGGAACGTCTGGTGTGTTCTGGTGTTAAGTGAGTAGTTGAGCAATTCAAAGCTTGGGATTTCGTTAAAGACGTTGACCATCGAGTAGGGTCTTATCTTCGATCCTCTTCTGATGAGTGCACCTAGAAATACTGGATTGAGTTCTAGGACGGACGTCGTTTTGCGTCATTGTGTTGTGGTCTCATCAGTCCGAGAGAGAGGCTACTTAGGAAATTGAAGTCTCGCATGCGCGAATAGTATTCGGATTTGTTTGCTTCAGGTGCGTGTTTGTCGTTGTTTCACTCCAGTAGCAGTTTTCTTTAGGGAAGGTCGGTGATTAGATTCGGGGTCGAATCCTGTTAAGGGGGGTAGAATGTAATACCCCAAACATTTATTGGAGAAAATATCATTCGGGAAAGCGAAATTTATTCAATTTCAAACTCAACCAAATTCTAGATTCGAAATTAAGTTCCAAATTCAGAGTTTGGGGGAAACTTAGAGCTTGGGCCTTCGGCTTTAGTGTTAATATTCCGAACCTCAAATTAGAGAGAATAATATTCGGGAGAGGAGAATTAATTCAAATTCGATTGCTTCAAAGTTTAATGTAATACCCTGTATTCTGAGTAGAAAGAATTTAATCGGGGGAACTTTAAAAGTGAAAATTCAGGAATTTTGGGGGATTTAAGGAATTGGGCCCTCGGCCTAGGCCTCCTCTGCCTTGTGGCCAGCCACCAGGCCCATTCGAGGATGGTGCCCTTGGGCCCTTAGCCCAAGCCGCCCCACACCCCTTAAACCCTAGCCGCCCCTTGTCCTCCCCCTTTTTCCCCCTTCTAGCCACCTCCTCCCCTTGGGTGCTGCCCCCATCTCCTACCCTTGGTGCCGCGCCTCCCCCTGGGTGTTGCCCCTACTATGGTGCCGCGCCTTCTCGCCGTCGGAGCTCCCCGTTGCCGGCCATTACGAGGAGAAGAGGAGGTGGGCAGCAGTTTCGCAGGCCAAAAGGAGGGTAAGAAGAAGGAGGATCGTCTTCTTCGAGGCTTGATCATCATCTTCCCGCGGGTCTTCAAGGGTAACGAAGTGTTTTCCTCGCTGTTTGTTGATGATTAGAGGCGAATTCGATTAAGGGTTGGATCGCTTTGCTGCCGGTAGATGTTCACTTCTGTCCAGTACCTTGTGGGGTCGATTTTGGGTTCTTAGATGCCGAATTGGGGATGTTCATCTCCTATAGATATCTAGATAAAGTTTTTAGCTTTCCGTGGCCACCAAGAACACCTAATTCCGACATATGGATCAAAAGTTATGATAGTTTTATTCCTACTGTCCAGAATTCTGATGTGATTGATCTGTTAAGTTGTCTCCTAAATTATGATTATGTTAATTACAGATTCAGGGTTTTCACCTAACTATGTTATTTTAGAATTTTTCATAACCTTTCCAGAATGATAAAGAACGCCCTAATCGGAGTTGTAGATCAAAAGTTATGATCTGTTCTTTACTGCTGTCCATTTCATCTGGGCAGGAATCTGTCTTCTGAGTTCAACTGCCTATTAGCATTTTAATTTGGCCGAAATGAGTTATCTCGCCAACTAGAATGTTGTAGATATATTCGTTAAGTTTCTTTAGAAACTGGGCTCACCTCGTTCTGAGTCCCAGGTAAATAGTTATGGTTATTTCTGTTCTGCTGTCCAGATTCGATTCCGTGGTTGTGTTGCTTGTTTTCAGAATAGGGTTGATGGCTATTTCTTGGGTGTTTGGGAAGGTATTGTAGAACGTTAATGGTAGTGTCATGTACCATGTTATTCTTATTTTGAGTACTTACTTGTGTAGGCGGAGAGGCTTCGGGTTTAGGGGCATTTTCATTGCCTACTAACGCGTCGCAACGAGAAAGGCAAGTACTTTGATGTTATTATGATTGCTGGATGCTTGATATTCAAAGTTTATGTTCCTTTCTTATGTGTTAATTCCAAGTGTAGACATGATGTCTTTCATAGTTCATATTTCAATACATGCATCCATTTTCATGTTCCTTCCACGGGAGTGGATTATAAGACCCATCAATTCCAGTATGGGCACGTAAGACCCACCATTCCAATGTGAGTAGATTTGGACACCCGTATGAAACGTTCTTCATACGGGATTTGGATCCCCGCATTTTGTTAAATGCGGGCTTAGGTGAACACCGACGGGTGTGTCACCAGCTATACCGGTATAAGCACGTGTGCAGTCCATTCCTCTCATTCAATCCATTCAATCCATTCATTCCATTCATTCATATATTCATTCGGTGTGATGTTCATATTCTTTAAAGAAGTTGCCTTGTTAATAATTGTTATATGTTCAATTATTCACTGTACTTGCTGAGTCTCGGACTCATTCTTGCTTTGTTTGTTTGTTTTAGGTGGTCGTTGATGATGGCTCAATTGGGAGGGAGTAGACACGCACTATTCGTTCACTTCACCATACTCCAATTTCAATAACAGGACTTGATTCTATCTTTCATTAGTTAATTGATGAGCTGTAATAAGTAAAGTTAGCTGTGGTTGATAACCTCCTTTAAGTCATGGTTGATTAAGTACTGCTTGAGATTTTCGATCATTCCTTTGATATACTTGCTTGAATTTAGACTATATTCATGCTATGGTTCTTTTAAATATTGATCTCTTTATGTCATTAGAAGATATATTATTCAATTCTTCTGCATTATGGTTGTATGTTATATTATTTAGGTGACATCTTAGCTTCCGAATAGCCAGGGTGTTACACAAGCCATATGGGAGGTTGTTCGAGCTGCGCTCATTTTGCCCAAGGTTGCTTCGCCGAATTTAGTAGCCCTCTTGGCTAACAACCATAAGGCAAAAAATCTCCTATATGTTGGGCTTGGTAGATAGGAGTATGACATGATTTGTAATCTTGAGACCGTACACGAGATTTGGCACACCCTCGAAACCTACCATGAGGGTTGGTCTCAAATTAAGCAAGTACGCCAAACGGTCTTCAAGCGAGAATACAACAAGTTCGAGATGCGTCCTGGAGAGAGCATCGATGATGTATTCACTCGCTTCAACAAGGTGATTAATTAGATGAGAGCAGTAGACATCGAGTATTCTCAGTCTGAGAATGCCACCCATCTCTTGGCTGCAATCAACACCAAGGAGTGGGAGATGAAGTGTAACACCCCGACCTGGGAGGTCTTTAGGCCTAGCTGTAGCAGGACCCAGGAGGTCCTGTCGCGGCTAAACCAGGAGGTCCCCAAGTCTGGGCAACGACTTGACCAGAGGTTCACCCGAGAGGTCCTCCAAGTCCTCCCGGAAAGTCCACCAGGACCTCCCAGGAGGTCCAGCAGGACCTCTCGGAAATCCTCTAGGACCGCCCAGGAGGTCCGGTAGGACCGCCTGGAGGTCCTGGGAGAGTCCCTAAGGAGGTCGTGGAGCCAAGGGGCGCCCCAAAGACCTCCCACGGCCAACCCAGGGGAGGTCATGGGGAACTGAGGTCTCCTCAAGACCTCCCACGACCAACCAGAGGAGGTCGTGGAGGGCCGAGACTACCCCAGGACCACTCACGACCAGACCTGAGGGTGGTCAGGGAGGACAGCGGGCACTCCAAGGTCCCCTGTGCAACTGAGCTAGTCCCAAGGATCAATAGCTAGCTTGTCACAGCATACAAGAGCGGTAGCATACGCTTCAACGAGATCTTTATTAATATCAACAAAGTTGTTTACAAAGGGGAGGCACACAAGCCAACAAACCAGAACATAGCAGAAGATAATCATAAAGGCCATTCGATACACCACATGCAATCGGCTGGAGGGCGCATCCTAGTCGTCTAGGACCACTTGGTCCACTGAACAGCTCATCATAAGGCTTCCTTCCTGCTCAAAAGATTATTTCAAGCAAGAGTGAGCACAACAACCGTGCTCGCAAGTTACACCCGTCAAATAATCAAAATGACATGCATAAATGGATATCTCAAGGAAGGCTTAATATGGTTGATTTGCATAAAGCCAAGTTTATTTGAAATACAAGTACTAAGTTTCAAGGCAGTTATACAATATCTAAAATTCATTTTGTAAATCTCAGTTTTCAGTTGGATAACATTCATCATCAAGATGGTGAAGGATACCCTCCTGCCACAAGGCTCCCCGCCCAACCATGGGATAGACATCCCAAAATTAGTTTATCCAAAACCTTTATAATCAAAACCAATATCTAACTTTGAGTGGCTTTTGCTAGCATGTCCATGACCATGGACACGGCTATTCGAATAGTTTTCACTCTGCAGAGGTTGTACACTTTACCCATATGAGATGATCCCCATATATTGTCCACTCACACACTTCCGAAGGTGTGCGACTAAGGGATCATCATAAGGCCTTTACAATGCATCATTCCACCACAGCCCCGCCTCGTTAAGGTTTCGCAGATCCCCCCCCTTTGGATAGAAACCCTCCGGGTTATTGGGGTGCCCCCTCTGACGCCAGTGGGAAACATAGGTTATAAAAAACCATAGGCCATAGAAGACCTCCCACACATCAAAGTGGAACAGCCGCAGTGAAACTTTGCAAATTATTTAGCCAGGTCCCACGCCCCATTCTGGAGACATGTGGTTGTACGGTGAGGCAAAGCCCATTATAGGCATAGCAAGTTACAGCTCAAAGACCGATCCTCAACTAACTTGGGTGACCACCACAAACCCCTGGACCTCAACCTTACCCAGGATTGAGTCCGTGCATACACATTGCACCAGCCAAACAAACCACTTCGCCCAAGTCCAAATCCATTTTTATTTTCTTTTGCTTTTCAAAACATTTACCAAAACCTCCATGAACCCAATGCCATAGTTTTAAATTATTTTGACAGTATTGGTCATATTGGTAAAATTTCCCCGAATCAAATACTTTTGGTCTAAGCAAGACTAAGCATAAGATTTCACAATTGCTCCTGGTTCTTACTAATGTAGCAACCATGTTTTCCTTTGGTGACAATATGTTTGATTCAAGGTCAACAGGGGCCATACAAAGGATTTGGGTATAGCTATGAATTTAAAGATGGGTATTGAAATAACTTAGTAAAGTAAGCATGCATTAGTATTTAAAACAGAACATATATAGGGTGAAATAATGGGTGCAATATGATCAAGAGTGTAACTTGCCTCCTGCTTAAAAGCTTTACAGATCCATTGCTTCACAAAGCTCGGGCTCACTAGAGACGTCGAGGTCTACACGTTTAAAACAGCTCAAGATCAAATAAAGACCAGAAAGGGATTCAAATAAACTCCAAATAAACATCAAACAAAAACCACATAAGAGCTTGGCAATTTGGAAGAGGTCCAACGGCTTGGAGGAGGTCCAGAGAGAGGGTCGAGGGAGGTCTGGAGGTTTGAGGGAGGTCTAAAGAACAAGCTGTGGGAGCCAGAGAGCTAAAATGAGGAAAAGGCAAAGGAAGAGAGCTTGCCCAAGCTTATAAAGTTAGAGTTGCTGGGAGGTCCAAGGCACACGGGGTCAAGAGTAGGTGAGGAAAAGATGGGAGCTAGTACAAGAAGTGACACAAAGATATCACGGTTGTTGCAAAAAGGACGGTAGTATTTAATACGACACAACAGACATTAAATGTTTTGAGGACTTCCAAGTGCAAAGGATATGGTCAAAGGATAAAGAGAGAGGTCGCGACTGACAAATGGGGCTAGTCAAAGCTCAAGGGGAGGTCCTGCGGAGACCTAGAGGAGGTCCCGCAGAGGTCAAGGGAGGTCCTCAGCCACAGGGGAGGTCCGAGCACAGGACTGGGGGTCCAAAGACACAACAATGAGGAGGTCCTATGGACAGGAGGTCCAAAAAGACCTGCTCACGGGAGGTCTGAGGTCAAGATCAAAAGCAAAGGGGAGGTCTTAACGGTCAAGATCTAACAAGGAAAGGTCCTGACGGCTAAGATCTCCAAAGGAGAGGTCTTAACGGTCAAGATCTAAACAAGGAGAGGTCCTGACGGCTAAGATCTCCAAAAGGGAGATCTTAACGGTCAAGATTTAAACAAAGGGGAGGTCTGAATGGTTAAGATCTCCAAAGGGGAGGTCTTAATGGTCAGATCTAACAAAGGAGGTCCTGACGGCTAAGATCTCCAAAGGGGAGGTCTTAACGGTCAAGATTTAAACAAAGGGGAGGTCTGAATGGTTAAGATCTCCAAAGGGGAGGTCTTAACAGTCAGATCTAACAAAGGAGGTCCTGACGGCTAAGATCTCCAAAGGGGAGGTCTTAACGGTCAAGATTTAAACAAAGGGGAGGTCCCAAAAGAGGTTCAGATGGACACGGAGAGGTCCAAATGAACTCTAGGAGGTCCGACTGTACCTAAGGGAGGTTCCAAATGAACCCGGGGAGGTTCACTTGAGCACACAGAGACCCAATTGGGCACAAGGAGGCTCATTTGAACAAGAAGCGATTTAGTTGAACACAAAGAGATCCAATGAACAGAAGGTAGTCCATTTGATCAGAGGGAGATCCAAAAGAATCACTGGGCGTTCCAGTGAACAAGAGAGGGATTCAATTGAATACCAGGAAGTCCACATGAACTCAGAGGGGGTTCCAATGAACACAGAGAGGTCCAAGGGATACAGAGGAGTTCACAAGATCCAAGGAAGGTCCAAGTGAACACAGGAGGCCTAGATGAACCAAAGAGAAGTTCAAATGGACACAAGGAGGTCCAGATGAACTAGAAGGAGGTTCAATGCAGCGTAAAGATGTTCAATGTGAGCACCAAGGGCTTCAAATGAACCTGAGAAGGTTCAAAAGAACACGAGAAAATCCAAATGAACATAAGGGGGTCCAAACCACAGCGGAGGTCTACACGATAAAGAGGTTCAAACCAACAAGGAGTTGCTCTGGACTAAAGGAAATCCAAACCAAAGATATGAGGGGAGGTCCAGAGGGGTCAAGTGAGGGTTGATCGAGAAGGAAAGATCTGGATATGCGCAAATGTCCAACTCGAGGGGAATTTAGACATAAGGGCATGTCTAGACAGAAGGGAGGTCTGGACATAAGAAAATGCCCAAACAAGAGGAAAGCCTAGAGAGAAAGGGCTGAGCCAAGGGAAGCGAGAACAATGTCGAGGTGAGGATTTCAACACAAGAGCTCTAACAGCTCCAAAGAACCAAACTTTAGGATTAGTTGAAGTTTAGCTTAGTCATTTTAAACACTCCAAATTCTAAAAACTCCAGTTAAGCTTTGGAATTTCAATAAAACCAAATGGTTCTTTTTATTTTGAAAATTTCCAAAAAAGGCTCAGAAAAACCAGGGTGTTACATGAAGGCTACTACCATTGAGTAGAATATCGATCTCTCTAATCTCTCTTTGGAGCTGCTCTATAGCAAGCTTAAGACTCATGAGATCAAGAGAATTAGTTATCCTAAGAAAGAGAACATGGCTTTGGTGGCTGATCCTCTTAATAAAACTTCTTATAAGTCTTCTGAGTCTTCCTCTAGATTTTCACTAGCCTGTTTATCTGCTATCCATGAAGAGGAACTTGAGAGTATCCTTGAGGCTGAATTATCCCTTCTAGCCAAAAAATTCACACGGGCCTATAATAATGTGAGAAACAAGAAGAGAGGCGGCCCTGTGACATGCTATGAGTGTGAAGAGCTCTACCATATCCGGACAAACTGCCCCAAGCTAAAAGGGAAGGGCAACCACAAGGAGGAGAAGGCAGCTTGGAGGAAGCCTCAAGGGAACAAATTCAAGTTTGATGCTGCCAAGCTCATGAAGGCTGCTCACCAGGTTCTTGCCGCTTTTGGAGAGCAAACCATGAGCGATGTGGACTCCGGGAGCGAGGAGGACAAGGAGGAGGAGCTTCCACAAGACAAGAAGAAAGGGAAGGCAAAGGACTTCACCGGCATGTGCTTCATGGTCGATTCTGTCGACATTGATGACACCGATGAGGTACCTCCATCCTATGATGTTCTCTCTGCTAGATGTGATACCATCTTTGAGCAACTGTTTAGCCAGGATAAGGCATTAGAGTTCACCATGGCTAGGAATAAGGACTTAGAGTCACAAGTTGATGATCTCACACTAGAACTTGTGAATGCTAAGACTCTTGATACTGATGAATGTTCATCCTACCATGCTTTACACTCTGAACTTGCTAAACTGCAAACTGCTCATGATGTTGCCTTGCACCAATTAGAAAATGCTAGAACTGAGTTAATTGAAGTTAAATCTGTTCCCTGTGAAAAATGTTTAGAATCTAGCAAATTGGTCGTTTCTGATAAGGCTGAGTCTAGCTTTTGCACTTTTTGCTCAGAACGTGAACATGAAGTAAAAGACATAATAGAAGCATTTAGAGCTAAGTATGACAAGCTTAAGGACAAAATTAATTCTGCTCCATATGTTTCATGTGAATCCTTAAGCTTGAAGTTGCTATTCATAAGGAGAAGCATGCTAGAACCATTAAGGCCAAAACTTGCGAATCATGTATTAACCTTGGAAAAGAGAATGCTTATCTTAAGGATACTTTAGAAAAATTCTCTAAGGATGAGAAACAATTAAACATGATTCTTGACAAGTCCAAAAATCCTGGTAAGAAGCAATGATTAGGATACAACCTTGCCCAAGACAAGTCCAAACTAAATGTCATTCAAGTCTTCGAAAATGGCTTAGTTGAGTTCAAAATCCAACCTGCAAAAACTATTTTCAAATCTGCAGGTTTTGCTCAACCATCTTTTGAGCCAAAAGGTGCTTCTCCCAGTGGTACCAAATACCATTGAACCTATTGCAAGAAGGATGGGCAATTGCTTGAGTTTTGTTGGCGTAGGTTGAAAAGTGCTAGGAGAAATCTTGCTAGAATTTCATCTTAACAACCCAGAGCTTTCGTGAGACATGGTCACCTAAAAAAGAAGAAATTTGGTCTAAGATTTATTTCACATGCTCATCATCATCATGTTCCTAGACAGGATGCATCTCATGTTCGTGTAACCATTGCTCATGATAGAACCTCAAGTAGGATCAAGGCTAGCAATTCTGCTTTACATACTACTCGCAGACATGTGTCTCAGTACTAGGTTCCCAAGTCTTGTTTAACTAACCCTAGTATTGAGACACATCGATCTTCTGTGTCTTGATTTTTAGGATCAATGCGGAAAGGGAAGAACACATGGTTCGTCGACTCCGAGTATTCATGCCACATTACTAGAGACTCAAGATGGTTCACCTCCTTCACGCGGTCGACTGGTGATGACTTCATCACCTTTGGAGATGATACACAAGGGCGAATTAAAGGAACAAGATCGATCAGGGTGAATGAGAAATTCATCCTAAAGGACGTCGTTCTTGTGGATAAGCTAAGGTTCAACCTGCTTTCTGTCTCGCAGCTTCTTGATGATGGCCATGAGACTAGATTTAAGAAAAATGCCTGTCGTGTGCTTGATTCAGCTGGTGAGCTTGTTTTTGGGATTTCTAGAGTTGGTAGTATCGTTGGATCTCTCAAGTGTTTGATTGCATCTTCTTCTGAGTTCTGGCTTTGGCACCGTCGTTTGGGGCACATTGGTTTTGATCAGCTGACGCGAGTTAGCAGCCTAGATCTCATGAGAGGTTTGCCCAAACTCAAAGCCGTCAAGGATGTTGTATGTACGCCCAATAGGCATGGCAAGCAAGTTGCCGCCTTACACCCTTCATTGACTATGGTCATGACTGACGGACCAAGACAGTTGCTTCACATGGATACTGTTGGTCCTGCTAGGGTTCGGTCAATCAGTGGCAAATGGTATATTCTTATCATAGTCGATGATTTTTCGAGATACTCTTGGGTGTTCTTTCTTTCTTCTAATGATGAAGCTTTTGATCATTTTCATGATCTTGTTCTTCGCTTGGCTTCTGAACTCCCCGGTGCTCTGAGAGCGATTCGTAGTGACAATGGCACGGAGTTCAAGAATGCCTCATTTGCCTCTTTCTGTGTTGAGCGTGGTATTGAGCATTAGTTCACTTCTCCACACGTCCCTCACCAAAATGGTGTGGTGGAAAGGAAGAACAGAACCTTAGTTGAGATGGCTAGAACAATGATAGATGAGTATAGCACCCCGAGGAGGTTTTGGGCCGAAGCTATTGTTACAGCTTGCCATATTGCCAATCGTGTCTTCTTGAGACCATCTTTAGGCAAGACATCATATGAGTTTCGGTTTGGTAGAAAACCATATGTTTCTCATTTTCGAGTTTTTGGAGCTAAGTGTTTCATTCTCAAGATAGGAAACCTCAATAAATTTGAGTCAAGAACTTCTGATGGTTTATTCTGGGTTATCTTGCACATTCGAGGGGTTTTCGGGTTTTTAATGTTGAGACTAACGTTGTCCAGGAGACATACAATGTCACCTTTGATAAGACTAGCCCTAGTGCTAGATTAGACATTTCAGGTGATACATAGGCGACAGAGAGCATTTTTGTAGAGGAAGATGAGGACGAAGTTGATGTTTGTCTCCTACCAAGGTCGCTACACCTCCCGAATCAATTGAAGAACTCTCTTGCGACTACTTCACCTTCGCTGAGGCTCTCACGATCTTCGCCATCGCCAAGATTTGCGGAGGTCAAGGAGATGCTATCTCCCCCGGGCGCTCTACTTCACATTCAAAGACGTCACCCTCCAGATCAGATGATTGGTCATCTTCGTGAGCGAGTCACTCGCTCCAGGTATCACGATCCAAGTCTCTACTCTCATTCTGCATTTGTTGCTTCTTTCAAACCTCGCAATATATCACATGTTTTATCTGATTCTAGCTGGGTTAATGCCATGCATGAGGAGTTAGAGAACTTTGAGAGGAACAAGGTCTGAAACCTAGTAGAGCCTCCTAGTGGTCATAGTGTGATAGGAACCCGTTGGGTGTTCAAAAGCAAACAAAGTGAGGATGGTTTTGCAGTTAGAAACAAGGCTAGATTGGTAGCTCAGGGTTTTAACCAAGTTGCTAGATTAGAAGCCATTCGTATTCTGCTTGCATTTGCTGCATCTAAGGGCTTTAGGCTGCATCAGATGGATGTTAAGAGTGCATTTCTGAATGGTTACATAGAGGAGGAAGTATATATTAGGCAACCCCTAGGCTTTGAGAATCCCAAGCATCCGTATCATGTTTTCAAGCTATCCAAAGCCTTGTATGGTCTTAAGCAAGCCCCTAGAGCCTGGTATGATAGACTTAAGACCTTCTTGCTTAAGAATAATTTTGAGATGGGAAAGGTAGACAAGACTCTATTCATTGTTAGGCATGGCAATGACTTCTTACTTGTTCAGATTTATGTAAATGATATTATCTTCGGTGGTTCTTCTCATGCTCTTGTTTCTAGTTTTTCTGAGACCATGTCCAGGGAGTTTGAGATGAGTATGATGGGAGAGCTCAACTACTTTTTAGGGTTTCAAATCAAGCAATGCAAGGAAGGGATCTTCATCCATCAAACGAAGTACACCAAGGATTTGCTCAAGTGCTTCGAGATGGGTGATTGTAAGCCGATCGCTACTCCCATGGAGACTTCGACTGTTTTAGATCCAAATGAGGAAGGAGAAGTCGTGGATCAATACGAGTACCACAGCATGATTGGCTCTCTCCTTTAACTAACAGCCTCAAGACTGGACATTCACTTCGTGGTCTGTCTCTGTGCAAGGTTTCAGGCGTCTCCGAGGACTTCACATCGCCAAGCCGTCAAGCGTATCTTCAGGTATCTTCACTCTACCCTCCAGTATGGCATTTGGTATTCCTGCTCTTTTTCATTATCTATTCGGGGATTTTCTGATTCTGATTTTGCGGGTTGTCGGCTAGATAGGAAAAGTACCTCAGGCACTTGTCACTTCTCAGGCACTTCTCTTGTCTCTTGGTCTTCTAGAAAGTAGTCCTCTGTTGCACAATCCACTGCAGAAGCTGAATACGTAGCTACTGCTAGTTGCTGTAGTCAGATTCTGTGGATGGTATCCACCCTTAAGGACTTTGGGTTATCTTTTGCTAGTGTTCCTCTTCTCTGTAATAACACTTCTGCCATTAATATTGCTAAGAACCCTGTGCAACATTCTAGGACCAAGCACATAGACATTCGCTATCACTTCCTTAGAGACCATGTAGAGAAGGGTGATATTGTGCTACATTTTGTGGAGTTTGAGGCTCAGTTAGCTGATATCCTCACCAAGCCTTTAGACCAACCAGGTTTGCCACCTTGAGGAGTGAGTTAGGGGTAATTTATCCCTATGGGTTGGTTTGAGTAGGAGTTGGTTCTTTTCTGAGCTTTCCTTGTTCATTTGATCCTTCCTTTATCTGTTTCTGAACCTATTGATCTTTTTGATCTTTTTAGGCTTTTAAGTCTTTCTTGCATCTCATTGTACATATTTCATTCATATGAAAAATCACAAAAAGATGCATTGTAATATAAGCTTTACTGCTTGTCTTTTAAATTGATGAAGCTTTGCTTATTACCCTTTTGAGCATTAGTGTTTACTTTTTGCTCAGTTCCATGTCTAGTTCTTTGACTTACTAGAATTATCATGCTTTTCATGTGTAGCTAAGTCTTTGCTAAATGAGCTAGAACTTTAAGACAACTTAAACTAAAAATTGTAATTTGTGGATCATTTAGCTAGTTGTGCAATTAGTGATCTTTTTTGTGACATTGGCCCTGTCAAAATTGCTTTGTTAACTCTTGAATCTAGGATTGAACATCTCTTGAGCTTCTTGTTCCTGTGTGAATCTAAAATTGCTCTTGTACAAAATGAAAAATCAAATTTCAAGATTCTCATGAAGTTAAATTATGCCAAACTATTCTCACGAGATTGCATGTCAAAGACATAAACTTGGGGTTAGTTTGATGATCCAGACGATCTCATGGGGACTGCTTGTCAAAATTGACATGAACCTCAAGATTTGTCGCCCTGGTTGAAGCGTAGGAAGAGTTTATGGATGGCTCCTAGTCCCGGATCTTCTTCGCTAAGATAGACCTTTAATCAACATCAATATTTATTAGAAATGAAAAACTATTGTAAAAATTGGGTGATTAAGGTTCTTTGAGCAAAATGATTCAATTTAGGACTTTTTGTCTCTAGAATGGTCGTTGTTAGCTTCTTGATCTCACATTGATATTCTGACATGGCCATTATCACTTTAGGATACCTGTTGATGAACTTGCTTATTTTGAAGCTTTGCTTAAATTGTTACAATTCATCGTTTTATCTCGAGCCTTCTAGCTTAGCTTTTATAGTGAGGGGGAGTATCTAATTTGTATTTTTATGATCTCATTGTCATTCCTGAACTTAATTTGCAATTCTTAGAACCTCACAATGATCAAAGGTCAAATTGAACACTTGTTCTTTCATATGGATCTTAAGTAAGAATTTTGACTCTTCTCTAAAAATTGAAGATTTCTAGCTTTCTTCTGCCCTATCTCACTTGCCTATGCTAATTTGAAGCCAACTTGGTCATTTTCATTGCAATCTCTTTCTTATGGACCAAGTTGTGCCTTTACGCGAAAACGTCGAGTCATTTTATTTTCAAACCTCAAACTTACATTTTAGGAAAATTGCCAATGTGTTCATCAAGGGGAAGATTGTTGATATCATGAGGATATGCTCACGATCTTAGGATGATGAAACACTTAGCAATGATTCTTAAGGTTTGTCGAATCTTTTGTTTTCAGCAAAGTCCAGTATTATCGGTAGTACCGCAAGTGTTGAAGCGGTAGTACCGTCGATCGGTATGACCGCAAGTTTTTGGTGGTACTATCACCGTGCGGTAATACCGGCTTTTAGTTGGTGGTATGATTTTTCTAGAGGATGTTTTTTTGGTCTCCTTGGAAATCGGTATGACCGCAGGTTTGGGAGTGGTACTACCGCAGTGCGGTAGTACCGGTGCTTACATGGCGGTATGATCGATTTTGTTCTGATTGTCGGCCAACTTGGTTGATTTGGTTGTAAGTTAGGTCAAGTTCATGGGTTTTAGTGCATATGTGTTGCATGATACATGTTTTGACTAACGTGGGTCAAGTTGTGAAGAACTTGTTCCCGGAATCGATTTCTTGGTCTATTGTTGTGTAGGAAGCTTGGAGGTCAACGACGGTCAAAGGTGAGGATGATCAGGACTAGGCTTGGAGAGCTGAGGTCCAGGACGAATGAGGATGCCGGGTGAGGTCAGTGGACTCAAGTATGGCGCAAAATGGACAAGGTTGACTGAACGAGCAGTTCGGTGCGACGGGTTGCATCAAGCGGCGTGGGGGTCGATACAAGTGCCATAGTGGTTTCTATGGGAGCAGGATGGGAGAGACTTGCCGACATGAAGAGAGCCGTTGATCAACCTACACGTGGCGAAGCATGTGATTGCTTCATGAAGTTTGGACTCGGTCGTCGAAGAAGGATCGAGAAGGGGTATCTTGGTAACTTCACCTAAATACCGCTTTGGTGGCTTTTGGCTAAACTACGGCGCAAAGACTGCGCAAGGAGAAGTGGTTTAGGTCAAGAGAAGATGAAGACGACACTTTGAAATACGTGTGTAAGTGAAACCCGTTTGTGTGTGGGCTTAACGGGTGCCCATTAGGGACATTCTTCTAGAAGCTAGCCTCCATTATAAATTGGGAGTGTGCTGGTTGTGCACCCTCCAACCCTCATATATAAAACCCTAGTTTTGTGTTTTAGGGTTAAGAGAGAAAAGTGGAGATGTTAGGGTTCTAGAGAGTTGGATTGATTGTGTGCTCATGTATTGAGTCTTTGTCCTCTATGGTGGAGTGGCTGTAAACCAACTTCAATCTCCAATCATAAACCAACTTCAATCTCCAATCAATCAAAGCAAGATTCTTCAAGATGACTCTCTCTTTGTTCTTGATCTCTCTCTTTTGGTGATTTTGGGTTTTTGATGATCCGTTGGTTTTCCTTTGTGTTCTTGTGGTGATCTTGCTTGCTGTAACATGTGGGAGTGCATCTAAGATCATCTTGATCATCCTTTACCCACAAGCAAGCTTTTGGATCATATTTTAGTTTTGACTCGGTTTTGAAGCAATCATTCTTAAAATAGAGAAAGGTCAGAACTTAGGCAATGATTTTTATGATCTTTGGTTGGAATAGGTTCCTGATATCCTAGAGAACGTATGTTTCAAGTTTTATGAAGTTTGGAGTTGTGGATCAAAAGTTACGTCAAATTTTATTTCGTTTTCACGTTGTTTTCCTATTCATCGGCTGATTTTATTGTTCATCCGGTAGTACCACACTGTTCATTGCGGTAGTTCTGATTCTACTGTTCATCCGGTAGTACTGCACTGTTCATTACGGTAGTTCCGATTTTGCTGTTCATCAGTGCATTTTTTGTGTTTTTGGTTGTTGCGCTTGGGGGTTTGAATTGGATTCAGTATAAGTCTTCTGTTATGCTTATCTATTGATCTTCGTAGCTCTCGTAGCTATTTTAATCAAGATCATGTTGAATCCGATCAAAGCAAAAAATAGATAGTGCTCGTATTCACCCCGCTCTAGTCGTCGTTTCGGTCCAATAGGATGGTACAAGTTGATGCACGGGATCGATTCATTTCTATTATCGAGACCAGGGTTTTATTGGAAGTCGCCCAAGTCAGTTAAGGACCGATCTTCAAGCAGCATCTTGCTAAGCCCCGCCGTACTAACACAAGTTTGGAGTGGGACAGGCTAGGCTAAATAATTTGTAATATTTTACTATGGTTGTGCCATCCAGTTGTGTGGACGTGAGAATGGCCTACTTTTTATATATTCCCACAAGGCATAAGAGGGGGCTTTCGGCGGATGGTTTAATCCAAAGAAAGTGAAACCTACGTTGGGATGGTGCATTGTAACGGTGTAATATCCCATTTAAAAATAAAACAAATAAGTGATTAATACTAAAATTAAATAGAATTAGAAAGGAAAAATTCAGAATTTAGGAGGAGTATTAGAACTCGGGCCTTTGGCCCATAGCACTTTGGCCCAAGTGGGAACCAGCTTAAGAGGGGGAAGCAAACCCTAGCCATCCCCAAGTACTGTAGCACCACCTCCCCTTGGAGCCCTTGCGCCACCCCTCCCCCTGTTGGCATTGCCCTCCACTGTTGTTGGCCAAGGAAGAGGAAAGAAGAAGAAGAAAGGAAGAGGAGAAGGGAGTTCTCGCGGGGATTTCAACAGGCTCCAGTGTGGTCTTCATGGGTGACAAACGAATCTCCTTTGCGTTGTTTATTACTTTTGCGTTTCGGGCAATATCGGGTAGCAGATCGGTTGTAGACAGATCGTATTGCGCTATAGATTTGGATTATGTAAAGGCGAGATTTTGTCTGGTCATATCCTAGAGAATTGTGAGTAATATCATTAGTTTTTTTTATAGAATCTTGGTTCACCTTGTTTGGTTGAGTAGATCTCGAGATATAATTTTTACAATGCTCCTGTCCAAAGGTTCTGTCTTGTTTTGGTAGATTATAGTGATCGATTTATTAAAAATAGCTAATGACCTAATAATAGAAGTTGACCAATATATTTATTGTAGATATTTTCTTAAGATTTCTAGAACGTCTAAGAATGCAATTTTTGGTTAAATCTACTGAGAGTTATGACTAATTTAATCTTGCTGTCCAAAGTTTCTATCAGATTCTGGCCGTTGTAGTAATTGATAGATTAAAATTTGTTAAATGGGTTAAGTGGGGATTTTGATCTCCATTAAATAGATATATAACTTTCCAATGATTCCAAAAAGTCCAAGAACACATTTTTTGTACATGTATAATAGAAGTTATGTAATTTTTAAGTAGGCAATCCAGATCTGACTTTCTGTTGGGATCAGTCATGGGTAAATGCTAAATTAGACAAGATAGTGGCAGAATATAAAATTGGCATAAATTTATTATGAAATATGATCTCTTGTGGGTTCTGGAATGGCTTAGTTCATTATTTTTGGATGAACAGATTAAAAGTTATGGAATTTCTAAGTCAGTTTTACCGAAGATGACAGATCTATCGTCGGGATTAAAAGGGGGGGGGTAGACAAATTAATCTGAACTTTTGATCACCTGGGAAGTTATAGGCTATTGTCTTAGGATTCCATAATGGCATGGTTTATCTTCTTTCGTTATGGGAGCTGAAAGTTATGTTAGTTTCAGTGTCAGGACATAGTTGTGGTTTTGAGTACGAGTAGGAGCATTATATGTTAATTGTTGTTTTGCTTGCCTTGGCTTGTTTTGAGCGGGTTGTTTATTATAGGCAGAGTGGTTAAGGGATTGACATCACCTTCGGTCTATTCTGGTCGTTTCAACTGAAAGGCAAGTACATTTTAGAGTAATAGTGGATGTTTGGTGGTATAAATTGGTTATATGATTGTGGTTATGATTATTCATGTGGATGATGACTATATCTAGTTGTTTATATGCTTTCGTAATTGATGATGCATACGGGAAAGTATGGCATATATTTCATTTCATTTCTTTTATTTCAAGCATTCATGCTTAACCCACGGGAATGAGTATTGAGATCCCAATATTTTCAATATGGGCAACTAGATCCCCGTATGAAAGATTCTTCATACGGGCAATGGATCCCCACATTCAAAATGCGGGCATGAGTGAACACCGATGGGTGTTACACTCGGCTATACCGATATATACAGAAGAGAAGTGGAGTCATTTGCATGATTTGCATTCATGACATTTACTTATGTATTTGAGATAAGGAGAATGATCTATCAATGCTTTAAAGTTTTATATGTTGTAAAATAAGAATGATCTGTCATTGATATGAGGTTTTGTATGCCATTTATTTGTACTTGCTGAGTCTTGCACTTACGCTTGTTTATTTAATGTTTAGGTGAACGTATGGCATACTTTGGGAGAAAGTAGAACATGGATTTTTGCACTCGACAAGCACTTCACTACATTTCATGATTCATTCATTTCAGACATTGTAATAACTGTAAAGGTTGTGGTTCTCTTAGTTCCTCATGGTTGATATTATGGCTAGTAGATGTTTTCCCTTAAATGAAATCTATCTGTAAGGCTTTTGATAATTACTTAGATTGAATTATGTTTAACTAGCTTGCTGAAATTATGATTACCTCATTGTCGAATGTGTAATCGTGACACCTAGAAGGTAAAAATACTTGAGTTTGAGATAGAACTTTGTAGTGTTAATAATTGTAGGTGACATCTTGGTCTTTTACTAAGCCGGGGTGCTACAAACGGCCTTGTGATAATCATTTAGTCGCACACCTACGTAAGTGTGTCAGACGGATATTAAAAATTGATTATCTCTTGTCGGTAAAGTTGTACAACCTCTGCAGAGTGTAAAACTATTCAAATAGCTGTGTCCACGGTCATGGACATACTAAGCAAAGCCACTCAAAGTTAGACTTTGGTTTTTTATTTAGACTTTTTTTTGACAAATGATCTTGGATAGTTTTTCCAGTTGGGAAATTTGGCGGATTGCCATGTGATAGGAGGGTATCCTTCACCACTCTTTTATGAAGGTTATCTTACTATAAAACTTGAGAATTTAGAAAATAAATTTTAGTTATAGAATTACTGCTTTGGAACTTAGTACATATATTTAAAAAGAAAATATTGCTTTACGCAAATTCAACCAGATGAGCATTCCTTTGATATATCCCTGCATGCATTATAATTATGTTATTGGGTGTAACTCGCGGAGTACATTTTGTACTCACCCTTTCTTAATAAAATGTTGTTTAGAGGAGAAGGACTTCACCACTGGTGTGGATCGCGGCGACTAGGCCGCTACCCTAGTCAATTGCCTGTGGCAGATTAGCTGGGTTCTACTACTTCTTCTTCGTCTTCCACTGTGTTCTTTATTTGTTGGCTCGTAAGCCTTTCTTATATTAAAATTTGATATTTATTAATAAAGTGGTGCGAATTATGGATGTTACCATTCTTGTTTATTGTGTGGACTAGCTAATGATCATAGGACTAGTTCAGAATGCACAGAGGATTTTGGGGTGTTACTCCTGGGTCCGACATATAAACTCACCATTGAAGTGAAATCTAAATGGAAGAGTGTCCACAACATTCATGTCTACATGCATGCAACGAGGAAATTACCCCTATACAAAAATCCCCAAATCCCCATAACCCTAACATGCCAAGTAGGGATTTAACACCACTAACCTTCACGATTTTATAGCAGATCCGTGATGGCCTTGCGCTATTGAAACATCAACCCCCTCGAATCACCCATCTCCTTGGTCTACGCAACACCGGTCGCCGTATCCTAGCCCACGCTGCTACCAGACCACAGTGTAAAGGAGAGCGAGGGACTTGGGTACAAAGCAGTTGAACTAGAGGAAAAACACTTGGCCACACCCGCATGTTATTCACCCTAGGCCACGCCAGCACTGGGGCTAGGTGGACATCCACATTGGCCCCAAACCAAGGTGGAATCAGCACGGGAGGGGAGATTTTGTCCTGTTTGTAAACTTCATGGTCCTTAGCTTTTTGGTTTTCGACTTCAAGGTTGTTTTCCGGAGTTTTTGAATAGGTCAGGGCTGTAAAATAGACTTTTTGCTTAAATCTATTAGTGGCCAAACTTTTTGACGGCACAGATTCTAGAATGTCAAGTAAAAAAGAACGGAGGGAGTATATGGTATCACTATGTAACTAGCCTCCACTGCCTAGTTGTTCTCACCCATATCTGTCTGTTCTATCTATGTGTGATGTAGTGATGGAAATTGGAGGTTGGAAGCAATATTAGGAGAGAAAGAAGGCAATAGGTAAGGCAGCGGGCATATGTGAGATTCTTCCTCTCTGTGCCTATAAAACCAAACTCATTTGATCATTTCTTCACCATTGAAGCACAACTTATTTTCTCTTATTCTCTCTTTGCTCATTTCTTCACCACTAACCGAAGCACAACTTCTCTTCTCTAATTCTCTTTGCTCTGGTGCTCTCCTCAGTTGTCGCAAACTCTCAATAGTCTATACAATAGACATCATGCTACCAAGGAGTCAAGCATGAAGCTGGTGGAGGGAGTGGCCACGCTCGACAGCACTAAGCTATCGAGGAGTTGCAGCATGAAAGCAGTAGCAGGGCACAGCCACAGAAGCTCCTGACGCCACTCCCCTAGTCCTCCCGCTGCCTCTCCCATCGATGATCGTTGGCTCTCCCCAAGCATGGGAGACTACGGCATGGAGGACCGTCATATGGATGGTACAGAGGGCTACGAGGAGTACCAACACAGTCTGGACCAAATGGGGACGCCAGACTTTGCTACCCTATCCACGGATGACATTGTTGGTGGGTCGCGCCTGGCATCAGCAACATCGGGCGAAGGGCATAGTGCTGGAAGCACATGACCAGGAGCGAGGAAATTCGTGATGGCCAAACGGTAGGGATTGCAACTTGTAATTATTGTAAAGCTCAATTAACTACTCGTACAGGTGGAGGGACGGGGCACTTGAACCGGCACTACAAAGCATGCTTGAAAAGGATGGGGGCACACACGGGAGGTGTAATCCGGACACAGCTAAACTTTGAGGTTGATGGATCTATAAGTACTTGGGAATACAACCCTCATTCTGACCATGAGGAAATTTCTAGATACATTGTTTATGAAGATCAACCGATTAGGATGGGTGAAAGTCACTCGTTTGAAAGAATGGTCCAACGCAGGTTTTGTCCACACTACCAACATGTCAGTAGGAGAACTATCTCGTATGACATTTTAGGGATGTATAGTAGGGAGCTAGCAGCACTAAAGGAAATATTCCTAAAAGTTTAGTACTCTTTTGCTTTAACTTTGGATATTTGGACATCATTGCGCCAGAGAACTACCTACCTGTTGTTGCCTATTATTTAGGTGATGAGTACAAGCTAAACAAGAGAGTTATACGGTTTAAGTTAATTATTGAATCACACATAGGAGAGGCCATTATGCGCTGCCATTACTGAGCGCATACTAGGGGTAACTAAGGATTTTTCATATAGAAAATAAGATTGTTTCTATAACTCTTGATAATGCATCAGCGAATACGACGGCTATGAACATCCTCACCCCAAGGTTGCAAACAAATATTGGTGGATATGTTCTCCACCAGAGATGTGTATGTCATATCCTGAACCTCGTTGTGCAAGACGGTATGGAGGAGATTAATGTTTATTTAAACAACATCTTCGATGCCCTTCATTACCTCTCAAGTTCAGCACAAGTGGCAGTCAAGTTTGCAGAGTACTGCATAGCCAACGATAAGATCCTAAGAAAATTCGGTCTTGACATGAAGTGAGGTGGAACTCGACATACATGATGTTGAAGAAGGTACAAGGGTATGAACATGCTATATCTGTCTTTGTCAAAGCTAACTCTTAGAGTAATAAGTTGATAGTTATTAACTTAGATTGGGAAATTTTTAGTCATTTTCGAGAGTTTTTTTTGACCTTTTTTACAAAGCAACTAAGGCTTTATCCGATATTTACATTGGAAAATTAGAAGGACCATCTTTATTAAGGCCATGAGCCCTAACCTATGGATCATTGTTGATGCGGGTTTTGCCACTCCAATTAATCCACAAAATCCCACTCAAAGGGAAAAGAAAAACTTGCGATACGATGCTCAAGCTTTAAATGCTCTATTTAGCGCTTTGAGTGTAGATAAGTTCAATAGAGTGAGCAATCTTGAAAATGCTCATGATGTTTGGACAACTCTCATGGAAATTCATGAGGGAACCTCTACGATCAAAGAAGCTAAAATGCATAGGTTAAAGCTCAAATATAAGTCACTTACCATGTTGCCCTCATGAGAACATCAATTAGATGTATTCTAGAATGATCAACATAGTAAATGAGCTCAAAGGCCTATCTTGTGATTTAACCGATCTTGATGTTGTGCGCAAGTTGCTCAGGGCTTTACCGGAGAAGTATGAGACCTTGGTGACATTATTCCTCAATTCACCCGAATTGCCAAGGATGACTCCTACCGTTCTTTTGGGCAATCTCCTTACAAATGAAATGTACAAGAAGGACAAGGATGAGCTCAAAGATATGACCTCTTCTTCAAGCAAAAGAATTCATGCTTTCAAAGCTAAATATGATTCAAGTGAAGATAATGATCACAATAAGGAAGACGATGACTTCGATGAAGACATGGTCACTCTCATGAACAAAATGGAAGAACTCATGAAGAGACGTGACTCAAACAAAACTTCAAGCACATCTTCAAGTACAAAGCACCACAAAACCATAAGGTGCCACAATTGTCAAAAATTGGGACACATTGCTTCAAAGTGTCCCTATGATGGTGAAGATGAAGAAGAGCCCAAGTCATCATCAAGAAAGAAGAAGGATGATAAAAGAAGATAATTTGTCGGGCTAGCAATAAAAGATGATTCATCAAACCCTCAAGTGCAAATGAAGCTCCATCACTATTTGACATGTCTACATGCTTCATAGCAAAAGGTAACGATGAGGTAAATAATAATGATGAGCCTTCATATAATGAATTGATGAACATGCTAGTGGACTTAAATGAATTTCTTGGCAAGGATAAGTCTAAATTTAAAGTACTGAAGAAAGAGCATATCTCTCTTCAAAATAATTTTGACATACTAAAAGAAGAGAATGAGTCTCTCCTTCTCAAGGAATTCACTAGCTCCAAAGCGGATATAGGCATTACATGTGATTTATTAGATGATATGCCATGTATAGCTCCTATCTCTTGCATTTCATCTAAGGTTAACATATCCACTTCTTGTGATGATTTGCTTCATGTTCCTTGTTGCTCTACATTAGATGCTTCTATTTCCTCTATGTCTTGTGAGACTAACATTGTAGAGGAAAACAAAGAGCTCAAGGACCAAGTCACAAAATTGAAAAATGACTTGGAAAGAAGCTTCAAAGGGAAGGCCACTCTCGATGATATATTGAGCAAGCAAAAATGCTTGCAAGATAAGAGTGAAATTGGCTTCACTCCAAAGAAGAAGGAGAATAGCAAGACAAGACACAATGTAAGACACACGAAGAAATATATGAAGTGCCTTGGATGCAATGAGAAGGGCCACAAAGCCTCGATGTGCCCAAATCAAATGGATGTCAAGTCAAGACATTCAAAGAAGAGGCAAACCAGCAAGGAGCAAGAAAAGAAGACAATTAAGGGAAACAAAAGCCCAACTTGCTACAATTGTCGGGAAAAGGGACACATTGGTAAACAATGTCCCAAAGGTATCACTCCTAAACCAATTATATAGCTTAGGAAAGATAAATATGGCAATGTGTTTACTAGAATTGTTAGCACACCTAAGAGTATTGTTAGGGCCATTTGGGTGCCCAAATCTATTGTGACAAACATTCAAGGACCTAACCGAGTTTGGGTACCAAAAGGTGCTTAATTGATAAATAGGTACTTGGAGAAGCATTGGAGGTTTGGCTCACTCATGAAGAGTTGGATTCCATCATATGCAAAATATAGAGCCAAGCTTGAGGAAAATCAAGTCATATCATAAACCAATGCTATCTCGGTAACAAGTATTTACATTGAAGTATCTAGCCCTTATGCCTTGTGTAGGTTGCATTCATGAAAAACCTTGTGAAATAAGTCTTACTTTACTTTATTATTTTCATTTATCTTTTGAACAAATACCTACTTGTACCCTACGGGGTGCACATGGGGAGACGGACAGCTTATAGGCCTAAACACATTTATTTTATTCAGAGATAATAATTCTGCTTCTATTGCCTTCTTCCAATCTTTCCAATCTGATCTTTTCTCTCATTCAGCGAGCAATATAGGCTCTGGATCAAGATCGATGATTGTGGCAATTTTCTTTGCAAAATAAATGTCGACATTGGCTGTTGTCTTATTCATAGATTCTCCCAAGGTCACAAAGTTTATAACTATTTTTTTAGGATTCCTCTAATGTTTCTAATTGCTCACCACTGCTTCCAATTACAGGGGCAAGTCCCTTTAGATTTTTAGCTCCGATGTGTGCTTCATGCTGTCCTATGCCCTTCTTCTTAGACTGGAAAGCATCAATAATATGTCACCCACGACCTTACCCTTCTTGCCCCTCTCCTTTGTGAGAGGCTTCATCACCTTGTAGCTGCTAGCATTGGCTTCATGGCCAATATTGCTACTAGGTGGCTGTGAGATGTAGTTCTTCCTTAGTACATCATCTTGAGCTTCTGCAACTTGCATAGTGTCAATTAATTCGGCATACTCCTTGTAGCCGTCTTGACGATGGTTGCGTGTGGATTGCACCGTATTTGGGTGAAAGATAGAGAAGGTCTTCTCAATCTTCTGCTTATCCATGATTACATTATCATAGAGTTGAAAACTTGTACAAATTCCGTACAAATTCTAGCCATGCTGGGTCAGTTCTTCAAACTCCTGGTTCGTGATGCCAGTCATTTCCATATTCATGCAAAGAGTTCACAAGATTATTGCTGGTAATATACATAAAATGGTTGCAAAATTCTCATAATGCTTCTCGAACTCCCGGTTCGTAATCTCGTATTTTTCTATGCATTTTTCATGATTTACCATTATTTTCAATGATTAAAAGTAATATAAACAATCACAGATAATCAAAACAGTAAATACAATACATAAATTGCATAGAAATAATAATAACAAAGATAAACATGCTTCAAAGGCAAAAACCGATTCAAAATTTGAATTCCTGAGGCCCTTTTCTGCTGGAAAATGATTTTTCAGCGAATTCTGCAATTTTTAGGGGTTAAAACGCGAAATTTTAGTTTGGAGAAAATTTGTGCGCAATTTTCAGCAATTCCGAGGGCCTTTTGCAAAATTTCCTCACCCGCGTAATTATCCTCATAATTTCCGGAATCATGAGGGTCCTCTTTGCAAAAACGGGATTTTCTTTTCCTTCTTTTTATTTTCATCTGGATCCCTTTTTTTTTGTACGACCCAATTTTTGGGCCACCACACGGCCCAGTTGGCCTTTCTTGGGCCCGCACCACCAGCCCACTTCAGCCCAAGAAAATCCGGCCCATATGATCGGTTTATGACAACCGACGGGTAGGGTTTCCCTACCTGGTTCTTATGTGGCGGCGGCCCCATGGGCGCCGTGAAGAGGTGGCCGCCATGGGCGGCCTTATTCTTAACGAGCGGGTGGTCGGCTCGGCGGTGCCACTACAAAGTGAGGCGGCTGGGAGGCACTGCAGGCTTGGGCGAAGTCGGCTCGACTTCAGCGGCGCGGCGGAGGAGGCACGGCGGGTTCCGACGCAAGACGCGTCTGGCGTGCTGGGCAGGCACCAAGCGCAGCGGCGATCGCCCGGTGGCTCGGCGGGCGGTGCGTGGTCAGCCTTCTGAGCGACCTTTGGCGCGCATCACGGTGGCTCGGTGGCTCGGCGACAGGCGGTGCGAGGCGTCTCTGGCGCGGTGATTAGGCGGCGGGGGCCGCGAAGGGCCCATGCACACGGCCGGCGGCGCTTCTGGTGCGTGTGGCTCAGAGTACCGGCACACGGCCGATGGCGCTTCTGGCGACCTCCAGGCGTCGTGGCGGCGGCGGTCGGCGTTCAGGCGCTGCGATGCCTTTATGCGGTGGCGCCTTGATGTAGGCATGGCGGGTACGGCGGGCGCACGGGTGGCCAGCACGAGTAGCCATGCGGCGGCGGCGCTTCAAGTGCGGTGGCCGGCTGCTCTCGTTCAGGGCGGTGCCTTCAAGACGCGGTGGCCGGCGGCTCAGCCGTGCATGGTAGCTCCGGCGCTGCTTCATGGCTGGCGCGCCATGATGCGGCTTCTTGGCTGGCGCGCGTGGCTCGGCGCTATGCGATGCAACTTCGAGCCGACTGCCATGCACAAAAATTTTTGTGTACTATTCATCCAAAAACATTGTTCACGCAATTACTATTCACATAACTATTGTTCATACAATTACCGATCGGCTTGGCTGACGATTTCAAGTCGGCTCGTGGTAGATTTAGAACGAATTTTTTATTTCCTATCTACGGTACAATCGACATTCACCTTTTCATGCAATCCACCGATGAATATTGTGTCAGCGATTTTAAGTCAGCTCGTGATAGATTAGAGTGGATTCGTACCGTAGGTTACAATATAGAAAGCCAAATTTGCAGAATTGAAAGCTATATAGAAAAAACGATTCAATCTACGAGTGTCGTCCATCGACGGTTTCCTTTCGATTCGAGGAGAGTCCATCGTGCTGATAACGTATTGAGGAACCGTTGCTGGCGAGTCCAGTCCGAGCGATTACCTCGTTGATAAACTCAGAATCGTAAGAATAATGTAAGAACACAAGAACAGAATAGTAGATTGAACATAGAGATATAAGGGACTTCTTGCTTCTCTTTATACCTTCATCAATCGATCAATCGTTTACAATGAATAACACCCCCTATTTATAGGCTAGAGACTATGCTAGGGTTTGGGATGGGGAGCCCATATATGGGCCGGCTTCTGGGCCAAGCCCATAGTTTCCCAACATGCACAAGGGTCGCCTATACCTAGTCTACGATCTCATGCACTGTGGCAGCCTCGACCAACGCCTCTACGTCGACAGCGACGGGGCAATCGTCCAAGAGCACAACCGCTCCCACACTGGCTCTGGAGATTGTTGGTCCAAACCAAAGACAAACACACGCAAACATAATGGAACCCTAGAACATGAACGCAAGAACACAATAAAATTTTTGTGCCGCCGGAACAATAACAACTTTTCTGATTTTCTCTTTCTTTGTTGCTCTTGTTCACAAAATTTGATTACAGAGGTGCCTTTTTATTGAGAGCAAACGACTATTCGTATCTGGAAAGGATTCTACGTATCATGAAGGAATACCATACAAACTCTAGAATCCATAATGAATACTACCTAAATATTGTAGGACTACGTAAACAAACTCTTCGTAAAATCTAGATATACCATATGCACAAAGATTACTAACAGAGACTAACATTCTTGATTTCGGTGCGGTGATCCTGAATCGGCCACGACGCCCCGAACTTCACATTCCTGGTAGACTGGGTCCGGACACTCCACGGCGAAGGACACCTTCCGGCGTAGGGGCGGACTCAGCTGGGTTCAAGGGTGTTCAGCTGAACACCCAAAAAATTGGGCAAAAAATTCAGTATGTATGAGGTATAATACATGTATATACTATAGATTGTGTTAAATCAACATGTAATGTCATCATAAGCCTATTCTGCCAGCACCTCACCGTAGCCCACTCGGCACTTGCACAGCCCACTAAAGCTAAGGCATTCCACATTCGACCACTGTTCTAACCGTCCCCCACAATGACTCGGCCCAATATCTCAAGACCCACTTATTGGCAAACCCTAACTTGATCTCTCTTTCTCTCAATCTCACATCTCTCTCTCAAAGAAACACACAAGCGCACAGCCTTGCCCTTGCGCCTTGCGGCGGCGGTGGCAGGCCGCGGTGCCACGCTGTGCCAAACATGAGTGACGAGTGGGTGAGTGCGGCAGCTAGGAGAAGGGGAGGAGCACAGCGGCGCCGCAGCGGCCTGCTTGCCTGCTCTGAGCGACTGAGCTTCGAGCGCAGTGGCCAGCAAGGTGGGCCGGCCGGTGGGCGAGGCACACCGCTCATTGCTCCGAGGACTGAGGCTCCAACTTTCAGTTGGTGGTGCGAGGCGATGGATCGGAGATAGCGACTAGGGTGAGCCGTGAGCGGGGCTGGCCGACGACGCTGTGAGGACCCCGGTTTATTAGGCTTGTAATACTTAGTCATCCATTGACTCTAGCATCACAAACATAATAATCCGTGTCTTCGAGATATGTATACTTCCCAGAATGCAGTATACACACCCCTTTACAAAATCATGCATCAAGTCCATTCAAGACATAGAACCAAAGCACGAACTAGATTAAAAGACATACATATTATAGAGTTATTACAAAAGGGGCCGACCGGCCAAATACAACTACAAAAGATAAACACAGCGGAAGCAAAAGCCATAAGATGGCGATAAACAAAAGAGAGCCACACGGTTTGCCTTTAGCCCACAAGGCAACCAACCAAGCCACCTAGCTAGATTCCCAACCACAGCACATCTCACAAAAGTAAAGCCCTTTGGGCTCTACCTCCTCTGCAACAAAGTTATAAGCAAAGCAAATGAGTACAAATAATGTACTCACAAGATTGACGTGTAGTATAACAGAACTATAAATAACTACATGCAAGCTTTATTAAGTGGATGAGGCTTTGGACTCATTTTAGCATAAAGCAAGTTTTCATTTGCAATAATGTAATAGATTGAAAGCCATCTGACAAAGCATTTTTAATTGTTGAAGTAACAACGAGATAATAACATAATAACAACAACAAGAACAACCTGGAAGTGACTAACCCAAGTCACCACAACAATAGCATGAATTATCCAATTCATACCACCCATCAAGTTTTAATTAAGTGTTTAGTCTAGTTCTTGCGGGAAATCACCAAGCGTGTCCATAACCTAGGACGAGGCTATTCGAATAGTTTTAACCCTGCAGGGGTGTACCAATGTACCCACACGTCGACCGCCTTTTAGCCACATGATTAAGCACACTTCCTTTGGTATGCAAACACGGCTAAGTCCTCTGAGACATTTCCAATGGGCGATGCTAATTAAGACCGCCTCCCGACGGGATAAGGACACATTAGACAGACCTAGCCGGTCTGCTAATGCTCCCTTCCCACACCGCACACACACATTTTATTTTTAACACACCCACCGACCAGCTCATAATTAACACCTCCCAAAGTACTTAGTCAAGAGAGGTCCCATATCCCCCTCGTGTGGTTAGCACGCAAAAGTGGTTGGATCAATGGCGCAAGTAACTCGGTCCTTGGGGACTTAGGCACCATGCCGTTCACACCCAACAAATCACACCAACATCCATTATGCCCAAGTCAATAACAATTTTGTTTTCATTTTTTTATTTAGAAAGTAACAAGCACAAGATGGACATAATGGAATAATAGTTTTTGTGTGATCAAGGTCATCGACATAATGTCGACAACCGCCCATTTCTACCGTTATCTAAGCATTTCTAAGTATTATCAACGTAAGCTACTAAGTGATAAGAGTCCATCCATCGAACTCTAAATCACAACAAGATAATCATAGGCTTAGTAGTAGAGAATAAACATTTACCTACAGAATATGCATCTATAGGATTACTAACGACATTTTAACACAAAGTAGCATGCATACATATAAGTGAAACAAAGTATTAAGCTTTAAAGTAATGGGACAATAAATGGATATGATCAAACTGCTTGCCTTGCTGGTTTTGCTCCAAATGTTGCTGAGGATCGCTCACGGGATCAACACACTCGTCAACACCTAATCGAAAAGGCGAAAGGAATCGATAAGAACGGAGAAAACCAAAAAGACAGCACAGCCAACTAACTCCAAAAGCTCTAAAATTTCTACAGCAGCAAGAGGATGATTTTTAGAGAATTTAGCAACAAGAACCAATTGATTTGGATTCTCGATGCAAAAGATATGAGCAAAACAATTCTGCTCAGCCCTAAAAATGCAAACTGCTACTATTCACTAATTTAATTGTTTGGCAACATTTTCTAGAAAGGTGGCACTACTGAACTTTTTACTGTAAAACAAGCACCTCATGAGATGAATAACACAATTGAGTTCACCTCATTTGGAGGTATTATGCATTTCCTACAATTTTTCAAAGACATGAAAATGAGCACAACTAAATTGCACCCACAAAGCTTTTGAAAATAGTGACATGCCTAAATCCAATTCTAATATTTAGTGCATTAACAGAGGAAGCCAACACAGTTGGATTCACTCAAAAATAATCTACAGAGATTTACTTATGCATTTTACAAGTTAATTTGAATTTTTAATGTAACATTTAAAGTTAATTTTGAAACCTATTTGCAAATCCATGTTCTGGAGCTGAACTGAGCTCATAACCATTTTTAGATTAGAGCTCCATCCAAACCAGGGCTACAGAAATTTGAGTCACCTCATTTGGATTTAAAATGAATTAGTTATGTATTTTTAAAGTTCATACCTTTTTCAGTTCATAAATAAGAGCTCATTGGATTTTCTGAAAACCACAAAGACGGGGGAGGACATGAGCCGCTGATGTTAAATCGGACTGACCCAAGACCTCCCAAGGAAAACGCGCCTGCGCTGCTTGAGTCCGAAGAACATGGGCGTTGATCTGGATCAACGGTCCATGTCCTCCCGAAGCAAAGCACGCTAAGCGAGAAAGAGGTCGTGGCCATTGATGCTGCATCCAACGGACCACCACAATAGGGGGAGGACCGGGACGGTCCAGATCTAGCGAGGGAAGTCCTCAACGGCTGCGATCAACACAGGGGAGGACATAAATGGCTGAGATGACCTCGAGAAGGTCCTCGCGGAGGTCTTGCTCGCTCGACCTCCGGGGAGGTGCAGGCGGCTAAGAGCCAAGGGGAGGTCTGGGCGGTCAAGATCTCACGGAGGAGGTCTTGAGAGGTCGAATCAAGCCACAAATGCTCACGCATGCGCTCATGAGGCGAGGAGTAAATCTGCGCAGGACAACGAGGAGGTCGAGCGCTAAGACAGCGATAAATGCTCCCAATGATGGAGCATTTACGCCCCAAATCTTTGTCTTAACGGCGCGCGGGATGAACTTGTTCGACAAAATGCCAACAAGAAAGATGTGGTGGTAAATCGGCGATCTGGAACCTCGCCGGTGACAACCAAGGACACCAGCGTGTGCGCAATAGTGTTCGCACACAATGGACCTCCTCTCAGCGGCGGCGGCGGCCTTGAGCAGCCCAACAAGCGGAGAGGAGCTACGACGACAACATGGCCAAAATGACAAACAGCTAAAATGAGCTCATGGCGATTCATCTGGCGTGTGCGGCTCTAAGGACTACGGGGTGATTACACGGAGGTCGTGGCGGGCTGGGAGCTCGGAGGAGAGGAGGACCAGCCCTGGTGAAGAAGGGTGCTCCACGGCCAAAGCTCGAGCTCCACTTTGGCTCACTCCTGAAAATGTCAACCAAGATTAAGTTAGGGTTAAAACTTCCTGGAAATAAGGGGAGCACAAAGGAGCAAGAGGTCGAGAGAGGGAGCCACAGGGCACTGCCTTCACCAAGGGCTCTAAGGTCATCAATGCCGATTGGGGGAAGGTCTGTGGTTTGAGCTCACAAGCACAGTGGCGCAAGCAAGGACTCAAAGCGTGCAAAGGAAGACAAGGGGAGATACCAAGGAGGTCTTATAGCTAGGGCAAAAGAGGTCATGAGCCATGGGTTAAGCTCATGGTGAGCTTAGCCCATGCGCGGTCCATGGCTTGGACAGGACATGGAAGTGGCAGAGGGGTAGGTTAGGGCATGGCCTAGGGCGGAAAGGTGCTGACATGCATTTAATGCGCCTGAGCCTGAGCCGTTGGGATGTGACAAAGCGCCGACCTTCTCCTTCGCCATGGCGCCTGTAGCATCAAGCTAGGAGAAGAACAGGAGCTGCTCTCCACCGTTTGATGAAAACGATAGGGAGGTCCTGGCCCTTGATCTTGAAACGGTAGGATTTAAAGAGAGAAAAGAGGAGGTCACAGCCCTCAGATCAGGACTAGGGAAGTCGTGACCACAAGATCTCCATCAGCGGAGGCGCAAAGGAAACAGAGGTCCTGACCCCACGATCACCATCGTGCGGTTGCGACAAGGGCAGGGAGGTCTGCTATTGAAAGTCGAGAGGTCTGGGCGTTGGATCTAAATCCAAAGGCGAGGACCAGCTGGGGAGGACTTAACCGCAGCGCACGATACTACCACGGGATGTGGAGGTCATGGCCTTTGGATCTCAATCCAAGGGCGCACAACAAAAGGGGAGGTCCTAAGCGCTGCGCATAGCGCAAAGTAGGTCATGGCCTTTAGATTTAGATCTAAGGGCTCACAGAGTGGTGCGAATGGCCCACTCAAGCGAGACATGCGATCTAAATCTAACGACTTTAAAAGGATGGTCGAGCGGCCCACGGATCTCGTAGCGTTGAAGCGAGATCCAATGGCAAGGAGAGGACAAGGGAGGTCGTGGTAGCTAGATCTCCATCTAACGGCTCACGACCTCACGCGGTGGGAGGTCGATGCTTGGCGATGAAAAAGGGAGGTCGTGGCCGTGGATGTTAATCCAACGGCGCACAACACGAGATAGGGGAGGTCTGGTGCGCTTGATATCGCGGGGAGGTCGTGGGCTGTTGGATCTGATCCAACGGCTACGACCTCAACATGGTGCGAGGTCTGGTGCGTTTGAAAACAAGGGGAGGTCCTTGGCTGTTGGATTTGATCCAACGGCTATGACCTCCATGAGGTGGGAGCACAGGGCTGCGCTGGTTTTGGGGGGGGGGGGGGAGGTCGTGGCTGTTGGATCTTGATCCAACGGTTACGACCTCAACAAGGTGGAAATGAGGTCTGAGCCGAGCCAGGGATTGCGGTTGGGTTCAACCCATATGGACTGAGGCTCAAGCCCAGGGAACAGTGATAAGCCAAATGAGTTTAAAATGTAACAGCTGAGACTTTAGAGATTTATTTGAGATAGCAAAACAACTCTAAAATTTATGAAATTTTAACTGGAGCTTGCTGATATTGGGATTAACCTTTCATAAAATTTCCAGAGGTTTTTGTGCACTGCATTTTTCTCCAGAAATTCTTAAAGGCTGTTCAAGGGTTTGTTTTGACAAGTTGAATATGAGTTGGACTTTTGTCAACAAGAGCTTTGTGTTTTTGGAAAACACAACTCTTGGACAAGAATTTTAGGTGAGTTCAAGAGTTTCAAGATGTGAGAAAAAGTTTTAATTTCTACACATTTAATTACATTTGAAACAAACACCTGTTTATACATTTGGGATGTTACAGACGGCGACAGGGCAAAACGCATGAGCGTGGCCATCTGGGCGACCGAGCCGGCGAGCCCTGACCCCTATGCACAGGTCCTGAGGAGTGAGGAATGAGCCACCGAGGTGAGGTATCGAATCCCTAATCCCTAATTCCCAAACGGCTAAACCGGTTTGAAAAATGAATTGTGGTTGATGAATCTTGTATTTATGTTAACTGTAGATCTTAGAGTTTTGAAAAATGTACATGGTAGTTCAGATTATTACATTATTGGCTAACACCAAAATGAAGAATTAGATTGCCCTCATGAAATTTAATCTTGTATAAACATATTATACTTCGAAAACTTTCAAGTATCCATGTGGAGTTCTCGTTTGATAATAAGATTCTAAGCAATAATAAGCTAATTGTAGCAGATAATGGAATATCTAGACCATTTTCAGCCAAAGCAACTAAACTTTCAGCTTATTAAGAGCATGAGACTAATAGATAACTCTAGATTTAAATTAGATTATCATGTTGTAGCAAATGATGGTGGCATACTTCAGCAATATGAATATAAATTCATCCAGATATGCCTATATAATTTATTGATCTCAACTTCTGAAGTTATACAAATTCATGTGACCAATCAAACCTGTAAACTATAAATTCATGGGCCGACGAATTAGACTGCATACGTCAATATATAGCAGCACATGTACATCTACAATTCTCCATTCCTTAATTCATCGATCCCAAATCCCCAATTCAACATTTTTTTCTTAATTATTTTATAATTTCTCTTAATAATTTGTGGTGTTATTTCTAGTATAAAAAAATTATACTTTGTTTTTTTCTATCATGAACCTTTAATTTTTCCATTAAATAATATTTTATTAACTCTGAACACTTATCCAATAAATCTCGGTCTGGCACCGTTCCGGCGGCGATCGACGCAAAGCTGGCCGGCAACTTCGACAAGCAACAAGCCGTCAATCACTCAGTCTCCACGTCGGCCTCTCATGCAGCTACCCGGACAACAAGCGGCGGCTGACGATTGACGACGCCCGCATGGTCGTGGCCGGCAGGAAGCCGCCACCGAAGGGGCGACCATCTAAACCTAAAAACAACTAGCTAGCAGATAACCAAGAGGTAGAATGCACCGTGTGTTAAATGCACCTACAGATGTGCAATGTGTACATCAGTAGATGCACACCACAAATGTATGTGTAGAGATCTTGTTGTTTGGTTTTACATCTGGTGATAAATAATTGGTATCGTCGTCGAAAAATTTAGGGAGTTAGCTTTTTGTTTTGCAAAAGCTGGCCCGTTGGTGTTAAGTGGTCTAATCGGCTCGACCGGGTGGTCTGACGTGGTCTGACCGGCGATGCAGCCTTAAGGTAAATGGACACCAAATATTTATATGGGAGTGTTTGAGGATGTGTTTGTACTTTGTGTCATTAAAAATAGAAATCGGACGTGAAACTAAATAAAGGTTAACTAGAAGTCCAGAGAGAGTTGTTTTCTGATTTTAGAAAGAGGTTTGATTGACCATCGCGGTTATTTCAATACAGCTCGTTCAGGCTTGCTTAAGCCGAGAACATTTCTGGTGCATCCTTCATGCATCTCGCATCTGTAAGTTCTGGAAAAAAATCCCAAACAATTTCTAAATGTATGGGATGGTATATTCTATAGCCATGCAAAATTTTAAGATGAAACTTGATCATATTTGGAAGATATGAAATTGACAAACATCTAACGTGAATAGTATTAAATGCTATTCATGTAGAATTTCACGTTTTCGTATCTTCCAAATGCGATTAAGTTTCATCTTGAATTTCTGCATGGCTATAGAATGTTCCATCCCCTACATCTACAATTTTTTTGAGAAACTTTTAGAACTTTAAGACTTGGGATGAATAAAGGATAAACCATAAGGAGGATACACCGGATATGCTGTCAGCTTAAGCCCATGTTGTCCCGTCAAAAAAAAGTTTAAATTGAATAGTCTAATGTAAGGTCTCATATCAACAAAATCTTACTTTGAAAAAGAGCGTAGAGTTTCTTCGCCAAAAAAACGGGCCACGTCGCTCGCGACGCATGGGCGCGCGTGTCTGGTCGGGGATGCCCAGGAAACGAGGAGAGGGCCGGAATTCCACCGGCTATAGAGAACAGGACGATTACTACAGAGAGGATGTGTATCTGTTAGTGCAACAAATGTGTATGCTATTTTTTTATCTAGGAGGCCTTGCTGTCTATATTGTGTTTATCTCAGGATTAACTCTTGATAAAGAAAATACATTGAATTGGCTAATTCATTCTTTTTTTTCAAATAGCAAATTAGCCTTCGTTAGGCTGGTGGTGCACACATGGCATGGGCTAGGTCCTTAAAGTTTAGTGTTGTACCGGTCATTGTGCCATTTTGGGTTTGTGATTTTAATATCGATGCTGGGTTCTGGGTTAAACTAAGGTTTATACCAATATAATTGTGGGTGGAAGCTGTATCTTGGGCATTTGTATCCCTTCCAAATAATAGATTCGAGCTGTCACTATTCTGCCATTATTCTGGCTTTTCAGTCTTATGGATATGCACCTACTTACGCAACTTTATTGCTTATGTTTCTAACTTATACTTAATTTCATGATTGTAAGGTTGATTTGCTTGGGGTGTTAAAAGATAGAGCATGGTTGACACCCTTCAACTCATATGACTTACTGGAAGCAGCATCGACAATACAATTTCATAATTTAGGATTATTGATTTACTTCTTAGGTTATGGGGTATAGCCTACCCACAATAGTGAGTTGAAGTTATGCTCTACTGCATGCTGTGCAATGCAACATTGCAGATATATCTCTTCTGCGTATAGGTCTAGAGTTCATTCATAACTACATTGAGATGGTTGATTTTTTACCACTTTTTGTAAAACACTACATGTGCAAACAACTACTGATGGAAGTATTACATAAGTCCCAATGCTAGAGCAGTTTTGTTTTCTTCTTCACATGCTATAGTCTTTTGTGTTTGTCTCCGCGCTAAGGCGCGGGCAAGCATCTAGTAATAGTACAAGGGGCTTGATTGAACATAATAGAAAAGTCTAGGCTTTATAGTTTAACTTTGTCCATACACCCTTAGTCCCACAATATAAGTTTCTATTCTTGGAAACTGTCATCCAACAATATAAGTACATTGCGGAGATCAAATGTGTAGTTATTGTAATATTTCTGACATATACTCATCATTTAATGCTCACAAAGTACATGAGTAGTTGTAGTATGTTATTTAATAGAGGTATGTATAGTCCAATAACATTAATTTTTTTCTTAGATTTAGTGCTTCCTTGGTTTGGTTAGGCGAACTAAAAGAACTTCATCTACAGAACAGAAAATTCACGTGGAGCAATGAACGTCAGAGGCCAACCCTGGTCAGGCTGGACAAAGCTTTCTGTAACGAAGGCTGGGACACCCTTTTTGAAAACCATGTTCTTCAGGCGTTGTCTTCTTCAATATCTGACCACTACCCACTGCTGCTATCAAACAACTCGGGCCCTACCCGTCCAAAAATTTTCCGATTTGAAAATTTCTAGATTAAGATGTCGGGGTTCTTCAAGACGGTTCAAAAAGCCTGGATCACCCACTGCCCACACACCGAGCCCACGCATCGGCTAAACCACAAACTAGTAGCCACAGTATCCACACTAAAACCCTAGAGTAGAGACTTATTCCCCAGACCAAAGCTACACCTCCACATGGCCTTAGAGCTCATCCTCCGACTAGACATGGCTCAAGAGCTTAGGGCTGTAACGCCCCAAGAATTGTCCCTGAGGGCAAACCTAAAGAAGAGAGCTTTGGGGCTGGCTGTGATTGAACGAACCAGGAAACATCAGAGTTCTCGGATCGTCAACCTTAGAGAAAGCGACGCTAACACAAAATTCTTTCATCTTAAAGCAAATGGTCGTAGACGCAAAAACTACATCCAAAGGCTCCAAACCGGACTCGCCTAGGCAATATTGCACACAGAAAAAGAGGACGCAATTCAGAAGCACTTCACAGAAACGCTCGCCCCGCCGGTGCCTCGTAACATTGACCTTAATTGGAAGGTGCTGAACCCACCTTTAACAAACTTGCATAACCTACAAGAGGTTTTCACAGAAACGGAAGTTCTCAACGCATTAGACCATTTACCGGGGGACAAAGCTCTGAGGCCAGAAGGATTCACTTCAAACTTTTACAAGTCGTGCTGGTCAACCATCTAAGCTGACATCATGGCCGTTTTCCACAGTTTCCACTCCTTACGCACGTCATATCTACACCTTCTTAACACAGCAAACATCGTACTCATACCAAAAAAGATAGGGCAGACAGAGTACAAGACTTCAGACCTATAAGCCTCATCTACGGCCTCGGGAAGTGGATTGCAAAGACTCTAGCGTTGCGGGTGGTACCTTTCCTGAATAGCCTGGTCTTGAAAGCTCAAAGCACTTTTGTCAAGTCAATAAGCATTCACAACAACTTCCTTTACGTCTACAACCTGATAAGAAGACTACACCGCTCTAAAACTCTAACGCTCTTCCTCAAACTAGACATTACCAAGGCTTTCGATATGGTACGCTGGGATTACCTCCTTAATCTATTTCGTAATAGGGGTTTCCCCCAACAGATTGATCAACTGGGTGGTGGCCCTCCTCAGATCAGCTTCCTCTACAGTCCTACTCAATGGCATCCCCAGTAAAGAGATCACTCATGTAAGGGGGCTGAGGCAAAGAGACCCCCATTCACCCTTCCTCTTTATTCTGGCTATCGATCACATCCAATGCCTTCTCAAGGTGGCAATAGACTTGGGCTCCCTCACACCTGTGCGAAACCGATTCGCCAGGCTCAAAACCTCCTTTTATGCGGACGACACAGCCATCTTCATCAACCCATGCGCAGGAGAAATATTCACAACAACCCAGATCATCCTCAATTTTGGGATTGCCTCTGGCCTACAGACCAACTTCCAGAAAAGCACAGTGCTCCCAATTAGTTGCAATCACCTTGACCTAAACACAATCCTACAAGACTTCCCAGCAATCCGATCGACCTTTCCGACCAAATACTTCGGATTACCACTCACATTCAGAAGGCTATGCACAGTTGACTTCCAACCGCTTTTGGACAAAGTGGGGGGGGGGGGAGGTTGGCAGGCTGGCAGGGATGTTTACTGACCCCAATGGGACGAGCCATCCTGGTCAAATCCGTCCTCACCTCGATCCCTATTTATTGTCTCATGGTTTTTAAAACTCCTAAGATGGTACTTCGCGCCCTGGGGGTTCCTTTGGGCTGGACACGATCCTAGTACGATTGCAAAGAGTCAAATTAACTGGGACAAAGTGTGTCGTCCAACCCAGCTTGGCGGCCTAGGCATCCTCAGTCTTACACAATTCTCCTCGACACTCAGACTTCGATGGCTGTGGCAAAACTAGAAGGACCATTCCAAACCTTGGGCCGGCATGGAGATCAAAAGGGACTGCAACTTTTTTGCGGCGGCAATGAGGATATCCCTCGGAGATGGCCAGATGGCAAAATTCTGGTATTCGGCCTTGCTGGGTGGAGAGGCTCCCAAGGACCTAGCCCTCAAGATCCTCGAAATTTCAAAAAGGAAAAACCAGACCGTGACCTCAGCACTGCAAAATGGGCATTGGATACAAGACATCAACTTAACGAGGGGATTGACAATCCACCACATCCAGCAGTTCGTGGGATTTTGGACAAGAATTAACCAAATCCAATTGATACAAGGCAGCCCAGATGAGATATCTTGGAAGCCTTCCCTGAAAGGTACCTATTCGTCAAAATCCGCATACGCCTTACATTTCCTGGGTTCGGTAGCGACAAATTTCAATACATTAATTTGGAAAACCCACGCCCCCCCCAAAGTGCAAATTCTTCACGTGGTTGGCAATCCAAAACAGGTTGTGGACCTCGGACAGATTGGAAGCTAGGGAGTGGCCAAACCAGCACTTTTACCCCCTATGCAGACACACTCGAGAGTGGGCCTTACACCTTTTCACCCAGTGCCGTTTCTCGGTCAGAATATGGAAACACATGGCGGACTGGCTAGACAACGATAGCATGCAGCCATCCCTATGGCCCCCTACCACGCAAATCCTGGAGTGGTGGTCCAACATAGGGGAAATGAAAGGCTCCCCTAGAAAAACTACGACCACGACCCTGATCCTAATTAAATGGGAACTCTGGAAGGAACGAAACGCAAAAATCTTCAATAACAAAGCCACCGCTCCGCTAGACCTGATAGCAAAGATAAAGGAGGGGGGTAGAACTTAGTTCCTTGCGGGGGTACGTCCCTGGAGCTTTTCAATCCTGTGTAATTTAGCCTGACCTAACTTTTAATTGGTTCTTCGCGGCTTTCGTCCGTCCTTCTCTATTAATATATTAGGCAGCTCTCCTATCGGTTTAAAAAAAAAAGAAAAAGAAAGATCGTATGATTCGAATCGAGATTCTGACATCTTGAGGATGCAAATCTTGTTAGTTCTGGCTGTTTTGAGCGGCTGCCGCGGTACGCTTGTCTTCCTTCTCAGGATGAGAATTTTGCTACCTTGCTAGCGTTTTAGGTGAAAGGCATAAAGCCCAAGAAGCCATAAAGCCCAAGAGGCCAGAGGGAAGGAACGTGGAAAGGTCTCACTCTACGTCTCTCTATAATTTCCTTGAATCCCCGGAGAGGTCAAATTGAAATAAGTTGCCTTAGATCTCTTGCATGCAGATTGAACTGAATATGAAAGCAAATACTTGGTGAACTCACAGGGGAGCAGAGAAACCATACCTTAACCACCATGCTGAGAGCTCCAAGCGAACGAAACGATGGGAGAATATATGAGATTAATTGTGTCCGTGGTGCGTGGTGCAGTGCTAGGGCGGAGCTGGGGCTCGGACCGCTGGAGCAATGGTTCGAGATCTAGAATCAAAATCCTATAAAATAATCTCTTAAAAAATCATTAAAATATAAGTTCGGCTTAAAAACATCTGTCAGCTCGAGATTTAGGCCGTGGGTGGCTCCGCAAGTGGTGCAATGTGCTACGGCTTTAGAGAGGCCTCGCAACGCTGAGTTAAAAAGGGTAGACAGTGTGGAAGCCGGACATGCAAACGTTTGTGCGTGACAAACGATGCTCTTCTAACCACAAATGACAAGCTTCAAGCTATACTCCAGCAATACAACACGAGCTATGAACCAGCATGCATTTATTTTAATCAAGCACACCAAATCAAGATGAAATCATATAAAAAAACAAGAAAGAAGAGCGAAAGAATAGGCCAAGCTAGAGAACGAGGCAGAAAGGCGCGTAGGACCAAAATAATTCAACAAGAAGCCGTCACGCTTTCTCGCCGAACGCTGCTTAGTACGTCTGTCATGCAGCCGCGTCACCCGACGACAAAGTACAAGAAATATTGGGATGCATGTACCAGTTCACCTAAAAGTTAAACTGATGAGGAAAGACGGACAACTCATTTATACTTCAACACTCTCCCTCACGTGTAGGTTCCCTCAGATCTAAGTTACGTGGAATAGAAGTGGGTTGCAATTAATTTTTTTAATTGCGCCAACCGAGTCTTGAACGACCTCTTGGCTCTGATATCATATTGAGTTGTATGTACCAACCAATTCACCCAAAAGCTTAAACTGATAAGAAAAGACGGACAATTCACTTATACTTCAACAAAAAAATCCCAAAAAAGAGTTTTTTTGGATGTGTCTGTAAAACTATCCATCCAAAATCTAACTAAAAATTCCGAAAAGATTTTGTGTTCTTCTTGCTCCTCCCTTTCTCCCCTTATTTCTTTCTTTGGTTCTTGGTAGCAACAATGAGCAAGCAATGGAACAGACCCATCTTTGATCATAATAATCATGTAGCTATCAAAAATCGAAGTATTCTTTTTTGGTGTTTCCCCGGTTTCTTTTCTCGTTGGCGAAGAAATGAAGAGATCTTGTTGTGTGTTTGATCGTGGTCTTATATTTTCTCGAGGTTAGAAAGACTTTGATTTCGAGTTTTTGGTTTATTTAGCTTATTTTTAAAATGAACAGCAAATATAGCTCTTCTGCGAAGAAAACGATAAAAATGACACTATGACAGCCTACCGCGCTCTTAATTGGCCGAAGCCATAATCCGTAATCCCAATATACAGTAGGCCACATTTCACGATCCCCCGTGCACAACAGTCAGCTGCTGCGCTTCTGTTCGTGGTAGGATGATATGTGGGCATGCATGTTCTGCCGCTAGTCCTGTATCTTTTTGCCGGTCACGGATTGTCCGTGCCTCAATGGCGGACAGTCCGCCACCTGGGTTTGCAGGTTGATGCGCCATCATGGTTAGCAGAGCCCGCCTAGGTTTTCACTTTTAAATCTTTGATGGATTTTTTTAAGAGTTGCTTTGTTGGATTGACATGGATTTTTTTGCCCCACAGACTAGCTGCTAGAGGCGTTCATGCAGCCACTTGCAGGATAATATCATGGTATAAAAAGTGGGATGAGATTATGGATAAAGCATCGGTTTTGGAATCCACAATCTCAAATCGGTGACTAATTCGGTTTGCTTCAACATATCCATTTAAAAAAACCGATGAATTCTACCTAATAATTATTTCAAATTCTTACATTTACAAAAACCAGCTATAAAAATCTAACTCCTTAAAATTAGGATCCACCGAATTGAGGGCTAGACGATCTTTCTAAGATTTTTTAGCATATTTCTTTTTTTCTTAGCAGTTGTGAATCATCCGTCATTAGCTTTTTTCTTCTATAATTTCTATCATATTTTTTTCATTTCATTATAGGGTAATGCTTCAGTGCATATGTACAAAGCTTACCGATCCATCGGACGGCACATCAACTATCCATTACTTACACAGACTCATCTGTCTCCATCTATCACCTTTTCCACCAAATCCTCATTTCTCCCCACAAGTCCCAAACCCACTAGGCAAAGCAGGCAACAACAGCAGAGCGGCCATGGTCATCTAGCAACCGACGCTGCTCCAACTCGTGGTCGTTGCTGTCCTCTTGGCACCGCCACCTCCTCCTCTCCTTCCTTATCCTCTTCATCCTCCCTCCCTCCCTGATTCTCATTCCACTTCATGTCTCCAAATACCTCCTCCCTCAGATCCCCTTGTCCACTCCCATCTCAAGACCTTCCTTCCCAAAATAATCCCCTCGTGACTCCTTTCTCCCCTCAGATCCCCTTGTCCACTCCCAGCTACGGAGCCCGCATGTGTCGTGGCTGGCGCTCGCATCCTCTGGTGTGAATGTTGGTGGGCTTCGGTGCTGCGGCCAAGGCACATTGGTGACTCCCTCCATGAGTAGCCCTTGAGCTCCACCGTCGTGGGCTCCTCGTCGGTACCACAGCAACACCCTCGATGATGTGCTATTGCTACTTGTCACCATCAGGGTGCCTCATGCGGGTACGATTTGTTGCAACAGCTGGATCGAAATGTTGCATGGAGTGTTTTTTTTATTGTTCCAATGTTGTTGCATCAAATGTTGCGGCAAGAGATATTTTTTGTTGCAATCGTGTTTTTGATTTGTTGCACAAGAACAAACTTTTTTGTTGTAGACCCTTCACCATTTGACTATTGCATCTTTGTTCTAAAAATGTTACAATAAATATTTTTGGATCACTACTACAAAAAGGCTAATACTGGATGCCTCGTCACATACCGTTTTGGTTTAGCGACCGTCTATGTTACTGGCTACGCTAAAATCTGTCAGTATTAAATACAATCACAGACAATTTTGGTTTAGCGACCGTCTGTGTTACTCGCTGCGCTAAAAACCGTCTGTGAAGAGGTAATATCGCAGATGGTTCATGTTGAAAACCATCTGTGAAGTATCACAGACGATTCTGAACAAGAACCATATGTGATATTACTAAATATCACAGACGATTTTTTCTTAAAACCATTTGTGATAATAAAAATAGATACCACATCATCCGATTGCTCGTTTCAACACACTAATGTATCTGTTCGTCTTCCGCGGCTTTAGTACTTGTTTTATAAATAGACATCTACTTCCGAAAGGGATTTCTCACAAACCTCCTCTTTCTTCAAACTGCTTTGGTCGAAATGGCTCCCCTTCTCATGTCGGCCGTATTGACCTTCATTGTGCTTGTCTACTCGCACCTCTCTGCTCGCAACCTGGCCCAAGCTACGGACAAGCCTTCTGTTCGTAATGTCATCCGTTCTAACTCCTTCGATCTACCGAAGACCATAGCGGCCATCATCTATCGACTGGAGCACCTCCTCCGATGGACTAATGCGAGGGTCTCCGGCATCTGGTGAGTAAACCTCATCGTGGATATCATCCTCTATAACCACTTGGTCCGCATCGAGGAAGCAACCCGGAGAGTCGAGGAAGACATCCAGATGGTAGGAGATCGGGTCAACCTCACCGAGACGGAGGAGACCAGGGTTGATGGCCTCTGGGCTATTATGGACTTGGTTACGGAGTCCGAATGGCTACGACAGGTGGAGGCGTTTGATCAGACAGTCGATGATCCCGCCACCACTGAAGCTGAGGAGAAGGCTTAGGAAGATTTGAAGGCTAAGATAGGATCGCTGATCCTTTTTTTATCGTCTGTGATGTAAAAACCGTCTTTTTTATCGTCTCGCCACCACTGAAGTCGATGGTCTTTTGTAAAGTCCCTTTGTCTTCAAATTTTCTGTTTATTACCCTAGACTTTACTTATTTATTGCGAAGTAGGTACCTCTTGTGGTTATTTAATCGTGACTCATTTTAATTAGTTAAGTGCACGGAGAACAACAAAAACGCCACGCCTCATGCCAGTAAAAAATGGTTATATATTGTTATCATAGACGGTTCTACTTTATAATCATCTGTGATGTGTATTTATCACAGACGGTTCTACTTTAGAATCGTCTATGGTGTCAAAACCTATTTATATTTAGACTCTAGGGTTTGCCCCCCCCCCTCAAACAATTAAGTTTCTCCTCAATGCCGCCTCCTTCTCGAGCCCAGCGCGCCTCCTCCCCCAAGCCCAGCGCGCCTCCTCCCCGAGCACGAGCCGCCGCCTCCCCGAACCAGGCGCCATTCCTGCCCCGAGCCCGATGCGCTTCCTCCCTGAGCCCACCGCCTCTTCCTCGAGCCAGACACACCTCCTCCCCTGAGCCTGGCGCCCCTCCTCCCCCGAGCCTGGTGCGCCTCCTCCCCGATCCCGTCGCCTCCTCCCCCGAGCCCAGCGTGCCTCCTCCCCAAGCCCGCCTCCTCCCCGAGCCTTGAGCCTTGAGCTGTGAGGTCTCTTGCTGTTTCTATATCTTTGAGTGGTTTCAGTGTGTTTATATTCTATTATAGTCACTGATCTACATTTGTTAGAAGTATATTGATGAATCTTGCTCCTGTTGTCCAGCATAAATAAACTTGATTAAATTTGCTTGAATCTGTCAAATTAGAATAGTGTAACATTTTGATTTTCTAAATTCTTTTTAAAAATGTGTAAATAAATTAAAACTATTTACATTAATGAGAATTCAAGTTTGGTTCTGTTGGAGAGGTTTGAGTTGTTGGTATCTCTTCCTGGTATGCTTGGCAGATCCTCCCTTCAGTTTATCTTTTCCGGGCTATGTAGGTTTAGACCTTCTCTGTGGCCTAGACCTCCCTAGCAACACTTGAGGTTAGATCTCCCTTGAGGCTTGGACCTTTTCTCACCTGGACAAACCCTTATGTCCAGGCCTCTTTCCTTTGAGTTTGGTCCCTTGGACCTTTTTGTTGGTTCGAATCTCTAAGGGTTCAGACCTCTTTTCTGTTCAGACTTCTCTTAAGTCTAGACTTCTTGTTGCTTGGGCACCTTTCTAGGCCCAGACCTCTTTTCATTCGGACCTCCATGCATTCGGTGGACCTCTTATGTGTGCCTTCGACTCTCGAGTTCATTTGAACCCCTCGGCATTTCTTCTTGGCGAATGGACCTCCTTAGGGTTCATTCTAACCACCACAGTTTTGATCTCACCCAAGAGGTTGGAATCTCCTTTGAGTTGCATTGACTCACGAACTTTTCTTTGGACCACCTTTTGTGAATCTCCTGTGGGATCCCTCTCCTTCTCGGAACTCCTCTGCCTGGCCTCTCCTTGCATTGAATCTAACGGTTTGGACCTCCCCCTACTCTGAATCCAAAGGCCCAGACTTCCCCGTGCGTTATTTCTCTTTGGGGACCTCCCCTTTACGTTTGATCTGGCGTGGACCTCCTCTGGGAGATCCAACTGCCGGACCTCAACTTGTCTTTAATCTCAACCACGGGACCTCTTTGAAGTTTTGGACCTCTGTCCTAGACCTCTCCGTGGCCTTTTCGTTTGGTCTTTGGACCTCCTCGGCCTTGAGACCTCCTTGAGCCATGCGGGACCTCCTTTGATGAAGTCTGGTTGTCGAACCTTAGTCACGTGGACCTCCTCCATGTGTATTTGGACCTCTCACGTTCGGACCTCCTTTGTGTATATCAGGACCTCTTAGCCTTTAGCCCTCCTCTGCGGGGCAAGACCTCCCCTTTTGACCCGACTGTTTCTAAATTGACTGGCCCCACTTGCCAGACTTAGTCATTCTCATTTCCTCCGCCACGTTATTATATTGAGCATTTAATGCATGTCTTGTCACATTAAATGCATCCATATACGTGGAGTTTACTCTGAATTTGGTCACTTAGTTGTACTCTGACATTTTTCTTTGTTCCTTTCCAAAGCAACATACATTGTCCTTCCTCGTACCTTTTGCCCAGAATAGTAGTGACACCTGCCCTGCCACTACCTATCTTTGACCCATTTCTATACTTATCCTTGACACGTATATTTCTAGTTTTCTTCACCATTTTGATTACAATTAGACCAAGAAATTCTACCACATCACCTTCCTCCCTTTCTCCATCCTCTGTTATCCTGGCTCTTGATCAGTGGCTCCCTGGGAAAACTTTGCTGCTCCCGACCTCCCCTCCATCCCTTGTTTCTTCTATCCCTGGTAAGTCCCTTGGCGATCTGCTCCGCTCTTGTTTTGCCTTTGTCTTGAAATGGTTGTGTCCATTTCAGGACCTCCTCGGGTGGACTTCTTTTTGGGTTTCTAGGGCTTTTGTGTGAGGACCTCCTCTGGACTTTGCACAAGAACTATTTCTTAGGATCTCTGTTCTATTGCTTGAATCACTCCTTTGGGGTCTTTTGCTAAAGACCACCTCCTCCTGGTAAGCTTGAACCTTTTCCAAAAGAACCATTCTAAAAATGTAGACCTCTTCTGTTGATTAAGTTTTGGACTCCCTCTGGGATTCTTTTGGTTTTCTTGTTGTTTTCAATTGGTTCTTTATTTGAGTTTTCCTTGAATTTGCTCCTTTATCCGTGTAGATTGCGAAGACTCCAAGGAGTCTGAGTGCACAGAAGAGGAAGATTCTCAGGACAGTGAGTAAGGCAAGTTACACTCTTGATCATATTACACCCAATAATTCAATTTAATTATATTCAGTTTCAAAGTTTAATGCATGCTTATTTTTACCAAGTATTTCAATACATGGTTTAAATTCATAGATACACCTACTTCCTTTGTATGGCCCTTTGTTGATTTGGGCCCGAACTCATTGTCACATTTAGATCAAACTTGGGTCATGCAGATGAGTGTGAGCCAAGATCATTTAAACTTGTGCTTAGTTAAGCTTAGACCCAAAAGTATTGATTTGGGAAATCTTTACCAACATGACCAAATATTGCTTAAAATGTTTTGACCATGACATTGGGGTGTCATGGGAATGTGAAAGTGTTCTTTGGGGAAGCAAGGAAAATGAAAATGGATTGGGGCTGGGGCGAATTGGTTGGATTGGCTGGGTGCAATGTTTGTGCCGGACTCTATCTGGTAAAGGTGGAGGTCGGGGTTTGTGAAAGTCGCCCTAGTCATGTGAGGACCGGTCTTTGGCGACCAATGCCAAGCCTATAATGGGCTATGCCTGTCGTGCAACCACATGTCTCGAGAATGGGGCGTGGGACTGGTGAGTAATTTACAAAACTTCACCATATCTTTGCTCCATTGGAGGTGTGGGAGGTCTTATGGGGTGATGGTCTTTTATGACCCTCTTGTTCCCCACTAGTGCAAGAGGGGCTTCATTTGGATTGTTGTCCATAGGGGGTGAAACCTTAGCAAGGAAAGGTGTGGTGGAGCAATGCATTGTAAAGGCCTTGTCATGAGCTCTAGACCTCTTACCTTTGGTAGTGAGAGGTGGCATTGACGGATCTTGGGATAAACTAGAGAAATCATGTCATGTGGGTAAAGTGTACAACCTCTGCGAGTTAAATCTATTGAATAGCCGTGTCCACGGTCATGGGCGTCTTGGCAAAGGCCACTCAGAGTTAGATGTTGATTTTGGGGATTTTCAGAAAGGTTTTTAAATCTGTTTTGGGATTGCTATCCCATGGGTTTGGGCGAGGAGCCTATTGTCGGGAGGTATCCTTCACCAACTCGTTGATGAATGTTATCAATTGAAAAATTGCTTTGCTAAAATGAATTTCATCTATTTAAAGACACCTTTGGAACTTAGTAATGGTAGTTGAAAGAAAATTGGCTTTGTGCAAATTAACCATACTATGCCATCCTTTGACTATCCATATATGCATGTCATTTTGCTAATCCACGAGTGTAACTTGCGAGTACGGTTGTTGTGCTCACTCTTGCTCATTACAATCTTTGCGGGAGAAGATCTTGGCGATGAAAGAAGACCAAAGCGAATAGGTTGTGCCTTCGATCGGTTTGCTGTGGTGTCTTGATGGACCCTGTGACCTTTTGTTCTTTTGCTCTTTTGTATACATGTGCTTGGCCCAAGGCCACTTTGTAAACAACTTTGTAGATATTTTGCTTAAATAAAGATACATTCTGGATGTCACCACCATTGTATTATTTACTGTGAAGAGCTAGCCATGATCCTTGGGACTAGCTCGGGATTCCTGAGGAACCACAGAACAAGCTCGGACCTACATGTCCTCACCAAGGGGTGAACAAGTGAAGTTACGAGAAGTCTCGGACCTCCGACCTCCTCTGGAGGATCGCGGGTGATCTTGAGGAGCTCTCAGACCTCCTCGTTTTCCCTCTGGTTGTGGCCGTGGCAGGTCCGTGGGCGCTCCTTGGCTCCAAGACCCATCAGGACTTTCCAGAGGTCCTGGAGGACCTCTCGGGTGCCCTAGAGTTGGGTCGTTACAAATAGCAAGTATTACATTGAGCTCAAGGTCTAATCTATAATAGTCATATTCAATTTGTGATTACTTTTTTCATGAGTGCTGTGATGGCCAAGATTATATCTTGTGCAACTAGGAATTTTTTTAAATAATCTATTTTTATTAAAATTTCAAAAATATTCCGGCGATATATTTTTCTGAAATATCGTGCATCGCCCAATGGTTGGGCGACTCGAACCTATCATAGCATTTGGGCGACTCAAACCTATCGCCAGCAATTTGGGCGTGCAAACTATCGCCCAACCGTTCGGCTTTAAAAAAGCTGCCTGAGGCGGACCGTTGGCGACATGATTCGATCGCCGCACCGTTGGGCGATAGGATCGATCGCCCTAACCGTCTGGCATCGTGTTCAACCAGTGGTCAAATGGTGCGGCGACTGATTCCCTATATATCTTGTGTGGTCCCCGGCGATTCATTTCATGAGCATAAGCGATCAAGACTACGGGAGAAGAAAGAGAGGAGAGGAGAGGAAAAAAGAAGGAGAGGAGGGAAAAAGGGAGGAAAAAAGAAGAGGAGGAGAGGGAGAAGAGGAGGAAAAAAAGAAGAGGAGGAGAGGAGAAGAGGAGAAAACTTGGATTGCGAGGTAAGTTTGACTTATTTTGTATTGTATTTTTTAAGTAGGTATTTAGTTAGTTAAAATAGTAGGTATAAGTAGCGCTCGTAGGAAACTGTAGTTAGGAAAAAAAAGTAGAAAATCGAAATGTTGTTGATTTGTAAGTAAGTGTATTTTGTAGTGTATTTTTTTGGGTAGGTAAATAGTTTATTTAGTTAAATGAGTAGTATAGTAGCACCCGTAGGAAATTGTGGTTAGAGAAAAAAATAGAAAATCGAAATGTTGTTGATTTGTATATGCGTAGTAGCGATAAAAACTTTAATTCTGAAAAAAATAGTCTGTGAGGCGATATTATTAGTCTTGTTTGTGAGATGTATTGTAGTAGTGTCGGTATGTGCGTGGCCGACTATTATTGGAGTGAATAATGCGTGACCGGCGCATAAGGAGGATGAATTATTTGTATAAACTAATTAGTACAAGTAAATTAGTATGAACTAAGCGACTTACGTAATTGGTAGAAGACCTAATGCCACTTGTAGCATTTGGATTGCAAGATAGCGTCCGAATTGAATAATGCACGCTATGGAATAGCTCGGTTTGTAAGTTGAATCTGAATATCGTACTACCGTTCATTGTGGCCTCTGCCTTAGGGAATGAATAGCGTCTTGATCATCTTTGTCGTGTAGTTGTGGGCGATAGGCAAAGGGCCTTACAAATGTAAATTACAATGTAGCGATGCTTGCATGTCGTGCGTTGCGGTGACTAATTGCAATGTTAGAAATATTTGCGACCATACAATAAGTCATGCTGTACCCACTACATTGAAAGTGCATTACGGTGTTGGCACCGTTCGTGAAGGTTCGTCGCGGTGTTGACTTGGCGATTTTCGACAAGCCACTCTGGTACACGGACGGCGAGAATGCACGAATCGAAGATGTGAAACATGGTGACCCGGCTTCTCTTTGAACCACGAGGTGTCTGTGGCGACATACAAGGGCTTTGGAGCCGTTCTCCCACGAACATCGGCTAGGAGTTGAGAAGACGATCTTGTGGCGGTGTGGAAGGGCTTTATAGAAGGATGTTGGCGCCGTGGATATGAGTGTGTGATACTTGTGCAACTATGCCCAAAAGAAGCTGTGCAGGGCCCCCCCGCCGGATATCATCCTAGTGTTGCGAGCAGCTCGGGTGGCCTGCATGTTGGTGAAGAAGAGGACCCGGATGGCTATGTTACGAAGAGTTCAGAGAATGTTGCTTGTGATGAGCCCGACGCGGTACATACAGGAGAGGAAGATCGGGCACCGCATGGTGAGCCTACTGAGACAGTGGTGAAGGAGAGCATCGGGATTACATATTGCATCAAATGGAAGCGATGACCGGATGGCCTTGGTGAAGAGGAAGCTTTACAAGAAGGCGGCGAGGCGATTCGATGAGGGCGGAGCTCCCATCCCCGAATGGAGCAGATTGTGCCGAGGGCCTATATGCATGACGAGCACGAATCGCCGTGGGAGTACCATGCCCGAGAGGTTCGGTTGCACTCAATGTTTGTCGATAAGACATCCTTGCGAGGATGCCATTAAAATGTGGGCTATGTCTATCAATGGACGTTTGGTCGTCAAATCTAGCCAAGAAGCGATGCCGTCAAATCTGAAAGGTGCGGTTGTCCTTGGCGAGTGCAGCGCATATAGACCAAGTATGAGACTCACTAGATTGTCTCGAAGGTGGAGCCGCTTTCGTGCATGCTCAGCGGTGTTTTGTGCGGAACATCGTAACATAACGTCGACATTCATAGCTAATTTGATGTATGGAGAGATAGTGGAGAAAGAAGGATATGGAGGCCAAGCACATTATGGTGGCTATTGAGAAGAAATTCAAGTACAAGATCAGCTATGGGAAGGCGTGGCGTCGGCGAAGGCTATGGAAAGACGATTTGGATCTTTTGAGGCGTCGACAACCTTCCTCGTATGCTTGAGGTGCTACTGAGAGAAAAACCGAACACGTACATTCTTTGTGAAGGACATGCCATCTAAAAATCCGCGAGGTTTTCCATAATGCATAGGGCCTTCGTAGCCTTCGGTCCCTGCATCGAGGCTTTTAGGCATATGCTGCCCGTGATCTCAATTGACGGGACCTTTTTGACCGGGAAATACAAGGGGCAGATCCTTACCACCATAGGCGTTGACGGGAACAATCAAATTCTGCCATTGGCCATCACATTTGTCGAAGGTGAGAATGTCGACCGCTGGTTGTGGTTCCTTCGACATCTGAGGGTGGGAATTGTTGGAGCTCGTCCTGGTGTGTGCGTGATCCATGATCGCCACGCCGGGATCTTGAAACCATAAAACACTTCAGAAGACCCGAGGAGCCGTTCCTTGGCGAGGATAGGAGTAGATGGTGTATTCGCCATTTGGGGGCCAACTTCTTCAAGAAGTTCCCGAAGCAACCCTTGGTGAAGCTATTCAAGAGGCGGCTATCACGAGAACCAAAGGTATAAATTTGGCGCTTATATGGGCTCTTTGACGAACACAATGCGGAAACACGTGGGCCGAGAAACCGAGGAGCGAGTCGAACTCTGCTGATCCGAGGCGAGAGACCTCGAGGAACATCGAGTGCTTCTCCTCTAGATCGAGGCCCAGCCATTGGACAAGTGGTCTCTGGCGCATGACACGGACGGGGGCAAGGTGCAGCATAATGACCACTAACCTTGCGGAGGTGTACAAGCTGGGTTCTTAGGGGCCTTCGTTCTCGGCCCTCGTCGCCATCGTGGAAGGTGTTACTGCACGGCCTGTCGGGTATTCGAGGAGAGGCATGCAAATGCCGCACTTCATCTGCCGAACCCTCAAACACCGTCTTGCTCGAAGATTACGGCATACATGCGGCGAAGACACGAAGGGCGGTCGCACCACGGTGTGCGTGATGGGCAATATAGACATCGTTTGATGTGCTCTTGCGGGATATAGCCGGATTTGGGACAGCTCGTTCTCTTGTCACCCACGAGGTATGCCTTGGAGATCATGTCAGCGAACCTAGTATGCGTGCAACAAACCAAGCTCTTACACAAGCCATGCTCTTATGTGCTCGCCGCATGCGGGCTGTCGCGTATGGACCCTTTGAACTTTGTGTCAAGTACTTCTTGAAGGAGAGGGTGGTGCAATGGGTGGCGAGCTTAGGGGCTTCGTGGTTGTGGGTAACCGCCACCTTGGATATTGCAAATAGGATCTGGATTCGGATATTGGCATCTTGAAGGGTAGCAAGGGTCGTCGGCGAGTCGTCGTATTACCAATGATATGGACGAAGCACAAGCAGGGCGTTAGGTAGGCAGCTGCGAACGCTACTGACGAGGAGGGCACCTGACCGAGACGATGCAAGGCACTAGGCGAGGTAAACCTTCTTGTGGTTTGCGTTAGCACTTCTTCCGGTGTGCAAAGTGGGACCAAAATTACCGTCGGTGTACATTATCGTACTTTGTATTGTTTATGTAAGCTGCTACGCTACTACCCAATTTTCATTTGATGTGCGTAATGCCGTAAGACATGTATCGTATGTTGCACGTAATGTTTATTTAAGTGTTGTAGTACTATAACTTTTTTTCGTTAGTTCTTCAAAAGACCGCCTGGTAGCCTAGTACTCTTTGATTTGTTTGTTTGCAAGTTAAATTTACTCACTCGTTACACTCGATGTTTTATTTCAGCGTATTTGCTAACTTAAAGTTGTTTTGCGGTATAGCTCACGGATCGGATTGAGTTTCGGCCTCTGGAGGAGCGCTTCGGCCGGGTACATCGCGTCGCGTCGTGTCCCTCATCCTCTACGGGCCGCTGAAGCCTTGTTGTGTTGAGGGTTATCCGTCGTTTTCGGCAATGAGTCACACGTATTTTCGATCTGTTGTCGTGCACCGAGCTCCGGAGGTTGTACGCTCGGCTGGTTCCGCGATCCGTCCGAATCCACCGGCCGTCCGCGGCACTACCAGAAAGCGGGAGGGTCGGCCGAACCACGTCCGACATCGAGCGCCTGACGGTGGCTCGAAGCGAACCACGTTCGACAGCAGCGCGCACGACGAGGTTTGGCTCGAAGCGAACCCACGTCCGACACCGCGAGGCTGAGGATGCGAAGGTCGCTGCGGACAACCCGACTGCCGGCGGCGTCGCCTTTGCGTTGTGCCACACTTCCGTATGGGCGACTTTCTCGCGCCATGGCGCTAGCCGAGGCGTGGCGTCTCTGTTGGTCAAGCCGCGCTTGCGTTTTTATTAACTAACAATATTTTGATGTGCGGTACATTGCCCTATGGCGGCGTGGGCGGCGCATCACGTGGGCCTTGGCTGGGCGAGGACGCGCAGAGACTTCTTGGTGGGCGAGACCCGGCACCTCGGCCACACCTCGGCCCACACCGTTGAGGTTACTGTCCGCTCCGCGGCTTCTCGGTGCGCCCGGCACCCACACAAAGCAGCGATCTTGTCCACCCTTGCCTCTCGGTGCTCATCGGATCGGGGCTCGGACCGTCTTTCCCTCTCGGGGCGAGGCCTGACACCAGCAGAGGAAGGCGCCAAGCGAGCCGTGGGGAGGACACGTGGTGGGCGGCGATGGCGAGCGGGGCGGGATCTTTGAGGGAGCGATCGGGGCTAATAGAGGCGTCTTGTTGCCTTGGCTGTACATTTCTTCTTTATGTGATACTTAAATTTTGCACTTCATATATGATGCAGGATTACTTTTGCGTTCTTGTGTATACTCTTTCATATAATGCATGTTAGTTCAATGCATATCAGCGCCTATAGCTTAATGCACATGACACCTCGATGCAAAAGTCAACTCGATAAATGGCAACTGCAATGACGCGTCCACCATTTACTTACATACGTTATGAGATTGAATGTAATTGCGACACATCGATACAATATGTCAACTCGATAAAAGGCAACCGCAATAACGCGTTCACCATTTAGTTACATGCTTCATGAGATTCAACATAAGTGCATCTGAAGGGGACACTAGCGACATCTGAGCTTCTCGCCCTCCCTAATTGTAGAAGGTGCCTCTCATAACCCACATAGAGTGTTCTCGGTTAGCGCCTCGGGCGTGGTGGTATTTCGTTGTGAGTACGCACATATGCAGACTAGGGTTGTACGATAGCATCACGGGATCATAGGAACTTCCTATGTTCACGACCTCCTCGTTGCCTCTCTCCTTTGCATCATTGGCGGAGGTCATCATTTTCTCGTTCGGATCGTCAATTTGCGCTTCCAAATCAAAGATTCGGTTCCACAATACATCCACGTACCGCTGTAGTCGTTCATGGGGAGGATCGATCCGGTGAGTAAAGTTGCATTTAGCCATCGCTACAAAACACGGTTAGTATGGGCGATGTATTACGATAACATAAACAAAACTATTTACCCAGTATGGGCATCGGAAGAAACGCCGTCCACCATCGAAAGGGCCATCTATGACCTGCGATAGCGTCCTCCCGATGTGCGCATTTGACCACTTAGGTTGAGCACGCTTGTTCGGCATCAGCAGTGGTTAAGGCGAAATCCTCCATCCTTTCGGGAGAAGGTCCGCCCGGTAACCCTAGTTGGACTGGTCCTGGCGTCTGCGCCATCGTATGTTACTATAAAGCGGAGAAGGTTCTTCCTCCTACGGTTTCAAGGGTCGAGTGGTCCTAATTTCGAGCGTGGGCGTGCATTTTATAGGCCCGCGGAGACTAACAAAGCGGGTTTCTTGATGATGATAAGGCGACGCAGGCGGCTTTGCGCGGTGATAAGGCGACGGGGCAGCTTTGCGCGATGACAAACGACAGGGGCAGCTTTGCGCGATGATAAGACCAAAGGAGACGACTTTCTGCGGTGACAAGGCGACAGGGGCAGCTTTGCACGATGGCGGGACCACCGCAGGCGAGCTTTGCGTAGTGATAAGACCAAAGGCGACTTTCTGCGGTGACAAGACCACAGGGCAGCTTTGCAAGCCGACAAGTCCACACGAGGCTGACTTTGCCGCATGATAAGACCGAAGAGACGACTTTCTGCGGTGACAAGACTACGGGCGACTTTGCGCGATGACAAGACCACCGAGGCGACTTTGCGTAGTGATAAGACCAAAGGAGACGACTTTGCGCGGTTTAGGGTTTAGGTTTAGGGTTAGGCTTTTCAGATCGACTTGACAACCGACCACCTGCAAAAGAAAGACGTGAAAACACTACGCCTCGCCCGACTTTTCGAGCCGATAAGACAGCACTCATAAAGCAAGCCATGACTTCTCCTTTGCAAAGTAAGGCGTGACAACACTATGCCTCGCCGACTTTTCGGGCCGACTTGACAACACTCAACCTCCTCAGCTTTTTAGAATTAAAAAACAAGACTCTCTACTCTGCATGAAATTAACCACACCATGTCAACCATGGAGCTTATAAAAGAGGTTGAACCAAACCCAACTCTACACAACACTACACAACACATACCCGACTATGGACTCTTGACAAACTTCTACGCGAGATTGTTGAAGAAGCAAAAAGTAACTAGCGAAGAGGAAACAACTACAATACCCAGATAAATCAATGAAAGATGCTCCAAAGACCACCACGTTTTCCGATCCCGCGGTGTGTGTGTGGCGAACCGCAGAGATCATTGATCCACACCCCTGACACATTGCGCGGCGTACTACACATCGCGGGCATCACCTCGTAAGTGTTTCTTTCAGCGTGTCGATTTTCCTCTCCCAACGTTCAATTCCTTAAATTTTTAACTTCATCCCCACGTAATGGCGGCCGAGATCGCCGCCACTTCTTCGATGGATCGGCGGCCCGAGATGTGTACGAGGGCATTCATCGGCAAGTACATCTTGAACTACTCGGTGTGGGCGAGAACCGTCGCGGTGGAAACCTTACGTGCGGACCTGTTGAGGAGGCAAGAAGGAGCCCGATACTACGCGCGGGTGTAATCCATATCAATGATGTCGATTATGAAGAGTTTACATCCTTATTACGTAAGGTTTCCTGTCACGGTGTGCCCATCCATCATACAATCGCGGGACATGGACAACCCGACATACCGGCCCGACGTGCCGCGATCCCGCGACAAAGGCAAGGGAAAGGCTCATGCGGTTGACCCGACGCCCGGCGTATCCGATCGCCGGCGTAATCCGTATGGACGGCGTGAGTTCTGAAGAATTTACATCATTCTTACGATTTTCACTATCACGGTGCCCTTACATCACGGGATCGCGGGACATGGGCGACTTCGACATACCGGCCCGACGTGGGCGATCCGCGACAAGGGCAAGGAAAAACTCATGCGGCTAAGCCCGGCCCCAACAGTATCCGGTTGCCCGGCGTAATCCGTGTCGGCGGCGTGAGTTATGAAGAATGTAAATCCTTCTTACAATTTTAAATATCGGTGCACTTACATCATGGAATCGCGGGATATGGGCGACTTGATATACCCGACCCGACGTGGACACTCGCGACAAGGGAGGGAAGTCGGCGAGGAGTTCAACGCCGAGCTAGCAAGGAAGGAAAATGGCCTCGATCCATGCAATAGGTCGGTCATTACGTAGTAGTCCCCGCCCTACTCCCCATGTTTTTACTATCCCTAAAGGCATGTATACTTACATGGTCCGGATGCTTGTGTCACAATGTACCGTAGTAGTAGCGAGGATGACTAAAGCAATTAGCGAACCATCGTGCCATGTGACTACGTGTAACGGCTTACATCTGCGATTTGTAATGTAGTTACAGTTAGGAGACCCATCAAAGCAAGACTATATTGCAAGTATGCCTTCTAGTGGAATCGAGAAAGAACCATTACATGCCGACATTGAATCCTCCATGTTTTAGGCCATCTTCATAATCACAATGGCGTTCTCGGCTCCTTCACTCATAATGCATATAAGCTCCATAAAGTGCGACATCGACTACGTGCCTACATACGCATATACGTTCGAGACAACTTCATCGAGGAGAGACTCCCTCGCGCATTGTAATATCACTTACCTTTGTACTTACATATCATTATTGTCTCAATCGTCCTCACAAAATTCAACAGAAATTTACCGCACTACAACAATATACAACGATCACAAAATGTTATTGCAAGTCTGACAAATATCGTACCCATGATATTCTACGAAAATAACAAATAGACCAACCAACATCGTCACAATACTATTATTTTCAAAATAAATAACATGATACAATCAGATTTGCTAAATTTAATTAACCTACAAAATGTAATATTCATTACAACTCAATTAAACAATAATTAAAAAGTAAAAAAGCGGGGGCTCCTATAAGCCTTAGGGTTGGTATTTGGACCTCCTATCGCCTCGGGGTTAGGCGATTGGACTTGTCGCCTTACATTAGGCGAGCGGCAAGTAAATGCCTAAGGATTTGGGCGTGGTTTCATCGCCCCCAGTTCGGCGACAGAACGATCGCCCAACCTGCTCAGCGATTCCACTTCAATCGCCCAACCATTGGGTGACGAGACGTATATTTTAAGTAAAAAAATATCGCGGAATATTTTTGTAATTCGATTAAAAATAGATTATTTAAAAAATTACGCAACTAGCCTACGGCGCAACAATTAATTTTCTAAATCGAGCTTTATCTTTGATTTTATTCATACACTTGATGTATGTGTTGGGCATATTATTCTGCATTTGAATGACTTGAAGAATTTACATGTGTATATGTTAATTATGTCATTTAAATGCTGCAGGAATTATATATGCTTTAATTGCCGTTATTTATGCTGGAATTAACTTTGAATGTTTAATAAAACCGTATTATTTACAACAATTCAGAAAACCAATTGCCTCGTTGTGCCACGAATACTGAGAACATACAACATCGCATACTTATATTTAAGGTATTCTATTTCAAGTATAGTAAGTAATTATATAACTTTGTAAATTTTCGATCTCTTCTCCCTTGCGTCCCAAGGTCCTACCATTTTATTCTGATCTCTTCTCTATAAAATCTCCAAGCGATTGCATGCTTGTGCCTTTAAAATTAGCTTCATATATATATATATATATATATATATATATATATATATATATATATATATATATATATATATATATATATATATATATATATATATATATATATATATATATATATATATATATATATATATATATATATGAAAATGGTGGTATGGTACTCACAGGAGTACGTATTCCCACCTCTCATATACCACTTAAATCATATGTGATACCTCTTTATCTGTTTGAGCATACTCCAATAATGATTATAAGATACCTCAAAGTGAGTTCCATGAAAAATTTCATTAAATTTAACTTTTTAGAGCAAAATTTGTGCATATACTTCTTTTATATATGAAAAGGGTATATAACAAAAAACAAAAGGACTCAATGAAAATGTTTCAATTAAGTCGTATTGGAGTATCTTATAATTAGTATTTAAGTATTCTGGAAATGATAAAGAAGTATAATATATGTGTTTAAGTAGCATATTGAAAGTGGAAGTACATACTCCCAGGAGTATGAAACAGACGTCCTCTCTCTCTCTCTCTCTCTCTCTCTCTCTCTCTATATATATATATATATATATATATATATATATATATATGCATGAGTTTGCATCTTCTGTAGCTCCTTTTCTCAACCAGATTATGTTTCTTTGCTAGAAACCATACTTATCTAAATGTCATCATATCGTGGAATTGTTGCAAGCTTGTGGCTTCCCCATTTGTGATGTATACTATATAGTGAAGCTGGTTTTAAAGGCACAACAGCCACAGACTTTATAGAGAAGAGAACATCACAGACGGTTCCTTACGATAAACCATGTGTGATACATCAGCTATCATAGACAGTTTCATCTACAAACCGTCTGTGATATATAAGATATCACAAACGATTTCATCTACGAACCGTTTGTGATAGTCAACTATCACAAACGGTTCTGAGTTAATAACCGTCTGTGATAGTCTGCATCACAGATGGTTCGAAAACCGTCTGTGATGACCTCTTGTCATTACTGACCCATAAACTCAGACTGCTCATGAAACTGTCTGTGATGACGTTTTTGAACCGTCTGTGAAGTCCCTTTTATGTAGTAGTCGATGTTTCCATTGTTATTTTCAAATGTTGCAACGTTGTAACATTGTAATTTGTTTGTTTGGATATTTGAACTAGTTTTAAAAAGCGCATCTATGTTCTATACTAATAGTTTCATACCTTTTCGGTGAGAATTTGATGTTTTTCCCCAAAAAAAATATTCTTGTCATTGTATTTATCATTTGTGAATGTTGTTGTACACATGATTAATTTGTTGCAAACGTTGTGTGGGGATGTTTCGTCAGAGCATACGATGAAAAGCTTTTCATCATATTTCGAGCGCTAGTTGCTCCCTTCATTACACACTACATGAATAGCATGAGTTTGTGCCTTTGTGGTGGTGGTGGAGTCAAGGCGGTACACGCATGTGGTGAGTGCTGCAATGGCCAAAGACCTAGCCTGCAGGGGAGGTGTGGCTCACGCTCATGGTTGGCGACTTCAGATGGTGATGGTTGAAACAAATTGTCAAGTTTTGGCTGATCTTCGGAAGGAACGGCTATCCCAGCTAGCAGAGTTCATGTCACAAATGAAAGAGATTCAAAAGAGCTTACTTCTCATCAGTGGCAGACCAAGAACAAAATTGATCGGGTGTCATCATATATACCACCACATGTATGTAGAGTAAATAGGTATATATTACGGGATACACATCTATATATACATAGGTTTTAATAAAATAAGACAATATTAAACCCGATGTCTTCTCATTTCATAGAGTATGATATCGAGTGCGTGTATCGGGATGCTAACGTTCGTGCACAGCTCTGCGCTGCCAAACAAGCGTCGCCGGACAAGGTTAGTAGTTGTTTGTGGCTTAATAGGACACCTAATTTTTTGTCAGATAGTATTCGTCACAATTATAAATTTTTGTCAGATTGTATTCCTCACAATTATAAGCCTTATGGTGATGAATAAAGTCTGAGCTCTGTATGAGTCTTTAAAAAGATCAACTTCTTTTGTGTATGTTAAAATCTTAATTGATACAGCCGTATTAAGCGTCGATTTTTTGTGGTACTATATATGATGCATTAAAGTCTAAAAACACATTTTAAGCTTGTGTGGTGCTCATAGTAGATGCAAGCCGCGCACCCCAGTTATCTTTAAAACATATATAATCTGAGAGTGCGTACTCCCACTTCTCGTATACCACTTAAATTGTATGATGATACCTCTTTATCTTTATATATATTGAGTACTCACATAGTCCATCCAGGCCTAAAAACGTAAATTATGTGTTCGTGATGTTTGGTGTCCCCTAACATAAGAATTTTTATATACATTAATTTGTTTTCTAGAACACGTAGAAACCTTTTTCACAAAAAGAAAAAGAACATGCAGAAGCTTTACGCGCCTTACTACTAAGAAACCCTCCACGTCCAGGTGTAGCTAGGAATGGAAACAAATCGAGCCGAGCCGAGCCGACTCGAGCCAGGCTTGGTCAAGCTCAACTGAAGAGTGGGCTCGGCTCGTTTCGAGCATAAGCCAGGAGGTTGGCTCGGCTGGACTCGAAAGAAAGCTTGAGCCTACTCGCGAGCCCTCGCGAACCAAGCTCCAGCGACATCTTCGAGTCTTAGAGCCAGAAGCCAGAGCATGATGGTTGGCCGGCGGTGTGGGTCACGACGAAGGAGACGGAGTGGCAAAACGGGGAGATGAGACTACGGCGAAGATGATGACGCGGGTACGACGGCGAGTATCGGTGGCAATCACCAGCAACGAGCAAGAAAGTGGCGGCGGCAACGGCTTGCACTGCGGCGACATGGTTCTGGTAGCATTCCAGCAAATCAGAGTGGTGCACAGTGTAGAACATTGAGCGGCGAACCCAACTGGGTGGATAGTGTTAACCGAAACTCAATAGAGATGGCGGAATTGGATGGCGAAGAGCGGTGACAGGAGTTGATAGAGAAGAAGGGGATCTCCTCTCATGGTGAATCAAACTCAGATTTGAAAGAGAGAAAAGATAGATCTAGATGTGGAACATACGGTGAAGCAAAGAGATTGGCTAGGAACACACCGAGATGGCAGGGAATACGATGGAAGAGTTTCGGCCATCGCGGGCATGGCCGGACATGATGAAGATGAAGTTGAAGACGGCGAACAGCGGCTCAAGAGCTTCTGTGGATATCATGGGGATATGCTCATGATCTTAGGATGATGAAACAATTGGCAATGGCTTTGATGGTTTGAAGTTTCACGCTTTTACTTACTTAGAAAAGTCGGTCATATCTTGGTCGGACGACCGATTATGTGGTGGTCGAGGCCTAGCTAAGCGATCGGACCGCCGATGAACTCGCGATCGGACCGGTTTATCTGCGAATGTTGAGATATTTGGCAAATTGATTTTGGGGTAAGTCATATCCATGTTTATTGTTGTGTAAGTGTTGCATATTGCATGTTTTGAGCTAACGTGGGTCAAGTTGTGAAGAACTTATTCCGGAGGCGATTTCTTTGTCTATTCTTTGTGCGGTGGCTTCTTGAGTCAACGACGGTCAGCGGCGAGGAGGATCGAGACTAAGCTTGGAGAGTTGAGGTCGAAACGATCATGGATGCGGGTGAGGTCAAGTGACTCAAGCATGGCGCTTGAATGGGCGAGGTTGATCGAGCAGGCGATTCGATCTGTTGGTTGGATCAAGCGGCGTGGGGGTCGGTGCAAGTGCCTTGGTGGTTCGATGGGATTCGGACGGAGAGACTTGCTTGACATGATGAGAGCCGTTGATCAACCTACACGTGGCGGAGCAGGCAATTGCTTCGATAGGATTGGACTCGGTCCATGGAGAAGGATCGAGAAGGGGTATTTTGGTAATTTTACCAAATACCGCCTTTGTGACCTTTCGGCTAAACCGCGGCGCGGGACGGCGCAAGGGAAGCGGTTTAGGTTAAGAGAAGTGAAGAAGGTGCTTTAAAATACGTGCGTGTGTGACCCGTTGTTGTTGGGCCTTAACGGGAGCCCATTAGGGTTAACTCTTTAGAAGATCTAAGCCTCCATATAAATAGGGGTGGCTACTGTAACACAGCCCCCAAGCACTCCATTTGCAAACCCTAGTTTGGTGCTAGGGTTTAGGGAAAAAAAGAGAGGCTTAGGCTCTAGAGAGATGGATGGTGTGTGTGCTCATGGATTGAGCTCTTGTCCTCCTTGAGGGAGTGGCTGTAACCACGAATCATCAATCATCAATCAATCCTTGCAAATTCTTTGAGATGAGCTCTCTTCGTTCTTTTCTTGTTCTTGCACCTTATTTTGATGATTTTGAGTGCTTTCTTGATCCTGTGGTTTTTGGTTGATTTCGTGCCCTCCTACTCCTTGCTGGGACATATGGGAACATATCTAAGATCATCTAGATCATCAATCTCCCATGAGCAAGTGTTGGATCAAGTTTTCGTGTTTTGCTCGGTTTTGAACCCTCCTTCGGTAAAATTGAAAAAGATAGAAACTTTGGTATGGATCTCTGTGATCTTTGATTGGAATAGGTTCCTAATATCTTAGAGAAGGTGTGTCTTAAATTTCGTGGTGTTTGGCCTTACGGATCAAAAGTTAGACCAATTTTAGTTTTGGCTTTTGAGTGATTGTCTGTTCATCGACCACGAGTCTGACCGCCCGTATGCTGAGTCGATCCGGCTGAGTCTGACCGCCAGTATGCTGAGGTCAGTCCGGCTGAGAGGTCTGACCGCCAGATTACTGAGGTCAGTCTAGCCTTTTGATTAAAATTTTGGTTTTGGTTTTTGCTTTGGGGTTTCTTTGTGGATTCAACACTAGTCCTCTCTGATGCTTGTATATTAATCTTCATAGCTTCCATAGCTAATGGAGTAATCTGATGTTGAATCTAATCAAGGTGAAAAAATAGCGAAGCGTCTATTCACCCCCTCTAGTCGCATTTCGGTCCTCTGACTTCAACCGGTGGTCAAACTTGGTGGAGGATGTCAAGGTGATGTCAATGACATTGGCGCTACGGTTAGAGGGGCTTCAACGGCGAAGGAACAGGCGAGGATGGCGATGCCAGACTCGAAGAAGAAGGTCGCGAGCGGCGGTGCACAGTGGGTCTCCGGCAAAGGCAGCTAGGGCACGGGAGGCGGTGGTGCAAGGCGGAACAAGGGCACGCAAGGGTGTCCGGCAAGCTCGGCTCGGACACCGAATGGCGTTGTAATGGAGTCTGGGGCGACTGCCGACTGGGCTTTCAAGCACAGTTCAAGCAGGCACGAGCCAAATTAGGCTCGTGAGTGGCTCGAGCTCGGCTCTTTTTTTTTTACGAGCCAAACATGGGGCTCAAAAATTTCATGAGCCCGATTTCATTCCGAGCCGAGCCGGCTCACGAGTCTCAAGCTATTTTCCCAGCCCTAGGTGTAGCAAGGCTGCCGCTGTCGTTGAAGTCGATTTGCGCCTAGTGCGTGTTGCTCTTTTTTTCTTCTTCTTTTTGAGACGACGGTGCGTTTTTCTTGGAGACTCCGACTAGCATGTTGTTGCCTTGCCTGGTTGGGTTGGGCCAGTAGGCTGCTGTAACATCCCAAATTTCCTGAGTTTTTGAAAATTTTCAAAATTTAAAAATAACCATTCGCTTTTATTAAGTTGGTAAAGCTTAACTTGAAAATTTAGAAATCAAAAACAATTTAATTTGAATTAATTAAACTTTAATTAATTTAAAGTTGGTTTATTTAAGTTTTTTGGATTTTCTAGAATTTAAAAATGGCTTCTTCTTTTGTCCCTAAGCCAAAACTATTTTATTTGCAAAACTAAAAGATAAAATATAGTTGAAAGTATTTTTATTAAGTTCCAAATACTTCTAGGAATTTCTGTGAATTTTCTTAAATTTTTGGGACCCTATCTTCTATTTTTCTCAAAAGCCTTTCTATTTCTTTCCTTTTCTATAATTCAAAAAGGGATTTAAAACTCCTTACTCGTTTTGGGCTGCTTTCCCTCTCTCGGCCCAGTCCACACTTCCCCTTCGCGCGACCCACGCCGGCCTAGCTTTCCACACGGCAGCCCAACTCGCCCCACCCCCGTGCCTCTCTCCTCGCCGTGAGGCCCGCGTCGAGAACCTTGTGCTTATTCCCCGCCCTTCTTCTTCCCGGTCCCTTCACAGACCTGCTTCCTCCCGTTTTCCGCCGAGGCGATAGGTCGCATCCCGCGTTCTCCGCCCCATTTTCCGTCGACGCCGCAGTCCCGCACCCGGTCCCGTCGCCGCCTTGGTTTCCCGCTCCCTCCCTGTTTTCGGCCGACGCCGCCTCGGATTCCCGCGTGGCCGCCCGTTGCTCGCCAGTCGCCTCCCCCTCCTCTCTATAAAGCCCTGCGCCGGGCTCTACCTTCCTCTTCGCTTTCCCTCCCGTTTTCTCCCTCCGTCCCACCATTTCTTCTCTCTCCCTAAGACTTGCGCCGCCGCTGAGAGCTTCACCGCCTCCTTTCTCTTGACGCCCCGCTCCGGCCACCCCATGGTACTGGCCTCACCGCCCCCAAGGGCTCAAGCCTGCGCACCTCGCCGCTCGTCCCCGGAGCCTCACCACCCCTCGCCTCCCTCTCCGCCTCGCCATGCTCGCCGGAGAAGGCCCCGGCCGGGTGCGCCCTTGTTCAGTGCTGACGTGGCCCGCGCCACATGGCACCACCTCATGGCCACGTCGACACGGTTGCACGCGTGGCAGCCCAGTGGCGCCCGCGTGGTAATTCCATCCTTTTCCCTTTGAAAAACAATTAAGCCAAAATCTTTATTCCTAGGGTTGACGTGAGCAATCGCAATAATCCAAATTTCCTTTACAAATTTAATTCGAAAAAAATCAAGAAAACCCTAAATTCAGTATTTTATGTGTTTTTCAAACTTCTAAAGGTCACAACTTCCTCATTCGAACTCCGATTCGAGTGATTCAAATTTCTAAATTCATGTAAATTAATTATCTTGCTGTTAGTGCTTATTTGGTATTTATTTGGATTTTATTTGGTAATGTTTTATTTATTTGGCTTTGTTCGCATGTATAGATTCCGCGTTTCGAAATGTTTCTCGGACCCGACAACCGAAGGACATCAACTCTTCAACGAAGGCAAGTTATAGAACTTTGATTATTTTAAACCCATGTTATAAAACTACATTGCTGAATATAAACTTGCATGGCTACTTGTTTAAAAATGGTTTCAAGAATAGCTAATTGACTAATTGTCATTATGCCTCCTTGATAAATTGAGAATGACATGTACCCTTGAATGACATAAATCCTTGGACACCTTAGGATGTATATTTATTAGTTGGACATAATTGTACTACCAACATGTGTATCGTGTATGCTTAGCCAATGCTTTAGTTATCCGATGGAATCCTTGATCACATGCTCTTGAAGGAATGAACTTGACTTAATGAACTATGGAATTGTGGTGCGGGCCACTATTATTAAAAGATGTTGTGGCATAGCTAGGATAACCATTTGGCCGGGTTGAACCCAAAATGATTTATACTCGGGCAAGTGATCGTGCAGTAAAGAGGATGATTTTGGGATGTGGTTGCCTCGCCTAAGTAGTGACTAAAGACTTAACTTTGTGCGCCATTGATTTGGGCCATACCGTGCAACCACAAGTCCATTTATAGGGTGGACCGGGTCAACTAATTAGCAATGCTTTGAGTTGGTTTTGTTTTGGTTGATTATGGCGCAAGAGGGGGCCGGTACGGCGAATCTTTAGCGAGCAGAACCAAGTCAAAACGGAGCTTTGTAAAGGCCTTGTCATGTACTCTAGATCATTTACCTAAGGTAGTAAGCGGTGGCATAGATATATGTCGAACTAACAAGAGAATTCATGTCTTGTGGGTCAAGCTGTACAACCTCTACAGAGTGTAAAACTATTCGAATAGCCGTGTCCCTGGTTATGGACAATGCCTGGTGATTTCACACGAGTGGTAGACTTTATAAAAATATTGGAATGGTTTGGATAGATCTGTGTAGATGGTTTTGGTTGATGGTTGGGAAGTGAACGGAGTGTTCACTAGTTGATTTAAAGAAACTCAATTACTTATGTATTAATCTTTTAAATTGTGCTTTCAATCTACTTACTGTATTTACTGTCAATACTGCTTTCTACAAAATAGCCATAAAGCTATCCTTGTCAAGCCTTGCCTGAATACTATCTGCATACTTTTCCCTACGACTTGCTGATTACTTTAAAGTACTCACGGCTTTATGCCCTCGATTGATCAGACACCGAAGAAGAACCAGGGAACACTGAGTTCTACAAGGAAGATTACTACGAAGACTTTGCGAACTAGGTCGCGTCCTCCACTCGGTTGCCTGTGGGCACATCGGATGGCCACCACAAGATGTTTTGTTCACCGCTGCAAGTTTGTCTTTTGCTGTTAAGCCCTGCGAGGCAACTCTGTAAGACTTGACCATAAGGTCTTTTGCTGCTATTAATATTAATTTGTCTGCTTCATCTATAGTTTGTTGTATGGATATGATTACATCAATGTAGTAACTGTGTGAGCTAGCTACTGATCTGGGACTAGTTCAGAATACACAGAGGGTCTCGAGGTTGCATACTCAGGGTCCCGACAGCTGCCTACTGAGCTGCACCTGGATCGCTCTGGCCAAACGGTAACAGCCTACCCGTCGTACTTTTTTATTTATACGCTTATATAGATGTAATATTGTATTGTGTGAGCTAGTTACTAATGATCATAGGACTTGCTCGGTATGTACAAGAGGTCTAGATGCGAATCCATACTCTCACGCAAACCCTACCTGCTGTTGTTACCAAAATTACAGTAACAACACAACCGATGAAATCTTGTATTGGGAAAGACTATCAGCATTAGGGGCATAGCTGGCCATGGGCGAAACCTCGAGCCAGCCTAGCTACTTTTGGCTCAAAGCCAAATTTTTCTGTTTTTTCAAAGAATTTCACATGGCATTTTGACCCTGGGCTTCGGGCCATTGCCCTGGAGGCCCGAGGCCTAGCTCCACCTCTGATCAGCGCTTATGAAAGCTTTGGGTGTCAGATCAATACAGATCATTCTCGAATGTGGTTTAGGCAAATTGACGAACTTTAGAATAGCCTTGTAGGTTTTTGCACCCCAAATAGGCATAACGTACTGCCAATTTGTGGCGCCCCGTGTCATTACCTTAGGGGTAATCACACTTAGGCATACATATTACCATTTGTTTGCTCAGTAGAACACTGCTCCAACGAATAGTAAGCCTTTACCAGAATTAGTACAGCAGAACCTAAGATAGAAACAGTTCTTTATTACAAGAGTAGCCACACAAGGCTAAAGTCCTAGATACAATTATTTAATTACAAAGAGGTAATACATTCCCCACGCTTGCCTGCTAGGTTCCTCCAGCGGTCTACTCGTCCCATGAGTCGAATAGGGCATCCACCTCGTCTTGCTCCTCGTAACCAACGTCCTAGTCACCAAGGACCTCCTCAGTACCTGCCAATCCCTCATCCAACTCAGGATAACTCGCGGCCATAGTTTATTGATTTAGGTTAGTTTGGGAATCTGACTGTACTTCATGAAATCTGACGGCAACCTATTTTTATTCTAACTCAAATATATACTACTTTTGGTTTTACTAATCGTTTTCTGAGCTTTTTGGCCACTTATGGAGGTGTGAATTTTGGGAGGGGTCTAATGAGTTGGCGATAACTGGACAGGATGGCAAAAGAGGGCTTTAGCAACATGTATGAAAGAATTGGATTGTAATTTAATTAGCTTTTGTAAGTTACATTGTGATTGGTTGTAAACCAATTTTGTATAGTCTAATTGTTCAGGTTCTCACATCCTCCCCCCCCCCCCCAGAAAAATATCATCCCGAAATTGGATTCTCACTTGAACAAATTGGGGTAGGCTTCGCGTAGGTCTTCCTCCTTATCACATGTAGCTTCTCATACGGAGTGGTTCTTCCACTGGATTTTGCAGAAGCGGATCGTCTGGTTCCTTAACTGTCGGTCTTCTGTTGCCAGGATTTTCACTGGATGTTCTTCGTAGGTTAAATCATCTTGTAGAGGGATGTCGAGGTTGGTTATGTGTTGTGAGGGCTCCCGCAAACATTTTCTGAGCTAGGAGACATGGAATACATGATGAATCCGTGATAGCTGAGTTGGTAGTTCCAATTTATACGCGAGGGTGCCTTTAAGCTCTAAAATCTGAAAGGGTCCAACGTATCGTGGACTTAGTTTTCCCTTTAACCCGAATCGGTGTACCTCGCACATAGGTGATATCTTTAAATATACATAATCCCCAACTTTGAACTGGAGGTCTCTTCTATGTTTATCTGCGTAGCTCTTTTGCCTACTTTGGGCAATTTTGAGATGTTCTCAAATTAGCTGAATTTTCTCGTCGTTCTCCCGTACGAGTTCAGGTCCTAATAGCGCTCTTTAACCACTTCATACCAGCAGATGGGTGATCTACATTTTCTGCCGTAGAGGGCCTTGTACAGGGTCATTTGAATACTAGACTGGTAGCTATTATTGTAGGCGAACTTAGCCAAAGCTAGATGTTTCTCCCAAGAATCTCTGAAATTCAGCACACACGCTCGGAGCATGTATTCTAGGACTTGGTTGACTCTTTCAGTCTGGTCATCTGTTTGTGGGTGATAGGCCGTGCTAAAAGTGAGGTTGGTGCCCAATGCATTGTGTAAGCTTTTCCAAAAACCAGAAGTAAACACTGATCCTCTATCTGATGTGATGGTCTTCGGTACTCCGTGTAGAGTAACTATTCTTTCTATATAGAGTTCAGCAAGTTTATTGATTGAATATTTTTTGTTGGTGGCAATGTGGTGGGCTGATTTGGTAAGGCGGTCCACGATAACCCAAATCGCGTCTTTCTTCTTGACAGTGAGAGGAGGGCCTGTTATGAAGTCCATACAGATATCCCCCCATTTCCATTCGGGTATTTCTAATGGTTTTAGCAGTCCTGCTGGGCGTTGATGTTCCGCTTTAACTTTTTGACAAGTGTCGTATTGGCTCACATACTCAGCTATTTGTCTTTTCATACTCGCCCACCAGAAATTTTCTCTTAAATTCCTATACATTTTAGTGCTGCCCAGATGTATTGTATATTGGGTATCATGGGCTTCACATAATATAATTTCTTTAATCTATGGTTGGTCAGGCACACAAATCATTGTTTAACGCCAAAGAATTCCAAAATCATCTATGTTGAACTCTCAGGGTTGGCTTGACTTAATCCTTTGGATTTCTTCTTTGATGAAAGGGTCTAGAAGTTGTTGCTCTTGTATCTGATCACGAAGGGTAGGGTGAAATATCATGGTAGCAATGGTGGCTTCTGAAGTGGTAGTTTTGATTTCTCTTTCCATTTTGGCCAAAGCTTGAATTAGGTCATTGGCATGATTTTCAGCAGAAAGGTGGTTACACTGAGTTTTCTGAGAGCGTTAGCTACCACATTGGCTTTTTCAGGGTGGTAGTTGATGGTTAGATCATAGTCTTTAATCAACTCTAACCATCTTCTTTGCCTCATATTTAGCTCTTTCTGGGTAAAGATGTATTTGAGGATTTTATGATCGCTGTACAATGTAAACTTTGGTCCATAAAGATAGTGTCGCCATATTTTTAGGGCAAATACCACAGCTCCCAATTCAAGATCGTGAGTGGGATAGTTCATTTCGTGTGGCCTCAGTTGCCTGGAAGCATACACGATGACTTTCTCATCTTGCATCAACACATGTCCTAATCCATACTTTGATGCATCGCAGTATACTACGTATTCAATGCCATCTTTGGGTAGAGCTAGAACTGGCACTATGGTTAGGCGTTGTTTTTACTCCTGGAAACTATTCTCACATAAGTCCGTCCATACATACTTCACATCCTTCTTCAAAAGCTTTGTGAGTGGTGATGTGATTTAAGAGAATCCTTTGATGAACCTTCTGTAATATCCTGCAAATCCCAGGAAGCTTCTAATTCCTGTAGCATTTGTTGGACATTTCCAAGAGGTGACAGTATCAATCTTGGAAGGATCCACATCTATTTCTCTCCCAGATATGGTATGTCCTAGGAATGACACTTGGTTAAGCCAGAATTCACATTTACTGAATTTGGCAAAGAGTTGGTTTTCCCTCAGGATTTCTAGAGCAGTACTGAGGTGTTGCCGAGGTTCTTCCTCACTTTTAGAGTAGAACAAGATGTCATCAATAAAGACAACGACAAATTTATGAAGATACTTCATGAATAATTTGTTCATTAAATTCATGAACACGGCTAGGGCATTAGTCATTCCGAATGGAAGCACTGTGTGCTCGTGGTGCCCATACTGTGAAACAAAGGCTGTCTTTTCTATGTTAGTGGGGTTGACTTTGATTTGGTGGTATCCGGATCTTAGGTCAATTTTTGAGAATACCCGTGCGCCTTTCATTTGGTCAAAGGGATCATCTATCCTGGGTAACGGGTATTTGTTCTTGACAGTGACATTATTCAGCTCCCGGTAATCCGTACATAACCTTACTCCTCCATCTTTCTTCTTGGCGAATAATACCGGGGCTCCCCAAGGTGAAGTACTTTCCCTGGTAAAACCCTTGGCTTCAAGTTCATCCAGTTGCTTTTTCAGTTCTACCAGATCCGGGGCATTCATTCTGTAAGGCCTTTTTGATATTGGTGCTGTTCCAGGAATTAGGTTGATAGTAAATTCTATCTCTCTATCTGGGGGCATACCCAGTAGTTCATCAGGAAATACATCTAAAAAGTCTTTTACTACAGGTATGTCTTCCAATTCCTTTACTTGAATGTTGGCCAGGCTGAGATCAGATGGTGGCTGCTAGGTTCTGATTCCATGATACTGCAATCTGGTCTCATCGGGTTTTCTAATGAACGCTTGTTTGGATTCACAGTCGATATTTAGTCCATAGGCGGATAGCCAATCCATACCCAGGATTACTTCTAAGCCACTTAGGTGAATTACAAACAAGTCTGCCAGCACTTGGTATTATGGATTATAATGGCTTGATTCTTTCTAATTGAGGTTACTTCAATTATTCTGGCAGGCGTGTTAACTCTTATAGATTTTTCTAGTGGTTCTGATGTTAGATCATGTTCCGCAAGGAACTTGTAAGATATAAATGAGTGGGTTGTTCTTGGATCGAAAAAGAACAGTACCCAAGGATGGAGGAATTAACAGCTTACCCATGATCACGTCTGTGGCTTCTCCAACTTATTCCGCGGTCACGTGGGTCAAGCGTGCCAGCCCTCCCCTTCCAGCTCCTCTTGTGATAGGTGTGTTGCCCCTGGGTTGATTTGGGCGGCTGCCCTGCTGTGATACCAGGGCAGAAAATCTTGGTGTATATGCTGGTTGTGGTGGAGCTCCTGATGTCCTCTGCGGGTGGGGGCATTCAAACTTACGGTGTCCTGGCCTTTCGCAATTGAAGCAACCATCGGTGTCCCTTAGGCAATCCTTGGTCAAATGGTTCCCTCTGCACTTGGCACACCGGAGGGCGATGGCTGCTGTGGGGCTACAGGTCTCTAAAATGCTAGATTGAAAAATCTTGGCCTAGTGGGCCCATATCAAGGTGGTTGCGGTGGCGGGAAAGAAGGAGGCCTGTTGGTTGTTGATGGATGGTGGTCTACCTTGGCCTTCTTCCTTCATTACTCCGTAAGGTTAGTATGTTCATTCTCCAGAATAATAGCTCGGTTAACCAAATCTTGGAATTCAACAATTTTATGAATGGATAAGAGCATTTTCAGGTAGGGCTGCATTCCATCCAAGAATTTTTCTATCTTTTTCTCTTCTGTGTCTACGTCGGCTGGTGCATAGCGGGAGAGTTTGTTGAACTGATTGAGGTACTCAACCATTTTCTTTCCTCCCTGAGTTAACGCCCGAAACTCTCATTTCTTTAGTTCCATACGGCCAGTAGGCACATGGGTTTCAATGAACCTTAGCTTGAATCCAGCCCAAGTAATGGGTTGTTCGTGACTTCTATTGGGTTATAATTTAGCCACCGGTGGCGGTGTGCAGTCAACTAATGGGAAGCATAGCGGACTTTCTCGGCATCTGAGCATCCAACTGTGTCGAGTTCTTTTCTACTTCCACTAGCCAATCATTGGCATCCGATTGGGTCGATGGCTTTGGTGAAAGTGGGAGGTGAGTCTGAGAAAATCGCCGCACTAACCCTGCGGCCGATGGGATGTGGTGGGTGCTACTCACGTTAACAAGGCTTCCATGAATCGATTCTGATTCTCCTGAGCTTCTCTTCTAGATTTTTCTAGGAATTTGAGTACATCCACCATTATTCCTAGTGGTCTATAGCTCCAGTGGGTGGTGGCTGGCAAGCTTCTGGTGGTGGAGTAGCTCTGGACTGGCCTGGTGTTGCTCCCTGGGAATCGACTAGTGGGTTCTCCATTGTTCTGTCTTGTGGCAAGAGCCCCAATCTGAGTCCCAAGCTTTGTTCTTTGTGTTCTTGTCCTTCCATCCTGTGGGGGAGGTGTTAGGAATTGGTTTGCATTAGAGGTGGGGTATGGGTAGCATTTTATGATTGGATGGGTTCTTCTGGTTGTTACATTAGTTGCTCATTTCTTCAGTAGTAATTTGTGGTAGGGAAGAAGGTAACGTCTTTATCTGGTAGAGGTTAACTCACAGGTGAGTTATATGGATCACACAAAGTATGCAAATAAAACCAAGAAACAATGAGATGCAAAAAGATCCAAATCCTACGCTACCTAAGTCTCTCGTGCTCAGTCACGCTCGAGATCCCGTTCTCGAGACCGCCCAAACCACGTATTCGGGACCACTCAGAGATTGCCTCTAAGTGCGACCTATACTACCCTGGATCCACGTGCCCAGGTATGCTCGAGATCCTGTTCTCGAGATCTCCCAACTACGTGTTGGGGAACGCTCAGGGTTCATTCTTGAATACACCCAGGACTTCGCTCCTAGGTACGTCAGAGCTACACGCTTGGAGTGCCACGGACCACTTGTCTAGGAAAACTGATATGCAGAAGTGGGATAAGGCATCCTTTTTACACCGTCAGCCTTTTCTTTGCTTTCTTTAAGTAATTGCGGATTACTTTGGGATGCTGACGGGTCATTCTTGTTATATAGATGAAAAGGTAAGGGAAGCTAACGAGTATGGTCCATAGTTATCCAGAAATTGGAAAAGCAGGTCCATGCCAGAGTTCTACTCTATGCCTCTAGTCCAAGCACTATGTCTATGATCTTATGATAACACACCCATGCTGAGATTTCCGAGAAACCTATCCTAGGTTGATTTGCCAAACTAACGGATTACTAGTGTGAAATAACAACACGACTCCTACGACAAAGCACATGTTCCCTCGCACTCTCTCGTACGGAAAACTGAACCTAGGGATGGTTCTATGTTAATACTGGTGTCACTTTAATGCAGAATTTAACATAATAATTTTGAAATGGGATTGGGATAGAAATTGATATGGAGACTACAATTAGTAATGTACCTAGTGCAATATAGCAAGAGAAAGTCGGACTTATGTTCTACACCAGTTTCTATTTTATTAGCGTGGCCCAAACCTAATTGCTCTGATACCAGCTGTGGTGCCCCGTGTCATTACCCTAAGGGTAATCACACATAGGCATACGGATTACCATTCGTTTGCTCAGTAGAACACTGCTCCAACGAATAGTAAGCCTTTATCAAAGTTAGCACAGTAGAACAATAAGATAGAAACTATTCTTTATTACAACAATAGCCACATAAGGCTAAGGTTCTTGATACAATTATTTAATTACAAAGGGTAATACTTTCCCCACGCTTGCCTGCTAGGTTCCTCCAGTAGTCTACTCATCCATGAGTCAAATAGGGCGTCCACCTTACTCTGCTCCTCGTAACCAACGTCCTCGTCACCAAGGACCTCCTCAGTACCTGAGAATCCCTTATCCCACTTGGGATAACTGCTGGCCGGACTAGGATCTAAGCAAGGGGAAAGATAGCAAGAGTGAGTACTAGTGTACTCAGCAAGCATGTAATAACAAAATGCACCTGATGACGCTACCTCTTTTCCTTACCATATTCCTACCTCTTCTCTTGTTCTGAAAATAATCACCAAGATTTATGTTGCAATTTTAATTCTAAAAAGACTACTTCTTACCCAGTAAGAAGATAAACCGCCAGAGGATTACCACAGACTCCAATCCAGGAGACTGGCATGAATTCATGATTTTATTTAGTACTACGCAGACTTGTACCACTTTACCCATAGCTAATATGAGCTCTAATGACTCTGGGCCTCCCACATTTCCTTTAATGCGGTTTCGAGATCAGAATACAAAATGTTTTCCAGGTTACGTATTTATGTCTCCACCCATTACTTTCCGTCGGTGGCTTACCTCCACCGAGTTCTAGGAATGTTGATTGGGTCGGCTCTCTTCCATTTCCCAACACTCCACCGTGCGCTTACTACCTACCTGTTGTGGAGTACATAATTACGTAGCAAGGTAACCTTTTCTGCCCGCTGAAATGGGAAAATGGTTTGCACTTAAATACGGCCCCTTATCCGAGTAAGAGTTTGTTTGTCCTTATATTATAACCATATGTAAAAGGATCCCGCCTCTTACCTCTTCTCTTTCCTTGCCTAGGGTCCCTTTTACCAACCTTATTAACTCTCTTCCAGTACAACGACTCTCTTACAGTTGTACGGCTCTTACCTTCTTCTTATCTTTTCTTCTTATTGCCTTTTTTAACCGATTTGATTTTTGAGATATAGTTTTTGATGCAATACATAAATGATACAACAATATACGGTGTACATTTAATATAACTATATTTATGGTCAAAAGTAAGCTTGCCTTCGTCGTTGTAGTAAAAAGCGGCGTCAAGGTACTCCGGATTGACAAATCCTACCTACGTCGGATCAGCCTCTACAATTATACGACGGACACACATAATACGTAGATAGATACTTAGTTGCTTTTGGTGCTAGCATAAGTATATGGGTTAGTTGGTTCTGTGGATATCATGGGGATATGCCTGAGATCTTAGGATGATGTTACAATTGGCAATGTCGTTTAAGGTTTGTCGATTCACGCATTTTCAAAAGTTCAAACTATTTGTCGAGCAAGTGGTGGTCTGGCCAGGTTAGGCGGTCGACCGGCTTTGGGAAATCGGTCAGACCAGCCTTTATGAGATTTTGGATTTTGGAGCTGGGCCAAAAATAGAGGATGTAGGCAAGAGAGTAGATTCCACTACACTTGGTCTCATAATTTTTGGGGCTTCTAGGCAAAAGTTCTATTGGTTTGAAAATTCCAGTAGGTTTCGGATTTCTAGGAAGGAAATTTGGCTAAATCGGTGGCGGTCGGGCCGCCATCAGTGTGGTCATCTTGACGGTGAAGGGTCGAGCCGCCAAAGTGGCAGTCTGATCGGTTTTGGTTTGTTTCATCGGCCAACTGGTGACGATGATTGTTGGGTTAGCTCAAGTTCATGGGTTTCATGGCATATGTGTTGCATGACGCATGTTTTGACTAACGTGGGTCAAGTTGTGAAGAACTTGTTCCCGGATTCGATTTCTTTGTCTATTGGTGTGCAGGTTGCTTGGAGGTCAATGACGGTCAACGGCGAGGATGATCGGGACTAAGCTTGGAGAGCTGAGGTCCAGAATGATCGAGGATGCGGGTGAGGTCAATGGAGTCAAGCATGGCGCAAGAGGAAAAAAGGTGACCGAGCAGGCGATTCGGTCGACGGGTTGGATCAAGCGGCGAGGTGGTCTGCAAGTGCCATGGTGGTTTGGTGGGAGCCGGATGGGAGAGACTTGCCGACATGAAGAGAGCCATTGGATCAACCTACGTGGCAAAGCATGAGAGGTGCTTCACGAAGATGGGACTCGGTCTTTGCAAAAAGATCGAGAAGGGGTATTTTGGTAATTTTACCAAATACCGCCTTAGTGACCTTTTGCCAACTCACGGCGCAAGGTGGCGCAAGGTGAAGCGGATTAGGTCAAGAGATGAAGACGGCACTTTAAATTGCGTGCGTATGTGACCCGTTTGTGTGTGGACCTTAACGGGAGCCCATTAGGGTTCAATCTTCTAAAAGGTCTAAGCCTCTACTATAAATAGAGGAGGGAGGTGGCTGCACCCCCTCAACCCTTTCATTACATTGAAAACCCTAGTTTTGCTTTTGTGCTTAGGGAAGGATAGTTGGAGGTTAGGGTTCTAGAGAGTTGGATTTGATTTCGTGCTCATGTATTGAGTCTTTGTCCTCCATTGATGGAGTGGCTGTAAACCAATACCATATCAAATCAATCCAAAGAAAGTTCCCTCAAAGATGAGTCTATTTGCTTTCTTTCTCTCTATTTGGTGATTTGTGGTCTTTCTTTGATCCGCGAATTTTTGCTTGGTTTCTTGCCTTGATCTAACTTGCTGTGACATGTGGGAACCCATCTAGGATCATCTTGATCATAAATCACCCACGAGCAAGTCTTTAGATCATATTTCGATTTTGACTCGGTTTTTTAGCACTCTTCGTTCAAACTGAAAAAGATAAGAACTTTGGCATGGATCTATGTGATCCTTGATTGGAATAGGTTCCCAATATCTTAGAGAAGGTGTGTCTCAAATTTGGTTAGGTTTGGCCTTACGAATCAAAAGTTAGATCGATTTGAGTTTTGGTTTTCGGGCTAATTTCACTGTTCATTAGCCTGGAGGTCTGACTGCCACGTATTGAGAGGTTAGACCGATTTCTAGTTGGAGGTCAGACCGCCCAACTCATTTAGGTTTTGAGTTTTTATGTTTTTGGTCTATTTGCTTCGGAGTTTTGATTGGATTCAATACAAGTCTTCTACTATGCTTGTATATTGATCTTCATAGCTTTTATAGCTATTGGAGTGAAAATTGTATTGAATTCGATCAAGGTGAAAAAGAGATCGTGCTCCTATTCACCCCCCCCTCCCCTCTAGTCGCCTTTTTCGGTCCAACAGGTTCTTTTGGTTAGTAGATTTTAATTTAATAACACTTTGCGGATCCCCGATATGTTAGCACTCCCCAACTACATCTATTCTACAATCTACGGCTCTGAGGTCATTAGTTAAGCAAAATTAGGGTTTGCGAGGGGGAGAAATTTTATCGGGTTGACTCTTTTACTTAATCTACCGTGCTTAACTTATGTCTATCGTGACAGACTTCACATTTAATTTATGGGGTCCTACCTACGATTAACGAGTTTTATAACAATTTCAATTAATTTTACGTGCTCTCTCATTTTTATTTTCTAACAGAAGGTCTACCGGTGAAACCTACAGTTTCAATATTTAATCTGGTTCAACTAATAAAATGTGCTGACAAATACTCCTCCCGGGATTATTTACACTACTAATTGATTTGTAAAATTTCCCTACCAATGGGACATTTTTATTTCTTGCCAAACTTATTTTAGCTATCCCTTTGTTTTACTTCATTTTTGCTTTCTATTTTATTTTTCTCCTCTTTTCACTTATTTTTTAATATCTTACTTCTATTTTCCCTAACCCTTCTTCCCTTATCTCCTCCTCTCGGCCAACTCACCTCCTCCTAGTGCCTTCTCTTCTCCCCAATCCCCTTTACTCCTTCCTCCTCTTCCAATGTTTCTCTCTCTTTCCTCTCTTAGGGGTTCTTAGTTCCACTTGGGGCTACCTCCTCCAGCTACCATTTCTGACCCAGCGCCGCCACCCAGTGGCTCGCCCGCGTGCCCATGGTGGCTCGCCTCCCAATGTTGTGCCTGGCTTCATGGTGCCACCGCCCTCCGGCCCGCTGGCCCCATGCCGCTCGACTCCATGCGTCATCGCCTCCGGCTCTAGCCTGGCTCACCGTCATCTTTGCACCAAGCACATGCACGTCCTCGGACTCCCCCGTGTGCCGCCAGCCCTCTCGGGCTTGGCCTACCCCACTTTTGCCTTGCCTGCCAAGTCTCGTCTCGCTCCTCCCCCCAGGTCTCCCAGGTGCTCGCCGCCCGACTCGGTCCCTGGCGCCTCCTACTCTCTCGGCTGGTCTTTGGTGCCACCACCTCTGCGGCTGCTCCCTATTGGCCACACTACTCTCTCCCGCACCGCGCCCGGCCGGCGTTGCCTCCGACCGTCGGTGCCACTTCACCCGACCCTCGGCCCATGCCTCTCTCACTGGCTTGGCATGTTTTGGGTTGGACTTGATTTTGGTTTTTACGTTTTATTTGGTTTGAGTTCTTATGTGGTCACTTGTTGTATGCATATGGTGAAGCTACTGAAGATGGGTTGAGGCATGGTGAGGGAAATGGTTAGGGTTGCTATTGGTCTGTGCATGGTGGAGGTGGGCTATTACTGCCAAGGTTGTGGTTCATGTATGGATGCACTAAGGTACCCCTCCCTCTTCCTCTCTACTTTCTTTGTCCCTGAAAGCATCTAGGCCCCTAAAAATTATTTTAACAATTAATGACAATGTGTGAATATGGGATTAACGTGTTTATTGAGTATTTACAAGGTTTAATCCCATTGGTGAACTTGGTGACGTAACGATACATGCTAAAGGACAACATGAAGATCAACATGGCTTAAAGACAAGGTATAAGTAGTCTAGGATCCTTTTGTATTTTACCGGTCTTAGGAGAATTATTTGGAAGACCGGATTATAGGTTAAATACTGTGCTATCAAGAGGGATCATGACTAGTAGCTTGATAGCATGTTCTTGTGCCATATGGATCAATTTAGGATCATGCATGCATTTGAATTTGAATTTGAATTTAAATTTGAAAGCTTTAAGTGCATTTGTCAGAAATCGACCGTACTGGAGTTATACTGGCAGTTGTACCGATTTAAGCGGTATGACCGTACTTTACTTGGCGGTATTACCGAATTTTGACTGCCTTAGCCAACTGAGCGCTAATGCGACACGACCGGCTCTTTGAGCGCTACTACCGCATTACGGTCGTTTCGATTTTTAGTTGGCGGTTGGATAAAACCAGAACCGATGCATTTTGGCTCAGAACTCTCCTTAACAATCGGTCATACCGCTTCTAAGAATCGATCGTACCGATCTGCGATTGTACCGATTTTTATAAGGCGGTATGAATTTTCCAGAGAGCATGTCATTTCGCGAAATCATGAACCCTACGATCGATTGTACCGCTTGTCTATACGGTACGACCGGTTGATGCGGTTGTACTGCACTTTGGTTGGCAGTCGTACCGCTCGGGAATTTCCAACGGCTATGTCAGAGTATTAAATCATTTGTTCTAGTTATTCTTTGCGCTCTGACACAAGAGTGGTTGTACCGCACTTTACATGGCGGTTGTACCAATTTTCTCTGAAAGTTGGGGATTTGGTCCCTAACGGTCATAATTGTTGGTGTGGGTTATAAATACCCCCCCTAACTGCTCAAAGACAGAAGGTTAGTGTTCATTTAACATCTATAGAGCCTTGAGAGCTTTGAGCATTCACTCAACACCAAAATTTTCATGTGCATCCATTGTGAGGTAGTTGAGTTCATTCAAGTGCATCCATTCATCCTAGTTGATCCTATTACACTTGAGCGCCGTCAAGCGAAGGTCATCGATTTGTTACTCTTGGAGTTTTTGCCAAACTCCTAGACGGTCTTGACGGTGGGGCACGGTGAACTCTTCAAGAAGATTGTGAAGAGGCCCGGTGCAAGCTTGTGAGTGGTTTGGTGTTTGCCATCTCCGGAGCGGAGAAAGAACAACCATAGTGATCGAGGGAAGGCTTAATTCGTGGAGCCGGCTTGAGTTGTCAAGCTTCCTCAATGTGGACTAGTGAAGACCGGAAAGTCTTCGATACCACGGAAAAAACATCATTGTCTCATTGTGGTTATTTCTAGTCTTTACTATTTCTGCATTTATATTTCTAGCTTATTTCGTGAGTTAAATTGCTTAGCTAGAAATATAACTTGTTTAGACTAAGTTATTTGGCTTATATTGTTAATTTGTTAAAAAGTTTAAAAACCTCCTATTCACCCCCCTCTAATCGGTTATCCTTGATCCTACAAGTGGTATCAGAGTTTGGTCTCTCATTGATTTAGACTTAACCGTTTAAGAGGGAAAAGGATGGCTAGTGATGGAATTGTTATAGGAAGGGCTCCTTTGTTTGATGGCTCTAATTATGCTTATTGGAAAATTAGAATGTCAATTTATTTAAAAGCCATGAGTCCAAGCATTTGGAAAATAGTAAATGAGGGTTACGTCATGCTTCTTAATCCACTACTTCCCACGGATCAAGAGACACGTAATGCTCATTTAGATGCCCAAGCTATGAACGCTCTCTTTAGGGCTTTGAACGTGGATGAGTTCGATAGAGTGAGCAACTTGGAAAATGCTCATGATATTTGGACTGCCCTCTCGGAAATCCATGAGAGAACATCCACGGTCAAAGAAGCCAAATTGCATAGGCTTCAGATCAAATATGAGACATTCATAATGTTGCCTCATGAAAACATCAATGAGATGTATTCAAGACTCAACAACATTGTAAATGAGCTCAAAGGACTTGGGACCAACCTTCTTGATGTTAATATCGTGCGCAAGATTCTTAGGGCTCTTCCGGACAAATATGAAACGTTGGTGACGTTATTTCTCAACTATCCCGAGTTGCCAAGAATGATACCAATGGGGCTTTTGGGCAACCTCATCACAAATGAGTTGTTCAAGAAGGACAAGGAAGAGCTCTTGGAGACATCTTTCTCAAAGAAGAAGATTACCGCTTTCAAAGCCAAAACGGAATCAAGTGATGATGAGGATGAAGAAGAAGAATCCGACAAGGAGTATGCACTTCTTGTGAGAAGAATGAAGAGGGTCATGAAGAGACGCCCCAATAGAAGCTACAACTTTGACAAGTACAAGAAGGGGCAATTCTCGAGTAACAAGAAGCGTTATAGCAACATTCGATGCTATAATTGTGAAGAGAAGAGGCACATTGCTTCCCGTTGCCCCGAAAAGAAGGATGACAAGGGCAAGGCATTCAAGAAGAAGGAATATAATGGCAAGAAGAAATTTTTCAAGAAGCTTCATAAAGATGGCAAGAATGAAGCCCACATTGGAGAGTGGGATTCCAATGATGAGTCAAGCGATTCCGACTCCGATGAGGATGAGTCCCCCAAGAAGAAGGGACCAGTTGGCATCGCCATCAAGGAAGCTCCATCGCTTTTCTCCACTTCTACTTGCCTCATGGAAATAGGAGATAAGGTAAAATCCATTGATTGTAATGTACCTACTTATGATAAATTAATGGATATGGCTGATGACTTAAATGAATATCTTGGAAAAGAAAAGGCAAAATATAAGGTCTTAAGTAAGGAGCATATTTCTCTAAAAGATTCATGACTTGCTTATCCAAGAATATTCAAGCAAGTCTTGTTCTAGTGTAGGAATTACATGCGATATTATTGATGATATGCCTAGTATAGAAATTGCTAAAACAAGTGCATCTATTTCATGTAATGATCATATTGCTTTGCCCTGTTGCTCTAGTATTATTGCTAATCATGATAATGTTGAGCATAATAACGCAAAGTTTATTGTTGAGAACTATGAGTTAAAGGAACAAGTGACCAAGCTAAACAAATGCTTGGAAAGATGCTTCAAGGGCAAGGCTACTCTTGACAAACTTTTGAGTGAGCAAAGGTGCTCATTCATTAAGGAAAGTCTTGGGTATGTGCCTAAGAAAGGTAAGAAGCTGGCAACAAACCCACAAGGTTTGTAAGGTAAAATGGTAAATATTGCCAAAAGTGCTGAGAAATAGAACATGTGCAACAAAATTGTCCTAAGGGTAAGATTCCATCCCTTGGTGTATATGATTCATGCTATATGCTTAGGAAGACTAAGGATGGTAAAGTTATTGCTAGATTTATTGGCACTTCAATTTTAGGCGCTAAAAAGAATGCTATTTGGGTGCCTAAATTCTTGGTTACTAACCTCCAAGGACCCAAATAAATTTGGGTACCTAAAATAACTTGATTCTTGTTTTGTAGGTGAACTATAAAACCAGTGGAAAATATTGGGTGCTTGATAGTGGATGCACTCAACACATGGTCGGTAATAGAAAGATGTTCACCACATTCGAGAATGGAAAAGGAGTAGACAAAATCACATTTGGCGATAATAGCAAAGGAAAGGTAATAGGATTGGGTAAAATTGCTATCTCAAATGACATTTCCATTTCCAATGTATCTTTAGTAGAATCGTTAAATTTTAATTTGTTATCGGTTGCTCAAATATGTGATCTTAGATTAATTTGCTCATTCTCTTGTGAAGGTGTAACCATTTCAAATGCAAAAGATAGCTCCATAGTTTTCAAAGGGTTTAGGTTTAGAAATCTTTATTTGGTTGATTTTAGCTCAAATGAATCTCTTTTAAAAATGTGTTTGATGGCAAAAACCTCTTTGGGTTGGCTTTGGCATAGAAGGCTAGCTCATGTTGGAATGATTCAACTCAAAAAACTTTTCAAACATGATTTAGTTGTTGGCTTGAAAGATGTGAAGTTTGAGAAAAATAGACTTTGTAGTGCTTGTCAAGCCGGGAAACAAGTCGCTAATTCTCATCCTTCCAAAAGTATCATGTCAACTTCTAGACCATTGGAACTCTTACATATGGATTTGTTTGGGCCAACAACTTATAAGGGTATCGGGGGTAATAGCTATTGTTTAGTCATTGTGGATGATTACTCTAGATATACATGGGAATTCTTCCTAGATGACAAAGGTGAAACCTCCGGCATTTTCAAAAGTTTTGCAAAAAGGGCTCAAAATGAATTTGATTTCAAAATAAAGAAAATCCGTAGTGATAATGGTTCCGAGTTCAAGAATACTAAAGTTGAAGGCTTTTGTGATGAACTTGGAATAAAACACGAACTTTCCACAACTTACACTCCGGAGCAAAATGGAGTTGTAGAAAGGGAAAAAAATCGTACATTAATTGAAATGGCTAGGACAATGCTTGATGAGTATAATACTTCTGATAGCTTTTGGGCGGAAGCAATTAACACCGCTTGTCATGCCATAAATCGGCTTTATTTGCATCGTCTTTTGAAAAAGACTTCCTATGAGCTTCTTGTAGGTAGAAAACTGAACATCTCTTATTTTCCAGTTTTTGGTTGCAAGTGTTACATTTTGAAGAAGGGTATTCGTCTTTCAAAATTTGCAAGTAATTGTGATGTTGGTTTCTTACTTGGTTAATCTTCAAATAGCAAAGCTTATCATGTTTTTAACTAAAACTTCGGTTTAGTTGAAGAAAGGCACGATGTGTAATTTAATGAAACTAATGTCTCTCAAGAAGAGCATGAGAATTTAGATGATGTAGGTGATGAAGCCTTAAGAAAAGCAATGGAATATATGCAAATAGGCGACATCAAGCCCGAAGGTAATCCATCATCTTCCACTCAAGTTGAGCCTCCTACCTCCTCCACAAGTCAAGTACAAATTAATGAAGAGGATAACAAGAAAAAAGATCAACCATCCAACCTACCACCAAGAATTCACAATGCAATTGCAAAGGATCATCCAATAGATCAAATATTGGGTGACGTAAGTAAGGGTGTCCAAACTCGCTCTCGTGTTGGTTTCTTTTTGTGAACATTACTCTTTTGTATCTTCTATTGAGCCAAAGCATGTAGAAGAAGCATTTAAAGATCCGGATTAGGTGAATGCTATGCATGAAGAACTCAATAACTTCACCCGGAATGAAGTTTGGACATTAGTGGATCGACCCAAGGAACATAATGTAATTGGTACAAAACGGGTGTTTAGGAACAAGCAATATGAGAACGGTATGGTTGTAAGAAATAAGGCCAGATTGGTCGCTCAAGGTTATTCACAAGTCGAAGGTTTGCATTTGTAACATCCCAAACAATGGTGTGTGTTTCAAATATATGAAAATGAGGATAAATTAAAACTTTTGATGCCTGATGATGTCATTTGAAATTTTCTGGAAACTTTTCCCGTGAATTTCCTATTTTCAAATAATCAATGCTTCAACTGATGAAAGCATCATCCTTGAAAACTTTCAAATCGAATCTTATGATCATCCTCTGGAAATATTTTTTCTAGCTTCTAGATCATCCTAGTAACCTCTCTGAGAAATTTCATAATTTTCAGATTTTAGTTGCTATTTCTAAAGAGCTAGTCAAACCAGCTAGAATTCTGGTCAAACCCCTAGGGCAGCCTCTTGTGAATTTTCTAGAGAGCAATGAATTGCATGAAAATTCCTATAAAAATTATGCAAGGTTTTCCTCTGATCCAGAAAGCTTCCATCAAAATTTCAGAATTTTTGGAGCTTCGGAGCTACCTCCAAAAATTCCCTATCTTCTCAACCTTTTAGATAAAAATCAGAAATCACTATTCCTCGGACTCAGACCCGAGTCAGAGTCCGACCCGAGCTGACTTGGCTCGACCCAACCAACTGACCACGCTGATTATGAGCCATCCGATGGAAACTCAACGGTCCTAATCGCGTACCGCTTCGGCCTGGTATAAAAAGTCCTCGCGCAATGTCGACCATTGGATCTCGATCCAACGGCCCGCGCCGACCCCCTTCGCTCGATCTCTCGCATGCCGCTGAGTCACTGACACCGCGGGCCCTACCGGTCAGTCGCGTCTTCCACCTCTGGCGCTCGCGCAGAGCTCACTCGCCACGTGGCCGCGCCGCTCTGCCTTGCTCCGTCAACGCGCGGGCACGCCGTGAATCCACCGCCCGTCCTGACCACTCCTGGGGCTTCACCAGTTCACGCCGCCTCCGCTCCGTCTGCAATCCGAGGATAATACCCCCGCTCTCGCCCGTTGGAGGTCATTCCTCCTCTCGGTGGCTGAGGGAGACGCTTGTTTGAGCTACTCTCTAGGGTGAGCTTTCTCCACGTGGTTCCCCCTTCTTCCTCTTCCTTCACCGTCCCCTTGTGCGCCGGTTTGAGCACTTGTCTTCTTGTGTAGCCCGAGGAGACGAGGCGCGCCCCCATCTACTCCAGTGCGTGGTCCGCAAGGCCTCTCCACACCAACTGTCACTCCGGTGAGTTTCTTTCTCGCTTAAGTGCGTCACCGTGCGCCTTTTAGCCTATGGAGGAGATCCCCTCAACTATTTTGGCCTTTGCATCACAGGAGCTCGGGAATTTCGGAGTTTTTCCATTCCCGGCTGCAGGAGCCCCTTTCTTCTCCGACGACGATACGGTGAGCCTTTGCCTAATTCCTTGCTCTGTGACCATCACAGTGGCCCTATCTAGCGTTTCCGACACCTCTTTCTCTCCTTCTTTGCTCAGGGCGAGCTCTCCTTGGTAACACTATCGTCGCCGCCGTCCCCACCTCCGGGTCATCGCAGTAAGTTTCCGGAGCCCCTCTTATGCTCTTGCGCGCGTCAGTTTTCCTTTGGCGCCGCTGCTTCGTGCAATGCCACAACGGCCATAGTAGCTCCTCCGCCCCGCTCCGTCGTGCCGCCGTTGTGGGCCACCTTAGTCCTCACCGCTGATACCTTTAGTTTCGCATAGCTGCCAGGATCCCGTTTTGAGCATTCACTTGGGCCGCCATGGCGCGTAGCGCCGGCGAGCCGGCAAGCAAGCTCGCTATTGCGCCCGAGCGCGTGGCGCGTTCCGACCGCACTGTAGCGGGTCATTAGCGTTAAGTGTAATGATTAGCAATTAAAGCTCAATCTTTGTCGGAAATCCCGGTGATTAGCTGCGTTAAGTAATGCCTAGCAATGAATGACAGGTGGGCCCGAGCCACTTTAGTGTGCTGTGCACTGAGTTCACCGGTGTATGAGTCTATGGCAAGCGGACCCCACCTATCAGTTCGGTTAATCCATAGGTTAAATAGAAAATGGCACTATTCATGAGGCCCCACTAGTCAGCGACTGTGGCTAAGTTAGTCTGGGTATAAAAAGTATTTTATGTTTATATGAAATCCGGAATGCTTTATTTATGAACTGAAAATTGGTTAAACTTCAAAATTACATAAGTAATTCATTTTGGCTCCAAAATTGATGATTCTTTTTGTTAGTTTCCTTTTTAAATGTACTTTAATATAAAAATGGGTTGAATCATGTTACTGTTACAAAAAACACTTTTGTCAAAATTACTTTAGGATTAGTAATATTGTTGCATTACAAATTGCCTTAACTTCAAAAATGCATAAGTATTTCTCTGCAACTCCAAATTGAGTAAACTCAACTCTGTTGGAATCCTTTGTTAGTGTAGTTTATTGTAGAATAGGTTTTGATCATGTTTCTGTTACTAAAAATCTCATCTTACAAATGTTTTGTACACTACTTTCATAACTTTGAAAACTCATAGAAAATTCATCGTAGCTCCAAATGAGGTGAATCAAATTTCATTGTTCATCTCATGTGGAGCTCTGCCTACCATAAAAATTTCAAGTACACCACCCCTCTGGAAATTTTCACCAAAATAATTAATTCGGATGAACAGTAACCGGTAGCAATTTATTTGGATTTTCTGGAAAACTGACTTTCAAACTGCCATAACTTTTGCATAGAACATCCAAATAAATTGATTCTTATTGCTAAATTCACCTAAAATCATGCTCTACCTTCTGTGAATTTTTCATGATTTTTGGTTGAATTTAAATTTTTGGGTCTTTTCGATATTATTCGTTCTTATTGTGCTTTCGATTCTTTTGGTAGGTTCCGACGATCCTATTGTATACGAGAGTGATCCTCTGCAGCAAGAAAGTCATCCCCAGCAAGGCAAGTAGTTTTATCATAAACATCCCATTACTTTCAATGTCTAATACTTTGTTTACAAATTGTATGTATGCATGTTTTTGTGTCAAAATTTATTTTCCCGATTAGAGGTAGCTATTCCTATTGCATGGTTGCCCTTAAATTGTTCATCCCCTACCACTAAACTTAAGTTATTAATTTCACCGGTGAATTAGAGCCCGGTGGTTGAATTATACTTATTTATTGTCTTTTCGGTGTCATGCTTAGAAATGCTTAGCTACCGGTAGAATTGGGCGGTTATCGACTTAGTCGATAACTTTGATCACACAAAATTATTATTATCATTATGCTCAACACTTTGTGCTTTGTTACTTTGTAAAGTCAAAAACTGAAACTGAAAATGAAATGTTTGAGACTTGGGCACAATGGTTGATGGTGTGATCTTATGGTGTGACTGGAACGGTGCCCGGATCAACAAGGACCGAACATCTTGGACACCAACCCAAGCACTTTTGCGTACTAACCACATGAGGGGGATATGTGACCTCTCTTGACTTAGTACTTTTGCGTGAGTTAGCTCCTGGGTCGCAGGAGGTTGTGTTGTGTTGAAAGAGGATTTATCCCATGTGTGTGTTGGGCGTGACGGGATGGGTTTGGTATTAAGTCCAAGTTCCCTACCCCGAGGAGCAACGGTAAGTTCTCTCTCTGCCGTTGACTCTGCCACAACGTATGGGGGTTTCTATTCCCATATGGGCGACTCGTAGTTAATACACAATATTGGAAAACGTCTCGTAGGACTTAGCCTTGCCGGCATACCTTCGGAAGTGTGCTTAATCTAGTGGCAAAAGAGGCGGTCTGGCGTGTGGGTACATTGGTACACCCCTGCAAGGTATAAACTATTCGAATAGCCTCGTCCTAGGTTATGGACACGCTTGGTTAGGTCTCTACAAGAGTTAGACTATAACATTTAATTAAAACTTGATGTGGGTGGTATGAATGGGGAATTCATGCTATTGTTGTGGTGGCTATTGGGTTAGCCACTTCCAAGATGTCTTGTTATTATTGTTACTTGTATCTCGCTATTTTTGTCAAATAAAAACAGATTGTAAAACTGCTTTAAATCTATTACATTATTGCAAATGAAAACTTGCTTTATGCTGAAAATGAGTCTAGAGCCTCCTCCACTTAAATAAGCTTGCATGTAGTTATGTATAGGCCTATTACCCTACACGTAAGTCTTGCGAGTACATGTTTGTACTCATTTACTTTGCTTAATTAATTGTTGCAGAGGAGAAAGCTGATCCCCAAGGGATCCACTTTTGTGAGATGTGCGGCGGGTTTGACGACTAGGTTGGTGGCCCAGTTGGTTGCCTTGTGGGTTAAATGCACACTAATTGGCTCTTGTTTATCGCCATCTTATGGCGGTTTGCTTCCGCTGTTTATCTAACTCTTTAGTTGTTATTTGGCCGGTCGGCCCCTTTTGTAATAACTCTATTATGTATGTCTTTTGAATTGCTTAGTTGTACTTTGGTTCTATGTGTTGAATAGAATTGATGCATAATTTTTGTATGGGATTTGTGTACTGCAATTCTGGGAAGTACACATACGCCGAGAGTCGAGATATTTGATTTGTAATGCTAGAATCATCTTGATGGTTGAGTATTACAAGTTAAATACCCCGGGTTCTCACAGGATTTTGGTGAAATCTTTGCTCCCGTAGCTAGGCTTGAGTCAATTCGGATATTACTTGCTTTTGCATCATGCTTTGATATTAAATTATTTTAAATGGATGTTAAAAGTGCATTCTTAAATGGTAAAATATCCGAACTTGTCTTTGTTGAACAACCTCCCGGTTTTAAAGATCCTAAAAATCCAAATCATGTCTATAAACTCTCCAAGGCGCTCTATGGTCTTAAACAAGCTCCTAGAGCATGGTATAAACGCCTTAGAGATTTTCTAGTCTCAAAAGGATTCAAAATCGGGAAAATTGATTCAACTCTATTTACTAAAGTCTTAAATGATGATTTTTTTGTTTGTCAAATTTATGTTGATGATATCATTTTTGGGTCTACTAATCAAAATTTTTGCGAAGAGTTTGGTGATATGATGTCTAGGGAATTTGAAATATTCATGATTGGAGAATTGAGCTATTTCCTTAGACTTCAAATCAAGCAACTCAAAGATGGAACCTTCGTGAGCCAAACCAAGTATGCAAAGGATTTGATCAAGAAGTTTGGCATGGAGGATACTAAACCCATCAAGACTCCCATGGCAACCAACGATCATCTTGACTTAAATGAGGGAGGTAAATCGGTAGATTTAAAACTTTATAGGTCTATGATTGGTAGTTTGCTTTATCTTACCGCATCTAGGCCCGATATCATGTTTAGTATTTGCATGTGTGCACGTTTTCAAGCAACTCCAAAAGAGTGCCATTTAATGGCAGTTAAAAGAATACTAAGATATTTAAAACATTCCTCTAGCATTGGCCTATGGTTCCCCAAAGATGCTAAATTTGATTTAATTGGATATTCGGATTCCGATTATACGGGTTGTAAAGTGGATAGAAAAAGCACCTTGGGTAGTTGTCAATTTTTAGGAAGATCTTTAGTATCGTGGTCATCTAAGAAACAAAACTCCGTAGCACTATCCACCGCCAAAGCTGAATATGTTTCCGTGGGAAGTTGTTGTGCTCAATTTTTTTTTAACGGTAAACAGGAGGGGAAAAAATCCCTACTGAAATATATTAAGGAACAAAAAGAGATATTTACAAAGAGCAGAAGGAAGAAGATACAAAAGGACCCAAGAAACTTTAAAGGAAATCTCTCCACCACTCAACAAACTCCCTTCTAAGAGAAGGCTTGACCCTAAGAATAGCCAAGGAAAAAGCTTCTCTGAACTCTCGTTTCCAAGCAGAAAGAGAGACCACCCCATTACTAAAGATGACCTTATTGCGAATAGTCCAGATGGTCCAACAAGCAAGGATGACAATTTCTTTGAAACACTTGACCCCGAAACCGTTCTTTCCAACTTGGAGTTGCTCAACAACTGAGAGAGATAAGTCCCAAGAGAAACCAATGAATCGCCAGCACCACTGACTAAAGGAACAGCCGAAGAAAAGATGCTTCAGGGATTCAGCATGATGTTGAGTACAAAGCACACACTCATAACTTTCAAGCAAAAACTTCTTGCGCTGGAGGAGATCTCGAGTATTTAACCTATCCTTAAGGAGCAACCAGAAAAAGTCCTTCTGCTTAATTGCTATGGATGAGGCAAACATTGATGGATTATAGAATTAAAATTGATAAAATACCTCTTTAGTGTGACAATGATAGTGCGGTGAAAATTACAAATAACTCTGTTCAACACTCGAGAACCAAGCATATAGATATTCGCCACCATTTCCTAAGAGATCATGTGAGCAAGGGAGATATTGAAATTAGCCACATCAGAACCGAAGACCAATTAGCGGATATTTTTACCAAGCCGTTAGATGAAGGCCGCTTTTGCAAATTAAGGAATGAGTTAAATGTCATATACTATTCAAATGTTGTTTGAACTCTCGCCTCATGTATTGTGCTTCATTTGATGTTATTTGACTATTTTATGAAAGTATTTTTTAAATCTTTTATTAAAGATAACTATGGTCATAAAAAATTTATGTTCTTATATAGACATTAGTCTATTCTATGCATAATGATTCTTAATGATATTTATTTGAGTGCAAAACTAAGGATCATTTGCAAATATTCTCAATTCCAAAGAAAATCCAGAGCTATTCCTCGAAGCTCCAGGATGATCGGAATAACCGGTGTGTTATGCGCGGTACGACCGGCGTTATAACAGCGGTATGACCACAGTGCGATTCTACCAGTGGTCTTTTGGCGGTACGACCGCATCAGTTTGTGAGAGGGCAGTTACTCCCTGCGGTTACTGTTCGCTCGAGACTTAACCCCTCACGACGGTTCAACCACACCGTTTCATTTCGCTTGGGCTTCTCTCTCTCCAACCCGAGAACTTCCCAAAAATGCCACTCAAATCCTCTCAAATCTTTGGCATTTCTTCGTTCCCTTGTTGATTCTTGCTTCTCCAGGGTTCACCTCCTCCATTCCTTAAGGTAAAACATCTTTTAATTCAAGGTTTTATCGCTTTTAGAACCCTTGGTGTCACTTTAGGGTTAATTGGAAATGTAGATGATCTATTGGTTTCTAGTTGGACAAAAGTATCAAATTGATGTCTAGTGATGTTTGCGCATCCAAACCATGGATTCACTCCATGAAAAATCATCAAAAATTCAATCTTTTGCTTACCCTAGAACTCGGTCAGGACGATAGGTACAATCGGCTCTTGAGCACGGTTCAACCACAGTGCGGTCGTACCGGCCTCATAACAACGGTATGACCGATTATCCTGACTGAAAACATAAAGTTCATCTCTTTTTCACATAATTCTATTTTGATTAATTCTTTGAAATCCTTGATCTCCTATCCTTGTGAAGATGCCTAGGACACGTATTTTGACTCGAAAATCGCATGGAATGCCAAGAGGGCAATCTTCACCTCAATCTTCTGCAGCTCCAACACAACCACCTCAACGAACTCGACCTGCAGCTTCAACTCAACAAACAAGATCAATCCGACAGAAGGTTGTGCATGGCAAAGGCAAAAGACCAGCACCCGAACTTGAAACTTAAGAAAGCGAAGAAGAAGAAGATGATGATGATTCTGAGACTGAGTCAGAACAAGCTGGCACAGATGATGATTTGGGAGAGTCTCCAGAGCCTCCAACTGATATGAGACTTCTTACGCCTGATGAGTATGCACTCAAGCATCATGTAAATCAGTATAATTTCAAATCAGACTCAGTCAATCCAAGATTTCATACTATCTTTCAAGAACAAGTTTATGAGCAGCTATATAGACATCACATGAAGTTTGCAGATTACAAGTGGATTAAGCGGTCTCACATAAACTCTTTGGATAACTTCAATGGTGTTTACCAGCTATTTCATCGAGTGGGTCTTCATGATCTTGTAGCACTAAAGCAGAATTATGATGATGAGCTCATCAGGTAGTTTTATGCCACAGTGTATGTCTCTCTAGACTTGACATCATTTAGATGGATATCAGTTACCAGAAATCTTGTAGCCCTGCTTTATTGCCTCCCGCTTGGGATGACTATTATGATTCCTCTGTCAGGTACAAGCTGGGACCAATTACTGGACTTAAGCCCTTACCAAGCATGGTTAACAGGATTATTAATCATACTTTCTACCCCAAAAGTTATAATTTTGATGCAGTGAGGGGACATGCTTGGAATATTATTGATCATATTATGAAGGGGATAAAATTTGATGTTGTGGATGTAATTCTCCAGGGCATCGTTTCTTCCAAGAATGACAGGATTAAGAGGATTTACTATGCACCATACATCATGGCATTGATTAACAAGAAAATTGAGTATCGTGGTGGATTGGGATCAGTTCATAAGTCTTACAAGCCACGAGACGGTATTCCTCCTCGTCGTGGTAATGAGGATGATCTCGCGATCTTTGTCAGGCTTGCTTGCTCTTGCTCTGCTGAAGGTACCCTTGCACAGATTCTTGAAAATCAGCAGATGATTCTTAGCATGTTGCAAGAAATGAAGACTACTCAGATAGAGTTTCAGCATGAGACCCTCGACAAGCTAGCTAACATGGAGATAGTTCAGAATGATTTTCAGAATGAGGTTCATAATAGGATAGCTGCCATGATGGAAAGTATTGACGATTTGGAGCACATTTTGAGGACTCCTCAGTGATACACTCATCATCCTCCTCCACCTTCAAGAGCATCTACCTCTTCTGCTATTCCTCCGGTGGCCCCAGCTCTAGTGTCTCAGGCTCCAGCCCCTGTTACTCTGGCTTCAGCCCTAGCTCTAGTCTCAGCTCCTCCAGCACCAGCTACAGAGTTAGTGGCTCAGGATCCGGCACCAGTTCCTCCTCCTCAAGATCCCGCACCTCAGGACCCAGTTTCTCTTCCTTAGGATCCCGCAGTCTGAGATATTTTTGGTACCTTGATGCCAAAGGGGGAGAAGTGAGAAAGAAAGTCTTTAGGGGGAGCAAGTCAAAGGCAAAGCTTTAGGGGGAGCAAGTCACTATTACCATATATGGGTTTATATGTGCTTTGTAATATGTTTTATTGTTGGACTCTTGTGCTTGTAATTATTTAAATCCATGTTTGAACTTGTTGGATGTTGCTTATGTTATTATCTTGAAATACAATCTCAACTATAAATATTACTTTTTCCTCAAGTTCAAACATGCTAAAGAAACTCCGCCAAACATTTTCACAAAATTTCTACATGTGCTTGCAAAATTCTCTATCATTTATATGCACATGTTTAGGGGGAGCTTTCTTTATTTTGGCTTTAACAAGAAAATAATTCTCTAAACTATTTAAGCTTTTTACAAGAATTATTTTATTGTTAAGTCATCAAAAGAATATACACTCATAGTATATTCAAAATAATCTTTCACACATATTAATTGTGTTGTCATCGATTACCAAAAAAAAGGGGAGATTGAAAGCATCTAGGCCCCTAAAAATTGTTTTGGCAATTAATGACAATGTGTGAATATGGGATTAACGTGTTTATTGAGCATTTACAAGGTTTAATCCCATTGGTGAACTTGGTGAGGTAACGATGCATGCTAAAGGACAACATGAAGATCTACATGGCTTAAAGATAAGGTACAAGTAGTCTAGGATCCTTTTGTATTTTACCGGTCTTAGGAGAATTGTTTGGAACACCGGATTATAGGTTAAATACCGTGCTATCAAGAGGGATCATGACTAGTAGCTTGATAGCATGTTCTTGTGCCATATGGATCAATTTAGGATCTTGCATGCATTTGAATTTGAAATTGAATTTAAATTTGAAAGCTTTAAGTGCATTTGTCAGAAATCGGTCGTACTGGATTTATACTGACGGTTGTACTGATTTAAGCGGTATGACCGCACTTTACTTGGCGATATTACCGAATTTTGACTGGTTTAGCCAACTGAGTGCTAATGCGGTACGACCGGCTCCTTGAGCGGTACTACCGCATTACGGTCATTCCGATTTTTAGTTGGCGGTTGGATAAAACCAGAACCGATGCATTTTGGCTCAGAACTCTCCTTAACAATCGGTCGTACCGCTTCTAAGAATCGATCGTACCGATCTGCGGTTGTACCGATTTTTGTAAGGCGGTATGAATTTTCCAGAGAGCATGTCATTTCAGCGAAATCAGGAACCCTACGATCGGTTGTACCACTCGTCCATGCGGTACGACCGGTTGATGCGGTTGTACCGCACTTTGGTTGGCGGTCATACCGCTCGGGAATTTCCAACGGCTATGTCAGAGTATTAAATGCGACTGTTCTAGGTGTTACTGCGCTCTGACACAAGAGCGGTTGTACCGCACTTTACATGGCGGTTGTACCGATTTTCTCTGAAAGTTGAGGATTTGGTCCCCAACGGTCATAATTGTTGGTGGGAGTTATAAATACCCCTCCCCCCCCCAACTGCTCAAGGACAGAAGGCTAGTGTTCATTTAACATCTATAGAGCCTTGAGAGCTTTGAGCATTCACTCAACACCAAAATTTCCTTGTGCATCCATTGTGAGGTAGTTGAGTTCATTCAAGTGCATCCATTCATCCTAGTTGATCATATTGCACTTAAGCACCGTCAAGCGAAGGTCATCGATTTGTTACTCTTGGAGTTTTTGCCAAACTCCTAGACGGTCTTGACGGTGGAGCACGGTGATCTCTTCAAGAAGATTGTGAAGAGGCCCGGTGCAAGCTTGTGAGTAGTTTGGTATTCACCATCTCTGGAGCGGAGAAAGAACAACCATAGTGATCGAGGGAAGGCTTAATTCGTGGAGCCGGCTTGAGTTATCAAGCTTCCTCAACGTGGACTAGTGAAGACCGACAAGTCTTTGATACCACGGGAAAAACATCATTGTCTCATTGTGGTTATTTCTAGTCTTTACTATTTCCGTATTTATATTTCTAGCTTATTTTGTGAGTTGAATTGCTTAGCTAGAAATATAACTTGTTTAGACTAAGTTATTTGGCTTATATTGTTAATTTATTAAAAAGTTTAAAAACCTCCTATTAACCCCCCCCCCCCTCTAGTCGGTTATCCTTGATCCTACAGTCCCCTACCTTTTGCTCTGAGATGGTGAATGGATGTTGATAGTGCTACTAAGGATTCGGCTTTGGCAAACTAAAATAGGAATGGCAGTGGGGGAGAAATGGTGGTTTACCTCTGTTTTGGTTGGGTTGGGAAGGTCAGTGCAGTGATGGTGATGGGGGTGTTGGAGCTGGCCAGGGTGCTGGAGCTGGCCAGGGTGCTGGTGCTCCCATGCTTCCGCGGTGGCTTCTGGTCTTCCTGGTTCGTGTTGCCTTCGTGCGGTCTCGATGGTCGTGGATGGTCGTCGGTCGAAGCTATGGCCATCAACACTCCTCGGGCTTCCCCTTCTCCCTTCTCTATGCTTCTTGTGGATGTGAACTGGGGGCAGAGCTTTGCTTGGCTTTGGCTTTGTGAGATGGGAGGCTTGTGTGTGGCAATGAGGAAAAATGAAGCTTTATCTTGTGGTGGGGGGATTGGTTGTGTCTGTGCTCTCTTTCTTTCCCCTATGCATGGCCCTATGATACTGGGTGGCCCAATCTTCTCGAGTAGAACCGTTGATAAATAGTGCTTGATGACGAACAACACTCAGCTGTACACCACGCACCAGTGCACGGACTTGCAACTCTATGGATATTCGCCAACAAGCACCGGGATGATCGTTGCTAGACCACGAGCGGAGATCGCCAAGCCCTCAATTCCCAGCGGAAAAGCAAACTTGATCTTGAGTTGCAGAACAAACAATTGATCTCCTAATTCTCTCTCAGAAATCCTCGCATGAACTCTGGTATGAAAGAAACAAGCAGTAGCTTTGTCTATTTTTTTGCATAAAACGTGGTCTACCTACAATACCAATGCGCCCAGCTATTTAACCGATTAGAGCAATGTCGTTCCAACTGAGCTAGCTAGCTGATTGCATGGAACTAATTATTGTGTTTCCAAATTCTTGCTAACTAATACTAAAAATAGAAATATGCCTTAATGGTTACAACCAAACAAGCTCCACATCACACGGATGCTTCCTTTTTCTCCTGGCCGAACATGTAGCATTGTCCAACTCCAAGTCACAAACATGAACGGCTTCTAGTCACAAACGTGGACATGCCATCTCCAAGTCACGTAGGATTTCTGCCGCCTTGCATGCGTGATGCTGCCTTGCATGCATGATACTCTCCTTTGACAAGAACTGAAAATCTGTTGAGGATTCCTCCTGCCTTGTATGCGTGATACTTTCCTTTGGCGAGAACTAAAAATATGCCATAGCTGGACTCCTTGCAGGCGATCTTCCCCGCGCCTTCCTTGTCGCGTAGTCGTAGTCGCGAGCGTTGTAGTATCGTGGACGGCCAGCCATGTGGCCCATGTAGAGTCGTCGTGCTGGAATTGCCAATAGACAAAGTGGCACCGACCCTTGTACCACATGCGACAGCTCTTCTTCTCTTTCCTCAAACCTGAGAACAAGTAAAGTACAAGCGTTATGTAGTATAAAATGCTCGCTAGAATTAATAACATGCTCTTTAAGAAACAAGGTCACCTGATCATGTATCTTCTTAGCACGTGCTCTTGTAATTGGTCTAGTCGGCAACTCGATGCGTATATTTTGAGCATTAGATGGAGGAGAAGAAGGTGTCGTAAGGATGCCCTCATCATCCTCCCCCTCTTGAAAAGGTGTCGTCCTCGACGCTAGATCATCAGCATCGAAGAACGGCGATAAATCAGCAACGTTGAATGTCGAGCTCACGCCATAGTCATCACCCGAAAGCTCGATTTTGTATGCATTATCATTAATCTGCTCAAGCACTTTGAAAGGTCCATCTCCTCGTGGAAGCAACTTCAATTTGCGTTGATCCGGAAAGCGATCCTTGCGGTAGTGTAACCAAACTAAATTGCCTGGCTGAAAAATCATCTTCTTTCTTTTCTTGTTCGCCTTGTCAGCATAGTACTTCGCCTTGCGCTCAATTTCTTCTTTCACCTTGATGTGCAATTTCTTCGCATATTCAGCTCACTTTGACGCCTCCATATTTGTTCGTTGTTGACTGGGAAGCGGCAACAAATCAAGTGGCGTAATAGGCTTGAAACCATACACCACCTCAAATAGGCACATCTGTGTAGTAGAGTGGACGGCTCTGTTGTAGGCGAACTCCATGTGTGGCAAACAGTCCTCCCACTCCTCGATATTTTTCTTGATCATGGTCCTTAGCAGTATTGAAAGTGTGCGGTTCACCACCTCTGTTTGACCATCAGTTTGTGGATGACAAGTTGTGCTGAATAACAGCCTTGTCCCTAGCTTCCCCCAAAGTGTCTTCCAGAAATAACTGATGAATTTGACGTTGCGATTCGAGACAATGGTCCTGGGTACACCATGCAACCGCACTATCTCCCTGAAAAATAAATCAGCAACATGCGATGCATCGTCGCTCTTGTGGCACGAAATAAAGTGTGCCATCTTCGAAAATCGATCCACAACAACAAAAACAGAATCTCTCCCCCTCTTCATCCTAGGCAGTCCTAAAATAAAGTCCATACTAATATCTTCCCATTGTACATTAGGAATTGGAAGAGGAGTGTACAAACCATATGGATACAACTTCGATTTCGCCTTGTGACAAGTGATGCACCGTTGTACATACCTATCCACATCACGCCTCATCTTAAGCCAATAAAAGTGATCGCTTAGCATAGACAACGTCTTCTCACGTCCAAAATGTCCCATCAATCCACCTGCATGAGATTCCTGCAGTAATAACAAACGCACGGACGATTCTGGAACGCATAGTTTGTTAGCGCGAAATAAAAACTCATCATGAATGTGAAATTTGTCCTAGCCTTTCCTGTCTTTGCAATGCGCATAAGGGGAAGCAAAATCATGGTCATTAGCATATAAATCACGCAATCTCTCTAAACCAGGAACTTGCACATCTAAGCGATTTAAAAGCACACTTTTCCTAGAAAGAGCATCAGCAACTACATTTTTCTTTCCCTTCTTATATTTCACAATGTAAGGAAACGACTCGATAAATTCTACTCACTTAGCATGTCGACGGTTCAGCTTAGCTTGGCCTTGCAAATATTTTAAAGCTTCATGATCAAAATGTATAATGAATTCCTTAGGCCATAAATAATGTTGCCAAACTTCTAAAACTCGCACTAAAGCATACAACTCCTTATCATAGACCAGATAATTCAATTGTGCGCCCTTGAGTTTCTCGCTAAAATAAGCAACCGGTCTACCCTCTTGCATTAAAACACCACCAATACCAATTCCACTAGCATCACATTCAATTTCAAAATTCTTAGTGAAATCAGGTAAAAACAAGTAACGGTGCCTCAGTTAAACGCTTTTTCAATTCATCAAACACAGCTTGCTGTGCCACCCCCATGTAAACTCAACACCTTTTTTTGTTAATTTATTCAGTGGGGCAGCGATGGTGCTAAAATCCTTAACGAAACGCCGATAAAAACCAATGAATCCATGAAAGCTCCTAATTTGACTAACATTCATAGGAGTAGGCCAATTTTTGATTGCTTCAATTTTAGACTCATCTACCTCTACTCCCTGTGCCGAAATCACATAGCCCAAAAATATTACACAATCTTTGCAAAAAGAGCACTTCGCTAAGTTCCCAAATAACCTAGCATCGCATAAAACCTATAGCACTTCTCTAATGTGGTCAATATGGTCAGATTCATTATGGCTGTAAATCAAAATATCATCAAAATACACGACCACAAATTTCCCAATGAAATGCCTCAAAACATGATTCATCAATCTCATGAATGTACTAGGTGCATTAGTTAACCCAAACGGCATGACTAACCACGCATACAAACCAAATTTTGTCTTAAAAGCAGTTTTCCACTCATCCCCTTCTTTCATCCTAATTTGATGATATCCACTACGCAAATCAATTTTAGAGAAAATAACATCGCCACTCAATTCGTCTAACATATCATCTAAGCAAGGTATAGGATGACGATATCGAATAGTGATATTATTAATCGCTCTACAATCTATGCACATGCGCCAAGTACCATCTTTCTTAGGAACTAAAATAATAGGAACAGCACAATGGCTTAAACTTTCACGTACGTACCCTTTGTCGAGAAGTTCTTGTACTTGTTTCTGAATTTCCTTTGTTTCCTTGGGGTTGGTGCGGTACGGTGGTCGGTTTGGTAGCGTCGCTCCTGGAATTAAATCAATTTGATGCTCTATCCCGTAGATTGGTGGCAAACCAGTGGGCACCTCCTCCGGAAAAACGACGTTGAATTCCTGCAAAACATGAGAAACACCACTAGGAAGAGGCGTCAAGTCGTCAGTAGAAAGCAATGCATCCTTGTACAGAAGTACAAAGTGCACCAAATTGGGATTCTCACAAAAAGCTCTCATCTCTGATTTGGTGGCTAACATTACTAAACCTTTCTCCCCCTCACTTTTCTTTTTACCGCTCAATTTTGGCTTGTGGCTCTCACTCGCCGAAGCTGGAATCTCGCTATTTGGTGTACTCTCAATTTTCACCTCAACTTTCTTCTTATTAGCATTGACTATCTCTGCCGGTGTAAGTGGATACAAAATCACATCTTTGCCGCTCCACTTAAACTTGTAGCAGTTTGTATGGCCATCATGATAAACATGGCGATCAAATTGCCATGGGCGCCCCAATAGCAAGTGACAAACGGACATGGCCACCACATCGCAAACAATGGTATCCTCATACTTGCCAATCTTGAAGTGCACCTTTACCATATGACTAACTTTCACCTCGCCCACATCGCTCAACCACTGCATATGATAAGGATGAGGATGCGGTAAATATTTTAAGCCTAATTTTGTGCACATCTCCTTGCTGGCCAGATTATGACAACTTCCTCCATCAATTATGACTTTGCACACTTTACTGCCAACTGTCGCCCATGACTGAAACAAATTGCACCACTGTGCGGTAGACTAGCTTTGTGACACGCTAAGTACACGAGGTGTGCACACTAGCATATGCTCTCCATATGGCGCCCCGGCCTATAGTCCAATCTCTCATCCTCTGTGGGATCCTCTGCAAAATCAGCAAACGGAGTAGTATCGTCCTCATCACTAGCAGAAATATACCCATCATCAGTAAGTATCATAACTTTATTATTTGGACAATCTTTTTGAAAATGACCAATTCCCTTGCACTTGTAGCATGTCAGATCACGTGAACGGCCTATAGAACCCATCGAGGATGCCGCGCTAGCAGCGGGCACCAGTGGCGGCGTACTATCTGTCTTCTTTTGTGCTGAACTGCGCGTCGCAGAATTGCCCCCGGATGGGACGGACTTGCCCGGCTGTCCTGTGTTGTACGGTGGTGCTGTGCTCACTGAATAACGTTGTCGTGCAGCATACTTAGCATCTTCAATTACCTGCTTCTCAGCCTCACGTGCCTGATGCATCAACTCAACCATGTTGTTGTATTAATGATGATTAACGATCAGCCGAATAGCATAATTCATCCTAGCAAGAAAACGAGCCATAGCTTGTTCCTCATTCTCGCGCACATCAGCATGTATGATAATCTGCTCCATCTCTTTATAATACTCATCAACTAATTTCAATCCCTATCGCAACCCAATCAACTTCTCATGCAGCGAGCGCTTGTAATGTGTAGGTATAAAGCGTGCGTGCATCTATCGCTTTAGCTCGTCCCATGTGACAACACGTGGCTCGTGTCGCTCCATCCACTGTTGCACACAGCGCTCCCACTATGTAGCAGCATATCTGTCCAAAGCAGCAACGGCAAGATCCAACTTGCGCTGATCAGAATATCGGTTCATGCGAAAGAGCTTATCAACTTTCAACTCCCATGCAAAATAAACCTCCACCGCTGTAGTACCCTCAAAGGATGGCATTGTGAACTTAGGCTTTGCAACAAGATCATCGGCGTCCTCATCGCGCCGACGATTACGTGCATACTAATTATGTTGACAGCGTGGCAAATAGTCGTCGAACATGGCCTCGTCACCGTTGTCGTCAGCGTGGCGGTTTCCACGGCCTCCTCCATGGGCACCATAGTATGCACCCCCCAAAGACGACGTCATGCGCGCCTCCATAGGCACCATCGTGGACGCCATCATTGGCGCCTCGATAGGCACCACGCCTATGTGCAGGGGGACGCGCCGCGACCTCAGCAACAACACAGCGCTGTTGCGCCGCCTCGCGTACACGCGCCTGTTCATCAAATTGTAATTGGCGTGGTTCATCCTCGCGCTGCCGTCTAGCGGCAGCCTCCGCATCCATCTCATCGCACAGCTCGTACGGGAGGTGTACACTCCCCGCATCGCCATGTGTACCCAACTGCATCAAAGCAGTGAGCTTAGCAATAGCGTCGAGTAGTACCTTGTAGTTGTCGTCAACGGTCACGGACAGCTTCTGGAAATCTGTCCCTAGGCCGTCCAAGTTGTTTTGGACACGCCCAAGGTTGCCACGCACCAGGTCGACCTCAGTCCGAAACTCATCTCAGAGCGTGGCACGAAGTGTATGGAAGGACATCTTGGTGACCGGATCAGTAAGGTTGCCGTCCAGATCCTTGTCCTGCTCGCTTCCTGACATGGGTACAGTAGCAAAAATACCAAGTGACAATATATTTGGAAAATAAGTGGGAATCTCTCAACTACTGTTCTGAAACAAAGCAAGTTGTACCGTTCCGAAGTAAATTATGAGCAGCAAAAACTTATGCTCGTAGCAACGAACGACCAACCAAGATTGTGCGAGCAAATATCAAGAACGACAGCCAAGACTTGACACGGATGTTTTAGGTGGAGCTAGGTGAGGAATCCTAACAATTCAGAATTTAAAGATTGTCTAGCTAGGTAGTAATCCAAACGAGACTCACAATGCCTAATTGCTGATCGTAAATATAAGTGAGGAGTAGACAGCAACACACACACAGTGATAATGGGACTATTGCAATCAAAGGAATGAGCGATAAAAGAACAATTTTGTATGGATGCGAACGCTCGTATTGCAACAGTTCAAGGAGAGACGGTAGGTAGTGCTCAAAAATCATATATGAGGGTACAAGATTGCTCAAAAATAATGGCACGCGAAAAGTATTGGATACAAATATATAACAATACTCCAACAATAGAATTTAACACTATGGCTCTCTGTTTTTTTTTCCTTCGTTCTCTCTGCTTTTTTTTCTCTCTTTTTTCCCTTTTTTTTCTCTCACGACCAAACTCTAGTACTCACGGCAAGCACTTGCTGATTTTGTTTTTTTTTTTTTGAGCTCACAGCCAACCACTAATACGCACGGTCCAACACTACTATACTAATAAGCAATGCTGATTTTTTTTTTTTAACTCACGACTAGCGATATGAACTCACGGCCACACACCTTGTTGTGTTTGCTTGAACTCACGGCCAAGACTACCATATGGAGATAAACAACTGTCGCGTAACAATTTTTGATGAGCAGCCCCTTGAGCAAATCAAAAGCTAGTCCCAATAGGATTCAAAGTTTTCGCAACGGACAGATTGGTTTACGAAGGAAAAATCAAGTACGAACACAAAAATTTGTAGAAGGGAAAAACAAAAAGAGATACGAATGGAACACGACCAGCAACTAAACACGATGAACAAGTGGATTAAGACCTAACAAAATGCACTAAAAATACTGAATTAAACTACAGCGAAGACGATTTTTTTATGGCTTTTTCGGTGTATAGGACAGCAAAACAATCTACTAAAATACGGGTAAAAGAGATTCTACCGAGTGGCCTGGAATCTGATATCACGATGATATAGGGTGGCTCAATCTTCTCGAGTAGAACCGTGGATAAATAATGCTTGACGACGAACAACACTCAGCTGAACACCACACGCCAGTGCACGGACTTGCAGCTCTATGGATATTCACCAACATACACCGGGATGATCGCCGCTAGACTACGAGCGGAGATCGCCAAGCCCTCAATTCCCAGCGGAAAAGCAAACTTAACCTTGATTTGCAGAACAAACAATTGATCGCCTAATTCTCTCTCAGAAATCCTCGTATGAACTTTGGTATGAAAGAAACAAGCAGTAGCTTTGTCTATTCTTTTACATAAAACGTGGTCTACCTACAATACCAATTCGCCCAGCTATTTAACCGATGAGAGCAATGTCGTTCCAACCGAGCTAGCTAGCTGATTGCATGGAACTAATTATTGTGTTTCCAAATTCTTGCTAACTAATACTAAAAATAGAAATATGCTTTAATGGTTACAACCAAACAAGCTCCATGTCACATGGATGCTTTCCTTTTTCTCCTGGCCGAACATGTAGCATTGTCCAACTCCAAGTCACAAACATGAACGGCTTCTAGTCACAAACGTGGACATGCCATCTCCAAGTCACGTAGGATTTCTGCCGCCTTGCATGCGTGACGCTGCCTTGCATGCGTGGTACTCTCCTTTGACAAGAACTGAAAATCTGCCGAGGATTCCTCCTGCTTTGTATGTGTGATACTTTCCTTTGGCGAGAACTAAAAATATGCCATAGCTGGACTCCTTACAGGTGATCTTCCCCACGCCTTCCTTGTCGCGTAGTCGTAGTCGCAAGCGTTGTAGTATTGTAGACAGCCAACCACGCGGCCCACGTAGAGTTGTCGTGCTGGAATCGCCAATAGACAAAGTGGCGCCGACCCTTGTACCACATGCGACAGCTCTTCTTCTCTTTCCTCAAACCTGAGAACAAGTAAAGTACAAGTGTTAGGTAGTATGAAATGCTCGCTAGAATTAATAACATGCTCTTTAATAAACAAGGTCACCTGATCATGCATCTTCTTAGCACGTGCTCTTGTAATTGGTCCAGTCGGCAACTCAATGCGTATATTTTGAGCATTAGATGGAGGAGAAGAAGGTGTCGTAAGGATGCCCTCATCACCCTATCCACTCCCTTCTCACACTGCACCGTGGTTTTATGGACCATTGGTCCATAGGGTGTCTCGGGTTCTGTTCTTGTAACCGTGGGTGTGTTGGATTTTAATAAACGCTGAATGATGAAACCCACGGAAGTGATACGGTGCTAATTAACTTAGGTTGGCCTGGGTATTTTGATGATCAGGGTGCTAACTGACTGAGGTGGGTTTGGGAACCTGATGATCATGGTGCCAGCTGATTTAGGTTAGTTTGGGAATCTGACTGTACTTCATGAAATCTGACGGCAACTTATTTTTATTCTAATTCAAATATATACTGCTTTCGGTTTTACTAATCGTTTTCTGAGCTTTTTGGTGGCTTACATATTTGTGAATTTTGGGAGAGGTCTCATGGGTTGGCGATAACCGGACAGGATGGCAAAAGAGGGCTTCAGCGACATGTATGCAAGAATTGGATTGTAATTTAATTAGCTTTTGTAAGTTACACTGTGATTGGTTGTAAATTGATTTTATATCAAAGGTCGAATTTGTAATATCTTATCTCTATTTTGCAAATGGATTGTTGTAACGCTTTCAAGGTTGTAATATTTGTGTACTCCTTGATGTATTGAACTTATGTAATAACTCTTGAGTTTGTGTTAGTGTTTCTTTTAAACTTGCAATTGATTTCTTTTTGTGTATGACTCTGAGTTATAATGATGTTGGAAAGTTGTTACCATAATTTTCTTATTGTTAGTTGTATCGATTATGTGTTTGATAACAACTTTGAGATTACACTTTGTTTCGGATCTAAGGAATTTTAATTACCACTAATTATTGATTACTATTATTTAGCTTAGTCTAATTGTTCAGGTTCTCACACAATTAGTATCTGGTAATAATGCTGCTTGCAAAACATGGTTCTTGAGATTTATTAGCGTATCTTGAAAAAAAAAATTTACTCTGCCCACATAGGTCTATATTGAGGTCCTCACAAAATCGTGTCGCCTCTGGCTCAGACTAATTTTCTGATTCTACAGGGATTTTAACATTTCCAGTAGTTCATTTATTTTGCAGGGCAAAGCTCCAAAAGGCTTGTGTGAACGACGATGAATGGCTTTTTGCCATGGATTGCTAAGGCGTAAGCATTAGGAACAGGATTTTGCCGTATGTGTAAGTCAGGATTCTTTCTGAAGGCTCTATAGGAAAATGCTTGAACTTTCCTGCTTCTGGTGAACTGAACTCTTGAGCGCAAAGCTTTGCATGATACTATGCAGGTGAATAGGACTTCTTCAGCTACAAGCAAGGCATCGAGAATGATACAATATCTTTCTCCAACTAGCCCAGACACTGTGAATAGATGCTATTTGCCTTTTCCATCACATCTCCTCAAAATAACACTTCAACCTGCAGGTAGATCACAAATACAGGCCACAAGTCCTTGCAAAAGCAGTGGCTGCTGTTGGTTTCGAGCTTCGATCATGTTGCGAAAGCAGATTATAACATCGGCATATATCGCTATCGATTTGAAGAGCTCGATGCAATGCAGAGATAGTGGAATCTTCGTCGGTCGGCATGGGTCATTCTATTATTTTAAAGGCTGTTCCTAGTATAAGGATTCCCTGCGGTGCACGTCTTGAAACTAAAGGCGGGTAATTAACCTAGCCCGGAAACACATGGATGGATCCGGCTTGAAATCCAGACCATTAATCAGACTGAAATCGTTTTGAGTGTCCATATCATACAGAGGCCAGGTGTGTTCATGGAAAATGACGCATGCCAAGCATGGAGCTTCTCCTAGAGACTACACATTGCTGAAAATTCAGTGATTCAGACACATTGCTGCTCTCAGTCAGTCTATATGTGTTGGGAAAAACTATTGGACATTGAATCTTTCTGTGCAATTGTTTTGATTAATGCCAGTTGCTTCCTTCCTGGTTGATGCATACATGGATTGATCTCTAACTGACCAGCTTCTCAGACCTGAAGGGCTCAAAGAACTTAAGTTCGGGAATTCACTTGGCTGTTCCAAGTGATTGATCAGCTGAAAGGAACATGTCATGTCCAGATTTTCTCACTGAACAATTTCAGAGATAATGATATGTGGCCATATGGGAGGTACCTCCCAACTGATTGATCAGCTGAAAAGAACCGGTCATGCAGGGTTTCTCACTGAACATGACAGAAAGTGCCATGCATCCAAACAAAAACAGGTATTTTGCGGAATTGCACAATGCCAGGGATCTCAAGAGCGCGTATGCACCGCTACCCCCGGTCTCGCCACTTGATCCTTGTAGTATTACAAGCAGGGGTGGACCCTCCCTTCGTGCTCGGGTGAGCTCCGCCTCCGACCGGACCCCTCTCCCCCTCCTCCTCCTCGACCTAGCATCCATGGCACTAGCGAGGAGGCGGCCGCCGAGCTGAGGTTGAAGACGAACGGGATATCTTCGTCTCGTCTTCGTGGGCTTTGTTGAGTTGGGTGGCTGGCCCATTAGAAGGGCTAGAGCCAATGAGCTAGAAGGAGGCGGTCACCGACTCCTATTCCCCTCCCACAGTCATGTCCCCTAACCCTAGAGCAAGCAGCCAGCAACGGACCGGCGGTGGTGGTGGGCGAGGCGAGGGTGTGCGGCGGCTAGGGGGCAGGTGTGTGGCGGCGCATGAGGCGAGGCAAGGGCTCAGGCGTGCGGCGAGGGCTCAAGTGGCGAGGAGGGGCCAAGCCGGCAAGGTAAGGGCTCGGGCGTCTGGGCAGTGAGCAGTCTTGGCAGTGGCAAAGCCAGGGCAAGGGTAGGTTGTTTCTTCTATGTCTCATCTTTTGTTCAAACTATTAAGTTCAATAACTTGGTGGCAAATTGTTGAGTAAGCTTCATTTGTAAGCTATTTTTCTATGCTCTTTTGTTCAAACTATTAAGTTCGAAACTTGGTGGCAAATTGTTGAGTAAGCTTCATTTGTAAGCTATTTTTCTATGCTCTACCTTTATATTCATATGTGGATTGTAGTAGTTGATTCCAGTTAGTAGTATATACTCTTATTAATGCGATTGCAATATAATTTGTATATGAATTCTTTTACTTTTGGGTAATCTCTTTGGTCCATACTTCCGACTCCGCCCTGTCTAAAATTTAGTCCTCGATCCGTACTTGATTACAAGTTCTTTCTCATAATAATTCAGAAATGAGTCACACAAGTCTTGGGCCTAGGACATATTGTGTTTCATGCAGCAATCATACACACCAAAATTCTCTCCAGGGTACAGGGATATTTGATTTCCACTAGTACTTCAATACAGTGGCCCAGTCAGATGCTAGTAGCTCCAAAGATTTCTGCAAAAGGCCCAAAATATAGCATAATTTACGGAAAGACCCTGAAGAGTAAGATTTTTTTAGAGAAATAGGACTCGCGTATATATATTAAACTCCATATTTCTCGAATCCGCCGCCGCTTCAGCACATGCGGCGAGGAAAACAATTTTCGACTTTGGCAGACTCACGAGAGTCTACTGGTCGGACCAAAATTCATAGAAATGCAAATGCAACGTAACGATGCAATGCAGTGGTCTCTGCACATACTGGCACTGCTTGGGAGAAGAAAGCTGAATAGCATGTGATGTTGACTTCTCTCCCATATTCTAATGAATGGAAATTGGAAAATCCATGAACAAACATGGATTTTTTTTGGCTCATGATTATGGTTCAATTGGCCTCCAAACGAAGCAGCTCTATGAAGAAAGATTTAACCTTACCAAAGAGATTTTTGCATTCTACTCCGTTTGTCAATCAATATAACTAAGGGTGTATGTTCTTCTTCTTTTTTCTTTTTCTTTTTTGGCCAAGGACAAACACTAGTGCCCACAACAGATTTTTGTCGGCACTTATTAGCCGTCAAAGAAAATGCCGTCACGAAAATGCCAGGATATCGTTATATATGTACCGTCTTCTGGCGATTGTAATTTCCATCTGGACAATGGAGTTAAATGTGTGCAGCAGTCCTTGCAGGCATACTGATACAGATCGAGCTCAGATCAGGGCCGTACGTACATGGGATCGGTGAAGAAGGTACGTGATGCAGGGTCAGGATTCCGCCACGTGGTCAACGAGTCCCTGTACGATCAGCCAGCGTAGGGCCGGCCGGCTGGCTACGCTGTTCCTGACTTGCTTTGTCGTCTCACTCACCGTCCTGAGTGATCCTTGTACCACGCCCATCCACATATGCGAAAGTTTCATGAATGACCGACAGTTTCAGCAGAGTACGTACGTACACCGTGGCTTATTTGCGGTATTAGGGTTTTATATGACTTCGCGGCACAGTTTAGGTCCCACAAGTTAAACCTATATTTATAGCAAAGAGCGTTAGACACAGGGGTAGAGCCGGGGTTAGACCATAGCGGGGCGCTGAGAGATGGATTTGATACTATTTTGTAAGATATTACGGATTTATCATTACGAGAAAAAAGAGCAGGTTGTTTAAATTTTGAATTTCGATGGATCCATGATCGATAGTACAAAACATGTTTTGCCGTTGATTCTAACTTCAGGAAGCCTATAGTAGTAAAAGCATTGTCTTTCACACAATGGATCACGGCATCTACTTATACAACATCATCATATTGGCTTTTCTAATTTCCTACATACTATCATACAAGCTGCTACAAAAAAAATCACAAAAAATTAGAGCTCGAACTATACTAAAGAATAGAGAAATGGAATACAAATCATGATCGTGAAGGATAACACTTTGAGGCCTTGTTTGGAGCGTAGATAAAATGGTTTTAATTGGTCATGAATTAAGCTTTTCAGCTCCGTAAACACACATGCCGATCATACCATATGTTGATTTACAGGAGCAAATGCTAAGCAAGTCTTACTCTTGGGCTAATTACTAAAGGAATTGCATGAATCATAGGGGGGCAAGCCCCTGCCAGCCCCCCTTCCCTCTGCCCCTGGTTAGACGTAGTCAACCGGTAAGATATTAGGGTTTTTCAAGTTTAAACCGAGTTCGAATCCCATTCTTGGATGGAGGCATTGAATATGTTCGATCATTTGTCACTAGTAGTCTAGCCATTTCGTCAATTTCTTAAATATAGATCAAAAATACTATATGTGCGGGTGGGGGAAGGCAAAAGACGGCTTCTTAACCGTCCAATCAAAATTGGACATTTGAGACAACACGAGAGGACAATTAGTTAGACACCGAGCGGATGTTTCGAACTTTCCGTGACATTATAGTTGTAGATAGAAAATGACCTAAAGATACATACTATATGGTGATATATTTGAATAAACAACTTATAGAGGAGCTTATGTGACCATGCAACCCAAAACAAGAAAATGCATGATCCACAGGTTACCGACAATTCCACAGCCACATAATCCCAAACCGAAAGGATGCCACTTGCAAAAAGCATTCCACGCAAGACTAGCAAATGTCAAAAAAGGAGCCAACCCATGACACGCACGATACATGACCTTCTTTTGATTCTTCTTTTTTGTTTTCTCCTAGAAAATTAGTTTGATGCAAATAAGATGACAAGAAGGCAAAGTGGAAACACTACACTCGGTGATGCAGACAAGAACTTGATCGTAACTATATGGAATATCCTCGAAAAAAAACTATCTGAAACATTTTTCTCCAATTCTCCGAAGATGATTTCAGTCAATATGTACAATTTACCTAAATCGATTTGGAAAATATCTAAGCGCTTATCGAAAAAAAATATATATTATATAAGTGCGAAAAATGACAATAAGCACAACAGTACATCACGATCGCGTCTATATAATTAGATGCAACCTATGTGATGAATATTGCGACATTAGATTGATGTCACATCGGCTCAAAAAATAGAAACATTAGTTATCTCAGCGTGGAGAAATCCAAATCTGAACTGTGTCACCACTCACCAGGGTGCCATCTCCAATTCTCATTCTCCACCTTCCAACCGAATCACATTTAAAAGGGAAAGCAAAGTGGCATTTGATAGATTCAACGCATAATGCAGATTAGTTTGCTCAACAAATGAAATCTCATTTCTGAAAGCATTTCTTCAGAGCCAAGGATAATTTTACTATTTATATTAATGTACTATAACTAGCTAGGCATGCATGCTGATTATCATTTACCTCGATATTTTTTAGTCAAATTTGTAAATTCAATAGCTCAAGAGTACATGTGGGTGTGGTGCAATTTTGTATACTATGAACCAATTTATGCTTGACATGACAATTTTACTAAAAGACAATGGTTGGACCTAGCTTAAGTAGATGCACCTGAATGTCAGCTGGAGTGAGGTAGGTGCCCTAATCCAACCCATATTCTATTGAAATCATTATGAACCTAACCATTTCTTTAAAAAAAGAGATGCTTTACATCATTTAGAAAGGGATAATAATGCTAGCCTGCAAACCATTAAATTTACTATTGCATCATTAGAAGTATCCAATTTCAATACTGTCATCATCAGTATACAAACTATTAGAAATTAAAATCACAGGCAAAAATTGTATTAGAAAGTACAAACTAATAAAAATGGCTCTAACGGGAGCTAAAACTGTTAAGAAAATCGTCATTTGTAGATATATTTTTCTTAAAACATACGTACTAAGATATTACTGTTATGTTCCTTTTATATATTAAAAAAAACAGTTATTATGGACACTAGTAGTAGTAGCATATGCTAGCATTACGCATTTTTACTGCAATATAGGTATAGAAAACCATTTACAGTTCTTATATCTCAAGAATTTCGCAGGAATTTCATTGCATTCCAATAGTGTAACCAATTTTTTTTATTCCATGTCACAGTACAGGTCAGCGCTGTGAGCCAAGACAATGAGGCGACCTTACCGAGCCACCGTCCCAGTTGTTTTATTATGACAAGATGCATCAGTCAGGGACCAGGTCATCTAGAACACATTAAACATTTAACCTCGCAGTGATCGATATGTATTATGACGCTAACCATCCAATCTTTGTCAATGCCTCTGCCGACCTGAGGTTATTACTACATTAACCTGCCGAGTGGTACCTGACAGACCCACAATGTCAAACACAACACAGACAGTTGCTATCTGCACTCATCCGGCGACCATCACAACAGCAGATGAACACAATCCATGTAGATGTAATGCAAGGTAATGAAATGCAAATGTCGTGTGAAGTAATGTCATCAGATGTGATGTGATGCTGCATTTACACACACACACAAATCAAAGGGCATATATACAGTTCCTTCTCAAGGAAATCAAGCAATTACACAGCTTAATCTTGGTACAACAACAGGGCATTTACATCAATCATGAATCTTGAGTACAACACTAGGGTACATATTACATCAATCATGAGTCATGACAGGGCTAAGCAACATTTGATGTAAGGCTACTGTCCCCTCCTAATCCTTCACAACCCAAGGATGAGGGCAAATAGATAACAAAATTCACAATCCTCACAGGGAAGAGGAAGTCACCTTTAGAAAGATCAGCAAGAAAGGGAAGACCAAGTAGCACAAGGAGAAATCTTTCACCAAGGCAAACTGGCAATTTGATACAATTGACTAGGCTCCAATTCCTCCATCTCTTTCACCTATGGGCAACTCTAAATTGTAGAAATCTCATCACCTACTACACCAATCAACCCCAAAAGAATGTATCACCAGTAATTACTAGCAAAGATATGAGGCTAGTAACTTGTAGTAGCAACTGGCGATGCACAGCAAAAAAAAGGCACCTTTCTTGTTTCATTTGTGTTTGTGTTTGTGTTTGTGCTAGACTACCATCTCATCGAGCTGGAGCTGCTCAAGCCAGCTCCCGATGACCCCGGTAGCGTCCTCATCACCGTCGATAGCCTCACGGGTTGCTGATTGACCCAAAATGCCAATGGACTCCATTGCCGCTGTCCTGTTGATTGATGGTTTCTCCGTTGTGGGCTCCTTTACTAAGGTATTGACCCATGTGAGGTCCGGCTCATCGCCGTTGACTCCAGACCGGAGCTCAAACGACGAGGACCGCTTGAGACGGCCGAGCTCTTCCTCGTCGGCACCCCAATCCGGGACGCCGGAGGGAAAGCCCCATTTGGACCAGCTAGAGCCCACCGGTGAGCCGACCAGGAGCGAGGCGCCGGCACCAAGGTCTCGTGAGCTCATGTTTTGCAGTGTCTGTTGCTGCATCTTCTCCCGCTGCGCAAGGGCGGCGAGCAGCCGGGAGCTCATTGGCGAGACCGGCTCCGGGGTGACCGCGGCCCGCGGCGACAGCAAGCTCTGTTGCTGCTGGAACTGGCTCAGCACGGCGGCCTTGCGCGTCGGTGAGAACGCGGCGCCACCCTGGTCGGCGTACCGCGGCGAGTGCGACGCCGCCATCTCAGCCGAGAAGAGCTCGTCAAGATTTGACGGCACGAGCGCCATCCCCCTCGCAGATCGCACGGAGGCGGGAGACCCGACGAGGCCGTCGTAGTCCGCCGCGGCGAGCAGCTCGTCGACCGCCATGGTCCTCGCGCTCAGCGACGTGCGCAGCCGGCTCAGCTGCAGGTTCCCCGCGCTCCCAGGTAGGCACAGCGCCGGCACGCTCGGCTGCGGCCACGCGCCCCCCATGCCGCTCCCCGCACCGGACGGCGACAGCGGCGGCGTGAACGAAGACCCCGGCGACGACAGCCCCATCCCCATGGCCGCCATCTCCATCGCCCCGCGCGGCGACGGCACGGCCGAGCCCGTGGACACGTAGAGCGGCCGGAGCTCCTCCGGCGTGTGCGCGAAGAAGCAAACGCGGCGCGCGCACGCGGCGCCATCCTTGCAGAGCCGAGTCCGGTACTGCGCCGGGTGGAGCCAGCTCTCGAACACCCCATGCGCGTACTCGCACATGTCCCCTCTCCTGCACCCGGCGCCCTTCTTGAACTCCGGACACGGCACGCAGCTGTAGTGGTACTTCCTCGGGTCCCGCCGCCGCGCGTTCTCGCCCGGGTGGACGAAGGGGCACTCCGTCCAGTCGTGGGAGTAGGCCCTTGAGCACGCGCGGACCTTGAAAGAGTACATGCGGAAGTCGTCGGAGGCGTAGGCGCCGTTCTTGATGTCGGGGAGGGAGGGGTCCGGCGGCCACTCCTTGCGGGCGCCGAGGAGGGAGAGAAGGTGGTTCTTGAGCGGGAGGGAGTTGGGCGGGAGCGCGACGAGGTCGGACGGCCGGCGGTGGAGATGGTCGAGGAGGGTGGGGTCGGCACAAGCAGCAAGGAGGCGGGAGACTGCCGCAGAAGCAGACGGGGCGCCCCCGGCGGCGGCGAGGTGGAGCGGAGTGGAGAGGGAGGACGCGGAGGCGCGGTTGGGGTCGGCAAGGTGGGGCGGCGAGAGGAGGGCGTCGAGGCAGCCCACGGACCCGTACGCGGCGGCGACCATGAGCGGCGTCATGGGCTCCGCGCCCCGCGCCGGGGAGTACCACGGCGCGGACTCGTCGGCGAGGGACGGGTGCGCGGCGAGGAGGTCGCCCAGCCCCGCCACGTCGTCGTCAGCCGCCAGCTCCAGTAGCCTGGCGGACACGGCCTCCGCCGCGCCGGAGTCGGAGGCGGACTCCCCCATGGACGGCGGCGCGAGATCGGAGAAGGTGTTCGACGAAATGGTCGAAATGGAAGGGAGGCGAGGGAGGGGAAAGCGAGTGCGGCTTCTTTGTTGTTGTGTGCTGCTGGCCTTGGGTTTTTGGACAAGACTAGGTTTTTGGTTGGGTTGGGTTTTTGGGAGCCTCGCTCTGCTGCTCTGCTACTGGTAATTTGGTATTTGCTTCACCTTCAAGGGCAAAATGGTTTGTTTTTTTTTTTTACTTTTTACTGCTTTGCTCCTTGGGAGAGGGTGAAATTTGGTTGAGGTGCTCATGACAACATTTTGACCTGGGGTGAACAAGAGGGTGGGTTTTCCTGGGTGGAGGTAAAACAAAATATTGATCTTAATTGGCAGGGGAAAGTGCTCAAAAGTTTTGAGTGGAGGTGCTCTTATCGAATTTTCAACCAACGAGACGAAAAGAAAATTTGTCTTTGCCTCTCTTTTTTTAAGGGCAACTTATGGTAACCGGCGGATGGTTGCTATTGGAAGTAGAGCTTCAACTATATGTAGTTTGTATAATAAAAGGACCATTTCAGATCATTTTGTAAAATATCATGTAAAGTTGGTATGGTACCAAACGAGTCTATACTAATAAAAGTTTTGAGTCAATCATTTTGTTAATGGATTTTTTCTGACTTGAAAGAGAAGTTAATGATGATTAGTTGTTGGGAATTGTACTGAATAATATTGCTGGAAGGTGTGAACAAACTGTCTTGAAATTCAATTGATCATTTAATGTTTAATGCGAAGATGAGTGCAATTAAGTGTTTATTTGTGTAACTTGGTTGCTTCTGTGATGTTAAAGTGATTTGACTACATCTAGTTTGCCGTAAGAGCAACTTTAGTGTATTGAACCGATGTCAATTCAAAGTCATGCCACGTAAGTATTCTAGAAACTGAGTTTATTTTTCTCCAATGTATTGAACGGATTCTTACTAATAACTGAGACCTACGTTACATTAAAAAAACCACAAAACAATAACATCATCCCTCAACCGCACCCTCTCCTATATAGTTATTTAATGCTCATATGAGTTGTTTAATGCTTTGAATCGATTTCTAAGTAGACTCCGGTTTCATGCATTTTTTTTGTTAGAATCGACCCCTCTAATGTATTGAATTGATTTAATGCCTTCTCTCTCATCATTTGAACCGGCTAAAACACAACATTGGAGATGATCTAATCTACTCCCTCCGTCCCACAATATAGGGCCATATTCCTGGAAAGCGTTGTCGCACGATGTAAGTCTATTATGCAAATAAGAGGTGTAGTTATTGTAAATTTCCACTGTATACACTTGTTTTAATGCTGAAAAGGTGGATAGATAGTAGTAGTATGTCATTTAACACGGGGTAGGCATGATCCAATAATATTAACTTTTTTTAAGATTTAGTATCTCCTTGGTCTATGCGTAATAGTGTGCTTAAACTTATAATGCGGGAGAGCCGGAGTAGTTTTTAAGCTGACATGTGATTCGTCGGTGGTCTAAAATTGTCAACATAGACAATCTTGTCGATGACTTTACTGGAAGCGGTTTTCTTTCCTTGCGAAATCAAAAGCACATTTCTTCACTAAAGAAAACACAAGCATGTAAAAGTAATAAATTGACATGAAGTAAAAAAAAAAGTCGAAGAATAAATGCATTATTAATGCATCTCTTGCTTAGGAATTAAGTCGTCATGAAAAAAATATCCCCTCATAATTTTATTGTGAAAAAAATATAAAACAGATGGTAGATAAATATCTATGTTAATTCTCGATTCAGCGTTCGGCGTACCGAGTATGTACTCTACGCAATTTTGCATTTTGCTCGATTACCGAAGCAAACTCAAGATCCCTATAAATCGAGTCCTAGACTTAACCGTCGGTGTCTCAGTATTACTAACTTTGTTCTGGCACACAGATAAGGGAATTTTTTTATTAATATTTTAAAGTTAATTCCTCGCGAACTTTATTTTCAATTCGGATCTCTTTGACCACGCCATCACCCATAGCGTGGCCAAACCGTACTGTCACGCTATTTTTCCTAGCATGACAAAACATGTCACGCTATTCCTCATGCCAACGTGGATGCTTGCGTGGCAGTAATCACGCTAACTATAGTGGCGTGACAGTGATGACTTAGGGCTCTGGCCCGAGGCAACTCTTCATTTCTCCTACCCTTCCCATCTCATCTCTTTCCCGTCCGAGCTCTCTAGGGTTCCTCCTGCCGCCGATGCGTCGTTGACGGCCTCCACCATCGTAGGACGTCGCGTGCACCCATCCCCTGGATCTCCTTCCCCGCGCCGTCCTCCTCCCTGCGTCGTCCTTTCCCGCGTAGGCGTCCTCCCCCACGCCGGTCTCATCCCCACGCCAAAGATCCTCCCCTGCAAGACTGCCCTCTCCCCACACCGCATCCTCCCCGTCGCTTCTTCTCCCCAAGACTCCTCTCCCCATGCCGGACTGTGTAGGTAAAATTTTCTATGCCATTTTTCGTGAAATTATCTCTGCCTATGTAGCTAACATACCGCATGTTTGCACTCTTGAAATTATCTATGCCTACATAGTCTGATAATATGATATCACCACGATCAGCTGTATAGAAGTAGAAATAGGTCATGTTCATATATGTGTATGTATATATCCTAATGAAAGAGGTAGATGATTGATGAATCAGGACGTCGTTGGCCAACAAGTGTGTGTGTGTGCATAGTTTTATCTATCGCGGTTGTTGTATATTGGTGATAGAGATGCAGAGGGGCAAGCAAGATAGCATTGTTTTTGTGCTTTAGTTGGGTGTTTAACCAATTGTGTTCATGTTGTATTAGAATCTATTAGGATCCTGAATGATGTTACTTGTCACTATGACAAAGATTACCAGATCTAAAATTAAGGCATGATAAAGGTGGACAGTATTTAGCTACACACTGCAGCTAACCTCAATGGATGATCTGGAGATCAATTCTAAGTAGTAAAGATAATTTCACTAGTAGGAGATCTCCAGGAGACGCTAATACTGTAATTTGTTAATTTTTTCCTATCCCTTCCTCCTTTTTTTCTGAGAGGATCCTAGCCCCACGCCCACCCCTATATATAGGTTCGATCCACATGATCTTATGGGATAAATAGTTCTTTACAATTCATAACCCTGTTTGATCAATAACTCTATTCTATGTAAATAGGTCATGTGGGGTGGCGACTTTAGGTTGGACCGATCTGCCCTAAGCCCACCCCTAGTTAGACGCATGTACCCGAAATGGTTATTGGGACATAGATGCCCTGTGGCCTTGTTATTGGGTGTCATGGAACATTTGTGATGTCCTGGTGAAAGCATCTAGGCCCCTAAAAATTGTTTTGGTAATTAACGACAATATGTGAATATGGGATTAACGTAATTATTGACTATGTACAAGGTTAAGTCCCATTGGCGCTCTTGATGATCAGGAATTGCACGCGAAAGGTTTACATGAAGTTCTTTTGACTCAAAGGCAAGGTACAATAGTCTAGGACTTTTTTCTTTTTACCGGTCTTAAAGTAATTGGTTGAAGATCGGATTATAGGCTAGACAAACCGCATTATTAAGAGGGTGCAAAATTGAGTACCTTGAAAGTGAACGATGCCACAACTGCTCAAATCTTAATTGGTTTAATCTTGGTTTTGCTTTTAGTTTTGCCTCAAGTAAAATTTACTGTTTTTCCTTTGAGGCCGGACTGACCGACGTTACCTGGCCGGACTGACCGCATTGCCGGACCAAAACGGCGGTCAACATTTTCCAGTAAGGTGCTATTTTCTGGTTTTGCTAAAATCCTCTGGCCCGGACTGACCGACAAGATTTAGCGGATCGACCGCACTTCGTCCGGGACGCGGTCGCTTTTTTTCCGAAAAGGTTTTTAGTGAAAATGCCGTCGGACCGACCGCAGTTTTTGTCGGACCGACCGCACCCTGTGTCCGGGGCGCGGTCACTTTTTTCCAGAGTGTTCCTAAACGAATTAGTTTTCAGAGGCGGATCGACCGCGTGCTTGCCTCACTGGACCGACCGGACCTCCCAGAATTCTCTATTTCAAGCAGCATTAAATGCGTAATAATGATCGTTATAATCGAGGCCGGATCGACCGCACCTTTGCTCATGGACCGACTGCTCATCAAAAATTGGGAATTTCGTGTCCAACGGCTAGTGGAGTGGGTGGAGGCTATAAATACCTCCCCCACTGCCACTAGAAAGGGTGTTGAGCCTCATTTAACATCTCTTGAGCCCTTTGCATTGTTTCCTACTCTTTGAGAGCATTCATTTCTATTTGCAAAGGTAGTTGAGGTCTTTTCAAGAGCATTCATTGTGTTTGATAAATTGTGGCATTTAGAGCGCTTTCAAATGAAGAATTCTTGCTCTATTACTCTTGGAGATTGCCGCCTCCTAGACGGTTTGGAGTTGGGTTGGTGATCTTCTCAAAGGAGATTGTGAGAAGGCCCGGCATTTGTGAAGGTTGGAGCTCGCCTATCCGGAGAGGAGAAGAGCTACCTCTAGTGATCGAGGAAAGGCTTAATTGTGGAGCCGGCTTGAATTGATCAAGCTCCTCAACGTGATTAGTGAAGACCGGCAAGTCTTCGATACCACTGAAAAACTTCCTTGTGTCATTGTGGTTATTTCTAGTCTTTACATTTCCGCACTTATAATTCTAGCTTGTCTATTGTGATAAATTGCTTAGCTAGAACCATATCTTGTTTAGTCTAAGTAAATAATTGGATAAACTTGTTAATTTGCTAAGAAGTTTAAAAACCTCCTATTCACCCCCCCCTCTAGTCGGTTATCCTTGATCCTACAAGTGGTATCAGAGCTTGGTCTCTCATTGATTTAGACTTAACCGTCTAAGAGAGAAAAGGATGGCTAGTGAGGGAATTGCTATAGGAAAGGCTCCTCTCTTTGATGGCTCAAATTATGCTTATTGGAAAATTAGAATGTCAATTTATTTAAAGGCCATGAGTCCAAGCATTTGGAAAATCGTAAATGATGGTTATGCTATGTCTCTTAATCCACTAGAACCCACGGATCAAGATACGCCAGAACTCTCATTTAGATGCCCAAGCTATGAATGCTCTTTTGGCGCTTTGAACGCGGATGAGTTCAATAGAGTGAGCAACTTGGAAAATGCTCATGCTATTTGGACAACTCTCTCGAAATCCATGAGGGTACATCCACACCAAAGAAGCCAAATTGCATAGGCTTCGGATTAAATATGAGATATTCATAATGTTGCCTCATGAAAACATCAATGAGATGTATTCAAGACTCAACAACATTGTGAATGAGCTCAAAGGCCTTGGAACTAACCTTCTTGATGTTGATGTTGTTCGCAAGATACTTAGGGCTCTTCCGGATAAATATGAGACGTTGGTGACATTATTTCTCAACTCGCCCGAGTTGCCAAGGATGACACCAACAGGCTTTTGGGCAACCTCATCACAAATGAGTTGTTCAAAAGGACAAAGAAGAGCTTTTGGAGACATCATCCTCAAAGAAGAAAATTACCGCATTTAAAGCCAAGGCGGAATCTAGTGATGATGAGGATGGTGAAGAAGACTCCGACGAGGAGTATGCACTCCTTGTGAGAAGAATGAAGAGGGTCATGAAGAGGCGCCTAATAGAAGCTATAACTTTGACAAGTTCAAGAAGGGGCAATCCTCAAATGACAAGAAGAGATATAGCAATATTCGATGCTATAATTGTGAAGAAAAGGGACACATAGCTTCTCGTTGTCCCGAAAAGAAGGATGACAAGAGCAAGCCATTCAAGAAGAAGGAATACAACGGTAAAAAGAAGCTTTTCAAGAAGCTTTACAAGGATGGCAAAAATGAAGCTCACATCGGAGAGTGGGATTCAAATGATGAGTCAAGCGACTCCGACTCCGATTCCAATGAAGAAGAATCCCCCAAGAAAAGGGGGCTAGTCAGATAGCCATCAAGGAAGCTTCATCGCTATTCTCCACTCCTACTTGCCTCATGGCAAAAGGAGATAAGGTAAAATCCATTATTAGTGACGAACCAACTTATGATGAATTAATGGATATGCTTGATGATTTAAATGAATATCTTGGAAAAGAAAAATCAAAATATAAGGTCTTAAATAAAGAATACTTTACTCTAAAAGATTCTTATATGGAGCTTAAGGAAACTCACAACTTGCTTATCCAAGAAAATTCACATAAGTCTTGTTCTAGTGTAGGAATTACATGTGATATTATTGATAAAATGCCTAGTATAGAAATTGCTAAGACTAGTGCATATACTTCATGTGATGACCTACTTGCTATGCCATGTTGCTCAAGTGATGATTCAAATGTTAATTTAGCAAATGCCTGTGATCCTTTGCTCATTGTTGAAAATCATGAACTAAAAGAACAAGTGACCAAGCTAAGCAAGAGCTTGGAAAGATGTTTCAAGGGTAAGGCCACTCTTGACAAACTTTTGAGTGAGCAAAGGTGTTCATTCAACAAGGAAGGTCTTGGGTATGTGCCTAAGAAAGGCAAGAAGCAGTAAATAAGCCCACAAGTTTTGTGAGGCAAAATGGTAAGTATTGCTATAAGTGCCGGGAAATAGGACATATACAACAAAATTGTCCTAAGGGTAAGGTTCCATCTCTTGGTATATATGATTCATGCTATATGCTTAGAAAATCTAAAGATGGTAAAGTAATTGCTCATTTTGTTGGCACTTCAATTATGGGTGCTAAAAAGAATGCTATTTGGGTGCCTAAATCCTTGGTTACTAACCTCCAAGGACCCAAACAAATTTGGGTACCTAAAAGAACTTGACTCTTGTTTTGTAGGTGAACTATAAGACCGGTGGATAACATTGGGTGCTTGATAGTGGATGCACTCAACACATGACCGGTGATAGAAAAATATTCACCACATTCGAGAATGGAAAAGGAGTAGACAAGATCACGTTTGGCGATAATAGTAAAGGAAAGGTATTAGGATTGGGTAAAATTGCTATCTCAAATGACCTTTCCATTTCTAATGTTTCTCTAGTAGAATCATTAAACTTTAACTTACTATCCGTTGCTCAAATATGTGATCTTGGACTAATTTGCTCATTCTCTAGTGAAGGTGTTACCATTTCTAACGTAAATGATAGCTCTTTAGCTTTCAAAGGCTTTAGATTTGGAAATCTTTACTTAGTTGATTTTAGTTCAAGTGAATCTTGTTTAAAAACTTGCTTAATCGCTAAAACCTCATTGGGTTGGCTTTGGCATAGAAAGCTAGCTCATGTTGGAATGATTCAACTTAAAAAGCTTTTCAAACATGATTTAGTTGTTGGCTTGAAAGATGTGAAATTTGAGAAAAATAGACTTTGTAGTGCTTGTCAAGCCGGTAAACAAGTCGCTAATTCTCATCCTTCCAAAAGTATCATGTCAACTTCTAGACCATTGGAACTCTTACATATGGATTTGTTTGGGCCGACAACCTATAAGAGTATCGGGGTAATAGCTATTGTTTAGTCATTGTGGATGATTACTCTAGATATACATGGGTATTCTTCCTAGATGATAAAGGTGAAACCTCCGAATTTTCAAAAGATTCGCAAAAGGTCTCAAAATGAATTTGATTTCAAAATAAAGAAAATCAGAGTGATAATGGTTCCGAGTTCAAAAATACTAAAGTTGAGGACTTTTGTGACTAACTTGAATAAAGCATGAACTTTCCACAACCTACACTCGGAGCAAAATGGAGTAGTAGAAAGGAAAAATCGAACATTAATTGAAATGGCTAGGACAATGCTTGATGAATATAATACTTCCGATAGTTTTTGGGCGGAAGCTATTAACACCGCTTGTCATGCCATAAATCGTTTTTATTTGCAACCGCCTTTTGAAAAAGACTTCCTATGAGCTTATTGTAAGAAGAAAACCGAACATCTCTTACTTTCATGTTTTTGGTTGCAAGTGTTACATTCTAAAGAAGGGTGTTCGTCTTTCTAAATTTGATAGTCGTTGTGATGTTGGTTTCTTGCTTGGTTATTCTTCAAACAAGAAGGTTTATCGTGTCTTCAACAAAAACTCCTGCTCAGTTGAAGAAAGGCACGATGTGCAATTTGATGAGACTAACGGCTCTCAAGAAGAGCATGAGAACTTAGATGATGTAGGTAATGAAGCCTTAAGAAAAGCAATGGAACATATGCAAATAGGCGACATCAAGCCTGAAGATGGTCCATCATCCTCCACTCAAGTTGAACCACCCACATCTTCCACAAGTCAAATACAAATCATTGAAGAAGTTAACAAGGAAGATGATCAACCATCCAACCTACCACCAAGAATCCACAATGCAATTGCAAAGGATCATCCAATAGATCAAATATTGGGTGACGTAAGTAAAGGTGTTCAAACTCGCCTCGTGTTGCTTCTTTTTGTGAACATTACTCTTTTGTCTCGCCTATTGAGCCAAAGCATGTAGAAGAAGCACTTGACGATCCGGATTGGGTAAATGCAATGCATGAAGAACTCAATAACTTTACCCGAATGAAGTTTGGACATTGGTGGATCGACCCAAAGAACACAACATTATTGGTACGAAATGGGTCTTTAGGAACAAGCAAGATGAGAATGGATTGGTCATTCAAATAAAGCAAGATTGGTCGCCAAGGATTTTCACAGTTGAAGGTTTGGATTTTGGTGAAACTTTCGCCCAAAGAGCTAGACTTGAATCAATTCAATATTACTTGATTTTGCATCATGCTTTGATATTAAATTATTTCAAATGGATGTTAAAAGTGCTTTTTAAATGGTGAAATATCCGAACTTGTCTTTGTTGAACAACCTCCGGTTTCAAGATCCTAAAATCCAAATCATGTCTATAAACTCTCCAAGGCGCCTATGGTCTTAAACAAGCTCCAAGAGCATGGTATGAACGCCTTTAGAGATTTCCTAGTCTCAAAAGGATTCAAAATTGGAAAAATTGATTCAACCTTATTTACTAAAGTTTTAGATGATGAATTCTTTGTATGTCAAATTTATGTTGATGATATCATTTTGGGTCTACTAATCAAGACTTTTGCAAAGAGTTTGGTGATATGATGTCTAGGAATTTGAAATGTCCATGATTGGAGAATTGAGCTATTTCCTTGGACTTCAAATCAAGCAACTCAAGGATGGGACTTTTATAAGTCAAGCCAAGCACGTGAAGGATTTACTTAAAAGATTTGGCATGGAAGATGAAAGCCCATCAAGACTCCCATGGCCACAAATGGTCATCTTGATCTAAATGAGGAGGTAAACTCAGAGATTTAAAACTTTATAGATCCATGATTGGTAGTCTGCTTTATCTTACAAAGATCTAGGCCCGATATCATGTTTAGTGTTTGTATGTGTGCTCGTTTTCAAGCTTCTCCAAAAGAATGTCATCTTATGGCGCTTAAAAGAATTCTTAGATATTTAAAGCATTCCTTTAGCATTGGCCTATGGTTCCCCAAAGGTGCTAAATTTGATTTAATTGGATATTCGATTCGATTATGCGGGTTGCAAAGTGGATAGAAAAAGCACCTCGTAGTTGTCAATTTTAGGAAGATCCTTAGTATCATGGTCATCCAAGAAACAAAACTCAGTAGCTTTATCTACCGCCGGTTTAATATGTTTCAAGGGAAGTTGTTGTGCTCAATTGCTATGGATGAGGCAAACCTTAATGGATTATGGAATTAAATTTGATAAAATGCCTCTTTTGTGTGACAATGATAGTGCGGTGAAAATTGCTAATAACCCTGCTCAACACTCAAGAACCAAACATATAGATATTCGCCACCACTTCTTGAGAGATCATGTGAGCAAGGGAGATATTGAAATTAGCCACATAAGAACCAAGACCAATTAGCTGATATTTTCACCAAATCTTTAGATGAAGGCCGCTTTTGCAAATTGAGGAATGAATTAAATGTCATAGATTGTTCTAATGTCATTTGATTACATTATGTTCTTGAATCTTGATTGAATTCGCTTTTCTCGTGATTCTCCTATTTCATGAACTTTGTTGGGAAACACATTTAGGGGGAGTGCTATACAAACACCATGTATATCACAACTCAAATTGTGCACATATCAACAAACATGCTAGAATGTGTCATTTGAAAAACCTATCCTTTTTTATCAAAAGGTCAATCTTGGAATTAATCAATCAATCCTCTTGAAAAACTAACTACTTCTATCCTCTATTATATTTCAAAGGTAAAGATGGCTATTCAAGAGCTTTTTCGTATTCACAAGATTTTCAAACACTCAACCAAATCAAAGTTATTTAAGTTTGAATCTCACTAAAAATAGCTCAAAACCCTAAAAATTCACGTGAGTCAATTCTAGCATAAATTGAGTATTGCTATTTAGGCAATGATCTCCTTCATATATTGCTTCCAAATAGTATTTCATACTCATATATATCCTCAAAGTGATAAATCTCGTTGTTTGCATGGTTTATTTCTTTAAATTAATTTCCTTAAAAATCTGCTCTATTTTCTTAAAAATTTATATTCAAAACTAATTCGTTGATCTAATCTCGCTGAAATTGCTCCAAGATAGTTTTTAAGTTGTGTGCTAAGTCTCGGAGCAAAGACAACACAAAACTTCGCAAAAATCCTCAAAATCTCCAGTGCGGTCTAACTAGAAGCTCCATCATGGTCAACCCGTTAGGCTTGTGGTCGGACCGACCGGCTTTGCCTCATGGTCATCCATGGCGATGCGCAATCGAGGCGCTTCTTCCTTCATTTTCTCACCAACCCGCCGGGCTTCTTCATTTCTTCCCGTCGGTTCCTCTCTTCTCACACCGTGACGCTACTCTTCGCCTCCTCTCTCTCGCCGCTTAGAGCCGCCTCACCACGGACCGCCTCCTCGCCATCGGATCCTTTTTTCTCCGCCACCGCAAGTGATCATGGCAAGGACCAAGACGGTTGTCGATCCCGGTGCTTCCTCGTCTCGCCCTCTTCGCCAGTTACTCATCGCCTCTGGTTGAGCATTCCGATAGCGGCAAGCGGACTCTTCGCCGCCCTTGTCCTCCGTACCTAGCGCCAAAGGACCATTTGAATGAGGAAGAAGATGCCGATATAGAGTTTCGCTCGAGCCTCGTGTGAACCTTCACGCAATCCGAAATGATGATTTCAAGCAACTCAGATGCGCTCTCCTTATGAGCAACCAAGGTCACCAAGATGAAAGATTTCACACTCAATTCCGTGAGGATTGCTACAATCAAGTGGTGCTTCACAAGCGCTTTGCGCTCGTATACATAAATTGACCTATCTCAATGAACAAGCCCGGTATGCGACCTTGTACACTCGCTTTAAATGTCGGCTTGATGGGCTTGTTAGCATCAAGTGCAACTTCAATGAGGAGGTAATCCGTCGGTTCTATGCTATCGCTTACATTCCACCCTCCTTGGCCATCGTGGACTTGGATGATGTGCTCGACGCGCTACTCGGCCACCAAGCGCCACTTTGAGGAGGCCCTGAATCGCCAAAGACGTGATTATGTTAAGATCCATCTTGAGCCAACCGCAGACTCGTGAGCGCATCCAGCTTCTATGAGCCTAATGTTAGAATTGTCCTCGTAAGGTTACCAACTGAGGCCTCTCCTAGTGTCATTAATGGATTATCGGGGCCACCATCTTGCCTAGGAGTGGAAATAATGATGCTATTAGAGGACATGCATGGAACGTCATAGATTATGTGATGCAAGGAAAGAAGTTTGATATTATGCACTTAATCTTGACCGAAGGTAATCTGTCACACCGATTTGGGAAAGAGGATGTATTATGCTCCCTACATCATGATGCTCATCTTGAGGACCACCGATTTTGATGGTACCACTCCTTTTCCTCACAAACAAGACAAGCCGAGGGTGACCACCAGAGAGATTTGAGGAACAGCCTCTTCACCCGCTTGTCGACGCCCCGCCTCTCCTCAAATTTCCCATCGCCAGGTGGACTTGATCCATTTTATTAGAGGTTCTCAGATTCGCATCAACACGATTGTATCTCGCTTTGATGCAAGTGGATCGTCGCCAGAGGTCTTGGATCATCGCATGGATTCCTTGGAGAGTGCTACTCGGTCTTTGGACTCTCGCCAGACAAAGAAGAGAGCGATCCAACTCTCTTGTGCTTCAAATATTAGATCGATGGTTGGCTTGGTTTCGTATTCATCCGACATGGTCGAGATGACCTCTCGCGTCTCGCCGATCGAAAGCAGATCGTTACTTATTCTCGGCGTCGACGCATTGATCCTCCTATAGCTCCTACGACTTCGCTCGCTCCTCCTCCTCCTCCCCATCATCAGTAGCTTTTGGTAGTTGATGCCAAAGGGAGAAGTGCTAGATGGTTTATCTATATATATCTATTAGTTATGCTTAATGAATGAATGCTTGTTGGACTTCGTGATCTCTTTTGTGTGTAATAATTAGAGGATAAGCTTTATTACTCCTATTTTGTTATCTTGTGCTTATTGAACCTCTTATATATATGAACGCTTAATGCTTTACCGTCTATGAGCTTGGTTGAATGATACATACTTATTTGCTTGTAATCGGTTCAATGTTATCTTGATGAACTTGTTGGTTAATCTTGTGCTAATATTACCCTCTTGAAATATATTGTTGCATTTCCTCAAGTTCCATCATGTAAAAGAAACTCCGCCAAAATTTCTCTAAAAATCTACTTGTGCTTGCAAAAATTTCTCTACCTCTTATGCACATGTTTAGGGGGAGCTTTCTTTAAAACAGGATTTAGCAAGGAAATAATTCTCAAAACTCATTTAAAGCTTATTGCAAGAATTATTTAGTTGTTAAGTCATCAATAGAATATACACTCTTTGTATATTCAAAACAATCATTCTTTCACATATTAAGTGTATTGTCATCAATTACCAAAAAGGGGGAGATTGAAAGCATCTAGGCCCCTAAAAATTATTTTGGTAATTAACGACAATATGTGAATATGGGATTAACGTAATTATTGAGTATGTACAAGGTTAAGTCCCATTGGCGCTCTTGATGATCAGGAATTGCACGCGAAAGGTTTACATGAAGTTCTTTTGACTCAAAGGTAAGGTACAATAGTCTAGGACTTTTTCTTTTTACCGTGCTTAGGCGAATTGGTTGAAGATCGGATTATAGGCTAGACAAACCGCATTATTAAGAGGATGCAAAAATTGAGTACCTTGAAAGTGAACGATGCCACAACCGCCAAATCTTAATTGGTTTAATCTTGGTTTTGCTTTTAGTTTTGCCTCAAGTAAAATTTATCGTTTTTCCTTTGAGGCCGGATCGACCGACGTTATTCGGCCGGATCGACCGCATTGCTTGGACCAAAACGGCGGTCAACATTTTCCAGTAAGGTGCTATTTTCTGGTTTTGCTAAAATCCTCTGGCCCGGACTGACCGACAGCATTTTGCCGGACTGACCGCACTGCGGTCCGACGCGTCACTTTTTCCGAAAAGGTTTTTAGTGAAAATGCCAGCCGATCGACCGCAGTTTTTCCGGACCGACCGCACTTCGGTCCGACGCGGTCAGCTTTTTCCAGAGTGTTCCTAAACGAATCGCTTTTTCAGAGGTCGGATCGACGTGCTTGCTCATGGACTGACCGACCCCTCAGAATTGCTCTATTTCAGCAGCATTAAATGCGTAATAATCGTCCGTTATAATCGAGGCCGGATCGACCGCACCTTTGCTCATGGACCGACCTGCTCATCAAAAATTGGGAATTTCGTGTCCAACGGCTAGTGGAGTGGGTGGAGGCTATAAATACCTCCCCACCGCCACTAGAAAGGGTGTTGAGCCTCATTTAACATCTCTTGAGCCCTTTGCATTGTTTCCTACTCTTTGAGAGCATTCATTTCCATTTGCAAAGGTAGTTGAGGTCTTTTCAAGAGCATTCATTGTGTTTGATAAATTGTGGCATTTAGAGCGCTTTCAAGTGAAGAATTCTCGCTCTATTACTCTTGGAGATTGCCGCCTCCTAGACGGTTTGGAGTTGGTTCGGTGATCTTCTCAAAGGAGATTGTGAGAAGGCCCTGCATTTGTGAAGGTTGGAGCTCGCCTATCCGGAGAGGAGAAGAGCTACCTCTAGTGATCGAGGAAAGGCTTAATTCGTGGAGCCGGCTTGAATTGATCAAGCTCCCTCAACGTGGATTAGTGAAGACCGGCAAGTCTTCGATACCACGGGAAAAACTTCCTTGTGTCATTGTGGTTATTTCTAGTCTTTACATTTCGCACTTATAATTCTAGCTTGTCTATTGTGATAAATTGCTTAGCTAGAATCATATCTTGTTTAGTCTAAGTAAATAATTGGATAAACTTGTTAATTTGCTAAGAAGTTTAAAAACCTCCTATTCACCCCCCTCTAGTCGGTTATCCTTGATCCTACACCTGGCAGCTAGGTGGCATGTAGAATTCACAGTGAGTTTTGACATTATCTCTAGAAGCCTAAAACATGATGTTCCGGTTAGAAACAGTTGAGGTAATTAAAGAAATGAAAAATAGACTGAAGGCGAACAAATTGTGACTTATCTCGTTTCTGCATATCAGATTTTCCGAACGAGTGGTTCGTGGCACTCCGAGCGTGTAGCTCTGGCGTACCCAGGAGCGAAGTCCTGGGCGTATTTAGGAATGAGCCCTGAGCGGTCCAAAACACGTGGTTTAAGCGGTCTCGAGAACAGAATCTCGAGCGTACCTGGGCACGTGGATCCAGGGTAGCGTAGGTCGCACTCAGAGGCAAGCTCTGAGTGGTCCCAAACACGTGGTTTGGACGGTCTCGAGAACAAGATCTAGAGCGTGACTAAGCACTAGAGACTCAAATAGTGTAGGATTTGAATCTTTTTGGATCTCAATGTTTTTTGATGCTATTCATCCACTGTGTATGGCCTAACACTCCTCAATAAAGGGTTAGTCTTTGCTAAAGAAATATGAGAGTTACAGATCACAATTGCCCCTCATTCAAAATTAACAATGGAACATCTCTTTCTCAATCATTGTTAAACAACTCGAAAACTTCATTTAACAAGACGAACTGTTTCATGTTGACTGTAAACCATCATGCTCATTACTGTAACTACAACATAGTATTGTCACAGTACAAAACTACAATAAAGCTATAATTAACCATACGTTTGTATCTTCAAACTGCTAGCTTGTGTCAACTGAAACGCAACTTTTGTTATGCACAATATTGATTGTGATATTTCGTACATATGGCATGCGGTACTAACTCTGCAATATTGTGTTAGATGTAGATGGATAAAGTTGTACGTGTATTTACTGGTGGTCCAATTAGCCAAATGAGTAGTGATGTCGACTTTGGTGGCATGGAAGTGGTCGTTCTTTTGTTTCGCGAATCATTAGACTTTCGAACTCTTCTGACTAGGATTAAATTGAGCTTTGGATGGGATGAGCCCGGGGTCATTGTCAGACTGCAGGGGCGATATGATGCTAGTGTGGGTTGTAAGGTGCACGTCTATTTGTTGCCAATCTTGTCCGACAATGATTGGGACATGTACAAGGATCTTGTGCTCGCATATCAGGTCTGATCATTGGAAGTGACGGTGGAGAGGAGAATCGTTGTAGAGGATTTACCAAATAATTTGGATGTGGTGAATGGCAACATGACGGAACTAGAATCCGCTCTCCATCTTTTGCAAGCCCCCCACCCAATGGAGGAGCCACCTTCCGAAGAGTTCGTTGGCGTCAGTGTTAACAATGATGCCCCCCGGTTGGTGGATCTGTCACATGTGATTGTTCCTTCCCCGCAACATGTTAGTGACCCCATGAATAACTTCAATGGCGCTGTAATGAATAACGAGCTTGAGGAGGAGGTGTTCCAAGATAGAAAAACCGGTGAAGTAGAGTCCGACAAAGGATGGAGCTCGACCAAAAACGATATTCCCGCACCTCTTTTCTCCTTTAAGGAAGGGCGGGTTCTTTGCAGTGTTTTGGGTGAGGTCCCATCGGTGCACGCATTCGATGATGTCAGAATAGCTGATAAAGTGATTTGTGCTAATGGGTTGAAGAGCAGGAATGACATTGCGGACCCGGATAATGACTTAATACGTAAGAGCATGTTGTTTTCCAAGCATGGGTGATATAAAGGTTTGGCTGCAAGAATACTCAGTGTGGCACCATCGTCCGTTCGTAGTGGCACACTCCGATGCGAACAAGAAGTATACCGTGAGGTGCGAAAGGGGGTGCGGATGGAAGGTATGGGGGCACAAAACTAAGGACAAGCAATGAAAAATAGTGAATGTGAAGCAGCCTCACTCTTGTGGGACTACTCAAGTGTCGGGGGAGTACTTTTAGGCGACTGCTAATTTCATTGCAAGACGCATTACCAGGGTTGTGGCTGTCGATCCTGATGTGACCGTCGCCACCCTCATTGAGGTTATATTTGGGTTCATTAAGTACCGCGTGAAGTACGGAAAATCATGGAAAGCCAAGCAAAGAGAGATGCAGTTACTGTAGGGTGACTGGAAGGAGGCTTACAGATTGCTTCCTTGAATTCTAATCGCTATGCAGGCCTTAAATCAGGGTATGGAGTTTTATCCTTTCCACGGGAACCGAACGAAACCTGACGGAGGGTTTATGAAATATGTTCTCGAGCGGGTGTACTGGTCATTTGGGCAATGCAAAGAGGCCTTCAAGCATTGCAGGCCTGTCATATCAGTTGACGCCACATTCTTAACCGGGAAGTACTATGGTGCCTTGATGCTCGCCGTTGGTATTGATGCGGAGGACTAGTTGATTCCAATAGAATTTGCACTAATAGAGGGTGAGAACAATGCGAGCTGGGAATGGTTCATGGATATAGTTTGTCTACGCCTCGTTGGGCCTGAACGGGTTGTTTGCATCGTCTCAGACAGGCACCGCGAGATTCTGAACGCTGTGAGGAGCAGACTTGACGGACACCTCGATGTGCAATATAGGTGGTGCATACGTCACCTAGCTGCTAATTTCTTTAAGCAATACAGTAGGGAAGATCTCACAAAAAAGTTCAAGCTGTTGTGCGGCTGTTTGGAGAAGAGGTACTTCGAGGTCAAGTTGACGGAGCTTAGGGGACTGACCAACGAACGGGGTAATAAGTGGTTGGACGAGGTCTTGTAGCAGAAGATGAAGTGGGCACAGGCATACGATGAAGGTGGCTGTCGGTGTGGTATATGACAAAGAACATCTCAGAAGTGTTCAACAACGTTATTAAGGCCATCTGTGCTATGCCAGTATCGGCTATCTTGGAGTACTCATTTCGTAAGACCAACTCATACGTTGTGGATCAGTGGACCCATGCAAGGGATGCATACAACGTCGGTCACCGTTGGGGTGCGGCTGCTTCCAAGCACCTTGCTATCGCGGAGGCAGAGTCATGCAATCAAGAAGCGGAAGAATACGATCCAACTTTGCATATATATGCCGTCAGGGCAGTCGGAGGCACACGATTTGGGCGAGTATTATGGTGGCCGAAACCATAGAGTCAACCTGACAGCGGGAGACTGTACTTGCATGGTCCCGACGTTGTTACATGTCCCATGCTCTCACATCCTCACCGCCTGTCGTGTGCGTGGTGTAAGTTACCTTTCTAACACGTTCATTGCGGAAGAATTCTCAAAGCTAGCCACGATGAGGACTTGGGAGAATAGATTTGAACCTTACCTTGATCCGTCGCATTAGCCACCGTATGTGGAGGAGGAATACATTCTCGACAAAGATATGATGAACAAGCGACGTGGTCGAAGGAAGAGGAAGAGGCTTCATAATGACATGGACCTCTCACAGCAAAGTGGTAAGGACATGTACTGTCTTGGGGACTTTGACGATGCCACAATAAGCAACATGTGCTCGAAGTGTCACGAGCACGGACACACCATGGCAAAGCATGTGAGTAGAGATTCCCAGTCACATAGGATAAGGCGGTGCCGCTCTCGTGTGCAGCCCCCCTGAGGTAACCACTATTGTTGTTGTGCGAAAATGATTGTTTTTTATTGATAGAGTTCACTCATTTGTATTTTCTATATTGTTTGTACCTCATATGATCTTACAAAAATCATTTCCTGTAATGCAGGATGTCGCAACACGCGTAGTATGCGTTGCTCCTCACAGAGTACGATGACGACCACCGCGCCCACCACATAGCCGACGATGGTGTGGTGAGATTTGCTAATATTTTATTTCATCATTTTTCCAACTAATCCCCCATATGCTTGTTGTTTCACTTATTTATTTACGTATCTCGCTTGCAGGTACTCTAGCCACTTCACCCTCGGACCCACACCCCGCTAGATTGGGATGAGCGGTACGTGCCACACGTTCGCTCAACCGGTCTCCTTGCTTTGGCGTGGATAGCCATCAACGGGCTCCCCCGTATGGATGGTGCTGTGCACTGGTGGACCGGTGGCGCCGGGAGATCCACACTTTCCACCTACCGTTAGGCGAGATGACCATCACGCTTCAGGACGTCGGTATGATTCTGGGCCTCCCCATAGACGGCCTTGCAATGATTGGAGACATCAACAGCATGGGCTGGCCAGACTGGGTGGGAGAGTGGCTTGGAGCACGACCGGAGGACCCCCCATGTGGACTCGGGGGGACAACCGGCCATCTGCGGTGCTTGCGTCCTGGCTATGTGCGCACTTCAATGTGTGCGCACCGGGCGCAGATGACGACACAATGCGGCGCTTCGCACGGGCATGGATTTGGCATCTTCTCGGCTCCTTCCTGTTCCCAGACGGTACTAGCAACACCGTCTCTTGGATTTACTTGCCGATTTTGGCAGATTTAGCGACGGTAGGGACCTACAGTTGGGGTTTTGCTACACTAGCATGTCTCTACCGACATTTGTGCGACGCGTGCCGATCACGGAGTGCGGACGGCAAATTGGGTGGCTGCACATACCTCCTGCAGTTCTGGATGTGGGAGCGTTTGCTCGTGGGTCGGCCCACTCGTGCTACCTTGCAGGTATGGATTTTTTTTAATTAATCATACATATCTCGTTCCATAAAAATTGCAACTGATATATATCTCTATGCAAGCATGGCCATGGCCCTTTGAAGACTCTGCGTTGTGACCGATGGTAGCCTACCTTTGGAGCTCCATTGTGGCACCTACTAGGCGTCCGAGGTCACGGTACCTCGCGTATACAAACGTGCTCGACATCATCACGCAGGACCAGGTACTGTTTGATAAGTTACTTTGCTTGCTGCATTAACTTGTTCGAACTATGATTCCATCACTACTATCGTATACATCTGGTGTAGGTCACGTGGCTGCCATACATCCGTGACGAGGTCCTCCAAATTTAGCTAAACCCGATGTGCGAGCGGGACAAGGCTTCGTGGCTGACCCTCTCACCGTTGATCTACTTCCATGCGGTGGAGTACCACTTGCCCTATCGGGTGATGAGGCAGTTCGAAAAGTTTCAGGCATGTCCACCAGTGGTGTTCTCGATAGACATAAACCTTCATGGGTAAGGATACCTATCACCGTGTATGTGCAGCTTCGGTAGCGCTTTTCGTGCTAACAGTTAGATTGTTCCCGTCGCAGGATGAACCGAAGGCAGAGGTATCGGCACACCGACTAGTCCGCTTATCACCGTGCCTACGTGTTGGAGTGGGTGGACCGGACAAATCGTCGAGGAACGTGCCCCAGATCCATCAGAGGCATGACTTCGTGAGATATCTAGAGTGGCTACACGACGTCGCGTGTCTGCAGCTTTGACTGGTGATGACCCATGCGGATATAGGGGAGGGTGACTCGTCCGATGAGGATATCGTGGACGATTACGACGAGTTCACACAGACCGGCACTCAGCTGGAGAGGGCCCCCATCAACGCTTACTATGTGAGTACACGCTATCCCACCACTAATTAGCAATGTCACTATGCGCAAACTAATTTACTATGTTGACCAGTTCCCAGAAAAGGCAGCTAGCCCGCATAAGCAATGAGGTTGGGTGGGGGGGGTTCTCATGCTACAAGAGGGTTCAGAGGGGAGCTTCCAACGCTTCAGGAACTTTGTTGAGGTAACACACACTACGTTAAATTAACATGTTCTCCCTTATTATTTATTTTGTTGTATTAAACTTTACTACCTTTTGTTGGTAAACCTTATAGTTGGTTCGCCGCCAATGCTGGCGAATAGCCGCAAAGATGAACTGCGTGGCGGCTACGGGAGAAGTCATGCAACCTTCCCCGGCTCGGAGTAGCTCCCCGTGTACTACAACATCGGGAGCGATGACATCCGCTTTGGTCGCACGCGACGAGGACCCGGAGGACGACGATGAGGCCAGCGAAGACGAGGAGGAGGGTGGCGTAGATGAGGACGGCGGCGAGGATGAGGAGGAGGACGAGGAGGACATTGATGCTAGGTTTCCCGATGAGATGGTCCTCAAGGACTTGGTTGGTGCACCATCCCCTACATAGCCGACTTAGGCCACGCCTGCACGCTGTAAACAGCGTGATCGGGCAGACATTAGTTCGGTAAACATCGTTGAGGGCACGTGAGGCCAACACCCAGCAACGAGGTTCACACCGGGATCGGGTGCGCGCCAAAAGCGCAAGTGACGCAATGAATGTGTGTATGCATGTCTGTAAATTTCATATTGTACGAAACTTTCAATGACTCTGTTTGAATGAAATGATATTTCTTAGTTGATGGATTTTGAATGTTGGATGAAATGAGATGACAGATAGATGATTCTTATTGCATGAATTGTTTGAATGAAATCAATGAAATGATTGTTATTGCTTGAAATATGAAATCTTATTGCACGACATGTTGTTCGAATGAAGTCAATTTGGATGATTGCACTGAGTATATGGCTACTGTCATGCCGTGGATATTGGCGTTACAGAGAAGTCCTATCACGCCGGGATAAATGGTGTGACGAGACTTAGCACCAGAGCCATTACCTTTTTTTCGCAATTCCTTTGGAACGAGAAGCAATTTGGTGCGGCGGTATAGTTTGGCCACGCCATGTACCTAGTGTGACAGAGCAGTCTTGTCACGCCGGTTTACATGGCGTGATAGCCCCAATAGTGATCGACATTTTATAGCAACCCCTCTGGAACGATAGGTAATTTGGCATGGCAGTACGGTTTAGCCACGCTAATATTCATGGCGTGACACAACACTACTATCACGCCTTGATAAATAGCGTGACACAAGATTTGCCCGCCGCAACAGTCGGTCTAAGGCTTTAGGGTTTACGGTTTACGGTTTTGGGGTTTACAGTAATAGGTTTTGGGGTTGGTTAAGGTTTATGGTTTTATGGTTTAGGGTTTAGGGTGTCAGGTTTTATGGTTTAGGGTTTAGGTTTAGTATTAGGCTTAGGTTTAGGGTTTACTGACTGCAACTATTACGTCACTCTCTATAAAGTAAGAAGTGACAACACTCTGCCTCGCCAGCTTTTCATATTAATATGACCACACTCTACCTCCTCACTTTTTCGCATCAAAAGATGACTCGCAGCAGACATGACTTCTCTCTGCAAAGCAGGACGTGACCACTCTTTACAAAGTAAGACGTGACAACACTCTGCCTCGCTAGCTTTTTAGATCGACATGACAACACTCTAACTCCTTAGCTTTTCAGACTAAAAAGAAAGGACTCTGCAAAGCAAGACATGACTTCTCTCTGCAAACATGATGTTCCGGTTAGGGTTTAGGGTTTTAGGGTTTAGGTTTAGGTTTAGGGTTAGGGTTTTAGGTTCAGGTTTACGTTAGGGTTTAGGGTTTTAGAGTTTTAGGGTTTACGGCTTAGGGTTTACGGTTCAACTTTTCAGATCGACATAACAACACTCTTCATCCTCAGGTTTTCAAACCGAAAAGACAGGACTATGCAAAGCATGACATGATAGCTCCCTGCAAAGTAAGACATAACAACACTCTGCCTCACTAGCTTTTTAGATCGACATGACAACACTATACCTCCTCATCTTTTCAGACCGAAAAGACAAGACTCTGCAAAGCAGGACGTGACAGCTCCCTGCAATGTAAGAAGTGACACTCTGTCTCACTAAAACTTTTCAGAAAGACAATGCAATACTCTGCCTCGCAGGCTACTCACATAAAATTAACCACACCATGCCAACCATGTGGCTTATTAAAGGAGGTGGAAGAGATCTGAGACAGAACACTACACAACCACACCCAACACTACACCAGAGCTTGCTTCACCACGTCAGGATGGACAAGATGTAGAAGAAGTAATGGGACAAGATGAAGAAGCAATGGGACGAGACCCGCGAACAAGCAAGGTCTGCTGCGGCCCGCGATGAACAAGCAAGGGCCACTACGGCCCAGGACAAACAGGCGGAGCATGGCGGGAGGTCACCTCCCACAATGACGCCCTCTGTAGCAGCAACCGCATCCTGAGCGTTCGCCGCAACACCCGCCCGAGGGGGAGACGTCGCCCCTTTGTTGGTGCAGAGGCCCATGCAAGTTCTTCAAATCCAAGTAGTGGCTCAACCTAGGCATGCGTTACTGGGATTGCGCGAACTACTCTTGTGACTATCCTGACCGCCGTTGGGACACAAGCAGCTATCGGCAGCCGGTAAGTACTAGTTACAGTGTGTTCCCCTACTATTTCTCTTTCAAAGTACGCACTAACAATCTCTCCAGTCTACATGTAGTCCCCGGATCCGCTATGTGGCTACCGTAAGTGGATCGACCTAGAGATCCACTCACATGACCAGTGGACTCTCGACTACGAGGAGTAGGATGTCAAAAGGGCCCACCACGAGATCCGGTAGGAGGAGCACCGCAACGACGAGCAAAATGAGCGTATACATCAGGAAACGAAAGCTCATCTCGAGGCGTGCAGGCACAGGGAGCGTGAGGCTCGCGAGAGGGAGCGCGAGAAAAAGAGGGAAATGGCAGCCAAGGCCAAAGAGGCCAGCGAAGAGTTCAACGCTGAGCTCGCAAGGAAGCGAAAATGGCCCCGGTCCACGCAGTAGATCGGCTCATTCCGTACTAGTCTTCCAAAGGTCGAATTTATTTCCATTCCAAAAATACGCATATGTATCGTAGGAGTACTTGGGTTTGTTGCAACGTGCATGATGTTGTTTCTTATGCACGTAACCAAACCTTATGCGCCGTGTAATTCCCAACTTTATTATAAAGTCTATTTTAATTCGTAACTTCAAATTTTGTCGTCTATTCGCTTTCAATTCTTCGCGTAGCAAGACATCCGACAACTTAAAAAAAACGAGTTCTGGAAGTAGGCACAAAATGGTTTATGACCACAAAGTGACAAAGAGCACCACCTATCATTCCAGTAGGATGTCCACGCATCTTTCATCAGCGGTACTGTTTAACATATGTCCATCCTTGTGCCTCATGTTGTACCATACAATCCACATATTAGTGATTTTTTCTAAGATGCAATATGTATCACTTCTACAAAATATGTTTATGTGCCATGCCCTATATTTTCTTCCTACATATATGCCATGCCCTATGTTGTCGATGTTCTAATATTTGTCTTTTTTGGGTGCCTGCCTTTTAGGACACGGCCTGAAAATATTGTGCGGATGTTTATGATGGATATATACGTTGAAGTATCAAATGTTATGATGGATATATACGCTGAAGTGTCAAATGTTATGATGAATATATACATTGAAGTGTCGATATATACTCTCAGTTAATAGGTTGATGTTATATTTGGTTCACAGATAGATTCTTTATTTTTAAGTTATGGATTATTAAATGTTAAATGTACATAGTGTTATGTATCACCGTAAATATATATCACCGTACCTTCAATTGTTTTTTTATTTTTCTAAAGGAAGTCTCTTTGTCACCATCTTACCACCAAATCCTAAGGTTCCAAATCTATAAATCAAGTCCGAACTAAATTCAACCATGACCTCGATTCATAATTTAAAAACCAACTGCAACCATGCATGCAGAAACGAATCACGTTAGCCTCTGTCACGTCACACATCATAGTGTGACATCCTGCATTGTCACGCCGTGGTACCCGACGTGACTACTGCCACGCAAGCCTCTACGCTGGCACGACGGGTGGGGCAAGGGCTTGCGTGGCATGTTTTGTCACACCGAAATAAGTGACGTGACAGAACGTATTTGTCACGCCACGGGTAGTGGTGTAGCTAGTGGCGTGGCTAAATGGGTCAGAATTGAAAGTAAAATTCACGAGGGATTAACTTTAAAATAAAATTAAATAAAGATTAAATAAAAATCCAGATAAGGAGCTTTTCCCATATATATTTTATAGATGGATTTCACATAGAATTTTCGTGTTGTTTCATCCGGATGGAATTACAGACCCAAGTCCCAACCGGCACCGGCAAAATGCAAATTAACAGACATTCAAGGTGGTCTGTCTCACTTTTTTACCACTTTACTAACCGCCATGGCCCAAAGGGGTAAAATCGGGAGAGGTGAAAGCGACCGGCTGTAGCCGGTGTGCTCCGCGACGACCGACCGGCTAGGTTACATTGGCCGCTCCGCCCCTCCCTCTTGGGCCACATGCCCGCCCCACCCCACCAATGCGGTTCGACCTAGGGGCCCTACCAATCCCACTCCCGCAAGCTCCCCACCCGCGATGTACCTGACAGATGGGTCCCGGTGAGGAAATGTTTTTTTCCTCGTGTTAGTAGGCACGGCTGGTTGCCAATCCGGTGAGGAAATGTTTTTTTTCCGAACCTCCTCCTCGCGAGCGCAGAGTCGAGGCAGGGGCTATCAAATCAGTTGCTGAGTTCTCAGCCGCGTAGGCTTGCTTGTTTGGCGGGTTGGCTCGGTCGGACTCGAGCCCGACACCATGGACGAGCGCTCACACTCGCGTGGCGCTGCACGGTCCCGTTGCATCTGGCGTGCGTGTGACTTCGTGGATTTATGATGTCATAATGATACTTTAAGTCTACATAGTCTATTTATGACGTCATAAATACTCTGCATAGCGCTGCATTGTCCCGTTGCATCTAGCGTCCGTGTGACTTCATAGATTTATGATGTCATAAGGATACTCTAAGTCTACTTATTCTATTTATGACGTCATAAATACTCTGCATATTCTCCATGTATCAATACATGTACTGGGCTGGCACTGATGAATAGGAATGGTAACGATGTTCAGATGTTTGCAGGAGGGAAACCAAACCAACCAACCTCGCCGGGTGAGGGACAGTGCACCACCGGCTCAGTTTTAACCCTATTTTAAACTTCACCAGCCAAAGTAAAGATATCCAATTACAACCCGTTTATACACTTTTAGCGTGTCCTTTCTTCACAAACTCTAAATCATTTACGTACTATGTATTTGTAAAAAAAAACCTTGTACCACCAGGAATGAAAGTTCTGAGATGCGTGTAGTCGAACTTTGCAAACTTTAGCTATTAATATTTCGATGAATATTTAGATTGGGCTTAAGAAAATTATACATGTAGATTTGTCTCGAAAAAATACTTTTATGATATTATAATTTTATTAGTTTTTATTAATATATTATAATATAAGATAATTATCAAAATTGTATTTTGAAGATATCCAAAACATCACCCTTTTCTGACCAGAGTGAGCATATATTCGTAAAAATGAATTATACCCAAGCACACGCCTAACACGAGGTTGTCATGGAACACACGCCGCGTACCCGTGTGCAGGTGGCCGTAGCATTGTTGCTCAGGGCTTCTCGAACAGTCCGCACGGGCGAGCCATTCCTTCAAGTCTTCTTGGTGGCTCCGATTCCTCCGAATAAATCGACTGTGTGGGCCCACCGGCTTACTTAATCCCAAATTGCTTCGCTCACATGATGGTTGACACTTTTGTGAAAACTTTGCTAGACTGGCACTGTGTTTGTTTTAAGTTACCAGTTTTACTGTAACATAGATAAATTTTACTGCATTTGAGTGATAGAGTTGCACATTCCGATTAAAAATTTTTGCGAGGACATTCCAATTAAACCCATGTGGTTTAATATAAGAGAATGAAGGCTAGACATAAACAAAACAAAAATGTAAAGTTCACCATTAAAAGTTTATGATTTAGTTGTGCTAGGTTTAAATTCAAGGTGATCATGTGGCATATGTTAAGAAAGAGTTGTTGTCTAAGATTCCCAATGTGGTGGGTTGCGTCTGTGACACAAAACTAGCTAACTTTTTTTACTTGAAATTCCTTAGAAAAAAATACTATGATTATTTGTGCATTTTATCTAAAGTTAACAATATTAAAATTGCGTCATTTAGGCCCTTTGAGACATGTTTGGCAGGGAAATGATAAGCATTGTTTTTTTTTTAAATATGGTGATGAATTTTTGTATGTGACATTTTGATGCGGACATAATCTTTTATTGCGAGAATCCATGACAATTTCAAGTACTGAAAATATAAGGGAAAGTGATGTTGTTTTCTGGGGAAAAAGATAAAGGTCTCAGTTGGAAGAAAAAAAAAGGGTATCGCTCATCTCAAAATTCAAGTTATTTTGACTTTTACAGTTTCCATGTGAGACTTTGGCCATCATCTTTTATAATAGTATGTTAGTAAATATTTTGATAGACCTAGTTATAATACTTTTACATATATTAGTCACCTAAAGTTTCAAATATCTACCTACCAAGATTAGAATTTTTATATTATTTAATCTTTTTTTAATTATATTTTAAAGTTAACCCTCGCTAACTTTATTTCCAAATCTAACCATTTTGGTCACGCCACCTCCTGTGGCGTGATCAAATAAAATCCACGCCATCAATGGCGGCGTTATTAGGTGACACGCAGTTTCTGCCGCAGCTCGCGCCAACATGTGAGGGCTTACATGAGATCCGCCACGCCATATACCATGGCGTAACAAGTCTTCCTTGTCACGCCTTTTCGTTTGGCGTGACAGAGGCCGATGCGGAGATGTTCGGACCGTCCGATCGAATTCGGACTGTCCGAACAGACGTAGACATTCGGACGGTCCGAACGTACCCTTTGTCACGCCACTTACCCCGGCGTGACAGTAGCGTTGTGCAACGCCATCCATATTGGCGTGATAGCAGTGGCGTAGCTAGCCTAATCCTGTGGGGTCAATTGACCCCACAGGTTTTTACAAAAAAGGTTAGTTATTACTAATATTTATATATAAGTCTATAAAAGCCTAAAGATTTTATAATAGTTGACCCCACAGGTTTCTAGATCTGGCTACGCCACTGTGTGATAGGGGATAATTCCAGTTTGTTTGTAAATTATGACAGTTATTCCATTTGAATTTATAGATTTGGAACATGTGGTAAGATGATAACAAAGGGACTTCCTTTTTAAAGATAAAAAACAATTGGAGATACGGTGATGCATAACACCATGTACATGTAACATTTAACAATCTACAACTTGAAAATAGATACCTCTCTACGTAACCAAATATAACAGCATCCTTTTAACTGAGAATAAATACATATATGGACCGGTAATCTTTTTGTGCTTTGACACTTCACAATATTTCCAGGGCGTGTCCCAGAAGTGATACATAATGCATCCTGAAAAAAATGACTAATATGTGGATTGTGTGGTACAACATGAGGCACAATTATGCACATATGCTAGACAGTACTACTAATGAAAGATGCGTAGACATCCTAGTGGAATGATAGGTGGTGCGTAGACATCCTAGTGGAATGATAGGTTTGTGGTCGTAGACCAAACCGTAAACTTTCAGAACTCTTTTTTTCATGTTGTTGGATGCCTTACTACGCGAAGAATTGAATGCGAAAAGACGATGAGATTTAAAGTTGCGAATTAAAATAGACTTCATAATAAAGCTTGGAATAACATGGCGCACAGGGTTTGGTTACGTGCATAAGAAACAACATCATGCACGATGCAACAAACCGAAGCTACTCCTACGATACATATGCGCCTTTTTTTGAAAGGAAATAAATTAGACCTTCCGGGAACTAGTACGGAATGGTCCGACCTACTGCGTGGACCGGGGCCATTTTCCCTTCCTTGCGAGCTTCTTCACCCATGCCTAATGATAGAAGGTGCCTCGCATTACCCACATAGAGTGTTGTTCAGTTGGGCACCTCGAACGTGGCTGGCCGCGTTGTAGTGGCACGCACATATACAGCTAGGGTTGGCACAGCAGCATGTGGGATCATAGGAACTTCCTATGTTTACGACCTCCTCGTTGCCCCTCTCGCGCTGCATCTGTTGGCAGAGGTCATCATTTTGCTCGTTGAGATCGTCAATTTGCGCCTCCAACTCAAAGATTCGGTTCCACAATATATCCACGTGAATCGCAACATGTCGTTCATGGGAAGGATCGATCCAGCAGACAAAGTTGCATTTCGCCATCTGTTGCAAGGGACGGTTAGTATGGAGGATGTATTAGCAGTAACATGAACAAAACTATTTACCCCAGAGTATGGGTATCAGAAGAAACGCCGTCCGCCATCAAAAGGGCCGTCTATGACCTGCACGACAGCGTCCTTCCTATGTCCGCATTTCGGCCATACAGGTTGAGCACACTTGTTCGGCATCAACCAGTAGTTAGGGCCGAAGTCCTCCCTCCTTTTGAGGGGAAGGTCTTGCTTCGACAACCCCAGTTGGACTGGTCCTTGGGCGTCTGCCATGGTATGTTAGTGTACGACGGAGAAGGTTCTTCTTCCTACGGTTTCAAGGGTCGAGTGGTCCTTCTGGAGCGTGGGGCGGACATTTTATAGCCCACGGGGGGAGGCTAACAAAGCGGGTAATGTGTTAGGTTGTAGATGACAAGACCGACGGGAAATTTGGTCATGCGAGAGAGAAGACTAAACGGGCGCTTTTGTGCAAAGGACAACACTAAAAAGACAGCCTTAAGCGATGACAAGACCGAACAGGCAACTTTTATGCAAGGACAAGACCACACGGAGCGCCTTTGCGCGAAGGACAAGACAAGACGGGGCAGCTTTGCACAGTGACAACCCTGACCACCTCGCCAGCTTTTCAGAACGAAAAGACATGACTCTGCAAAGAAAGACGTAGAGTGTTGTCACGTCGATCTGAAAACCTAGCGAGGGTTAAGGTTGTCCAGTCGATCTAAAAAGCCTAAACCCTAAGCCTGAACCCTAATTGTATGCCTTAACCTTAACCCTAACCCTGAACCCTGAACCTAAAAACCTAAAACCCTAAAAACCTAAACCTAGACCTAAACGCCTGATAGCCTAAACCCTAACGTAAACCTAAAACTCTAAATCCTAAACCTAAACCTAAACCCTAAAATCCAAAACCCTAAACCTAAGTATTGTCACGCCACTACGCAGGGCGTGGTAAAAACAGACTGCCACGCCACAATGCTTGACGTTCCAGAGGCGTTGCGCTCTAGGGCTAAGTCCTGTCATACCACTTACCCCGGCATGACAGGCCTACCTTGTCATGCCACCATGTAGGGCGTTGCAAAAACGTAGTTCCAGAGGCGTTGCCAAAAAGGGCAAGCGCTCCAGAACTAAGTCCTGTCACGCCACTTACCTCGGCGTGACAGGACTGCCTTGTCACGCCACTTACCTCGGCGTCGTTGAAGTCCCTTAGAGAGTACATATCCTTACTGCTTTGCTGTGAGAGGTCCATGTCATTACGAAGCCTCTTTCTCTTCCTTCGACCGCATCGCTTGTTCATCATTGTTACGTCAGGAATGTATTCCTCCCCCACATACGGTGGCCAATGCGAGGGATCTAGGTAAGGCTCGAATCGCTTCTCTCAAGTCCGCATCGTGGCTAGCTTCGAGAATTCTAACGCAATGAAGGTAAGGTGACTTACACCGCGCACATGACAGGTGGTGATGACGTGAGAGCATGGGACATGCAGCAACGTCGGGACCATGCAAGTACAGTCTCCCTCGGTCAGGTTCACTCTATGGTTCCGGCCACCGTAACGTTTGCCCCCTATCGATGTGCTCTCGGCTGCCCTGACAACGTATATATGCTTAATGGGATCGTATTCCTCCGCCTCCTGATTGCATGACTCGGCCTCCGCGATAGCAAGGTGCTTGGCAGCAGCTGCACCCCAATGCTCGCCGACGTTGTATGCATCCCTTGCTCGGGTCCACCGATCCACAAAGTACGAGTTGGTCTTTCGAAACAAGTACTCCAAGATAGCAGATACTGGCATCGCACGAATGCCCTTAATAACGTTGTTGAACACCTCCGAGATGTTCATTGTCATCATTCCATACCGACAACCATCTTTATCGTATGCCTGTGCCCACTTCTCCTTCTGCTGCAAGACCTCGTCCAACCACGACTTACCCCGTTCGTTGGTCACTCCCCTCAGCTCTGTCAACTTGACCTTGAATTCCCTCTTCTCCAAGCATCCGCACAACAGCTTGAACTTTTTGGTGAGATCTTCCTTGCTGCATTGCTTAAAGAAATTAGCCGCTAAATGACGCATGCACCACCTATGTAGTACATCCGGGTGTCCGTCAAGTCTGCTCTTCACAGCATTCAAAATACCGCGGTGCCTGTCCGAGACGATGCAAACCTGTCGTCCAAGCCCAACGAGGTGTAGACGAACTATATCCAAGAATCATTCCCAGCTTGCATTGTTCTCACCCTCTGTCAATGCGAATACTAATAGAATCAGCTGGTCCTCCGCATCAATACCCATGGTGAGCATCAAGGCACCATAGTACTTCCCCATCAGGAATATAGCGTCAACAGATAAGACAGCCCTGCAATGTTTGAAGGCCTCTATGCATTGCCTAAAGGACCAATACACCCTCCCAAGGACATGTTTCATAACCCCTCTATCGAGTTCCATACAGTTGTTATGCCAAGGGTAAAACACCATGCCTGGATTCTTGGCCTTCATAGCGGTTATGATTCGAGGAAGCAAACCGTAAGCCTCCTTCTAATCACCCCACAATAACTGCATCGCTCTCTGCTTTGCCATCCATACTTTCCCGTACTTCACACGGTACTTAATGAACCCGTATATAACCTTGATGAGGGTGGCGACGGACACATCAGGATCGACAGCGACAACCGCCATAATACGCCTAGCAATAAAATTTGCGGTCGCCTGGAGGTGCTCTCCGGACACTTGTACGATCCCACAAGTGTGAGGCTGCTTCACATTCACTATTTTTCATTGTTTGTCCCTTGTTTTGCGGCCCCATACCTTCCATCCGCACCCCCTTTCGCACCTCATGGTGTACTTTTTGTTCACATCAGACTGTTGCACTATGAACGGACGATGGTGCCGCACTGAGTATTCTTGCAGCCAAATCTTCATGTCCTCCATGGTTGGAAACAACATGTTCTTCCGTATTATGTCATTTTCTGGGTCTGTAATGTCATCCCTGCTCTTCAACCCATTAGCACAAACCGCCTTATCAGACATATTGACACACATTACACTGCGAAGAACCCTGCCTTCCTTAAGGAGAAAAGAGATGCGGGAGCCTTGTTTTCGGTTGAGCTCCATCCTTCGTCAGACTCCACTTCATGAGTTGTTCCATCGCGAAACAACTCCTCCTCAAGCTTGTTGTTCATTACAAAGACCGCTGAAATCACCACAGGTCAATAACACGCTATGGGAAGATACAGGCAGATCCACCAACAGAGGGCCATGGTTGGTACGACTCACGCTAACAAACTATTCGGAAGGTCGCTCTTCCATTGGGGGGCTCGCGAGTGATGGGCAGCGGGGTCTAGTTTTTCTGTGTTGCCATTCACGACATTCAAATTGTCTGACAAATCCTCAACAACGATTGTTCTCTGCACCGCCACCTCCAACAACCGGACCTAAGATGCAAGCACAATTTCCTTGTACATGTCCCAATCATCGGAGACAGGATTGGCACCAACAAGGCGTGCACCTTAGAACCCAGCCCTGCGTCATGTTGTCCTTGCATTTCGACAACGACCCCGGGCTCATCCCATCCAAAGGTCGACTTAATCATACTCACAAGAGTTTTAAAGTCCGATGATTCACGAAACAAAAGGACGGTCGCTTCCATACCGTCGAATTCGACAGAACTTCCAGTTTGGCTAATGGCCCCACTAGTAAATACACGTACAATTTTATCCATATACATCCAACAAAATATTACAAAGTCAGTACTGCATGTCATATGAACGAAATACCGTAAGTACAAAATATCACAATCAACATTGGACATAACAAAAGCTCAGTTTCCTGAGACATGCTAGCAGTTTGACGGTACAAACATATGCATAATTGACGGGTCGTTTCACAATGAATTGAGGTGTGTTAGGCCATACACAAGGGACTTAATAACACCAAGAAATAAGGAGATGCAAAATATCCAAAACCTACACTACCCGAGTCTCGTGTGCTCACCACGCCGAGATCCCGTTCTCGAGACCGCCCAAACTACGTGTTTGGGACCGCCGAGCTTGCCTCGAGTGCGACCTACACTACCCCGATCCACGTGCCTGTGCACGCCGAGATCCCGTTTCGAGACCGCCCAAACCACGTGTTTGGGACCACTTAGGGCTCATTCCTGAGTACGCCCAGGACTTCGCTCCTGGGTACGCCAAAGCTACACGCTCGGAGTGCCACGAACCACTCGTTCGGGAAATCTTATATGCAGAAAGGAGATAAGTTTGCATGCTTCACAGATGGTTTGACGCACTACAACAGAGCACGAGACTAGCACGATTTGGTGCCCTCGTTATAATTAGAGACCAATTGGGGCATGGAGATTGATTGAGGCGCATTGCAGTGTAATCCATATCATGGTGCGGTAAAAGACAACCCACTATGGCATTAACAAGTACTGAACAAGAGTATCAGTTGGCAACAACAATGACACAAGAAAGCACCTAGCAATGACACAATACCAATGCTTAGTATCATCTGGTAAAAATTAAATAATATAATCGTTTAAGTATAACTCGAGAGGAAGTTTGAACATCAATAAACTCCATTTTAATATGATAACTAAGAACTTTCTTAGTAATAAGTAATAAGTAATAACCACTCTTGCCTAATCTCCTTGTCCAATCCGATGTTGACAAGTTTACCATCTGGTTATGAACCAGTGATTACTTTTGGTTGCGAACAGATGAACAATCTCAACTGTTGAATACTACATTAGATAATTGACATTTGTCTTGAGTACTAGAAATTTATGTTGCTCAATGATATTTTCTAGAAATTTTGATTCTGAACTCAGCCTTACTAGTAGCATTTTGTTTATAGGATGAGCAGTGGTTTCAACTGAGAGACGTAGAGTTCAAGCCAATGTCATTAAACGATGCCCCAAAAATTGATCGTGTTGAAGTCCTAAAAGAGAGGCTAAGAACACTAAGACGTGGTGCATCCGTTATGGCAACCGCAGTGATACCCACATTGATCCTCATCCATTCACGAACCAAAAGAGGCCATACAAGCTAGGGTTTATCGATTGGACCATCGAGCCCTCCAAATCTCACCACTCCCATCTCGAAACGAGAGCATTAGCCCTCGATCCCCACCAAGCACACATTCTAGTATACATTGAAGCACACATTGTAGTATACATTCAATCACAAAACTATATTATACACTCATTCAAGCACACATGTATACCTCGATCTAGGAGAAGCCGATGGGGGGGACAGCGGCGGAGGAGGAGGGTCAAGGCGGCATGGGGGCGATCAAGAGAGCAGAGTCGCTGGGGAGACGCGGGGAGGAGAGCTGGTAGCGGGACGGGAGCGGTGTGGGGAGGAGGGCCGGCGGTGGGCGTAGGAGGCCTTGCGGAGGAGGGAGGTCTGCAAGGGATTTAACGCAGCGGGAGCACTGCGTGGCGAGACTAACGAGAGGGAGGAGGTTGCGATGGAGGAGCGCGGCGTGGAGAAATGAAGAGGTGCTTGGGTCTAGGGCGTAAGTGGCCACTGTCACGCCACGCGAGTTGGCGTGACAACAGCCATTGTCACGCCACGCGAGTTGGCGTGACAACAGCCATTGTCACGCCGCGAGTGTTGGCGTGACTATTACCACGTAAGCTCCACGCTGGCACGGCATGCGGGCGAGGGATTGCGTGGCAGCTTTGGCCACGCCACCTCTCATGGCGTGATAGTGTGGTTTTGTCACGGCACCTCCCGTGGCGTGACCAAAAAGGTCAGAATTGAAAATAAAGTTCGCGGGAGGTTAACTTTAAAATATTAATAAAAAAAATAAATAAAAAAAATTCCCATGATTATGACAAGAATGTAGTCTTTGAGACCAAAGGATTACCTTGAAGGATTCGTGATGTTTACATTTCCATTAAAAACGGGCATGTGCCTTTGCTTTTATTTTTTTGGGGTCTAAACTGTTGATCAGAAATTAGCGCTCCAAATTTACGCTGTGTGGAGAATTTTGTTTTTCTTGTGGGATGATTGAGCGTCCATCCATATTCTTCAAATGAATTATTGATGAGACTTACACAAGAGGATCTCAATCCTACGATGAAAAAGGTTAGTATTTTTCACATGGTTGATGGAGGCACGACCTACAGGCTACAGCTAGATCTGTTTATGGACGACCCGGCCCAGTGACCCGGTCCGATTTTTTCAAGCCCAGGTCTTGATTTTCAGCCTGAAAATCGACAATGCCAATAAAAATAATAATAAACTATTTTTATTCTTGAAATAAATTAAATACTAATATTTATTCAAGAATTTAAAATAAATATTATTTTATAAAAAACACAGTTTTCGGATCAGTGGGAAGCTCAGGGTTTGAGCATGTCTAGCTACATATTACATCATAAAACCAAAACCACGAGAGGATAAAACCGTACCATATTTTAACTGATGCGACCATGCCTTTTTGTGATAAATCAGACGTGGCCCCAATTGTCAGTCCATAGCTCCATATCACATCGTTATTGAATAACAAGCTGAACTTGCAAACGAGATTGGGTAATTAGTCTTGCGGATATTATCTTTCTTTTTGGCATAACCAAAAGATAAAAGCGCTCCAATATAGTTCTAACCTATACCTATATCTAAAATAATGATAATTGACTCAAATGCTGGATCCTGGTATATATATTATGTTTTCTGTTGTTAAAAAAGGACATTCGGTGCACATAAATTAAGTAGCTTCTTGTGTGTGTAATTTCGGATAGCAGATGATATACTGTAGTAATGCAAGATTTTTGAAATTCCATTTTTTTAAAAAAACTAACAGTTAATTTGCAGTATTTTTCTTTCATTACTCTTTGTCACGGAATTCCTCTCAACTCAAACAACAACAAATATATTATATGCTAGAAATTTTGGGGAAAATATAAGTTGCTACAGTTATCACAAAAAAATAAGATAAGTCGGCACAATCATTTAAGAAACATGAGATCATTAACCTGCGGAAGGCCAATCACAAGCACCAAGTGTTCACATAACAAAAAGAAAACGAACAAAGACATAACTAACCTACATAATTTGGGCCTGTTTGGTACGGTTGTGGCTTACATGAAAAGTGGCTTTCACCGGTTTGCATGGTTTGAGGTCAATTTGTGAAATTTGAATAAATAAGTCAAGAGGTTTGATGTTTAGCTGTCCGGATTTTAGGTAGGCTGGCTGTAGCTTCTGGGATGATAAATGTTTGAAATGTCCCTAAAGGAAGTAATGACTTGTTTGATGCCGTTTAACTGCAATTAACGACAATTAGCAACATTTGACGACAACTAATGGTAATTAATGACAAGTGACGATAACTAACGACGATTAACGACGTGCAATCTTTCCTTGATTGGGAAGTGGGAGCCTAATTAACGACATTTGACGACAACTAACAATAGTTAACAATAAGTGACGATAACTAACGACATTTGATGACAACTAACGGTATTTAACGACAAATTGACCGCAATTAACGATAAATAATTATTACATAAATAATTACAGTAAATAATTTGCGGGAGGGTGGAGTGGGCGAGGGAGGGAGGAGGAGGGTGGGCGACGAGGGAGGGAGGAGCAGGTGCCAAGGAGGAGGGAGGCGGGAGTAGGAGGGTGGGCGGCGGTGCCGGCGAGGGAGGAGGATGGGCGTGGGAGGGAGGAGCGGGAGGGAGGCGTGCGGCTAGGGTTTCGAGTAGGCGGAAGGGTGGAGGGAGGGGGTTTTGTGCGGTGGCAAACGCCGGTAATTACCCCTCAACTTGGGGGATAATGTTTGGAACGGAGGTTGTGGGAAGCCGTGGGCTTCCGGCTTTCTCTCATTATACGCGGCTTCCGGCTTTGAGAAAAGCCGCGAAAAAAACCGCCCATTTGGAACAGCTTCCGGCTTTTTCGAGCGAAAAGCGGAAGCTAAAGCCGTCCCAAATACATCTGTGACAGGATTGAGAACTCACGACTGGTCTTCACAAAGCTATGCAGGCATAGTGCACAGTGCACTTGAGACCAATCCAGAATAAAGTGGCAATTTGTAGTGCATCAAATGAATTTATATATTCCCCTTTTCCCCAACTTTTTGTTAAAAATTCTGATATTCTATAGCAAATATGTGACACTTGATTTATATATATGTATATGTATCTTCAGTACGATTTTGGTCACAATTCTCAGTCCTCTTTATCTGATAGGACATTGGATGTCCCTTTCATGTCATCACCCACTTATGAAGATACCCAAAATAATTAACTTTGATCCTCTGGATGTGAGTCACAAAATTTGTTTTGTTTTATTTTCTTACCATTGATTTCTTGGCCTGAAGGTTACTGTCAAGGTGAGATGTTGGGATCTTACATCAGATCTGCTGTGAAGAAATGACGATATTGCTGAAGTGATTTTAATAATTGTTATCTTTTATAATTGTTTCAATGATTTGAGTACTTATTTAAGTGATTTTAATACTTGTTTCGATGATTTGAGGAATTATAATATTTGTAATATATGATTTCGTTGTTGAAACATTAGTAATGAAATCGTGTTTTACAAGTACCGAAATCACTCAAATTATTGAGACAAGTATTGATATAACTGAAACACGTGGCAAAGATAATGAAAACTATGAAAAATAGAGCTAACATGCGACTTAGGGGTGTATTTGTACGACAACTTAACTTATAGTTACAAAGTAAAAGAAAACGAGATATGAGAGCAAACTGAAAATGCAGGTGTCTTATGGGGGGCATATCCTATGCATATAGTGCATTTGGTGCACATATGCACACACTCTTTGTTTGGGTATCAAACGAGAAATTCACCGTGAAAAAAATTCTAGATGAAGTTTGGTGTTTTGTTTCTTCTAACATACATTGAGTTTGAACTTGAAATTTTAAAGGGTGGAAGAAAACACCATCAACTACATCTAGAATTTTTTTCAGAATTTTTTATGCTCGTTTGATACCCAAACAAAGAGTGTGTGCATATGTGCACCAAATACACTATGTGCATGAGATATGCAAATGCCTTATGGGGGTATTTAAGGATTTTTCCTTACTTGCTTCAACAGACATTAAGCTAGACAACGGGAGGCACCTTACAAAAACGACCAGACTAAATCAAACCAATCCTAAGTCCAAACGCACAGGATGGAATCGAATTTTGGACAGATTTAGCCGTATAGCAGTTTTTAATTCCATTTTTGGCCTCGTTACCGCGAAAATTCCCGTTTGGCCCCTCCCGACTGCCGCCGCCGGACAGCGAAAACCTAGTTGTCTTTGCCGAGTGGGGCCAGCGAACTAGGTGTCGCCAACCGACGGCGGCACCTAGATGTCACCGACCGAACCGCAGCTTCTTTGCCCGCCGCCACGCCATGCAGCGCCTCTCGCGCCGCGCGCCGCCTGCCCCCGCCGCCCGCGTCGCCCGCTGCCAGACGACGCTTCGCCACACAGCCTCCGCCCACCACATGCCGCTCAGACAAGCCTTCGCCATGCAAGGCGTCCGTGTAGCTGCTGCGCTTCTGCCTCGCCTGGCTGGCAGCGCGTCTTTGCTCGAATCATTTGCCAAAGCGCCTGCTTGGCTGAGCTACGGCATAAATCAAGTAGAACACATTTGCAGCAGCTCAGCTCAGCGACAGCAGTTTCATTTGCAACCAGAGAAGAAGAGAGAAAGAGAGGAAGAGGCAAGGCAAAGAGGAAGAGAGAAAGAGAGCTCGCGGAAGAGAAGGAAGGCAACCAGAGAAGTTGTGCATCGTGTTGTGAGCATCTAGAAAAGGTAATTGCCATTCGCATTCGCATCCGGCCATAGTTTTAGCAATGTCATTAGGATATAATTAGATGATTTATAGTTTCTTATTGTAGCAACTAAGTAGTTATAGTTGTGCAGTTGGTGTATTTTGACTTAGTGTGAGTTAGTAGTTAGCAATGTGATTAGCTAGTAATTAGTTGACTTAGCGACTTATTATTGTTAGTGTTGTAAATTAAATAGAGGTAGCAATGTGCGCTCCAAAGGAGGAGATAAGTCGAGAGGAGAGAAGCCTTGGAGGATTAAGAACGATTGGGAAGGAAGAATGTCGTAGGACATTTCAGCATGGTGAGGAGATAAGGAGAGATAAATACAAGGGATTAGGTGAGGAGAATATTAGAGTAAGAGGATTAAGTGAAGGGAAGGATTAGGGATGAGATTATGTGAGAAGGGCAAATTTAGGAAGTAGCAAATTAGTAATATTTTATTAACAGTTTAGCAGTAAGAAATGTAATTAGGCATTAGTAAAAATAAATATGGACGCGATGAAATTTTTTAGACCAACGATTTAATTAAGCCGTACAAGTCAAATAGCGAGAGACCGAGCGATAGATAATTAGGGCGGGATAAATAAAATGTAAAATTAATCATAGTATATATAAGAAAATTAATATTAATCGGCAATAAAACTCAGTACATTAATTAAACAATCGGGGCCGTTAGAAAATATTTTAAGACTTAGTAGTCAGCAAGGAGAGAGAAAGAAAAGAAAAGTGGGAAAAAACCAATTAAAGAAAATCAGAAAAATGGAAGGAAAAAATTGGACATGAAAAGTTTTAATTAAAAAAATTTGAATATAATTGAAGTTTATTTTATTAATTTAAATTATTTTTTATTTTCTGAAAGACTCTGAAAAACGGGAGAATTGAAAAAAATAATATGTTTGTCGCTACGATTCTTGATCATGTTACTTGACATGGTGTAGTTAAAAGCAGTACTTTATGGAGCTTCTCTGAGAATGCAATTGAAGAGGCTAAGAACCTAAAACATGGAGGATTGAATGCTCGGTATGCCTCTTGTAGTGGAATCCCGAAAGAACCACTCACACCGACATTGAATCCTCTATGTTTTAGGGTAGCTTCATAATCACAACGGTGTTCTCAAATTTCTTGAATTGCATTCAGAGAAGCTCCATAAAGTACTCGCTTTAACTACACCATAGTGAAGTAACGTGATCAAGAACCGTAGCGACGAACATATTTTTTTTTCTTCAATTCTCCGCCGTAGTCTTTCGAAAATAAAAATAATTTAGAAGAATAAAATGAACTTCAACTAAATTCAATTTTTCTAATTAAATATTTTCATGTTCCAAGTTTTTTTTTGGTTTTTGATGTGTAAAAAATCAGTTTGTTTGCACCTTTCTTTTCACAAAAATCAGTTTGTTTGCACCTTTCATGAAAATTTATTCCGTACATCATAATTACGTAATTTTATAAGAGATGTTTAAATAGAAATAGAATTGAACATAATGTGCAAGATATTAGATTATGAACAAATTACGTATGTTAGGAACTTGAACCAAAAATTTGAAAATATCGGTGGTTTAATATGCACTGTGTTAGGTACTTGATGGCGGAGATTCAAGATCTGCTCGTGTTCCACGGGAAGCTCTCGACGAGACGGCCGTCGGGCGGACCCGTCAAATTGTGGTCGACCGTGATCCGGCGCCGGTCTGAGGACATGAGCCTATCGGATCTAAGACGATCGTGCGCTCCGCTCGATCGCTGGCCGCAAGGAAGAAGCTACGACGAGGCGTTGTATGCCTCGGTGGTGGGTGGTGCAAACGAGATTTTTGGCAACTTATGAAGGTGACAAGTGACGCTTCATGGGCCTATTACATGGAGGTCGTTTGCAACCCCGAGGTCGTGATATATCTTGCGCCGATGGTCTATGTTCGCCTGTGGAGAGCGCGGGACATCTGGCGTTAGTGGTTCAAGTGAAGCCGCTTGTGAGGAGGAGCGACTGCGTTGGTCTCCGGTGTTGGAGGAGACGCAGCGAGGAAGTGGGTGATGGAGACCTAAGGAGGCGTCTTGACAACTTCGAGCCCAACGAAGGAGTGGAGCGATGGTGGGCGCCCGTATTGATTGCCACGAGTACCGCCAACCAAAGCGGAAGAGGTGGAAAGCGAGGAGGAGGACGTGCAAACGGCTAGTTACAAGACGAGCAAGACGGAGAAGCCGCACGGAGGTGTAGTTGGTGGTGTTGTGACCACCGACATTTCTTACGCCTCCTCAAGATTGGGCGATGTCGCAACGACATCGTTGGTTCTCGCCACACCGAGGGGGCCGAGTGGGGTTCAATGGGGACACCCTTCTCCTAGGGCGGCGCTTCGACAAGAGCGCCGCCAAAGATGCTATTGCTAGATACGCCATTAACATTGGTCTGACGATCGGTGTAGAGGTTCAACCCGACACCTACATTGTTAGGTGTGTTAATGAATCCTGTGTTGGTAAGGTCCGTGCGCAGCGGTTCACGAGCGCGGGCACGGGATTCCGGATAACGGTGCTGAAGGACCACACATGCGAGCTAGCTGAACCGCTTCAAAGGCACCGCAAAGATGACGCCCTCGTATGTTGCCGGCCGATAAGCCACCTCGTCGCCGAGATGTGTCCATTTCGCCAAAGCTCCTAATGGCGGAGGTTGCCAATATGGTGGGGTTCGCGGTCAGCTACAAGACGGCATGGCGGGCGAAACGGAAGGTCGTGGAGCAAATGTTCGGCACATTCGAAGAGGCTTATAACCTAGTCCCAAGGATGCTGCATCAAATCGCACAATCAAACCCTGGGACATACATAGACAAGCTTGATCGGGTGAACCCGAGGGAGGGGCCCAACTGTTTTGTTCTTGATAGGGTCTTCTGGGCCTTCAGTCAGGCGATCGAAGGGTTCAAGCACTGTCGACCCGTGCTGACGATGGACGGTACCTTCCTATGTGGGAAGTACAAGGGTACCATCCTCATCGCCGTTGCAGCCGATGCAAACGACCAGTTACTCCCCGTGGCCTTCGCAATTGTTGAGAGCGAGAACACTGATAGCTGGCTGTGGTTCCTGTCCAATGTGAAGCGGGCGGTGGTCCAAGACCGCCCAGATGTGTGTATCATCTCGGACCGCAATGCTGGGTTGCTGGCCGCGTTGACTATGATGCAAAACGGGACGCAGGCGCCATTCCAGTGGAATGATGTGAAGAGCCGTTGGTGCATGAGGCATCTCGCGGCGAACTTCCACACCAGGTTTCGGAGCAAGGACCTGATGAAGATGTTCAAGAAGCTGTGCATGCAGAACCAAAGGCGGAAGTTCGATGCAGTGTGGAGACAGCTCGACGAGGACACCGGGAAGCATGTAAGGAACTCGACGGACGCCGAGGCAGGGGCAGGGGCAGCGGCAGGAGGGTCCGAGAGAGTTGGGGAGTTCACACAGTGGGTTAACTCGCACGCACCCGACTTAGAGAAATGGTCCCTGCTGCACGACACTGGTGGTGCAAGGTACGGGATCATGACCACGAACATGTCCAAGGTGTACAACGGTGTTCTCAAGGGTGTCCGATCCTGCCGATCATCGCGATCGTGGAGGAGAGCCGAACCGAACCGCTCGGTACTTTGTTAACAGAGCCATGATGGCCAAGAAGCATTTGGAGGATGGGAAGCAATTCTCGAGTAATGGACGCGTACATGGAGAAGAAGATCGGCAAGGCTCGTTCGCATGTTGCGCTGTACCATGGATGGAATCAGCCAGAAGTTCGAGATCCGGCTCAGGGAGAAGTATGTGATGGGCCACGCTAGAGGGGATCGGAAGCAAGTCATATTGTTTTTTTCACTTGAAGCTGCAATTCCTTTTCAGAGCACAACATGTCGGTTCCGGTGGGGTGTGACGGTATCCCAAGAGTTTCAAGATATTGCAATGCAAATTGCGGACTTTGCAAGATGATCTGTCGTGGTGTTATCAAGATTTCGGCCCAAAGGCTCGACCCTCCAACCAATAATGCATAATGAAGAGAATAGACTCAAACGACTGGATGAAAGGATGGAAAGAGTTGAGAACATGCTGAAGAAATTAGTTAAGCTAATTAGTTTTGCGGTCTTTCTTCTATTATTTCTTGTTGTTGCCAAGTAGAAGTTCAGTTGTAATGGGATTTACTGTCCACTCTTTATGTATGCATCGCAGTCCGTCGTCAATGAGAATAAACTAGTAACATTATGTACCAATGAATGCGTTTGTTGAATGCATATCGACGCCTATAACTTCAAGCACGCGACCCATCGATGCAACATCTCAACTCGATAAAACGCAACCGCAACGACGCTTCCACCATTTAGTTATATGCTTTAGGAGATAGAACATAAGTGCGTACAAAACGGGAGACTACGGAGGTACAAGCTTGTCCGTCTGCGTTTAATGGTAGAACGTGCCTCTCACTACCCACATAGAGTGTTCTTCGCCAGGCGTCTCGGGCGTGGTGGCCGTCGTTGTAGTGGCACGCGCATATGCGACTAGGGTTGGCGCGGCGAAGATGTGGGATTATAAGAACTTCCTATGTTCACGACCTCCTCGTTGCCCTCTCGCACAGATCTGTTGGCGGAGGTCATCATTTTGCTCCTTGAGATCGCTCAATTTGCGCCCAAATCAAAGATTCGGTTCCACAATATATCCACGTGCCTCGCAACATAGTAAGCGTGGGGAGGATCGATCCAGCGGTAAAGTTGCATTTTGCCATCTGCTTCAAGGGACGGTTAGTACGGAGGATGTATTAGCAGTAACATGAACAAAACTATTTACCCCAGAGTATGGGCATCGGAAGAAACGTCGTCCGCCATCGAAAAGGCAGTCTATGACCTGCACGATAGCGTCCTCCCCGTGTCTGCATTTCGGCCATACCGGCTGAGCACGCTTGTTCGGCATCAACCGGTAGTTAGGGCCGAAGTCCTCCCTCCTTTCTAGGCGAAGGTCTGCCTTCGGTGACCCCGGTTGGACTGGTCCCTGGGCGTCTGCCATCGTATGTTACTGTAAGACAGACAAAGTTTTTCTTCCTACGGTTTCAAGGGTCGAGTGATCCTAATTTCGGAGCGTGGGGCATGCATTTTATAGCCTCGCGGGGGGAGACTAACAAAGCGGGTAATATATTACCTTGCAGATGACAAGACCAGACAAGGCAGCTCTGCGCAGTGACAAGACCACACGGGCCAGCTTCGCGTAGTGATAAGACCAAAGGAGACAGCTTTCTGCAGTGAGAAGACCACACGGGACAGCTTTGCGCAGTGACAAGACTACACGGGCAGCTTTGCCCAGTGATAAGACCAAAGGAGACAGCTTTCTGCAGTGACAAGACCACATGGGTCAGCTTTACGCAGTGACAAGACCACACGATGCAGCCTTGCGCGGTGATAAGACCAAAGGAGACAGCTTTGCGCAGTTTAGGGTTTAGGTTTAGGGTTAGGCTTTTCAGATCGACTTGACAACCCTGACCACCTCGCCAGCTTTTAAGACCGAAAAGTCAAGACTCCGCAAATAAAGACGTGAAAACACTCTGCCTCGCCAGATTTTCAGACCGATAAGACAGCACGCCGCAAAGCAAGCCATGACTTCTCACTGCAAAGTAAGACGTGACAACACTATGCCTCGCCAGCTTTTCAGACTGACATGACAACACTCTACCTCCTCAGCTTTTCTGAATTAAAAAACAAGACTCTCTCTTCTGCATGAAATTAACCACACCATGCCAACCATCGAGCTTATAAAAGAGGGTTGAACCAAACCCAACTCTACACAACACTACACAACACTACACAACACATACCCAGCTATGGACTCTTCGGCAAACTTCTACGCGAGGTTGTTGAAGAAGCAAAAGTGGCTTAAGCAGAAGAGAAAACAGCTACAATACCCAGATAAATCAATGAAAGATGCTCCGGTACCACCACGTTTTCCGATCCCGCAGTGTGTGTGTGGCGAACCGGCAGAGATCATTCAGTCCACACACCCAGACACCGCTGCCCGGGCGTACTACACATGTGGGCACCACCTCGTAAGTGTTTCTTTCGCGCGTATCAATTTTCCTCTACCAACGTTCAATTCCTTAAATTTTTAACTTCATCCCCATGTAATGGCAGCCCGAGATGCGCTGCCACTTCTTCCAGTGGATCGACGGCCCGGAGATGTACGACAGGGCATTCATCCAGCCAGGCACATGCTCAACTACTCGGTGCGGGCGAGAACTTCGTCGGTGGAAACCTTACGTGCGGACCTCGCTCAGAGGCACCGGGAGCCCAAGATTTCGCCGGCGTAATCCATATCAGCGACAAGGGCAAGGGAAAGGCTCATGCGTCTGAGCCCGGCCGCCACAGCGTATCCGGTCGCCCGGGCGTAATCCGTATTCACGATGTGAGTTACGAACAATTTACATCATTTTTGCGATTTTCACTATACGGTGCACTTACATCATGGAATCGCAGGACATGGACGATTTCGACATACCAAATTTCACATGGACAAATCCCGCGACAAGGGCAAGGAAAGGCTCATCGCGTCCGAGTCCCAGCGTAACAGATTCGTCGCCGTCATCGAGTCCGACGACGACGTGAGTTTTGCATAATTTACATCATTTTTACGATTTTAAATATACGGTGCACTTACATCATGGAATCGCAGGATATGGACGACTTCGACATACCAGCTCAACGTGGACACTCCCGCGACAAGGGGCGGGAAGGCGATGAGGAGTTCAACGCCGAAATGGCAAGGAAGGAAAATGGCCCCGTCCACGCATGAGTCATGTCTTTATGTAGTAGTCCCCCGTCCTACCCCCTATGTTTTTTACTATCCCCTAAAGGCATGTATACTTATAAGGTCCGGATGCTTGTGTCGCAATGTACCGTAATAGTAGTACCAAGGATGACTAAAGAAATTAGCCGAACTATCATGCCATGTCACTACGTGTAACGTGCTTCAGTGTCCGCTCCAAACCGTAATTTTTTCCCCTTTGTGCAAACCTTAAACTTTGTTATATCCCGTGTTATGCGATTTTGTTTGCGTATATTTGTGTTGTTATTTTGTTTTGCTATATTTCTACGCCAGATATCCAAGTGTTATCCTATTATTATCGTGTACTCGCCATATTGTATATCGATATCTCGATTGAGTTGCAATCGGTTTTCTTTTCCATATATTCCAAGTCACATGAAATCATGAAACCCTAATGTCCGAAACCTAAAATCCAATTTTTCGCAACGTAAATCCTAAATTTTTGAGACAATTCCATAACACATATCAAATTCTCCAAATAGTACACACTCAAGTCCACAAGACAATTCCCGATTTTGCGAAAAATGTAACCCTAATTTACAAACCTCCGTGCAGTATTTCTTAATGAATATTTTTTACAAATTTAATTGCCCGCTCAAGCCCTTATTGAAATGATCGAACAAAACTTCAGATTCGCATAACCGTAACCCAAACGCAAACCCTAATTTTTCCCTATTTTTGCAAACCTTAAACTTTGTTATATCCCGTGTTATGCGATTTTGTTTGCATATATTTGTATTGTTATTTTGTTTTGCTATATTTCTACGCCAGATATCCGTGTTATCCTATTTATTATCTCGTACTCGCCATATTGTATATCGATATCTCGATTGGAGTTGCAATGCGGTTTTTTCATATATTCCAAGTCACATGAAATCATGAAACCCTAATGTCCAAACCTAAAATCCAATTTTTCGCAACCTAAATCCTAAATTTTTGAGATAATTCCATAACACATATCAAATTCTCCAAATAGTACACAATCAAGTCCACAAGACAATTCCCGATTTTGCGAAAAATGTAACCCTAATTTACAAACCTCCGTGCAGTATTTCTTAATGAATGTTTTTTACAAATATAAGTGCCTGCTCAAACCCTTATTGGAATGATGAACAAAACTTCAGATTCAGAAACCGCTAACCCAAACCGAAAACCCTAATTTTTTCCCCATTTTTGCAAACCCTACAAATTCTTTTCCATTCTTTTTTCCAAACCCTAATCTCCATTTTGCATTCAATCCAAAACCCTAATCCATTTTTTTTTGCGATGACGGCGTGGAGTAAAAAGTTCTGCCGAGCTGGCGGCGAAGAACTAAATCTGTCGCCGTCTGGGTTAAGATTTAGTTCTTCTTGTCCCACTCGGCAACAACTAGGTTCTTCAGCCGTCCCAAGCGGCAGCGGTCCGTGAGGAGGCGAACGGGAATTTTCACGGTAACGAGGCCAAAAGTGGAATTAAAAACTGTTATACGGCTATATCTGTCCAAACTTATCAAACTTGTAAATTATCGTACAACAAAGTGTTGTCTTATGGCTGAAAGCCTAATTGCTACCTGATTTGTGTGAACCCGTTCACATCATTTTGTGTCCCATGTTGTAAAACTCAATTTAATGCGTACAATTAAACTCTTTCAACTTTGGCCAACAATATCTTTACGGGTACTTATACCGGCCATAAAAAAATAATACAAGTAGATTTCTCAAAAGAAAAACCTTCATAATATTGCAATTTTATAGAGATTTTACAAACATATTACAATATATTTATTGGCGACGGGATGTAGTACTACTACATCATCATTTAATCTCACCGTTCTAGGCATACAATCCATTTAGAACATAGATCCGGATCCTCTGCTGTACTACAGGAAATCACTGTACAAATAGTGATTTCAGTCTGTAAAAAGTGCGCTCTACAGTACTACTGTAGAAACTGTGAACTATCCACTGTAGCGATTATCGATTGTAGCACTTTGATATACTCCATTCATTTTGGATCGGTCTTACGATCCGCTTCTTTAGATCACATCAAAAAAGACACACAGGAACCAATGTCAGCCTCTGACATCAGTGAAAAGTAGCGCCGGTCATTTTCTTGTGCTTAGGATTCTGTACAACTTTGCACGGCGTACGTGCGATGTTGTCACCGGTGCCATGGCAGCCAGTTTTTCCACAGCGAATAGCTCGAGTGGCCGCAGGCGACGACACCCAGCACCAAATCGAATCTCCAGGAGCAGAGCTTTCTTTGCCATGCCAGCCAGTTTTTCCACAGCGAATAGCTCGAGTGGGCGCAGGCGACGACACCCGGCTCCAAATCGAATCTCCAGGAGCAGAACTTTCTTTCTTTCTTCTCAAACATCAAGCGCTGTCCAAATCACACACACATGAAACAAAGACCATCGCGAATTGTTCACCATGTATCAACATCGATGTTGCTGTTAAGAAACCCACGAGTAGAGGTTGATAGGTATAATACTGAAACTACCTGATAGGTTTTAGTTTTTAAATATGACCTCCTGTTACTCAGAAATAGATCGATTAATTAATAAAGATGTTCTCCATATTATGTCTCCATCTACTGTGTCCCTGATTGATTGTCTATTATTTAGTGATTGGTTCCCACGACTACTATGTTCTTCAACACGTTATCAGCACGAATTGTTCTACACGGCCAAATCGGTATGTAGTCGGGATTTCATCTTTCAATATCTATTTTCACTATGAATTAATCTGGAAGATTAATTTTGCTCGAACCCGACTAGATCTGTTAATTGCTAATTACGGTTCTAGATGTGTTTAATCGACATCTATGATTAATTAATGCTAATCGTCGCAATTAGATCGAATATGCACTGTCCATCTATTACTATTCATGCGTGAAAAAAATATTCGATCGACCAAATGAGTCGGCCATCGACGCCGCAGCGCCGCGGCGTGCGTCTTTGCGTCTTGCGCCCCCACCCAGCACGTCCCGCCGACCAGCGACATTGCCCGCTGCACCGTCGCGGCCGCCCGTGTGCCACGCGCTACTGTGCTTGCCGTCGAGCTACCGTGCACCGTGGATCGTCGTCGCGCACCGCTTCGCCGTTATTGTCTTGCATGCAGCGTCATTGCGCCGACCGACGTCGTCGTGCCTCGTGTTGCCGGCCCAAAGCTGCGATGCTCCGTGTGCCCGCCGTCGCTGTAATATCCCAAATTAGGAGGTCATTTGAAGCATTTAAAAAATAAAAATAACCATATGAATTTTCTTGGGTAAGTCAAAGCTTAATTTGAATTTTCAGAAATTAAAACAATTTAATGTGATTAATTTAAACTTTAATTAAATTAAAATTTATTTTATTTGGGTTGCTTGTGTTCCATAGTACTTTCTGCAGTTTTCTAGGAATTTTTGGAGTTTATTTGCTATTTCTTTGAGCTCGGTTTGCTTTAATCTAATTTCTGAAATTCGGAAATCATTTCTTTTTCTGGATTTTCCTTCAGGCTGAATTCTTTTCTTTCGGGGCATTCTTTTTTCCTCCGGCCCAATTACTTCCTGCTTCACCCCGGCCCATTTTTCTTCCTGAGCCAAACCGCTTCCTTCGCGCGGTCTGCACCCAATAAGCCGCAGCCGACCTCCTCCTCTCATCGCAGCGGGCCTACCACGTCAGTGCACCACGTGCACGTGTTTGTTTTCAACCCGACGACGCCAGCTTCGCCCATGTCCGAGTCTCACACACCGTGTCACCGGCCTCCACTCCAACTGTCCCATCCTGTGCCTTTAAAAGAGCGCCACCCACGTCAAAATCTCCGTCGCAACCTTCTCTTCCGAAGCCCTAGACCACCGGCCTTGTTCCCATCGTCGTTGCGCCGGAATTCTCTAAAGAAACCGCTGCTGTCGAAGCTCTTCACCACCATGTTCCGTCGCCGCGCGTCGCCCTCCGGTCGTGTCTCCGCCACCATTGAGTGCGCCTCGTCACGTTCTTCGTCGTGCTCACCTCTCCATCTCTGAAGCGTCATCGGACCGCCACCTCCACCTTCGTCCCCAAAACCGGCCGCCGCCACCATCCTCGATCTCTCTATCTCTCCAGTGAGCTCCCTTGCCTCTCGTGTGCGTCACGTCGCATTGCTGAGTCCCCTTTCCCAATTCCCTCCCTTATTGTCCTTTCTCCGTCATCGAGGTGTCCCGCTGCCACTCATCTTCTTCGTCACTGGCCACCACCGTCGCGCTGCCGTCTCCAGTCTTCTCGAGCCGCTCTACGTAATCCCCGTGCCGCCGCCGTCCTCGTGCCCACCTCGGTTTCGTCAGAGCGTCGTCGAACCGCCAAAGTCGCCACGCACCCGAGCCACTTCTCCGCCGCCGCCCTTGCTGCGCCACTGCAACCCAAATGACCCTCTCCTCGCCGAGGTTTCATTTTGCCCGTCTCCGCACCGACCTCGCCGCCACCACCAGCGCCATCTCTACTGTCCATGCCTCCTCTGTTCTTCCTCTCTCTTTCTCTCTCTGCCATGTGGGCCACCCCTGTCAGGCCACCCTTGTCAGCCTCTCTCTTTCTCTCTTTGTCAACCCGGCCCCACATGTCAATCTCTTTCTTCCTCTCACTTTCATTTACAGGTGGACCCCACTTATCAGTGTCCTTTTCTTTTTCTTTTTCAGCCGAGGGAATATTCCAAGAATATTCTTTCCTCTCCCTCTTTATCCTTTCTGGCAAATCTTCTGAGAGTCCGTTCTCCTTCGTCCGAACTCCGATTCAGTTCTTTCAAATTCCAAAATTCATCTAAAATTGAGCTATTTCTTTTAGAGTTGGTTTTTCTGTTTTTGGATTTTATTTTATTTTATTTTGGATTTATTTGTCCTTGCCCTATTGTTTCTCTCTCGTTTAGACGATCCGTTTCAAGAAGCAGGAGCAGAAGTAAGCTTTGAAGATCCAAATGTGGTAACTATGCAAAACCAAGGCAAGTCGCAGTCCTTTGATCATGTTGAACCTATGATTTCAAAATTATATTGTTTTATATCAAATTGCATGCTATCGTTATATCAACTGTTTTTGGGAATAGTTAGTCACCTATTTGTCACTATGCCTCCATTGATTATTTGAATACCTTAAATCATTTATCACCATAGGATGGTTAATATTAGTTGGATATATTCGTATCACCAACATGGGTTATCGTAAAGATGCTTAGTCATGCTTAGTTACGATGGGCTCATGATCACATGTTCAATATTGATAATTTGACTTAATGATATATGGAAATTGTGGTGCGATGCCATTGTTGTGCAACTATAGTGTGATGTCAGTGTTGTACCAATTGTGGTGCGATGTCGTTGTTGTAAAATTTTGTGCCATGGCAGGGATTATCATTGGTTTGGTCGAACAAAATGATTTATGCTCAAGCGAGTCATCGTGCAGTAAAGGGGGTGCGTTAGGCACATTGTTTTGGATGAGGTAGTCTCGCCTGAGTAACTTGTTAAGGACTTAATCTTGTGCGCCATTGAACTGAGCCATATCGTACAACCACTTGTCCAGTATGGGATGGACCTGGCTAACTAATTAGAAATGTCTTAGCTTAGTTCTATTTTTGAAAGCATAAGTTATGGGATGGACGTATACTCACAATGGCACAAGAGGGGGGGCCCCTGTTTGGTCGCGATGATATTTAGTGTTGAAACCTTAGCGGGCAGAGTTAGATTAAGGAGGAGCTTTGTAAATGCCTTGTGATTATCACTTAGTCGCACACCTACGGAAGTGTGGTCAGACACTTTGAATTGATTTATTTCTTGTGGGTAAACCTATACAACCACTGCGGAGTTAAAACTGTTTAAACAACCATGTCCATAGTTATGGACAACGCTCGGGAATTTCACCCGAGAGGTAGAGTTTCTTTATAAAAATGTGTCGGAGTTTGAATGGAAAGTTCACTTGGCGAATATGATGTTCGCTTGGTGAATGGTGAATTCACTTGGTGGTTTGTGTCAGAGGTGAATGGGGAGTTCACTTGGTGAATATAATGTTCGCTCGGTGGATGAGATGTTCACTTGGTAATTTGGTTGGGAAGTTAATGGGAAGTTCACTAGTCGTTTCAAATAATCTGTTTACTCCATTTACTTATTGTCTTTTAAATTACGCATTGTAATATATTTACTGTATTTATTAGCAACACTTCTTTCTACAAAAAGAACAATACAGCTATTCCTTTGTTCAAGCTTTGCATGAATATTAATTACACACTGTTCCCTATGACTTGTTAAGTACTTTATGTACTCACGGTTTTAAACTTTGCTTTTCAGTTAAAGAATATCAAGCGGCTTAAGAGTTCTTCGAGAAGGAGTACTACGAAACTTTGCGAATTAGGATGTGTTTTCCACTCAATTGCCTGTGGGCATGTTCAATGGCCTCCCAAGTTTCCTTTCCGCTGCAAGAGTTTATTTATTTCTTTAGCCGTGCGTGGCAAGTTATGTAAACATTGACAATAAGGTTCCGTTATTACTACTATTTGTTATTTTAAGATCTTTTTAGTTAAATCGATAAATGGATGATATTTCATCGATGTTTCCTATGTGAGCTAGCTACTGATCTGGGACTAATTCAGAATACACAGAGAGTTTCAGATGTGTAAATCTGGTTCCGATCGTTGCTTTGGCGTCTACCGCTTCACCATCTACCCATCACAAGACATCATCACTGCTGTCATACAAGACGCCAAGATCGTTCAAGGCTGGCTTCGGCATCCGCCGCCACCACTAAGAGACAGGGGCAAGGAAGCCCTAAAGAACCCCCACCCCTTTGTTGCAAGTAGGCCGGCCCATCAAAAAAGGGGAAAATCGAAAAAAAGAAAAAGAAAAAAAGGGAGAAAGAAAAGAAAAGAAAAGAAAATAGAAATCCCAATTTTTTTTGCAAAAGACCCTCAGAAGTCTAAAAATTACGATGAAATTTTCGCGGATAAGAAAATTTCGTGGAGTTTGGGAAATTACGGCGAATTTTGGGTTTCTATATATTCTTGCAGAATAACCCCTCGAGAATCCGATTTTTGCGACAAATTAGTAAGTTTCGTGGTTAGTGTACATTTTAGACCCTCGGTTTGTGGTTATTTGCTTTCATATTATTTATTTTATGCAATAACCTCAAATAATCCTAGAAACATGGTTTTTAGACATATGAGCTTCCATAATTTGTGAAACCTTAGGCTTAGCACACCCTGGAAGCTTCATAGCAATGGGTTTTATTTTCACTAGCTTTATTTACTTAAATTGTTTTTCTGTCATATTGATAATTCTAAAAATTATCTATAGACCTCATTAATTAGCAGAAAATCATAATATTTGTTAGGAAAATTCTGGAAAATTCATAAAAATATCTGCTGAATAGGACCCATCTTTACTGATTTCGCAATATTCATGCTTTAGATTCTATTTTACCTTAGTAAAACTGAATAATTGCATGAACTCAATGTAGGAGATGTCAGACATTACAGAGAAAGAATTCGTTGAGCTTGCCCTGAATGGCAACAACTATCTCACCTGGTCGATGGATGCAAATATTAGCCTAATGTCTCGATCTCTTGGAACCACCATCATCGAGCCAGAAGCTGGCGCACCTACCATCTGTGAGGCCGCTAGGTATGCGGCTCTGCACTTCTTGAGGCACCATCTCCATGTAGACCTGAAGTCTGAATATTTAATGGAGGACGATCCACTATCATTATGGAATTCCCTGAAGGAACATTACAACCAGCAGAGATCCGTCCTACTCCTAGAAGCACAACAAGAATGGACTAACCCGTGCTTTCATGATTTTAAGACCGTCGCAGCATATAACTCTGTCATGCACAAACTTATATCCAAATTGAGGTTCTGTAACCAGACAGTTACAGAAGCTGATAGGATATAAAAGACTTTATGCACATTCCACATTTCCACCCCAATATGAGGGTACCGTAGCAACAGTACCGCAATGCGAAGTGCTCGAAGTACTCTGAGCTGATATACACTCTGCTAGAAGCAAAGAAACATGAAGAACTTCTGATGGAAAACCATCAGTTATGTCCCAATGGGACAATGGTTGTGCCTGAAGCACACGCCAATGCTCAACAGGCTAGCAGAAGCCAGAACCACGAAAAAGGTCCAAAATAGAATTGGGGTAAATGGAAGAAGATCAGGATACAGAGAAATAGGGGTAAACCCCATGCTAGAGGATCAGGCAAAGGGAGGCCCCAAAAGCAAGAATCAGGTAACGAGACTGCTCATCCTCCCCAGAAGTGTTTCAGATGTGGTTGCACAGGCCATTGGTCGTGCACTTGCCGCACTTTGCAGCATTTGGTGAATCTCTACATGCAATCCACTGGTAGAATCAAGAAGTCTCATGGGAACAAAGTTGAGGCTCACTTCACCACTTCGCCCACTCTGATTGGACCATCTCCTAGCCAAGACGTCAAGAAGACTGATTACATGATTCTTGATGATGTGGCTCAGGGAGAAGGCACCTCCATGGATCACGGCGATCTTCTTGGGTTGGAGCTCTTGAACCTCTAGAAGGACAGCCAAGACCTGTATGGAGACATGAAGTAGTCTCCTCCAATATTTTTTTGCAGATAAGTTTAGTTTTAGTTCCCGATGAACATTGGTTTATTCATGCTCATGTTGAGCATTTATCTTTCATTATTTGCTTTGGCTGAACTCTTGGCATTGTTATCTTTCCAAATTATTTCAATTCATCATCTTATTGGTCTATGCTTGTTCTATTTCATTTCGAACTATGTTTCCTGTTGAATAATTGTTTGATAATAAATTATGTTTTAAATAGAACAACTCAGTACGATCCAATGGCGGAAGAGGAAATCGATCTTGTAGACAGCTGCACCACTAATTCAAATTTTAAGGAAACTAAACATTTCTAGACATTCACTAAGAAAATTGGGAACATTATGACCATCGGCGGAAGCGATGCTCTTATTGTCAGCACGAGAAGGGTCATTATAGTTCTTCCTATGGGTACCTGTATAACAGTCGAGGATGCTCTTCTGTATCCCGAATCTAAACGTACCTGCTTCAATTCTAAAGACATCTTTGAACAGATTTCACGTAGAAACCGATAATGAGAATGGTACAGAATACCTACTCATGACTAAGTCTAATGGATGCCAGAAGCAAGTGGTCGAAAAACTCCCTTCTTTCTCATCAGGATTGTACTACACTTATATAAAACCCAAAGTTTATGTTGTGATGAAAACAATATTTTATGTTCTAGCATTATATTTAATTTCCTGAAGAGCATCCTGTAGTATTATGCTATTATAACACACTGCTTATGACCATAAGAAAATATGTTGCATAATTATAAACTTGAAGTTTAATGATCCAAATTATTTAAAATGTGGTATGAGTAATTGGATAAAAAAAACTTGGGCAAATAATAAATAAGCTAGTCTATAGAATAGTCTGCCAACTCTTGGACCCCGTATGGGACCTTCGTCGTAGATTAATAATCAACCATAAGTTGGAATTTTCTACAAAATATTAGGATTATGCAGTTTTCTTGCCACTGCACTGATAAAAGTCTAGCTCATTGTATATAATCATCAAACCCCTTATCGAAATAAGTGTGTGTTGGAGGAATCAAATATTTCTCACATGTTATCACCACTGTAGTATACACCTTTGGGCCACCACCAATTGTTGGAGATCATGTTGGATCTGAAATTCAATCAATCATATGCCCATGATAGGGGGATTTTGTGGTATGCTATTAATAAAGATCGAATCTCAGCTTTAGGGGGAGAGAAATGCCCAAATGTTAGAATGTTGTCATATTTTCCAGAAGAAAAATATCTTTAGTACTAAGATACACGCACTAGTCAAGCTAAACTTAAGGTTTAGTTTATACTCTTGTACGCTAGAAGCGGGAAGCCTGCCAGATACTTTCCAATTATAGAGGAGTTGTGGCGCCCCATGTTATTACCCCAGAGGGTAATCACACTTAAGCATCTGATTTTTATTAAATGCCTTGTGAGACACTTCTTTCGATTTAATAGTAAGCCTTACCAGAGTTAACGCAGGAGAACAATAAGATAGAAACTGTACTTTATTACAACAGTTTGCCACACAAGGCTATGATTTTTAATACAATTATTTAATTACAACGGGAAAGAATTCGCCTCGCTTGCCTTCCCTACTCCACCGGTCGTCTACTCGTCGAATAAGGGGTCCACTTCACCCTGGTCCTCATAGTAAGCGCCCTCTCCTCCTACGGCCTCCTCGGCATCTGCATGTCCTTCATCCCACTCGGGATAGTTCCCGGCCGGACTAGGATCTAACAAAGGAGAATAATAGCAAGAATGAGTACTAGTGTACTCAACAAGCATTTATTAGTAAAGATGCACTGTATGACTCTTCTCTGTTTGTTATCACATTTTCTAGCTCATCTCTTTTTCTGGAAAATAATTTATCAAGATTTACGTGGCAAGTTTTAATTCTGAAAAGACTACTTGTCACTCGGTAAGAAAATAAACCCCTAGCGGTCACCGTAGAATCAAATCCAGGAGACATGCATAAATTCATGATTTTATTGAGCACTTCATAGGCTTTGTACCACTTTACCGATAGCTACTCTGAGCTCTCTTTATGCTAGGTCTCTCGCATTTCCTTTGATGCGGTTTCGAGTTCAGAATACATAGCATTTTCCAAGTTACATGATTAAGTCTCCACCCATTACTTTCTGTCGGTGTCCTGGGGCGCTCACCCAGTCCTCCACCGAGTTCCCGTAATGTTGGTTGGGCCGGTCATCCCTACACCCATCACTCCACCTTGCGGTACTATAGCGCCTTGGATCCCCCACTTTCGGACTCTGCCTACTGGTGCTGGGTTCCTCCATAAATCACTCATGTAATATTACTTACCCGATGTGGAGAGTATAGCCACGTAACAAGGTAGCATTTTCTGCCCATCGAAACGGGAAAATTATAGGCACTTAAATACGACCTCTTATCCGAGTAAGAGTTTTGTTGGTCCTTATATATTATCCATATGTAAAGGGTCCCATCTCTTCCCTCTTCTCTTTCCCGCCACAGGCCCCCTTTACCATCCTAATATTTCTCTTGCAGTACAGCTGCTCCTCTCAGTTGCATTGCTCTTTTCTCATTTCTCATCTCTTTTCTCTTTATCTCTTTTATCTGATTTGGTTTTGAGACATAGTTTCAATGCACATACATATATGATACAACAATATAACTTTTATATTTAATATAACTATATTGATGTTCAAGAGATAGGCTTGCCTTAGTATTCATAGTAAAGATCAGCGTCAATGAGACCTGGATCAGATGCACCTACCTGCATTGGTTTGTCTTCTGCAATTATACGGCAAACGCGAATAATAAATAAATACTTAGTTGTTTTGGTGCTACTAGGCGTACGTTAACCAGTTGATTCTCTTTGTTAGCAGATTTTAATTTAATAACATTTTTTGGATCCCTGTTAGGTTAGCACTCTCCAATCGCGGTTGTTCTACGGTCTACTGGCTCTGGAATCGTTGGTTGCCTACACTCGCGTGTTTGTTAATAACGGACACTGGTTAGTTCGTTTTAGGGGTGATATTTACCGAGGGTTGTTTAATTTTATTTTTCTATCCCGACTAAATTATTTCTAACGCGTCAGATTATTTGTTTAATAAAGTGAGTTCTATCGGCGATTAATTTATTTATCAAGCCCCATATTAATATTGCACCCTTTTTCCTGCTTTTATTTTCTACCGTTAAATCTACTACTTCTAATCCTCTCTAGAATTTCCCTTTCTATCCCATACCTAACTTCTTCCCCTTTTCTTAATCTCTCTCTTTTTTTATTTTTTATTTTTTTCTCGCTTTCTCTCTCTTCCCTTATCCATTCGTCCGAGAGCCCCCTGGCTCATCTCTTTGCTTTCTCTTCACCTCATTTCCCCATTTCCTCCATTCTGGCTCTCTAGAGCTTTTCTTTGGCTTGTAAAGCTCCTCCCACCTCGGCCTTGCATTGCCCACCACTCCCATGCCTTGGCTCGGCCCGCGCCACTCGCTCGCGCCCGCTCCCGAGGCCCACTCGCTCGGCCCGTGTGCTCGGCCCACCACACCTCTCTTGCGCCTCCGGCCACCCGTGCTCGACTCGACCGCGCTTGGGCTTGGGCCGCCCGCTTGACTGTGCTTGGGCCGCTCGCTCAGCTCCTTGCTGCTCCTCTCCCCGGTCTGCTTACCCCCTTGTGGTTCCGCCCCTGAGTTGTGGTTGTGGCAAGGATTTCGGCTTCTTCCTCCCAAAGATTTATTTTCCCCTTTTTCATTATTTTGGTTTTAGTGTTTGGGCTGGTATTCTTATTCTAATTTATGTTTCTTGTGGTTCACTCATGGTGAAAATGATGGGAGTGTGCTACCATGGCTAGGTACGGTGGGGCTCGATGTTTTCGCACACCGGGGAGTGCGGTGGCTGTCGGGTGTGCGTGGCTATGCCCGTGGTGGTGCTGTCGTCGTTGCCACGTCGCATTGAGGTATACTACTGTACTCTCCTCTTTCGCTCTACCCCTTGCTTTGTGATGTGGGTGATGCTACAGATGAGCTCTCTGTGTGCATGGTTTGGCTTCCATGGGTGTGGTTCGGATTGGGCAAAGATGACAGTGGGGGAAAGGTGGTGGGTTTACCTTGTTGGGTTGGGTTGAAGATGGCAGTGGTGGCCGGGTTGGTGATGCTAGCCGTGTGGTGGTCGTGGTGCTCTCCCTATGTTCTTGTTGGTCGCTTCGGTCCCTCCTGGTTCTTGTTGGCTTGGTTTGGTCCTCAGTGGTTGATGACGGTTCCAGTCGACGCTACTATCGTCCACGCTCTGTTGTCTTCCCCGTCTCCTTTGCTCCTCTCCTCTGGTTTCTCTTTGTGGGTGGTTTGGTTGCAATGGTAGGTTGCTGTGATATGTGGCTTGCCCTCTAGTGCTTGCCTTGGGCTTCTTGTTATGCCTTGTGGAGGCAGTGGGGTGGCTTGCTTGCCTTGTGGTGTCTTTTGGTTGAGGCAGTGGTGGGTGATGCGTGGCTGTGAAATGGGTTTGTGTGGTTTGTGTTGGCTTTGTGAGGGAGAAATGCTTCTCCTGGTGCTTTACTTTGCTTACTCAGGTTGGTTGTGAGGGTTCTGTGAGAATGGATGCTTATGGCAAGGGGGCCTTTGGCTTGCCCCTTTCTATTGGCCTGTATATGACCCTTTTACCCTTACCTTATCTGTTTGGCTCTCACAATGGACTATTTGGCTATGGTCCTTTGGTCCAAAGGATGCCTCTGATAATATTTTCTGGATTTTCTGCGGCGAAGGTAAGTCTGTATAACATGGGTATCGAATTTTAACAATTATCGGGTGATGAAACCCACTTGAGTGAGACGGTGCCGATTGACCTAGGTCGGTCTGGGAACCTCGATGATCTCCCAACGATCTGACGGCAATCCTTTTCTACTCCTAACTTCCTTTTATGGTTTTTGTTTTGCTACTGGTCTATTGGTTGTTGGCAGTTGATGGAACTGTGTGCAGGGTTTTGGGATGGGCCGAGGAATGTGTTCGATCTACTGACAATACATGGACAAGGATGCAAGGCTTTGGCTACATGTAGGACTTTAGTTTGTAGTTAATTAAATTTTGTAATCTTCATTTTGTAATGTACTCAAGGTTGCAATATTTAGTTAATCTTAGATGTAAAGAGTTTTGTAACTTATTCTTAGTTTGTATTAATATTTTACCTTTGCTTGTAGTGGATTCTTGTAATTAACTATGTGATTGTATTATTGTTTTATTTTAGCTGTAAAAATCATATTGTAAATTTGGATGCTGCATCTTGATAATATAATCTTGGGTATTATTGATTTGTCACGAGTGTAATTTGTTTGTAATTACTGTTGAGAAAATTTTAATTTACTGCTTATTACAGTTTAGATGAGTTTAATTATTAGGGTTCTCACATCCCCCCTTAGGAACATTCCGTCCCCGAAATCAGATTCTCACTTGAATAGGTTGGGGTAGTGCTTCCTCTTTCTCCCACGTAGTTTCACTAACGTAGTGGTTCTTCCACTGTACTTTGCATGAACGTATAGTTCGGTTCCTTAATCGTTGGTCTTCTGTCACTAAAATTTTTACTGGATGTTCTTCGTATGTCAGATCATCTTGTAGTGGTACGTCGAGATTGGTTAAGTGATGTGAGGGCTCCCCCAGGCATTTTCTGAGTTGTGAAACATGGAATACATCGTGAATCCTTGATAGCTGAATCGACAATTCCAATTTGTTGGGCCACGGGGTAGGCTACGATAGCTACAAATCAAAAATTTCTACCATGCAAACCAGGAAGCCAAGCAAGTAGATGATCACAGATCGTTACCACCAGACACGCAGAGTAGCGGAAGAAGGGTTGGAGCAGTCTGGTCCAACGTAGAGCGCGTCGATGTAGTGGTCGTAGTCGATCGTCTAGCGTCCTCACGAGTCGATCGTCTCCTCCAGCAACGTCTGCAGTTCCTTGTGAAGATCACGGATCGTCCTCAAGTGCAACAGTCGCAGTAGCACCTCTACGGTATCCACATGTCCAGGGAAGGAACAACCATGCGCAGGTGTGCTAGCACCAAGTCGCACGGTAGAGCTCTCAGGAAGATGGCGGCTAGGGTTTTGGTGGTGATTCACGCGTCCAGCCCAACAGCCTCATGCATCTCCTTATATAGTGCTCGTGACGGATCCTATCAGAACACGTTTGTCGAATCGTATTCATACTGGTTTGTTCCAACCCGTTAAGTGTGTGACCCTATAGGTTCATGCGTAATCGGTTGTGACTCGGAAACCCTTTCCGATCACGAGTCATAGCGGCTCCTAGCAGAACATAACGATTCCCGAATACACACAAATTATATCGGACGAACCTTAATGCAATATGATCTACGACCAGGTCCTCATCACTTACGACCGTGTCCTATCTCTATCTGACCGGTTCGTATTTGGTCATGACCGATTCGTAATTCCTTACGACCTGTGTTACGACCACCACAGGACTACGTTTGACCGATCTCGACCAGCTCGTATCTCCATACGACCAATCCAGAATCGTCGAACTAGCGACCTACTCGTGTATACTCCCTTTGCCTCACGATATCTGGTTGAACTCCAGGTGAGATGTTGTGTCATCCATGGACTGTTCAATACTTTCTTGATCGAGTGTTAGATAACTTTATATGGTCGAACACTTTGACTACTAGTGGCATGGCCATGCACTTTCTTTATCCGACCACAATGAGGGGCCCAGAGACATCTCTCCTGTTATGTTAGGAGGGGCAAATCCCATATCCAACCAGTCACATTCCTCTGCATGTTTCATAGCATACCCAAAGCTACCTTTATAACTACCCGATTCACGGTGTAGCGTTTGGCAACCCCTAAGAGTGATATTACACATGTAGGAAACCATGCTTGATCTCGTGGTCTAAGGATTATACATCATCATTGCTTGAGACCAACTAACGACACATAGAATCATAACAAACTCAATAGTGTCTCAAGGTGGGTCTAATCCAACATCATGTTCTCTAACATGTGTCCATATTATTGGTTTGATATCTCCATATCCATGACCCGTGAAACATAGTCATCAACCAATACATCTGCTAGTCTATTCATATGTGTCCTCATATGTTTCCGACCAGGGATCGTATAAGAATAATTATCGCAGAAATATAGAGTTTCACAATCAAGTCACATACTTGATAATCAATATTAATAATATTATTCTTGGAACAAGATAACATTTTATCTAATATTATGAACATAAGGAAATATAATCATCTCTATGATTGCCTCTAGGGCATATTTCTAACACAATTTATATGTTAGGGTTCCTTTACGCTCTAGAATCCGAAATGGTCCAACATACTGTGGACTTAGCTTTCCTTTTAATCCGAATCGGCGCACCCCGCGCATAGGTGATACCTTTAAATAAACATAACTTCCAACTTCGAATTCTAAGTCTTTTCTATGTTTATCTGCGTAGTTCTTTTGTCTACTTTGTGCAATCTTGAGACGTTCTCGAATTAGCTGTATTTTCTCGTCGTTCTCCTGTACAAGTTCAGGGCCTAATAATTGTGTTTCTCCGACTTCATACCAACATATTAGTGATCTACATTTTCTACCGTAGAGAGCTTCGTACTGTGCCATTTGAGTACTGGACTGATAGCTATTATTATATGTGAACTCTACCAAAGCTAAGTGTTTTCCCCATGAGTCTCCAAAATTCAGTACACAGGCTCGTATCATGTCCTCTAGGATCTGATTTACCCTTTCAGTCTGGCCATCAGTTTGTGGGTGATAGGCTGTGCTGAAATTGAGTTTGGTGCCCAAGGCAGTGTGTAAGATTTTCCAAAAAACAGAGGTAAATACTGATACTCTATCCGAGGTGATAGTCTTTGGTACTCCGTGTAGAGTGACTATCCTTTCCACATAGATTTCAGCTAGTTTATTGATCAAATATTTCTGGTTCATGGCAATGAAGTTGGCCGATTTGGTAAGGCGGTCCACGTCTTTCTTTTTTACTGTGGGGGGAAGGCCTGTTATGAAGTCCATACAGATATCTTCCCATCCATTCAGGTATTTCTAAGGGCTTTAGCAATCCTACTGGGCGTTGGTGCTCTACCTTAACTTTTTAACATGTGTTGCATTGACTCACGTACTCTGCTATTTTTCTCTTCATATTTGCCCACCAAAAGTTTTATCTTAAGTCCCGATACATTTTCATGTTGCCCAGATGCATTGTGTACTGAGTGTCATGGGCTTCGCGTAGAGTGGTCTCTTTGATTTGAGGGTGGTTGGGAACACAGATTCGTGCTTGCCACCATAGGACTCCGGAATCATCTATGTTGAATTCCAAGAGTTAGCATGACTTAATCCTCTGGGTTTCTTTTGTGATGAAGGGATCTGAGAGTTGTTGTTCTTGTATTTGGTCACAAAGGGTAAGATGAAATACCATGGCTGCGATGGTAGCTCCTGAGGTGGTAGTTTTCACTTCTATCTTCATTTTGGGCAAGGCGTGAATTAGGTCCAAGCTGCGACTTTCAGCAAAAAGGTGATGGTATTGAGTTTTTCTGCTAAGGGTATCGGCTACCACATTGGCTTTTTCGGGGTGATAATTTATGGTTAGATCGTAATCTTTGATTAATTCTAACCATCTTCTTTGCCTCATATTTAGTTCTTTCCAGGTAAAGATGTATTTAAGGCTTTTATGGTCACTGTTCACTGTGCACTTAGATCCATAGAGTCCAAATCTTCAGGGCAAACACTACGGCTCCCAATTTGAGATCATGTGTGGGATAATTCATCTCATGGGACCTCAATTGTCTAGAAGCATATGCGATGACTTTCTCATCTTGCATCAACACACATCCTAATCTACGAAAAATGTATGAAAGACATTAGAGCAACAAGACTTTAACAGAAGTTGTCCTGAGGGTGAGCATTTACTAAACATTGTTTATCATACTTGAGGTTTTGAAAATCTTAGTCAAGCCTAGAAGGTGTTGATACGATGATTACTGCTTAAATTCACCTTGAATGTTTTACCACTTAACATTTTAGATCCAGTTGGTCGACAATGCAAAGATCATGAAGATCGTGCATAGATCCTAATGATCATTGCTAAATCCTGAAGATATCTGTCAAATCCTTACAGTGCCAAATCCCATAATGGATTTATATTATTTTGTGGTGGTGCAACCATCTCTTGGCAATCATCTTAAGTAGACCTTGATAGCTACTTCTACCAACCACTCAGAAATTATTGCACTATATGAAGCCTTACGTGAATGTGTTTGGCTTAGACATGTGATTAGCCATATCCAGAAGTCATGTGGCATTAACACCGTCAATACCTCTCACAATTATCTATGAAGATAATGTTGCATGTATTGCACAAATACAAATGGGTTATGTTAAAAGTAATATCACGAAGTATATTGCTCCCAAATTCTTCTATCCTCATGAACTCCAGAAGAATGATGAGGTGAAGATCCCACAAACTAGATCTTGTAAAAATCTGGCTGATTTATTCACTAAGTCTCTGCTTATGTCCATTTCCAACGACGCATTCGTGGTATTGGAATGAAGCTGCTTGGAGAGTTGCAAGAATCAGGGGAAGAATCCCTTGAATCATAATCCACTTAAAGTCCTAAAGTTTTACCTTAATCCTAAAGATTAACCTAGAAGGTAGAGGTTGCACTCTTTTTCCTTAGTGAGTTTTTCCTAAAGATTTCTCACATAAAGGTTTTTAATGAGGCAACGATGCATTGCAACTTGCGGATGCGGTGTACTCTTTTCTCTGATCCTTTTTTCTCACTGGGTTTTTAGGAGGGTTTTTTTAATAAGACATGTGCGTGACACGGTATTCGCCCAAGGGGGAGTATTAAGAAACCATGAATTAGGGGTTGATGGACATAATACCAAAACTACCACCGATAGGTTTTAGTCTTTAAATAGAACATCATTGTACTCTGAAAGAGATCGATCAACTAATAAAAAGGTTTCCCATATATCTCCATCTATTATCTCTTTGATTGATTATCTATTAGGGCATCTCTAATAGTTAGAGATAACCTTGTCTCTAACATATGCTACATCATCTTAAGAGATAACATCTCCAATAGATAGTCTCTAACATACTCTCCAATATTTATATTTTATAATTTTTCTTTGAAACGGACCTACATGTCAACTAGAGTAGATTAATGTATCATGTCTTGTTTCACGTGCACGACAATCTCTTTAGAAAGAGACAACATGTGCTCTCTCTCTCTTCTCTCTCTCTCCTCTCTCTCTCCTCTACGTAGGACTTTATTAACATAGCATAATTAAAAGACGACAATAAATACACTATTAGAGCTGCCCTTATTTGATGATCGGTTTCCAAGACTACTACGTTCTTTAACGATTAACGCTTACATGGCCAGTCTAGCGGCCAGATACCGTGTCATATCGTCCCCTTCTACCCTGCCACGTGTCGTGTCCTAGTCGTGTACCATCACCGTATGTGCATAGTATTTCCGATGACACGACTACGCCTTCCTCCCACTAACAAAACGCAACATAGCAAGATGCCCATATGTACTCATCAGGCAAGTAACCACAAATTGATGTTCAGTTGCTATTGTTCAGAATTCTTGAAACGGTGTCAATGTTCAGTAGCCAGAAATGTGAGGCCTTCTTCTGTGGGGAAACTGAATGCCCAGATGCTGTTTTTTGTGCCAGAAAACCGGGTTGCGCACACACGCCAAGATCCATGCAGCAATCTAAGCTATCAAATGCACTGTCTGACGCAAAAACATACACACAAGTACAAAGCAAAGAACACATGTGGCACGCACTGCAACACAATCAGATCATAATAATAACAAAATAATGCGGCCACTTGCCAGCAAAACTGCACCCTGGCATTGAAATTAACTGTCGGGGCGATGAAACAAATGTATCGATACAAACTAAAAGAATGGGCTCCAATCATGTCGACAAAACTTGTGGTCAGCTCAACCTGTGCCACTGCAAATGTTTGCTAGTTTCGTTTGTCATGTGTCGAAAACAGAAAGTTCCGCGATTACTCTGCTGCTCACCACAAACCAATGATCTTCCACCAGAAGCCTCCGGCGCCAAGCCAGATGATGATGTTAACGACGGAGATGACAAATCCGTAGCCCCACCACTGAGCCAGAGGAACATATCCAGCACCGTAGAAGACGGGAGCAGACCCTATGCCGTAGTGGGTCAGGCCACCCATGATGTTTGAGAGGAATGAGAGAACCATGGCAGCGAAGAGCTGAGGGGTGCCCAAGGCACTAGCCACTGACAAGAATGCAGTGAACATTGCTCCGATGTGTGCAGCACCACTGGCAAAGAAATAGTGGGAGTAGAAATACAGCAGCACCAAGACACCGAACGAGAGTTGCCAGGACAGACCAAGACCTCCAACAAACTGAGGGAAAAACATATCAAGGTCAATATAGGAGAAATCAGCAAAGATATTGAAAAAACAACTTCCATTCTATTATGTTGATGTTAGTCTGGATTAAAAGAACAGAAACATTGGAACATCAGGTCAGAAAATTATATTAAACTGTGCCCCTCTCATCTATCCAAGTAATACCCTCGATTTGATACTCTAGTTTACACAGTGAGTTTGTTGTAACATAATTACCCATCCAATCCCTTATGATTAATAGTGCTCTTTTTTTAGTGTGAATTGATAAACAGCACAATGAATTGCTCCACATTTCTGGAGAAGGATCAAAATCTGCATATTCTTGAACATAATTAATATCTGTTGTAAAGAAAAATTTTCAAATTGGTGGCACCGAGGTAAAAGAATGAACTACGATAACACATCAGCACACAGAAAGTTTCTTGCTGTCAAAATCCTACACCATAACATACTGTGGTAAAGTATATCTATCATGCTCAATGCTAATAAAATTAGTAGTCAATTTAAAATGCAAAGCTTACTGATCACAAAGACCTTACAAGCATAAAGCAGATTAGTTGATGTCACTTGACCTTCTGGTATGTCAAGAGAGATAGGGAGTTGGGGGAGGGAGAAGGGTCATACCTTCACAACAGTATCACTGAACCAAGAGATCAACCCGTATTTGTTGAGGTAGCCAGCCATTGCAATAAGCGCAGCAAACCATGTGAGGGTATCCCATGCCACAGACTCTGCCAAACACTCTTTCCATGTGACAACTCCTGAAATTAGGAGGACAGATAGGCCAAGAATTGCTGCAGAAACAGCATCCACATTCAACATTCCACCAAAGACCCAAAGACCAACCTGATGGCATGGAGAGCACAATGTTCAGTGAGGAAAAGTATCCCAGTTTCTATTCAAGTTAGATGCAGACAGGGTAATGCAAGAAATGTACAACCATGTTCCGAATAGGTTTACCACTTTTTGCAAAATAAGACAGTCGACAGTAATATAGTTACCCAATTACAGACTGCCATAGAGTTCTCTACAAAAATGTGACCAAACTTCACAAAGGAAAACCCAAAATAACAGTCTGGGGATTTATTCACCAACTGCCTAAACTACTGAAAGTTTCCGGGTGAAATGACAGTGTGATTCCACGGGTTGCCACTCCCAGCTAAATGGGATTTTTTTTTTAATAATATTATTTTAAAAGAAGTTTACAAAAATAAATAGTCAATTTTTTTTACAAAACTAGGCAACTATCGTCATTCCCTAGGCTACTGTTGCCATTCCCTAGACTACTGTCGCCATTTGGAATAGCGACGAGACAATTTCGTTATTTCAAACAGCGAAAGTAGCCTATTTTTGTAAAAAAAATCGACAATTTATTTTTGTAATTTTTTTTAAAAATAATATTATTTTTTAAAAAATCGCTAAATGCCCTAAACTCATCATCACTAAACAAAATTTGAAGCATATGTATATTCAGGACCCTACCAATATGCACTAGTCCAGACAAGAGCACCATGATAAAATGGGGGGAGCAAACGCTTTACTCATAGAGATCCCCAAAATCAAACATCTCCATTTATGCCCTTAAATACTAAGGAATAACAAGAATCCTAACACCCCCACAGGCATCATCTGTAGCATCAAATCATACAAAACACAAGAAACTACGCGAGATAGCTTATAAATATACACATGCAGCAAAAGAATACTAGCAATTGCGAAATGAGCATGGTTTAAACAAAACAATTGCAGCAAAAAGATAAGAGCGAAATGTTCCATTATACCGTGAGCAGCAGCGTGCCGGCCATGATCTTCTCCTCCTTGCTCATGGGCCCCATCTTCGCCAGCTTCTCCTTTGCCAGGCGCGGCGCGTCAGGGCTGGTCTTCACCTCCGGCGGGTAGATCACATACAGTATCAGCGGCACAAGCACAAGGGACAGCAGCCCCGGCACAATGGCAGCCTTTGCCCACAGCGTCCACCCGATCCCCTGCCCGATCGTGCTGGCCGTGAGGTTCGCGGCTAGCGGGTTGGCCGCCATCGCCGTGAGGAACATCGCCGACGAAATGACCGAGGTCTGGAAGCATGTGAGCATGAGCCACGAGCCGAGCTTCCGCTCCGTGCCGTCGCCGGCGCGGGATCCGCACGCCTCGCAGAGGGATTTCACGAGCGGGAGGAAGATGCCACCGGCGCGGGCGGAGACGGAGGGGATGGCCGGGGCGAGGAGCGCCTCGGCGAAGACGAGCGCGTAGCCGAGGCCGAGCGAGGAGCCCCCGAAGGCGGAGACGAAGGCGTAGGCGACGCGGCTGCCGAGCCCCGTCTTGATGAACCCGCGGGCGAAGAAGAAGGCGAGCGCGATGAGCCAGGGGATGGGGTCGCCGAAGGCCGAGAAGGCAGCGGCGAAGGTGAGCGTGCGGGTGAGCACGGCGGCGCCGAGGCCGAGCAGCGCGACGGCGCCGAGCGGCAGCGGCTGCGAGATGATCCCCACGATGGTGGCGAGGAAGACGGCGAGGAGCTGCCATGCGTTGCGCAACACGCCGGCGGGGGGAGGGATGAGCCAGACGAGCACCCCCGTGGCGATGGTGGCCAGCAGCGGCTTGATGGCCGCCCCCTGCAGCGCTGGCTTCGGCGGCGGCGACGCCGGCGCTGGGACCGATGCCGCCGCGGATACAGGCGGGAGTAGGCGGCGACTGGGGGCTAGGGATAGGGGTTTGGGGAGGGAGCGGGAGTAGGAGAGGGAGATGGGTTTGGAGGGGAGGGAGGCGGCGGTTGTGACGGTGGTGGGGCGGCGGCGGAGGGAGGGGAGGTGGGGGCGGGGGCCGAGGTGGTGGCAGGTGAGCGGGGAGGCCGCGGCGCCGGAGGAGGAGGCCATGGCGGCGGCGGCGACGGGAACGGGGAGGAGGTAGGTGGTGGAGATGGAGGAGATGGGAGGGGAGGTGGGGTTTAAGGAGGTTGGTGGGGCTGGGGTGGGGTAGGGAAGCATTGGGCGTATCGATCGGAGAAATTTTTTTTAAAAAAAACAATATTAGTTTACAAGATAATTAAAAAAAATAGTCGATTTTTTTAAAAAAAAATTGGCGTATGTCGTCGTTTTGAACGGTGGCATGCCCCTGTTACCATTTAAAACGGCGACGGACTCCTATCTCCATTTCAACTAGCGACAGGAACTAGCTATATGTACCTCCAAAATTCGGTGGAAAAGTTATTTTCATTCCAGAAAAAAGAGAAGAGAGAGGAGGAGAGGGGAGAAGAGACGTAGCGAAGCCCCGTCGGTTCCTAGCGTAGGAGAGAGACGGAGCAGCAGATCTGGTCGTCTATTTTGCAGGTAAATATTCTTACAACTTTGTAAATAAATTCGAAATCTTGTAGGTTCGCAAATAAAAATAGCGACATACAATTCAATGGAGTAAATAATTTTAGCTATATTGCTGTTTGATGTAGTACATTATTTTAGTTGTGTATAGTTTAGTTCATCGTATAAATATTATTTATGTTGCAGTACTCGAATAATTTAGAATAAATCCGCAAAAATACTAAGAAAACTTTGTAGGTATTTATTTTGACGCGGTAAATATTTTGTTAATGCCAAAATTACTTTTTAAACTAGAAAAATACGAAGACACCTTTAAAAATAACAAGATACCTATTAAAAATATGTAAAAATTACAGAGTAGCTAAATAGGGTATGTAGAGCTTAATCAAAATAATACCAACTTAATTTTGGTTTCCATTTGTGCACGATAAATATTCAGTTAATTCCGAAAAAAACTTTTTAAACTAGAAAACTAGCAAGACACCTCTAAAAATTATCTAAGAAATCCAGAGTAGCTACATAGGGTATGTACAGTTGAATTAAAATACTCTGAACTTAATTTTTGTTTCCATTTATACACGGTAAATATTTCGTAAATGCTGGAGACACTTTTTAAACAAGGAAAGTAGCAAGATACCTATTAAAAATACATAAAAATTACAGAGTAGCTAAATAGGGTATGTAGAGCTTAATCAAAATAATCTCAACTTAATTTTGGTTTCTATTTGTGCACGATAAATATTCTGTTAATACCGAAAATACTTTTTAAACTAGAAAAATAACAAAACATCTCTAAAAATTCTCTAAGAAATCCATATTACTTGCATAGGGTATGTAAAGTTGAATTAAAATATTATGAACTTAATTTTTGTTTTCATTTGTACATGGTAAATATTTCATAAATGCTGGAGACACTTTTTAAATAAGGAAAGTAGCAAGATACCTATTAAAAATATATAAAAATTGTAGATTAGGTAAATAGGATATGTATCCTAACTTAATTTTGGTTTCCATTCGTGCACGCTAAATAATTTGCAAACAAGGAAAATAGTGTCACACCCCATGGCTCCTCACCCGAACGTGGCGAGTGGGTCCTCGTGGCACTGTGCAAGGAGTACCCTAGCATAGTTTGCAGGTCAGCATGAAACACTCACGTCTGGTTGTTTATTTTGAACTCTACTTGTTACTAACGACAATTTTCTCTGACAGGTCTTGAGTTATACCCGTACACGCGGTAGGAGTACGAGGAGCAGTCTGCTACCTTCGTGCGACGAGGTATGCTAATCTTATTAGCATGCACAACGTACTTTTTCATCATTTTCGCCATGTTTACATGCATAACGTACTATTTTACAGCTCATACACCCCTTTGGGATGAGGAGCTGATATTGCACGAGGAGTCACGCTCCAGGGACTTCAATTTCAACCAGGGTGGCGGTGGGCCTTCACACGGCGAGACCAGCCAGGTCTCTGTGGGGGCTTCACAACCACACGGTGCATTCGAAGCGAGCCAGCCGACACAACACCCTCTCGCGACACCCTCTTAGGTTACTCACACCGGTAGGGTGCCTCGGGCGTCTGAGCCTTTGACCTACTCGTACCAGCGCCCGTAGCTGCCCCATACGAGGCCAGGAGCCACACGTAGGGTACACCCCAAGAGGGTCCGCGAGTAGATATTTGTTCTTGTAAATATCAATCATGTCATGTAAATATAAATTTATGTACAACTTACGTTATACTAGTCTCGTGTTTCGATACTATTTATTCTTGTGTCTACGGGTAACCATGTGAGGGAGTCAACACCGTGACACCCCACCTTTTCACACCTTAAAGACTACATTGGCTCACGCCACACACTGCCACTTTTGTAGACTGAGATGACAACACACTTCGATGCTACCTTTCCGCACCGAAAAGAGCACACTCCGCCACGCCCCCTTTTCAGGCTGAAAAGAACACACACAGTAGGCGGACCGAGATGATAACACACTTCGGTGCTACATTTCCACACCGAAAAGACCCCACTCCGTCACGCCCCCTTTTCAGACCAAAATGACCGCACTCTCACGCCACATGCTGTCACTTTGTGTAGACCGAGTTGATAGTACACTGTGACGCTACCTTTTCAGACCAAAAAGGTCACACTCTGTCACACCACTTTTTTAGACCGAAAAGAACGTACCACGACACGCCACAAACAGTCACCAAAAATACCACACTCCGCCACGCCACATTTTCATACCGAAAAAGGCCCATTATAAAGGGAGAAGAGAACTAGAGGAGAAGAGAGCTAGAGGAGAACACTACACCACCACACCCAACACTTTATCAAAACTTGATTCACACAACTGAGAGGAAGGAGATGTCAAACTCGTCGGCAAACTTCTACGCGAATATGCTGCGAAAGCACAAGTGGCTTGCCGAAAGGGCTAAACCCTACCCGAATTGTTCTACGAAGGATGCGCGGTACCACCGGAGTTCCCACACCCATGGTGTGTGTGCGAAGAACCGGCTAAGATCATCCAGTCCACACACCCGGCGACGGTCGTCCAGGCGTACTACACTTGCGGGAATGCCCTCGTAAACTAATCTTGCACACATATATATTTTCCACGTGTTATGTTCCATTCCACAAATCCCTAACTGCATCCGTGCATATTGGCAACCAGAGATGCGATGCAACTTCTTCCAATGGATCAACGGCCAGGACATGTACGATAGGACATTCATCGAGCAGAAATACATGTTGAACTATGTGATGCGAGCCGAGATCTTCAAACACTGAAAACCTTACATACCCGACCCTACTGAAAAGGCATCGGAGGAGCCCAAGAGAGCAGGGTGGTGGTGGAGGACCCCTGAACAAGAATCTGAGTATGACAGGGCCGAGCGCGGGGCGCACAAGGGGAAGGCTCCTGCTAGTGAGACCGACAGTTGTCCTAGCACTCCCCGTCGCCCAGGCGTAATCCGGATCGAAGATGTAAGTTATGTTCAGTTTGCATCATGGTTATTAATTTGGCTCTATGTTGTGCTATCCTAACATTATTCAATCGTTCAGCCCGTCTCACAGAACATGGCTGACTTCGAGACTGGCCACCACCGTGAGCAGTCCAGAGACAAGGGGCACATGTATCGTAGGTGTATTTCGGTTTGTTGATTTGTGCATGTTAGCGTTTCTAATGTACGTAACCAAACCCAGCGCGCCATGTATTTCGCAATTAAATTATGAAGTCTTTCGAACTTAAATATCTTTCCTAAATATTTTGACTATAAAATATTACATAATCTTTCGAACTTAAAACATATAACGCTTTTGACCCTAACCCTTTTTAGCTTTACTTTGTTACTTTGGTTAATTCCTTATTTGCTATTGGAAGTTGGCGAGCTCCCCAAAATGCCATTGCAAAATTTCTCTTCCCTCCATTGCCACTCGATCTTAACTTCTATCCCCATTTTGCCATTCCTGTGAGTTAACCGTTGACTAGGCCGTTGACTTGACCGCGAAAAGATGATTTTGCCCCTAAGTGTACTGAGATCTTTAGGGAATTGTTTGACATAGTAATATAGTTCCAAAAATTATAAAATTTTTAGGAAAAGTTTCTGACATAGTGTAGATTATTGTATAATTTTTATAAAGTTTTATTTATAACATATTTTTCTCTAAATATCTTTCAAGTTTCGATTACATCAAACTCCACTCTAGTACGGGCTCCCAAGTAGACAAGTGCGCAACAAGAAAAACAAAAACAGCCCGGCCTACTTAACGAGTCCAGCCAAGGCGTGCACAAAATTAGTCCCCGACATAGGTCCCTAGGAGGAGCGGTGTAGATCTCCCCGACGGCGAGAGGATTGGACGCGCCCTGGCCGGCCGTTCCTTGCCTAGTGTTGTTCGTACCAACGTCCCACTCTACGGGAAAAAGAAAAAAGAAAGACTGCAGCTGAGAGCAACGTGCATAGATTTGGCCACCACTCAACACAGAAAACAACACAAGCGCTTTTCATAGGTTTTACACTTTAGAGAATGGAAGTGACCAGCCAGTTCACTCGCCATCATCAGTTTAAAAGAACACTAATGCTAGAGACACAGAATGGTTTTTTGCGTAACAAAGGGGCAGATCAGGATCCATTCAAGTATTCAACGCATAAAATCCGAATTGCACAATGTAAAACACAAATCAGCACTATGGTTGGTGAAATTGGGGAACAAAAGGGCTTGCTTTTCCGCATGAAATTCTCCACAAAACCACTTCAACTAGCCTTTTAACAGAAAATTTGTACCAGAAATGATGTAGCATTACAATGGAAACAAGGTAACCACGATCCCCAAAAAATGTTTCTTTCGCACACAAAAAAGGGGGGCATCTTTAGTATCACCATATCTCTTCCTTTTATTCCCTTAGTAAAAAAAGATGCAAGTACGAATGGTACAATCACATGTGGTGTTCAAACTCAAATACAAGGCCTGTCGAGATAATCCATGCATGTCAAATTTGTCAACTGAACAAAACCAGCAAGCGGTCTCAACTTCGAGCATCCCCCTGATTCACAGCAGATGGCACTACAACAGAGCCTCGATGTCGATCTCAACGAAAGTGCAGGGGTCTGGAATACCGAATTTCCTTAGCACCTGCATGTAAAGCATAATAGGTTAAATTATATGTTTAATATGACCAAATATGCACAAGCATATCTACATAATATGTATCATTTATGTTCATAATTCATTTTATAATTCTTCAATCTACATGTACTTCCTGTTATCATTTATTTCCTTTCCTGTTATTATTTATCTCCTAAAAAATATGATTCCCACAGTTCTTATTTCTGGCACCACTGTTTATTCGCACATGTAGCCTACACGGCAGAAATAGTATCTATCAACGTTTATAATCCGTAACAGCTATACAACTACAAACACAAGTCAACCATATAGGTGAAGTTCTTCGTTTATTTCGTCACTGGAAGGATTGTGTGCTACTTCAATCAGAATTGGATAGCTGCTTATATTTTACAGAAACAAATTTGATGTTCTAGTCCTCAGAAATTCAAGATCAGATTAAGGACGCAAAAACTACTAGGACATAAACGATCCAATACAGTTATCATGTGGCATATTTTTCTGGAATAAGAGAAAAATACCTCAGCATGGACAATTCCTAAATAGCCAATCTGCTTCCCATCACTCGTAACAATTTTGCATTGCCTTTTGGGAAAGAACTCAGGTTCCTACAGGACACAAGACATCAGTACAAATATCGACAACAGCAAAAGACAGATGGTTTACTTAAATGAATAGAGAATTTGATATGCTTACATTTGTAGGAACATAGTAATCCTTGCCAAATTGGACGTGTGTAGCTCTCACAACTTTGACAATCCTATCCACCAAACCCATAATTTCCTGGACAATTCATAATAATAAGACTAGGCCTAGAAAGCAGCTCTGTAAATATCACACTCAATACAGAATTTTTTTCATGTGTATTACACTATTACCTCAAATCCAGAATGACTATTACAGTACAAAGCTGCAAGTCGACGATTATTAGAGGCACCAACATCGCGTGACCCATCCAATGCCACTACATCACCAACTTCGAAAATCTACATAAATAACCATGCCAAAAAAAAAATCAAAACCATGGAAACATTTCCATTTTGTTAAACTCAATATAAGCAGCTCTCTGAAAGCTCCATATGTAGAAAATCATGAGATTAGCTATTGATAAAGAAAATTCTACGTGAGGTAAAACCAATACATTTGTATCAAACGATAATTAAACTATTACATAAAAAAGGGAACATATGTAACAAACTAATAATTAGCCACAAGAAAAGCACCTCAATAACACTGTGCTAACACTAGCAGATGAATATTGTTGCTTATTTTTCACAAAGTACCTTTATGGGTCTTGGATGGTCTATATTATTCTTCAGTGTTTTCAGTAAACATGACATCAAACTAGTTCTAACAACCTGCAAGATCACAAGCAAAACAATGATTACCATACATCACGTGTTGGAACGAGCTCAAGGACATTATGTCTTTAAATCTCTTCATGGCAAACATAGTATACATATGAAACACATGATATTGAAGTGTTGATTTCTTTTGAAATAGAAAACAGGATCATACTGCACAAAAATGGGAAGATAGAAAACAGGATAAGAAGTCAGGTGATCAGGAACAGACAAAAGCTTGATGTCAGGGATATGAGAAGATAGTTGTGTATTAACAAAAAAGGGCAGAATCAAACACATGTCATCAAGATATATCAGTAAATAACTGGAACAGAGAGTAGTCATCCAAGCTACTAATTGATGATTAAACTTGTATTCATATGTAAATTATCAAAGATTATTAAAAAAAACTAGCAAGGATATTTAGCAAAGAAGACCAGCCTTAACCGAATTAACGTTTATACTGCTCTTGGATTTATATGCAATTGAAAACAGATAAGAGCTTTGTATTGCAAGTTGGATTCAGCAGAAAAATAAACAAAGCAACCATCTGGAACCCAAAAAAAAAAAATCCAATCATGAAGGATAGCTTTGAATACTTAATGTACCTCAAATTCAGAAGTACGGGGGTTTGAAATAATGACTGCTTTATTTCCGTCATCTGTCCTGCTTAACATGTCAAAGTTTTCCTCGTGTGAAGACAAGATAAATGTGAGCACCTCCATATAACCAGCTCTTGCAACCTAGCCACAGATGTTTGTTTTGGTAAAAGATCAATTGATGACAGATATATGGAACACACAAATAGATAATGAATATCTTATAGTATTTAATATCTAATGTACCTCAGCACGAATTTTATCCGAGAAACGGTTTAGTGGCTGCCTTCCTCCTATTGTCATAGACTTCGGCTTTGATTTTGGCACATTATTGTACCCATAAGCTATAGCAACATCCTTTATAGAACAGAAATGAAAATTGAGCCAACAAATTATTCAACAATGATGAACAAATAGCTATGGAAAAGGCTACCACGACAGGGAGTTGCAGATTTTACCTCAGACAAATCACGAGCATGCAGGATGTCGCTTCTTGTTGGAGGGATAGACACCGAAATACGAGGCACCCCGTTTGATGGACAACTTTCTGCTTGCAATTGCATTTTGTTCAAAAGGGAGATAACCTACACTTTCAGATACACAGTTGAATCATTTCACTTGCTCAAGCATGCAAACATAAATTCAAAACATCCAAGCAGAAAATATGCCATTAAGTAAATACAAAAGGCGACAGCTTAAGTTAGTTCTAAATACAGAAAGAACATTGTAATTTGCATTAGAAAAAACAATTAACCACACAAGGAAAATTGAGATATATCAATTATTCAATTATGAATCCAGATATGGGAAGGCTCTTGCTAATCTTGCAGGCATTAATAAATACCTGCGTCTCATCTAGGGAGATGCCGATGGGCCCAACAATATCAGATAGTGAAACCTCCATTTTATAACATGAAAGATCAGGGTAAATGGTTTTGCTTCCATCATAAGATACCACTTCGACTGGTTCCACTTCAAACTTATTTTCACAGTACTCAGAGAACATTGCAACCTAGACAACACATAACAAGTGCGTCAACAAAATAAGTATAATCTTCATCCAAAAGGATGACATATTTTCAATCTAAAAGAAAGCAATACATTACACATACCATTGTATTCAGAACAATCTTTGCTTTTGTAAGGTCAGTAGCAGTGCATTCAATAAACACATTCCTTGTCTTCAGGGTGATAGCAGAATGTGCACCATTGATGATCGGAGGTAAAGATAATACAGTCCTGCAAAGTATTTAGTGTCAGCGCTGCTGAACCACCAGTACACACAGTATCTACAACATAAATATTAAAGAAAGCATCACACTGGTGACTGAACATGGACCATTCCATTAACAAAAAGAAATATGTTTAACACTGATTTCCTGGAGGATGAACCATGTTTTTTGAAGTTTGACTAGATCAATTATCCATGGAAGTGATATATTGGTCAATGTGCCATTTGATTACATAACAATAAAACCCTAGTAATATCACATATAAAAGTTACGTATTAACAATAGGCCCTTTCTAGTTAATTATTAGTATTTTCTTTTTAAAAAGATTATAGGTCTTGTAAGAAAAAGAATCTGAGAAATGTAATGAATCAATGATAAGAACTAACGGTTCCGCATTGACCCATAGGTCCTCTCTAGTTAATTATTATTGTCATTTTAACAAGATCATTTGCCTTGTAAGAAAAAGGATTTGAGAAATGGAATTTAAGAGCATGAATTTTGTTTACCTTTTGTTATCATATATAACTGGGTAGACTGGAGAGTTCTCGATTATATGCAAAAACTTCTTCAGCTTAATGTCGGACTGCAGCACAGAAAGCATAAATTATCAGTAATTAAATATATAAAGGCATAGAGCACCTAATTATAAACTTCAAAAAATTATAGTTGTCGTCCTCACTTGTGGAAAAAGTATTACAATGGCACTAAAAACCTGTGATGTAGCGACTTACTTTATAGAATTCCATCAATTTATCAGCTCTGAAGATTTCCTCCTGAACCATACAGTAAAGAAAACAAAAGGAAGAAAATGTAAGCCCAAATGTGCAGCTTTCCCATCAACTTAAACAGAAGACTGTAATGATGCTCTAAAAATGATGTGCAAATTAGACATAGTATATCGCCTGGTTGAACTAGATGAATTCTTTTACCTGCTTTAATGGGGTAAAGTTGATTTCCTGCGGTGGTAGAGCCTGGGGAAGACAAATCAATATATTAAATAACAACGATAAGAGAAATCAGCAGGGGCATTTATATTGCCACATGATCAAATTACAAAGTGAATAGTTATATTTTTTGTCAAAATGGAAAGGTTGTCTTGAAGAAGCTTGCACATTTATGCACAATATGAGATATAATATAGTCAAGCAATTCCTAACAAGGTCAAACTTTTCTGCCAAAATCTTGAGACATAAGAAATATCTTCAACCATGAGCTTATATGCTGGGGATAAGGCCAAAACAATCGGGAGCTTCTTGGGCTTATCTTATAAGATTAAGGCCCCTTTGTACTAGAAGGCCTAAATAACAGGGCTTATGTTTCTTCCACAATTTGGCTTCTCTGAAAAGCTGGCAGAGAGGAGTTTCAGCTTATCAATACAATGTGGCCTTAAGCTTCCCCAAGAAGACACCACGTTTGAGGGAGCTTAAACATCCACTGACCTTAAGCCAACCCTGAATCTCCCTCAAACCGGCCTGAAGCCAGTGGAAGGGAGCTCTTGGGGCCTATAATCTGAAGCCTCAATAAGAGCTAGCTTAGTGGAGAAGCACTAAATCAACTAAACAGGCCCTAACATGTCGTTGCATATCTCTTTCCATAAAAAAAAACAATTGAAATTAATTCCCCATGGCAAAACAGAGATATACAACTGCCTGGCATGCAAATAAGATAATAATGAAAATCGGATAACAACGTTAGCTAATCGCAGCAAGGTCAAAATTTTACCTCGTATGAGAAGGGACCTTGTAGTGTATCCAAATCATGGGTACCGATAGCAACTAGAGTTCTTTTCCTGTTTTCCATCAAATCATCGGCTGAGTTAATTAACTACTGTATTAAGTGTGATCTTGATCTCAATACAACAAAACTACCACTGGCAATAAGGCAAGCTATACCGGCAAATATTTTGGTGTAGTTTGTCTTGAAGATCAATGAAGCTGTTGTATCTTGCTTCATCGAAAGTTACTCCTCTTAGGACAGCACAAACTATGTATGGTCTAATTTGGGAAGTCTGCAAAAGAAATCAAATATCCGAAGGTCAAGGGTTCCCACAAACCACACAGACGAAACAAAATAAAGACATATATCATTTACCATTTTGGAAGGTCAACATTTTCAAATATGACATTAGTTTATCACTTCATGTGTCATCTTCTTCTAGCCTCTAGGATTAGTTATAATAGTCCATATTAGAAACATGTTAACTATTATGGAAACATGTTAACTATTATGGAAGGTCAACACTTTCTAATATGACATTAGTTTATCACTTCATTTGTCATCTTCTTCTAGCCTCTAGGATTAGTTATAATAGTCCATATTAGAAACATATTAACTTGTAAGCATCTTTATGTCTGCTTTGTTTAGAAGAAATGGCCATATTAATCCTGCAAAAATCTGTATAACATCTTTGTGTAAGAAAGAGTTAGATATGTGTAAAACGTGTAAAAGTGGGCCTGGTTGGCCAAGCCATTACCTGTGGTTTAACGTGCATCTGAAGCATTGAAGCACGAGGGATGGAAGAAACCTTGAATATAGGGGTCGCTTCAGCCCCAGTGAAAATGCGAAGAGATCTTGCTAATCCTTCAAGGCATAGCAAATCATATCTGCATGCATTTGCAATGAACATTTAATTGTGAAAGTAATATACTGATATTTCTTCTACAATTGTTTCACAACCAACAAGTCATCCTCCAGCTGAAGCTAATGGTACATGAAGTAGAAGAATGAAACAACAGATCATGAAGGCAGGAAGCTAAACAAGAAACTTCAAATGCATATTTAGCACCAATAACATTATTCTGTAGAAGAAGATTAAATCCATACACCAAATAAGACTATCAAGCTGAATGCAATGTACTTTTTGGAAATTGAACTATTTTAACTTACAGTCTTAAGACACATCAGCCTTATACTATATGCAGATCCTAAGAGAAAGTGATACCGAATAACTGAGCAAACTAATTGAGCCATACACCTCAACGCAGCAGACTAATTGAGCTAGTGATACCCAACATGGACAGACATCGCGCGTCATACCAACTCAATTCAGTCCAGTTTAGGCACTAACACAAACAATCCAGGTGGCAAAAACCGAAATCCCCTCACCTGTTGGCGGCGACCTCGATCTTGTAGATGACCTCGTCGTCGCCCTCCGCGTCGCCGTCGTCCTCCAGGTGCTTCTCCTTCCGGATGATGGCCTTCTCCGTGGTCTGCACAAACCCCGCGCAGCAAAACCAAATCAGAACCACCGCCAAGCAACGGCCCAAACCGAAGCGGCGAAAAGGGGGAAAGCCCCAGATCCGAGCAGCTCACCACGTCGTCGAGCTCGATGCCGAACTCGAAGCAGAGCGCCTCGAACTCCTCCTGCGCTTCAGCAGCCACAGCGAAAGCAGCGAGATCAGTCAGGGTTCTCGCGGGGGTTTAGGGAGGGGGCGCGCGGCGGGGTGAGAGGCGCTTACTGTAGGTCCTTCCGAGGGCAGCGAACAGGCGGTCGCGGCCGACGCTGACCGTCGGCATTTCGGCGGCGGTAGTCGCGCGGGTCGAAAACCTAGCAACGACGGCGGAGGCGACGAGGTGAGCAGGGCAAGCACAGGGGGGGTTGTGACTGACAGGTGGGGCGGGGCTTGGGCTTTGTCACGCGCAGCGCAGTTGTTGCGCACTTGCGCTGCACGTCCTGGTTACTTCGGTCGGTGCGACGGAGTCGGATCGGAGAGTTGCAGTGTTTTCTTGCCGCCGGACGGATCTGCGGCCAAAGCGCCGCCGCTGCTCTACACGGCGGATCAACCGATTTCTAGCAAGCAATCGCCGCCAAGAGGCAAGAGGAGAAACAAGGGCCTAGGGGAATGAGGATTACAACGAGGAGGAAATGATAATAGTGGAGCACTTGTCACTCGCTTTATTGGCAAACATAGGGGTGGGCGTTGCAGGTGTGACCCGATCGGAATCAAATCCTCTGACATTGCTAAGCAATGTCACCGATGAATAGTTTCATGATATTGCGTAACATCCGTTGGATCTTAAAAACAACGGACGAGACTAAAATATCAGTAGCAAAGCTCGTTCAAAATGCTTTGTTCACAAATCTTGCTCAAAAATCATTGCGAGAATCATGTAGAATGGCATCGCTTCATCGCATCAGGCGAGAGATCCGTCCGTCCTTTCTAGATCAAACGGTCCAGATCTTTCGAATGTCACAGTACTGTTCATCGGTGACATTCCAGTAGGAATGTCAGAGGATGCGATCCTAACTAGGGCAGTAAGAAAAAAAAACCTCTGAGCTCGTGAAATGCTCAGGCTCGGCTCAAGCTCTAAACAAACCGAGTTCAAATCTGATCTCAAGTTCGTGAGTCTTAACAAGCTGAGATCGAATGTAATTGTGCCGAGCTTTCCTCGAATAGTCGTTCTATTTTGTTGAAAATTGCTCGAATAACCCTCTTATCTTGTTAAAAATTGCTACATGTTAATTGTTAACGAGTTTCCCTCGAGCTCGAGCCTACTTGAGTTTTTCTAATAGTTAAAAATTAATGCATGTTTTTTTACTGTTACCGAGCTTACTCGAGCCCAGGTCTAAGCTTGGACCCCAACTTAGACTCACTCGAGCTTGGCTCGTTTACTGTTCCTTGGAAAATTTCACCAATTTTTATTTGATTTAATAAAGCTTAAATGATACTTTCAAATATGAAAACAATTTAATGTGACTAATCTGAATATTAATTAATTCTAAAACTATTTTATTTGACTTCTTTGTGCTTGGAAATATTTTCTAGATTTTTTTGGAATTTTTTGAGTTCATTTGCTATTTTTTTAATTTGCCATTTGGATTTTCTGATATTTCTAAAATACAAAAGCTATTTAAAATCTCAGAAAAGTCTTTGGGTTGAAACCCTATTCCCAGGCCAATCCACTTCCAAAGCCCAACCCAACTCCGTCGGCCCAATCCTGTGTGTAGCCGGCCTCTCTCTTTCCCGTCGCCCGCGCCTTGGCCCCACCTGTCAATCGCACATGTGGCGTGTGCGACGCAAACTCACCCAAGGCACTGTCGCTGACATGTGGGCCCCATCGACGTACTGTTCATCGTCACCAACTCGGTTACGACTTGGATTCCGTCGTTTCTCAGATTTCTTGGCATTCGCGCTAAGGACACTCCTTGCCGCCGCACTATAAAGGGGGAGGTAGCCCTTGGCCTCCGCATCCCAACCACACCGTCGTCGCTTGGAATCCCAAGCCCTAGCCGCTGGAATCGCACGGAGAAGAAAAACCGCTGTCGAAACCTTCGTCATTGTGTTCCTCCGTCATTGGTGCACCTCGGGCCTCATCGTCACCACCGTCGGGATCGCAAGGAGTAGATCTACACCGCCGTCACCTTGAATTCGCTGGAGCATCGCTAGAATCCAATTTCTGTTGACGACCATGTGCCTTTGCCGCTTTGACCTCACTGTCGGCCAACTCCGTCATCCCCTTGCGTCCGTGAGTGCACCATTGAGTTCACCGTCGCACCAACTACCTAACGTGCACCTCCATTTGTTTCGTTGTGACCCTAAATGCCAACAACCATAGGTTCTTGAGCCACGCCACCGCCGAGCTGACATGGAGGCCAAGTGTCAGCCACGTGTTTGCCATGTCATCATCCATACCAACTTCATGCACACGTGTCAGCCACGTTAGTGCCACGTCAGCCTCACCCGCAACCGCATCAGAACCAATCCACGTGGACTTGGTCCACAATAGACCCACCCACTGACATGTAGACCCCACATGTCAGTCCACTATTCCATATACCCGTGAGCCCTAGACTAGTAGACCAAAGCTATGGACCTAGTCCATAGATTGTAGGTCCCACCTGTCAGCCTCTATTCCCTATTTTCTGGATTTTCTTTTAATTCTAAAATTCATTGCTGACGTCATGCTGATGCAATATTTCATAATTTTCTTTAGAAAGAAAATTTTGAAAATTTGAAATAGTATTTTCTTTCTCTTTTTCTTAGATTTAAACCTTTCGAGAGCCCGTTTCTAATCATATGAACTCTGATTGAACCCATTCAAGTTTCTAAATTCGTATAAATTCAAGCCCTACCATCCTGTGATTTTTATTTAATTTTTGGAGTTTATTTGTTGCTCTATTTTGTATTTATTTGGGTTTTTCGCTTTCGTTTGCGAGTAGACGTTGATACTTCGGGAGCTTTCGAGGAAGGAGGAGTTGATCAAGCTCAAGACCAGTATCAGGACTTGTTTCAAGGCAAGTTGTACATTTGATCATGTTAAACCCAGTTTTCTAAAATTACTTTGATTCAAACTCTTGTGTGTTATTTCAATTATTTAATTCTTTAAATATTTTGGGATTAGCTATACACCTACTTGATTATATCCACATTGCTCATTGTATTGCCATGATCTTTTGTCACCCTAGTTGGATAATTACTAGTTGGAATCATTATAGCACCAACGCAGATTGGTTAGATACGAATAGTCTGTTTAGTCATGCAACATGTTATTGATATAATTTTGAGTTGCAAATCTAAACTTGACTAAGTGACTATGGAATGCTTTGTGGAAAGTTGTGTGCAGTATGTTATCACTCGTTGGTGGCATGTGTTGCATTTAACCAACAGGGTGGGAAAAGTTTTGGACCGAGGCAAGTGGATGGAATTGTGATATGGTGGAGCTATGTGCATTTGGAAACAATATGAATAATGGAATTGAAAGGAGTTTAGCAGTCTTGCCTTGGTCGATTAAGGACTTAACTTTGTGCTTTATTGAACCGAGTCATAACTGTACGACCGCATTGTCTGGTATGGGACATGCCTAACTTATTAAGCTGCTGATTCTTGACATTGATTTCTCAGGCATATAGGTTATGCTGTGTGCCAGGGTGGAGGTGTGATTCTGTTTATGTGGCGATTCACATTTATGAGCAGTTCACTGTGTCCAGGTCCAATAGTGTGTGACGGACCAATCATCTATGTGAGGGTTTGGTGCCAGCAGTATGCACAATAGGAGGGTCAATTGTTAAGATGAAGTTTCAGAAGGGTTTTGTTATGATTGGTGATAGCTACACTGGTTATATCTTGTAGATAAAGTGTACAAACCTCTGCAGAGTGTTAATCAATCTATTTGAATAGCCGCGTCTGTGGTCATGGACATGCTAGGGGATTTCAAACGAGGGGTAGATTTTTATAAAAACACTTGGGAAGGGACAGCTGTGTGGTTAAACTCGTATGGCTGTGTGAAAGAAATTTATTAGGCTTTGTGTTCTTTGTGAAAATAATTGTTAAACTACTATTGTTTATTCGTTTTAAATTACGTTTTCAATCTATTATTTGTATTTAATTGTAAGTGTCGTTTTTTGCAAAATAACCATAGAAGCCATTTCCTTTGGAGTAAGCCATCATCTATAATTATATTTTGTGGTACAACTTGTTGAGTACTCGGGGTACTCATTCTTGCTGCAATCATTGAACTGAAGTGGAGGAGTCTTCGCCTGCTTTTGAGGAGGGTGATCGCTAGGTCTTGATCTCAGTCGGTTACCTGTGGCAAGTCGATAGGTTCCCACTAGAGTTGTTTCCGTTCCACTGCCGTCTCTTTATTTAGGGTCAGCCTATGTGGCTTAATAAGTGTAAAGTCGACCATAAGGTCACAACCATTATTTACTAATCAAATTAGTTGTTTATTCTTATATTCGTCTTGTGTGGAATGATATTTATCTATGTTGACACTGTGTGCACTAGCGTGATCCTGGACTAGTGCATTATATATAGAGGTCTAGATTTGCATATTTGGGTCTCGATAAAGGTGGTACCAGAGCCATACTGACTGTAGGTTTTGACCTTAGTTAGATCAGCCGTCCTTAAGAAATTCAAAAGTATTTTCTAAAGCAAAAATTAACTTACAATATCAATGAATTGCTTGACTCCTCTCGTCTCTCTTGACTCATCTATTGCTGAAAGTCTTCGCCCCGTTGTTTTTAATTTGATTCTTACCTTTTGTCTATCTTTGTTAGATGGCACGACTTCACACCTACGGAGAGCGTACTAGAGGTTTCGCTGCTAAGTTGTGGAAGATTCTACAAGCACTTGGAGGATCCGAGAGGCCACTTTACCGAGGTACCAACTGGATGGTGAATGGTTGGAGTTGTGGTGTGCTATGTCGATTGACGATATACGCTCGAGAGGATACCAAGGCCAGTCGTCCCATGAACATCACCGTTCGGAGGATCATCTTCGAGGAAGGGGTCCAGGAGTCTTCACGTCTTGCCATCCTACAAGTGTGCAACATCTACGCTGATGAGTTGAAGGGTTTAGTCTTTCACCTTCATCCTCGCGCCTCCGTAGTGGATCGTCCAACCCGCTACCCCTCTACCGATAGAGAAGAAGATGCTACCGTGGTTCACCTCGCTCACTTCATCGCTGCCCAGGAGGAAGCCTTGGAGACTACTATAGCAGAGCTATAGGGAGCCTACGAGACGCTGCAGCTTGCAAAAGACAGGATTGCAGAGCTAGAGGAAACTTTGTACGCCTAGGGACTTGAGGAACCTGAGGAGCCAGAGTCGGTCATGCCTACACTCGAGCCACTTGTTCCTGTTGTACTAGTTTCGGGTCATCAGGATCAGTTCACGAGGATGCCCACTCATCCGCCAGCCTACGGCAGGGAAGAGCGTCGTTGTAGTTATGGAGATTACCTTAGTGAGTGAGGCAGCCAAGAGTTAGGTTTAGTCAGTTGAGGCTCAGTGTGTGAGAGCCGCGTCAGCTTAAGATTAGTAGTGTCGTCCTTTAGACGTTAGATTGTGTGTTAGGTTTGCTTCTGTTTTCTTGTGTGCAGTATGAGCTACAAGAGCCTTTAGGCACTTGTTGTAGCCATATTAAGACCCTTATTAATATATAGTTGTTTTCGTTGAGTTCTTTGTGCCGTGTTTGTTGGGTTTAACATACTCCTTGTTTAGTTCTTAACTTACCTTGTGCTTGTTACCTTATCTAATCCCTTGGATCTTTTGCTAGATGGTTCAAACTCGCAACGCCACTGCCAGTGGATTAGGAACCAATGGAGCCAAGGGAGTAGAGAGAAGAGAACAGACCCCTGCAGGAGCAATTCCACCTCAAGCGCCGTTGATAGATTTGCAAAACTTTGGAGCATTCATGGCCGCCCAGACTCAGATGATGTACACAATGATGAATCTGATACAGAACATGAACAACAATCAATCCAACAACAATGCAACACTAGTTGCTCATAGCCACCATGGATGGTCTAAGCTAGCAAAGTTTATGAGGACCCGTCCGTCGACTTTTTTGGAACTGTTTCGCTAGTGAAAGCTGACGATTGGCTTCACGTGATTGAAAGAAAGTTGCTGATCACTCAGTGCAATGAGCACGAAAAGGTTCCTTACGCTACCCATCAGATGGAAGACATTGATGCTGAATGGTGGGAAATTTTTTGTGCTGCGCATGAGACTCCACAGAACATCACTTGGGAAGAGTTCTCAACAGCTTTTTGCCAGTATCATGTGCCGAAGGGAATAATAGACTTGAAAAAGGATGAGTTCCATGCAATTAAGCAAGGAGGTATGTCAGTGTCCGATTATCTCAACAATTTCTCTCAGTTTGCACGTTACGTTGCAGAAGATGTCGCCACCAACAAAGCCAGACAGGGTCATTTCCTAAAAGGACTGAACATCAGAACGCAAGTCAGTCTAATTGCTCATACTTTTCTGGATTTCCAGGAATTGGTCAACAAGGCCCTTGTCCTTGAAGACAAGCGTAAGGAGTTGGATGACAACCGCAAGCTCAGAATGGCTCAGCAAGGAAGTCGTCAGTCTAAGCAGAGAGCGAGAACAATTCCTTAGCAGTTTACTCACTTTCCACCGCAGAATTTGTTTAAGACACCTGCACCTACATCAGCCCCTCGTTCAGATGCTCATAATTTTTGTAATTCTGCTTCAATCAACCCCAATCTAGGAGGCAACCAGCAGAGTGGAGTTAGACTTTGCTACATTTGTCGAGAACCAGGACACTTTGCTAGCAATTGCCCTCAGAAAGGAGCAGTGAATCTAGTTCGTTTCAACCTTGGAGCTACCCCAGCCAATACGCCAGCACCAACCAACAACCGAGGAGTACCTCAAGTTGTCGGTCAAGCCGGAGGAGCACCATAGTCTGTGGTCAGAGGTCGTGTCAACCACGTCACTCCGATTACCCATCGCGCCACCTCCTCCCCTGGTTCCCCGTCGGGCGCTGCCTCCTCCTCGGCTCCCCATCGCGCGCCGCCTCAGTGCCTCCTTTCCGCGATTCCCCGTCGCACGCCGCCTCCTCCCCGGTCTCCGTTGAGCAGCTCCTCCTCCCCAGCTCCTTGTCGCTCCTCCAATCCTCCCCATCGCCGCGCCTCGTTTTGTTGCCCCCTAGGTCGGCCGCCTCCTCTGCTCTCTTTCTCTCGGTCCCTCACTCCCTTAGGCCCTCTTGGCTCTTGCTCTGCTCACCTCTATGGGCACGATGGAAGTGGGGGTGCATGTTTTGGTTGCTCTGCTCGCCTCCATCATGCCCTCTCTACGCGCCTCTTGTGCTTGCAGTCAGCACAATCTAAGTGTCAAGTGGTATTAGTAGTAGCAGTGCAGCACAGACTGCATAGTGCTAGCAATTAGCCCATTATTTGCAAATAGCAAATAGCATTTGAATTACGATTTATAATTGTGGTGTTTACTGTTTAGTAGTCAATTAGGTAATTAGCAAGTAGCAATTATGATTGTAAGTTTGTAACATTTTTGATGTTACTTGTTTGAATTATATTTTTATTACATCAAGTCATCAACTCATATTCATAAAGTATATTTAATTTTTACATCAACTCATCAAGGTCATTACATCAAGTCATCAAATATATTTGCATCACACCAAGGTAGCATCTCTTCTTACATAATTACACATACACATACATGTAACATATACATAAGCTTGGACTGATGCTTGTAGTTCTATGTTCATCCCACTTGCTTACTCGCTAGCATGGGCATAGTGATGTACGACGCAGGCGCAGGCGGAGGCGACGGGAGCAAGTGAAGGAGCAAAACGGTGGGTAGTGTCGCATACCAGGGGTCGTGGAGCAGGCGTGAGCGGGGCACGCTGACACGTGGAAGCGAGGGCGAATTGGACGAAGGGTTCTAACGGGTGGGCTAGCGTGTCAGCGAGTGTAGGTGCGGGGATGCGAGGTGGGCTGGCACATGCCACTGTGACGCGTGAAGGCGTTGGGACGCGACGGATTCGGCCCGAAAAGGGCAGTAGGAAAACGAAATGGGTTTGAATATTTTTGAATAGGCTGATAGTTTGATGAATTGTTAAGCATAGCAAATGACCTACAAAAATTATGACATTTTTTAATGCTTCTGACATAGTATACTTGCTTGTTTAATTTTTCCAGAATTTTATTTGTTTTAAATTTATCTCTAAAATTCTTTTAAGGCTACTGTTTGTATGCAAATGCATTATTTGATTTGAGAAATTTTTTGAAACATGCTCAAAATATTTCCTTATTTTATTAACAGTACAAATATCCCAAGTTTAGATTTTTGGGATGTTACAACCCTAACTCCAACGCCTCCGATGCCACTGAGCTTTGATCAGATGTGAGGAGGAGGGCGGTGATGGCGTGCTGAGCTTCGTCTAGATGTGCTCGCTCATGCTTCAGCGACCGCGAGAGCGCACGCCTGAGGCGAAGGGTGGCATAGTCCAGCGGTCGCCACGGTGTGGTGCCCTAAGTTGTGCGCATATCTGCTCGTGCTCGAGTCGGCCATGTGTGTGTCTACTCTAGATCAACTCCAGCGAATCCAGAAAACAAGCAAATCCAAGACACACCTATGCAGGAGCTTTCTTGACCCAATTTTAAAAGCGACATGAGCAAAGAATTGAGTGGAATAAAAGTGGAATGGAAGAATCGAAGGAGAACAAAAGCTTGTTTCTTACCCCCAATCTTATGGTTTATTCTTCCTTCTTCCCTTGCCCGGTTGAGTTCTTCTCTCTCTCATGACATACTTGCCCAGGAACATGGGAATCTAGAATCTTGAGAGGGAGACATGTAGAGAGATACTTAATTTTGATTTTGCATTTGTTTAGCATAAACATTTGAAGCAGCTATAAAGAAAGAAACATGCTTCCCTCTATTTGATCGAGACATCAACATGCGACAACTGTTGAAACGTGCTTCCCTCTATTTGATGTGCAACGATTGGTTAAGTTGAAAGGTTCGACCCATATGACCCATTGGGGCATTAGGTCTACAAATAGGCAGTGTTCACCTAGGCGCTTGACGCTAGGCGCTAGGTGGGTAGTGGGTGACCATCTAGCACCTAGGCGGTTGAACAGAATAGCAAGCATCAGCGTATCCGACATCAGTCCAAGCAAACAGGGGCGGATCCAGAACGAAAATGACCGGCTGTCCCATACATATCACACATGTCTAACTATGAAGCAATGTTGCATAGAAATTAGAATAGTAATGTGTTAAACAATTCAACATGATGGATGAAAAAAATAGCCATCAAAGAGCTTACCAAAACAAAGGATCCTACACTCCTAATAGTAGTTTTGGTTAACTGTGGCAAAGTGAATAAATGATGGATAAAGTTCCAAGCCATAAACAATATATGGATAATATGCTGAGCTATTTTCTCTCATAATCAATGATTGTAAGCCATTGAACTCACCTCGCATATTGCTAGCACCATCGTATCCTTGGCATCTAACTTGTTTCAATCTTAGCTTATATTTCGCAAATAAAGAATTAATAGAGGACTTGAAGTACGAAGAAGTTTTCTCTTTTACATGAACAAGGCCAACTAACATCTCTTTAACAATTCCACATTTATCAACATATCTCAAGACCACCATCATTTATTCTTTGCAAGTCGCATCCCTGGACTCATCGACTAGCAAGCAAAACATATCATGTCCAATTTCTTCTAGAATAGATTGCAATATTTCCTTTGCAAAACAATGTACTATGTCCTTTTGAATGTTTGGAGACACCATCAAATTATTACCTGGAGCATTGTGTAGTCAGCCTCCTCAGGGGTTAGTACAAAGTACTACAAACACGTTAATTGCTGCCCCATATATATAGAAGGATGAATCTAACACATACATGTATGTATATAATATACCGGCTAGCAACCTACTAATATACACGCGCTGCAACACAATATAATGGACTAGTAGCTTGATCATGCGTGGAGCTAGGAGAAATATATTAATTCGTAGTACCATGTATGGCTGCACGCCCGATCAGACGCACACATACTGCACGCGCGCCGCCAGCTGCTCGGGCAGCGCTCACTCCCTCGGCTGGGCTTGCGCGCCCAGAAAGGGAAGCTGGCCCACGCGACAACGCATGACGTGCCCAAGCGCACGTGCCTGGGTCCGCCGATTCGGTGTCCTTCGGTTTGGCTAAGGGGTGTCACTGTGTCAAGTACTATTTATACATGATATATAAGTATATATAAAACGATTTTGGACCCGGTGTCCTGTGCATCCTGGTGGGCCTTACTGGATCCGCCCTGCAAGCAAGTGGGATGAACATAGAACAACAAGCATCAGTCCAAGCTTATGTATATGTTACATGTATGTGTATGTGTAATTATGTAAGAAGAGATGCTACCTTGGTGTGATGCAAATATATTTGATGACTTGATGTAATGACCTTGATGAGTTGATGTAAAAATTAAATATACTTTATGAATCATGAGTTGATGACTTGATGTAATAAAAATATAATTCAAACAAGTAACATAAAAAATGTTACAAACTTACAATCATAATTGCTACTTGCTAAGTACCTAATTGGCTACTAAACAGTAAACACCACAATCATAAATTGTAATTCAAATGCTATTTGCTATTTGCAAATAATGGGCTAATTGCTAGCACTATGTAGTCTGTGCTGCATTGCTACTACTAATACCACTTGACACTTTGATTGTGCCGATTGCAAGCAGAAGAGGCGTGTAGAGAGGGCATAATTTAAACTTAATTAAATTAAAAGTTGTTGTATTTGGGTTCCTTGATTTCCATAGAATTTTTGGAATATATTTGTTATTTCTTTGAGTGGAGGACCCAGGGTATATAGCTTGTAATACTTAACCATCCAATTGGCCCTAGCATTACAAACCAAATATCCCGCACCTTGGAGTAGTATGCACCTTCTAGGAGTGGTGCACATACTCCATCATAAAATATAGCATCCATTCCATACACAAGTCAATACATTACCGAATCTTAAATTTTACAACACAAAGGACATACACAACATAGAGTTATTAAAAAATGGGCCGAATGGCCAAAAAACAAGGTAAATGAACAAAGTAGCAGCAGAAACAAAAGCCATAAGATGGCGATAAACAAAAGCCAACCGGTTTGCCCTTACCCACAAGGCAATCAACCAGGCCGCCAAGCTAGTCGTCCTGCACGAAGTCGGTCTCACAATAGTTAACCCCTTGGAGGTTAACCTCCTCTGCAACAATTAAGCAATGCAGCTGAGTACAAAAATGTACTCGCAAGACTTACGTATAACAAACCTATACATAGCTACATGCAAGCTGAAACAAGGAGAAGCCATAGGGTTCATTTTAAGCACAAAGCAATATTTCATTTGCAATAACATAATAGATTGAAGGCAATTTTAGCAAATCTGTTTTTATTTGTTTAAATAACAGCGAGACAACATTTATAAACATAAATAACATCCTAGAGGTGACTTCCCAACAGCCACCACAACATAGCACGAATTTCCCATTCGTACCACCCAATTTCAAGTTTTATTGAAAATGTTGAGTCTAACTCTTGTAGAGACCTAACCAAGCGTGTCCATAACCTAGGACGAGGCTATTCGAATAGATTAAGCCCTGCAGGGGTGTACCAATGTACCCACACGCCAGACTGCCTTTTCGCCATGCAATAGAGCACACTTCCTTAGGTATGCCGGCAATGCGAAGTCTTACGAGACATTTCTAATATTATGTATTAACTACGAGTCGTCCGTATGATGGAAACCATACGTTGTGTTAGAGTCATCGGTAGAGAGACAACTTATCGATGCTCCTCGAGGTGGAGAACCTGGACAAGAACCCACCCCATCACACCCAACAACAACCACACATTCCTTTTTATACACAACACACACAACCTCCTGCGACTCAGAGCCAACACACGCCAAAGTACTAAGTCAAGAGAGGTCCCATATCCCTCTCATGTGGTTAGCACGAAAGAGTGCTTGGGTCAGTGTCCAAGATGTTCGGTCCTTGTTAACTTAGCCATACAACCACACACCCGATAACCACACCATCAACCATATGCCCAAGTCCAAAATATTTTTTTTCAGTTTTAGTTTTTCCAAATACCATACATACATGAGTATCCCGACCCAAGTAATTATAGTGATGAAATAATAACTATCGCTGAAGCGATGATTCCCATTCTACTGTTTTAAGCATTGTTAAGCGACATCAACTCGTATAATACACTAAAGTGACTAGAGACCATCCATCGAGCTCTAGGTCACAACAGATATAAACCTAGGCTCAGTAGTAAAGGATGAATGTTTACCTACAGTTCATTTAACTAATCGGATAAACTATCATGAACTAAAAAATAACTTGTCAACATAGCATGCATACATATAGTTGAAACATTTGAAATATTAACATGCACAAATAATAGGATTAACGTGCATCAAAGGAAAACTGCTTTCCTTGCTAGAGATAAATTTCTTGCTACAGAGGATCACTCTTGTACTCAATGAATTCGTCGGAACTTATCGAAAGAGTCGAGAAGAAATAATAAGAACGAATAACACCGAAAAGACTAAAAAATTCAAATTCATCCAAACATCATGAAACTTTCACATAAGTTAGATCATGATTTTAAATGAATTTAGCAACAAAAATCAAATGATTTGGAGTTTGCATGCAAAAGTTATAGCCAAAACAAAATCAGCTTTTTGAGTAAATGCTGGAAATTCAACTCGGTTACTGTTCATCCGAAATAAATATTTTAGCACAAATTTCTATAAAGGTGGTGAACATAAAAATTTTATGGTAGACAGAGCTCCTCATGATATGAATAATTAAATTTGATTCACCTCATTTGGAGTTAGAATGAATTTCTTATGATTTTTCAAAGTCAAGAAAGTAGTGCACAAAACATATGTAAAATAAGATTTTTAGAGGAAGTAACATACTCAAAACCTATTATAGAATATAGTATACTAACAGAGGAATCCAACAAAATTGATTTCACCCCATTTGGAGTTACAGAGAAAAATTTATGCCTTTTTCTCAAGTTAAAACAATTTTTAGGGCAAAAATAAATCTACACCCAGAGTAAATCTATTAACAACCCAAAACTGGAATAGTAACAAGTCTCAAAAACTATACCAAAATAAAGTACACTGAAAATGTAATCCAACAAAATTTGAATCATCCAAAAGGAGTTAAAATGAAATACTTATGCAATTTTGAAGTTTAAAGCAATTAACAGTTCACAAATAAAGCATTTCGGAATATATATAAGCATATAATACTTTTTCTACCGACATCAGATCTAGCCTTAGCCACTGACCCATGGGACCCCAGGTCAAAGGTTGACCTGGTCAACTTGACCCAGTCCCTAGCCGAAAACGTCGAAGGCGTATTTCGAAGAATACGCTTTCCAATTACAAAGGCACACTTTCGGCTTTAAGTGTATAGGAAATACGTTTTGCTTAAAAGAAAACATACTACACACTTACTCAACCACTTAATCTCTTAATTAGATATATGGGCCCACTTGACAGAGAAACAAAAGGAGTAATCCACTTAGGGCTAATGGTAGATTAACCTTAATGACCGTGATTCGGTTTTAAATGCCCGCTACAGTAGCTGTCCGAAACGGACACGCGCAGAGGTGCTCTGGCTGTGAGTTTCTTCGGCCAATCGCCGGCGAACCCAACGGCACTAGCGGCAAGGCCAGCGGTGGTCCGACGCGGCGGCGTGACGACCTATGGCGACGGAGAGCTACAGCCAACAAGGCATAACGCGGAGCGATGGCGCCAATGGCAAACCAACTGACGCATGAGCATTAGGGAGGCTCAGTGATGCTACCTGAGTGACGCGGTTGGACTGGGGTGGTCGGAGTTGAGCTGGCGGCGAGGAACCGATGCGACGGCGGTGCTTCCACGTGGAGAGCTCAACCGGAGCAAAACGGGACGGGGCTGGAGGTAGGAGAAGCTCACGTAAGTTCAAGAGATGGTTAGAATGCAAACCAATTGGGTATTGACTCACCGTGGCCAAAGCTGAGGATGAAAGCGACGATCTCGGCCGGAGAGAGGAGAACTTAAATTCTGGTGAAGTTTGTGCATGAAAACCAAAATTGAGTTAGGGGTTTTGAAGATGGAGATCAAGGACGCATGGTGACGTGAAAAGAACTGAAAAAGAACCCATGTGCTGCTGGAACAGCGTTGAGGACGACGGTGGCGCTTCGGGCCTTCTTAGTTTCGAGTTCAATTTAGCAGTAGAGAAGGTGGGGGATGGTTCGATGGTGCCGAAAAAGAAGAAGAGGAAGTCCCGGGTGAGTTTTTATAGACTCTAGGGCGGAGGACTTGAGAGATAGAGCGGAGGAGCTTGAGTGACAGAGAAGCGATGGCGAGGTGATTGAGCAGCGCTTGGTCGAAACCATGGGCGAACCATCGCGAAGCGTCAGAAACCGGGCAGAGCCGCTGAGCCGACGCGCGTGAGCGAGGCTACTACAGGCACTGCTACTCGGCGAAGAGCGAAGCGTGACGTGGAGACGAAGAATAGGCAAGCGGGGCCCACTCGCCAGCGTCTCCAGGTAAGGCTGGGTCGGGGTTTAAACGAGCAGGAAGGGTTTCGATCGTTAGATCAAGATCAGACATTCCACGATGCGCAAAGATGGTTGGGTCGGTTTGGTTAAGCGGTTGGGTTCGGTCGAGTCAAGGTGGCTCGGTCGGTCGAACAGTGAATTCAAGTTTTTGGATAAACAGGCTAAGAGAAAAAGAATTTTTTAAAGGTAGCTTCGAAGCTCCAAAAATTCTAAAATTTTTATGGAAAGTTACTAGATCTAATGAAAACCTTGTGTAATTTTTGTAGAATTTTTAATGCATTGGATTTCTCTCTAGAAAAATCACAAGTGGCTGCCCTACGGTTTTGACCAAGAGTCAAACTGGTTTGACTAGCCCTTTAGAAATAGCAAATAAAATCTAAAAAATTTGAAATTTTTCAGAGGGTCACTAGAGTGGTCTAGAAGCTAGGAAAAGTATTCCTAGAGGATGATCACAATATTTGCTTATGGATTTTTCAAGGGTTATGCTTCCATCAATTGAAACATTGGTCTTTGAAATTAGGAAACCATTGGGGGAAAATCTCTAGAAAATTCAATTGACATCATGAGGCATCATAAGTTTTAATTTCTCCTCATTTTTATACATTTGAAACACAAACTATTCTTTGGGATGTTACAAAACCTCCCCTCCTTACAAGAATCTCGTCCCGAGATTCCGTTCATTCGGAAAAGAAAGACGGGTAATCGGCACGCAGGCGATCCTCCCGTTCCCAAGTTGCTTCATCCTCGGTATGATTTGTTCACTGAACTTTAAGGAATTCGATGGCACGATTCCTTGTCCTTCGTTCAACTTCTTCAAGGATGTGAAAAGGACGCTCTTGGTAGGTCAAGTCTTCTTGTACATCAAGACTTTCCAATGGAGTTTCCTCGGTTGGAATGCGAAGTTTCCTCGGTCGGAATGCGAAGACACTTCTTCAATTAGGACACATGAAAAACATTGTGTACTCCCTCGAGTGCAGCGGGCAATTCCAACTTGTAGGCCACAACTCCTTTCTTCTTGAGATGCGGTAAGGCCCGACATATCGAGGAGCTAGTTTGCCTTTGACGTCAAATCGTTGATGGCCCTTCAGAGAAGAGACTTTGGGATAAACAAAGTCATTAGGCTCAAAGCTTAACTCGAACCGACAACGATCCGCATAGCTCTTTTGCCTTGATTGAGCTATGCGTAATCGGTCTCGAATCAACCGAACTTGACTTTCGGCCTCATTGATCGAGTCCGTGCCAAAGAATGGTCTTTCACCCGTCTCAGACCAATTCAACGGGGTTCTACATTTTCTCCCGTGTAGGGTGTCAAATGGTGCCATGCCAAGACTAGCTTGAAAGCTGTTGTTGTAGGAGAACTCGGCAAACGGCAGACATTTCTCCCAATTTTTCCCGTAGGAGAGAACAGAAGAACGGAGCATATCTTTCAATATTTGATCTACTCTTTCAGTTTGACCATCAGTTTGTGGATGGTATGCGGTACTGAAAGAAAGGCGAGTTCCCATAGCTTCTGGCAAACTATTCCAAAACCGGGAGGTAAAGAGTGAACCACAATCAGAAACAATCTTCTTCAGTATCCCATGTAAACTCACAATGCGAGATAAGTAAAGGTCTGCCAACAAACCTACACGAAGACCAGTCCGTATTGGCAGAAAATGTGCTACTTTTATCAACCGATCGATGATAACCCAGATGGCATCATTCCCCTTGGAGGTGCGGGGCAGATCGGCGATGAAATCCATGCTGATAGAATCCCATTTCCATTCAGGCACGGGCAAAGGTTGTAGCAAACCCGCTGGACGTTGATGTTCGGCCTTCACACGACTACATACGTTGCACTCGGCAACGAACCTTGCGATCTCTCTCTTCATTTGGGTCCACCAGAATCTCTGATGGAGATCTTGATACATCTTGGTAGCCTCGAGATGAATGGACAAAGGAGAATCATGGGCTTCGCGGAGGATGACGTTTCGCAATTTCATGTCCTTCAGAACAACAAGGCGCTTTCTGAACCATACAACACTATTGTCATCTTTTGAGAAGCACTTGGCTGTCTCGTTCTTGATATTTTGCTTGATTCGGTTCACTCCTTCATTTGATTGCTGAGTAGCCTTGATCTGATCTTCTAAGGTTGGTTGCACAATCAAGACAGTTAGGAAACCATGCTTAACCACTCTTAAGTTGAGCCGCTGAAACTCTTCATGAATTGCGGGCTGTTGCTCCTTGATCAGCAAAGTATTGCAATAAACCTTGCGACTGAGCGCGTTGGCAACAACATTAGCCTTGCCCGGATGATATTGGAGACCCATGTCATAATATTTGATCAATTCCAACCACCTTCTTTGCCTAAGGTTCAGATCTGGTTGAGGGAACAAATACTTCAAACTTTTGTGGTCCGAATACACTTCGCAACGATTACCGACGAGATAATGTCGCCAAATCTTCAGTGCATGGACCACTGCAGCTAATTCCAAATCATGGGTTGGATAATTGTGCTCATAAGGTCTCAATTTTCTTGATGCATAGGCCACTACTTTGACTTCTTCCATAAGAACACAACCGAGTCCTTGATAAGAAGCATCGCAATAGATATCGAAGCTTCGGTGGACATCGGGAAGAACGAGAACTGGAGCTGTAGTCAATCTCTTCTTGAGTTCTTGAAAACTCTTCTCACAATCAGCGGACCACACATATTTCTTGTCCTTCTTGAGCAACTATGTCATCGGTTTCGCGATCTTAGAGAAATTCTCGATGAAGCGACGATAGTAGCCCGCTAAACCGAGAAAACTCCTCACGTCGGTCACCGACTTGGGCTGACCCCATGAAAGCACATCACTGGCCTTGCTAGGATCCATGGCTATGCCTCCCGCTAAAAAAACATGACCAAAGAATACCACTTCTTTCAACCAGAACTCGCACTTGCTGAACTTCGCATAGAGTCGATGCTCACGCAGCTTTCCCAACACAAGCTTCAAGTGTTCAGCATGCTCTTCGTTATTTTTCGAGTAGATGAGGATATCATCAATGAATACCACAATAACCTTTTTCAAATACTCCATGAATACCATATTCATAAGATTCATGAACAGAGCAGGAGCATTCGTCAAGCCGAAAGACATGACAATATACTCGTACAGTCCGTAACGAGTAGAGAAACCCGTCTTCGGAATATCCTCAGATTTGATTCGGACTTGGTAATAGATCAATCTCAGATCAATCTTGGTGAATACCCAAGCTCCAATAAATTGATCGAAAAGGTCGTCGATCCGAGGCAACGGGTACTTAATCTTCACCGCCACTTCATTCAACGGACAGTAATCAACACACATTCGCAGAGTCTTATCCTTCTTCTTCACAAAGATTGTAGGACAGCCCCACGGTGATGAGGTTGGGCGGATGAAACCCTTCTCTTGAAGTTCACCAAGTTGCTTCTTCAACTCCTCCAATTCATTTGGAGGCATCCGATAAGGCCTCTTCGAAATCGGGGTGGTACCGGGCAGCAATTTGATGAAGAACTCGATGTCTCGGACTGGAGGTACCCCAGGAAAATCTTTAGGAAACACATCTATAAATTCACACACTACTGGGACTTCATGAATTTCCAGAGCCGGCTTCGCTTGAAGCACGAAAAGATGTGGTTCTTGCAGCTTCAGAGAAATTCCAACTTGCTCGTCAGATGGACCTGTGAGGGAGATGAATTTCTTGGCACAATCGATTTGTCCCAAGTGTTGGGACAACCAATCCATGCCAAGTATCACATCCAAACTCACCGAATTGAGGAGGATAAGATTTGCCAAAAATCCCACTCCTCCAATCTCAATAGAGACATTCCGACATTCTTTTTCAGCTCTCATTTCCGATCCCGAAGAATGAATAATCAAAGGAACATGCATGGGAACAATTTGAAGATCACTAAGTGTAGCAAAAGACTTTGATATAAAAGAATGAGAAGCTCCGGAATCGAACAAGACAGCAGCAGGTTGAGAGTTGATAAGAAGCATACCCAACACGACGTCGGGTGCCTCCTGCACTTCCTCGGCTGAGATATGGTTGACTCGGTCGTTCCCCAAGCTCTGGGTCTTCTGGATAGCCTTCTGGTCTAGAGCATGACCATTTCCTTGCCCGCGTCCTCCATTAGGACGAGGGGCCACTCTGATCTTCTTAGGGCAAGCATTCGCATAGTGGCCCTTGTTACGGTAGAAGAAACAAGTAACCTCGACAGCCGGATTGCGGAGGTCGACTTGCTATCCCGCAGGTGCACGCAGTTGATACACGGCCTGCGGTGGGCATGGTGCAAGCACCGGTGGCCTCGGTGGTGGTGGAGCCTGAGGATAGGGCACCGGTGCTTGCCCGACGCGAGGACGGGAAAGGTTGGCCCTTGCTGATTTTTGAGCCTCCCACTTACGCTTGTGAGAATCGCCTAGCGCTCTCCCCTTATGCTCAGCGACAATGGCCTTGTCGACCAACGTCTGGAAGTCGGGGAAGTCGATGATAGATAGTTTGTCCTGTGGCTCCTCGGACAAGCCATCCATGAAGTTTTCCTGCTTGGCTTCATCGGTGGACACGTCCTTAGGGGCGTACCGAGAAAGGTGGTTGAACTCATGTAGATATTCAGTCACCGACTTGCGCCCTTGCTTGAGCGCTAAGAACTCCTTCTTCTTGAGCTTCATCAGACCGGCTGGAACATGAGCCCGTCGGAAAGTAGTGCGGAATGCCTCCCATGTGACGGCCGAGCCGGCGGGTTGCATGGTGAGGAAATTCCTCCACCTTGAAAGTGCTGCCCCCTCAAGTTGATGAGAGGTGAAGAGTGCCTTCTCACGATCTTGGCACTGTGCGACCTCGAGTTTCCGTTCAACTAGACGCAACTAGTCATCTGCGTCAAGTGGGTCCTCGGACCGGGAGAAAGTGGGCGGTTGTGTGCGAAGGAACTCCAAGAGTCCTCACCGCGGTTGATGTCCACCTCCTCCTCCTGATCCGGAGGCACCAGAAAAAGTGGAGGTATTCCACACAATAACCTCCAGGATCCTCATCTGATCCATGTGGTTTCGCTTGATCTGAGCGAGAACCTCGGCCATGGTCGGAGGAGGTGGGAGCTCCTCATCACGACTAGCTGGCTGACCTTGTCCACTTCAAGTTCTTCCAGCCATCCTGTTCCGTTGAAGTGGATTAGCAACAAAAACCCAAAACTAGATGCGAAAAGTAGCAGTAGAGAAGCCATTGACTAGGGAAATAAGATATAACCCTAACCCGAAAGCAAAATATATAACTAATAAGAAATAAACTCTAGATATTTGTAAAAAGGCATAAGATCCAATACAAAACTCATAAGTCATAAGATCAACTTCTCAACACGACTAACTCGTATTGAATAAACGAGCAATCGGTTGAAAAGAAAAATTTCAGAATACAACTCAAGTTCTATCGCATCTAAGGGTCATGGTAAAAACCATCTAAAGGTGCTTTAGGCACTAGCCTACTAACTTCACATCTTACCCTTTTAATTCCCACAAGTTTTAGTTGAATTACCCTCTCATTTTCAGCCATAACGACGAACTAAGTGCTTGCTGTCCAAAACTTGCGCTTGCTGTCCAGATTTTGTAACCACGCTCCGAGCTGAGTTTTCCAACTCCAAGTGCTTCCAACCTTCACCAAAGGACAGCCAACACTTCATATTTACAACTCTCATTGGTTCCCCAGAACCAAATTGAAACGGTAACAACTATCTGAGAGGAAACAACTTTTTCACAAACTTGACAAGAACAAGGTAAGATGAGCAATCTAAGATAGCTAAGGAATAAAATATAAGAACTTACTTAAGTTTTCAAAAACCATTTGATATTTTGAAACTAAGTTTTTCAAAACATCCTAAAGACGACCATGCTAGGGGTTTCTACAGTCAGTATGACTCTGATACCACTTGTGAGGACTCGGGGTATATAGCTTGTAATACTTAACCATCCAATTGGTCCTAGCATTACAAACCTAATATCCTGCGCCTCGGAGTAGTATGTACCTCCCAAGAGCGGCACACATACTCTATCACAAAATATAGCATCCATTCCATACACAAGTCAATACATTACCGAGTCTTAAATTTTACAACACAAATGACATACACAACATAGAGTTATTACAAAAGGGGCCGAATGGCCAAAAGACAAGGTAAATGAATAAAGTAGCAGCGGAAACAAAAGCCATAAGATGGTGATAAATAAAAGCCAACCGGTTTGCCTTTACCCACAAGGCAACTGACCGGACCACTAAGCTGGTCATCCTGCACGAACTCGGTCTCACAATAGTTAACCCCTTGGGGGTCAACCTCCTCTGCAACAATTAAGAAATGCAGTTGAGTACAAAAATGTACTCGCAAGACTTATGTATAACAAACCTATACATAGCTACATGCAAGCGGAAACAAGGAGAAGCCATAGGGTTCATTTTAAGTACAAAGCAATATTTCATTTGCAATAACATAATAGATTGAAGGCAATTTTAGAAAATATGTTTTTATGTGTTTAAATAACAACGAGACAACATTTATAAACATAAATAACATCCTAAAGGTGACTTCCCAACAGCGACCACAACATAGCACGAATTTCCCATTCGTACCACCCAACTACGAGTCGCCCGTATGATGGAAACCATACGTTGTGTCAGAGTCATCGGCAGAGAGACAACTTACCGATGCTCCTCGAGGTGGAGAACCTGGACTGAAACCCACCCCGTCACACCTAACAACAACCACACATTCCTTTTTATACACAACACACACAACCTCCTGCGGCTCGGAGCCAACACACGCCAAAATACTAAGTCAAGAGAGGTCCCATATCTCTCTCATGTGGTTAGCACGCAAGAGTGCTTGAGTCAATGTCCAAGATGTTCGGTCCTTGTTGAGTTAGGCATACAACCACACACCCGATAACCACACCATCAACCATATGCCCAAGTCCAAAACATTTTGTTTTTAGTTTTAGTTTTTCCAAATGCCATACATACAGTAGTATCCTAACCCAAGTAATTATAGTGATGAAATAATAACCATCGCCGAAGCGATGATTCCCATTCTACAGTTCTAAGCGTTGCTAACTGACATCAACTCGTATAATACACTAAAGTGACTAGAGCCCATCCATCGAGCTCTAAGTCACAACGGATATAAACCTTGGCTCAGTAGTAAAGGATGGATGTTTACCTACAGTTCATTTAACTAATCAGGTAAACTATCACAAACTAAGAAATAACTTGTCAACATAGCATGCATACATATAGTTGAAACATTTGAAATATTAACATGCGCAAATAATAGGATCAACGTGCATCAAAGGGAAACTGCTTGCCTTGCGGGAGATAACTTTCTTGCTGTAGAGGATCACTCTCGTACTCAATGAATTCGTTGGAACCTATCGAAAGAGTTGAGAAGAAACAATAAGAACGAATAACACTGAAAAGACTAAAGAATTCAAATTCCTCCAAAAATCATGAAACTTTCACAGAAGGTAGAGCATGATTTTAAATGAATTTAGCAATAAAAACCAAATGATTTGTAGTTTGCATGCAAAAGTTATAGCCAAAACAGAATCAACTTTTTGAGGAAATGCTAGAAATTCAACTCGGTTACTGTTCATCTGAAATAAAAGTTTTGGCACAAATTTTCAGAAAGGTGGTGAACATGAAAATTTTATGATAGACAGAGCTCCTCATGAGATGAACAATGAAAATTGATTCACCTCATTTGGAGTTAGAATGAATTTCTTATGATTTTTCAAAGTCAAGAAAGTAGTGCACAAAACATATGTAAAATAAGATTTTCAGAGGAAGTAACATACTCAAAACCTATTCTAAAATAATGTATACTAACAGAGGAATCCAACAAAATTGATTTCACTCCATTTGGAGTTACGGAGAAAAATTTATGCTCCAAAAATTCTAAAATTTTTATGAAAGGTTGCTTGATCTGAGAACAACCTTTTGTAAATTTTCCAAAATTTTTAATGCATTGCATTTCTCTCTAGAAAAATCACAAATAGCTGCCCTAGGGTTTTGACCAAGAGTCAAACTGGTTTGACTAACCCTTTAGAAATAGCAAATAAAATCTAAAAATTTTGAAATTTTTCAGAGGGGTCACTAGAGTGGTCTAGAAGCTAGGAAAAAATATTCCTAGAGGATGATCACAAGATTTGCTTATGGAGTTTTCAAGGGTTATGCTTGCATCAATTGAAACATTGGTCTTTGAAATTAGGAAACCCTTGGGGAAAATCTCTAGAAAATTCAATTGACATCATGAGGCATCAAAAGTTTTAATTTCTCATCATTTTTATTTATTTGAAACACAAACCATTATTTGGGATGTTACAGTGAGCTCGATTTTCTTTAATCTATTTTCTGAAATTCGAAAATCTTTCTTTTCCGAATTTTCCTTTGGGGTCGTTTCCTTTTCCTTTCGCCCAAATGCCCAATATTCCTTTTCCCACTGGCCCGATCCTTTTCCTCTTGGCCCAAACCTCTGCAGCCCACCTCCTTACGCACATGCCAGCCAGTGCCTCACCTCCTCCTTTCACTGCCGACGGGACCGCATTGTCAGCCTTCCTTTCCTTCCTTTCTTCTTTCTTCTTGCGCATGGACTATATCTTGTGCTCGTGTCCGAGACGAATCACCGCCGATTCCCTCGCAAACTCTCCTTTCCTGGCACTATACAAGGTACGCCTCCTGCATCAAATCGTGCGCCTCGTTCTCCTCTCTCGAATCCCCAAAGTGCCGTCGCCGACAGCGTCATCATTTCGTCGGATTCTGTCAAAGACGTCACCGCCACCGAATTTCATCACCGTTGAAGCACCTCTGTCCTCACCGTCGCCACCGTTGGATGCGCCTCGTCACGTTCTACGTCTTGCTCTCATTGCTGTCCTCGAAGGATCACCGAGCCGCCGTCGCCACCATCTCCTCCAACTCTGGCCACGCCGCCCCATTTTGATGTCCTCACCAGTGAGCTTCTTTGTCTCCCGTGTGCATCACCACGCGTTCTAGGTTCTTCTTTTCCTTTTCCCTTCCTCCTTTTGTTCCCTTCGTCACTGAAGTGCCCACCGCCATTGGTGTTCTTCTCCGCCGTCGGTCTCCGTTGAGCCTCCCCTCTCGTTCTTCTTCGGCCACTCCGCTTGCCCCGTCATGATCCCCTCATCATCACCAAGCCCACGCTGACCTTGGTTTTCCTCGAGTGCCATTGCTCTGTCGTTTCTGTCGCCACCTGAAGCTCTACCTTACCGCCATTGTTGCCGCCACCACTGTCTCACCATCGCCCTCGTCGCGCCACTACTTTCCATGTGTTCCTCTCATCCCCAGGAATTCGTTTTGCCACTCACCGCCACCTGCCTTGCCTCCGGTCATCATCGCCATCGCATGCCTTGCCGCCGGCCAAAACCTTGGTCTCTCTCTCTGCCACTTTATCCTCTACCTCAGCGTCGTTGTCCCACTCAGCATCCGCGTGGCCGCCACGTGTTTCAGTGTGTCATCGAGCCAAACCTAGGCCCAAATCCCCGTGCACCCAGTTCATGGTGAGCTGAGCCGCTGTCAAGCTAGTCCCACTTGTTAGTACTGTTCCATAGACCTAGTCCGCTATGCACCGTGAACCCAACCTCGTGGACTTGGTCCATAGACCCTAGCCCACCTGTCAGCCTATATGGTTTTTCTTTAATTTAAATCCAAAGGAATATTCTCTGGAATATTTTTCTCTCTCTTCTTTTTCCTTTCCAGCAAATCTTCCGAGAGTCCGTTCTTCTCCGTCCAAACTCCGATTCAGTCCATTTAAATTTCTAAATTCATCTAAAAGTGAGCTCTTTCTTTTAGAGTTGGTTTTACTATTTTTGGATTTTATTTGAATTTATTTTGGATTTATTTGTGCTTTGCCTGTTGTTTTCTCTCTCGTTAAACGATTTGTTTCAAGGAGCAGGAGCAGAAGCAAGTTTCGAAGATCCAAGTGTGGTAATTGAACAAGGCCGAAGCCAAGGCAAGTTGTAGTCCTTTGATCATATTGAACCTATGATTTTAAAAGTATATATTTTTATATCAACTGCTTTTGGGAGTAGTTAATCACCTATTTGTGTGGATATCATGGGGATATGTGCATGACCTTAGGATGATGATACAATTGGCAATGGCTTCGATGGTTTGTCAAATCACGTGTTTTCGGCGAAGTTTAAAAGCTGTCAGAACAAGTGCGGTCAAACCGGCGTGTTGAGTCTTGATCGATCGCTTCGGTTCACCGACCCGACCATTGAACTGCTGGTCGGTCCGGACTTAGTCGATAATCGGCCATTTTGGAAATTTGGCTTTGGGGTATGTTGGGTTCATAGGCTATAATGCATATGTGTTGCATGATGCATGTTTTCACTAACGTTGGTCAAGTTGTGAAGAACTTGTTCCCGTATTCGATTTGCTTGTCTATTTGTGTGCAGGTTACTTGGAGGTCAACGACGGTCAACGGCGAGGAGGATCGAGACTAAGCTTGGAGAGCTGAGGTCCATAATGATCGAGGATGCCAGGTGAGGTCAATGGACTCAAGCGTGGCGCAGAATGGACAAGGATGACTGAACGGGCAGTTCGGTGCGACTGGTTGGATCAAGCGGTGCGGGGGTCGGTGCAAGTGCCATGGTGGTCCGGTGGGAGTCGGATGGGAGAGACTTGCCAACACGATGAGAGCCGCTGGATCAACCTACACGTGGCAAAGCATGGATGTGTTTCGCGCAGTTCGGACTCGGTCTTCGAAAAAGATTGAGTAGGGGTATTTTGGTAATTTTACCAAATACCGCCTTGGTGACCTTTTGCCAACCCGCGGCGCAAGACGGTGTGTGAAGAAGCGGATTAGGTCAAGAGGAGATGAAGACGACGCTTTAAAATACGTGCGTGTGTGACTCGTTTGTGTTGGGCCTTAACGGGAGCCCATTAGGGTTTTGCTTCTAGAAGCTCTAAGCCTCCATTATAAATAGAGAAGGGAGGTGGCTGCACCCCCTGAACCGTTCAAGCACTTCATTTGTAAACCCTAGTTTGTTTTTAGGGTATTAGAGAAAGAGGAGAGGCTTAGGGCTCTAAAGAGATGAGTTGAGTTGTGTGCTCATGGATTGAGTTTTGTTCTCCATGGATGGAGTGGCTATAAACCCTCTCAACCTCAGATCAATCTATGGATGATTCCTCAAAGATGAGTTTCTTTTGTGTTCTTGCTCTATATTTGAGATTTTGCTGGTTTCTTTGATCCATTGCTTTTTGGTTGGTTTCGTGCCCTCTTCTACCTTGCTGTGACATGTGGGAACTTATTTAAGATCATCTAGATCATCAATCTCCCACAAGCAAGTGTTGGATCAAGTTTTTGTTTTTGCTCGGTTTTGAACCAATCTGCGTTCAATTGGAAAAAGGTCAAAACTTTGACGTGGATCTACTCGATCGTCACTTGGAATAGGTTCCAGATAGTCTTAGGAAAGTGTGTTCCAAGTTTGGTCAAGTTTGGCCGGGTAGATCAAAAGTTTGATCGATTTTTGTTTCGGAACTCGAGTTGTCTGTTCTGTTCATCGTTAGGGCGGTCAGACCGCATTTTCTTCATCGGTCAGTCCGGACCTCGATCAGACCGGGTCTAAGCCATCGATCAGTTCGGACCTCAGCCAGATCGACCCTTGAACGTCGGTCAGACCGGCCCGAGGGTTTGAGCTCTTGAGTTTTGGGTCTTTTGCGTTGGGGGTTGATTGTATTCAGCACAAGGCTTTCACTATGCGTATACACTGATCTTCTTAGCTTTCATAGCTATTGGAGAAAAGTTCGTGTTGAATCTAATTAAGGTGAAATTGGAGCGAGCGTCTATTCACCCCCCTCTAGTCGCCTTTCCGGTCCTGCAATTTGTCATTATGCCTCCATTGAACTTTTGAATGCCATGATTCACTTGTCACCATAGGGTGGTTAATTTTAGTTGGACATAATTGTATCACCAACATGGGTATCGTAGAGATGCTTAGTCATGCTTAGTTACGATGGGCTCATGATCACATGTATAATAATGTTAAATTTCATTTAATGAGATATGGAATTGTGGCGGGTAGCCATTGTCGTTAAAATTTGTGTACCATGATAGGGTATGTCATTAGTCTTGGTTGAACAAAAATGATTTCCGCTCGGGCTAGCGATCATGAAGTAAAGGAGGTGCGGTTAGCACGTTGTGGGTTTGTGGTGGACTCGTTTGAGTAACTTGTCAATGACTTAATCTTGTGCGTCATTGAACTATGCCCTTATCGTACAACCACATGTCCAATATGGGATAGACTTGGCTAACTAATTAGCAATATTTTAATTTTGGTTCTGTCTTGGAAGCGTGAGTTTCGGGATAGACGTATACTCACAACGGCGCAAGAGGGGGGCCCTGTCTGGTCGGTGAGACATTCAGTGTTGAAACCTTAGCAAACAGAATTGGGTTAAGAAGGAGCTTTGTAAAGGCCTTGTGATGATCGGTTAGTCGCACACCTAAGGAAGTGTGGTCAGACACTTTGAGTTGATTTATCTCTTATGGGTAAAATTATATAACCTCTGCAGAGTTAAAACTGTTTAAACAGCCGTGTCCGCGATCATGGACGTGTTCAGAGATTTCACACAAGAGGTAGAGTTTCTTTATAAAATGTGTCGGAGTATGAATGAGAAGTTCACTTTATGAATATAATGTTCATTTGGTGAATGAGGAATTCACATGGTGGTTTGTGTCGGAAGGTGAATGGGGAATTCACTTCGTGGTTTGGTTGGGAAGTGAATGGGAAGTTCATTGGTTGATTTCAAAGAAATTGTTTACTTTATTTATTTATTTATTATTATTTTCAATTACGTATTTCAATCTATTTATTGTATTTATCGTCAATACTGCTTTCTGCAAAAAAAAAAACCATACAACTAATCCTTTGTTCAAGCCTTACATGAATATTAAATGCATACTATTTCCCTACGGCTGGTTGAGTACTTTATGTGCTCACGACTTAAAACTTTGCTGCTCAGTTGAAGAGTACCAAGCTGCTCAAGAGTTCTTTGGATAGGAGTTCTATGAAGGCTTTGCGGATTAGGATACGTTCTCCACTCGATTGCTAGTAGGCATGTCGATTGGCCTTTCTGAGTTTTTTCGTTCCGTTGTAAGAGTTTATTTGTTTCTTTAGCCCCGTGTGGTAAGTTAAGTAAACATTGACCATAAGGTCCAGTTATTATTACTATTTGTTACTTTGAGATCTTTTTAGTTAAATCGATAAATGGATGGTATTTCATCGATGTTTCCTGTGTGAACTAGCTACTGATCTGGGACTAGTTCAGAATACACAAAGGGTTTTGGATGTGTAAATGCGGGTCCCAACAATGTAGCCCCTAGAGCTCTGTAGCGCCAATGTGTCGTCGTCTTCTCCACCTCCAGCGCGCACCCTGATCCAAGCTTGCACGTTCCCGACGCTCTGGTGAGCTTGAACCTTACACAACCACGTCATAACATGTTCTATACTCCACAAATGTCTTTTCCTCTCTTGATGTTGACCCACACGCAGTGAGTCACTGAAATCAAGATTCTTCCCCAAATCTAGCCCAAATCTTTGCTGTTTGCCGCCACCCCGGTGAGTCCCTCACTAATTCCTTCTTCCTTCACCATCCCTAGCACCCTCATGAACTAATGCATGGCTTTTGTAGTTTCTCCCCCACTGAAGAGCTACTTCACCATGAAGCCATCGCCGTCGCCGCTACCTGTCACTGCTCCAAGCTCTTCGGTCATCCCCTGACGCCATCAACACCCTTGGTGAGCTTCTAGTAGTCCCCTAGAGCCCTAGAGCTATTGCGCCTGTTAGATTGGATGATTAGTGCCACCGCAGAGAGCATTATCGCCGCCACTCCAGTGACCGTTAGTCTCTATGCCGTTGCCAATAGCATCGTGGTAGTCCCCTAGAGCCAGTGTGCACCATCTTTCGCCATATATATGCTCCATTCGCAAAAGCCATCGCAAACCCGAGAGCCTCCGCTGCTTATTGCCGCATAACACCGCCTCCATCCATCTCTCCGGCCACCGCCACCACCCGGTATAATCACTGTCAAGCTAGGAGTCCATTTTGCCCATTCCCAAGCCAAGCCGATGCGCCGTTCGGTGTCGGCGAACTTGCCGAGCTGGTGCGGTGTGATGAGCGCTATTCTTCTCTCTTTTTCCTCTCTAATAGTGGGTCCCACTCACGATTAAGATTTATTTAACGCTAATGATAGTGGTTAAGTAGAATAAGTCAATGACATGTGGGACCGGCTGAAAAACTAACAAAATTCTAATTTAAACATGATTTTGTAAATGAGTAAGTGACATGTGGGACCCACACACTGTTTTCAGCATTAAAACGTGTTTTAGAAATTGAGAGGTTTACAAGTGGACCCCACCTGTCAGCAGGTTAAAAATCAAGTTAGGTTTAATCATTTAGTTAATAACTAATGAGTCTATGACATGTGGGACCATCACTGTTTTCGTAAATAAAATCAAAAATAAAAAACCCGAGAGACTGACATGTAGGGCCCACATGTAAGAAAATGTAAAAATGGAAAAGCCGCTTTCAGTATAAGGGAAATACACTTTCTCTGTTAGAAAGTGTAAATTTCATAAAATACACTTTCAATGTCAACCTTTTCTTATTTTCAGGATTTTTCAAATCGAATTGGATGATGCTTTTTTCTTAATTCATATAAAATCATGCTCTGCCTGAATATGCAAAAATATTTGGATTTTTTTCTATTGAATTTATTTTACTATTTGTGATTTGGTTTCGGCTCTTTTTGAATAGACGTCAGAAACGTGATCGATATTATCGACAATCAAGCTCCCTCATTCTCTGAGCAACTAGAGCAAGGCTAGCACCTCCTTTGACCATGTTGATCCTATTATTTCATTTATTGTATTTCATTTTGCAAAATATATTATGTATGCGTGTATGTTTAGCTAAAATTGCTATATTTGAGGGTAACGGTAGTTAAATTCCTATTGTGTGCATGAATCCTCCTTGTCAAGTTGATTTTCTTATTATTGCAGCCTTTAAGATATGGTTTAGATAGTAACTAATGTTGATTTGGGTATTTCGATTAAGAATATTGAATGGAGGCTTAGCCGGTCTCTAGTTTCACTAAATCTGAACACTTGATGAAAATTTGTGCATGGAATTGGGAAATTTTGGAATGTTGGTCGAGAGGTGTTACCTCTGTTAGTTTGGTATAAAATGAAAAACTTAGATTTTAACACGGGCAAGTTATATTATGAACTAATGAATGTAAGAGGTGTGGCTCGCATGTAGATAGGGGGAGATCCTTGCTCAGGTCGATTAAGGACCGAACATCGGTGCCACCAATCTAAGCCTAAGCGTACAACCACTTGTGCTAGTTATGGGATAGCCTTAGCTAATTAAGTCATTTAGGACTAGTCTTGCATGTTGGTAGGCCGTGGTAGTACGAGCAATCTAGGAAGGGTTTTTCGAAGGGTGAATGCCTCACTGAAACGAGAGGAACCCAAGTGACGTGAGGGTGTACCATTCATCGGGCTAGCGCAAAGTTAGGACTAGGTGATGTAAAGGCTTCGTTACAAACTTTAGACTGCATAATATAATATTGTGTGTAGTGGTATCGATAGATACCGAACAAACTAGCACTACTATAGAAAAGGTAATCACAGACAGTTCAAAATCATCGTCACAGACGGTTTTTTGAACCGTCTGACTTTATGGGTCAGTGATACTACGAGGTCATCACAGACGATTTTTGAACCGTCTGTGAAAAAAGCTATCACAGATGGTTCTGAACAGTAACCATATGTGATAGTCAGTTATCACAGATAGTTCTTGTTCAAAACCGTCTATAAAAATAGACTATCACAGATGGTTTTATAGTAAAAACTGTGTGTGATAGTTTTTCCTATTGAAAAAAAATTGATTTTTGAGCCAAACCAATCAATTGCTGGACAGTAGTTTCCATATGCTCTTTCGATAGTTTGCAAGAAGGGAATTAAAAGATAATCTCTCTCTCTCTCTCTCTCTCTCTCTCTCTCTCTCTCTCAATCAATCAATGGCTCACTCTCTGACGAGGACGAGTTCGAGTAGAGGCATCCATCTCAAACAGAATCGGCCTCCCTTGTCGACCACAGATGGGGGTCCTCACTGAGAACGAAATCTGACAGGATGGAGGGGATGAAATCAGAGTGAGAAGGAAACCTAGATGGGGATTTGGGGGCAAAACTTTGTGCTCACCTGAGTCCAAGATGGGGGTGGCCAGATCTGGCGATACTGGTCGAGCCACAGCGCCCCGCTCATTGGAGGCGTCGTGAAACAGTTGGCTGCGTGCTGGGGAATCGAGGGCGGTCACCGGAGCTCGGCGTGGGGAGGGGAGAGGGAGAGACTGATGGAAGACAAGGCAGGGATGAGTATAATATATAAAGACAGCACCAAAACATTTCGCCTCCCGCGCAAGCGTTAAAGAATTTCCGCGAATCACAGACGGTTTCAAACAAAAATTGTCTATGATGGGCTAATATCACAGACGGTTTATATTAAAAAACCATCTGTGATAAGTATCTCCCGATTTTACCTGACTCTATGACTTGAAATGCCTAACTCTCTGATTTTACCATGGCTTGAAATGCCTAACACTTTGATTTTACCTTGACTTGAAATCACTAACACTCTGATTTTACCTTGACTTGAAATCACTAACTCCCTGATTTACCATGACTTGAAATCACTAACACTCTAATTTTACCATGACTTAAATCACTAACGCTCTAATTTTACCATGGCATGAAATGCCTAACTCTCTGATTTTACCATGACTTGAAATCACTAACACTCTGGTTAGTGATTTCAAGTCATGGTAAAATGCCTAACTCTCTTGTTAGTGATTTCAAGCCATGGTAAAATCAGAGAGTTAGTGATTTCAAGCCATGGTAAAATCAGAGATACTTATCACAGACGGTTTTTAATACAAACCGTCTGTGATGAGATACTATCGCAGACGGTTCTTAATAGTATCTCATCACAGACTATTCTTAGCGTATCTAGTAATAGAGACGATTGTACTAGTAAAACCGTCTGTGATTACCATTAATACTGACGGTTTTGAAAAACCGTATGTGATGAGGCGTCCAGTATTAGCCTTTCTATAGTAGTGTAGAGACCTTGTATCATGTGGGTAAAGTTGTACACCTTTGCAGAGTATAAATCTATTTAAATAGCCATGCTCGCGGTAATGAGCGTGCTTAGTGAAGTCACATCAGGTATAGTTTTAATTTTTTTGCAAAAATGGTTTGTTGGAAAATATTGGGATGGTTGGTTGGTGTGAGTGTCATGTCTATGGCTGAGAATGAAATGTTGATCACAACCGAGGAGGGTTGTGATTCTACTATTGTTAAGTTACATACTTGTTATTTCATTATTTGTCAATTGCTCTTTAAAATTTCCATTGCAAATTATTACATATCGATATTGCAAATTAAACTTGCTTAATGCTAAAAATAACTTATAGTATAGAGCCCCATCCTTTGGTAACATTGTATTTATATTATGTTGCGATACACTGTAAGTCTTGCTGAGTACAAAATATACTCAATCTTGTCTAAAATTGTTGATTAGAGTATGGGGATGAGCCAATACCGGACGATGCATTCTTTGCACCCGTTACCAGAGGGTACAGTGATGGGTTTTGTTAAGGTTTGTCCTTGTCTATTGCCTGAGGGTATGGATGGGCACACCTCTAGACATTTTGGTCTTATTACTATGCTTCCGTTGTTCTCCTTTTAAACTTGCAGTTTAATTTGACCAGTCGGTCGTTTGTAATATAACTTGTTGTAAACGCTTAAGTTTAATGCCTTTTTTGTTTCATGTTGTATATATATTGTGTATAGATGTGAATATCAATGTTGTGGATGTGTGTACTAGCCACTAATCATGTGACTAGTACGGTACACACACGAGAGCTTCGGATATTCAAAGCCCAGGGTCCGACAAGAGTAGACCTACGGGAACCAACGCATCAATTGGTTCCCGGCCTGTTTGCTCCGTTTTTTTGGGCCGCATCTCTGGGCCATCCTACAACAATTTTGGGTTCGGATAAGTGATCCATTAGGTCAGGATGAACCACTCCCATCCCTAGGAAAATTTGCTCTGTTAGTTAAAACTAGAATGCAACCTGTGCCAAATGGCGCAGTTGTGGCTGTTGTACGCGGGTGGCAAGGTTCTAAACAAACTTATTTCTTTTTGAACATTAGGATTCGACGTGACATAACATATAAGAGAAATCTTTAGAAAATAAAAGATGCATATAGCAAATATCAATAGAGCATAACTAAAAGAGTAATCTTAGATATAGCGATATGTTGGAGCATCGCATGAATTCCTAATTTTAGGGACACAAAAGGTACATCTCACAACAGAATATAACTACCATAATAATCTTAGATGTAGTGCCATATTGGACATTTTAGTGAGAACTTGCAGGCAACGCAAACGAAACAATAATAGAATCCCATATCGGAACCATCATAGGAAAACCCGCTGAACCTGTAGGCTCTGCGTCTACCCGATCTAGGGTCATCTGTTTGGCTCTACGTCTTGCGCTTCGACTGGCCGTTAGATCGCCCCAGGTGATTTCGGTCCGTTCGGTTCGATTTGTGGCATGTGCTTCGCCTGGACGAACCCTACGTCCACTTGCGCACAGCCCGATGGTTCCGATCTAAGTAAATTCAAGTCTACTTGTAATTTCACTCCAAACAATCTGGGTTATTAACTCTTAGTCCCATGTCTGAGCGTCAATATAAATGGAAATGACTGATTCTAATGAAAACAACTATTCATGGGTTGTAAGGAAAACCGACAAAAGTGAAAAAAACGCTGATACCCAATAGCGCATAACTGATAGAGTAATTGAGATATATTATCGTGCTGGAGCAGCACACATGCTTCTTATTTTAGGGGTACAAAATCTACATTTAATAAAATAAGACAACTAACACAATAATTTTAGCTGTAGTGACATGCTGGACCATCATATATACCTCTCATTTTAGGGATACAAAGCTAACACAGAAATAACTCTCTCGATAGATATATTATACAACAATTATTTTCATAGACAATAGTTCCTTTTGTACCTCTTTTGCAATCCTTATCTGTAGATCATTATTTGTGATTTTGAGTCTTTCGATAGCAAGGCCGAAAGATGTATTTGCATAGCGAAAGCATTCAGTATAAAATCAATCAATCACTGATATGTTGTTCTCAATGATTCAATGAAAAGCCAAAACCTACAAAACAAACAGGCTCAGTTCTATCATCACCAGTCAATGGTAATACAGGCCACAAAGCTATCACAGAAATAGCTCTCTCGATAGGTATATTCTACAAAAACTATTATCATAGGCAATGGTTGTTATATATTTTGAGTAAATGAAAGTATCCTTAGGTAAGTGAATAATAGCAAAATGTTACAGCACATAGAATTAGGAGCACACCTATTAATATAACAACTCAAGAGTAACTAACTCTAGTGAATAATAGCAAAATGTTACAGCACACAGAATTAGGAACACACCTATTAATATAACAACTCAAGAGTAACTAACTCTACAACTATAACAACTCATAGGAAACAACCATGTAAGCATGTAAATTTAGCGCTTCAAATGAATAAGAACTTACTTTCCTTCACTCGAGGAAGCCTTTTCTGTAGATCATTCTTTGTGATGACGATCCGAGAGTGCACGGATGGCCTCCTCATCCCATGTGACCTGGGGCGCCTAGCGAAGATCCGACAACCGACTTCTTTTGGGGTGTCAAAGTGAAGCATGCGCAGATTCATTGTAATGTTAAATGGACTGAAAAGGGAATTTTTTTTCCTGAAACACAAAGATGATAATAAGCTCAAATTAAAGTCTATGGATTAAGTTGTAATGCTAATAAAAGGAAGTATCAATACACATCTAATTCAGAAATAGTAATACATTACTGAATATATTTCCTCTTTGTCAGGTAACATGGTTTTGTTGGATCTAATCTTAGTTGCATGTCAGCTGTTGCAAAGCATGCAAAGTACCAATTTGACATTGCTTTCCATTGTACTTTACAACAAAGACTCTCCAATACCTGCAAATCCTTGGGTAGTGCATTGTACACAGAGATATAAAACCAGCTAGTATTTTGGTATGTGCTCGCATTTCTCTTTTATCTGTATCTCAGAATCTTGAGTTACATACTTTGAACGCACTATGGATTTTTTTTCTTTGTTTCATACATTGTCAAAATCTTGTAATTCTATTTCTGTATAGCTAGATAAAGATCTCCATCCACATCTAGCAGATTTTGGCCTATCCAAGTACCAGAAGGATATTAAATGTGTTTCAGTTGAAAACTGGATATCTTTTGGCAAGCCCAGTGGTGGTTTGTCTAAAACGAATATGATTGGGACGCTAATCTACTTGGCACCAGAATTTTTGAGAAAGTACTTACATACAGAAAAATCATATGTATATAGCTTTGCAATATCTATCAAGTAAGATATGTCTCGTTTGGAATAATGTAACATAGCCCTATATGCTTCAGTGTTTCTGTCATAGAGTCACACTACACAACCATAGCAAGATGACGGAGCTGTCGATGCAGCCCACAGCAACACATCTGTAAACGCATACGTAGGAACACAGTAAGACGGAGGACATATTTTTCAGTCCGAAAGCAGGAAAGGCGTACCTGTAGACGAAGCGCACCTACAAGCGCAAAACGCGATAGGATCATTCACCGATGACGGGATCGGCCTTAGAAGTAGTTGTACATCGATGTATTGAGCAACCGTACATCCACGCACGCATACGCAGAAATAGCCGAACCCAATTTTTCTGAACGGAGAGCAGTAGCAATACAGGCACAGAGAGGAACGGGAACAACCAGATTCCATGGCACGGACCTTAGAGCGAGGCTAATGGATGTGTGCGGAAGAGCCAACGGCGGCGGCGAAAGGGATCTGGGGGAGGAAGGGTCCGCACGACGCAGCGCAAGGCGCGCACCAAATCGAGCGGTGGCGACAAAAGGGGTCCGGGGGAGGAAGCGAATGAGCGGGCACGAGCGCGGACTTGAGGTATGTGCGAGAAGAAGGCGGATGGCACGAAGCCAGCAACGGCGCTGCAAGGATTCCAGGGAAGGAAGCGAGGGACGTGAGCGGGCTCGACAAGGCGCAGCGCAAGCAATGCACCCAACCGAGCGGCGGTGCTGAAAAGGATCTGAGGGAGGAAGCGAGGGACGCGAGCAGAGCTAGGGTCGCGGAACCGAGGTATGCGCGAGAAGAAGACCGACGACACGAAGCCACCGACGGCGGTGCACGGATTATGGGGGAGGAAGCGAGGGATGCGAGCAGGCTCCGCAAGGCGCAACGCACCCAACCGAGTGGTGGCGCCGAAAAGGATATGGGGGAGGAAGCGACGGACGCAGGCGGCCCTAGGGCTTGGCTAGGCGTTGCATACGGCGCGTGCCAATCGAACAGCCCAAGAGCGCCCAGGCGTGATCCAACGGTTGAGAAGGTAGCCGCGGGAGCGGGACTCGATCGGACGGGCCGGCGACGGCCAGGACGTGATCCGACGGCCAATCTTTTGCGGGTGACATGGCCGCGCGGGCGATAGCGCTTTTCACCGGCCGTTAAATAAGGTAATAGTGTTGTATTCCATGGTGCCAAGATTCTCGATGAAATCCTATATTTTGCATACGTTCATCCAAACGCACGTTCCTATAATCTTTCGGTGTTTTACAATCATCTTTTTTTTTACTGCATGCATTCCTTTCTTGATCCTATTTTTTTCTTCCAATTCTTATGTTTTCCATTCCTCCGTTCTAAACATGGTCATCACAATTTAAAACCTGCAGAAATCTTATGAAAATTAAAGATCAATTTTTTCGCTTTGGTTCATTCCAGGTTAAGAACAGAATACAAACTAGGTTTTGGGAAGATATTTGGGTGGTAAATTCTCTGCTGCAAAGGCAATTTTCAATGCTTTACAATGTGGTAAGGAGAAAGGATGATTTCGTGGCTAATGTTTTGAGATCGAATCCCTTAAATATTTCTTTTTGAAGACCTCTTGTCGGGACTAAATTACATGCTTGGATTGAGTTACTGTTGAAAATATCTAATGTATAATCAGGCTTGCAAAAGGATGTTTTCAGATGGCATTTGAATAAGTTTGGACTTTTTCGGTGCAGTCTATATATGCGGCGCTTATAGGCAACGTTCAAGCCTCCAATAGGAATTGGTTTTGGATCATTAAAATTCCATTAAAAGTTAAAATATTCACGTGGTATCTCAAAAGAGGGATTGTATTAACTAAAGACAATCTGCTTAAACAAAATTGGAGAGAAAGCACAAAGTGTTGTTTCTGTATTAAAGAAGATACAATTCAGCATCTTTTCTTTGATTGCCCCTTTGCACGTCTTGCATGGTGGATTGTGCAATGTGCGTTTAAATTAGATCCTCTAGCGAGCATGGCTAACATATTTGGGAATTGGTTAGCTGGCATTCCAAAAATACTAAAGTCACAGCTCCTAGTGGGAGTTAGTGCCTTATGTTGGTCAATTTGGTTATGTCGAAATGATATTATTTTTGACAATAAGAATATAACTAATCCTTTGCAGATTATCTTATTGAGTGGATACTGGCTGAATGCATAGATAAATCTGCAGAAATCAGGCCAAAAGGAGTCTATGTTGGAGGGAAGCCAAAGGTTGGAGTTTGTGGCGAAGAAAATCCTCAATTTTTATGAGTGGAGGCTTAGTCATAGGATCTGCAATGATTGAATTTATGTTTCAATTGTCTTTCGGTTGTAAGGCTGCAAGTCGTTATATTATTTCTTGGTTTGTTCGTTACTTTAGACGTTTAAATAAAATGAGCTGTGTGCATCGTTAATACAGAGGTCGAGGGAGGTTTTTTCTCTTCTATTATCTTAAAAAAATCACAATTTAAAACATTGGTCTGGATCAAATCCAAGTCACTGACGCCACTGCAGTCAAAGTGCTTGCATCGACGGCGGATGACAAGTGGCTCGCTAGCGCTCGAGGTGCGACATTACAGAGAGAAGGGTAAACAAGGAGAGACTAAACACGAGATATGCATTTTGGAGATGTGTGTGGGATTTCCTACAAAATTCTTATCATGTATATCTATACAATTGATCCCCCCGCGAAACTTCAGTCAATGCTAATTCCTTTTTTTAATTGCAACCCAATGCAACTTGGGCGTTTTCCGGCCACCCACAGAGAAAAATAAAATGTGGCCCATCGCAGCCTGGAGGCAACGCCATTTCATACAATAAATTTTTTTTTTGGTTTGATTTCTCGCATATTGGTGCGACGACCCAAGTTTCTGCAGAGACACCGTGTTACCCGCAACTGCCCAGTTGCGGACAGAAATTATATCATACTTGCTTACAAATGCCAAAAAGAAGATTAGACAGAGTAAAATGTGGGCTATGGGCTATAATTTAAATAGTATTATGAGCCTCTCGGGCCAAATTTTTAACGTACACAAACACTCGAAGAAACCTATAGAAAAATCTTGAGTGCGATCGTAACCCTAATACACCGATGTTGTTATCATTTACATTCATAGTCGCCCTTTTGATATTGTTCAACAAGCAAGAACAAGTACAACATATACTCGACAAGACTTACATCAAATGATATTAGCTACATGATTGCCTATGTCAATAGAATGGTTATCAATGTCATATCTAGTTTTGTTGTTCAAAGCGAGATAGCATTTTCCAATAGATTGCCATCAAAGGTTGTAAGAGTATTTGACATTGATAAACAAATAATAGTAAAACATAAATAAACAAGCGACTCGCTGCCATAAAGCCAAAACATCGACAAAATTAATCCTTTTGCCGAACAAGCTATGCACGGATGTCCTATCCATGCACAACCCGAACCATTTTGCAAAATATAAAACTACTTATTGCAGGATATAACCAAGTGGTGTCTATAACCGGGGACACGGCTATTCAATATGTAATATCTCATTTAACCATAGAGGGCAATTAAGGAATTAGAAAAATTAATTAAAAGGAAGTTGGGCCAAAAGAATAGGATTTCAAAAATTAGCGAAAGTTTGGGAGGAAAGTGGCCGCCGGCCCATGGTCTAAGGGAGTGTAGGACACGAAAGGCGACTAGAAGGGAAGGGGGGCGGGTTGAATAGGAGCACAAACAATTTTTGCAAACCCCAAAGACCAGCAACAAAAACCAGAAACTCTGCTGAATAAATACCGAAATCGGTACTATCGCCGTTATGGGCGCGGTACTACCGCTGTCCATGATGCGGTATGACCGATTTTCCTGGAGCTCTTGCCGACAGCAGAAAATCAAACCTAAAATCAACACAACTTTTGATTCAACCAACCAAAACCTACCAAACTTGAAACATAACCTCTAGAGAAGATCAGGAACCTATTCCAATCATCTATTCAATAGATCCACGTCAAAGTTTTGACATTTTTCAGATTTGATGAAGATCGGTTCAAAACCAAGTCAAATACCCAAATCTGATCCTAGGCTTGCTCGTGGGCTATGGATTATCAAAATGACCTTAGATGGTCTCCCACAAGTCACAGCAAGCAAGATCAACAGAAGGAATCAAGAGAAAAGTAGTTGATCATCAAAAGCACCAAAACTCCCAAAACAGAAGACAAGAATGAAAGAGACTCACTTTCAGAATCATGATTTGATTGATTTGAAGATATGGATTGATGTTTACAGCCACTTCACCCTGGAGGACACAACTCAATACATGAGCATACGATCAATCCATCCCTAAACCCTAGCCTCTCCTTTTTCTCTCCTAAGCCCTAAGACAGATTAGGGTTTTTCCATGAAGTGCCTCCCTTGGTTGCTGGGCAGCACCCTCTCTATTTATACTAGAGGCTAGTATCTAGAGAATATTCCATTAGGGCACCCATCAAACCCTAACACACAATGGGTTAACACACTCACGCATCTCAAAGCATCGTCTTCATCTTCGCTTGACCTAAACCGCTTCTCCAAGCGTCGACCCGCGCCGCGGTTTAGCCAAGAGATCACAAAGGCGGTATTTGGTGAAATTACCAAAATATCCCTTCTTGATCCTTCTCCAAGAACTGAGTCCAATCTTGGTGAAGCACTCGCTTGCTTCGCCACGTGTAGGTTGATCAACGGCTCTCATCATGTCGGCAAGTCTCTCCCGTCCGGATCCCACCGAAACCACCAAGGCACTTACACTAACCCCCGCACCGTTTGATCCAACCAGCTGCATCGAACTGCCCGTTCGATCATCTTCGTCCATTCTGCGCCACGCTTGAGTCACTTGACCTCACCCGGCATCTATGATCGTTCTGGACCTCAGCTCTCCAAGCTTAGTCCCGATCCTCCTCGCCGTTGACCGTCATTGACCTGCAAGCCACCTGTACAGCAATAGACTAAGAAATCGTCTCCGGGAACAAGTTCTCATAACTTGACCCACGTTAGCTCAAAACATGCAATATGCAACACATATGCATTGATAAACAAGGATATGACTTATCCCAAAACAGATTTTCAAAGATAACCAAAATTCTCAGAAATTACGGTACTACCGCCATGTAAAACCCGGTACTACCGCAACACGGTAGTACCGCTCTCAATATTGCGGTTGTACCGCTCTCGGAGAATTCAAAAACTTCCCAAAAACATCGCTTCTAGAATTTCCATGCCACAAACAAAACAGTCATACTTAAGTGCGGTACTACCGCTCCACGAAATCACTCAAAAAGCTTCAAAACAAAGCGACTTGCCATGTGGACGCTCTGGATTAACGTGAACGATCGGAGCATGTGTTTTAACCGTCAGATCTAGGCACTGTGCGGTGGTCCGAAAGTTCATCTCATTTTCGGCCGTCCGATTTCAATCAAACGACTCACAAGGCCACTTAACGTCTGGAGGTCTGAACGTTCACTACGATTTTGGGCCATCCGATTTCAATCAGACGTCTTAGGGAATCCTACGGTCAAAGTGATTTGTGGTAGTACTGCTCCAACACTTGCGGTCATACCGTACTGCGGTAATACCGCCCACAACACGCCGGTACTACCGATTATCCTGACACTTTGCTGAATCTTTCTGAAAAACAGGAAATCCAACAAACCTTTAACCAAATTGCCAATTGTAACATCACTTAAGATCATGAGCATATCCTCATGATGTCCACAGGGAGAGAGGCTAGCCAACCTTTAAAGGTTAAGGAGGGAGGTGGTAGCCCTAGCCGCCCTTGTCCATTGCTGCCGAGTCGCCACCACTGTTGCCCCTGGACGTCTGACCTCCAACACCCTACCGAGCCGCCCTCTGCCCCTGGTGCCACGCCTTGGTGCTGCTGTGCGGTAGAGGAGAGGCGAGGTTGGAGGAGGAAGGACAAGGAAGAGACTAGCAAGGTTCAGCGAGGAGAGGAAGGAAGGAGAAGGGAAGAAGAAGGAATGAGCTAGGGCTTCGGCACTCCGCGTTTGTTTGTCGTTGATTTTTATGGGTAACGATATGATAATCCCTAGATTGATCTTATAGTAATGTTTAATCATGTTACAGATTAGTTTGGTCATGGATGTTAGACGTTTCGTGGTGTCCTAGTTCATTAAACTGTACTGCAGACCCTTATGGGGGGATTTTGGGGGTATCTCCATCCAGAATCATGATTTCGTCTGGTTAGAAAATTTGTAGGCAATTTCCTTATCATTCCATAGAGTCATAGATCATTGAATTTGGAGAAGTTAATAAAACGTTATTGCCTTAGGAGTACTGTTGTCCAGAACTCCGTCACCAATGGCAGCAGTTGTGAAGGTTGCATAATTTCATGTATTAATTATGGGAATTAAATTATTGGCATAAATAGGATTAGCTAGAGAATTATCTATAGATTCCAAAAATACTATGGTTTTCTATTTTTCATGTTGTATAAAAATAGTTACGAAAAAGTGAAGTCTGTTGTTCAGTTAATTTCCATAATGACATTTGGGGTTGGAAACGGGGAATTAGATAGCAAAATCAGAGGTTGGGCTTAACTAAGATATTGTGGGGATTTTCATGTATATTCCATAAAACATAAAGTTTAAAATATTTGGAGTTTAGTAGCAAAAGTTGTTAACGTTTGATCACCGGAACAACTAATAGGACATCCAGTGAAGTTGAGTTAAAGTGAGTCGGGTTCGCGCATAGGAGCGATAGTGTATTGCTTGATGATTGATAAAGGTTGTGGCATTTTTTAAGTGTGTTATTGATGTTTGTACATGTCGGACCCCAGACTTTGAATACTCGAAGCCTTCGTGTGTGTACCGTACTAGTCCCATGATTAATGGGAAGTACACACATCCACAACATTGATAATAACATCCATCTATCCATACATACAAAATGAAACAAATATGGTACATAACTTAGACGATTACAGAGTTTACATCATAAGGGCCGACTAGCCAAATAAAAGTTCAAGTATCAGTAGTAGTAACTGTAACATCCCAAAACATGGATTGTGTTTCAAACGTATAAAAATGAGTAGAAATTAAAAAAATTTGTTGCATCATGTTGTCATCTGAATTTTCTGGATATTCTTTCAAAGACTTTGTTTAATTCAAAAACTTATTGCTTTAATTGACTTGAAGCAAAACCCTTTGAAACTTTCTAATCAATCTTGTGATCATCCTCTGGAATTATTTTTCCTAGGTTCTAGAACATCTCAGTAACTCCTCTGAAAAATTTCATAATTTTTAGATTTTATTTACTATTTCTTAGAGGCTAGTCAAACCTGTTAAAACCCTGGTCAAACCCCTAGGACAGCTCCTTGTAGTTTTTCTATTGAGAAATTCATTGCATGAAAATTTCTAGAAAAATTACACCAGGTTGTTATTGGATCCAGTGACCTCCCATAAAAATTTCAAAAATTTTGGAGTTAAAAAGGTACCTCAAAAAAAAAATTCCCCAACTCTCTCAATCTATTTATTGAAAACCTAGTCAACACTGTTGGACCGACCGAGCCGCCTTTGACTCGGCCGAACCCAACCAGCTCAGCTACACCGTGCCAGCCTTGCGCATTGTGAGCCATCCATTTTAAGATCAACGGCCCGGATTTACTGAGCCGTTCAGACCGTCCGAACGTTGCTTTCTTGAAGACCGTTCGATTGAGGATCGACGGTCCGACTCAACCTTCTAGTGGCGCGATCTGGACCATCCATTTCACTCGGTCCGATCGGCCATTTCGATCCAGCCACTCACCTCTCTCACACCAGCCGGGCCTACTGCGTAGGTCTTCTTCTCCACATGGACGTCGCCCTCGCGCCACCTCGCCCGCGCTCGTCGTGGCCTCCGCTCACGCTCGCGTCAGCCAGCGACTCCGCCCTCGGTATTTGACGCTCGCCAGTGGTTTCGCCCATAGTACCATGGTCTCAACTGCCCCAACGCTGCACGTCCTCTTGGCATCGTCCATGGTAGAGTATGGACTGAGCTCACTGTGGAGCTCCTTCCTTGCGAGTCCTCCGCCTCATCGCTTATACAAACTTCCCTGGAGCCTCCTCTACTTCTTCTAGACGCCACCGAGTTTTCCCCCATCATCTTCACTGCCCATTTGCGCTCAAGCCGAGAAGGTACGAAGCTCCACCGTCGTCCTCAACGCCGTTCCAGCGGGCACAGGGGTTCTTTCCCATTTCCTTTCACGTCATATCGTGCCACTGGATCCTAGAAGTTTTTCCCCTAACCCAATTTCTTTGTTCCTCTTCAGGAGTTGTCGAATTTTGTCTTTCCCCAAAATCGGCCGAAAATGGCGGTCATCGTCTCCAACTCCAGTAAGATGCTCCATCGTCCGATTCCTTGCTTGAGCACGGTCTCCCAACCCTACTTGACCTTCCCCTACCCTTCTTTGCTCCGATTGTTGCTCAGGCCGATCACTCCTCGGAAGCACCACCTCCGCCGCCGCTGTTCTCCGCCGCCAGCCCTTCTCCGGTGAACTCCTCTCCACTGCGTCATCTCGGTGAGCTCCTAGTACTCCTTGGTCACTTGTGCGCGCGTTAGATCACGGGAAGCATTGCTGTAATGGCATTGTCGTATTTTCCGCATGATCTCCTCCGCTCCACCTCGTCGCGCCGCCGTACTAGCTCATCTCCGCGCGATGATCCGGCCACCGTCGAGTGTGCATTAGCTTCTAGTTTCCGTTTTGGCCCTTGGCCGGCGCTTGCATGTCCTCAGTCGCCAGCGACACGCTAGGCAAGTCCACGGCCGGAGCTTTGCCGTTGTCGGATTTTCGACCGACAACTGTAGCACCTGCTTAACCTTAATCACTGTCTGATTAGCATTAAAACATCATTTAGTTTCCAATTTAACGCTTAACATTTTCACTGGCATGTGGGCCTTAGAGCCGGTTAAGTGGTTGTGTAAAGTTTGAAGTACGCTTGCCCTTAAGGAAAACATATTTCCTTTGCGCTTAAAGCCTAAAGTTGTCTTCCTAAATAGAAAACGGATTACAGAGAATACGCCTTCAACGTCATTCGGTTGGGGCTGCATCCAGTTGACCTAGTCAACCTATGACTTGGGGTCCAGCGGGTCAGTGACCGTTGCTAGGTTAGGCTGGGTATAAAAAGTATTCATTGCTTCTATATTTTCGGAAATACTTTATTTGTAAACTGATAATGGTATTAAACTTCAAAATTACATAAGTAATTCATTTTAACTCCTTTTTGGGTGATTCAAATTTGGTTACTTCCTTTTTAAATGAAATTTAATATAAAAATAGTTTGAACCATGTTACTGTTTCATAAATTGGTGTTAGCAAAATTTCTTTAGGGTTAGTATTATTGTTGCTCTAAAAATTGATTTAAATTGAAAAATGCATAAGTATTTCTCTGAAACTCCGAATGGAGTGAAATCAATTTTGTTGTATTCCTCTATTAGTGTACTTTATTGTATAATAGGTTTTGAGTATGATACTATCTCTGAAAATCTTTTTTTACAAATGTTTTGTACACTACTTTCTTGATTTTGAAAAATCATAGAAAATTCATCTTAGCTCCAAATGAGGTGAATCAAATTGCATTGTTCATATCATGTAGTGCTCTGTCTACCATAAAATTTTCATGTTCACCACCTCTCTGGAAAATTGTGCGAAAAATTTAATTTCGGATGAACAGTAGCCGAAATGAATTTCTCAGCATTTATTCAAAAAGCTGATTTTGTTTTGGCTATAAATTTTGCATAGAATATCCAAATTGATTGATTCTTGTTGCTAAATTCATTTAAAATCATGCTCTACCCTCTGTGAAAATTTTATGATTTTTGGATGAATTTGAATTTTTGAGTATTTCGGTGTTATTCGTTCTTATTGGTTCTTCTCGATTCTTTCGATAGGTTTCGACGATTCGGTTGAATACGAGAGTGATCCTCTGTAGCAAGAAAGTTATCTTCAGCAAGGCAAGCAGTTGTTTTTTCCTTTGATCATGTTGATCCCATTACTTTCAAAGTCTAATATCTTGTTTGCAAAGTGTATGTATGCAGGCTCTATTTTGATGTTTAAACTATCGTTCGCGTAGTTGATCCTGAATAGATGCATAAACTGTAGGTAAATATTCATCCTGTACTACTGAGCCTAGGTTTATATCCGTGGTGATTTAGAGCTCGATGGATGGGCTCTAGTCACTTTACTTGTAGTATACGAGTTGATGTCGCTTAGTAATGCTTAGAACGGTAGAATAGGGATCATCGCTTCGGCGATGGTCGTTACATCATCACTTATAATTACTTGGGTCAGGGTACTCATGTATGTAATGGTATTTGGAAAAAAAACTAAAACATGAAAATAAAATGTTTTAGACTTGGGCACATTGGTTGGATGGTGTGATTGTTGGGTGTGTGCTTGGTGCCCGAGTCAACAAGAACTGAATTACTTGCGCCATTGATCCAAGCACTTTTGTGTGCTAACCACATGAGGGCCATATGGGAACCCCTCTTGACTTAGTACGTTGGCGTGTGTTAGCTCCGAGTCGTAGGAGGTTGGGTGTGTTGTGTATAAAAAGGAACATGTTGTGTGTGTTGGGTGTGCAGTGGTGGAGTTCCCAGAAAGTTCTCCACCTCGGGGAGCACCGGTAAGTTCTCTCTCTGCCGGTGACTCCGTCACAACGTATGGGGGTTTCCATTCCCATACGGGCGACTCGTAGATAATATATTATATTAGAAACGTCTCGTAGGACTTAGCCTTACCAGCATACCTTCGGAAGTGTGCTTATGTAGTGGCAAAAGAGGCGGTCTGGTGTGTGGGTACATTGGTACACCCCTGCAGGGTATAAACTATTCGAATAGCCTTGTCCTATGTTATGGACACGCTTGGTTATTTCCCGCAAGAATTAGACTACAACATTTTCGATAAAACTTGAATTCGGGTGGTACGAATGGGTAATTCGTGCTATGTTGTGGTGGCTGTTGGGAAGTCACCTCTAGGATGTTAATTATGTTTATAAATGTTGCCTCGCTGTTATTTAATCAAATAAAAACAGATTTGTCAAACTGCCATCAATCTATTACATTATTGCAAATGAAAAATTGCTTTATGCGTCAAATGAACCATATAACCTTCTCCTTTGTTTCAGCTTGCATGTAGCTATGTATAGGTTTGTTACTCATAAGTCTTGTGAGTACATTTTTGTACTCAGTTGCATTGCTTAATTGTTGCAGAGGATGTTGACCCCCAAGGGGTTAACTATTGTGAGACCGACTTCGTGCAGGACGACTAGCTTGGCGGCCTGGTCGGTTGCCTTGTGGGTAAGGGCAAACCAGTTGGCTTTTGTTTATCGCCATCTTATGGCCTTTGCTTCTACTGCTACTTTAGTTATTTAATTTCTCATTTGGCCGGTCGGCCCCTTTTGTAATAACTCTATTATGTGTATGTCTTTTGGGTATTATACCTTGTTGTATTCGGTAATGTAATGACTTGTGTATGGAATGGATGCTATATTTTGTGAAGATGTATGTGTACTGCAATTCTGGGAAGTACATGTTCACCGAGGCACGGGATATTTGGTTTGTGATGCTAGAGTCAAGTGGATGGCTAAGCATTACAAGCTAAATACCCTAGGGTTTCACAAAAGTTGGTATTAGAGCCATACTGACCGTAAAAACCCCTAGCTTGGTCGTGTTTAGGATGTTTTGAAAAACTTTTCTTCAAAATATCAAATATTTGATGAAAACTTAAGTAAGTTATCAAATTTTACTCGTTACCTATCTTAGATTGCTCATCTTACCTTGTTCTTATCAAGTTTGTGAAAAAGTTGTTTCTTCTCATCTTCTTTCAAAAGATAGTTGATCACCGTTTAACTTCGGTTTTTGGGATTCAATGAGAGTTGTAAATATGAAGTGTTGGCTGTCCTTTGGTGAAGATTAGAAGCATTTGGAGTTGGAAAATTCAGCTTGGAGCTTGGATACAAGTTTTGGACAGCAAGCACTTAGTTCGTCGGTAGGGCTAAAACTAAAACTCATGGGAATTAAAAGGGTGAAATGTGATATTAGATGGCTAGTGGATAATGCACCCTTACATGGTTTTTAGCATGCTCATTAGATGTGATAATACTTGAGTTGTGTTCTAAAAATTTTCTTCTCAACCGATTGCTCATTCTTTAAATACGAGTTGGTCGTGTCGGGAAGTTAGCCTTTTGTCTTATGGTATCGAGCTGGATGTTATGCCTTTTTACCAATGTTTGGAGTGCATTTCTTGTTAAGTTTTATATATTGCTTTCGGGTTAGGGTAATATCTCATTCCCCTTAGTCGATAGCTTCTCTACTGCTACCTTTCACATCTAGTTTTCGGGTTTTTGTTGCTAGCCCTTTTCAACGGAACAGGATGGCTGGAAGAACTCGAAGTGGACAAGGTCAGCCAGCTGGTCATGATGAGGAGCTCCCGCCTCCTTCGACCATGGCCGAGGTTCTCGCTCAGATCGAGCGAAACTGAATGGATCAAACAAGAATTCTCGAAGATATTGCGCGGAACACCTCTGTTCTTTCTGGTGCCTCTAGATCAAGAGGAGGAGGTGGACATCAATAGCGGGGAGGACTCTCGGAGTTCCTTCACACACAGCCACTGACTTTCTTGCGGTCCGAGGATCCACTTGACACAGACGACTGGCTATGTCTAATTGAGTGGAAACTCGATGTCGCTCAGTGCTAGGATCGTGAGAAGGCGCTTTTCGCCTCTCATCAACTTGAGGGGATAGCACTTTCATGGTGGGAAAACTTCCTCGCCATGCAACCCGCCGACTTGGCCGTCACATGGGAGGCATTCCGCACTGCCTTCCGACGGGCTCATGTTCCTGCCGGTTTGATGAAGCTCAAGAAGAAGGAGTTTCTTGCGCTCAAGCAAGGGTGCAAGTCGGTGACTGAATATTTTCATGAGTTCAACCATCTTTCTCGATACGCCCCTGAGGACGTGCCCACCGATGAAGCCAAGCAGGAGAAGTTTATGGATGGTTTGTCCGAGGAGCTGCAGGATAAGCTATCTATCGTTGACTTTCCCAACTTTCAGACATTGGTCGACAAGGCCATTGTCGCTGAGCACAAGGGTAGGGAGACTCAAAAATCAACAGGAGGGCAATCTTCCCGTCCTCTCTTTGGGCAAGCTCCGGTGCCCCATCCTCAGGCCCCACCACCACCGAGGCCGCTGGCGCCTGTGCCACACCCTTCGCAGGCCGTGTATCAATCACGTGCACCTGCAGGACAGCAAGTCAACCTCCACAATCCAGCTGCCGAGGATACTTGTTTCTTCTGCCATAACAAGGGGCATTATGCGAATAATTGTCCTAAGAAGACCGGAGCGGCCCCTCGTCCTAATGGAGGACGCGGTCAAGGAAATGGTCATCCTCCAGACCAGAAGGTTATCCAAAGGACCCAGAATTTGGGAAGCGGCCGAGTCAATCATATCTCGGCCGAGGGAGCGCAAGAGGCACCCGACGTCGTGTTGGGTACGCTTCTTGTCAACTCTCAACCTGCTACTGTCTTGTTCGATTCCGGAGCTTCTCATTCCTTTATATCAAAGTCTTTTGCTTCACTTAGTGATCTTCAAATTGTTCCCATGCATGTTCATTTGATTATTCACTCTCCGGGGTCGGAAATGAGAGCAAAAAAAAGAGTGTCAGGATGTATCTATTGAAATTGAAGGAGTGGGATTTTTGGTAAATCTTATCCTCCTCAATTCAGCAAGTTTGGATGTAATCCTTGGCATGGGATTGGCTATCCCAACACTTGGGACAAATCGATTGTGCTAAGAAATCCATCTCCCTCACAAGCCCATCTGGCGAACAAGTTGGAATTTGGCCAAAGTTGCAAGAACCACATCTCTGCGCACTTGAAGCAAAGCCAGCTCTGGAGATTCATAAAGTCCCAGTGGTGTGTGACTTCGCTGATGTATTTCCCGAAGAATTTCTGGGAATGCCTCCATTCCGGGATATCGAATTCGTCATCGAGTTGCTGCCCAGTACCGCCCCGATTTCAAAGAGACCATACCGGATGCCTCCAAATGAATTTGAGGAGTTGAAGAAACAACTTGGTGAGCTTCAAGTGAAGGGTTTCATCCGCCCAAGCTCATCACCGTGGGGCTGTCCTGCAATCTTTGTTAAGAAGAAGGACAAGACTCTGCGGATGTGCGTTGATTACCGTCCTGTCGGGACCCAAAATATGCAATTCTAGACCCTCTGTGTATAATGCACTAGTCCAGGATCACGCTAGTGCACACAGTGGCAACATCAGTGAAATATCATTTCCATATATAAAGATAACTAGTAAATAGGCAAATAACAATAAACATCAGAGTAAAGACCTTAAGGTCAAAGCTTACAATTAATACTTCAGAGGGCAGATAGCTCAATGAAGCTGTAGCAGAACGAAACAAAATAACTTCAGTGAAGCCCATCCATATGCCCACAGGCAATCGGCTGGGGTGCGCGACCTAGTTCTCCACGATCCCTGAAGTAGACCTTGTTGACTGGCGATTCCTTCATCTCTGCTTGATTTATTAAAGCAAGCATGAGTACACACTGCATCTATAAGTCATATCACGTAAATACAATTATAGATGCGTGCTTATTCCAAAGGAATGGCTTCGTGGTTCTTTTGCAGAAATGCAACATTTGCAATTTGAATATGAATAATAGATTGAAAGCATAAGTAAAACAAATAACTAATAGTGATTTTATCAGTTGTTTTCCAAAGACACATGTCCTAAACAAGTTATTTACATAGCCATATGACTTAAGTCACACAGCTCCCTTCCCAAGGTTTTCATGAAAATCTACCCCTCGTGTGAAATCCCCGAGCATGTCCATGACCGCGGACGCGGCTATTCGAATAGATTGGTTAACACTCTGCAGAGGTTGTACACTTTACCCACAAGATACGATTAACTCATCATGTCTGCCATGACTCGCCATACAGAAGTATGCGATTGAGCAATCATAACAAAACCTTTCAAAAACTTCATCTCAACATTGACACTCCCGGTATGCTTAGCCGCCACAGACGCACACCGTTGGACAGGGAAACGGCGAACCGCCTCGTGATGCGACTACTTGGTAGTACACACCTCCACCCAATCCGACACAGCTAACCTACAACCTGAGTAATCAATGTCAAGACTCCATAACTTACTAAGTTAGGCCCGTCCCATCAGGCATGTGGTTATACTAAAGGCCCAGTTCAATGGCGCACAAGGTTAAGTCCTTAACTGACCGAAGCAAGACTTCCAAATTCTAACCTATCATTCCCACCAACATAGATCCACCAAAAAAGTATACCAGACCACTTGCCCCCGTCCAAAACCTTTTCCCACCCTGTTGGTTAAGTGCAACATATGCCATGAACGAGTAATAGCACATAGTATACACAATTTCATCAAATGGTTCCATAGTCACTTAGTCAAGTTTATTACTGCGACTCACATGAAATGATGACTCGTAGCATGGCTAAGCAAACTAATCGTATCTAACCAACCCACGTTGGTAATACAATAGCACCAACTAAATAAACCAAACTAGGGTGACAAAAGATTATGGCATACAATTAGACAAGGAGGTCATAACAAATTGGATGTTAACTAATCCCAAAAACATTGAAATAAATAATTAAAGTAAATGCAATAATTTGAATCAAAGTAACTTTTGAAAACTGGGTTCAATATGATCAAAGGTATGACTTGCCTTGAGATAGGTCTAGGTATTGATCTTTCTCTTAAGGTGTTCCTTCTTCTTCAAATCTTCTCGAAGTATGGACGTCTACTCGCAAACGAAAATAAATAAACAAAACAAATAAATAACAGAGGTAAAACAAACTCCAAAAATTAAATAAAAATCTCAGATAAATAGATCTCGAATTTAGATGAATTTAGAAATTTGAATGGGCTCAATCGGAGTACGGATGCAAAAGATATGAGCTTTGAAGAGCACATGAAATGATGAAATTAGAGAGGAAAGAATATTCAGAGAATATTCCTTTGGATTAAATAAAATAAAAGAAATTAGAGACTTACATGTGGGGTCCACTAGTAAGTGAAAGAGATCAATGGTAGTGAATGACATGTGGGACCAACTGGATAATTGGATTTCAGAAATTAAGAGAATTCCCGAAAAGGACAAAGAGGATGACAGGTGGGCCATTGGTCCATAGACCAAGTCTATGATCTAGGGTTTAGGTTCACGGTGAACCAGGTTTAAAGAATAGTGCATTGACACGTGGGGCCCATGGTTCATAGTCTTGGTTCACGGTGAACCAAGCCTACACGGTGTGGTTTAGGGTTTAATCAAGATGGCGTCTACGTGGCATACACATGGCGTCCACATGTGCGCAGCTGACGACGTAGCACTGAGGTGGCGGGTGACCAGATGACAGCACAACACGAGGTGGCAAGGCTGACGTGGCTGGACATAGAGGCACGGCGGCTCGGACTCGCCGGCTTGCCGGAGCTGCGGGTCGCAGTGGCGCAAGGAGATGGGTTCGACATAAAGGGGAGGCGAAGGTGGTCGAGGGAGCTGGCCATGGCGGTGTAGGTCAACGACAACCCCCAACAGCGAGCAAGGAACGGCGACGTGAGTTCGGCCGTCGATGGCGACAACGCTGCGGCATTGAACCAAGAAAAGATTGAGAGCACCGGAGAGAACGAGCGACGACCGGACACTCCGATGACAGGGAAGCAACAAGGAGGTGGGGAATCGAATGAGGGGATCTTGGGACACGCTTTGACGCGCGTGGAAAGCTAGAGCTCTCACCGGCGTGGTAGATCAGAAGAGATGGCGGCGACTGAAGCTTGAGGAGGTGAGGTCAACGACGATTTGAGGGCACTTCGAGCAAGGTGATGTGAGCACGCTGTCGAACTCGGCCTTGCGATCCCAAGGGGGGTGGAGTCTTGGGCTGAGAGGCGCTGGGGGCGAAGAATTCCAGCGAAGGACGACTTTGGCGGCGCTCGGCTTGGCGATGAAATCCAAGAAGACGAAACCGAAAACGGGAAAGCCAATCTAGGGCTTCGGTGGAGGATGGCGGCGCAGAAGATTTGACACGCTGGCGCTGCTTATAAAGGACCGGAGGAAGGAGTTCCACATGGGAACGGTGCAGCCATGGCGTGCACAAAACGGACTCAAGCGTCCAGCTTGAAGACGACGGCGCAAGAGGGCCACTGGCAGGGAGAACCAAAAAGGAAAAGGGGCGCTGGTGCTCGGTTGGGCTTCGACCGCATGGAAAGGAACTACGGCTTGGGCTGGCAGGTGGGCTGAGCCGAGCAGTGATGAGAGAGTTGAGTGGGCCAAAGCCACGCACGAAGGAAACGGGAGGATGGGCCGGCGCTAAGAAAAGGGAAAGGCTAGCGGACTGGGCCGAAAATGAATAGGATTGGGCCGGATCAAAAGGATTCGGCCCAAACAGAATATGAGATTTAATTAGTTTTTCTTTTTAGAAAATAGCTGAAAACACAAAGGCAAATAGAAAATTGCAAATGCACTCGGAAAATTTCTAGAAAGATCTAGAAAATATATCCAAGCAAAGAGAATCCAAATAAAATAGTTTTGATAATAGTTGATGTTGAGATTAAACAAGTTGAATTGTTTTTGATTTATGAAAGTTCAGATTAAGCTTTATTAATTCAAATAAAATCAAATGGTGAATTTTCTCCCTACTAACTATTCAAAAGATTTTTTTTTGAAAAGCCAAATTTTGGGACGTTACACGTCCGTTGAATGAATTGGCGGTGAAGAACAAGTACCCATTGCCCCGAATCGACGATCTGTTCGATCAATTGACCAGAGCTCAGGTACTCTCCAAGATTGATATGAGATTGGGCTATCACTTGGTCTGAATCAGATCTGAAGATATTCTGAAGACGGCTTTCTCTACTCGTGACGGACTGTACGAGTACACCGTCATGTCTTTTGGCTTGACGAATGCTCTTGCCCTTTTCATGAACCTTATGAATATAGTATTTATAGAGTATTTGGATAAGTTTGTGGTGGTCTTCATTGATGATATCCTTATCTACTCGAAGAATGATGAAAAGCATGCTGAACATCTGAAGCTAGTATTACAAAAGCTACGCGAGCACCACCTGTATGCGAAGTTTAGCAAGTGTGAGTTTTGGTTGGAAGAAGTGGCATTCTTGGGCCATGTTCTTTCAGCGGGAGGCATAGCCGTGGATCCTAGCATGGTCAACGATGTGCTCTCATGGGGTCAGCCCAAGTCGGTAACCGACGTGAGGAGTTTTCTCGGTTTAGCGGGATACTATCGTCACTTTATTGAGAATTTCTCCAAGATGGCGAAGCCGATGACGGAGTTGCTCAAGAAGGGCAAGAAGTATGAGTGGTTCGCTGATTGTGAGAAGAGTTTCCAAGAACTCAAGAAGAGGTTGACCACAGCTCCAGTCCTTGTTCTTCCCGATGTCCACCGAAGCTTCGATATCTTTTGCGATGCTTCTCGTCAAGGACTCGGTTTTATTCTTATGCAAGAGGGCAAGGTAGTGCCCTATGCATCAAGATAATTGAGACCTCATGAACTCATTTATCCAAACCATGACTTGGAATTGGCTGCACTGGTCCATGCACTGAAGATTTGGTGACATTACCTCATCAGTAATCGTTGCGAAGTGTATTCAGACCACAAAAGTTTGAAGCATTTGTTCACCCAACCAAATTTGAACCTTAGGCAAAGAAGGTGGTTGGAGTTGATCAAAGATTATGACATGGGTCTCCAATATCATCCGGGCAAGGCTAATGTTGTTGCCGACGCGCTCAGTCGTAAGGTTTATTGCAATACTTTGCTAATCAAGGAGCAGCAGCCCTTCCTTCATGAAGAATTTCAGCGGCTCAACTTGGGAGTAGTTGAGCATAGTTTCCTCACTGCCATGGTTGTGCAACCAACCTTGGTAGATCAGATCAAGGTTGCTCAGCAATCGAGCAAAGGGGTGCGCTTGATCAAGAAGAATATCAAGAATGAGACAGCCAAGTGCTTCTCAGAAGATGACAATGGTGTTGTGTGGTTCGGACAATGCCTTGTTGTTCCGAAGGTCGTGGAGTTGCGGGGTTTAATCCTCCACGAAGCCCGTGACTCCCCCTTGTCCATTCATCCCGGGGCCACAAAGATGTATCAAGATCTTCGTCAAAGATTTTGGTGGACTCGAATGAAAAGAGAAATCGCAAGGTTCGTTGCCGAGTGCGATGTTTGTCATCGTGTGAAGGCCGAGCATCAACGTCCAACGGGTCTACTACAACCTTTGCCAGTACCTGAGTGGAAGTGGGATTCGATTGGTATGGATTTTATCACCGGTCTACCCTGAACCTCCAAGGGGAATGATGCCATTTGGGTTATCATTGATTGACTAACAAAAGTGGCACATTTCCTACCTGTCAAAACCAAGATTCGTACAGATCGCTTGGCCAAACTCTATGTCTCGAGGATTGTGAGTTTACGTGGAGTACTGAAGACGATTGTTTCAGATTGTGGCTCCCTCTTTACCTCCCAGTTTTAGAGTAGTTTGCAAGAGACTATGGGAACTCACCTTTCTTTCAGCACAGCGTATCATCCTCAAACTGATGGTCAGACTGAAAGAGTCAATCAAGTATTTGAAGACATGCTCCGTGCTTGTGTTCTTTCCTACAGGAAGAATTGGGAGAAATGCTTGCCGTTTGCTGAGTTTTCTTACAACACTAACTTTCAAGCTAATCTCGACATGGCACCATTTGAGGCCTTATATGGGAGAAGATGTAGAACCCCATTGAATTGGTCAAAGACTGGCGAAAGACCATTCTTTGGCCCAGACTCGATCAATGAGGCCGAAAGTCAAGTTTAGTTGATTCAAGAACGATTACGCACTGCTCAATCAAGGCAAAAGAGCTATGCGGATCATCGTCGCCGTGAGTTGAGTTTTGAGCCAAATGACTTTGTTTATCTCAAAGTCTCTCCTCTAAAAGGTCATCAACAATTCGGCGTCAAAGGCAAACTAGCTCCTCGATATGTCGGACCTTACCGCATCATCGAGAAGAAAGGAGCTGTTGCCTACAAGTTGGATCTGCCTACTGCACTTGAGGGAGTACACGATGTATTTTATGTGTCCCAATTGAAGAAATGTCTTCGTGTTCCAACCGAGGAAGCTTCCTTGGAAAGTCTCGATGTTCAAGAAGACTTGACCTACCATGAGCATCCTTTTCGCATCCTTGAAGAAGCTGAACGAAGAACAAGGAGTCGTGCCATCAAATTCCTTAAAGTTCAGTGGACAAATCATACCGAGGATGAAGCAACTTGGAAATGGGAGGATCGCCTGCGTGCGGACTACCCGTCTTTCTTCTCCGAGTAAACGGAATCTCGGGACGAGATTCTTGTAAGGGGGGAGATTTTGTAACATCCCAAAACATGGTTTGTGTTTCAAATGTATAAAAATGAGTAGAAATTAAAACTTTTTGTTGCACCATGTTGTCATCTGAATTTTCTGGATATTCTTTCAAAGACTTTGTTTAATTCAAAAACTTATTTCTTTAATTGACTTGAAGCAAATCCCTTTGAAACTTTCTAATCAAATCTTATGATCATCCTCTGGAATTATTTTTCCTAGGTTCTAGAACATCTCAGTAACTTCTCTGAAAAATTTCATAATTTTTAGATTTTATTTACTATTTCTTATAGGTTAGTCAAACCTATTAAAACCCTGGTCAAACCCCTAGGGCAGCTCCTTGTAGTTTTTCTATTGAGAAATTCAGTGCATGAAAATTTCTAGAAAAATTACACCAGGTTGCTATTGGATCCAGTGATGTCCCATGAAAATTTTGGATTTAAGAAGGTACCTAAAAAAAATTCCCTAACTCTCTCAGTCTATTTATTCAAAAACTAGTCAAGATTGTTGGACCGACCGAGCCGCTTTTGACTCGGCGCTCAGCTGCACCGTGCCAGCCTTGCACATCACGAGCCATCCATTTTAAGATCAACGACCCGGATTGACTGAGCCGTTCGGACCGTTCAAATGTTGCTTTCTTGAAGACCGTCCAATTGAGGATCGACGGTCCGACTCAACCTTCTAGTGGCGCGATCTGGACCGTTCATTTCACTCGGTCCGATCGGCCATTTCAATCCAGCCACTCACCTCTCTCGCACCAGCCGGGCCTACTACGCAGGTCTTCTTCTCCGCGTGGACGCCGCCCCTGCGCCACCTCGCCCGCGCTCGCCGTGGCCTCCGCTCACGCCCGCGTCAGCCAGCGACTCCGCCCCTAGTATTTGACGCCCGCTAGTGGTTTCGCCCATAGTACCGTGGTCTCAACTGCCCCGTCGCTGCATGTCCTCTCGGCATCGTCCATGGTAGAGTATGGACCGAGCTCACTGTGGAGCTCCTTCCTCGCGAGTCCTCCGCCTCATCGCTTATAAAAACTTCCCTGGAGCCTCCTCTACTTCTTTTAGACACCACCGAGTTTTCCCCCATCATCTTCACTGCCCATTTGAGCTCAAGCCGACAAGGTTCGAAGCTCTGCCGTTGTCCTCAACACCGTTCCAGCGGCACAGGGGTTCTTTCCCATTTCCTTTCGCGTCAAATCATGCCACTGGATCCTAGAAGTTTTTCCCCTAACCCAATTTCTTTGTTCCTCTTCAGGAGTTGTCGGATTTTGTCTTTCCCAAAAATAGGCCAAAAACGGCGGTCATCGTCTCCAACTCCAGTAAGATGCTCCATCTTCTGATTCCTTGCACGAGCATGGTCTCCCAACCCTACTTGACCTTCCCCTACCCTTCTTTGCTCCGATTGTTGCTCAGGCCGATCCCTCCTTGGAAGCACCACCTCCGCCGCCGCCGTTCTTCGGCGAACTCCTCTCCATCGCATCATCCTGGTGAGCTCCTAGTACTCCATGGTCACTCGTGCGCGCGTTAGATCACGGGAAGCATCGTCGTAATGGCGTTGTCGTATTTCCCGCATGATCTCCTCCGCTCCACCTCATCGCGTCGCCGTACTAGCTCATCTCCGGCGATGATCCGGCCACCGTCGGGTTCGCATTAGCTTCTAGTTTCCATTTTGGCCCTTGGCCGGCGCTGGCATGGCCTCAGTCGCTGGCGACACGCCAGGCAAGCCCACGGCCGGAGCTTCGCCGTTGTCGGATTTTCGATCGACAACTGTAGCACGTGCTTATCCTTAATCGCTATCTGATTAGCATTAAAACATCATTTAGTTTCCAGTTTAACGCTTAACATTTTCACTAGCATGTGGGCCTTAGAGCCGGTTAAGTGGTTGTGTAAAGTTTGAAGTACGCTTGCCCTTAAGGAAAACGTATTTCCTTTGCGCTTAAAGCCTAAAGTTGTCTTCCTAAATAGAAAACGGATTACAGAGAATACGCCTTCAACATCATTCGGCTGGGGCTGCATCCAGTTGACCGAGTCAACCTATGACTTGGGGTCCCGTGGGTCAGTGACCGTTGCTAGGTTAGGCTGGGTATAAAAAGTATTCATTGCTTCTATATTTTCGGAAATACTTTATTTGTGAACTAATAATGGTATTAAACTTCAAAATTACATAAGTAATTCATTTTAACTCCTTTTTGGGTGATTCAAATTTGGTTAGATTCCTTTTTAAATGTATTTTAATAAAAAAATTTTTGAACCACGTTACTATTACATAAATTGGTGTTAGCAAAATTTCTTTACGGTTAGTATTATTGTTGCTCTAAAAATTGATTTAACTTGAAAAATGCATAAGTATATCTCTGAAACTCCGAATGGAGTGAAATCAATTTTGTTGGATTCCTATATTAGTGTGATTTATTGTATAATAGGTTTTGAGTATGATACTATCCCTGAAAATCTTGTTTTATAAATGTTTTGTACACTACTTTCTTGACTTTGAAAAATCATAGAAAATTCATCTTAGCTCCAAATGAGGTGAATCAAATTGCATTATTCATCTCATGCCGTGCTCTGTCTACCAGAAAATTTTCATGTTCACCACCTCTCTGGAAAATTGTGCGAAAAATTTAATTTCGGATGAACAGTAACTGAAATGAATTTCTCAGCATTTATTCAAAAAGTTGATTTTATTTTAGCTATAAATTTTGCATAGAATATCAAAATTGATTTATTCTTGTTGCTAAATTCATTTAAAATCATGATCAACCCTCTGTGAAATTTTCATGATTTTTGGATGACTTTGAATTTTTGAGTATTTCGGTGTTATTCGTTCTTATTGGTTCTTCTCGATTCTTTCGATAGGTTTCGACGATTCGGTTGAATACAAGAGTGATCCTCTACAGCAAGAAAGTTATCTTCAGCAAGGCAAGCAGTTGTTTTTTTTTTCCCTTTGATCATGTTGATCCCATTACTTTCGAAGTCTAATATCTTGTTTGCAAAGTGTATGTATGCAAGTTCTATTTTGATGTTTAAACTATCGTTCGCGTAGTTGATCCTGAATAGATGCATAAACTGTAGGTAAATGTTCATCCTCTACTACTGAGCCTAGGTTTATATCCGTGGTGATTTAGAGCTCGATGGATGTGCTCTAGTCACTTTACTTATAGTATACGAGTTGATGTCGCTTAGTAATGCTTAGAACGATAGAATGGGGATCATCGCTTCGGCGATGGTTGTTACATCGTCACTTATAATTACTTGGGTCAGGGTACTCATGTATGTAATAGTATTTGGAAAAAAACTAAAACATGAAAATAAAATATTTTAGACTTGGGCACATTGGTTGGATGGCGTGATTGTTGGGTGTGTGCTTGGTGCCCGAGTCAACAAGGACAGATTTACTTGCGCCATTGATCCAAGCACTTTTGCGTGCTAACCACATGAGGGCCATATGGGAACCCCTCTTGACTTAGTACTTTGGCGTGTGTTAGCTCTGAGTCGCAGGAGGTTGGGTGTGTTGTGTGTGTGTTGTGTATAAAAAGGAATGTGCTGTGTGTGTTGGGTGTGCGGTGGTGGAGTTCCCAGAAATTTCTCCACCTCGGGGAGCACCGGTAAGTTCTCTCTCTGCCGGTGACTCCATCACAACGTATGGGGGTTTCCATTCCCAAACGGGCGACTCGTAGATAATACATTATATTGAAAACGTCTCGTAGGACTTAGCCTTGCCGGCATACCTTCGGAAGTGTGCTTTATCTAGTGGCAAAAGAGGCGGTCTGGCGTGTGGGTACATTGGTACAACCCTGTAGGGTATAAACTATTTGAATAGCCTCGTCCTAGGTTATGGACACACTTGGTTATTTCCCGCAAGAATTAGACTACAACATTTTCGATAAAACTTGAATTCGGGTGGTATGAATGGGTAATTCATGCTATGTTGTGGTGGTTGTTGGGAAGTCACCTCTAGGATGTTAATTATATTTATAAATGTTGTCTCGCTATTATTTAATCAAATAAAAACAGATTTGTTAAACTGCCTTCAATCTATTACATTATTGCAAATGAAAAATTGCTTTATGCATCAAATGAACCATATAACCTTCTCCTTTGTTTCAGCTTGCATGTAGCTATGTATAGGCTTGTTACTCGTAAGTCGTGCGAGTACATTTTTCTACTCAGTTGCATTGCTTAATTGTTGCAGAGGAGGTTGACCCCCAAGGGGTTAACTATTGTGAGACCGACTTCGTGCAGGACGACTAGCTTGGCGGCCCGGTTGGTTGCCTTGTGGGTAAGGGCAAACCGGTTGGCTTTTGTTTATTGCCATCTTATGGCCTTTGCTTCCACTGCTACTTTAGTTATTTAATTTCTCATTTGGCCGGTCGGCCCCTTTTGTAATAACTCTATTATGTGTATGTCTTTTGGATATTATACCTTGTTGTATTCGGCAATGTAATGACTTGTGTATGGAATGGATGCTATATTTTGTGAAGGTGTATGTGTACTGTAATTCTGGGAAGTACATGTTCACCGAGGCGCGAGATATTTGGCTTGTGATGCTAGAGTCAAGTGGATGGCTAAGCATTACAAGCTAAATACCCCGGGGTCTCACAGTAACTGAACAGCGGAAACATAATATGTATAAGGTCCAAAAGGCCAGCGGTATGCCCATCTAAACCCTTAGGCAACTGACAAAACACAAATCCTAGAAAGACCCATCACCGAATGCTCCGGTACTGGGTGCAAAGAATGCGTCGTCTGGTGTAGGCTCATCCTTTGAGTCTGAACAACAATTTAAGCAAGATTGAGTACATTGCGTACTCAACAAGACTTGTAGTGTATCGCAAAGTTTATATAAATGCAAGGCTAGCAAGGGATGAGGCTCTATGCTACAAGTTATTTTCAGTATTAAGCAAGTTTTATTTGCAATATCAATATATAGTACATTGCAACGAAAATTTAAAGAGGAGTTAAATAGATATTGAACAACACGTAAGAACTTGAATAAATAACAGATCACAACCCTCCTTGGCTGCTATCAACATGTTATTTCCAGTCATAGACATGGCACTCAACTCAAATATAAACAACAGAACCATTCCCTCATTTTCCAACAAGAACCATTTTCATAAAAACCAAGACTATACCCGATGGACCGTACCAAGCACACTCATGACCGCGACCACGACTATTTAAATAGATTTACACTCTGCAGAGGTGTACAACTTCACCCACAGCATACGAATTCTCTAGTTTATTTGGCATCCATCGGTATCACTGCTCACTATCCTTTGGTAAGAAGTCTGGAGTACGTATCGAAGCCTTTACATCACCTAGTCCTAACCTTGCACTAGCCTAGCGAATGCACACCCTCACCTGACCTGGGTACACCTTCGTCTCAGTGAGGCATTCACCATTTTGTCAAAAGGCTTTGTTCCCAACACCTCGGTGAAGGGAGCCCCTTCGAGCAATCACACATATTTGCACTACTGCGGTCTACCAGCATGCTAGGCTAGTTTTAGATGACTTAATTATCTAAGGCCATCCCATACTGGCACATGTGGTTGTACGCTTAGGATTTAGATTGAGAGCACCAGCGTTCGGTCCTTAATTGACCCGGGTGAGGATCTCCTCCTATCTACATGCAAGAAACCCTCTCACATTCATGAGTTCATGATATAACTCGCCCGCGTCACAAACTAAGTTTTTCATCTTTATTTGTATACAAAATAATAGAGGTAAAACCCCTCTGGACCATTATTTTAAAATCTCCCAAATTCATGTTCAACATTTCATTAATTTTTCCAATTTTTGTAAATCTAGAGCTTGACTAAGCGTTTGTGCGGTATTTACACTCGAAATACCCAATTCGACATCATCTATTATCTAAACTAGAACCTATTGGCTACAATAGTAAGAATACCAACATTTCAAGGAGGATCATGCATTGAATAGGATTATAGCTATCGTTATTCCGAAGTATAGCAATTTTAAGCAAACATACACGCATGCATAATAGATTTTGCAAAAAAAAAGTATAATAATTAAAATAGTAGGATCAACATGGTCGAAGGAGGTTCTTGCCTTGCTCTGGTTGCTCTGAATGAAAGGATGGATGGTCGTTGTAAATTTCGCTAGAACAATCGATGTCTAATGAAAAGAGCCAGAAGCATATTCAAATAGAGCATGATTTTAGATGAATTTATAAAAAAATATTTATTGGATTTGGAGTTCGTATGCAAACATTATTAATGTTTTAATTTACTTCGTTTTGAAAATTCCATTTCTTTAAAAAAAAAGTGACGTCGAAAGCGTATTTTCTAAGGTTTATTCCTTGTAACAGACAAAGCATATTTTTCTCTGAACTAAAAGTACTTTTTCTCATTTTTTTCAATTTTCATTTTATTGATTTTATTTATAAACCAGAGGGGTCCCACATATCATAGACACATTATTATTAACTAAATGACTAAATCTGTTTTTTATTTTAATTATCTAACAATTGGGGTCGACATGTTAGTTTCTCAGGTTTTAAAACGTGTTTTTAAAACTGAGAATAGTGCGTGGTCCCACATGTTAGTGACACATTTACTAAAAACGTTTGAAATTAGATTTTCGTTAACTTTTTCGGCTGGTCCCACTTGTCATACACTTATTGCACTTAACCAGTGATACTTAGCGTTAACTAAATCCTAATTGATAGTGGGTCCCACCGGTCAGTGAGATACATGGAAGGCAGCAGAGCTACGGGCATGGTTGAGCGCGTTGAGTGGCAACGTTGAGCAGCAAAATGGAAAGAGGGAAGCAGGGCGAAGCTATGGGTGGTGGTGGTAGCGACGGAGATGGCTGGAGGCGACATTGTAGCGGCGAAGAGTGGAGGAACGCCTCGGGTCCGCGATGTACTTCGCGTAAAAGGCATTCCCCAGGCTAAAGGAGTGGTGCACTAGGCTCAGTGAGTCCAGGCGATCTAATGGACCGAGCACGAGGACCTAGGGTTACCGGAGGCGAGCCAGCGGCATGCAACCACGGCGGCGCCATGGGTGGCTAAGAGGGATAATATACTAGAGGCTCTCCCTTTGGCGAATTGATGCGCGCATGAGGATCGATGATTCACCACGACTACAAGGGTGAAGAAAATGAGGCCGGGGAAGGGCTGAGGTGGCTTGTCGGCGACAAGCAGCGGCGACACAGAGGAGGTTCATGACGACAGCTTACCACAGCAACGGAGGAGCTACAAGGAGTGTCGTGTTAGGTCAGTGAGGTGTTAGAGATGGTGTATGCACAAGGAATCAATCCGAGGCTCATCGAGCTTCGAAGGAGAACCAAAATGGCACATTAGCCATGAAAGAAGAAGATGTCGGTGATGCTTGGATTTATGGCAAGTCTATTTGCATTGAGTGGGGGGGAATGTAAATATGGTATCAAACACATGCTAACACGGTGGATTTGAGCCCAAACTCACCGAAGCGATAGGAACGCATTGGCAAGATTGGGTGCACGCCGGAGTCGAGGATGAAGGCGAGCACAATCGTGCTACAAGACTCCAGAAGCTGCATTGAGCAAAGGAGAGGAATGGGTGATGAATGGTGATCAAATTGACACGAGTGTCATGGGTGAGGAAGCTCACTAGACTGGCAATGGCACGGAAGTGTGCTCACTGGTGTTGAAAACGACGCAAGCGTTCCCACGAAACCAAGGAGCGATGAAGCTCGAGTTTGCACGAAATGGAATGCAAGCGAGCTGAGGATGACAATGCACACTCTAGCACTTAAGTAGCTAGGACAATTGCGCAAGAAGAATGGCGAGGTACCGGTGGTCGCGCGAGAAACTCGCGGAGGCTGCTCTAGTCTCTCCGTTCGCGTGGGAAAAGGGCGCCATCAATGGGTTAGATAGCATGGCGAGGTAGGCGGAGGTGATGGGAGCAAGTCAGGCACCAATCCGTGGGTGGCGGTTGAAACCAACGGGTGACCAGCAGAGAGGGCGAGGGTGAGCTACGCAGGCGAGGGCGAGAGGTGGACGATGGGTCCTGGCACATAGGCCTGGCATGTCAGCGAGCTCAAGAGCAGGGGCACTAGCATGGGCTGGAGCTGGCGTGTAGAAATGGGCTGGCTGGGATTTGGCCCAATGGGCGAGTGGGAATTTCAAATGTGATTTGGAATTTCTAGAAAAGGCTGAGACTTTTGCCAAATTTTTAAACCTATCAAACAAGCTCCCAAATTCATGAATTTTTTTGGAAGCTCTGGACATAGTATGGTTACTGGTGTAAATTTTTGAGGAGCTTCTCCATTCTGTGATTTTCTCAAAAATTCTTACAAGTTATTGTTTGCATGTGATTTCATTATCTGACTTAAGCAAAAGCTCAAAAATCAAGCTAAAATAGTTTTCCATACAAAAAAAAGCTCAAAATTGTTCTCCCACTTATTTTCATTATAATTTCCCAAGAAATGTGATTTTTGGGATGTTACAGTACATGGAGTGTTGCTTTGAATTTGGTGCCGCCCTTGCATTGTCACGACTTGTGTGGCTAAAAGGCAAGTGCGTGGTAGAGCGTGGATAGTGGGTTGTTTTCTGTTATCTTTGATATTACATTATCATGTTATTTATTTATGCTTTCATTATGCTTATTTACAAGCCATGATATTGATGATGATGAGTTAATGAGATTATGGCATGAAATATTGATGACATAAATTGTTGATGATATGATGTGGTAATGACATGGAGATAATGATGATGAATTATGTTACTGAATAATTAAAGATGTTGCATCATTTACATTCATCACGATAGAAGTGCACGAGCCAGGTTGGTGAGAAAGTCATTTAACTAGTTCGGTGAGGTCGGTAAGAAAGATATAAGACTAGTCCGGAGTGCTCTAGATAAAAAACCTACAGATGTAGGGACCCCATCCTAACGAAGATGGGGGATGAGCGTGCCATTGATGGGTGAACACTCTGCTATACCAGCATCAACTGATTGAGATGCATATCAGCATGAGCATGATGGAGCATTGCATAGATGAGAAGTTAATTGTGCTAATTAACTACATGAGAGATTATCAGATTAGTTGAGTATGAGCATGACAATAAATAAATGATTGATGATGATATTGTTGATTATGGTTGATAAACTTATCGACAATTTAGTATCGATCTTACGTATGAATATTCGGGGGTCTCCAAGAATTTGAGCTACGCAAAGAGTGACACAGGGATTTAGATAGGTTTAGGCCTTCTCCGCAGAGAATAACAATCCTACTCATGTGTTCTTGTATTGACTATATGATTATAATCAAGAAGAAGAAGAATTATGCCTAATGTCTCCTCCTCCTCCTAAACCTTTTTCGTGTCTGCTGACTTTAGCCCTTATATAGCACGTGTGGTGGCGGCAATTTCTCCAGGCCAAGAGACGTGTCATCGTTTGGTGTAACCCGCACGTTGATGAAAGTTATTGTTAGGGTTATGATACCACTATGTCGCCTGGCAGCTATCATTAGAGACAGAGGCGTAATGCAGTTATTTCGGAGAATAACAGTGCATGTTAACTACCCTGTGTCCTAAACACAACGCATAAGATTCCCTGATTGATTAGGCCCACATGTCTGCAGGCTTTATCAATTACAGGGTGGTCATAAAAAGACTTACGACCATAAGGTGGTTGTACCAAGGCATATGACCACAAGGTAGGCGTAGAAAGACTTACGACTATGGAGTGGTCGTAGAATGGCTTACGACTACCCAATTTAGTTTCTCCCTTTTTGATATAAAGGGGTATACTTAAGATAAGTATAAAGATACTATTATCTATAATAAGAATTATAGATAAATAAATAATTGAGGATTATTAGATCCTCGTCATCTAGCCCTCCAACTTCAAGTGAAAATAACTTACTCAAAAAACAGGTCATAGAATAGTGGTCAGAAGTAAGGCCTTTCCGACTAGTATTTCATTTGACCAGAAATAGACTTGGTCAAGAAGATAATTTTGCTTGAGTTGTAAAAATAGAATTGCTTTTCCCAAACAGATAAATTAAAGAATCCCAACCGGCTCTCACATATTTGTTTGTTGGAGCAGTTCCCGAAGAGGTAGTAACTGTTAAGTTTCCACGATTTTCAACTCAGGCGCGCGGCTACAAAAATCTACTACATGTGTGATTTAGGGTTTTTACTTTCCCCATTTGCTTTGACTGTTCTTCGAGTTCTTGCCCTCTTCGCCACCAACCAGTTCACAATCTCTCCAAAAACTTTTCCAAATCCTAATCGATCTGTCTGAACCTCAAGATGGTTGAAGATGGATCTCTTGCTGCCCTAAATGTGAAATCCAACTTAGAAGACTAGATAAAGGAGGCCCAGAAGACCGATATAGAGGTGGCCCAAATCCAGGAGCATATGAAACAAGACAAGGCCAAATGCATTACCGAAGACGCACAAGGCACCCTATGGTTCGGGAACTATTTGGTGGTGCCATTTGACCGCAAGTTGAGAGAGTTAATCCTCAAGGAAGCTCACAACTCTCAGTTCTCCATACATCCTGAGAGCACCAAGATGTATCAATATCGGAAAAAGAGACTATGATGGAGCCGGATGAAGTGGCAGATTGCACGATACGTTGCCAAGTGTAATATTTGCCAAAGGGTTAAGGCTGAGCACTTGAAACCAGCGAGAACACTCCAACCACTGCCCGTTCCCAAGTGGGGAAGTCGACATGGACTTCATCACCAGCCTTCCAAGGACTCAAAATGGTTCCGATGCCATATGGGTGATTGTGGATCGTTTGACAAAGGTTGCACATTTTATTCCCGTCAAAACCACCTACACCGGGAGCAAATTAGCAGAGCTTTACATTTCAAGAATCATTTGCCTCTACGGTGTACCGAAGGTCATTGTTTCAGACCGAGGTGCTCAGTTTACATCATACTTTTGGAGATGCTTGCACCAAGCAATGGGGACCAACCTATCCTTTAGTACCGCTTACCACCCTCAAACGGGATGGCAAACCAAGAGGGTGAACCAAATATTACAAGACCTTCTCTGACCTTGTGTGCTATTCTATAGTAAGAATTGGGAGAAGTGCTTGTCGTATGCGGAATTCTCCTACGACAATAGCTTTCAATCAAGCATGCAAATATCGCCTTTCGAGGCTCTGCATGGGAGAGCTTGTCGGACACTGTTGAACTGGTCCGAGTCCGAGGAGAGGCCATTCTATGGACTGACCTTGGTGGAGGACGCTGAAGAGCAAGTTCGTGAGATCCGGGAGCGACTTCGGGCATCTCAATCTTGTCAAAAAGTTTTATGCCGACCGTCGTCAACGCGAACTGAGTTTTGAGGTGAACGATCATGTGTAACTTAAAGTCAGCCCGATGAAAGGAACACATCGTTTTCATGTCAAGGGTATGTTGGCACCTCGTTGCATCGGACCATTCTGAATTCTAGCGAAACGAGGATTAGTGGCCTATCAGTTGGAGCTACCACCATCACTTTCAGATGTGCACAATATTTTTCATGTCTCACAACTGAAGAAGAGCCTTCGAGTCCCAACCGAAGCAACCAAGTTAGAAGACCTCGACTTGCAAACCGATCTCTCTTATCGGGAGCACCCGATTCGCGTTCTTGACAAAACCGAGCGCAAGACAAGAAATCGTGACATAAAGTTATTAAAAATTCAGTGGAGTAACCATATTGAAGATAAGGCAACTTGGGAGCGTGAGGACCTAATGCGAACTGAGTATCGCTACCTTTTCGCTGAACCGACGGAATCTCGGGGTCGAGATTGTTTGTAAGGGGGGAGGTTTGTCACAGCCCCAATTTTATTAAATAGAATTAATATGCATCTCATGAGCATTCATGTGATGTATAGAGCATTTGCACAAATTATTGCATTTATTAAATCTCAAATCAAAACTAAACATATAACTCCAATTAAAGCTCCAAAAGAAAAACAGAAATAAATACTTATAAAATTCTTTGGGAAATCATTTATTTAAATATTATAATATTTATCATGATTAAATATAAAATTTCCCAAAGTTTTAGAACCTAATTCAACCCTGAGAAAATTCAAACACAATCTAAATACCCTTGCTGTAAAGGATTTCAAAAAAAGTAAATAAAATATGAACAGTGAGGTCAAAAAATTTATATGTGTACTCGGTCATGCCAGGAACCTCCCTGCAAAATTTAAAAAATTTCTAAATTTATTTGCTATTTTTAATCGACAGCCAAAATGGAGAGTTTTGAATTAAAATAAGTCAACTGTTGGTTTGACTCGAGCCGCACCACTTGACTTGATTCAACCCAACCGCCTAACCAAACTGGCCTCACCAGGCCCTAACCCAACCCCTCACTGAGCCACTGATGACCCAGGCCCACTCGTCAGACTCGTCTCCTAGCACTCGCTGGCGCTCGCGCAGGAGCCAAATGCCACGCGGCCGCGCATCCCTTCCGCACCCATCAACACCGTCTCGCCACGCCTTCTCCACCCAACCAGTGCCTTCGCCTATTCACGCTATCATGTTCTCGGCTGTTACCCACGTATAACTCCCCTCACTACCCTCTCTTTCCCTCACTTCTCCTCTCGCCCATTGAGGAGAAGGACGCTCTCTTGTGATCCTCTCTCGGGTAAGTTTCAAGCCACAACGTCCTTCATCTTCTTCATTCATCGCCGTGTCCAATTTTGGTAATGCGCGACCTTGATTTCACTTGTAGCTCTCGGAACACTGTCGTGTCCTTGTTGTCGCCAGAGCACGATTTCTGGAGCTCCACTGTGCCATTTGTGTGTTCGGTAAGTATTGTCCTCTCCTAAGCACGTCAGTATGTGTTCTAGGGTATGAGACTATTTTCCCCTCAATCAATTTGTCCAATCTTCCACGGGAGCCCGAGGATTTTGGAATTTCTTCAACTCTGATTGCAAGAACCCCCTTCATCCCCAACCCCGGCTCGGTAAGGCATGTCCCGATTGGTTCCGCTTTGAGCATATCCTTGACCTCCTTAAGCTTTCCCAATAGCTTTTTGCCCTTCTCCATCTCCAGGTCATCTTCCCCACGTGAACCGCAACGCCGCCATCACCATTAACGTCGCCAAGCTTCCTCAGAGCCTCTCCGGACCTCTTCATCTCTCTGGTAGGTTCCCTAGACCTCATAGTTGCTAGTGAATGCATTAGTTTGGTCAATGCACACTTGGGTTGCGACATGCGTGTTCACCGTATCCTCATTGCCACCCATCGCCGTCGCACCACCGCTGAAGGCCATCCCAACGCTCGCCACCAGTACTGGAAGATGCGCAAGGCTATTATGTTTCCATTTCTGGCCTCTAATCGCGCCACCGAGGTCCACAACGCCAGCGAGACGCCGGGCAAGATCGCAACCGAGGAGCTCCTCTCTATTGTAGGATTCCGACAATTACTGTAGTAAGTTAATTAGCTAAATCAGTGTCAGATTAGTAGTAAGTAGCCATTAGCTGTTGATTAAATGCACTGTTTTTTCGCTGACAAGCGGGCCCTATAAACAGAAAATGATGAGTTAAAAACCGGGTTTTGCTTTCGGTCACTGATAGCCAGGTCCCACCGAGCGCATGCACCGCGAGCGTGGTCCATGGACCATTGACCATGCATGGACCTAGTCAATGACAATGGGGCCCCACCTGTCAGTAGGGGTTTCTTTTCGTCGAAATAAATGCAAAGAAAAATAAAATGCGTGGGACCCACATGTCATGATAGAGGCTAGGTTAACCTGAGTACAAAAAGTATTTAATGCGATTAGAAATTCTGAAATGAATTAATTTTGCACTGTAAATTCCAATAACTTCACAAATTCATAAGTAATCCATTTTAACTCCAAATTGAGTGAAACCAATTTTGTTGGTTTACATTTTTAATGTAATTCCTCATGGAATAATTTTGAAACATGTTTCTATCACAGAAAATTCTGTATTACAATTAAATCCAGAAAAGAGTTATTTTTACATTGAAAATTCTATTAACTTCAAATATTCGTAGAAAATTCACCTAAACTCTAAATGAGATGAATCCAATTTTATTTTTCATAAAATTTTATTCTCTGTCCAACCTTGTAGTTTTTTTCCTCCACTTTTTTGCATATTTTCGCAAAATAATTAAATTCGGGTGAACATTATCAGAACCTTGAATTTCATGATTTTCTTCCCATTTGATTTTCGAAAGGCTATAACTCTCACATACAAACTCCAAATGAACTAATTCTTTCACCTAAATTCATGATCTCACCACGGTATAAATTTCATGCAATTTTTAGCACTTTGAATTTTTTTGGTTTTTCTCGATGTTTATTCGATATCGCTTTTCTATAGATCTCGAATTGCCGGAAGCAAGTGATTACGCAATAGAGAGTGAACAATTGGAATACCAGCAAGGAAAGCATCATTTTACATTTTTTTTGCATACATGTTGATCCTATATTTACTACTTTAGTTATTTTAAATTGCAATGATACTTGCTCGCAAACTATTTTGATATGTCGATATTTTGTGAGTTGTAGTTAGTTATGCCCTATCTCTTGCAGGTTATCCTTAATATTTCCATTACAAATATTCTTAGGCTATATGTTTGTGATGATGTATCTTTTATCTATGTTGTATGCTTAGCCATGCAAGTCTAGTAGTTGCGGTAGTTCGGTTGACGGGGTTATCCCGTCGATCATGGGGAAACACCAATCATCTTACTATTATGTTTTGTCCAGATCATCGAATCTGGTAGTTAAGTTTGAATTTCTCAAAATTGAAAATGAATTGGGTCTGGACAAGTGGCTGGTAGCGAGGGTACCTTCGTGCACGAGACTCGGGCAATGTGGTAGTCTTGTCCGGACCATTATGGACCGAACTTTGTGCCGTCGTTAATTCAAGTAACACTCATACCACCACAAGTTGGGTTGGGAGCCGGCTTGGTCAAGTAAGGGGAGGGTCTTGTTGGGTTGGATCACGGGTGGTGTGAGAGCATAATTTATTGTGATCTTATACTCGTAGGAGCCCAGTGTAATACTATAATGTGCGGGTGAGCACCGTTTCTTATGTTGGGAGTTACCCACATACTAACTACCTTACATTAGCATTCTCCAACACAACTTGTGTGCCCGCTTAGCAAGTTCTATAAATAGCTTGTACTAAGTTGGGGTTTCATCTTGCATGGGTGATCCATCTCATTAGGGTCATCTTGCCGAAAAGTACCGAATCTCGATTTCCCTGACCGGCATACCTTAGAAAGTGTGTGTCCTTTTTCGGAGGCTTACGAGCTAATCGAGTCATATGGGTAAAGTAGTATTCCCCTGCAGGGATTAATCTATTCGAATAGCCATGTCCACGGTTGCGGACAACCACTTGAATTTGGGATACATCATTGTTAGACTCTTAAGTAAAATTTGACATGGTTACAACTTGGTATCGGCATGAATGGGTATTCATGCATTTTAGTTTATCAAAGTGGGATACCACTTTGGTATTGTTTGAGTTATGTATATACTACTGTCACTTGTATTTCTTTTACTAAACATTTGTTTACAAAATGGCAATTTTAAACTAGATTGTATAGGTTGAGAATTGGTGCATTTTATGCAAAACTAAGCCATTATACCTCTCTTTTGGACAGCCACTAGCATATATATATTTTTTTACTTTATGTAAGACTTGCAAGTACATTTTGTACTTAATGAGATTCTCCACATTGTTCAGGTGAGGAAGACTATGCACTCGATCAGTTCGTTAGCGCCGACTTTGGCAACGCTAACAAATGACGTTGTTTTTAACTCCCAGTCGGTTGCCTTTGGGTTGGGCACACCCTGCTGGACATTTTGGTCTATATTATTTGCTTCCACTGCTACTTATTGTTAATCTTTGAGTTTGGCCGGTCGACCGCTTTTGTAATAGTTGTAGATTTAAGTCCTATGTTGTATGTCACTTGATATATCATTGTATGACTGTGATTGACGTTGATAAGGATATGTGCCATGTTGGTTGCTGATCTCAGGAGCCAACACGGGACACATATCCCCTATTTTGAGATCCTTTTTTGACTTGTTTAAGTGTGGACTTGGGCTATTGGAGAACCGACTACCATGTAGCATTCGCAAAGGAGCGGTATACATGGTATCCGTCGCTCTAGCTTAGCCGGGTCCTCCTACTTAAATGGAGTTAAAATGGATTTCAGATCTCTGAGGCCCAGAGTTAAACTCGTAAGACCGAGAAGGTCTAGGTCTTACGAACTTAGCCCAGGGGTCCTCTCACTTTGGACCACCTGTCGTGGGATCTTCTTCGTACACGTCTCGTGACCGAGTCCCGCAACCTAAGGATATTCCAAATAGGGAACATATTTTTTATGATGAAAATCTTCAAAAGATATGGTGGGACCAAGTTGAGGAGCTTGATGAACTTAAAAGATTCCCAAAAGGTGTATGCCAATTGTGCTCGGTCAACTATTTTTGTAAGTACTCGATACCAAACATTTTCATATTTGGATTTTCTTGTTTCTCATTGTCTTTCTCCATTTAGAGAGCTCTCGAAAAAGTTGTCACTGTTGGTAAATACCACAGACAACTTACACTGTTAAGACAATAGAAAGCTGAACTATACGAGCAGGCAATGAGTTGGTAAATTACTATTACAAATAGTCTATTTCCCTTCGACTACTTATTCAATTTTCATGTCCATTTTAACTTTTGCAGGTTCAAAAGTGACGAAAAGACCTTGGCTAATGCACTCGACTACGAAAAAGTCGAGACGCAGAAGCTAAGAGAAGAAAACCAAGACCTACAGAAGAAACTTTAGGAGGCAAACTCCCTAGGTTGCAACTTGCAGAATGAAATAAACAGTAAGTTCTAAATTTAAGACTGTTCATCTTAACGACTTTCTTTTCTTTCTCTAACTCTTTTTTCTTTTTAGAAAAAGAGGTTGATTTGGGTGAGTTCAAAACCGGGTCCGAAGGAAAGACCTTGGTAATAAACGAGCTTACCTGTATCAACAAAGAAAAAGATCAGAGCATAAAGTCATGGAAAGAGCAGTACACAAAGAATGGTACCTCTCACGACGATGAGATCAAGAAACTTGATTCTCGACTAGTAGGTAAGAAATTCTTTACCTATAACCAGTTTTGTGTACTGGTAATTATGAAATATCTTTTTGACTAGCCATACTTTATTTTTTCAGAGCAAGCAGTCGAAATAAAATGACTCCAAGAAGTTTCAACTCGTAGTCAGGAGGAGATGAAGTCGATAAAAATCAACCTTTAAGACAATATTTCCCTCCTTAACAATGTGCTTGGAGGACTAGGTGCTAAGGAGGTCACTCCCCTTGAAGACATCGTGGTCGCACAAACGAGTACCATTGGACAACAAGTTGGAACTCTGGAGGAGTTGATAACCACTCTGAAGGCCAATCAAGCTGATTCAATAAGAGAAGCGGTCAAGAGTACAGTGAGTTATGCTTTGGCAAAACTTAAGGCATATGACCGTAATCTTAGTCTGCAACCCATCGAAGCTAATTTCGATTGCCCTAAAGCAGAGGCAGCTCAAATGATGGAAGAGGTGCAATCGGTCAGCAAGAAGGTAGTAGAGGAGATGAAAATTGGATCGCCTCCATCAGAGTAATTTGTAATAGGGAAAATTATTGTAAAGGCAATGTTTTGTCTATGAATATAAACCTTCTTTTTACTACAAATTGTCTGATCGAGTGATTAGTAACTCATACGACAATAAAATAGAAAAAAGAAAGAAATGAATTTAAGACTAAGAATTAAAGTTGTATTATTAACTTTATCCTAGATCCCCAACTATTTGCTCAGTTTAATTATATAAACTAAGTAAATAGTACTAAAAAGGGTTTGCTTAGGAGGTGTTATCCGACTCTTGTTGTCAATTGCGATTGTAATGTACTGGTAACAAGAGTTAGTAATAGATCGACACTAAGAAGTTCCTTCTAGTGGGCAAGACCACATGTAGAAAGGATAGACTTCGACTAGGTGAGTTATTTTCTCTGACCAGGTGAATCAAATCGAGATTGTCAACATTAGTTGGACAAAGAAAAGGAATGTTCTTTAAAAATTCGTTTGACTTCTCTTTGGAAACTCTATTTCATTGTACTGATAGCAAGAGTCAGAAACAACATGACGCTAGGAAGTTCCTTCTAGTGGGGCAGGACCATATGCAGATAGGCAAGACTTCTACTAGGTGGTGTTTCTTCCTCCGACCAAGTTTAAACAAATCAAGTTTACTAAAAGTCATCAAACAAATTGAAGTTTTAGTCTTCTTAGAGAATTTTTTTTAAGAGAGAAAACATCAACTATGTTGAAAAGAGCCTGCTATAAATTATTTTGACCACATTTTGTTGAACTCAGTTTCTTTTTGTTGGTGACAAAAAAGTTAGGAACGAGTTGACACTAGGAAGTTCCTTCTAATGGGTAGGACCACGTGTAGAGAGAAAAGACTTCGACTAGGTGGTGTTACCTTCCTTCGACCAGTGTAAAGAAAACCGAGTCGTTATAAAACATGATAAAAAAAATCATCAAAGCATTTCTCAAGGTATGACAATAAAGATTGGAGAAAGCATAAACTTTATTGAGAAAGTAAGAAGTTACACAAAGAATTTGCGTCGTTGGTTAATGTTCCAAGAGTTAGAAAAGACTATGCCATCTTCCATTGCTAGTCGTACCGAGCCTGGTTGCGTAACTTCGACCACTATGTAAGGACCTTCCCACTTAGGGGGAAAGTTTGTTCCGATTAGACTAGGATTGAATCTTTTTCAACACCCAGTCACCTATAGTAAGGCTACGAGGTTGGACCTTATGATCGTAGTATTTGCGCAGGGCTTATTGGTAGACCATCGAACGGATATCATCTGCTTGAAGTTGTTCCTGGCTAGAGTCGTTAAAATTTTCGACTCTTGTCGACCTAATCTTTAGCTCTGGTGGAAGCATCGCTTCAGCCCCAAAAACTAGAAAAAAAAGTGTTTCTCCTGTAGCTCGACTAGCAATCGTGCAAATTTCCCATAATACTAAGGGTAATTCTTTAACCCAAGCCCCCCGAGCGCTTTATAAGCTAGTCGAAGACTCGAGTTTTGATTCCCTACAAGATTTGGTTGTTCGCTCTTTCGATTGCCCCATTGCTTTGTGGGTGGGCGACAGAGGCGTAACACAGTTTGGTACCCAACTCTTTGCAAAGTTCTTGGAATTTTGCGCTCGAAAATTGCGTACCACTATCTGTAATTATTCAACTTGGAACACCAAATTGAGTAATTACACTTCTCATCATGAACCTTTTGGCTACTTCCGTTGTTATCCTTGTCACAAGTTCAGCTTCAATCCATTTTGTGAACATATCAATAGCCATAAAAAGAAACTCGAAGCCCCCTGGTGCCTTTGGGAACGGTCATAGGATATTGAGCTCCTAGGTTGCAAAAAGCCAAGAGAGAGGTATGGTTTGCAATGCCTAAGCCGGTTGGTGTATTTGTTTACTATGAAACTACCTTGTACACACTTTTTTACCAACTCTTTGGCAACATAGGGGGCTGTTGGCTAATAGAAACACTATCGAAAGGCTTTTTCAACCAACGTTTTGTAAGAAGCATGAGTTCCACAGATACCTCCGTGTATTTCGTGAAGGAGAATTAATCCTTCTTTCTGCGATATTCATCGCATGAGAACCCCTTGAGTACCTCGTTTATAGAGGACTCCTTCAACCAAAGTATACATTTTGGCATTGCTGGATAAATGATCAGCCTCAAGATCGTCATTGGGTACTGTACCCTTCTGAAGATACTCGTAGATGGGATTCATCCAGGTATCTTTGTATTCTAGAGAGGCTGTCTTAATAGGAGATATCTCTGGTGTTTCGACTAGAGATGGCTTCTCGAGCTGTTCTAAGAAGACTCCTTTTGGTACTTGTAACCGGGAAGAAGCCATTCGAGCTAACTGGTCAGTGAGGAATTTATCCTTTTGAGGGATATATTGTACCTCAAAACTGAAAAAATGCTTTTCAAGCTTCCTGACTTCCGATATGTACGGAGACATGGTCGTATTAGAGCACTGATACTCTTTTCCGACCTGATTCACGACTAGTTGAGAGTTTCCTCTCACGAGTAGTTGTGGAATCCCGAGCACTTTCGCCGCTCGTATGCTAGCCGACAAAACTTCGTATTGTACCACATTGTTAGTGGCAGGAAAGTTTAATTGAATAATATACTTTAAGGTTTCTCTTGTAGGAAATTCTAGGACCACTCTAGCCCTCGAGCCACTTAACGTAAGTGACCCATCAAAGTACATTGTCCACTAGTCGTGGGATTTGTACTAGGGATCCTGAATATGTTTAGGATTTGTCCATTCGGCGATAAAATCTGCCAAGATCTGGGATTTAATGGCCGTTAGGGACACGAAATGGAGGTCGAACTCCCCCAAGTTCAACCGACCATTTTGCTATGTGTCTCGCTACTTCCTTGTTCTAGAGGACCTCTCCTAAAGGAAACTCAGACGGCATAATTATCTTGTGCGCTTGAAAATAATGCCTCAGTTTCCTTAAAGACATAAGGTGGGCATATAAAAGTTTTTGGACCTATGGGTATCGCTCCTTAGGTCCGTATAAAACTTCACTTACGTAGTACACTAGTCATTGAATGTTTCCACGTTCGGCTACCTGTACTACGCTCGCTGCCTGTGGTGTGGTAGCTAGATATATTAAGAGAGTCTCTTTTGGTTCTGGAGAAACCAGAACAGGAGCACTCCTAAAATACTTCTTGACATCCTCAAAGGCATTGTATGCCTCCTCTGACCATTTGAAACCTTCATGTTTCCTTAGAAGCTTAAAGAAATGAAGTCCTTTTTCTCTCAGTCGTGCGATGAAATGACTTAAAGCCGCCATGCATCCTATGAGTTTCTGGACTTCTTTCTTTGTGATCAGAGGACACATTTATTCAATGGCCTTTATCTTTTTCAAGATTTGCTTTGATTCCTCGTGCAGAAACAAAGAATCCAAGCAATTTTCCTGAAGAGACTCCAAACACACACTTCTCAGGATTGAGTTTCAAACAATGTATTTTGAGGTTGTTGAATGTTTCTTGTAGGTCGAAAATATGGTTAAGATGCTTGTAACATCCCAATTTTTAGAGCTTTAAAAATCTTTTAAATAGTTGTAGTGAGAAAATTCACCATTTGGATTTATCTGAATTTAATTCAAAAGCTTAATATTGGACTTTGAGTAACAAAACAATTTAATATGATTAAAGTCAACATGAACAATGGTCAAAACTATTTTATTTGGATTCTATGAGCTTGGATATATTTTCTAGAATTTTCTGGAATTTTTCCAAGTTCATTTGCTATTTTCCATTGCTTATTTGGATTTCTGCTATTTTCTAAAAAGGAAAAGCTAATTAAAATCTCCTAACAAGATGCTTGGGTCTAAACCCTCTCTCTCCTGTTAAAGCCCGATCATTTGGCAGCCCAACCCTTCCTCGCCGTTGGATCAGCGACGGACGCCTGGATCTCCGCGCGCGCGTCTCTCTCTCTCCACACGCTCTGTTACTCCCCACCGTTGGATCGCAAACGAACGTCCAGATCTTGAGGGCCGATTGGAGCAGTCCGAACATCACAATGCATTTGGGCCGTGCGATCAAGTTTGGATGGCCCGATGGAGTTGTACTGTGCGGGTGGTCCGAACGTTCCCTTCGCATGTGGGCCGTCTGATCTAAAGCAGACGACCAGATCTTAGCCCTCGCGCGAGCGCCTCGCCCTCTCTCTCTGACGCATGGGCCCGCTACAGGGTCGTCGTCTCTGACACGGTCTCTTCCTCGCGTGACTCCGCGACCGTGTCCGCCATTGCCGCTTTCTAGAAGCTCCGCCCGTGGTCATTTCTGCTAACAAAAAACCCCAGATTCTCGCACCAAACTTCATCGTTATCTCTTCCGCACCGACTCCGTTCAAATTCAAACTTCGAATTCGTTTCTATCCCCGTTTCCTCACGCGGCCGTTTTGGGCAGTTTAACCCCGCCGCCGGCACGCCATCTCAAGCTCGCTCTGTGCCTATAAAAGGACCCCCCCTGCTTCGCCTTCGCCCCCTTTCCAAAACCCCTCGCTCAATTCCACCCGAGAGCCTCCACATCGCCGCCGATTCGAGCTTTAAGGAACCTCGCCACCGGTGAGATTTCTTCGATTGCACCGCCACCGTAGCTGCCGCGTTGTCGTGGAGCACGTCATCGGGATCGCCATCACCTCCTCTACCTCCCGGACCCTTCCCCGACGACAATCCCTCGCCGGAGCGCCCGTCCGACAAAACCCGAAGCTCTCCGCCGCTTGAACCTCGCCGCCGGCCACCACAGTCACCCCCGACCACCCGGAGCTACCTCATCAGGTTTGCAATAACCTCAGCTACATGCCCGTACCACCCATTCCCGGCGACGAGCCGCCGTTCGCCGGCGACCATTGGGTCGATCTTGGCGCCGCCGCCGCCCACGCCACTCGCCACCATAGCGCCGTGCGCATGTGTCGCCCCTCGGTGGCGCCAGCGTCGGCGCCACGTCTTGTGAGTCGCCACCTCGGCCCATCTCGATCCAAAGGCTCGGATACTTAGTCCATTGTCGGTAGTGTAGCGACGTATGGGTCCCACACGTCAGAATTTCTTTTTATTTATCCTTTTCCGGAAATTCTTCACGACGCCTTGACATTGCGCAATAATCCGGGTTTTTCTTTTAAGAAATAATTCGGAAAATCAGTAAATCCAATTTTTAGGGTTTTCTTTAGATTCAAACTTTGAAACCCCATAACTTTTGCATCCTAACTCCAAATCAGCCCATTCAAATTTCTAAATTTGTCTAAAATCAAGATCTACCTAATGGAGATTTTTATTTATTTTTTTGGAGTTGTTTTGGCTCTGTTATTTATTTATTTTGTTTTTGTGCTTCGTTTGCGAGTAGACTTTGACGCTGTTGGAGGAGTTGAAGAAGAAGGAGCTTTCCAAGACCAGGACCGGCACATAAACTTATTCCAAGGCAAGCTATACCCTTGACCATTTTGCTTCCCAGTTTGATAAAAGTATTTTAATTCAAATTATTGCATCTTAATTCAAGTATTTATTTAAATGTTTTGGGTGTAGTAGTTAATTCCAAATTGTTATGTCTTCCTTGTGTAATTGTTATGCCCTGATCCTTTGTCACCCTAGTTGATATTTAGTTGGTAAATATTGTAGCACCAACGTGGGTTGGTTAGTACGAGTAGATTGCTTAGCTATGCCACGAATCACTTATTCATGTGAGACTGCAATTATTAACCTGACTAAGTGAATACGCAATCTTATAATAATCTGTGTGTACTATGTGTCTTTGTGGCATGTGTTGCACTTAAATCAACCGGGTGGTAAAAAGGATTTGGGTGAGGCAAGGGGTGGATCTTGTGTGATATGGTGGGTCAGTGCATGGGCTTTATAAGTCGTGTGCTAATTTTGGTGGAGCTGTGTGCATGGGCTTTATAAAATTTGTGTGCATAGGGATTTGTAGTTAACATGTGGTTGTCTTGCCTTGGTAAGTTAAGGACCTCACCATGTGCGCCATTGAATCGAGCCTATCTGCGACCACATGCTGTTATGGGACGGGCCTAGCATAGTAAGATGAATTTTTGAAATGCTTTGTTATGATTAGTGCTAGCTACACTAGTTATATCTTGTGGGTAAAGTGTACAAACTCTGCGAGTGTAATTTAATCTATTGAATAGCCACGTCATGGTCATGGACAATGCTCGGGGATTTCACACTAGGGGTAGTTTTTTATAAAACTGTGTGGGAAGGGAGCTATGTGATTAGATCATCTAGCTATGTGAATAACCTGTTAGGCTGTGTGTGTCTTTGTGAAATCAATTGTAAAATTATTGTTATCTATTTGTTTTACTCGTTTTCAATCTATTATTAGTATTCAATTGCAACCATTGCATTTCTGCAAAAGAACCACAGAATGCCTTTCCCTTGTAAAATGCCAGCATGTATATATTGCATTTCTGTGGTGTGGCTTGCGAGTATGGTGTGTACTCACGCTTGTTTTGACGAATCAAGCAGAAGAGGAGGAGTCTTCACCAGCTTTCGAGGACGAGTTTATCGAAGGTGCCTGATCGCGAGGTCTTGATCCCAATCGGTTGCCTGTGGTGAATCGATGGGGTGCCACTACCGCTTTTGTTTCCGCTGCTTTATTTCTCTATTAGCCCTGCGTGGTTTGAATAAATGTAAACTCGGCCGTAAGGTCAAACCATTATTTATTAATCAAACTATCGTTTATGCTATTATTCGCTTGTGTGGATCGATATCCACCTTTGTTAACACTTGGGTGCACTAAGCGTGATCTGGACTAGTGCATTAAACACGAGGGTCCCAAGTGTAATTTTGGGTCCCGACAGAGGTGGTATCAGAGCCATACTGACTGTAGGTCTAGACCTTAGTTAGATCGGCCGCTTAAGTGTCCAAATTATTTTCTAAAAGAAAATTAACCTGCAAGACTAAATGAATTTCTTAACTCCCCTCATATCTCTCTTGACTCATCTATTGCTATAATCTCTCCTCTTTCCACTGTTTAAACTTGGTTCTTACCTCTTGACTGCCTGGACAGATGTCGTACCTTCAGACCTTCGGAGATCGCAATGGAGGACTTGCCGCAGAGCTGTGGAAGCTGCTGCAGACACTCGAGGCTTTGATCGCCCAATGTCCGTGTGGCGGCGAGTACATAGTCAATGGGCGAGATCGTGGTTTGGTCTGCGCTTTGACGGTCTCACGCGGAGGAACACGAGGCAACCCGACCTTTGGACATCTCGACCGGAGGATCACCTTCCACGAGGAATCCAGAGTCGCCACGCTGGCCATACTCAAGTCTGCCACATCTCGCGGAGAACTGCGAGAACACTATCTTCGCTACCATCCCGTAGCTGCCGGGGAGCTATCTGCGCGCTTTCCGTCTACGAATGGGGAAGGCAATGCCACAGTGGTGCATCTTGCACAATTCGCAGCTGCTCAGGAGGAGTCGCTGGAGATGGCCACCATCGAGCTGAGGTGCACCTATCAGGCCTGGGAAGAAGCCGAGGAAAGGATCGCCGTTTTAGAACAAGCTCTTTATGGTCAACATGAGATCAAGGATGATCAAGAGGAAGATCCGGAGGAACCAGAAGCACCAGAAGAGATTCCAGAGGAGCCAGCAGAGGTTGCACAACTAGAGGGACTAGCAGAGCCTGCACAACCGGAGGAGCCAGCTGTACCTACACCCAAGCCGCCGCCTCGCTACATCGATCCGGGACATCAGAACTAGTTCGCGAGGATGCCAGCTCACTTCAGAGTCTACACCAGGCAGGAGCGCCGCCAGGGCTTTGGAGGCTTTCTCGAGGAGTAGTTCGTCTAAGTTCCAGCTTTAGTCGAGCTTAGCGGTTTCCCTTTGAGTCGCCTCAGAGGCGGTAGCTTGTGTGCTTAGGTTAAGCTTGAGTTTTTACGTGTGCAAGTATGAGCTGCAAAGGCCCTTAGGCATTTGTTGCAGCCATGCTATTAAGCTATTAATAAAGGTTATTTCATTTGAGTTTATTGAGCTATGTTTGTTGGGTTTGATCTATCCCCCTGTCTAGTTCTTAACTCATCTTGTGCTTGCTACCTTATCTAACCTATGGAACTTCACCAGATGGTTCAGACCCGTCACACTGCTACAAGTGGATCCGGCACCCCAGCGTCCGAAGAGAATGATCAACTCCCCGCGGGGACAGTGCCACCCCAAGCACCACCTCTTGACTTGTAGAACTTTGGAGCCTTTATGGCAGCACAAACTCAGATGATGTATACAATGATGAACCAGATGCAGGCCATGAACAACAACAACAACAACAACAACATCAACAACAATCGTCAGGGAGGAGCCCCCGTCGCCCAGGGTCATCAGGGACCATCCAAGTTGGCTGAATTCATGAGGACTCGTCCGCCAACTTTCTCTGGCCATGTCTCGCCAGTGGAAGCTGATGATTGGCTTCGCGTGATTGAGAGGAAGCTGCTGATCACCCAATGCAGCGATCACGAGAAAGTTTTGTATGCCACTCATCAGATGGAAGGCATAGGCTGGCGAGTGGTGGGAGAACTTCGCAGCAGGCGCATGAAGCACCACGAATATCACAGGAAGAATTTTCCATGACCTTCCGCCATATCATGTACTGAAGGGATCATGGATTTAAAGAAGGATGAGTTCCGTGCTCTTAAGCAAGGAGCTATGTCGATGTTGATTACGAATAAGTTTTCTCGGTTAGCTCGCTATCTTTGCGCAGGGACGTCGCTCTTGACAAGGCTCATCGAGCCGTTTCTTGAAGGGATTGAACTCGGGACTACTGAGTCAATCGCTTGCCCACACCTTCCGGATTTCCGTGAGTTGATTAACAAGGCATTGGTCATGGAGGACAAACGCAAGGAACTGGAGGATCACCGCAAGCGTAGGATGATTCAGCAGGGAAGCCACCAACCACAACAGCAGAGGGCAAGGATAGTGCCACAGCAGTTTAGTCGTTTCGATCGCGAGTTCTTCGGGACTCTGCACCGCCTTGACACCTCGCCCTTTTGTTCGAATCCTCGCAACCCTACACCACCAACCCCACCTCAGGAACAACATCCGCAGAGTGAAACCAGTGTGTTACAATTGCGTCAGCCAACCGCCACTTCGCCAATCGGTGTCCTCAGAAGGGAACTATCACTCCAGTCCGCTTCAACCTTGGAGCAACACCTGCCAAGACCCCAGTGTAGAGCAATCAAGGAGTTTCTCAGGGAACCAATCAACCAGGAGGAACACCTCAATCAGTTGTCAGAGGTCGTGTTAATCACGTCACGTTGGAAGGAGCCCAGGAAGCACCAGACGTCGTACTGGGTAAGTTCCTAGTAAATTCAGTACCTGCATCCGTTCTGTTTGATTCTGGAGCTTCGCATTCGTTTGTTTCTGGAAATTTTGCAGCTAAGAATAAGTTGGAAGTTATGCCTCTTAAGCGTACTCTGTTAGTCCAGTCGCCTGGAGCAGAGCTAAGTTCTAATATAGGTTGTTTAGGGGCTAAGTTACTCATAGCTGGAGTTGAGTTTCTAGCTAACCTAGTTATTCTAGACACCCAAACCATAGATGTCATCCTTGGCATGGATTGGTTAACCAAGCACAAAGTCGTGCTAGATTGTAGCCGAAGAGCCGTTACAATCGAGGATGCCAAAGGAAACAAAGTGGAGTTTCTAGCTACCTCAGTGCGTAATGGACACCTGCTAGTCAATAGCCTAAAGACCGTCACTTTGGAAGACATGCCCGTTGTCCGAGAGTATCCAGATGTGTTCCCAGAAGAATTACCAGGAATGCCACCGGATCGTGACATCGAGTTTATCATCGATCTAGTGCCAGGAACAGCACCCATCTCGAAGAGACCTTACGGATGCCAGCCGATGAGTTGGTAGAAATGAAGAAGCAAATAGAAGAACTTTTGGAAAAAGGCTTTGTAAGGCCTAGCTCGTCGCCATGGGGAGCGCCAGTCCTATTCGTCAAAAAGAAGGATGGAAGCATGAGAATGTGCATCGACTACCGGTCTCTCAATGAAGTCACCATCAAGAATAAATACCCATTGCCCCGGATAGATGATCTGTTTGACCAGATGAAAGGAGCCGGAGTGTTCTCGAAGATCGATCTGCGATCAGGTTACCACTAGTTGAAGATTTGCCCCAAGGATATACCTAAGACCGCTTTCTCAACGCGGTATGGACATTATGAGTTCTTAGTCATGTCCTTTGGTCTGACTAATGCCCCTGCCTATTTCATGAACATGATGAATAAAGTATTCATGGAGTATTTGGACAAGTTTGTAGTTGTATTCATCGATGATATTTTGGTTTACTCCAAGTCGGAAGAAAAACATGCTGAACATTTGAGGTTAATCCTAGAAAAGCTCAGAGAGCATCAGTTGTATGCTAAATTTAGCAAGTGTGATTTCTGGAAAAAAGAAGTGGATTTTCTTGGTCATGTGATGGCAATTGCAGAGTGTGATTGACCCCATAAAGTTAAAGCGATATTACATTGGGGAACTGACCCAAGACCGCACTCAAATTCGCATTTCTTGGGATTAGCGAGGATATTATCGCCGTTTCATTGAAGGATTCTCATCAATTGCTAAACCTCTTACGCAATTGTTGAAGAAAGAGAAAAGTTTACTTGGACTGACTTGTGAAGAAAGTTTCCAAGAATTGAAGAAGCGTTTGACTTCAGCCCCAGTGCTGATTTTGCCGGATATTCGCAAGGATTTTGATATCTATTGTGACGCTTCGCGTCAAGGATTAGGATGTATCCTGATGCAAGAAGGAAGAGCTGTCGCCTATGCGTCAAGGCAGTTAAGGCCTCACGAAGAGAATTATCCTACCCATAATCTGAAATTAGCTGCAGTAGTGCATGCTTTGAAGATTTGGCGTCATTACCTCATCGGTAATCGCTGCGAGATATATACGGATCATAAGAGCTTGAAATACATTTTCACCCAGTCAGATCTGAATATGAGGCAGAGAAGATGGCTAGAATTGATAAATGATTATAATCTCGGAATCCATTACCATCCTGGTAAAGCCAATGTCGTTGCCGATGCTTTGAGCCGTAAGAGCCACTGCAATGCTTTGGAAGTAAAAGAGCTTTGTTCAGAACTTCAAGACGAATTCCAGAAGCTGAAGCTAGAAGTAGTATCCGATGGATTTGTGGCCAGTCTGGAAGTGCAGTCTACTTTGGAGAAATAGATTCGCGAGGCCCAGCCAAAGGATTCAGAGTTTGCAGACATCAAGAAGAAGATGGCAGAAGGGAAGTTCAAAGAATTCACAGTGGATGAACAAGATATACTGTGGATCAGTGGACGTATCTGCGTACCAGATGTTGATGGGTTGAGACAGCTAATTTCAAAGGAGGCCCATGACTCAAAGTATTCGATTCACCCTGGTAGTACGAAGATGTATCAGGATGTTAAGAATAAGTTTTGGTGTCCAAACCTGAAGCGAGACGTCGCAGAGTTCGTTGCCTTGTGCGACGTATGTCAGAAGGTGAAAGCAGAACATCAGAGACCAGCAGGTCTGTTGCAACCGTTGAAGATTCCAGAGTGGAAGTGAGAAGAAATCGGGATGGATTTCATTACCGGATTACCCAAGACTCAATCGGGTTATGATTCGATTTGGGTAATAGTGGATCGTTTGACTAAAGTTGCCCATTTCCTGCCAGTCAAAACTACGTACTCAGGAGATCGTCTGGCAGAGCTATATATGTCAAGGATTGTCAGTTTGCATGGTGTGCCCAAGAAGATAGTGTCAGATCGAGGATCTTAGTTCACCTCCCGTTTTTGGCAGAATTTGCAGGAAGCCTTAGGGACTCATCTGAATTTCAGTACTGCATATCATCCCAGACATGATGGGCGGTCAAAAGTAAATCGATATTGGAAGATATGTTGAGAGCCCGTGTTTCTAGCAAATGCTACCGTTGGGATAAGAGTTTACCATATCACGAAATTCTCGTACAACAACAGTTTTCAAGCTAGTCTGCAAATGTCGCCGTTTGAAGCTTTGTATGGTCGTGCCTGCCGAACCCCGCTGAATTGGTCAGAAATTGCTGAACGTACAGTCTTTGGCCCAGATATTATCCAAGAAGCAGAAGAACAAGTGGCTATGATCCGAGAGAGACTAAAGATAGCTCAGTCGAGGCAGAAGAGTTATGCCGATAATCATCGTCGTGATCTCAGTTTTGAACCAGAGGATTTTGTTTACCTTAGGGTTACGCCCCTCAGAGGTGTGAAAAGGTTCCATGCCAAAGGAAAGCTTGCCCCTCGGTATGTTGGTCCGTTCAAGATTTTGAATCGCCGTGGAGAAGTAGCATATCAGTTGGAGCTGCCGCAATCGTTAGCAGGTTTACATGATGTCTTTCATGTCTCTTAGTTGAAGAAGTGTCTTTGCGTGCCAGAGGAACAAGCCCCGCTAGAGTCAATTGAACTAAAGGAAGACCTCACATACAAAGAGCAGCCTGTCAAGATTCTAGATGTCGCAGAACGTCGGACCAGAAGCAAGACAGTTCATTTTTGCAAAGTGCAGTGGAGCCACCACTCAGAGGGTGATGCAACGTGGGAGCGTGAAGAAGAGTTGAAAGCCGAGTTCCCCAGCCTTTTCTCCAGCTAGCCTGAATCTCGGGGTCGAGATTCCTTTAAGGGGGGGGGGAGGTTTGTAACATCCCAATTTTCAGAGCGTTAAAAATCTTTTAAATAGTTGTAGTGAGAAAATTCACCATTTGGATTTATCTGAATTTAATTCAAAAGCTTAATATTGGACTTTGAGTAACAAAACAATTTAATATAATTAAAGTCAACATGAACAATGGTCAAAACTATTTTTATTTGGATTCACTGAGCTTGGATATATTTTCTAGAATTTTCTGGAATTTTTCCAAGTTCATTTGCTATTTTCCATTGCTTATTTGGATTTACGCTATTTTCTAAAAGGAAAAGCTAATTAAAATCTCCTAACAAAGATGCTTGGGCCTAAACCCTCTCTCTCCTGTTCGGCCCGATCATTGTGCACCAACCCTTCCTCACCGTTGGATCGTGACGGACGCTGGATCTCAGCGCTGCTCTCTCTCTCCGCGCTCTGTTCCTCACCGTTGGATCGCAAAAGCGAGCGTCCGAGATCTTGAGGGCCAATTGGAGCGGTCCGAACATCACAATGCATTTGGGCGTGCGATCAAGTTTGGGCGGCCCGATGGAGTTGTCTTGTCGGGTGGTCCGAACGTTCCCTCCGATTGTGGGCGTCCGATCTAAAGCGGACGACAGATCTTAGCCTCTCGCGGCGCCTCGCCCTCTCTCTCGACGTGGGCCCTCTGAGGTCGTCCTCTCCGACACGGTCTCTTCCTCGCGTGACTCATGGCCGTGTCGCCATTGCCGCTTTCTAGAAGCTCACCATGCATGATCGTTTACGCTAACAAAAACCCCAGATTCTCGCACCAAACTTCATCGTTATCTCTTCCGCACCGACTCTGTTCAAATTCAAACTTCGAATTCGTTTCTATCCCCGTTTCCTCGCGCGGCCGTTTCGGGCAGTTTAACCTCGCTGCCGGCACGCCATCTCAAGCTCGCTCTGTGCCTATAAAAGGACCCCCCCTGCTTCGCCTTCGCCCCCTTTCCAAAACCCCTCGCTCAATTCCACTCGAGAGCCTCCACATCGCCGTCGATTCGACCTTTAAGGAACCTCGCCGCCGGTGAGATTTCTTCGATTGCGCCGCCACCGTAACCGCCGTGTCGTCGTGGAGCACGTCATCGGGATCGCCATCACCTCCTCTACCTCCCGGACCCTTCCCCGACGACAATCCCTCGCCGGAGCGCCCGTCCGACAAAACCCGAATTGTTATGCCTTCCTTGTGTAATTGTTATGCCCTGATCCTTTGTCACCCTAGTTGATATTTAGTTGGTAAATATTGTAGCACCAACGTGGGTTGGTTAGTACGAGTAGATTGCTTAGCCATGCCACGAATCACTTATTCATGTGAGACTGCAATTATTAACCTGACTAAGTGAATATGCAATCTTATAATAATCTGTGTGTACTATGTGTCTTTGTGGCATGTGTTGCACTTAAATCAACCGGGTGGTAAAAAGGATTTGGACTGAGGCAAGGGGGTGGATATTGTGTGATATGGTGGGTTTGTGTGCATGGGCTTTATAAGTCGTGTGCTAATTTTGGTGGAGCTGTGTGCATGGGCTTTATAAGCTGTGTGCATAGGGATTTGTAGTTAACATATGGTAGTCTTGCCTTGGTAAGTTAAGGACCTCACCATGTGCGCCATTGCACTGAGCCTATCTATACGACCACATGCCTGTTATGGGACGGGCCTAGCATAGTAAGATGAATTTTTGAAATGCTTTGTTATGATTAGTGCTAGCTACACTAGTTATATCTTGTGGGTAAAGTGTACAAACTCTGCAGAGTGTAATTTAATCTATTCGAATAGCCGCGTCCGCGGTCATGGACAATCCTCGGGGATTTCACACTAGGGGTAGTTTTTCATAAAACTGTGTGGGAAGGGAGCTATGTGATTAGATCATCTAGCTATGTGAATAACCTGTTAGGCTGTGTGTGTCTTTGTGAAATCAATTGTAAAATTATTGTTATCTATTTGTTTTACTCGTTTTCAATCTATTATTAGTATTCAATTGCAACCATTGCATTTCTGCAAAAGAACCACAGAATGCCTTTCCCTTGTAAAATGCCAGCATGTATATATTGCATTTCTGTGGTGTGGCTTGCGAGTACGGTGTATACTCACGCTTGTTTTGACGAATCAAGCAGAAGAGAAGGAGTCATCACCAACTTTCGAGGACGAGTTTATCGAAGGTGCCTGATCGCGAGGTCTTGATCCCAGTCGGTTGCCTGTGGTGAATCGATGGGGTGCCACTACCGCTTTTGTTTCCGTTGCTTTATTTCTCTGTTAGCCCTGCGTGGTTTGAATAAATGTAAACTCGACCGTAAGGTCAAACCATTATTTATTAATCAAACTATCGTTTATACTATTATTCGCTTGTGTGGATCGATATCCACCTTTGTTAACACTGTGTGCACTAGCATGATCCTGGACTAGTGCATTAAACACAGAGGGTCCCGAAGTGTAATTTTGGGTCCCGACAATGCTTAACGCTTTTTATGACTAGATCGTCTACACGGGCTTTCAAGTTTCAGCCTAGTTAAGGTGAAAAAGTCGTTTTCATCAAGCGTTGAAAAGAAGCACTAACATTTTTAAAAACCAAATGACATTTTAACAAAGCAAAATATTCCAAATGGCATAATAAATGTGGTCTTTTCTTCATCATCTAAACACATACTAATATGATGATAACCAAAATATGCATCTAGGGAACTTAATATTTCACAACTAGCAGTAGAATCAACCAACTGATCAATATAAGGAAGAGGAAAATCATCTTTTAAACAAGCTTTATTGAGATTAGCAAAGTCTATATACATACGCCACTTACCATTAGACTTTTTAACCATTACAGGATTAGCCAACTACTCTGGATGGTCGACTTCTATTATAAAACCTGTCTTAAGTAGCTTGTCCAATTCCGATCTAATAACATCTTGTCGATCAGGTGCAAATCTTTGTATTTTTTGTTTTACGGGTTTCTTGTCAGGCTGTAGAACTAGCCTGTGCTCGATCACCTCCTTGAGGACTCCGGGCATGTCGGATGCTTGTCACACGAAGACATTTGTGTTAGCTCAAAGAAAGGTGACGATGCCGTCTTCCTATTTAGGGTCAGAAGGAACTCCATTGTGAACAGTTTTTGAAGGCTTCTCTGGATTCAGGGGAACTTCTTTGACTTGATCGTTCAACTTTGGTGTAGCTTTAGGCTTCAACTGCTTAGTCAAAGGCTGACTTTTGCTTGCTTCTCGAGTTGGTATCTGGACAACCATCTCGAGGGATTTTTAGTCACACATAAGTGCCATCTTTTTATCACAGCGAACTGTGATTACTCATTTGGGACCTGGCATTTTAAGACATTGATAACCATAATGAGCAACCATTAGGAATCATGCCAAAGTTGGTCTTCTGAGTATGGCATTGTATGCCGTGTCGAAATCGACCACATCAAAATAAATTTTTTCTATCCTGAAGTTGTTTGGAGAATCAAACGTTACAGGAAGAGAAACTTGGCCAATGGGTTTGGCCGAAGATCCCGGTACAATCCCATAAAATGAGTATCGTACAGGTTTTACCCTAGTTCTGGGCACTAGCATTTCATCTAGGGAACTCGTAAATAAAATGTTTAACGAACTCCCACCATCAACTAACACACGATTTACTCGACAGTTGTTGATGGTGGGCTTGACCACAGTCAAAAATTGTCCTAGTCGAGTTGAAGGGATCAGACAATCACCATTCTCAAAAGAGATGGAGACTTCTAACCACTTTGGTAATTTATTGACAAGAGGATGGTCAATGGAGTTTACCTCGCGTTCGACAGCCTTGAGCTGTCTCTTTGACTCGTATACCAAAGATCCTCTATAGATATGATCAATAGTATGCTTTAGATCTTGGAACGACATCTCCTCGTCGTCATCCGACTACTTTTGACCACTCGTTTGTCTGACCACTAAATGCTGGTTGAGTTCCGGAATGATAGATTCCAGAATTTGCTATGCCAGGTCGGACTGTCTTAGACTAATTCGAATGTTTGGAGGAGGAACCCTCGCTATGCTCTGTACTTGTCTTGGTGCAATCCTGATTATGGTCGGTTGGACCTTTGCCCTATGAGGAATCAGGTCCCTCATCTGGACATAATGTTGTGGGGGATAGAGATCCCTCATCAACTCTGTCTGCGGCATGGTCTCCTAGATCTGGTGAAAGATCCCTGGAGGTGGCATAGCCGTCGAACGAAACAATGCTCTGCTGGTAGCAGGCATCCATGTCGAGTTCTGCATAGTCGGCCAAATCAAAGCTGGTAGCAGGAACGGTTAATCTTGTTGTTTAAAGTGTTTTGCATGTTAATTGGGTTTGCATGTGCAGTTATCCAAGTAGTCTATGCAATCTTGGGTGTCAACAAATCACATTAACGAGAAATCACCGGTCAAATGGAGCTAGCAACCATCTTGTCTTCATCTTTTGAAAATAATTAGACTTGGTTAGTTGGGCCGAGTCCTGCATCGTTATCATTTGGGCCGAGTCATACGGAGTGCGTAGTCCAAGGCACTGTAGGTGTGAGTCTATGTCTGAAATGTGCAATGTGGGGCGGCACAGTGTATTCGGATCATGTGAGTGTGACATGTATCCAGGAGTTAGTTTGTTATCTTGGGTACTTAGTTGTTCATACTCTTGAGTTTTTCTAGGGAGTTGAGGAATAACAGAGAACAAAGGACGCCAGAAGCGTTCGCGTCATAGCTATGTGTGCTCCTCTGTGTTCATCAATTTCCTAGTTTTTCGTGTGAATTGTGTCCACGAGTTCGTGTTGATTAATCCCAATATTTAGTATTAGAGCCCGAGTTCTTGATCCGTGTATGTCCAAGATCATGTTGCGCTCTCCAGAAAGTGGTGTCACCGGTGATGAGGCGATGTCGGGTGCGATGGCGAAGGAGTGTTCCACCGTCTCGCTACATTATTCGATGCTCACAAAGAGTAGTTATGCAGTATGGGCAATCAAGATGAAGGTGTACATGTGTGCTCAAGGAGTGTGGGATGCGGTCGAGGATGGCAATGTTGATGTGCACAAGAATCAGATGGCCTTGGCGGCCATCTATGGAGGCATCCTGGAGGAAACGCTCTTCCTACTGGCCGAAAAGGAGACGGCCAAAGCTGCACGGGAGGCATTGAATATGATGCATCTTGGTGCCGATCGTGCCAAGGAAGCGCGAGTACAGACCCTTAAGAGTGAGTTCGAGGGGATGCGCATGAATGAGACGGAGTCGATCGACGACTTCGCCATGAGCTTGACGACCATTGTTAACCAAATCCCAGCTTTGGGGGACAAGATGGAAGAGAGTTATGTTGTGAGAAAGTTCCTTCGTGCAGTCCCTAGAAAGTGTTTGCAAATCGTCTCCACCATTGATCAGTTTGGTGACCTCAAGGTGATGACTGTTGAGAAGGTGATCGACCACTTGAAGGCAGACGAGGAACAGATCCGAGAATCTGGCGGTAGCAAAAATGAGCAGCCGCTGTTAACTTGCGCCGAGCGGGAGGCCCAATCATTGAAAGGCGAAGGCAAGGGCTCCTCCAGCCCAGCGGCTCTAATGGCGGTGGTGGCCGAGGCCGCAAGAATCGGGAATTCGGCAAGGCAAAAGTGAGGTGCTATAATTGTAATGATTATGGGCATTTTGTTTCAGAATGCCGCAAGCCAAAGAAGGTGATGAAGACAGAGGCGCATTTCGCTACGGCGGATGCGGATGACGAGCCAACATTGCTATGAAGCTCGGCGAGGAGGTGCCCAAATAACACTAACAAGATTAACACTACTACAAAAAGGCTGATACTGGACGCATCATCACAAACGGTTGATTAAAACTATCAGTATTAAATACAATCATAGAAGGTTTTGGTTTAGCGACCGTCTATGTTACTGGCTACGCTAAAAACCGTCTGTGAAAAGGTAATATCACAGACGGTTCATGTTGAAAACCGTCTGTGAAGTATCATAAATGGTTCTGAACAAGAACCGTTTGTGATACTACTAAATATCACAGACAGTTCATGTTGAAAACCGTCTGTAAAGTAACATGAACCATCTGTGATATTATGGTCAACACGGACGATTTTTGTTTTGAAACCGTCTGTGATTCGCAGCGTGGGATGGCGAAAATTTTTGGACGCGTGCGCGGGAGGCGAAATATTTTGGACGCATGCGCGGGAGACGAAATGTTTTGGGACTGTCCTTATATATTATAGTCACCCCTATCTTGTCTTCCATCAATCTCTCCCTCTTCCCTCCCCACCCCACGCCGAGCTCCGACTACCATCGACTACTGTCATGAGCTCGTCCGCCTCCGATTTTGACGCCACAGTTCACTGCACAAGGCACTCTTATCGTAAGAGTGTCTTGTGCAATGTCATGTCATGACATAACGGTGATGCTACTGCCGCCTTTCCTTCATTGCCGGTGATATCCCTATCTGATCTCCTCACCTCTCTTCTTAGTTGATATCCCCATGCCAGTAAGTGATCAATCGTTTGTCGCCTCCCCCTGCCTTGTTGCTTTTGGTGGCTCTTAGTGGTGACCGTGGGTTTCTTGTGAATGAATAGATCAAAATAAGATTGCGGACATCGACAGCGAGCACCTCGGCATCCTTGACTCCGAGTACCAGGCCATCGTTCGCCTCTTCGTCTCGGACTCATTTTCGCGCATTGTTCGGTAAAACAGCCACAACTTTTACATACGAACTCGGATTGCGACGTTCTTTGGCTCGTTGGAAAGCTAATAAAAATCTTAATCCGAAAATCTATAAAGCAAGGTCAAATTATCTTCGTGAGGCCCCGAAAAAGTGAAACCCCCCAAAAAAGGTCGTTTAGAGCCTCAAAACTGCATCCGAAGTTTCAGCACGCGTTTTCGCCATTCGTTCGCCATCCAGTTTGAGTTTTCTTTCATTTCAGGCTGTGTAATCAATCATATGAAGATACTCTGGTCCAACTATCCAGTAATTGATTGGTTTGGCTCAAAATTTGATTTTTTTTTTGCAATAGAAAAAACTATCACAGACAATTCTAAACAATAACCGTCTGTGAAAAAAGCTATCACAGATGTCTGTGATAGCTTTTTTCATGTCATTACTGACCCATAAAGTCAGACGGTTCAGAAAACCATCTGTGGTGATGATTTTGAACTATCTGTGAATACCTTTTCTGTAGTAGTGTAAGGAGGTGATTGTTAGAAATTAATCTTGTTATCTAAAGTGTTTTGCATATTAATTGGGTTTGCATGTGCAGTTATCCAAGCAGTCTATGCAATCTTGGGTGCCAACAAATCGCATTGACGAGAAATCACAAGTCAAATGGAGCTAGCAACCATCTTTATCTTTATCTTTTGAAAATAATCAGACTAGCTTAGTTGGGCCGAGTCCTGCGTCGTTGTCGTTTGGGCCGAGTCTTAGGGAGTGCATGCGTGCATGGCGTTGTAGGTGTGAGTGTATGCCTGAAACGTGCGGTGTGGCACAGTGTATTCGGATCACGCGGGTGTGGCATGTATCCAGGAGTTAGTTTGTTAGTTTGGGTACTTAGTCGTTCGTACTCAGTTTTTCTGGGGAGTTGAGGAATAACAGAGAGCAAAAGACGCAAGAAGCTAGTGTCCGCGTCATAGCTGTGTGTTTCTATGTGTTCGCCGATTTTCTAGTGTGTTCGTGTGAATTGTGTCCACGAGTTCGCGTTGACTCGCCCCGTCGGTTCCGCCTCGCCGTGCGCTGGTCATGGCTCACACCCGCATCCTCCTCACCGGCCGGGGACGCCGCACCGCCTGGCCGCGTCACGCTGTGCCACCGGTAACACCACCCGTTGCACGCTCGCCGCCGCGGACGCTGGCTGCAGCACGCACCCATGGCCTCCTGCCACGCCGTGGCCGCGATGGCCTCTCCATCCAGTGCTGCTGCTACTTCTACTCCTTTATCTCAAACTGCTCAAGCGACCGTGCATGTGCAAAATACTTGGATGCTTTAAACACATACATATATAGCATTTCATAGGCACTAATTTCTCGTCCAAAGTTTTCTACATCTTTGTGATAATCTTGTGCCTAGTTGATCGAATTAAGGACTTACTAGTTACTAGTTACTACAGCCTAGTGCATTGGGGGGCAGTTTATTGGAGATAAAACCAAGCTGCAAATTAAATATATAAGTACTGATAACATCGTAACAAGGTGTATATATTATGTTTCAGTGGACTAATCGATTGATAAATAACTATGAAAAAGATGCATATCTCGCAGAAAGCAAAACATATGTGCTTTTTATCCATGTGATTCAACAACAACCAAATTTTTTTTTTCCTTTTGAATGGACCACGTGCTTTGAAATCCTTTGTTTAGCACTTGGCTTATGTAGTGTCCCAATCTATTCTTGATTCCCATGTGGTACCATTATTTTTTTCAGACAAATTAAAAAGCTTCGATTTTTTAATGGAAAATTGCTGGACTAGAATTATTATGTTCTCAGACAAGAGGAAACAAAAAATGCTTCCATGTGAGGCATGTCTTAAAATTATGTAGAGATCTGGTCTATTTAAGAAACTACGGGGAAAACCTGTCAGATCACGGTATATCCGCGATGACCGAAATGTATCAAAATATTGATCAGAAATAAAAAATAGTCTGAATATATATTTTTTGTGAAAAGAGTGCGGCTATTTTACTGAAAAGATTTTACGGTGGCCTTGCTGTGATCTCGATAAAACATCAAAAAACTTTTGAGAGAAAATTGATTACAAGCGAGTAGCACACTAGGAAGCATGCACCACTCTTGATCGTTCAATAATTTGATCGAGAAAATGACCTGGCACACGCAAGAACCCAAATTGTTAGTTCCATTTACGTCAATATCTACATAATTATTACGCATGTAACCGTAACGAAATTACCAAACCTACTCCAAATTAGGCACACAAAAAAAATGTTACTCGAAATGTAGGTATCAGCTAGATAGCAAAGAATTCATCAGAAGGGCTGGATCATGCCCATACCTTAATACAAAAGGTGGCAAGTGACAGTTAATCCACTTATAGGTAGGCCCAACCGTGTTGCACACTGTACTCCCACTCAACACGTGACAAGTGGACCCAGTAAGTTTTTACCTCATTTAGCCTCTTTTTAAAATAAAATAGCAAAATTAGACGGCCTCCACAAACGAAATGATAAAAATAACACTTTTACCACACTATTTTGCCACAGAACCGACATATTGTGCACTCAAATCATGGCAAGCGACCTGCCGCAGGCCAGACCACGACAGACTACCTGTTGTGCACCAAGACCACGGCAGGATGACGTGCTAGCACGCAGGTGCCCACGCGGCAACCATCCTGTCGTGATCTGGGTGCTTGGCAAATCGTTTGCCGCTATCTTGGTGCGCGGCATGTCAGTGCCATGGCAAAATAGCATAGTAAAGGTATCATTTTTGCCATTTTATTTTAGACTAGTTTTGCTATTTCGTTAAAGAACTCACTTCAGCCGAAGACTCCGGATCTTTAGAGAATCACGCCCATGTATTCTCTACGACCGACCAACTTGTAAAGTTGAAAAGCTAGCTTAGCTCGCTCTAGCACTATCCATGAACTTTTCTTTATTTTGTCCTTTTGATTTCTAATTTCGATCTATTTATTTTTGTGAGGAGAGAAAGAGAGATGAAATCTGAATGTCCCGTGAAGAGGAAGAGGGGCCAGATTGCCAGACGTACACTCCATGCAAAGGTTTCCACGCGTGCATGTTTTGCAGCTTACTGCAACAGCTTCCATCGATCGATTTGTTATTGCATGCACACATATAATAGTGACTGTTTTGATATGCCCCTATATGGATGATGATGGCATTTGGAAGCTGGGATATGAGAGAGAGAGAGAGAAGATGATGATGGGATTATGTGAACTCCAAGCAATTATGCGACTTAGCTAGCTATGCTTCATTGCAAAACAACCCCACAGGGGCATATATATGCATATATCTTTGTCCCCTAACTGATATCTCTGCCCTCAGGTGGCCATGATAACCTTCTGGCTCAAGGGAAGTGAGAATGGAAAAGGACAACAAGAGCTGGAGTCAAAGACAAGAAGACTAGTGCTCTCTCTCATGAAAAAATGATTGGTTCACCCATTCCAGCTACACCATACTAAAACCATAGAGTTGTACATATCACAGAAGTAACGGAATACAGAAATATATATATTTATAGGCCAAGTTTCATTTTTCATAATATATCATAATAGTATAAGATGTCCACATTGTTTCCTCGAAATTCTTGACGGTACATGGCCAAATTGCAAGCTTAAAAACATGCCTATCGATAAATAACATCTCTAGTTCACATGTAATATATCCTAATAATTGTGAATCCAATCCAGAGCGGCTCGATGATTGCAAAGTAACAATTTCTCATACTTCAGAACCTATAAAGTTTTCTATTGAATTTATATCATTGTAGCGAAATTGGCACCACGTAGATTAAAAAATCAGCGGTTTTGTATGTAAATTTGGTGCTTACTGTATCCAATTCGACTAGGCCAGCGTGCGTGTGAACCTAGCAATTCCCCCCCCCCCTCCCCCCTCTCTCTCTCTCTTCTTGCTCTCCATCTACTTGTCCAGTTTCTAAGCAAAGCACACACCCATCACCATCGCCATCATATCATCCCCTTCCTTCCTCCTCCTCTCGTCCCTCTCCTCCATTCCTCCCCTCACTCCATACAAAACTTTCTCTCTCTCTCTCACACACACACCCCATATATGTACTCAAGTCCATTTCTCCCTTATATATCATACACTTGGAACAAGATCGACTTGACCATCCCTAGCTATAGTCATAGCTACATCGATCGATCCCCACACGCGTACATACATAGCACCACACTTGCGAGAATTACTCAAGAGCAACAAAGCTAGGTGATAGCAGGCAGGCAATGAGGAAGCCGGAGTGCCCGGCGACGAAGGGTAGTGGCGGCGCGGTGGCGGGGTGTGGGGGAAACGGCAATGCGGCTGCGGCTGCGGCTGCGGTGGCGGCGGTGAAGCTGCGGAAGGGGCTGTGGTCGCCGGAGGAGGACGAGAAGCTGCTGGCGTACATGCTGCGGAGCGGGCACGGGTCGTGGAGTGACGTGGCGCGCAACGCCGGGCTGCAGCGGTGCGGCAAGAGCTGCCGCCTCCGGTGGATCAACTACCTCCGCCCCGACCTCAGGCGCGGCGCCTTCTCGCCGCAGGAGGAGGAGCTCATCGTCAGCCTCCACGCCATCCTCGGCAACAGGTACGTGTACGCCGTACGCGTGTGTACGTGCCGATCGATGCGCACGTGTCGGTGTACGTGCGTGCGTGCGCCCTCGTACGTGTGGTCGATCTCATGCATGCCATGGTGGTGTCGTACGTACGTGCGCTCCCTGGTGATTACATTAGTGTGCACGTTGAGGCTTAGGAGAGTCAATTAATAAAAGTTAATTGTGTCGTTCTTGCGCTTTTTTTTTGCTATGTTTTTGTATTTCTAGCTTTAATTTGTTTATTTAACACGGGTAAATCAGAGGTTATATGTTTCTGTGTGTACCTGCATTTTGTCGATTTTGGTTTCTGAACACAACTTTATGATTTCTTTTCACGTTCATGCTTGATTATACAAGCCATTGGTATTCCTCAAAAAACGAACCATACATGTATGATGTATCTTTCATATAATTAAGCTTCAGCGGTAGATATAAATTGGTGAGAATTGTAGAATTGTATTGTAGGATGATATTGATAACTATGTAGTTAATTTGCTGCCTTTTTACATTTATCCTCTTTTTTTTCAAACGTGTACTGCGTACTAGATTTTTTAAGGTATAAGATTTGCGTTAAGCACACAACATTCTTGATTTGTTTTATATATTCTCTAGCTCATAAATGTCTCAAGTAGATCCGTATATATACTATCCATGTCCTACAGCATTAGCATTTACAATTGCGGACCAAAATTGAGTGGGGGCCCATGAGTCTGCCCATTTGTGTGTGTATAAAGTGACCTAACAATGTATATCTGCCTTGTAATGTACATAGATATGCATGCCACAACAATATACATTTGTCTTTTCATTCTCCTAAGCGCATATGATGTCCACATGATATTCTTTATTTTGCATGAAATGATCAACATAATTACAAAACAGCTATAACGTAGGAACTAAAAGTTACTCAGAAAGACACTGAAAGGGATGTGAGTAGCTGCGTGTTTTAACCTGCAGGACAGGCATTTTTGTCGGATCCATCATGCATGATTAATCCCTGTCTTACCAGAAATGAGATTACGACATCAACTAATTAATTAACTCTACCTTTTAATTACTAGATATTTTTGCAGTCATGCATCAAAAAGTTACGGCACATTGACACTTCTTTTTTTACAGAAACATCTCGTTTGCTTACTGTAAAATCTATCCTACTACGTTACTCCAGGTGGTCTCAGATCGCTGCCCGGCTGCCAGGGCGCACCGACAACGAGATCAAGAACTTCTGGAACTCCACCATCAAGAAGCGGCTGAGGAGCTCGGCGGTGTCCTCTCCGGCGACGACCGAGTGCGCGTCATCGCCGGAGACCAAGCTGGCCATCGACGGCGGCGCCAGCTGCCTCGACCTCGCCGGCCTCGACAACGGCGCCCACCATGCAATGAAAAGCATATGGGTGGACTCGTCCTCCTCATCGTCCTCGTCCTCGTCGCTGCAGAGCCAGCCGTCCGCGATGGCGGCGGCTGCCTGGAGCTACGGCGGCCTCCTCCCGCTGCCAGACCAAGTCTGCGGCGTGGCGGCCGCGGCGGCCGACACGCCGGCGGCGTTCTTCCACGACCATGCATCGTTCAAAGTTGCTGCATTGTATGGTGGCGGTTACTACTACGGAAGCACTCACCATGGGATGGCAATGGAAGGAGGAGGAAACTTCCTAGGAGGTGAAAGCAGTGTGCTCTATGGTGTGCCCCCTCTGCTAGAGCCCAAAGCAGCGGAAGAAGACCAGACCATAATGGCATCAAGTAACAACACCAACCCTAAAAACAACAGCAACAACACCACTACTGAGACTACCACACCGAGTAGCAACAATGGCAGCAACATCACAGACAACAACAGTAACAACAACAAGAACATGAACATTAGCCTAGTGAGCAACAATGTGGTCTACTGGGAGGCAGGTCACCAACAGCACATGAGCAGGAATGTCATGGGGGAGTGGGACTTGGAGGAGTTGATGAAAGATGTGTCATCCTTGCCTTTCCTTGATTTCCAAGTTGAATGATTGGGGGACCCATCTCCTAGCTTCTGCCAAGGAGTACATGCATATACAATTATACATATATATATAAATACATACATATACATTGAAGGTAGTATATATATTTTTTTTTCTTGACATTATTCCCCACCAATGTACAAGATTTCTCACACCCACTACTTCACTTTTGATCCTACATGTCTTGAATTCATCGTTGTATGAAGATATTCATGTCATGCAAATAATTAATCAAAACGAAGTTACTTGAGTTATATGGTGGTCATCATTCATCAATACCAAATATGGTGTATATTATGTATACATGTATAGTTGTGTACAATAAGGATTAGTTAGATGTATGTAGATAATGCTAGCTAGCTTCACCTTTATTAATTTTTTGATTTCTTCATGGTAAAGTCTCCCTTGTTTTGTTTCTTTGCTTCCTCTTTCCTTTCATGTACCAACTGCTTCCCTTACACATGAAGTCACATTGATGGGCTGATGAATATATATTTGGAGTGGTCTGAAAGGTGCAGTACTAGCTGGCAGCTTGAGTGAGCGAGTGTCGTTGTGTGGGGAGAGATCATGACCATCATGTGCATGCATGGAGTAGGAGGAACAGTCACTGTCACTGGTCAATATATGTAGGTTGCATTGCAATTAGAGGTCGTTAGCAGACGCAATTAGAGTCTAGAAAATGGGAGGGAAGGCAGGAAAGTGGATGTGTACCTTTGCCATGACAAATCAGTCCCTCCCTGTCTCTCTCTTTGTGTGTGTGTGCCTGTGTCTGTGTCTGTGTGGACCTAAGATCATGCTGTCATCTAGCGCACTGAGGCAATTTAGGAGGCAGGAAGCAAACTTCTCCTGAAATTCCATGAATATATAAAAACATATTTTTGCAATAAACTCAGATATGATATTTAGGCTCCATTTGGAACAAAGTTTTTTTGGGTACAATTCTGGTGGAATTTCTTTGTTTCCTACAAAATTATTATGAAATCTTTACATCTCAAATGGCCCTGTCTACTTTTGACAAATTTATCCAAAAGAGTGTCCCTCAAACCATTGGGAAAATAACTTCGAAAGCAGAATAAACCATGCATGCAACTAATTTAATACAAAAACGTAATTCGTCCTCACTTAGCTTCTATGTTCTTGTTGTTGACCAAAATCCTACGATGTGTGAGATGATCAATTGAATTCCAATTAACCAACAGTAACAACTCTGTTTTTTTCTTTAACTACGATTTGCCAAACCTATATATGGCCAATATATAGCTAGTTTGAAAGAGAACAAAATTAGTGCAATATAGTAACTAGCTAAACAGAAGGCCATTTTGGTTATCAAAAACTCCCAGGGCCAAAAAATACAACAACAGGCTCATTCAAGCTTTGCCCAACATCACCTGAAAAAACGTCTCCTGCGCAGTTCAAGCTTCAGTGCTGGTTACAATCACATGCATGTGACGCCCCTAGTTAAACCCTAGTTGAACTTACAGGAATTACTTAACTTTCAATATATTAGCAATTAATTTTAAACTCTGTAGTTTAAATAACTTTGCATTTAAATTTTGAATATGTATTTTTTTTAACTTCTAGGCATTTACTTAAATATTTAACGAAATTGTTTATGGTATTGAGAACTTGACGATGTTAGCATGTTAGGTAAGTATCCAAATTAATTTTTTTTAAAAAAGAATTTATGAAAATTAAATTTCAAGATTTCCTATTTTTTTTGAACTATTGAAGAATACCTAGTTTGCCCTTTGCCAACAATCGATGATCGGATGGCTAAGAAATGGTACCGCAAAAGTTGCACGGGATTTTCATCTAGTTGTATATGACTAGCTCTTCTAATAGTTATATATGACTAGCTCTTCTAATGAATCATTAGCGCTTTTCCAAAGGAAAAATGCATGCCTCATTTTGAAGCTAAGCTCAAAGGTAAAACAGTGCGTTCACAATTATATGTAGGAATATCTAACCATGCCCATGCCCCCCCAAGTACAACTTCTTCCAAGTAGGAACTAGCTTTTTTTGTACCACAAGCCCCTTTTCAAGATCAAAAAGGAAACTGGAGATGAGGTTTGTTGATGGAAGGAGCCCTGGTTTGCTTCTTTCAAGTAGGTGTCAGACAGTTGAGGTATGGAAATCTTGCCCCCTAGGATTTGTCCATCACCAATTTGGTTGTTAGCAACAAAGCAAGATCCCACACAAACTCTATAATTGAGGTGTATGTACTCCTCACATCATTGACACAAGGAACAACAGCAGCCAAGGCGAAGCACTCATGATGGAGCAGTAGCCAAAGGTTTGGAATTAGTGCATCCATGTGGGGGCATCAGTGCAACTGTTGCTGCTTGCTAGGGCCAGGATAAAGAGAGGATATATTAATTATCATGCATGTATCTCTTGTAAATTTATGACAAAAGATCATTGCACAATGAATTATTAATCTCACTCTACCTTGTGCTCCAATTCAAGAAATTGCATAAGAAAGGCCTAACTCATGCCCAATTTGGTAGCCAATTTCCATATTTCTTGCATGCTTTTGGCAAAAAAGATATGCTCAAATGGGAGCCTACATAGTCTAACCACCTTTCTTTGCTTTGTCTCTCTGATGAATTTGCGATCGAGCTGGTGAAATTAAAGCTAATTAGCCCCATTAATTCATCCAATCGGCGAGATGTCGTGACCTTTACAGAACCAATGATGCACTGCATCTGTAGAAGAAGAACTACATCTCTAGAAGAAGAAGATTCCCTTTGCACGAGTTGTAACTCTATTTGCTCATTGGCCTTTACACTTGATTAATTAATCTCCTGTTCTTTCAACACCTAAAACTTTGATGGTAACCACGGCGTTCACATCATTTGTCCATTGACCTGAAAAACTGCTGATCGTATGTATCCATCTTCCTATCATGGATGTGAAATACTCTGATTGGTTGTCTTGTTGGGAGAGCTTACACGAAACCAACCTTATGACCTAACCCATCACAATGCTGCCACGGCGATAATAATATCGAAAATACCAATTTCGGTCATCAATTTCGCACATATATAATGAGCACGCAATTGCGCTTGGCATTTACACAAAAGATCGTATCTTTTATGGAATTGCTACAAACAGGCACGAATACTATGTGCAATTCTCTTGGGTCCACGTGCTAGTGACGGTTCATAATGATTTTGTACAAAAATTATATGTAAGCATAGCACTTCATTTTCACCATCTATTGGCCTGATGCTTTAGATCTCAGCAGTTGGGACTTTTCCAATGGCCAAGGATCTTTTGTTGGATTGCTTTTCTAGTTTGTTTCCTTCTCAAAAAGACATGGACCATGCATCTTTGTTTCCAACTTCACTTTGTATGGAATCTTTCCAAGAGCTTGGTGTTAAGGAATTTTTTGCACACCTTTTCCTTTGAAGTACAACTAGTCTAATGAAGAAATAGTCATCTAAGCAATTAATCACCTGTGAATTGAGCAGCTGGACTGTGGACACTGAGCCAAGCTCTCTGATCAGTTGAGTCGCCTAGTGTCGGACCTGTATTTGCATTCAGACTCTCTGTGTATACCGAGCTAGTCTCATGATCAATAGCTAGCTCACATAGTTTCAACATCCATGAATATCACATCCATACATACGACTAATAATAATAATAAATAAATAAGTGTAAATAGATCACATGGTCGGAGTCTTACATCACGAATCAGGAAGGCTAAATAGAGATGAAGTCTTGCAGCGAAAAGGATAAATAGCCATGGGGGACTCTCAGGATATGCCCACAGAAAATCGAGGCATCATCTCAAACTCCTAATGGATAGAGGTAAGTGTTCACTAGTTAGTATCTTCGGGCACTGAATCCACATATATAAGCAACAATGAGTACAAAAGTGCTCAACAAGTCTTTATGCCAAATGCAAGGATATATAGATGCTTGGTTTGCCAAAGTAGGGGGTACTATGGTTATTTTTAGCATAAAACAAGTTTTGTTTTCCAATATCATACCATAGTTATTTTTCAAATGTAGGACCTAGCCATTTTTTACTTTAAAACCAAAATGTCGCTAGTATAAGCAAGTTTCATCATGTAGCAAGGTTCCATCTACCTAACTTTAGATACGAGGTTCCATCCACCTAACTCTAGATACGAGGTTCCCCACATTTTATCAAAACTAACCAAGTGTGGCCTTCTTCATAATGCCCATAACCGGGGACACGGCTATTCGAATAGTTTATACACTCTACAGAGGTTGTATAGCTTTACCCACAAGATATGATCAACTCATGATGTCGGCTAGTGACACGCTTTCTTAGGTGTGAGACTAAGATGATCATATCAAGGCTTTTCTGATACCTAATTCCGACACTTCTCCCGCCCAGTGGGTGAACCCCTCAAAACTGGGACAATGAACGTTATGGGGCACACCCAGAATGGTCTCATCAGTGGGCTACATTTTCAATAAGGGACCCACCGTTGTGAGGGACATCTGCATCCCTTTTCGATGATAGAAATCCAACCTACTACTATGCGCAAGAGTCATACCAAAACTAAGCAAAGTACTTGGCCAGGACGCGCCTATACTTGACTTGTGGTTGCACGATTGGTAGTATAGAAATGCGGCACTTGAATCAATCCTTAATTGACTCATGCTAGACAATCTACAAACCCAACTCTCGTGCAGTCCTTGCACCGATCTCATACCATCCACCCGCCCAAGTCTCCACCATTTTATAATAAACAATTTTCCTATTTCCAGTGGTAACGTGCGTTACCACACTATGAATCATACTATGTCCCAAGTATTGTAAATGCAATGTTTGTGTCATATTCAAATTAACCACTAAGCATCTCTAGGTATGGCCATTATCCATTTTTAATTAACCAAGGACATGCTTATTATAATAATTAGCCTAGGGTGACAAGGTAGTCATAATATCAACAATCAAGGGGGGAATAGTAAGTAACAAACGTAAGAAGTAACTATGCATCAATATTTAACATAGTATTTCATAAAAAATAATAAGCATGCAAGTAATATCTTAAAGCAAAGTAATTTATATTTGAAAAAATATGTTCAACATGATCAATTAAAAGGACTTGCCTTGCTCAATAGTGGATATCCGAAGGACAATGTGAGAGGGTCCTAGATTATGTTGCGATGAACCATTGCAATTTGGGAAGGTCAAAAAATTGATTTGCAAATTTGTTGGACTTCTGGAGCTGTTTACGAGCCGTCCGGTTAGATCGGCTTGGCAGAGGTGCTTCGGCCAGGGTTTTGATTTTATAGAGTTCGAGTCACGGGATGAGTTTGGGTGACTTAGGTCAGGGTTTATAGGTTGCATGAGACAAGTTACTAGTGAAGAACTTGTGCCCAAAAATGATTTCCTTGTCTTTGGATGTGCAGAGTCGCTTGGAGTCAACCACGGTCGACGACAAGGATTGGAGCTATGCTCATGGAGGAGCCGAGGCCCGGAACAATCAAGGATACTGGGTGAGGTGGTGAGCTCAAGCATGACACGAGAATGGTGGGAAATGTTGAAGGAAAGTTCGAATGGTAGGATTGCACCATGTGGCTTGGTCGGTCCAAGTGAGGCGTGGTCTGGTGGAACTGGAGTGGGAGAGACTTGCCGATGTATGGCAAGCCAGTGGTGCATCTACACGTGGCAAGCATGGCGATTGCTTGCAATGGATGGAGAAGACCAAGTCAAGGAAGGGTATTTTGGTAGTTTGACTCAAAATATCGGAAACTGCTTCGAAAGAATACCGCGACGCTTGAGCAGGGCTTGGGAAGGTCGTTTAGGTCATGGAGAAGCTGGTATGATCAAGTTGGATCAAGGCTAAGGACTTAGCAGATTCAGGATTATGCGCTTTGAAAAATGCACATAAGAGTATAGTGTGGGTTAAAACCCTTATGTGTGGGGTTATCGAGTTTCCCCCATTGCACTAAGTGGATAGTATTCACTAAGGGTTATATGTGGCTAACTAGCCCATCTATTTAAGGGGTTGGGATGGAGACTTGTGGTCATTCATCCAACCATCCTCTCTTGAGACTAAGGGTGTGTTTGGTTCGTTGAATGGAGTGGTCCTGAACAACCCGGTACGGGAAATGAGCTCGTTCAGGTGTTTGGTTGGTTGAATGGAACCAAACCATTCGGGATGAGATGGTTCAAGAAATAGGAATATTCCATGTTTATGTTGTATCATCCCGTTCGGGAAAAAATCCCGAACCAAACCGTTCACTTGAATTTCAAGGCGTTTGGTGACGTGGCGGCTTGATTTTACGAGCTTTAAATGACCATATTTCCTAAACCGAGTATCCTATTTGCGATCTGATTGAACCGTTGTGTTCCTTGTCATTTAATCAACAAAACAAGACCACTCTTGGTATATTTTAGTGCAAAAAATATCATGCGAGCCCCACGTGTCATAACATCCCAAAGTTTAGTGCAATCCAAATACAACCATCCTATCCCACCAATCAAACAAAATCATATATCATCCTATCCCACCAACCAAATACCATACTTGTATCATCTTATCCAGGACAATCCCATCCTACCTGTACCATCCCATCCCATTCAACCTCATCCCACCAACCAAACGCACCCTAAGTGTTCATGAGTAATAGGGTTAGGGTTTGAGAGAAGTTGAGTGTTGTGGTGTTCTCTCTTGTCCTCCAAGTGGCGTAACTATAAAACCTTCATCCTCAAGTACCAATACATCAATCTGTGTTCATCTTCATGAATCTCTCTTAGGTTGATTATTTTGCTCTTGATTTTGTTGGTTTTTCCTCCTCTCTCTCCCCTTCTCGATCTTGTTGTGCCAAGGATGTGTAAGAGATGGATAAAACCTCTGGAAATCAATCTCCACCCATCTAGGAACTTTCATGGCAAGTTCATGAAGAAACTCGGTTTTTGCTCTTTTTGGCCTCTCTAAGTGATCTCTTGATCCAGCTATTTTTTCCTTGATTTCTTTGGTGTTCTTGCTTTTTGTGATATGTGGGAACACATATAGAGCCATCTTGGCCATCATCCACCTACGAGCAAGTCATATTCACCATCTTTGTTTTTTTGCCCCGTTTTGGTGCAACCTTCCTTCAAATGGAAAAATGTCAGAACTTTGTCAATGATTTTCTTGATCATTGATTGGAATAGGTTCCTGACATCCTATAGAAGGTGCATACAAAATTTCAAGTGATTTGGAGCTTTGGTTTGAGAGTTAGCTCAATTTTAGGTTTTGACCCGGTTTTGGTGCAACAGAGCTTCACAAACCAAAAGATCCTAATTCTCTTAAGTTCTTTCAAGATTTTTGATTGGAATAGGTTCTTAAGGTCATGATCCAACATTGGTTCAAGTTTCAAGTCTTTTGGATGTACGAATCAAAAGTTTCATGTATTTTTGTATTTGAAATAGTGCGGTTTTTGCACTGTTCATGATCTGAAATTACCCTAGCACAGTGATTTTTAGAATTTTTGGTTCTTGATCTTCATAGCTTCTGAAGTGAAGAATTGGTGAATACTTGGGGGCAAATTTGAAGGCGTCCTTCACCCCCCCTCTTCCCCATCTGTTGCCATACCGGTCCTACAAGTGGTATCAAAGCCCGGTTAGCTCTTCTCATAGATCTTAACTGGTCTTAGGAGCTATGGCATCAGACAAGTATTCTACCAAGCCACCCGTGTTCTATGGAGTTGATTTTTCTTATTGGAAGGCTCGCATGCATGCCTACATCGAGGCTCAAGGGCACTCAATTTGGCTCAAGGTCAAGAATCCTTATGTAGTACTGGCCAATGATGATGTGATTACAACCGATGTGGAGGCAAACAGGAAGGCCCGCAATTTCTTGATTTAAGGGCTTAGTCGATCTGAGTTTGAGTGTGTCGCTCACTTGTTGTCTACTCACGAGATCTAGAAGACCCTTGCTGACTACCATGAGGGCCCTACCGCATCACGAAAGTGAGACAGAACCAACTTAAGAAAGAGTACTCAAAGATCGAGCAAAGGCCCGATGAATCTTTCGATGAGTTGTGGGGAAGGTTTTCCAAGATCATTCATGACTAGCGTGCTGTTGGCCTTGTGTTTTCTGAGTCTGAGAATGCACGTCAACTCTTGGGTGCACTTGATGTGAGAGTTTGGGGGATGAAGATCACTTCCATCAATAACAACACTGTCATGAGTGAGCTTACCATGGATAAGCTCTACTCGAGGTTGAAGATGCATAAGATTGACTTCATCTCACGTTTCCCAAGACAGAGTCGATAGCTCTAGTGGTTGACCATTCTCATAGTAGCTCTTCTTATTCTTTGGATTTTGCTTATCTGGATTTTCATTGTCCGTCTTGCACTCGTTGAGTGATGAGCAGCTAGAGAGGCTATCTGAGGATGACTTAGTGCTTCTATCCACAAAATTCACGAGAGCCTACAACAAAGTGAGGAATAAGAGAAGAGGTCGTCCTATTACTTGCTTTGAGTGTGATGAGCCAAACCACATTCGAGCTAAGTGCCCCAAGCTAAAGGGCAAGGAGGAGAAGGACTTCCAGAGGTGTCCTCAAGCTCGAGACACGAAGGGAAAGAAGCCCAACCACCAGAAGTTCATCAACCGGGTCTTTGTCGCTCTTGAGAACGTCTATACGAGCAATGTAGACTCGGGGAGGAAGGACAACGAGGATGACTCCCACAACAAGAAGAAGGTCTAGGACTTCATCGGTATGTGCTTCATGGCCAAGGATAGCTACGACATTGAATCCTTCGACGCCGATGAGCCCTACAGCGATCCCGACGAGGTATGCCCCTCCCCCAAAGAGATGAAACGTGCTTTGGTTGCTGCTGAACAAAATATGAAAAAGCAAGCTAAAATGATTAGAAGACAGTATATCATGATTGACAACTTGAACCTAGAAGTGGCTAGGCTCAAATCCATTAATCCTGCTGATAATTGTTATTCTTGCTCTTGCTTGCATGATGAGTTGGCATATCTGAAATCCACTCATTCCTCTATTGTAAATCAACTTAAAGATGCCCTAGATGAACTAGAATCTCTCAAATCTAGTCATAATCATGTTTATCTAGATGCTATTGCTTTAGATGTGACTCATGTAGATGTTATTCCATCATCTTGCTCAAGTTGTGCTTTGCTTGAATTGAAATTGGATAGTGCTACTAAGAAATTGCTGAAATTTAATCCTGATCATACTTACTCTCATTGTGAGGATAGTAAGATTAAAATAAAGGAAATGACTGAAATGGCTCTTCATTATAAGACTGCTTCGTGTGAAAACTGTTCTAAACTCACAATTGAGAATGATGCTCTTAACAAGACTCTAGAGGAGACATCTAAATTTTTTTTAAAAAATCCATGGCCATGACTGCATCTAAGAAAGTAATTGATTCCATTTCTTGTGTATTTTGTGCTGAAATTGAGGCTGATTTAGATGAGATGCATGAGGCTTTTAGAGTCAAGTATGAGGAACAATTGGCTAAGGTTAGAAATTCACCTTGTGTGTCTTGTAAGGCTTTAAAGCTTGAGGTAGCTATCCATAAAGAGAGATATACTAGGGCAACCAAGACAAGTGAGTGTTCCACATGTAAGAACCTAGTCAAAGAAAATGACTACCTTAAAAAGACCATTGAGAGATTTTATAGTGGGAAGAAGAACCTCAACATAATCTTTGACTAATCTAAGATGATTGTGAAAAAGAGCAGCCTAGGATTTAATTCCCTAGAGTATTACAAGAACCACCCACCTAAGGTTGTGAGAGTTGTTGAGAGTGCCAAGTTTGAGGTAGAATCCTCTAAGCCATCTAAGTCAGTCTTTAGATCTACAGGTTTTTCCCAAACCCTTCTAGCAAGTCAGGTGCTTATGTTTCAGCAGGTTAGACCCCTCAAAAGGTCAAGTACCATTGCATCTTCTGCAAGAAGGATGGCCACATAGTTGAGTTCTGCCTCCGTAGAGCCAAGGGTGAGAGGAAGGATAGAGTGCGCGCCTTGAGGTCCATTAGAGGAGTTCCTTCACTTGCGATTGTCTCTAGAGCCAAGCAACCTATCTTTCCTACTAGATATAGGCCTAGGTTTGTAGATGACTTCTTTGACTCCTTTGGTGTTTCTAGGCAGTGTGTTGGGTTAGGATATCGTGAAGATAGACCACGAGTAGGTTGATTTGAAGAGGTCTAAGTGTTTCACGTGTGCATTCTCATGATTATCTTTCTAACCATTTTATTGTTGCTTCTACTACTGTTCCTAGGCATCGTGTGGCTCAGTACTAGATTCCCAAGTCTTTTATCACTAACCCCAGTACTGAGGCACAGATGTTTCCTACTTACGCCCTGTAGGTCCAGCGTGCAAGGAAGGAGGACATGTGGCTTGTTGACTCCAGGTGTTCTCGATACATGGCCGAAGATTCTAGATGGTTCTCGTCCCTCACACGTGCATCCGGCAACGAGTTGATCACGTTCGGGGATGCCTCTATCAGGACCGTGATAGCCAAGGGTACAGTGCGCGTCAACAACAACTTCATGCTTAAGGACATCGCTTTGGTAAATAAGCTGAGGTATAATTTGCTATCTGTCGTCCAGCATCTTGATGAGGGTCTAAAAGTGAGGTTCAAGAGTGGTGAGTGTAGAGTTCTAGACTCCTCGGGTGAGTATGCCTTTGGGATCTCTAGGTTTGAGAGGATCTTTAGTGCTAATTTCAGTATCTCTTCTACCTCTAGCTCTAGGTGTGTTGTGGCTTCTGACTCTCTTGACTTAGTATTGTGGCATCGTAGGCTTGGACACATAGGCTTCGACCAATTGACTAGAGTCAGTAGCAAGAACCTGATTAGAGGTTTGCCTAGGCTTAAGAGTGTTAGAGACCTGGTGTGCACACCCTGTACACATGGTAAGATGGTATCTGCTTCTCATCCACCTCTTACTTTAGTGATGACTGATGGGCCTGGACAGCTCTTGCACTTAGACATAGTTGCCCCTTCTAGAGTCCATTCTGTAGGAGGGAAGTGGTATGTTCTTGTCATTGTTGATGACTACTCTAGGTATTCTTAGGTGTATTTTCTGGTTTCTAAGGATAAGGCCTTTGGTTGCTCCAGAGAGTTGGTCCTTAGATTAGTAGTTGACCTCCCAAGAGCCTTGAGAGCCATTAGGAGTGACAATGACACATAATTCAAGAACTCATTCTTTGCCACTTTCTGCACTAAGAGAGGGTTAGAGCACCAGTTTTCCTCACCTAGAGTTCCCCTAGCAGAATGGAGTTGTAGAAAGAAATAATAGAACCCTTGTAGAGATGGCTAGGACCATGCTAGATGAGCATAGCACACTTAGGAGGTTTTGGGCTGAGGCGATCTCTAGTGCTTGCTATGTGTCCAATAGGGTTTTCTTGAGATCAATCATAGGCAAGACTTCCTTTGAGCTTAGATTTGGTCATTGGCCTAGAGTCTCTCATTTCAAGATATTTAGTTGCAAGTGCTTCATTCTTAAACATGGCAACTCGGATAAATTTGAATCTAGATGTTATGATGGCATTTTCCTTGGATATCCTACTCATTGTCATGGCTATTGTGTATTTAATTTGGATACTAACAAAATTATTGAGACTTATGAAGTCACTTTTGATGAGACTAGTCCTGGTACTAGACCCGACGGTACAGGTAGATAGGTTCACGGTGATCGAGAGAGTATCTTTGTCGACGACAAATTTTACATAGAGGATGAGGATCCAATCCATCCTCTAGTCACTCCTGAGTTGGTTAGGGAGACTACTTCTACTTCTCCAGCTTCAGTAGAGCAGTCTCATCCCACCTTTACCGGCGCTTCGAGTGGCTCTACTCCTACCTCCATAGCCCATGAGGTAAAGGCCACGTCTACACCAGGACCTCCTCTTCATATTCAGCGATGCCACCCTCCAGAGTAGATGATTGGGGATCTCCATGAGAGAGTTACTCGCCATTATCACTCCAGATTATCATGCACATTATGCTTTTGTTGCGTCTTTTGAACTCCAAGATGTCACCCATGCTTTATCGGATTCCTCTTGGGTCAATGCCATGCATGAAGAGCTTTTTTTTTGAAAGAAACCAAGTCTGGATTTTAGTTGAACCTCCACCTAATCACAATGTAATTGGAACAAAATGGGTTTTCAAGAATAAGCAAAGTGAGGATGGGTTGGTAGTTCGCAACAAGGCTAGGCTTGTAGCTCGAGGTTATTCCCAGGTAGAGGGCTTAGACTTTGAAGAGACATTTGCTCCTGTAGCTAGATTAGAAGCCATTCGCATATTGCTAGCATTCACAGCGTCTAAGGGCTTTAACTTTTTTCAAATGGATATCAAGAGTGCTTTCCTTAATGGTTTCATAGAAGAAGAGGTTTATGTCAAGCAATCCCCTGGTTTTTAAAATCACAGGTTCCCAAACCATATGTGTAAGCTCTCTAAAGCCTTGTATGGATTGATGCAAGCCCTTAGAGCTTGGTATGATAGGCTTAAGAGTTTTTTTTTTGCTTAAGAATGATTTCAAAATGGAAATGGTAGATAAAACCTTGTTCACTCTCAGGCATGGCAATGCCTTCTTACTTGTTTAGATTTATGTGGATGACATCATATTCAGTGATTCTTCCCATGCTTTAGTGTCCAGATTTTCATATTCTATAAGCTACGAATTCGAAATGAGTATGATGGGCGAGTTGACTTTCTTCCTTGGTCTTCAAGTCAAGCAATTGAAAGAAGGGGAATTCATTCATCAAAGCAAGTACACAAAGAACCTTCTTCGTTGCTAAGACATGGGAAGCGTCAAGCTTATGTCTACCCCCATTGCCACTTCTACCATACTGGATCCTAATGAGGATGGAAAGCATGTGGACCAAAAGGAGTGCCGCAGCATGATCGGCTCCCTCCTCTATGTCACGGCGTCGAGGTCGGACATACAGTTTGCTGTGTGTCTGTGTGCTTGATTTCAGGCTTTCCCATGTGCCTCACATCATCAAGTAGTGCGTCACATCTTCAAGTACCTTTAGGACACTCTTGATTTTGAACTCTAGTATTCTTCTGATTCTGCTCTCTCCATTCGGGCTTTTTCTAGTGCTGATTTTTTGGGGTGTATAGTGGATAGGAAGAGTACCTCTAACACTTATCACTTCTTAGGCACATCTCTTATCTCTTGATCATCTAGGAAGCAGTCCTCTATTGCACAGTCCACTACTGATGCAGAGTATGTAGCTACAGCTAGTAGTTGCTCTTAGGTTCTCTGGATCTTGTCTACTCTGCGGGACTATGGATTGTCCTTAGATAGTGTTCCTCTTTTATGTGACAACACTAGTACCAAAAACCTAGTGTGACACTATAGGACCAAGCACATTGACATTAGATATTATTTCCTTAGAGACCATGTAGAGAAGGGTGATGTTGTGCTTCAATTTGTAGAGTCCGAGTAGCAGGTTGCGAATATTTTTACTAAGGATCTTGATTCTTCTTGTTTTGCTTCTTTTCAGAGAGAGTTGGGGGTTATTAGTCCTTTTGGCCTGTTTTGAGGGGAAGTTTGATCTTTTGCATCCATTGCACCATATTGCATTTTAAAATCAGCAACTTGCATTGTAATATAAGTACATGGGATATCTTGTTTTACATCTTGCCATGTCTTGTGCTAGTTTGCTAGATTATATTTATCATGTCTTTCTATGTATAGCTTAGCTTTTGCTTGCTAGCTCTATTAAATGTGAGAAATTTGAATTAAATCATAACTTGTTAGATCTTGTGACTAGTTTTGCTCTAGTGATACTCTTATGATTCATGCCATGTCAAATAGGCTAAGTTGAGTATTAAACCTAAATTGAGCTCTAAATTGAGTTATGCTAGTTTCTTATTGAAGCATGAGTTAGTATTAGTTTTTTGTTCTTGAACTAAGTCAAGAAAATAAAAAATGATCTCTTCTGTGCGAAACAAATTGATCTCACCAATTCTTTCTCGTGAGATGGCTTACCATTGCACTAGGTATGAACTCAGGGGGAGTTTTGGATGACCTAGACCACTCTCTTAAGCTTATTGCTTGGGATGGTCGTAGCATGGCTTGAGATCTAGCACATGGCTAAGAAAACAAAAAAATGTGAAAATGGTTGAAGCTTAGGAGGCAGTTGTGAATGGCTCCTAGTCGAGGACTTGTTTTGCTAAGATAAAACCAAAAATAAATTTCAGCAACTGCTAAATGTGCTAAATATGCTTAATTCCAAGTGCTTGAATAAAATGATTCAACATTGAACTTGTAGCACTCTAAATTGACTCAATTGTAGCTTCTTAGTTCCATTTAGTTTATTGACATGGCTTAGCTTATTTTTAGATACCTTTGGCTAAACTATGATCTTCAGCAACTTGACATGCTAAACATCTATTTAATTTCAGATTATTTATCATTTGGCTTTAGGTTTGCTATATATGATTTGCCATGATCTAAGATAGCCACTTCACATAATATGGCTTGGTGTAATACTTGTAGAGCCACTTTGGATAATTTTCACGGCTCCTTATGCTCAAAATAAATAAATTGTAGCCACTTCATTTCATTCATACTCTATCTTCTTCCATGCATCTTGATGACTCCATTGTTAAAGGGGGAGAAAGATTGGTAAAACTGTTGTTCTAGAGCATGATTTGGAGTTTATGTACAAAATCTTGCTCAAATTGGAGTTTTAATATTTTGTTGTGACTCTCTTGATCTTTTGATTTTTTTTCTCTCACCATGACCAAGGTCAAATAGAACAATTGTTCTTTCATATGGACCTAGAGTGAGATTTCCCGACTCATTTTGTGAACTTGAAGCTTTTTGTGAAATTCCTGCTATTTTCAGTAGCTTCAATTCGCCTCTGCTTCAATAGGTCACTTTCAGCTCGTAGTAGCTTCAATTCTTCTCTTGACCATCTGGAGCTCTATTTTCTATTTTTTTTCTCTCTATTGTCTAAAACCACCTCCAAATCGCATTTTTTAGAAATTGCCAATGGGTTCATCAAGGGGGCGATTGAAGGACCATGTGAGAAGGTCCTGGATTATGTTGTGATGAACCATTGCAATTTTGGAAGGTCAAAAAATTGATTTGCAAATTTGTCGAACTTCTGGAGCTGTGTATAGGCCGTTTGATTAGATCGGCTCGGCAGAGGTGCTTCGGCCAGGGTTTTGGTTTTGAAGAGTTTGAGTCGTGGGATGAGTTTGGGTGACTTAGGTTAGGGTTTATAGATTTCATGAGACATGTTACTGCTAACGTAGGTCAAGTTGTGAAAAAAACTTGTACCCAGAAAAGATTTCCTTGTCTTTGGATGTGCATGGACGCTTGGAGTCAACCACGATCAATGGCAAGGATCAGGGCTACGCTCATGGAGGAGCCAAGGCCCAGAACGATCAAGGATGCCAAGTGAGGTGGTGAGCTTAAGCATCGCACGAGAAAGGTGGGAAATGTTGGAGGGAAGTTCGAACGGCGGGATTGCACCATGTGGCTTGGTTGGTCAAAGTGAGGCGTGGTCCGGTGGAACCGAAACGAGAGAGACTTGCCAATATGTGGCAAGCCAGTGGTGCATCTACACGTGGCAAGCATGGCGATTGTTTGCAATGGATGAAGAAGACCAGGTCAAGGAAGGGTATTTTGGTAGTTTGACTCAAAATACTGGAAACTGCTTCGGAAGACAACTGTGGCACTTAAGCAGGGCTTGGGAAGGCCATTTAGGTCAAGGAGAAGCTAGTATGATCAAGTTGGATCAAGGCTAAGGACTTAGCACAGTCGGGCTTATGCAGTTTGAAAAGCGTGCAAAAGAGTAAAGTGTGAATTAAAACCCGTGTGTGGGGTTATCCGGTTTTCCCATTGTGCTAAGTGGATAGTATCCACTAAGGGTTGGATGTAGTTGGCTAGCCCATCTATTTAAGGGGTTGGGATGGAGACTTGTGGTCATTCATCCAACCATCCTCTCTTGAGATTAAGTGTTCATGAGTTCTAGGTTTGGCGTTTGAGAGAAGTTGAGTGTTGTGGTGTGCTCTCTTGTCCTCCAAGTGGAGTGACTGTAAAACCTTCATCCTCAAGTACCAATACATCAATCTCTGTTCATCTTCATGAATATCTCTTGTGTTGATTGCTTTGCTCCTGATTTGGTTTGTTTTTCCTCCTCTCTCTCTCCCCATATTGATCTTCTTGTACCAAGCACGTGTAAGAGATGGTGATAACCTCTGGAAATCAATCTCCACCTATCTAGGCACTTTCATGGCAAGTTCATGAAGAAACCCAGTTTTGCTCTTTTTGGCCTCTCCGAGTGATTTTTTTATCTAACTGTTTTTGTGTTGATTTCTTTGGTGTTCTTGCTTGCTATGATATGTGGGAACACATCTAAAGCCATCTTGGCTATCATCCACACACGAGCAAGTCATATTCACCGTCTTTGGTTTTTGCCCGATTTTGGTGCAACCTTCCTTCAAACGGAAAAAGGTCAACACTTTGGCAACAATTTTCTTGATCGTTATTTGGAATAGGTACCTGACATCCTATAGAAGGTGCATGCCAAATTTTAAGTGATTTGGAGCTTTGGTTTGAGAGTTAACTCAGTTTTAGGCTTTGATCCGATTTTGGTGCAACAGAGCTTCACGAACCAAAAGATCCTAATTCTCTTACGTTCTTCCAAGATTTTTGGTTGGGATAGGTTCTTAAGGTCATGATCCTGTATTGGTTCAAGTTTCAAGTCTTTTGGATCTACAAATCAAAAGTTTCATTGATTTTTTGGATTTGAAATAGTGTTGTTTCTGCACTGTTCATTACTGTAGCACATCGATTTTCAGAATTTTGGGTTCTTCATCTTCATAGCTTCTGAAGTGAAGAATTGGTGAATACTTGGGGGAAAATTTGAAGGTATCATTAACCCCCTCCCCCCCTCTGTTGACATACCGGTCCTACAATATCACTTGGTCTTGATCAACAACGATAGCGGCGTCTGAAGCGTTAAAGTCTATAATCGCGAACATATCCAAATTCAACAAAAATTCAAATGAACTCTAAAAATGATGATTTTGGTTGTGTTGGAAATGTTTTGAATTTATATGATATTAGAAACAAAAATCAAGTAATTTGGATTTAAAACGAGGGAGAACAGGCGCTCCAAAGTTTGACATGGGAGGAAATTCCATAAAATCAGAAAATCCTGACAAGTGGGGCCCGGCTGGGATTTTCATTTCTTTTCCATTTATTTTTCTGAAATAAAAACCACTGTGGATGATAGGTGGGTCCTCGGGGTTTTTCATTTCTTTCCTAATTAATTTTATTTGGAAAAAACCGAGAGGCTGACAGGTGGGTACACGGTCCATATGGACTCAGTCAATGTGACAATTCACGGGGCCAGGGGCCTACATATCAGTGGCTATGATATATGGATCAAGTCTATACCGAGTGTTTCAAGTAGGGGGCCCGCATGTCATACTCTCATGCTTTAATCTAGCCTTTAATTAGGTTTTTTAATTGTGTAGGGCCCACACGTCATAGATATTCAACTTACACTAGATCCTAATTAGGTTTCCTAACTACGCTGGGCCCACATATCAATGCTACAAAGTGTCACCTTCTTCCTTCTAGCGAAATGGAACAAGGGAGGCACCATGGACGGTTTGGGCCGATCTTGGCATCGTCGACTGGAGACTAGCAAAATGGAACGCATGGACCATGGTGACCCTAACAGTGGTGATGAAGCGACGTGAGATGGACTACAACAGCGGCAACAGAGGCGGTGGCAACATTGCTACCTTGGCGACGACCAAGCAAGGACTAATCCTACAAATTGAGTGTGTCACAACAATCTACACATAGAAGGGGACTCGCTGGAGTAGATGGTGTGGATAGGAACAAACTGAGGTGGGCTGGTGGTGAAGACTTGGGGCGGCACGACGAGGTCAATGTGGGGGCAGTGACCTGGGGGAAGCCAATCAAAATTAGTAGTGAGAAAATATTGGGGAGGTGAGGAGATGTTGTAGGAGGGAGGAGTCGAGCCAAGATGCACCATGTGAAAGATGGCTGTGGCGATGGTAGTTTTGGTAGGTTTTGTTGAAAATGATGGCGCCCGCATGTTCCTGTGAAGGAAATCCAAAAGTGATTGAGGGGAAACGATGCTGGGTATGTGGAACGCATTGTGACGCAAACGATTTGGGAAGAAACTCACCGAGTTGTCCGAAACATGAGGCAGAGGTGGCGGCTAGCGCGGCACGGCGTGCCATCAAGCTCGATTCGAGCTTGGGGAGGAAGAAGATGGAGCGAGGTTGTTGCGGGAGGCAAGAGGGATCAAGAGGGGGCCTAAGGAACGGCTTAAATAGAGAAGATAAGGAGGAAGGAGACAATGACAGATGAGGGCGAGTTCAGCGCAAGATATCACGAGTGAGGGTGCGGGCAAAGTGCCCGGCTGGCGTGGTGATGTGACGAGGTCATGGCGGCGTTGCGCTCGAGGAGCAGGGTGCTGTCGTCTCCCTACTATGGCACATGTGTGGGTGTACGCGCACATGAGAGAGGAAGCGTGCGCGTGCGACGGAGAGAGAGGAATTGATATGAGGGGGTCCGATCTTCTCGGTGTAGGATCGAAGATAACTTGCATGCTTGACTTGACCAATCGTAGTTGCTCACTCGATGCCAATGCATGAACTTACTCTTTATTTCGTTCAATCTCACGTGTACTCCACCCGACCACCAAGTGGATTTTTACTAATCTCTCAATTCCCGGTGGAAAGATAGATTGGTCTTTGGAAGAATAACACCCTATTCCTCTTCAAGTCGTCGGTGTTCACCAAACTTCTTGGAAGAATGAAGCGTTGAACGCTCTTGATGCAAAAGCAATCAAATATATTAATCATGGTCTGAGGTTTAATATGGGGTGTGCACCTGAATATATAGTGCTCTTCTCCACCTCATGGTTGGCCAAGACGACCTACTCCTAGTCTATTTCGACCTAGGGGCCCTCCTCCAATTCGGATTGAAACTAAAACAAAATGGAAACTTTGATTTTACAAATATCACGTTGTTTAGATACTAGCACAAGTCGAATCTGAGGCTGAGAGAAGATCCATTACGTTGGGCTTGAAGTGATCTCTCCAACAAATACAAGAATACCCAAATCGGACTCTATTTGTGAAAGTTATGGACTTTTCAATCTCGGCCCTGCTGTTGATTCAGAATTTAATGCCAATTCTGAATTTGATGCCAACTCCGAATTTGATGTCAATTCCGAATTTGATTTTGTACAGATCTTGATGGGTCTTCATGAGCTCGGCTTCTCCTTCAAATATGGGCCCAATTCGGAATCCATGATCTTGGGAGGTCGGAATCCCACTTGCCAAACCGAATTACACTTTGGTGTTGATCTTAATACCTTTCACACTAGCAATGTGGACTCTCTTCCTCCTTGCTTCCTTTCGGCCGAAGAAGCCCTAAGGCTTCCTTTAGCTGCATGTGCTCCCATGCCCAACACCTCCATGCGCTCCTTCTCCTCTCTTATGACTTGCATCTTGTAACACCCTAGCTATTCGGAGGCCAAGATGTCACCTAAATAATCTAACATACAACCATAATGCGGAAGAATTAGAACACCAGAGATCAATATTCAATAGGACCATGTCATGAATATAGTCCGAATCTAAGCAATAACTATCGAAGGAATAATCAAAGATCACAAGTACTACTGAATTAACCATAACATAGCAATAGGTATCATTCATCATCTAAATTTATTTATTACAGTTCATCAATAACGAATGAAAGATAGAACTAAATCATAATCTTGGACTTGAATAGCGTGAAGTGAATGAGTAGTGCGTGTCTATTCCCTCCCAATAGAGCCAACATCAATGATCACCTAAAATAAACAAACAACGCAAGAATGAGTCTGAGACTCAGCAAGTACAGTGAATAAATGGGACATACAACAAACATGATCAAGCCAACATCATTGAAGAATATGAATAAATCACAGAACGAATATTTGAATGAATGGATTGAATGAAATGAAGGGACTACACACATGCATATACCGGTATTGCTAGTGACACACCCGTCGGTGTTCACCTAAGCCCGCATTTAACAAAATACGGGGATCCAAGTCCCGTATGAAGAATGTTTCATACGGGTGTCCCAATCTGCCCACATTGGAATGGTGGGTCTTACATGCCCATACTGGAATTGATGGGTCTTTTAAATCCACTCCCGTGGATGAAACATGAATAATAGATGCATGGAATGCAATATGTATATTGAAAAGACATGCTCTCTAATCATGGAGATAACACATATGGAAGGAACATGAACATTAAATATTATCATGGATCTTAGAAAAACACAATATCAACATCAAAACATTCAACATTTTCTAATTATCATAACATCAAAGTACTTGCCTTCCGCGATGCGGCGCGTTAGTAGGCAATGGCGGTGCTCCTAAACGTGAAGCCTCTCTGCCTACACAATATACACTCGAAATAAGAACAACATATAACAGGACACTTCTATTAACGTTCTACAACGCCTTCCCGATAACCCACAATTAACTAATTAGATCTAATCTGAAAACAGACGACACAATCATGGAACTAATTCTGGACAGCAGCACGGAATCACTCATATCTAACGATTTGGGACTCGGAACGAGGTGAGCCTAGATCCTATGGAAACTTAACGAACATATCTATGAAAACCTAGCTGGTGAGATAACCCAATTCGGCCAAAATCAATATACTACAGGCAGATGAACTTGAAAGACAAAATCTGTCCCGACGAAACGGGCAGTAGTAAATAAAATAACACAACTTTTGATCTACAACTCCGATTAAGGCGTTCTTTATCATTCTGGAAAGGTTATAAAAATTCCTACAATAACATAGTTGGGTGAAAACCCTGAATCTGCCAATAACATAATCATAATTTAGAAGACAACTTGACAGTTCACTCTCGTTAGGATTTCAGGACAGCGGTAAAGATCAGACCATAACTTTTGATCCGTATGTCGGAATTATGTGTTCTTAGCGGCTACGGAAAGCTAAGAATATTATCTAAATATCTCTAGGATATGGACACCTCCAAATCGGCTTCTAAGAACCCGAAATATGCCACACAAGCTACTGGACAGAACTGAACTTACAACCGAACGAATTCGATCCAAACTAAATAATCTAATTTCGCATCTAATCAACATTAAACAGTGGGGAAACATCTCGTTACCCTTGAAGAACCCCGGAGAACGATGAACGATCCTTGGAGAAGATGATCCCTTCTCTTCTCCTCCTTTCTTTTCCTTTCTTCTTCTTCCATCCTCTCCTCCTTTTCTCCTCTTGGCATAGCAGTAGGGGGGATTGCTACAGTGTGGCACTACAGTACCATGGACGGCAGTACTGTAGCATCCAGGGTTTTTTCCCCTCCTTTTATTGGTGGCCAGCCCCTCATGGGCCTCCTGGGCCAAGGCCCAAGGCCCAGGTTGCCCAAAAATACAGAAATCTCCTTTTTCTTATTCCTAATTTCCCTTTTGAACGCTTTCTTTTATAGAATAAATCAAAGTATTACACATCCTCTTTGCCACATGCTCCTTGCAAGTTTCCTTCTTCTCTCTTTGGCCAGCCTCCTTCTCCTCGTACTAGCTCGTACTATTTTTAGGATGTCCATAATACCTACACTCACACAAGCAAAGTCGTAGTCACATTCTTTCAAGCAAAGTATAATTATGAACATTAAGTTTAGCTTTAACATTGTGATAGTGTTTTGAATCTCGATGTGCATGTATGTATGTCATTAAGGTGGGACAGTCCTTATCAGAAGTCTTGGGGAGGAAGATGAACATGACCAGGGCGTTGACGGGTGGGGCTTGTAACAGCCAAAAAAAATCACATTTTGGGAAAATTAAGTGCAAATGAGTGGGAGAATAAGTTTTGGGCATAATGTTGTATGAAAAACTATTTTAGCATGATTATAATCTTTTGCGTAAATTAAATAGTGAATTCACATGCAAACCGGCAAATTGTAAGAATTTTCAAGAAAAACACAAAGCAGTTAAAATCCTAAAATACTTACATAAGACTGGGTCAGGAATTCCAACAAAAAGTTTCATAAATTTTTGACTCCGTTTGCTAAGTACAAAAATCCGGGAATCATTCGGCCAGTTTTGGGAAAATTCAAAAAGCAAAATCGAATTTCCACCGGACCTTGGGCCGAAACCCAACTCAGCCTATCTCCCTCTTGCGCTCGCTCTAGCCCGCGCCTCCCTCTCCCGCTGACATGCTGGGCCCGCATGTCAGCATCTCTCTTCCACCTCTCGCCCTTGCCTACGCGCCAACGCGCCCTCACTAGCTCCGCCGCTCGCCCATGGGATGTGACCGGTGCCCACAGTTTCGCCCTCAACCACCCTCCTGTTACCTCCACCTACCTCGCCCATCTTATCCACCCCATTGATGGTGTTCTTTTCTTGCGAGGACAAAGAGAACAAAGCAACTCTGCAAGTATCTCGCGTGGCCACCGGCATCTCTCTGTTCTTCTCACACAATTGTCCTAGCTATTTAAGCGCTAGAGTACGCACTGTCATCCTCAGCTTGCCCACGTTCTATTTTGCGCAAACCCGAGCTTCATCGCTCCTTGGTTTCGCAGGAACGCTTGCGTCGTTCTCGACACCGGTGAGCACACTTCCACGTCATTACTACTCTGGTGAGCTTTCTCACCCACGACATTCGTGTCATTGTGATCCTCTTGCATCACTCATCTCCCTTCTTTGCTCAATGCAGCCTTGGGAGTCCCGTAGCTTGATCGTGTTCACCTTCGTCCTCAACTCCAGTGCACACCAGATCTTGCCACCGCGTTTTCGTCGCTCCGGTGAGTTTGAGCTCCACCTGAGAGCATCACAATGTGTTCCATACCCCATTGATGCTATTCCCACACTCAATGCAGGCGGATTCATAAAGAATCCGAGCATAGCTGCCATCTTCCTCTCTCACGGCCGCCGTCGCTATTTTTTTTTTCTTCTTCGAAGTCCAGTGAGCCTCGGACCGATTCCTTGTGCCTACACCATCTTTACAACCTCAATGAGCTAATGCGACACTCCTTGTAGCTCCATACAAACTGGTCATATGGGGATACAGACTGGTTGTGAGCTGGTCGTATATTGATATCCTTATTGTTGTAGCCATTAGGGTATGGTTTAGACAATGAATGATGTCGAATTGGGTTTTTCAAATGTGAATATCGCATAAATGCTTAGCCTGACTTTAGTCTTTACTAAAATTAGAAAAAAAATGGGTGATATGTTAAATATGAGTTTGGAAGATTTTAAAATGTTGGTCCAAAGGGGTTCACCTCTGTTATTTTGTAGAAAATTAAAAATAAAAAACTTAGTTTGTGACGCGAGCGAGTTATATTATAATCTGAGTAGTGTGAGAGGTGTATCTCACAAGTAAATAGGGGGAGATCCTCGTCCGGGTTAATTAAGGACCGAACGCCGGTGCTCCCAATCTAAAGCCTAAGTGTACAACCACATGTGCTGGTATGGGACAGCCTTAGCCAATTAAATCATCGAAAACTAGCATTGCATATTGGTAGACTGCCATAGTGCGAGCATGTGTGATTGCTCGAAGGGGCTCCCTTCACCACGGTGTTGGGAACAAAGCTTGCCGACATAACGGCGAATGCCTCACTGAGACGGGGGTGTGCCTGGGTGAAGTGAGGGTGTTCATTGGCCGGGCTAGTGCAAGGTTAGGACTTGGTGATGTAAAGGCTTCGATGCGTACTCTAGACTGCTTACCAAAGGTTAGTGAGCGGTGGTATCGACAGATGCCAAACAAACTAGAGAATTCATGTGCTGTGGGTAAAGTTGTACACCTCTGCAGAGTGCAAATCTATTAAAATAGCCGTGCTCGTGATCATGAGCGTGCTTGGTGCGGTCCATCGAGTATAGTTTTGGTTTTTATGAAAATAGTTCTTGTTGGAAAATGAGGGAATGATTCTGTTGTTGTTATTTGAGTTGAGTGTCATGTCTATGGCTGGAAATAAGATGTTGATCGTAGCTGAGGAGGGTTGGATTTGTTATTTATTCAAGTACTTACTTGTTGTTTAATATCTATTTAACTACTCTTTAAACTTCCGTTGCAAAATACTACATATTGATATTGCAAATAAAACTTGCTTAATACTGAAAATAACTTATAGCATAGAGCCTCATCCCTTGTTAGCCTTACATTTATATAAACTTTGCGATACACTACAAGTCTTGCTGAGTATGCAATGTACTCAATCTTGTTTAAATTGTTGTTCAGACTTAGAGGACGAACCTATGCCGGACGACGCGTTCTTTGGACCCGGTACCAGAGGGTTCGGTGATGGGTTTTTCTAGGACTTGTTTCTTGTCGGTTGCCTAAGGGTTTGGATGGGCATACCACTGGACTTTTTGGACTTTATACCTATTATGCTTCCGCTATTTCATTTGCTTCTTCTGATACTTGAACTTTTATTTGGTCGGTTGGCCCTTGTAATGTAAAGTTTGTAATCGCTTAAGATATGTACCACATTTGTGTATGCCATCGTTGTGGATGTGTGTACTAGCCACTAATCATGGGACTAGTACGGTACACACACGAGGGCTTCGGGTATTCAAAGACCGGAGTCCAATAGGGCTGAGGGCCCATTGGTTAATGAGGGTGGAGAGAGAGGGAGGTGATGATGGGCTGGCTGGCTACTGGGCCGTGTGGGAAGAGAGAAGGAGAGGGAAAGGAGAGTGTGGCGGTTGGGCTACTTCTTTGGGCCTTATGGGCCAACAAGGGGAGAAGGGGGGAAAAGGAGGTGGGGGTGGGTTGCGGCTAGTTGCTCGTGGGCTGGTCGGGTTGGAGAGAAGGAGAAGAGATAGGGCGGCAGTGTGGGTCGGCTGGCTGCGTTTCGGCCCAAGCCGAATGGATTAGGGAGGAAAAGGTTTTGGGAAAAATTGTTTTGCCAAACTTTGGTTTGGGTTTGAATTTTGAAATGGTTTTGCAAAACCAGGCTTTAATTGTTTTTTGGTTTGCACACAATTATATTTTAAGCATTTGCAAATTTTGATTCTTCAGCCAATGAATTGTTTTAAATTTTAATTACAAGGCAAATGTTTTTAGAAATTTTGAATCTTAACAAAAATTTTCAAATTCATGAAGATCATGCACTTTTAAAATGGAGCCAAAATTAGGATGTTACACCTAGCTAGCTATAATCGGCCTGATACAGGTTTTAAGAGCCCTAGTACCTCTGACCATTGTTTCATAAGAATAAATACCGGCCGCATTGACATCTCCATAATTAAGAAAAATTAATTTATATCTCTCCAAAAAGATCATTCCATCATTTGAATTTAAGAGTTTTTGTTGAAATTAACGGACTTAAAAGTGTTGGTGTTTAATTAACGGACTTAAAGAGCACACGTGCCGAATGGCACGGGCCGTTCTGGCTGGAACCAGGCAAGCGCGAGGCAGTCGCTGGAATCGGCCATTCGTGAGGCGCGCGCATAGCAATCGGACGGCGCGCGCGTTCCGGGCGACGTGGCCTGCGCTCGAACGCAGCCTCGCACGATGCGCACCGGCTCGGGGTTGGGCGGTCACGGGCGCGATCGGACTGCGACGGTCCTCCTGCCGATGTTGCCACCTCCGGGAGTGGCGAAATCCCCGGCCTTTAAATATAGTATACTCCCTCCGTTCCCCAAATAAATGACGTTCTAGCATTTTACACTTCAACCAAGACACCTGCTGAAAAAACTAAACTACCCTATTCAACCTATTCATTATCCTAATCAATGTATTAGTTGCATATTCAATGCGAGTGCATGCACGCATCCATGGAGCCCGTGCTAATTGTACATCGATTCATGGGCAATCAACGAATCAATACGTAAACCTTCTACTAATGCATTTTGGAGTCAAATTAAAGAGAAGTTCTCTGTGAGATTTTAAACATTGGAATGTTAGTGGTATACCTTAAGAGGCAATCATAGAGATAATTGTATCATATTTTTATATATGAATTATAAAATAAATATTGTTATGTTCCTTGGATGAATTATTATTTATAAAGATTAGCAAGTATATGACTTGTTGGTGAAGTTCTTTAATTGTTGTATGATATCATTCTAGCGGATCTTTGGTTGGAAGTCACTGGTCGGGACATTAATGACTTATAGATCAACACATGTATTGATTGATGACCATGTTTCACGGTCATAGATATGGGGGATATCGAATCAATAATGTCAGCACATGTTAGAGAACATGATGTTGGACTGACCTACTTTGAGATATTATTAAGATTGTTATATTTCTATATGTTATCAGTGATGTTGTATAATCCCTAGACCTAAGATCATCATGATTTTCTATATGTACATTTAAGGGTTACCAAACGCTACTCCATAATTGGGTAGTTATAAATGCAACTTTCAGTTATACTATGAAACATACGGATAGATGTGACTGGTCAGATATAAGATTTGTCCCTCATAGCATAACAGGAGAGATATCTCTAGACCCATTAATGTGCTCGGATAAAGAAAGTACACGGTCATGTCACAAGTGGTCGAAGAGTCGATCACACGAAGTTATCCATCCCTAGATCGAGGAAAGATTGAACAGTTCTTGGATGACATATATCTCATTTGGAGTTCAATAAGATATAATGAGACAAATGAAGAATACGCAAGCAGGTCGTTTAGTCCGATCAGATACAAGCTGTTCATATGGGGATATAGACTGGTTATGAGCTGGTCATACATGATCACAAACTGGTCGGCGAACTGGTCGTAAAGAGTTACAAACTGGTCGTGAGTGACAAGGACATGGTCGTAGATCATATTGCATAAGGTTCATCTGATATGATCTTTATGTGTATTCGGTTTTTGAAATAGAACTAACTCAAGTTAAGTTCCCATGTCCGCCTTTGACCGTAAGCACGGCTGTTTAAACAATTTAATACTCTGCAGAGATTGTACACTTTACCCACAAGAGATAATCGTCTTGATATGTACACATGATTCCTTAGACATGTGAATCAAGGGGAGATCATCATAAGGCCTTTACAATGCTTCCAGCAGTATTAGTTACACCCGCTAAGGTTCCGTCTTCGAAGGGTTACGTCCGTTTCGATCCGTTAACCCTTACCCAGACCCCTTCTTGCGCCCTCTTAACGACTTACGTCGTGCGCCCGACACCCCTCGCCACAAAGGCTCACGGCGTCGCAGGACATCTACCTGGTGCAACTCGCACTGATGGATACAAATTATTTAGCTAGGTTGTACTTTACAGACTTGTTGTTGCACTTGTTTTACACAGGAGGTCATGACAAGATTAAGTCCTTAGGGTTATCTAGGCGGTTCATTCAACATACTAGTATTCCCTTGGGCTACATTAGCACCCACCAACATACCAGTATCCCTTGGGCTGCATTAGTGCCCACCATCACATCATCCAATATACCATCCGCCCAGATGGGAAAAGCAGGTTATTATGATTTTGAGAAGGGAAGCCAAATTATCACATTTACCTCAGTCATTTCCTTGCAATGACTGCCCAAAACCATTTTCATGTTTGAAGAGATGATGATTGGGGTATTCAATACCCCGGTACTTAAGTAAGACTAGCATGTCGCTTAAGTACAACCCATAACTAGTATTACCATATAGATTACTAGGGTGACAAGGGTTAAGGGATTCAAATTATCAAGGATGGCATTATAATTAATTAATCATCAAATGGGTATTTAACTACCTTAAGCTTTAACATATATTTGATTAAAGAATTAAAGCATGCAATTTTGGTAATTTAAATAAATATAATTTGCATAAAATGTAGGCTCAATATGATCAAAGTATTGACTCACCTTGGATATAGGTAAGAGGATATTGGTATTCTTGTGCTTGATCAACTTGGAGGTCCTCCGCGTCTTCGAATCCTAATCGAACAATCGCACCGGAAAAAGGCATAAACAAGCAAAGAGAGCAAATAAATAATAAAGAACAATAAATGAACTTCAAATTGAACAAGACCTATGCCATTAGCAAGATCTTGAATTAACAAGTTTTTAGGAATTTAAATCATAATTTTTGGAGTTACGACGAGGGAGAACGAAGCTTTCGAATTTGGAATTGGAATTAAATCAAAAGAATAAAAGAGGGAGAGAGAAACCAGTGCACCACACACAGTGCAAAGACCGGGTCTATGCGCCTGGTCCATGGGGCGTTCACTATGCGCGGCCCCACATGGAAGAGAGAGGGAGGGGGCTAAGCCACATGACAGGTGGGGCCCGATCCCGTCCATCCCCATTCGGTTTATAGAGAAGAAAACAGGGGGGAGAGTAGAGGGAGCGGCGGCGGCACTGGGCAGTGGTGGCGCCGGCGAGTGAGGCGGCGGGGCGGCAGGTGAGTGCCCAAAACGGGCTCCCCCGAGGATGGCGACTTCGTGTGCGGAGGCGGCAGCGCCGGAGAGGGCCTAGCGCGGTGGTGGCACGACTAGAGGCGACGGCGGGCGCCACGGGTACAAGGGCTATGTGGCGGCACCCGCGGTGGAGTGGCGTGGAGGGGCAAGCGGCGTGCGCACCGGCTGCGCGGCAGCAAGGGGAGGCCGATGGGATGAGCCAGGCGGCCCGAGGGTGGCCGATTTGGCCTAGCGACGACGGCCATGGGCGGAGGAGGATGAAGCACGGCGACGGGGCTTCTTGGCGGCCGGGAGGAGGAATGGTGGTGGGGGGACGGGTTCCTTGGCGCCGGGGGCACGTGGTGACGGGGTTCCCCGGGTGAGGAGCTCACCGGAGCGGCGGCGAGGCGGCGTGGCCAAAGGAGGGAGCGCGGCGGTGCTCTGCTTGTGGCTTACCCGGGAGCTCGGGGCGGCGTGAAGGTGAGCAAGGGCACAGGGGAGCTTTAAATAGGCGGCCAAAGGCGCGGGAGCAAGGGGGGCCAATGGGAGGAAGACCCATGGAGCTGCACGGTCCCGAGGCGGCGACGACACGCGCGGCTTGCATGAGGGGGAGACAGAGCGAGGGAGAGGGGGAGGCGCTGCGAGGACGAGGGCGGCTCGGGTGTCATCGCTGTCACGGCGCGTGTCGTGTCTTTGCTTGCAACACAGGCACGATTCTTGTTGGCGGCGACGTCTGTGATGCGGCGACAAGACAGGTGAGGGGGGCTTCAGCGCGCAGTGGCGGCGTCCCATCGGAGGGAGGGAGGCAAGACCAGCAGCAGCGGCGCATCGCCCACGGAGGAAGAGCGAGCAGCGCGACGGCTGACCCGGGGAGAAGATGACGACCCAGGCGGTGCGGCCAAAAGAAAGGGGGGGGGACCGGAAAGGAAAGGGGCCGGACACGGGTTGGGCCGGAGGAGAAAATAGGCCGGGCTGAAGGCTTGGCCCAGAAGGAGAAATGGGCTGAGCCCAAAAGAAAGAGGGGGCCCAACTCAAAATGGCCCGGGGAACAAAAGAGAGGGAAAACTCCAACTCGCGAATTTGAATTTCAAATATTACAGACATTACATTTGAAACACAAACCGAAAAGGAAAGAAAGTTTTTGCAATTACTTGATAATTTGAATTACGATGAAGAATGAAAATCAAAACAGTAAATATTATTTAACCGTCCGAAAGACGGAACGCTACAGAATTTTAGGTGGAGCCAACAAAAATTATTTGGAGTTGTGAGCTTCTTAGCTTCTTCGCTGCTCTCAACTATTAGAGGATGGACACGTCGACGATGATCTCTCTCTACTCTCGCCTTCAAGCGCTTGTGTTTTACTAGGCAGAAGAACTCTCTTTGTTCTTCATTTTTCTTGCGTATTCATGAACAAAGGATACGTGAGCTTAAATAGAGTGGATAGAGAAGGTGTAATTATTGTGCTCTGGGAATACGCATATGAGTTAATCCAGTCCACAGTACTAAATGTCCTCTGGGAATAGTTATGCTTGGGAAGTTAAATCTTAAATACCATGGCATTACGAAGGGAAGGGGTATATAAGGAAGGAAGGGTGAAAACTTGACTCGAAATCGTATTATACACGTATTTAGAAACAAATTTTGAAAGCTACAATAACATGTATTAAAAAATGGAGGGAATATTTTGTAGAGCATGAGCAATGCGTGCCGTTCTTGTTTGAGCCATTGCGACATTGTTTCCAAGCCCTAACTAACAATTAAACCTAGCATGTGGCCCTGTTAGACATGTGCAATCACCAGTCAAGAAACTATTAGATCTGTTGTTCTTAATTAAATTCTTGCAACCACTTTGTAGCAAGCTCTCTTCAATTCCATTGATTGTAATGTGGCAGCTTGTGTATGTCTGCTTGTGACTCCAAAAGTCATATCAACTGAACTAGTGGAGAGACAATTTTTTTTTTGGCTCATTTAGCTCTTTTTCATGAAATAGCAAATGTAGTCTTCGGCAACCGAAATAATAAAAATAGTACTATAGCAAATTAGGCAGGTAATACGTGTCCTTTATCATGTCCTCTGTCTATGAAAGCCACCTTCCATGATCCCCGTCCGTAGTAGGCAACCTGTCACACTCTTAGTCCGCGGCAAGCCACTTGCCGCACTCCCATCATAATAATCTGGCTTGAACGCCGCTCACATGCGAAAGCGACACATTCCTACCACTGACCGGGAGCACGGCAAGTTGCCTACAGCGGACAGGGATCACGGAAGGTGGCTTCCGTGAACGGGGAGCGCAGTAGGTGTCTATCGTGGTACTATTTTTACAATTTCATATGAGCGGGAGCTATTTTTACTATTACAAATAAAAAACTGCCAATTTAGCCAAAGACTCGTGGAGATATTACTGCTACATGTGCCATGCAAACTGCAAAGTAGGGATACTGTTTAATCAGAAAATTCATAATGGTCGACATCGAACATGCATGTATGCATGCATGATTTGTTTGTTGAGAAAAGTTTAGTGCATGCCTTTATTGACTTTTCGCGTACAAAAAGTTGTGGAAAATCATTGCAAAAAAACTACACAAATAATCTACCAATTTATGGTTGATGGAAGTTAAACTCTGCCAGAGAGAGACTGTATCACACCGCCGAGCTATCCTACCCTACGGTTGGCAATGTTACTTGTTAATATCTTGGAAAATCGTCATCTCTCGTCATCTATCTACAGCACTGCATATGGCTATCCTATGGGCTATAGGGGTTGTCTAGTTCGGAGCCTCAACTAGCCTTACCAAACGTGGGTCACAACCAAAATTAGGGCACTGCCAAAACTAAGGTAAAATAGTGGTGTTTGAATTATAACTACGTTAAATTTTGATTTGAAGCCAAAATTCTCCTGGCTATGACTATGACACGTGGGCCATCCCATATACACGTAATATTTCGCAGCATAAAAACATAGCTAATATATGTCTTGTTTCGTTGATCTCTTTGCAAGGATTAGAACAGCCCAAACGGAATACAAATGGGATACCCAGTTTAGTAGATGCGATCATTCGAAGCTTTGTAACAAACTTTGTAAAGTAGATTACCTATATGGCTCATGTCAGTTGGGCTTGAAAATACTCACCCCTTTCTATATAATTTAATCTTTTTTAAAAACTCGACCCATATTCAATTTAGATCCATGCTCCATTGACCATAGCTACTCCTCACCAGTTAGTCTACAACTTGAAGAGATATTTTATAACTGCTAATTATGATGCAGACTATGAACCTGTATCTCAGAGAGATATGTCTACCGATCACGGCTTCACAAGCAAGGTTGAAGTAGCTAATATCAAGGCTCTTGTCCTTATTTGAGATTTTGAGTTTCAATGTATACTCACGATATTTGATACCATATAGTTAGTCCAACTGATAATAGACATGATACTTTTTTATGTTCTACCATATATAATATGGGAGTTTTTTTTCTTTGCTTGGCTACATAATTGGTTGGCAAAATTAGATATAGAATATCACAATTTTGTGACATCGGCGGAAGCACACCTAAATTTCGTGTCTTTGCTGAAAAATACTACAATTTTGTGGCTCTTTGCTCTCGGACACTTAGGTTCTTATTTTATCATTTCCGTCCGGATCAGGAGAGAGACAATCTGCAAGATGTCCAAATTGTCCTTATCTTCTTCCTCTAATACGGTGGCTAGCCAACGGGCATGGTGGAGCAGCAGTGCAGCGGACGGCGGCCACGGTCAATGCACTCGTCCCAGTGCCGGATCTTGGCTCTATCTCCCACTTGGCTGGGGCGCAAGAGGCCACACCACTGGTCACCGCCTCGTCGCAGTTGTCCTCATCCTCCAACGGCTAGCGAACGGGTGTGGCGGACGTGGTGGAGCAATGGCACGATGGGCGGTGGTTGCGGTGGACCAATGGCGCAGCGGCCGACAAGCGGGCACGCCAGCTTCTTCCTCAACTCTAGCAATCTCCTCGCCAGCACCGTGTTCGGCGCCGCGTAGAGCCGCTCATGCGTCGCCGTCGTTGTCAAGCGTCGCCGACCCTTACCCCTCCCCGACCCCGCGTCACCTGGGCTTTGTCACCCCCATCGGCGCCGATGCTGTCCGCTATCGCTGTCGCCTCTAGTGGTGATGGTGGTCTCGCCGTGTGGAGCTTGGCAGCGAAATCATCATTCGTGGACACGCTCGTTTCGCAGATGAGGGAGAAGGAGGCCAAGAGGCAGGCGGCCCGCCGGCGACTGAGGGGGAACAAGGCCATCACTATCGGCCTCCACTCAACGCTCAACCACCTCCTCTGCACCGTGCCCGCCCGTGCTGAGGGCTTTGGCAACTCGTCTGACTCAGTCGCTAATGACACCTTGAAGGATGGTAGGTAGAGGTGGCCAGATGGGTCGTGCCAGGTAGGCTGGCCCAAGGCACTACACTGTTGGCCCGGCCCACACTGTTCATGGAACGAGCTAGCACAACATGAGAGCCCGGGTCGTGCATGGGTCCACACTCTAGTACGATGGGCTGGCCCGGCATGGCACGAACAGTACCAGGTCGTGCCAGCGAGTGCGGTGGACGCGGTGGAGCAGCGATGCAATGGACGATGGTCACGGTCAATGCGCTCATCCCCGTGCCGAATCTTGGCTCTATCTCCCACTTGGCTGGGCGCAAGAGGCCATACCACCGGTCACCACCTTGTCACAGTCGTCCTCATCATCTAGCAGTCAGCAAATGGGTGTGGCGGACGCGGTGGAGAAGTGCCACAGTGGGCGGTGGTCGCGGTGGACCAATGGCGCAACGGTCGGCAAGCAGGCACGCCAGCTTCTTCCTCAACTCTAGCAATCTCCTCGCCTGCGCCCTGTTCGGCGCCGCGTAGAGCCGCTCATGTGTCGTTGTTGTTGTCAAGCGTCACCGACCCTTACCCCTCCCTGACCCCGCGTCACCCAAGCTTCATCACCCCCACTGGCTTCAGCATTGTCCGCTGTTGCTGCCCCCTCTAGTGGTGGTGGTTGTCTCGCCGCGTGGAGCTTGGCGGCAAAATCATCTTTCGTGGACACGCTCATGTCGGTGATGAGGGAGAAGGAGGCCGAGAGGCAGGCGACCCGCTAGCGACTGAGGGGGAACGAGGCCATCACTATCGGCCTCCACTCAACGCTCAACCACCTCCTCTATGCCATGCCCGCCCCTGCCGAGGGCTTTGGCAACTCGTCTAACTCGGCCGCTGATGACACCTTGAAGGCTAGTAGGTAGAGGTGGCCAAATGGGTCGTGCCGGATAGACCGGCCCAAGGCACGACACTTTTGGCCCGGCCTAGGCACGGCATTGCTCACACTATTCATGGAACGAGTCAGCACAACATGAGAGCCCGGGTCGTGCATGGGTCCACACTTCGGTATGATGGGCTGGCACGGCATGGCACGAATAGTACCGGATCGTGTCAGCAGGCGTGGCAAACACGGTGAAGCAGCAGTGCAGCGTACGGTGGCCACGGTCAATGCACTCATCCCCGTACCGAATCTTGTTTCTATCTCCCACTTGGCTAGGGCGCAAGTGGCCATACCACTGGTCACTGCCTCGTCACAGTCGTCCTCATCCTCCAGCGGATGGCGAACGGGTGTGGCGGACACAATGGAGCAGCGGCACAGTGGGTGGTGGTCGTGGTGGACCAATGGCACTATGGCCAGCAAGCGTGCATGCTGGTTTCTTCCTCAACTCTAGCAATCTCCTTGCATGCGCCCTATTCGGCGCCGCGTAGAGCCGCTCGTGCCTCGCCGTTATTGTCAAGCGTCATCGACCCTTACCCCTCCCCGATCTTGCGTCACCCAAGCTTTGTCACCCCCATCTTTAGGATCAAGGATGACTGACTAAAGGGGGTGAATAGGAGGTTATAAAAAAACCTTATGCTCTAATAGACAATTTGAACAATTGATCTTATCGAAGATTTACTAGCACAAGTTCAAGAGCTATGATCAATATTTTCTAAGGCGACTCAAGATTAAGTCAATACTAAATACAATTCTAGCTAAGCATTTCTACATAATTAATTGTTAGAAATGTAAATGCAGAAATAGTAAAGACAAGAGATAAACCACAATGGAGACAAATGATATTTTCCCGTGGTATCGAAGACTTGCCGGTCTTCACTAATCCATGTTGAGGTAAGTCCAAAAGAATTGGACCGGCTCCATGAATTAAGCCTTGACACCTCGATTTCACTATGGATGCTCTTCCTCCACTCCGGAGATGGTGAGCTCCAAACCAGTCACAACTGCTATCGGGCCTCTTCACACTCTTCTTGAAGAGATCACCGTACAAAACTTCTCCAAGCCATCTAGGTGTTGGCACGCACTAAGAGTAACAAATCGCAACACTTGCTTGAAGATTATCAAGTGCCAAAGTGATCAACTATTGATGCAATGCACTTGAATGCTCTCAACTACCTCAAAATATGAATTGAATGCAAATGAGTAGAGGAGAGAGTAACAAAGCCTCAAGTGTATTCAATACTAGCCGTTTGGAACAAATCCCTGAAAAATCAGCATTTGCGGTAGTACCACTGAACAAATCTGGTACTACCGCTCTTCATGATCAACGGTCGAAACTGTTGCATTTATTGCTCTGAACTAGCAGTTACGAAAAAGTTACGGTACTACCGCCAACTAGAAACCGGTACTACCTCACAGTGGTAGTACCACTCAGCTAGAATGGAACTACTGATTTCTAGAGGATCAAAAACCTCAAGAAAACACTCTCTCTGGAAATAATGTACCACCATGTATTTTTTGGTCCTACAGCACTACGGTAGTACCGGTTAAGAACTGCGGTCATACCGATTATCAGAGGAGATGAAAACTCCAAAAACAAGCTCTTTGGAAAAAAACGTATCGCTAACTAGATTTCAGTCTACCGACCTACGGTAGTACCGCTTATCACTTGCGGTGATACCGATTTTTACTGAAGAACTTCCAGAAGTGAATATGAATGCAATGCATGACTCCTAGTTGATGAAGATGGCACAAAGTAATCCTTCAAGCTACTAGCCATGATCTCTCTTTATAGTACAGAATTTAGCCTACAAATCTGGTCTTTTCTCTAAACACTAAGACCGGTAAAAACGACAAAAAGGATCCTTAGGCTATATAGTACCTTTGTCTTGAGCCATGTCGATCTTTTATCACCTTTGTTTTTCTATTTCCATGTCATCATTCAAACTCCGGGACTAATCCTTTAAAACATATTAGCACACATATTAGTCCCATAATACATTGTTGACATTAATTACCAAAATCATTTTTAGGGGCCTCGATGCTTTCAATCTCCCCATTTTTGTAATTGATGACAACCTAAAAAATATGAATGAATTTAAAGGTTTTGAATATACATCAAGTTGTATATTCTTGTTTTTACATTGTGCAATTAATTCTAGAGATAAGTTCAAACGAGATGAAGAATTAGTTGCATTCAAAGACAATCTGCAAAAACAAAACTCCCCCTAAAGATGTGCATATAAATTCAAGAAGTGGTTGTCATGCACATTTGTGAATTTTTAGAAATTTCGATAGAGTTTCCTTTATTTATGGAAATTGAGGAGCATGTAAACAATATCATTTATCATTCAAGTAAAGAATAATAATCATCATGATAGAAGGTGCTTGAACATATCAACTTCGATAAACAAAGATAATAAACATAATGTAGCATAGCATAATAGTCATAAAACATTTAAGAAGTTTAACTAAACTATTACACGCATACATGTTTCAAGTACTTCAAACATAATAAAGTCTTTACATTAACCAAGTCCAAATATATTGTGACACCCTGATTTTTTTTAGAACCTTTTTGAAAATTTCAAAATAAAAAGAACCATTTTGTTTTGATGAGAATTCAAAGCTTAACCTGAAATTTCATAATGGATTTAAGTTGACTAACTCAAACTACAACTAAAAGTTCCTTGTTGGTTGCTGAGTTATTGGAGTCTTGAAGATTTTTCCTTCTCTGTCCATGTTCTTATCCATCTCTGGTCTAGACCTCCCTTTGTCTGGGATCTAATGGCCCAGACCTCTCCTTCGTTTGGATCCAAGGGCTCGGACCTCCTCTGTGTAGTCCTCCTATGGTCCAGACCTCCTTGGGTCTAGATCTTCCAAGCACTTGGACCACCCTGGGTCCAATTCTCCCTCTCGGGTCTTCTCTGGCTCGCAACCTCCCTAAGTCTATGCCACCATTGTGTGCATCTAAGCTCCTTTGGAACCCTGTGAAGCTTTTCGTGTTTTCTTGGACGTCCTTCATTGCTTGTAGCCTTGAAATCCTTCTCTGGAGGTTCCCTTCAGCATCAACCCGGTAGTACCACCCGCACCATGCGGTACTACCGCTTCTTAGGACCTCCCCTTACCTTTATTTGACCTCTTCGCGTCCTTCAGGACCTCTCCATGTCCTCTAGGACCTCCCCTTACCTTTATTGGACCTCCCTGTGTCCTACCGGACATCCCCGGGTCCTCCAGGATATTCTCCCTATCTATTTCCACCTCTATCAAATGTGAGTCGTCCGATTTGCATTGGACGGTTTGATCCTGGTGAGACGTTCGAATGGTCCGAACGTCCCACCTCCTCTGAGCCCTTAGATCTTCGTTGGATGGTCTGATTTGCTGTGGCGTTCGGGCGGTCCGAATGTCCCAACCATTGTGCGCGGTCCGATTGAAATCCAGCGGTTCCAGACCTCCCTCCTTGCACATCTGGACTGTTAGGACCTCCCCCTTGGAGATCTTAACCATCTAGACCTCCCTCCTTGCACATCTAGACCGTTAAGACCTCCCCCTTGAAGATCTTAACCGTCCAGACCTCCCTCCTTGCACATCTGGACCGTTAAGACCTCCCCTTGGAGATCTTAACCGTTCAGACCTCCCTCCTTGCACATCTGGACCGTTAAGACTTCCCCTTGGAGATCTTAACCGTCCAGACCTCCCTCCTTGCACATCTGGACCGTTAAGACCTTCCCCTTGGAGATCTTAACCGTCTAGACCTCCCCTGGATTTGATCCCACGGCTCTAGACCTCCCTTGCGGACGAGGTTCTCCTTTGACCTTTGCAGACCTCCCTATTTGTAATCGATCTTGACCGTTGGACCTCCCCTTTGGAGATCCAACCGTTAGGACCTCCCCGGTGGGTGAGGATCTCCCCTTGATTCACTGCAAGACCTCCTCTAGGCCATTGCAGGACCTCCTTGGCGGGTCTTGGCTGCCCCACTGGGCAGTCACACACCCAGTTTTCTTATACATTTGACTGTGTCCTTGGGCAAGGAAGTCTCCGCAGTATTTAATGCATGTTGTATCACATTAAATGCCCTCACCTTTGCAGTACTCATGTCATACCGATTGTCACATTCCTTGCCTACTCCCTTGTCCTATTTACTAACTCTTGTTGACTCTATCCTGGGTTATGTGCAATGATTTTCCCCTATATATAGTTTGGGAGAGCCCTCCTTTCTCACTTTCTTCACCACTTCTCCTCTCTGTCTCAACCGAGCCTACCATAGACCTCCTCACTCTAAGTCTCTGGACCTCCTCCAATTCGTTATTGGACATCCTCTCTGGAGTCCTAAGACCCCTCCAGCAAGCTCCTTGGACCTCCTCTTGACCTTCCAACCTCTCTGTTAGTTTTGTCTTTAAGTTTATTTGGAGTTCTTTGGAATCTTGTTTGAGCTTCATTTGAGTATTTGGTTTTTCACGTGTAGATTGCCCAGACCGTGGGGGGCCTGAGTTCAGTGAGGGAGAGGAAGCAGCTCGAGATCTTGAGCAAGGCAAGTTAAACTCTTGATCATGTTGCACCCAATACTTCAAATTACTTATGTCGTTTTCAAGTTGTATGCATGCTTATTTCACTAAGATATTTCAATGCCTACCTTTAAATTCGTAGCTATGCCTATTGCTTGGTATGACCTCTGTCCATGTTGAATCAACCTCTTTGTCACCCTAGATAAAACCTGGTTCTTGCAATAGTGAGGACCCGTGGCTCTTGAAAAATGGAATGCTTAGTATTGCTTAGACCAAAATCTTGATTTGGGAGTTTAGGCCAGAATATCACTTAAACAAATAATTTGGGCCGTGGCATTGGTGTGCCATGGGGATTTCGGCCATGACATTGGTGTGTCATGGAGGTTTTACAAATGGTCATGGCATTGGTGTACCATGGAAGTTTGAAAAGCAAATAAATGAAAAATGGATTTGACTTGGGCGAAGCTGGTTGTTTGGTTGGTGCATGTCTATGCACGGGGGTCATGTGATCCGATGCCCCAGGGTTGAGGTTTGTCGCCCAAGTCGGTTAAGGACCGGTCTTTTGAGACACCACTTGCTAAGCCTATGATGGGCTACGCCAAAATTGTGCAACCACATGTCTCTAGTATGGGGCGTGGGACCTGGCTAACTAATTTGTAAAGCTCTATCGTGGTTCATCCTGCGGACGCGGTGGGTTTGTCATGTTATGACTAGTTGTAGTCCCACCTAGCATAAGAGGGGGCACCCCATTAACCCGGCAGATTTCTATCCAAAGGGGGGATCTGCGAAACCTTAATGGGGGTGGACTGCGGTGGAGCAATGCATTGTAAAGGCCTTGTCATGTGCTCTAGACCTCTCACCAAAGGAAGTGTGAGGTGGTATCGATGGATGCCAAGCAAACTAGAGAATTCATGTCATGTGGGTAAAGTGTACAACCTCTACAGAGTGTAAATCTATTCGAATAGCCGTGTCCACGGTCATGGACATGCTGGCAATGTCACTCAAAGTTAGCTTTTGGTTTTGGTTTTCAAAAGGTTATGAAAATGGTTCTGGTGGTTCAACCAAATTGGGCGTGGGCGGGAAGCCTTGTGCAGGAGGGTATCCTTCACCATTTCAATGATGAATGTATCCAACTGAAAATGGATTTGTAAAACTGAATTTTAATTATTGTAACCTGCCTTGAAACTTAATACTTGTATTTGAAATAAAATTGGCTTTATGCAAATCAACCCTAATATGCTGTCATTTGATATATATCCCTATGCATGTCATTCTGTTAATTGACGGGTGTAACTTGCGAGCACGGTTGTTGTGCTCACTCTTGCTTGATTCATGAATTGAGCAAATGAAGACTCCTATGATGATGAAGATGATCAACTCAATTAGGCCGCGCTCTCCAGCCAATCACCTGTGGTGTAATGGGTGGATGCTATCTTTTGCTTTTCCGCTGCGTTTGTGTGCTCTCAGTTGCTGGAGCTTGTAAGCAACCCTTGTAATCAAACCTCTGTTGTTGTTAATAAAGTCTTGTGGATGTATATGTTATCACTTGTTTGCTGTGAGAACCAGTCAATGATCTCTGGGGGCTGGTTTGGATCACAGAGGACTTTAGGCTTGCCCTAAGCCCCACGCCCCCCCCCCTCAGGGTGGTTCCCTTCGGACCTCCCTCGAGTGGTGACGTGGAGTTTGGGAAGGTCTGAGGTTCAACGACCTCTGCGGGTCAGGACATCCCAAACCTCTGAGTGGTCCTCTCGGACCTCTCGGGAGGTCTATGCGGTCCTACCGGGGTGTCCTCTCGGGACGTCCTGGGAAGTCCTTTGCGGACCTCCCAGGAGGTCCTGAGGGACCTCTCGGGGCGCCCCGGGCTCCTTCGACCTCCCAGAGGTCTGAGGACCTCCGGGTGTGCCCTGGACTGGGTCGTTACATATATAATATAAGATGTAATAAGATAAAATAGTAGCAGCCCCTTTTGATCTTCTTGCTCCCCCTTAATCTTTCAATCCTTCTCTCAATCTCTCCCCCTTTGGCATCAAGTACCAAAAGGAATCAATCTTGTGGAGGAGGATAGCTCAAAAGGAGGAGTAATGCTTGGTTTGAACTCCGTATGAACTGTATCATTTTTAGTAAAGAAGAAACCAAGCTTGTGTCGAATCAATTGCATTATGTAGAGAGCATAGAAAATATTGTCCTCTATATCACTCATGGAGAAAGAGATCTCTGTTAAGATAAAATCGACGATGTCAGACTTAGTTCCCTTCAGAATGTGCCAGATAATGTTCCAAGCCCTTCGATTTACATCATCATTTTTGCCGGCTCTGGGATAGAAGGTCTTTCTCATAATTTTGTTTATGAAGCTTGGCATAGGTAAAAGTTCAGTAGTTTTTCCAATCTCAAAAGGTTGAGAAGTATCATAAGGTTGTTCAAGCTCATTCAAATTCCAATGTTCTTCCAGATGCACTTTCATAGCTACTGAACCACTCCGAAGTTTAGGAATGTTCCAAGATTCTCGATAGTCTTCTTTTGATGCACTCAGTTTCAAAGATCCAGTCATCCATGTAATAGAATCATATTCAGGAGAGACATATAGAGTGGCATAGAATTGCTTGATAGTTCTTGTATGATAATCACTATTCAGGGTCACAAGACTGTCCAGCTTCACTCTACAGAAGGTGTAATAGAGTCCATTGAAGAGGGAGTTCTGATTCAAATGCTGCCAAATCACATACTGATGATGAGCAAATTTCTTGTGGTCATACATGCGATAAAACACATTTTCTTGAAACTTTGTGTGGAAGCGAGGATCAACTGCATTCTTTGGTAGAAGAAACTGAGTTGCATGCCTCATTATAGTATAGGTTTCTCCTTTGATCTTCCTTAGGTTGGCAACAAAGAAAGGAGTGTTGTTTGGCAGATAATCTTTATCACTTGTGCCATTGTCAGTTGGTTCTTCTTCAAAATCATCTTCTAATAAATATTGAACCTTTTCTTTTCCCTTTGAGGAGGAGGGTCCAAAATTGCAAGGCATAGTTGCTAAGATAAGATACAACAATTAGAGCAAGGTTGAATAGGATTAAAGTAAAATAGTATGATAGAATCAATCTTTGTCTGCAATAGTGGTAGTACCGCATTTGATATCCAGTCGTACCGGTTAGCGGTAGTACCGTAATCTACAGGCGGTAGTATTGCAATGGCAGAAACTGCTTTAGGGCATTGATTGATTTTGTATTAAACAAGTATTTGGCATGAATCAAATCATGGAGTAGACATTAGATGTCACCAGATACTAGTTCTAAGCATTTTTTCCCAAAAGTAATTGACTAAATCATACACATTTCATTCAAAAACCTAGGATGGAAGTAGATGCCAAAAGATGAGAAAAGAAGTGATTCAAAGAAAAATACCTTGAGGAAAGGACGAGATATGATCACTAGAACCAATCTCCAGTCAAAGATTCAATAAAAATCCACAAACCCAAAAGATTTGAGTAGAGGTTTGCGGAGAATAAAAAAGAAGAGATAGAGAGATGGGGGCTCAGTGGTTTTTGGAATGAGAAGCGATTGCACCGCACGGGTGTGGGAAACTGAAAGCATCTGGGCCTCTAAAAATGGTTTTGGTAATTAATGTTAAAAATGTATTATGGGACTAACATGTGTGCTAAGATGTTTGAAGGATTAGTCCCAAAGATTGAATGATGACATGAAAATAGCAATGCAAAGGTGATAAAGATTGACATGGCTCAAGACAAAGGTATCATGTAGCTTAAGGATCCTTTTATGGTATTTTACTGGTCTCGGTGTTTGGAGAAAAGATCGGATTTATAGGTTAGATGTCGTACTATAAAGAGGGATCATGGCTAGTAACTTGAGGATCTATTTATGTGCCATCTTGATCAACTAGAAGTCATGCATTGTATTTGTTTGTGCTTCTGGAAATCTGTTCACAAAAATCAGTCTGTCTGCAAGTGATCAGCGGTATTACCGCAAGTCGGTAGTACCAAAATCTACATGGTGGTACGTATTTTCTAGAGTGCATGTCTTTGGAAGTTTTCTTGAAAACCAAAAATCGGTATGACAGCATTTGATGAGCGGTATTACCGCAAGTCGGTAGTACCGAAATCTAGTTGGAGGTATGTATTTTTCAGTGAACATGTTTTTTGAAATTTTTTCTTGAATTCCAAAATGGTATGATCACAATTCTTGAGTGGTACTACCAGAATGCGGTAGTATCGAGTTTTACATGGCGGTATGGTATTTCCAGAGCGGGTGTTTTTCTTGAGTTTTTCAATCCTCTAGAAATTGGTAATACTGATCTAGCCGAGCGGTATTACCGCTGTGTGGTAGTACCGATTTATAGTTGGCGGTAGTACCGCAACATTTTCGTAACAGCTAGTTCAGAGCATTAAATGCAACAGTTCCGATCGTTGATCATGGGCATTGGTAAGACCGGGTTTGTACGATAGTATTACCACAAATGCTGAAAAGTTCAGGAACTTTGCTCAAACGGCTAGTTTTGTGGTTAGGGGCTATAAATACACCCCCACCTACACCAAGCCCACAACCTTTGGTCATATTGAATCCACTTGAGGCTTTGGTTCTCTCTCTTCTACTCATTTGCATTCATTTCACATTTTGAGGTAGTTGAGAGCTATTCAAGTGCATTGCATCATTAGTTGATCATCTCGACATTTGATAGTCTTCAAGCGAGCGCGACGATTTGTTACTCTTGGAGCTTGTCGACACCTAGATGGCTTGGAGAAGAAGTTGTGCGGTGATCACTTCAAAGAAGCCTGTGAAGTGACCCGACAAGGAATTATGAAGTCGTTGCGTGCTCACCATCTCCAGAGGGGAGGAAGAGAAACGATAGTGATCGAGGGTTAAGGCTTAATTCATGGAGCTGACTTGATTCATTCAAGTTTCCTCAACATGGACAAGTGAAGACCGGCAAGTCTTCGATACCATGGGAAAAACATCTAGTGTCTCCATTGTGGTTTATTTCTTGTCTTTACTTTTTCGCATTTACATTTCTAGAAATTATTTGAGTAGAATTGCTTAGGTAGAATTGTATTTAGGATTGGCACAATCTTGAGTTGTCTTAGCCTTGTTGATCATAGCTCCTATACTTGTGCTAGTAATTCTTCACAAAGATCACAATTGTTAGAATTGTTAATTAGAGCCAAAGAATTTTTATAACCTCCTATTCACACCCCCCCCACTCTAGTCTGTCATCCTTGATCCTACAAGTGGTGTCAGAGCTTGGTCTCTCTAATTCAGGCTTACCTGTCTAAGAGAGAAAGGATGGCTAGTGAGGGGATGTCGATAGGTAAGGCACATTTATTTGATGGAACAAATTATGCTTATTGAAAAATTAGAATGTTCATTTACTTAAAGGCCATGAGCCCAAGCATATGGAGAATTGTTAGTGAGGGTTTCATTATGGCACTCAATTCTACACATCCCACAGACCTTGAAGAACAAAACTCCCACCTCAATGCTCAAGCAATGAATGCACTCTTTGGAGCTTTGAACGCGGATGAGTTCAATCGAGTCAACAACCTTGAAACCGCTCATGAGATATGGAGTACGCTCTCAAAAATTCATGAGGGCACATCCACGGTCAAAGAAGCCAAATTGCATAGGCTTCGGATCAAATATGAGACATTTACAATGTTACCTCATGAAAATATCAACAAGATGTATTCTCGTCTAAACAACATTGTAAATGAGCTCAAGGGTCTAGGCACTAATCTTCTTGATGTTGATATTGCGCGAAAAATGCTTAGGGCTCTACCAGAGAAATATGAGACATTGGTGACTCTATTTCTCAATTCTTCCTAATTGCCAAGAAAGCCATCAACCGATCTTTTGGGCAATCTCATCACCAATGAGTTGTATAAGAAGGACAATGAGGAGCTTTTGGAGCCATCCTCCTCCAAGAAGAAGATTACTGCTTTCAAGACGAAAGTGAAATCAAGTGATGAAGCGGAGGAAGAAGAAGATGATTCCGAAGAGGAGTTTGCTCTCCTTGTAAGGAGAATGAAGAGATTCATGAGAAGATGCCCTTTTCGAAGCTAAAATTTTGATAAGAAGAAAAGGGGCAATTTTCAAATGATAACAAGCGATATAATAATATCCGTTGCTATGAGTGCGATGAGAAGGGGCACATTGCCTCTCATTGCCCTAACAAAAAGTATGATAAGGGAAAGTCATCAAAGAAGAAGGAATACAATGGCAAAAAGAAGATTTTCAAGAAGCTTCACAAAGATGGCAAGAATGAAGCTCATATTGGAGAATGAGACACCAATGAGGAGTATTCGGACTTCAACTCTGATGATGAAGGGTCCTCCAAGAAAAGAGGACTTGTCAGCATCACCATCAAGGAAGCACCGTCACTCTTCTCCACTCCTACTTGCCTCATAGCAAAAGGAGATAAGATAAAATCCATTAGCAATAATGAACCTTCATATGATGAACTAAAGGATATACTTGAAGAATTAAACGAATACCTTGGAAAAGAGAAGTCAAAATTTAAAGTCTTGAATAAAGAGTATATCTCTCTAAAAGACTCTTATGAGGAGCTAAAGGAAGCTCATGACTCTCTCCTTCTAAAGGATATTGAAAAATCTCATTCAAACGTTTGAATTACTTGCAATTTAATGAATGAGATGTCTAGAGTAGAAGTCATTTCAAATGCTACTTCAATGACTAGTACTTCTACCTCATGCGATGATTTGTTATCCATGCCATATTGCTCTAAAATTAATTCAAATGCTACTATGGCTAAAGTATGTGATCCATTGCTCATTGTTGAGAATCATAAATTAAAAGAGCAAGTCACAAAAATTGAGCAAGAGTTTGGAAAGATGCTTCAAGGGTAAAGCAATCATTGACAAGTTATTGAGTGAGCAAAGGTGCTCATTCAACAAGGATGGACTTGGGTTTATTCCCAAGAAAGGTAAGAAGCAAATTTATAAGCCCGTAAGGTTTATAAAAGAAAATGGTAAATTTTGCTATAAATATCGTAATGTAGGACATTTAAAAAATGATTCCTCAATTTCTAGAACTAAATCTTATGGTATTTATGATTCTTGCTACATGCTTAGAAAATCTAAAGATGGCAAAATAGTAGCAAAATTTATTAACACTTCAATTTTAGGCGCTAAAAAGAATGTCATTTGGGTACCAAAAACCTTGGTTACTAACCTCTAAGGATCCAAACAAATTTAGGTACCTAAAAGAACTTGATTCTTGTTTTATAGGTGAACTACAAGACTAGTGAAAAACATTGGGTGCTTGATAGTGGATGCACTCAACATATGACCGGCGATAGAGAAATGTTCACCACATTCGAAAACGGAAAAGGAAATGACAAGATCATATTTGGTGACAATAGCAAAGGAAAGGTAATAGGATTGGGTAAAATTGCTATCTCAAATGATCTTTCCATTTCTAATGTATCTTTAGTTAAATCGCTAAATTTCAATTTGTTATCTGTCGCTCAAATATGTGATCTTGGCTTAACTTATTCTTTTTCTCAAGAAGGAGTTTCTATTTTAAATGAAAAAAGAAAACTCTTTAGCTTTCAAAGGATTTAGATTTGCAAATCTTTATATGGTTGATTTTTTTTCTAAAATGATTCATGCTTAAAAATTTGTTTAATTACAACAACATCTTTGGGGATGGCTTTGGCATAGAAGGTTAGCTCATGTTGGTATGATTCAACTTAAAAAGCTTTTCAAATATGATCTAGTTGTTGGCTTGAATGATGTGAAGTTTGAGAAAAATAGACTTTGTAGTGCTAGTCAAGCTGAGAAACAAGTCACAAATTCTCATCCTTCCAAAAGTATCATGTCAACTTCTAGACCATTAGAACTCTTACATATGGATTTGTTTGGGCCAATAACCTATAAGAGTATCAGGGTAATAGCTATTGTTTAGTCATTGTGGATGATTACTCTAGATATACATGGGTATTCTTCCTAGATGACAAAGCCGAAACCTCCGACATGTTCAAAAGTTTTGCAAAAAAAAGGGCTCAAAATGAATTTGATTTCAAAATTAAGAAAATCCGAAGTGATAATGGTTCTGAATTCAACAACACAAAAATTGAAGATTTTTGTCATGAACTTTGAATAAAGCATGAATTTTCCACAACCTACACTCCGGAGCAAAATGGAGTTGTAAAAAGAAAAAATCGAACATTAATTGAAATAGCTAGGACAATGCTTGATGAATATAACATTTCCGATAGCTTTTGGGCGAAAGCAATCAATACCGCTTGTCATGCCAAAATCGTCTTTTGAAAAAGATTTTGTATGAACTTCTTGTTGGAAGAAAACTAAACATCTCATATTTTCACGTATTTAGTTGCAAATGTTATATTTTGAGAAAAGGTGTTCGTCTTTCAAAATTTGCTAGTCGATGCGATGTTGGTTTCTTACTTGGATATTCATCAAATAGCAAAGTTTATCGTGTCTTCAACAAAAATTCCGGTTTAGTTGAAGAAAAACATGATGTTCAATTTGATGAAACTAATGGCTCTCAAAAAGAGCAAGAGAATTTGGATGATGTAGGTAATGAAGCTTTAAGACAAGCTATGGAGAATATGCAAATTGGAGACATCAAGCCAAAAGAAGATCCAAATGATTCATCATCTTCCACACAAGTCGAACTTCCTACCTCTTCCACAACAAATCAAATTCAAATTGATAAAGAGGACAACAAGGAAGATGATCAACCATCCAACCTACCTCCAAGGATTCATAATGCAATTGCAAAAGATCATCCAATAGATCAAATATTAGGTGATGTGAGTAAGGGTGCTCAAACTCGATCTCGTGTTGCTTCTTTTTATGAACATTACTCTTTTGTCTCTTCTCTTCAACCAAAACATGTAGATGAAGCACTCAATGATCCGAATTGGGTGAACGCTATGCATGTAGAACTCAATAACTTCACATGAAATGACATTTGGACATTAGTGGATAGACCCAAGGAACACAATATAATTGATACAAAATGGGTCTTTTGGAACAAGCAAGATGAAAGTGGAATGGTTGTGAGAAACAAAGCACGATTGGTCGCTCAAGGTTTTTCACAAGTCGAAGGTTTGGATTTTGGTGAAACTTTTGCTCCCGCAGCTAGACTTGAGTCAATTCAGATATTATTTGCTTTTGCATCATGCTTTGATATCAAATTATTTCAAATGGATGTTAAAAGTGATTTTCTAAATGAAAAAATATCCGAACTTGTATTTGTTGAACAACCACCCGATTTTGAAGATCCTAAGAATCCTAATCATGTCTATAAACTCTCCAAAGCGTTATATGGTCTTAAACAAACTTCTAGAGCATGGTATGAACGCCTTAGAGATTTTCTAGTTTCAAAAGGTTTCAAAATTGGTAAAATCAACTCAACTTTATTTACAAAAATTTTAGATGATGATTTCTTTGTATGCCAAATATATGTTGATGATATCATCTTCGGGTCTACTAATCAAGATTTTTGCAAAAAGTTTGGTGATATGATGCCTAGGAAATTTGAAATATCCATGATCGGAGAGCTTAGCTATTTGCTTGGACTTCAAATCAAGCAACTCAAAGACGGGACCTTCATAAGCCAAACAAAGTATGCAAAGGATTTGATGAAGATGTTTGGCATAGAAGACGCAAAACCCATCAAGACTCCCATGGCAACCAACGGTCATCTCGACCTTAATGAGAGAGGTAAACCGGTAGATTTAAAGCTTTATAGATCAATGGTTGGTAGTTTACTTTATCTTACCGTATCTAGGTCCGATATCATGTTTAGTGTTTACATGTGTGCAAGATTTTAAGCATCACCAAAATAATGCCATTTGGTGGCCGTGAAAAAAATTCTTAGATACTTAAAGCATTCCTTAAGCATTGGCTTATGGTATCCTAAAGGTGCAAATTTTGATTTAATTGGATATTCGGATTCCGATTACGCGGGTTGCAAAGTGGATAGAAAAAGCACCTCGGGTAGTTGTCAACTCTTAGAAAGATATTTAGTGTCATGGTCATCCAAGAAGCAAAATTCCGTAGCCCTATCTACCGCCGAAGCCGAATATGTTTCTACGGGCAGTTGTTGTGCTCAATTGCTATGGATGAGGCAAACCTTGATGGATTATGGAATAAAATTTGAAAATATGTCTCTTTTATGTGATAATGATAGTGCAGTGAAGATTGCAAATAACCCGGTCCAACACTCAAGAACCAAGCATATAGATATCTGTCACCATTTCTTGAGAGATCATGTGGGCAAAGGAGATATCAAAATTGGTCACATAAAGACCGATGACCAATTAGCCGATATATTCACCAAACCATTAGATGAGAGTCGCTTTTGCAAGTTGAGAAATGAGTTAAATGCTATAGACCATTCTAATATTGCTTGAAACTCATGTCTCATGATATTTTTCTCTTATTTGGTTTTCTTGAAGTATTTATGAAAATAATTTCAAAAACCTTCTTAAAATTCTCTATTTCTATCAAAACTATATTCATTAGAGTTTCTGATGAGGACATCCTGATTGAACCGATTACACGAGCACGAGCTAAATTGATTAATTAGCAGGTGAACTCGCTCCTAATTAAATTTAATCTTGATTCTAATGAATATACGT